>JAZHEH010000065.1:12495000-13868750 GCA_036589455.1 Ateles fusciceps | reverse complement strand
CAGCGCCATCTCCTCCGTAGGCTTCTCTCCAGGTCCTCCAGCTCCTGGCGCACCTCCTCCATGAAGCTGCCAACTTCATACTCATCAGGGGCCTCTCTGGGCAGCAGGATCTCCCCATCTTGGTCACGGCTCCCCACAAAGGCCGGCTTGCACACGTACACCAGGCTGTGGCTGGGGGAGAGACAGGGCAAAGCCGGCTCTAAATGTGGGGAGCCCACCCAGGAGAGAGGCCCAGGCCCAAAGCTAAGGCACCCTGACCCTGTGGGGCTCCCAGCCTCCCCTTCACACCCCCTCCTCTCTTGTCTCTTCAACACACCTCACTTCTCATCAACATCTATCTTAAAATGATGGCTGAAGGAGGCTCACTTTGGGAGAATGTGCCGGTGCGGGGGCAGCTTCCCCTCCTCCAGCACAGGCCTGACCCCCTGTGACTCTCAGGCCCTGCAGCCCAGGGGCAGTACCCAAGGGCTGTACAGCAGCACCACAGTTCCTCCAAGACCCTGGTCCATTCAGGCCTCCAGGCAGGAGTCAGCCAGACCCTGGGGTGTAGTCTAGCCACATGCAGGGAGCCATGGACCCCTGTGGGAGTGGGCAGGAAGATTCCTTTTTTAAAAAGTATTAGTTTGTTTATTTGGTAGAGACGGGATCTCCCTATGTTGCCCAGGCTGGTCTTGAACCCCTGGCCACAAGCAATCATCCTGCGTTGGCCTCCCAAAGCTCTGGGATTACAGGCCTGAGCCACTGCACACAGCCATGGGTAGTGGGAGTTCTGCCTGTCTGCCCAGCAGCCCTGGATTCTGTTGGAAGAGAAGGTTAACTAGAGGCTGTGGGGGAGGACAGGGAGATGTGCCCAGAGAAGCCGGCCAGGCCCGAGCCTGATGCCCCATGGAGTCTCAGCAGCCTTGGCCACTCCTGGCCTCCCTGTGGCCTCTCTGCCAGCTCCTTTTCTCTGCTTATCCGTTACCGTGATCGGTCTAGGGAGGGAGTCCAGGATCTTCTCCACCCATGCCCTCTCCCTGGGCCATCCACTCATGAAACTGTAGCCACCAGCTGGATGAGCCCCAGATCTGTGCCTCCTGGGCAGCCTGGACCCCAGACCACCTGATTGAACCCTTCCATCTGCCTGACCCAACGACCTCTCAAAGCAATCCTAAAGGGAATCTACATCTTCCCCAGGGAAAACCTGCTTCTGCTCCTGTGCCCCTGCTGGATGGCACCTCCTCGGCCCTTGGCTCCCTGAGAGGGAGGGGTAGGGGGGGCCTCACCTGTGAGGCTGGCAGAGGAGGCCACTGGCACAAGGGCATCGGTCCAAGGCTCCATCAGGCTCTAGCTCCCAGGTGATGAGGTCCAGAAGCCGGCTGGCAGGGTCATGGCAAAGCTCGCCCTCCACAGGCAGGGGTGTGCACACAGGGAACAGCAGGCCTGGAACCAGCCCGGAGTCACCCCCTGTGTGCCCTGTGTAGGGCAGAAGGGCTCCACGGGGAAGGGACAAAGAAATGGAGCGCAACCTCCCACCTCCCCACCCTCAACCCCAAAGTGCAGGTTAGGTTTGAAGACATGGAGTGACAGGAAACAAGAATGGCAGCCTAAGCTCAGGAGGGAATGATCAGTAGGGCTGAAGCAGGGAGGACTGCCTGGAAGAGGTGGGCTTTGCTGGATTTTGAGGACCAGAAAGTCTGGAGAAATTAAGAGTGGGGCAAAGGAATTCAGGCCCAGGCATGGCACCAGCAAAGGCCTGGGGTTGAGCTCAGTGGAAAATGTCAGGGCCAGTGAAATTCCCCAATAGGCCAAGGAGTAGTGGGGAGAAAAGGAGGACGGTAAGTGGAGCTGGGTGAGGCCTCGCAGGACAGCCTAAGGGGGCTGAACAACGTGGGAGACAGCAGGAGCTGCTGCAAGTCCCAGGGGAGCAACACCCAAAAAACAGCCCTGTAGGAAGATCCGGGAGGTGGCAGGCAGGGGGAGAACTAGTGGGCTGGGGATGCACAGCTGCGGAGGCGGCGAATGAGAGTTCTTCAAAACCCTAGTGGGGGGTGGAGAGAGCCTGAGCAGACCTCACCTGGGAGAGGCAGTGAGAAGGGAAGATGGGAGTGGAAGCGGCTGATTCACAGGAAAAACAACCTGGGAAATAGGGAGTGGAGGGAGGGAGGGGCTGCTCCAGTCCCACCCATCTGGGGGTGTTCCTTCCAGACTGGGGCTCTTGCATTCTGAAGTAATTTAGATTTTCTGAGCATCAACAGGGGTTAGAAAAGGAGGTGGTCTTCCCACTCCGGGCAGAGCCTGTGGGAGTGCAGCACACACTGATGAGCGTCTGGGAGCCTACCCAGGAGGTGGGGACCCGAACCCGTGTGATTGGCATGGACGTGGCCCCAGGTGGTCCAGTCTGGTGGAGCTTGGGACAGGGTTTTTCCTGCATCTGAGAGGAAGCCACTCACCTCTCTGGAAGGCACAGCACAGCCCGGGCTTGCAGTCCCTCTGGTTGTCGCAGATGGTCCCGTTGCTGCCCCTGGTGGCCATTTTGGTGCAGTGACCCCAGACACACAGCTGGTCTCCACAGCACTCACTGTCCCGGGTGCAGAGCTGCGGAGGGGGTGGGAAGAGCCTAGAGCCGGCGGCTCAGGGACTGGGGGACCTGCTGAGAGCCCAGCCTGAAGATACCACAGGTGTGCTAACCTGCGTCCTCCCATTGTAGAGACAGGTAGACCAGGCTGAGATGTTAGTGAAAGTCAGCAGGACAGAGGAGGGAGCTTGACTGGCAAGATACGGGGGTCAGAACACTGGAAAAATGGCACTGGGAGGAGTCATGGATCCGAGTCTTTCTTTGTTTTTTGAGATGGAGTCTCACTCTGTGCCCAGGCTGGAGTGCAGCTGCGTGATCTCAGCTCACTGCAATCTCTGCCTCCCAGGTTCAGGCAATTTCCCTGCCTCAGCCTCCCGAGTAGCTGGGACTACAGGCGCGCGCCACCACGCCCGGGTAATTTTTTATATATTTTAGTAGAGATATGGTTTCACCACATTGGCCAGGATGGTCGGATCTGCGTCTTTCTATGCAGCTTAAGATTTTGCAAAGAACAGCAGAGGGTCTTTGTGGGTCCCCCACAGACTTGTGCCCTTCCCTCTCCTCCTTAGGTCCCTAGGTCCAGGCCCAAAGAGGCAAGGCCCAACGACGAGCCGATTAAACTAAGGCCCAGGCCCGCCCAAGATGGGGAAGGCCTGTGGGTGTCGGGTCCTGCAGTCACATAGGGCATGCCAATTAGAGAGCAAAGTGAGGTCCCCACAGCTATGCCCAGTGATGGCACCGAGTGGGGCTGGCTGGGAGTGCAACGGCAGTGGCCTCACCACAGACAGCCAAGTAAGGTCATAAGAACCGCTCTACTTTCCAAACTTATTAGCATGCTGTGTTACTGTCTGAATAAGGAAAAATGATGAGGAAACGTCTGTGGGTCCATATGGCTTCATCCAAAACGCCTGTTGGGTGGAGGAAGAGTCTCCTTTGCCCTGGCTTCACATTTCCCAGTGTAAACTCCACTGGGGACATGCCCTGGCCTCTTCCTGCCCCGTCCCTCTGCCCTCTCTTATTGGCAGATTGGGAGAAAGATCTGGCAGGTGGGGTGTAGGCCCAGAAGGAGAGCAGCTGCCCCTCCCCCCTGCCTGGGGGCTGCCAGGATGTCTCTGTTTGTCTACATGGATGGGTTATCCCCAGGAGAAGGAACAGCTGTAGGGATACCTCTTCTTCCTCTCCCTCCCCTTCTTGAACTCCTGGCCTCAAGCAATCCTTCTGCCTTGGTCTCCCCGAAGGTTCTGGTTTACGGGTGTAGCCATGGTGCCTGGCTGTCCCTCCCCTTCTCTGTCATCAATAACACAACATGACCAGAGGACATGGGGCAGGATGGGAGGGGCCCTGGGTCTACCGATGGCTTCCTGTCATCCCAGATTGGAATGACTTCCTGGTCACTCTAGGAGTCAGCCCCTTTGGGGGATCCCTCTTGGGTCCTCCCCATCATTGTGAGGCTCTCCTGGGAAGCCCAGCTGAGAATCCTGGAGCCCCTGGCCTTCTCCCCAGGGGCCTGAGACCCTGATGCCACCGTCCCAGAGGCCCTGGCATACTCACCGTCCGCTGGTCCCGGCACGGCTGGCAGGTGTACTGGAAGCTGGCAAACTGGCAGTACTTGCCCGGCCCACAGTCCTCATCAATGATGCACTCCTAGGGGAGGGTACAGGAGCGGCTGTGTCAATGGAGAGCAGAGCAGCAGGCACACCATGCCCAGGAAGGGCCAGGCCCGTTTCCACCCTCCATGCTTGACCTCACAGGCTCAGGAGGGTCAGGAAAGCTCTCCGGACTCCAGTCACTTCTAAGCCTGCCTGGCTGTGCTGCCCTTCAGCATCTCCATGCCTGGCAGGCCTGGCAACTCAGAGCCTGGAGGATCCCACACCGAATTCACACAATCGCCATCTGTGCGCAGTCCTCCCCGCCCACACCCAGGGCGGGAGCACAGGGACTCAGGGCTGGTCTTCCACTCAGAACAGATGGATTTAATAAAAAGTGCTAATGAGGTCCAGGCCTGCCTGACTGCACAGGAAGGGCTGCAGCCCAGGCCCCAAGGGCCCTGCTGACCGTGAAGACCTGGAGGCAGCAGAGGGGGCATCACCAGGGACCCTGCCACATGACCACAGCCCTGCCCGCAGGGAGCGCCCTCAGGGTCCTGAGTCTAGGGTCCCTGAAAGAAGCAAAGGCAGCTGCCAATTTGGAAATGAATTAGAGGAGGGGGCTGGAGTCTAGCCCTCCCAGCCCACGTCTCCTCACGGCTGCCAGCTCCACCTGGCTGGAGAAATAGGGAGAGAGGGAGTGGGCGGAGTCTGTCCACCTCAAGGCCTGAGTTGCAGAGCAGGGAGGCATGGCCGCGGGCACTGTGGGCCGCTGTGGTCACCAGTCACTGGTCACTGGCAGGAGCAGGGTTGCTTCAGCTCCTGGACCTGCTGTCAGGCTCAGCCCTGGGAACCGGCAGCTTAACGCCGGCGAAGGAGGGCCGGGGGAGGAGGAAACATGATGACAGGAACAGTCATTGATCGCCCTTTTGAGGTATTAGGCTCGACAGCCCTGATCCCGGCTCAGTGACTCCCTCCCCAGCAGGCGGCAGGGACTGCCTTCTCTATGTTGCCAGCTGGGAAATGGAGGCAGAGGGGTCTAAGATAATGTGACTAGTTCAGGGTGGAGGGTCTCTTTCCACCACCAGCCCTTCAGTCGAGGGAGTTCAGGGCTCCACATGCAGCAGCCAGAGGTGAGAAGGACCCTGCTGAGGCCTGGTATTCTGGGGGCCAGTAGACCTTCCAGAAGGATCTTGAGGAAGGGAGGACCGGCTCCCCACTCTAATCCAAAGCATCCTGCCATCCTGAGGGCCAGTGTGGAGACCCACCTGGAAGAGCCTGGACCCCCCAGCAGCTGCCTCCCATCCCCTTCCAGGGGCTCTGCTGCTCTCGTCAACACTGCAAGTGCTGGCAGCCCAGCAACCAGGAGGCTCCCTTGCAAAGCACTGATACTTTTGTTTCAGTTACTTTCCTAGTACCCCTCAAATGTCAGGCAACACCATCAACACCATTACTGTTTTTACAGATAAGAAAACTGAGGCTCTGAATAGGGGTGAACAGCCGCCAAATGAAGGGGCTGAGTCTCAGCTGGAGCCCCAATGGCCAGAGAAGTCCCAGGGCTGGGAGCAAATCACAGATCGGCTTTATCTCAGCCCAGCACATGCTCCTGTGCACAGACACAACTCAGGCTGCTCAGCCGGAAGTCTTCTGACATTCCTTCCAAAGCAGAATGGCAAGAAATAGAGTGGAAGGGACGACATTTGGGAGAAACGAAGGGCCAACAGGCATGGAATCCCTTCTGTGAACCAGCCATATTTTGAGGGACTGGGGACACAAAGGTGAATGTGAGGAAGCCTCTGCCCTTAAGAAAATGCATGATTCAATTGGAAAGAGAGAGAGAGAGGAGAGAAAGAGCAACCCAGTAGCAAAGGAGACAAAGGGTATGAACAGACAACTCAGAATAACAGAAATTTGCCTCTTCAAATAGAAAGGAAATCAGCCAACAAATGCAACTTAAAAGAGCAGAATACCATTTTTTCACTTAGAATGGAAAAAATTAGAAAAGTTGAAGGTCTCCATGGTGGGCAGAATAATGGCACCTCCGAAGATGTTCATATCCTATTCCCCAGAACCTGTGGGTGTGTTGTGTTGCACAGGAAGGGGAAATTAGAGGCAGAGGGAATTCAGGCTGCTAATCAGCTGACCTGAAGATAGGGAGTGCACCCGGGATTATCCAGGAGCAGCCGATGGAATCACAAGGACTTTAAAAACTGAAAAGAGAGTAGAGGAAGAGTCAGCGTCAGAGTGATATCATGCCACAAGATGTCACAAACACTCCACTGGCCATTGCTGGCTTTGAAGATGGAAGGGGGTCAGGGGCCAGGAACAGAATCTCTCTTAGAGCCTCCAGAGAGGAATGCAGCCATGCCCACACTTCGGTTTTAGCCTAGTGGGACTTGTGTTGGACTTCTGACCTCCAGAACTGGAAAATAAAAAATATGTGTTGTTTTAATCCACTAAATGTGTGGTAATTTGTTAAGGCATCAGTAGAAAACTAATATAATATTCAATGTTGGCTTCAGGAAATAGGCATTGCCAAATGCTTTGGAGTAATTAAAATTGAAGACTTTTTTTAACAGGCAATCCGGCATCCATCAAATAGTTAAATGCATATGTCCTTTGACCCAGTAATTTCCCATCCTGGTGACTACCCTCTGAAATACTTGTCCATATATGTAAATATCTGAGAACAAGAACATTTAAGGCTATTCTTTTACTATTTATAATCCAGAACTGTCCAACAAGAAGGATCTGATTATTGTACAGTCATTTCGTGGAAAAACCCCTCCATGCAGACATTAAAAGAATGAAGTCATTCTTTGCCTAATGATTTCTAAAACAAGCTAGTGTGAGGACCATAAACAAAAGCAAGCAAATGTTGAAACCATATGCTTTTGTAAAGCACTTCTATAAAGCAGAATAATACCACACTCATGGTATTATTACCGTGGTAATAATACCCGTGCCCAGTACTGTGCCTGGGCACACAATAAATATGTGTTGAGTGGGTGACACCACTTGCATCTTACTGTGGCAAACAGGCTAACAAAATGCTGGTCATTAGCAATGACTTGAGAACTAATGCAAAAAGCATACATTCCATTAATGTGGCTTCTCATTCCCCCCAAAAAGCCTTAGTAGACTTGGAATTTTCACTATATAGTTCCTCTTCCAGATCTTTAATTAAAAATAAGAGCTAAGACTCTTCCAGCATCCATTCCTTGAAGACCCTGCTGTTTACAATTATCCCTCAAGACAAGTACATTTTCCTCCTTAGGAATATCTTCCTTTCCCTACACAGGCTTCTATGCACGACGAAGCATTCCCTTCAAACTTAATTGTTTTTCTAGGTACGGAAAAGACTTTTTTTGGCATGGAACTTTGCCAAAGACTTTTGAAAAATCTAAATATACCAAAGCTATTGGTTTCCTTTGGGGCATCAGAAACATGTCAGCAAAGAGCGCTGGTAGGTTAGTTCTGCACGACTCCCCTCAAGAAAGCTGGAGGCTTTTGTTATAATAAAGCCCACCCGCTTGCCTGGTTGCATGTGCAACTGCCATTCCCAGCAGGAGCATACTCTTTAAGAATTGTGGTCAAATGGGCATGGGGGGACTGGGGGAGGGATAGCATCAGGAGAAATACCTAATGTAGATGACGGGGTGATGGACGCAGCAAACCACCATGGCACGTGTGTACCTACGTAACAAACCTGCACAAGCTGTACATGTACCCTAGAACTTAAAGTATAAAAAAACCAAAAAGAATTGTGGTCATATTAGAAACCTCGGGATTCCAAGGTGCACAAACTGAATCCTAGTTTTGCCACTTACGAGCGGTGAAACCCTGGGCTGCTACTCTACCGCTGTTGAAAACAAAGATGAAGGCAGGAGCTGTTCTGCAGGGCTGTTGTACTGAGTTCATGCTCGCTGAACGGTGCCCATAGCAACAGATAGCTATGCATCTGCTCCTCCGCCCTCCAATGCCTGCTCCCGCCATGGTGCACCCCCCACCAGGGGGACCAGCTTGTGAGCAGAAAGGCATGTCTGAAACAATAGGGCCCTAAGGCATCCACCTGAACACGACATCTCTGTCCTGGTCAGCACTTGGGGATCAAACACCTAGTCCTGGCTTACTTACGTCCTGAGGATGTCAAACAGGTGGACAGCGGCCTGTATGCCCACCCCAGGGAAGTCCCGGGGTAGAGGGACCTTTCATTGTACAAAGACCAGGCTCTCCATCCAGTAAAGCTGTTTGTATTGAGTCTCTCCTGAGGACCCCTAGCAGTGTGGGCAGGCCTCACCTTTCCCCGGTGTTTGTTAGAGACCTGAGCAAGAGCTCAGGCCCTGCACCCTTAGCAGAGCTGAGTGGGTGGGTGGAGAGGACAGGTGCCAGTGCTCCCAAGCACAGCCAGGCCCAGAGCTGAGAGATCCAGGTTTTGTTCTTTTCAATGATTCCAGTTGCTGTTAGGTGTGCTCAAGGGTTCTGTCCACATAAGGCCAAGGTGTTAAAGGGGTCTCAGCACCCAACTGGGCATAGGATGGCTGAGAAACTGAGATCAGAAATAAGACACCTGGGAGGAAAGGCGGAAGCTCTGGGCTTGGGATCTTGTTTTCGGAAGGAATGAGACCTTGCAGGGCCTCTCCCTCTTAGCCCTGGGACCGGAAGAGGTACTCCATTCTGTGCCAGGCTAATGTGAAACGCACGCCAAAAGCACTTCAGAGGCTGCCCCACAATCCACCCTGTGCAGGCACAGAGCCCTGGCTAGATGGGACCACTGAGGCCCGCCACCTGGCACAGTTCCTCTCTAATTCCCTTGGCATAGTCCTTAAACCCACTTCACAGATGTGGAAACTGAGACTGAAGGAAGGAATCTGCCGAGAGGTCACCCAGTTTGATGGGAGTGGCATTGACAAGACTCTCTCCATTTCCTGCTGGGAGATCACCATTTCTCTCTCTTCTTCAGTCACAACTTAGCAGTGCCTGCTCGGACAGGGCCCTGGGCCCACACATCCCCCACAGACAGAAGGCAGGAACTCATGGTCAAGGCCCCAGCCCCTGGGCGTCTGGGCCCAAATGTCATATGGCTGGAAGACAAAACCCTGCGGCACGGAATTCAGCAGCTCCTCTCCAGGCCTGGCCCCTACTGTTTGTCCCCACCCCTCCCTCTCATCCTGCCGGGGAAACCTGACAAACAGCCCAGAAGCTGGCCATGGGGAATGCAGCCATTCAGGGGATGGCTTCTTTGTTGTCTCGAAGAGGGAACTATATTTAGAAAGCTCAGAAGCTGGCGGGAGCAAGGGCTGACTGGGAACACGGCACAGAGTTGGCAGGGATGTAGGGCTGGAAGCAGCCCCGGGTGCTTCCGCCCGATCATGAAATAGTGGAAAATGGCAAAGGAGCCATTCTGAGTCTTCCATTTTCCAGTTTAGAGTTGATCAGAGGAGAGAGGCTCTAGAGAGCAGAAGTCACAACTTGGAGGAGGGAGCGGACAGCACGCGAGTCCCTGGGGGCTTTCCCTGGGTCTGCATAGGGCACGTGGAGGCACTGCTTCTTTGGGACTCTTCTGCTGCTGCACCTCGTTCCTTGCACTGGCTGTGGATTTACCACACTTCTCAGGAATCCCAGACACTCTTGTTCACTGGAGGCCCCAAGAAGGAGGTTGCTGGGGCTGGATGCCTCCAGGGCCAGGGCCTTCCCCAGGCTCCTCTCAAGCTCATGGCTCTGGAGAGAACGTCTTCAGGGCAGGAAGTGAGGGCCAACTGCAGGTGGAGATGGAGGCCCAGAACCTCCACCAACAGGATGCACTTGTCCTCAGAGCTCCGCACACTGTGCAGGAGAAGAGGACAAGACTGGAGGCTTAGAGAGCACCAACCATTTGCCTGCACATGCTTCAGGCGTGAAGTACAACATGCCTCTCGGATCCCCACACCCACCCTGTGAAGTCAGTCACCATCTTAGTCCATTTTTGCTGCTACCACAGAATACCTGAGACTGGGTAATTTATAATGAACAGAAATGTATTGGCTCATGGTTCTGCAGCTGGGAAGTCCAAGACTGAGGAGCCAGCATCTGGCGAGGACCTTCTTGCTACATCATCCCCTAGTAGAAGGTGAAAGGGCCACAAGAAAAGCAAGAGAAAGGGGGCCAAACTTGCCCTTTTATAAGAAACCAACCCCCTACAATAACGGCATTAATCCATTTTGAGGGTGGAGCCCGAAGGATCTAAACACCCCTTAAAGGTCCCACCTCTTAATAGCATTAAAAGGGGAAATTGAATTCCAACATAAGTTCTGGAGCAGTCTCTGAATGCTGATTCTCCCAGCATGTGCTTGACTCACAGCTGCCATTCACTAAAAGAATAATTGAAAGTTAGCTGGGCATGAGGACATGCACCTGTGATTCCAGCCACTTGAGAGGCTGAGGTGGGAGGATCGCTTGAGCCTGGGAGGTGGAGGTTGCAGTGAGCCAAGATCACACCACTGCCCTCTAACCTGGGCGAGAGAGAGTAAGACCCCATCTTGGAAAAAAAAAAAGAAAAACATAAAGAATAAACTGATGAGTGGATGAACCACTGGTCATAGAGCCTTAGAGCCCAACAGTGCTGACGGAGAAAAGCTCCAATTTACACACAAGTCCATAAGAGCACCCAGTCTTTCCAATGCCCCTGTTGCCTCCCCATGCCCTGTTATGGCTCTGTGTCCCCCAGATCTCATAGATTGAAGTCCTACCCCCTAGTACCTCAGGATGTGACCTTATTTGAAGATAGGGCAGCTGCACATGCTAACAGTTAGGGTGAGGTCATCAGGTGCAGCAGGCATCAGTAGGACTGCTGCCTTCGTAAAGGGGGATCTTTGGACAAAGGCATGCATAGGGAAGAATGGTGTGAAGACACACAAAAAAGAGCCATCTACAAGCTGAGGAAAAAGGCCTGGAACACATCCTTCCCTCACAGCTCTCAGAAGGTAACAATCCTGTTGACATCTTGATTTCACACTTCCAGCTTCCAGAACCGTGACGGAATAGATTTCTGTTAAGTCATCCTGTTTGGGGTACTTTGTCATGGCAGCCCTAGCAAACTAATACATGCGCCTTCCCCCCCAGACAAGCCAGCAGCCCCAGTGTCCTCTGTTTTGGATCTTCCATGCACAGTCAGCTCTGTTCCTAAGCCCTCAGCATCTTATTGCTAGAAGGTAACAGAGGGGGTGGCTTGCGGAGAGGCGCCGGTGCATTCCAAAGGACGTTGAGCCACAGGGACCAGAACAGGGTCTCTTGGCTGAGCCAGGCTCTGGCAGCCCAGTCCTGCACACATTCTGGTCACTGAAGGTTCAGGTGGGGCATGTTATCTGTGGATGGCCGTTTCCTGGCACCCTAGCGGTGGGGTGGTCATGCCAGGCCCTGCGTGCTCCCAGAACGAACAGATGGTCTAATTTGTGAGATAAACAAATATCCTCTTCTGCATGTGGAGTGGTTACCAGAACCTATGGGCAGGAGGCAGCTTGGCCCAGGCACCCTCCTGAGCAGAGGTGGTCCTCTGGTGAAGAGCCAGCAGTGCAGGTGAAGTGGCCAAGGTCCCGGCTGACCCAGGGCTAGGGGCATCCTGGGATGCAGGACTGGCAGTGCCAATACTGGGAGAGTCCGGGCACAGTTCCCCACTCCCCACTGGGCCCCCACACTTCCCTCTACAGGCTCTGTCGCCACACTTGCCATACTGCTGGGTCACAAGTCAAGACCCTATGGCACAAGTGTGTCGGGGCCATGTAGGGCTGAGACAGGCTTTGGCGCCCATGCCTGGGTTCTAATACGCGTTCACTTACAAGCTAGCTGATCTTGGCCAATTACTGAGTCTCTCTGGGTCTTATCTGTAAAGTGGGGAACCTCAAGAGGTTACTAGACAGATTAAGGGAGATAACAGTTGCACAGTGCTTAGTGGCCTCCACCCACTCTACCCCTAGAGCGAATCTCTATCTGCAGTGCTTAACTCACAGCAGAAGCTCAAAGGATGGCCTCTCCTGAGCTTAAGTGTGGGCCAATGGGTCTCATTTGTTAATGAATACATTTCTACTGAAAAGGCCCAGAATATCTGGCTTGAGCCAGTGCCCCTCCCATCACCATGGCACAACCTCCTGCCTCATCCCAGAGCCCTGTGCTCTGGAGGGGAAGACAAGAGGAAGGAGGACAGCTACATGGAACTACCAGAGGGCCCAGGATGGGCCAACTACCAACAAGGACAAGAAGACAGCAAAGGGCAAGAAAAAATAGACACAATTCATGAGGGCATCCATGGCCTCAGCTCATCCTCACACCATCCTGTCTTCCAAAGTAAGCAAGAGCAGCCCCACTTGACAGATGAGGAAACTGAGACGGTGCAATGAAGCCACCTGCCAAAATCAGAAGTAAGAAGTGGCACAGCCGCACTCAAGCCAGGTTCCGCTCAGCTGCAACCCAGTGCTTTATGGAGCTGTCACTGGGAGCGGGTGGGCTAGGTTGGTACCCCAGCCAGGGGGCAGGAGGTAGCAGTGTGAGGCGGGAGGGAGCTCTGGTACTCTCAGGGAGGCGGAGTGCTGCCATCTGTGCCTGATGCAGGAGGGCAGGGCCTACAAGGCTGGCGCTGGCATGAGGTGACCGGAGAATTGGGAACAGCAACCAGGGGGAAGAGCAGCAGGCAGCCTCCCTTTTATCCTATAGGACTCCCAAGTCAGGTTTCCCCATTCCTGAGAGTCAATTTTTGACCTTAAAACCAGGCCAGTGGCAGGAGCCTGGAAGACACACATTTGTCTGGAACACAGCAGGGCTGGATGCTACATTGGAAACTCTCAGCCAGCTCAGGAGGTGAGGGCCCCAAACTTCACTGAGGGGCTCTCGCCTCACCCACCGCAGAGACTGCGCTGTGGAAAAACCCAGGCAGGGGCCAGGAGCCCATCAGTGCCAGCTATTATTATTCTGAAGTGCCAATGTCTGCAAAAGCTTGGCTTGCCTCGGGCTGCTCCCACTAATTTTCTTCCCCAAGTCACGCAGCCCAGGAAAGAGAAAAATGCACCCCGCAGCACAGCTTGGCACCCCCCGGGTATGGAGAACGCTGCTCCTCACCCGTTAGTGCCTGTCATGCCTTGCTCATTAAGGAAACAGTCCTGGAGTTCTCTCTCTCCTCCTATCCTCCCTCTTCCTCTTCCAATAATACACAGCTCCCACCTCCGGGGCTCCTCTGGGAGCCTCCTCTCTTATCAGTCCCTGGAAAAGCTTGTTCCCTCCTCCCAGGAATCCTGTCCTGCTGCCAGGCCACAGGGAGCCAGCCCTCCAAGCACAGAGCCTTCCAACATTCTTTCAGCCTGAGTGGCATTTCCTCTTGAGAAGTGAGACCCATATTTAACTCCAAAGGAAGCAGCTTGTCTCTACTCATCTGAGTGCCTGTCATCCCGCCTGGGCTGACCGCCATGGGGAGAGCCCTCTCTACCCACTCCCATAAGCACTTCTCCGGGGACTTAGGGTCTGCACAGCCCCCACCACCTATCCAAAGGCACGCTGTGTGGCTGGAGCTGCTGAGCCTGGCCTGCGTCTGTTCTTCCCCCAGACACACCAAGCCCACCGTTAGCACTCCATATACAGAAGATGAGGAGGCTGACGGGCATTTCAGGCCCAAATGCACTGACAAGTGCAGCAGCACCTCCAGGCTTCCCAGCCCCACCGCCTCCTCAATGGCTCCTTGTTCCATTTGCACGGGACCTCTTAGTTTAGGGGCCTCAAAGTAGGGAACCTCATGAGGTTATTGGACAGATTAAAGGAGATTTAGCCAGATTTAGCAAATAAAGTGTATTTAGCTAAATCTTATTTGCCAGATTTAGCAAATAAAATTACAGGATGCCCAGTCATATTTGAATCTCAGATAAACAATGAATAATATTTTCACATAGTATGCCCCAATTATTGCATGGGACAGACTCATAGCAAAAATTCTTTTAGTATTATACAAGGTTTCTTAGATTTTTAATCTGACAATCTGATCAACGGGAGGATTCAACAGGCATGTTTCTTGGGGTTGGCCTTGAGCAGGAGAAGGTTGAGGAGGAGGAGTTGGTGGCCACAGAAAGAGAGGTGGCCTCAAAGACATCCATGAGGATGAGCCAACAAGGACATGGGGGTGCCTGCTCCTGACCCCAGGCAGGAGTGGACCACACAGCACTCCAGGGGGAGGCCGGGGAGCACTGCCCTTCCCCCCACCCTACCCACTCGCCACCTTAGATTCTGGCCTGTGCTTCAGGGGCTCTGTGAGCACATGCAGCTTTTCTTTTTCCTTTTTTTAAAAAAAAAAATTTGTTTTGTTTTTAACTTTTTTTGGTAGAGATGGGGTCTCTCTCTGTTGCCCAGGTTGGCCTTGAACTTCTGGCTTCAAGTGATCCTCCCACCTTGGCCTCCCAAAGTGATGGGATTACAGGTGTGAGCAACCATGCTCAGGTGCAGCTTCTGTACTTGGAGAAAAACACTCTGGATTCCGTGTGATGCTAGGGGTTGTCATGAAACAATCATAGCCATAATGGCCAAAGTTTATATTGCTTCCTATATATTGTTCCCAGAGCTGTCCTGGATCCTAAGCATTAACTCATGTGATCTCCAAAACAATCCACTGAGAGAGTACTGTTATTATTCCTTTCTATTTTACAGATGAGGAAACTGAGGCACAGAAAGGCTGAGTAACTTGCCCAAGTCACACAGCTAGTGAGTGCTGGAGCTGGGATGTGAAGCAGGAGACTGGCTTTCCTGCTAGGTCAGGCAGCAGATGGGGGCTGGGATCCAAAAAGATGGCCAGGCTGAGTGTCCCACGGTAACAAGAGCAGCCACAGAGATGGGGGGACAGGTTCCCTAACACAAGGACAGGCACAAATCATGACAGTGACGGCCTCAGACTCTCCCCCAGGCTGACTTTTCCCATCTGCTCAGGGGCCTTGGCCTCTGTCTCCCCAACCCGCAGGGAGCCCCAACTGTCCTACCCTTGTGTCAGGAAATGGAGGCTGGGCGGGGGGAGCCCTGGCAGGAGCAGCCCCTCGCAGCTGCTGCTGTATGTGCTCAGGGCTCACAGGCCTTTCAGCTGCTACAAACTCCTGGCTGCAAACCTCCCCCAGCCTACAGTATCTGGATGGAGCACAGGAGAGCTGGCCCAGGTCAGTGTGAAGTCCCCCATGTGACTCTGGGAGAAAAGCTTCTGGTCACAGGCAGAGAGTCAAGTTCTCACCAGGCTCCCAGGAAGTGAATGCAGATGTGGATCCCAGGAGATGAGCGCCAGAGAGACACGAAGCTGGCTTCACTCCTAACTCTACCCTCCTGAGAAGTCTCTATTTCTGCCCAGCTCCTGCTAAGGCCAGGAAATTGGTGGGGAGGGGTTCTGGTGGTCTGGGGGTCACGGTCATGGGGTGTCCTACCAGGCAGGGAAAAGCCTTTGCTACCCTCACAGATGCTCCCACCAAGTCATACCTCTTTCTCAGCACAATGTGGCAGCAAGGAGGCCAGCGTCCAGCCACCAGCCTGCCACCCTCTCCACCAGACTCCTTTCTGCAGCCCCAGTTATCTGCCTAAAACACAGACCTGATTACGCATGTCCTAGATCATAACTGTTCAGAAAGCTGCTCCAGCCAAGGGGCCCTGGAGAAAGCTGATTCAACCAACACATAATACGAGGAGACAGCCCGCCTTCCAGGCCCTGGGAACAGTCAGCCCGCGTTTGTGATTCTGGCGTCATAAAAGAATGTGACAAGGAGGGAGGCAGTGAACAAAGGTGTGTCCCCAGTGACCCGGGGGAGAGGGAGGCCTGGAGCTCCGTGGCAGCTGTCTGCTCTTACTGCACCACGCACCCTAGAACCCATGGCGCCCCTTCAACCATCTCAAGCTGCCTTGGCTCTAATTCTCACTCACCCAGCAACCGACGGACAACCAAACTTGACCGCCAGGAGCCTGACACCACAGAGGGGGACATCCTGGATGTCCCCTCATTCCTGCCACTGAAAAGAGATGTTCCTCACCCCTGCCAATTATAACTTCTGCCTTTGGTTTACACACTAGGGAGGTCGGAATTTAGTTAGCAAAAGAGCTGAGAAGGTCCGGTCTCTAAATCTGCAGGGCTTATGGGTTCTGGACTCCAGCAAATTGACCAAGGTCATGAGTTCCCATAAGACTGTCACCCTGAGCATATTCTGCCTTGCAGCTGACTGTCTCTCCACCCTCTCCAGCAACCATAACCCAGAGTCCAAACTGCATGGTATACAGAGCTCTTAATGGTCAGCTCCCAACTTGTTTTCCAGACTGACTTTCTGACCTCCTTGGGACCCAGATTTTGGCCCATGCTTTTAGAATGCCCTTACCTTCCTTATCTGTCAATTAATCTTTAAGAAGCAGCACAAGAATGTCTCCTCCCCAAGGAAGCCTTCCCTGACTCTCCCACTGGGCAGCTAGTGCCTCTCTCCTGAGTGCTCCCCAGCCCTCAGTACCCACCCCAGTTGGGCACCCAGTTGGGTACTGAGGGCAGGGGCGATGAAGACAAGAATAATATTTCAGGGCTCAAAGGACCAACAGGCGGTTATAAGACTTGCCAAGACTCACGCTGGGAAAGCCAAGATTCATATGGGAGGGCCACAAGTGTCCCACAGTTGGCTTTTCTCTCTGAGAGATGGCCCTGTCCAGCTGACCCATGGCTGGTTGGTCACTGATGTCTCCAGGCAACCCAAGGAGGGGGAATGCCTCAGTCCCTAAAGCCCCCAAGACCTGCACTGAAATCACTGGCCTCTTCTCCACCCAGAGTACTCAAAGCTTCTTTGACCAAGGGATTGCTTCTAGAAACAAAATAGTAGGGGCTGGAAGGGCAACATACCCACCCCTCAATCATACCATCCTCATCCTAGCAGAGCACTTGGCTCTAATGACTCACTTCTAATAAACTAACTGTGGAGGAAGAAATGCTGTATAACTTCAAGGCTGGGTTCTAAGAGTCAACACGGCTTCCATTTGGCTCTTTCCCTTGTCGGGTGCCTGCCCTTTAAACCAAGCCACCATGTTGTGAGGAAGTCCAGGCTTCATGAGGAGGCCAACAGCACCAGCTAAGGTCCTAGGCAACAGCCAGGAGCTTGGGTGAAAGAGCCTCTAGATGGCTCCAGCCCTGGTCATTGAGTCACCCTGGCTTCAAGTCAGAGGTCTGACATTATGGAGCAGAGACAAACCATCCCCATGGTATCTGTCCAAGTTCCTAACCCACAGAATCCAGGAACATAATAAATGGTTGTTTCATACTGCTAAGTTTGGGGTAACAGATGCCCAGAACACGGTGCACCCAAACTCACCCTCTGCCTTGCCAGCCTTCTTGCTGGGCACTTTTAAGGTGATGGTGACAGGGCTCAGCAGGTATCACCAATGCCCCTGGGGCTGGGGGCCTGCTCCCCTGCGGTGAGGCTAACCAGAAGCATAACCATGGTGGGGTTTGTGCCCTCAGCAGTCACACAGTCATCTAGAGAAAAAAGGCCTGTCTCATATCCCTCTGCCTTATCCTTCTCTCCATCCCTCCACTTTATAGCTCTGTGGCTGATGTCACCAACTTTTCCATCTCATTTTGATCCTGCCTGGCCTTGGTTAGGACCCCTGGGCCTTCTTGGTTGCTCTCTAGGCTAAACACTTCGATATTATCTTCCATGGCTAGGCAGCTCTCCCCCACCGTGCAGGGTCCAGCGGAGCTAGCGTTATGAACCCGACTTTTCATAGGGTATCTGTCTTTGTGGATGTCCTGGTCTCTGGGTCAGCTGCTGCAGGTGCTCCCCATGGTCCTGGTTGGTCTCTGAGGAAGGGACCACTCCCAGTCCCAGCCTTGCCCCCTGTGATGCCAGAAGTCCATGGTGAAGGCCTCTCTTATAAAATAAATATTTTGGGCAATGAAGAGCAGACATCTGGAGATGCCTCTAGGGAGTGCTGTGAGTGCTCCAGGGTCATCGAAGGAGTCATGGGGCTCCCTGACCACGAAGTGTCAGGGGCATGGTGACAAGCCTCCCAGAAGAAATGCTGGAGGAGAAGGATCTGGGGAATTGTGACAAGCCCTCCTAGGGGAGATGACAGGCCTGCTGGGTAAAGGATCTGGGTGACAAGGCAGGTTTCCTAGGAGCTGGCAAGCTGGCAGAAACATGTCCCATGAGCTTCCACGTGGCACTGTCTGAAGGGTGGCACCTGCTCTACCCCAGCCTCTCCTCCACACACTCAGCCACCTCCACAAATCTCCATCACCTTATCTTCCTCCTTTTCCGGCTTTGGGGTGCAAACAGAGCTCTGGCTCACAGCTTCCTCCATATCCTGCATCTCCGTGTCTCTAGTCCTCAGCCACATTTTGCGACGCACCAGAATCGGCGGACCCCTCAGAGCTGACATCTGCCCCAGGCTAACAGTGTTCAGAGGTGGAGGGCACCAGCGCTCCACCACAGCCACAGAGTTCTGGGCTTTCCGGCTTCGACAGGCCAGGGAGACCACAGCCAGTCCACGGGCCACAAATGAGGATGATGTTCCCACACAACCGTGGTGTGAGGGTCCAGGCAGGGCCTCCCGGGGTGGCCACAGCTTGTGTCTCCTCCAGAAAACTCCTCTGCAGGCCCTAATGAAATCCCTTCTCTCAAACACGGCAATTAATAGGATTAAGTTTAGTGTGGGTTGGATGATTTACCTGCAACCAGCTAAGCCTGGGACTGTCCACAGGATTGGTTGTGCTATTCCTTCATTCATGCAAGGGAAAGAATGATGCAGGGGATGAGGGCTAGGAACTGGGCAGGATTCAGGGACAGGGTCTGAGCACCTGCTTCTACTCTTCAGTAATTACAAAATGCCAAGCAGGCTCTGAGAGTGTCCTCACTGCCCAGCCTCATGTTCACCACATTCAGGACACTCCCGCCCGCCTTGGGGATGGATAGAGTTCTCCAGATTGACTCGGTTGGTTTCTTGTTTGCTCTTTTTACATGAGCCAGTGAGCTGACTTGGCCTGGCTCAGTCTCTTAAATTTGGTTTTCCTTTACCTTGGGAAGAAAGTAATAAATGTGCGAAGTCCCTCTACACTCTCAGCACTTGGAGATAGTGCCTATGCAAGAGCTGGTTCCTCAGGAGACAGTGCTTCTAGGTAGGTCGACTTGAGAGAACAGGGAGGTGATGAAAATTGGATCCTCTTGTATTTTCTCTGTCCATCCCAAAGGCCTAGTGCTGGAGCCTTCAGTGGGACAGGTGAAATCTCTCAGGAAGAACAAGCTTCCGGGGGCTGTGGCCTGTGATTGATCCCTCCTGACGTATCACACATCTCCACTGGATGTCATGTCTGCATCCTCCAGCTACGCCATGGGTAAGACAGGCCGCAGAGGGAGAAGGGGGTCAGAGGATGCTTCACGCAGCAGTTCAGGCTGCCAAGCTGCGGCCACCGGCCAGGGGACTTCTCCACCAAAGATCAGCCTTGCCTGCAGCCGTGAGCAGCAGGAGTCAGGGCGGGCCCCTATCTGGGCTACACTGGTGTCAAACGGTCTGTGTGGGAGACTCCCCAGGATGAGCTGGGCACTCCTACATCTGAGACGGAGCCCAGGCCAGCATTTTCAAGACCCCACCCCCAACAATGCTGATAATCAGAATCTTCTCAATCTTCAATTTCCCAAAAATGGCTCGCTTCAAAGTCTTTCAGGATTCAAATCATCTGAATGGGGGAGGCTGGCGTGACTCCAGGAACCTCAGGGTTAAGTCTTATCTACAATGGCGGGGATGGCACTCCGACAGAGGCAGCAGACCCTTCTACAGCCTCCCCCACTGCCCACTAGGCCATGTCCATATCTGTGACTAGGAGTGACTAGGAGGCCCCAGTGTGGACACTGACCTTTTTAAAATAAGGGGTCTTGGCCAGGCGCGGTGGTTCACACCTGTAATCCCAGCATGCTGGGAGGCCGAGGCGGGCGGATCACCTGAGGTCGGGAGTTCGAGACCAGCCTGACCAACATGGTGAAACCCCATCTCTACTAAAAATACAAAATTAGTCGAGCATGGTGGCGCATGCCTGTAATCCCAGCTACTTGGGAGGCTAAGGCAGGAGAATCACTTGAACCCAGGAAGTGGAGGTTGCAGTAAGCCAAGATCACACCATTGCACTCCAGCCTGGGGGGTAACAAGAGTGAAACTCTGTGTAAAAAAATAATAATAATAAAATAAAATAAGGGGTCTTAACTTTTTTTGTACTAGGGACCCCTTTAACACCTAGATAAAGCCTGTTCTCAGAATAACAGAGTTAGATGAATAAAGGCAAACATACAGGATTACAAAGAAAAAATGGTTGCATTGAAATCAAGTTATCAAAAATTTTGAGAGATAGCATTTTGTGGGCTTCTAATGAACGCACTGGATAGCAAGACCTATGGGCAGCTCTGACAACGTGCTTCATCCCTAAGTGCTGAGCATAAATGCTATTTTAAGATACATATAAAACAGTAGAGAAGATAAAAATATTTGTGATTGCTATTGGTACAAAGGTACTGCTAATAATAACTGGGTTTGTTGTCTACATTTCAGATTAAAGGAAGTGCTCAATTTTATTTAAAAGTAAATGAAAATAAAAACGCATTACTTTTCCCATGAGTTGCACCCAGATTAAGAAAATAATTCTGACGTATGCCCAAAGTGAAGAACCACTGCTTCAGTGCCTCTGATCCCTTGCCCTCTTTATAAACACAACTCAAAGAATTCGCTCAATTTCCTTAAACAAAGGTGTGGGCGGGGGTGGGGGGACAAAGATGAAGAAAATCTAAAGCAGAACAAAACAAAACCCAGTTTGTTTTCCCCTGGGCAGAAAAAAGCCACTTCCCCGCTGGCAGGGCTCTGGGGTGGGGGACCGCCTGGCATTCCCCACCCCAGCCTCTAAAGAGCACCCAATCTCCTGCCTTCCAGCCACCTCCCTACCCTGAGGAATTATTCTTTCTTTCCCTCAACACTACCCACAACATTCTTCAACAGTGAGGATGGAAAGGGGTCTCCCGAAATTTTTTAATTTTTCAAGTTGAACCGTTTATGCTAATGAGCCTGGGAAAAACTTTAATGTTTCAGTGGTGGAAAAACATATGCTTTGACCTCATTTTGCTCACAAGTGGCCACGTGGAATTTTGCTTCACTTTTGTGAGATGGCAGAAACATGGAAAGCTTCAGTTCCAAGGAGGAGGCCATGTGCAGATGGTCTAGGGAAGGTGGTCTGGGCACACCCAAGTTTCCTGCTCCAGACACCATGGAGCCGCCCATCCTCACAACGGCCTTGGTGCTTCTGGCTGGGGTTAGGGGATTCCTATGTGCCCCACCAGCAAGGAGCCCAGCCATACCCCAGGCCCGCCCCAGCTCTCCAAGCCAAGACTCAGGCAAAAAGCTCTAAAATGACCCACTCCTCCCACAGTGAGCTCCCCAAGCCTGCTGTCTTCCTCAGTTCTTGCTGGGCAAGCCTGGGTAAGTCATTTCACTTCATTGCATTGCATTTCCTCATCTATAAAATGGGCATGATAAAACCTAACCAGTTAGGTTGTCAGAAAGATTAAGAGTGATAAATATGACCACATTTCATGGTGTGTGCCAGACATGCCATTACTGTTAGTGACCTTCCCACCTTCTGATCATTTTGCAAGGCAGTGTTCTGTGCACTAGGAGTCTAGGTTTTGGAGTAAGACAGACTTACTTGGAAATAACTGTAAATCCCAACTCTACCACTGACTAGCTGGGTGACCTTAGCAAGTCACTCTGAGTGACTTTTCACTCCTTATCTTTAACTCAGGGCTAGTACAGTGTGTTGTAGGAGGGTTTGGTAATATGGAGGAAAACAGCTCATATGAAATGGTCACACAGCACCTGTGTACATGCTTAATGACTGTTTGTTCTCCTTCCTTCCTCTCACCCTCCAAATCCCAGCAAAAACCCAGGGGTGCGGGGGAGAGGAGGGCAGCTCGGCACAAGGCAGGCACTGAGTATGACTTCTGGCCTTTGATTTGAACTTTCTGCTACAGGGTGTGTGTCTCTCTCTGGGGAAGAAGGTCCCCATAGATTTAATCAAAAAGAAGGATCCCAGAAACATTGGGAAAAGCAAAGGCTGCTAGGAATCTCATGCACGTGGGGCTGAGCCTATGTTCTGCTGCTTGCCAGACATGAGAAAGATGGAATCTGCTGGCCTCTGCCCACCCCAGCCACCCGGGGACCCCTGCCCTGGTGAGCAGGCCCTCTGCCATCTTCAAGCCAGGGTGTTTTTCTATCCTAGCCACTACTCTTTTGTTCCTGCCTCCTTTCTGGGAGGCCCTGAATTATGAGACTGTGGAAAATTCAGGCTGTTTTCCCTGTGGCTGTATTTTCCACATTGCATCACTGAAACGTGTCAATGGCCAACTTCTTCAGACAAGGGAGCATGCCACCCACTTAAAATGCCCCTCTGGTGGTTTAGAATGTTCCTTTCAGCAGCAGCAAGTCTGACACCCCATCAGTGGTGAGAATAAAAGAAAGTGGGTGAGAGATTCCAGTTTCCTAACCATCCTCCTCTGATATCCTCTCCCCTGAGCCCAAGGGGCTCTGCCATCCCTGGGAGGGGGAAAACCACACAGTTGTCCTTTTGTGATGTTGGTTTTCCATTTGAGGTCTTTGGAAGGGGGAGGGGTCAAATGACTCTTGATATAAATGACACAAGCTGTAACCCGGGAATGGAAGGCTTGTGACCAAAACAACCCAACATTATGGCTGCAAACCACCATGACTTTATCAGAAATATATCTTTTTATTGAAACGGCCAAAATTGCCGGGCATGGTGGCTCACGCCTGTAATCCCAGCACTTTGGGAGGCCGAGGTGGCTGGATCGCCTGAGGTCAGGAGTTCAAGACCAGCCTGGCCAACATGGTGAAACTTCATCTTAAAAATAAATAAATAACAAAAAATAAAATAAAATGGCCAAAATTTACATCTGGGTTCATATTCCAGTTCTACCATTTTACCACCTGCCATGGCTTTTGCAATTTAACTTCCCTAAATACCAGTGTCCTCATCTATAAAATTATATGATGTCTACTTCATAGTGTTTTAAGAATTAGAAAATAAAACATGTAAAACACTGGGTACACAACCCAACAAACAGTAGGTGTCCAATAACGTAGATGAATGAACAAAGGCAAGAAAAACAGAGGTTCATTTTTCAAACAAATCAAACTCATTTACTTATTGCAGCTCTTTACGGAATCTTATCTTCAAGGACTTTTACTTCTGTTTTATTCCCCAACTTGCATCTAGGTCACACAACTTTCATCTACTAAGCATGTATTCAACTACTCAACGCCTATCCATCTCAAGCACAGACACGGAGACGCAGAGGTGACACATGACAGGTGAAGTCCCTGCCTTCCCAGAGCTCAGTCTTTAGATAATTCTTTATGAACTTCTAAATTTTTTCCCTGGGCCTGAGAACACTCTTTCCCTACTGGTCTTCACCATCTTTCTCAGCATTAGGTGGCCCATCCTCTCAATTGTTAAATGTTTTGCGACATGACAAAAACAGGGGCACCCAGACCCTGTTTCCTGAAACGGGAAATTCCAGGTCCACCATGCTATAAAAACTGAACTGAACTGGAAATGAGGTTCCAGATGTGATGGCTGCATGATCTGGAGAAAATTATATAACCCCATCTCTGTTTTCTCATCTGTAAAATGGGAGGTTTGGTCTAAAGCAGGAGTGGAAAATAGGTTTCAAGGATAGTCCTTTTCCCAACCGTCAGTGGCTGCTTGAGTGCTGTGCTCCCTCAAGTACTGAGACTGTCTGGGCTCATAAGGAAACAACTCTGTGATAGATTAGCAATGTCTGCATGTCCCTGGAGGTGGGGGATGGCAGTGGCTGGGCCACATGTGCTCCTTCCTGGTCTATAGGAGTTCAAGGGACCCTGTGAATTCTACCATTTATAATTGTGTGACTCACTGAAATACTGTTTTACTTTATCTTTGGCATGAGGCCTGTCTTTACACAAATAGCGTTTTCACCTGTTTGGTCTGGCACCTTGGCCACCATCCCTTTCAGAAGCCTTCTCAGTTACTGTTTCAAAGCAACAGCAGCCTTACAACAAAATAAACATATTTACTGATTTATCACACTCATATTCAGTAAACTACTGCTTCCTGCCACAAGGGGTCCAGGAAATTAGGTCAGAAGGGAGAACTGACACATTCAGCATCTATTAAACACCACTTTCCAGACATTGCCTCCTACTTGTAAAACACCCTACTCGGGCGGTCATTAAATCCTCCCTTCACAGAGCAAGAACCAACGCTCAGAGCCATGAGGGAAGTTGCCCCAGAAGCAGGGATTTCAACTTGCAGCAGTTTGGATTCTGAATTCTACCACACTATGCTCCCCTAAAACCTACCCCAAATATCTTGTTTATTCCTTTTCTTCCAGAAGGTGGAGCTGAAAATTGAAACTGACAGTGGGTCTAGACAGAGCAATGAGATCTGGGCAAACATTTAGATGACTCAATCTCCATCCATCATTTTTCCCACAGTCTGCTGGGGATGTGACCAAGAGTAAAGGCTTCCTGCCTGATTTGAGAGACCAGCTCATTTATTAGATTTGGGGGCATGACTGTGAATTTCCTGGGAGCATTTAACATGTCCTTCTGCATTCCCCATTTCCAATCCTGATCCAGTTCCCTTCCACTGCTTCTGGCTCTGACCCTGGAAGAAGAGACGGCATGACTGGGGCCTCTGTTGGCACTGTCCCCTTGTCTACCTCCCAGAACCCCTCGCTACCAGTGGCAGGAATTAAAAAACAACCATCATCACGACAAAACCTCCTTGGGGGACTCAGGCCCCCATAGTACCCTCTTAGGAGTCTGGAGCCCCTTTACAGGGAAGTGGGAGGCCCTTCATGCCTCTGGGAGTTCTTTGAGGACACCACGGAGGGGGTGAGGGTGGGGCTCATAAAGGAGGGTGTGGAGTGGGTGTTAATTCCTGAGTGGTCAAAAAAATCACATGTTTTGATCCCCCCAATCTCCAAGATGCAGCCTGAGCTGTATACACGAGACCTCAGGGAAGTTTTCAGCATGTCGGCTACAGGCCAGGGTGAGGGGTGAGAAACTCAAGTCAGTGGCATCAGTTATGCTCTAAAGACACTCCCTGAGACTATGGCTACCACACTGCAGAGGCAACTGCTGGAACCAGAGCTGGGGAAGGCTCTGCCTTATGCAAGGGCAGCAGGAGCCAGGAACTTTGAGACAGTCCTTCAGCTCACATTGGGCGCTTATGTCCACTAGTGTCTACAGTCATGAAGACTGAAAGGTTGAAAAAAATCTTCTACTTATGCCCCGCTGGTGGGAGTGCAAAATGGTGCAGCCACTATGGAAAACAGTATGGTGCTTCCTCAAAACATTAAAACTAGAATGACCATATGATCTAGGAATTCTACTTCTAGCTATACAGCCAAAAGAATGGAAAGCATTTGATGTGAAAGAATATTAAAGAGATATTTGCATACCTGTGTTTATAGCAGCATTATTCACAATAGCCCAAAGGTGGAAGCAACCCAAGGTGCATTGACAAATGAATGGAGAAACAAAATATGTGTGTGTATATACACAGATATACATATATTCATGTCCATGTATATACATACTCAATGTATTATTCAGCCTTACAAAGGAATGAGATTCTGATACCTGCTACAACATGGATGAACCCTGAGGACATTATGCTAAGTGAAATTCACCAGTCACAAAAATACAAATACAGTATGATTCCACTCATATGAGGACGCTTGAGTAGTCAAAATCATAGAGACAAATAATTTACTCAATTACAATAACACATTTAACTGGTCCAGACAAGTTTAGATGCTTGAGTAGTCAAAATCATACCCAGAAAGTAGAATGGTGGTTGCCAGGGGACTGGAGGAGGGGGGCATTGTTTAATGGATATAGCATCTCCGATTTGCAAGACGAAGAGAATTCTGGAGACTGGTTGCACAGCAATGTGAATGCAGTCAACACTGTTGAATTATATGCTTAAACACTGTTAAGATGGTAATTTTATATTATATACATTTTAGCACAATTTTTGTATGTTCCATTAAGAACATGAGTCTTGGCTGGGCATAATGGCTCACGCCTGTAATCCCAGCACTTTGGGAGGCTTAGGCGGGCAATCATGAGGTCAGGAGATCTACACCATCCTGGCCAACATGGTGAAAGCCCATCTCTACTAAAAATACAAAAATTAGCAGGGCGTGGTGGCGGATGCCTGTAATCCCAGCTACTTGGGAGACTGAGGCAGGAGAATCACTTGAACCCGGGAGGCGGAGGTTGCAGTGAGTCGAGATCATGCCACTACTCTCCAGCCTGGCGACAGAGCAAGACTCCGTCTCAAAAACAAAAACAAAAACATGAGTCTTGGAAGTTTTGGAATCAATAAGACCAATTGTTTCATTTTATTTCTCTTTTTTTAGTACCGGGTCACTCACCTGTAAGTTGAGTTATTTTAAAAACAAAACAGTTTTTTGGAATAATGCCAACAGGTAAAGAAGGATAGGGCCACGTATTTGGCAGCCAGGATACAAAGACCTATGGTGAAAGTTATCCAGGCTGGTCTGGAAGGATCCCCAGGTCGTGAGAGCAGTGGACAGCCACACACCTGCGTGGAGGAGCTGTTCGGCCCCTGACACGCCCAGGTTACTCAGAGACAACAGAAATCAGCTTGTTCTGCAGTCGACACCATCAGCCTAATGAGATTTCAAGTTCAGTTACTGTCACTTATCTGGCCTGTCTACTGGCACCAAGCAAAAGCAGAGTGCTCCATTTCTTTTTTTTTTTTTTTTTTAAATTTTAATTTAATTTAATTTAATTTTATTTTTTTAATTGCATTTTAGGTTTGGGGGTACATGTGAAGAACATGGAAGATTGTGCATAGGTACACACATGGCAGTGTGATTTGCTGCCTTCCTCCATTTCTAAGCAACAGTTTCCAGATTTCAAGGCCGGAAGCCAGGCTTTTTGCAGGGTACAGGCTTTGCAGCCCAAAGGGGACTCAGACCTCCAGCTTCAGCAGGATTAAGCAAAGCCCCGTCTCCACTAATATCTTTGTCTTCCAAACCACATCTTTCTGGCTCTTTCTTCTGGGGGATTCCACGAAGTCTCATTAGACAGTATAGGGCATGGTAAAGCACTGCAGATGCAGGATACGTTCCTTACTCAGCATGTATTCCTAACTCCTTGGCATGGCTCTCGAGGCCTGCCTGATCTTACCCCTGCCTTTCCCCAGCTTCATCTGCTGCCCCTCAAGCACATTCCCAGCTCTAGCATTCTAAACTGTTTAGTGTTCCTCCAACATATTCTTATTTCCACATCCCTTCTTGACTTTGAACAAGAAATACTTCTTCAAGGAATATGCTTCTTCCCCACAACTGAGAATTCCTAGACGTCATTCAAAATACAGCTCAACTACCACCTCTTCCAGGGAGCCTGTCAAGAAGTGAAGCGTCTAAATTCTATTCTACTTGCAAGATGATACATGTGCCTGTCACAGTTTTATGGCTACTAGCAGAAGACATGAGACTCCTGGATCAGAGACAAAGGACTTTATTTCAGCAATACAGAAACAGCATAAGCCCTCTTGTCGGTGTCAGTTCTCCTTGCCTGCAGGTTCCACACTGCCACGTGGAGGGGTCCACGTGGATGCTGCACATACATTGGGTTTACATCACACCTAAGGAATCTCAAGCTCAGAGAACCCAAACCTTTGATAACGGACTGCAAGCAAACCTGCCCTCTGCCATGGAAGGACAGCTATCTCTGATTTTCAAGGCGATCTCTGTTTTTCAAGGCCACTGCCTATACAACATCCTTGAAAAGACAGTCTGGAACAAGAGATCAATTAGTGTCAGATATAGTTTGGATATCTGTCCTCTTTAAATCTCATGTTGAAATCTGATCCCTACGGTTGGAGGTGGGACCTAGTAGAAAGAAGCTGGGTCATGGGGGCAGATCCCTTATGGGTGGCTTAGTGCTGCTCTCGCTCAATTAGTTCCCATGTGTTCTGATTGTGAAGAAGAGGCTGGGCATGGTGGCTCATGCCTATAGTCCTAGCACTTTGGGAAGCTGAGGTGGGAGAATCTCTTGGGGCCAGGAGTTCAAGACCAGCTTGGGCAAAATAGTGAGACATTGTCTCTACAAAAATAAAAAAGAGACTGGCATCTCTCTCTTTCTCTCTCTCTCTTTCTCTCTCCCCTCCCCTTTCCTCTCACAATGTAATACCTGCTCACCTTTATCTTCTGCCATGAGCAGAGGCTTCCTGAAGCCCTCACCAGGTGCAGATATAGCGTACAGCAGAACTGTAATCCAAACAAACCTCTTTTCTTTGTAAATTACCCAGCCTTGGGTACTCCTTTACAGCAATGCAAATGGACTAAGAAGTGCCTTTGCTTATAAAATGAGCAGAAACAAGAAACCCATAAAGAACTGTCTCCCAAGCAAGTCTTCCCCGGCTGCCTGGCTTGGCCCCTATAACCATGTCCCCACAATGCTCTATGCAACCTTTGCCTTTCAAGATTATGCATCCACATTGTAACGACATGTTTATTTTTTTGTCCACTACTAGCCTGGGTACTCTTTGATGTTAGAGACTGTCTTTTACACTTCTCTGCCAGAAACATAGCAGGTACTCAAAGAATGCGCAAATAAATGAATTGAATAACTAATACTGATAATATTGATAGCCATGGGTTGGGCTATCAAATAATCCAATCATAACAAATAGCTGCTATGTACTGACTTCTTATTCTTTATGTTCCAGGTATTGTATATGATTTTGACCTGGGTTATTTTTTTTATCTGCATGACAATACTATATGGAAGGTACTTTTATTAAGCCCATTTAACATACGGGAAAACCACCGGCTTAGAGCCCTTAGACACTCCATTAAGGAACTTAAACAAAGGCACACAGCTAATAAGCAATAGAATTGCCATTTGAACTGGATCTGCCTGTGCCCGAGCTGTTAACCACCCCCCGCTGACGTGCTGCTTCTATCAGCCATCATCTAAACCTTGTTTGTATTTATGGGGGTGGCGGTGGTAGCCTGCATGTCCCCCACCACCCACACCCTGTGACTCAGCCCATCAGCCGCCTCACAAAGACACTGAGCACTCAGATGTTCCCGCTAGGACTTCCCACCTCCCTAATCACCTCATACTGGAATGGATGGTATTTGGTCTTAGGCACGACCTGGAATGCAAAACTGACCTTTCTCCCTGGGAAAGAGAAGAAGGGATAAGATACATTTGCAGACGCTACATCTGATACAACTAACAGTTCTCAAACAGCCATCCCCCTTGTTTAGATTTCCGTGACCTAATAATCAAAGAAACATGAACAGAAGATACCTTTTTTCTTTCCCTATCATATGATCACCCACTGTTAACACCCACTGTAGGTGAGGGCTGGTGAAACACAGCCTCAGAAATTGATGCTAAAAATAAAATGAGTAAAACTTTCCTAGAGGAAAATTTGTCAGTATCTCTCAAAATTTTAGATATGCATACCCTTTGACTTACAATTTAATTTCTAGCATTTACATCGAAAGCATTTGCAAAACCATTCAAAAATATAGAGAGATGTTTATACCAAAATTGTAAATAATTCACAAACTCTTTTTAAAATAAAAAATATATATTATAAAGGAAAGGTCTCTGCAAACTTAAAATCCTCTGGAAAGATCTATTAATGATTTAATATATATTTTACCAGACTTTTTTATGGATACTTTTTTCTAAAAATAAGATATTTCATACACTGTGTATGTATATTTTATATACTTTAAATATTATATATACTGTTCGGTAATTTTTTTCACTTAATGTTTGATTGAAGACAACCTTTTATACCATCTTCACAGCATTAACTCCACAGTATTTTGATTTTCCCTGTGGAATCACTTCTACTTAATAAATTCCTTCTTGGAAGATATTTAGGTTGAGGACAGTACAACTTAATACACCAGGTAACAGCAGAAAAAGAAATGCCTACCCCATAAAAATTGCTCACCCACATCAACTTTATTTATTTGGGAATTATTTACCCATTTCTCAGAATGATACAGAGTTCTTCAATTTTCATTGTATCTCTTTTCCTACTGAATAAGGCATGAGGAGCCTTATACTTACTCATAAATCACAAAGTCATCTCAAAATATAAATCTGGAAACACAAATGTACCCAAACTCTTTGTGTGCTTATCAGAATATGGAACGGTACATTTACACAAGCCTATGCTGTCAACCTTAGGACAGTAAGTCTGTTTCTTTCTGCAGAAGCCACTATCACCCGTTGCCAACTTCGGGCCTCAACTTGGAACTTGCCAGTACCCAATCATCGCCTATTCCCCTGGTCCTTCATATGACCTATACTTCCCTTTGTCTGTGTCCCCCAGTGCCCAACCTAGACATATCTGACAGGCACAGTTAGGAACAATAGCGGGATGAGTCAGCCTCGTGGCCAGGAGCACGGAGCTTCTGGCAGAGCACATCACTCAGGGGAGCGAGGCAGGCTGCTGCAGAATGAAAACAGCCTGAGGCTGCAAACGTCAGGGGAAAGACGGTGCCTGCGGAGGCCTTGCGAACTTCCCCCCAGTCTCACGCCCTTCTTTTTTCAGTAAAGTTGCTGGGAACCAGCCAATTAGAACCCAGTTTTAATTACTCTTCAGTAATAATGAACCTCACACAAAGAACTTCTAGAAACTTGCCACACTAGATTCTCACTCAGTCTTGTGAAAGGGGGGATTATTAGCCCCATTTGATAGTTGAAGAAACTGGAGTCACAAAGGGCAGAGCTTGTAAGGTCAATGCAGGGCTCCAAACGAGGTCTGCATCTCACCTTGTTCAGACTTCTGGGCCTCAAAAGGGGCAGGAGGGGAAGGGCTGTATTTCCTGGGACTCAGCCACTGCCCCAGCCTCCCTGGACCTTGCAGGTTTCCCCAAGAGGAAGATCCTCTGGGAACTAATTGAGTCCCTCTAGAGGTGCCGCACCCTCCCCCGGTGCACTTCTGTTAAAATAATAAGCCCCCAGGGATTTCTCATCACCGTACCTCCGGACACTCCATTAAATGGATAGAGCTCAGCATCAAAAACCAGGGTGCAGGGAGAAAACAAAGCCAGCACCCTACTGTCCACTCTAGAATGAATGAACAAGTTAGGGTCAGGGAATGATACATAGGCCTGAGGAATGAACTGGATGAGGCCTGAAGGAGAAAGGGCTTACTCAATGCACTTTCCTCTCCCACTCTCTTGCTTGGTCTCTCTGGGCTTGGAGGTGATGGAGGCTCACTGCTCCACGGGAAAAGATGGCCACAGTTTAACAGCCCACTCTCCTGAGGCTCCAACACATTTCACGGGCCAAGTATCCTCACAACAAGTGGCCTCACACTTGCAGAGGACTCCAGGGTCACTGTCCTCAGTCTGCTGACCCAGTCAAAAAGGCACCACCAGCACTGGAACAAGGAAGTCGCTGGGTCACTCAAATCTCTACAAGCTGTGTGTTTTTGGCAGGAAAATGCATCCACCCGTGGCCTCAGAAGTCTGTTGTTTGTCTGTTTGTTTCTAGAGACAGGGTATCACTGTCACCCAGGCTGCAATGCAATGATGCAATCATAGCTCACTGCAGCCTCGACCTCTTGTGCTCAAATGATCCTCCTGCCTCAGTCTCCTGAGTAGCTGAGACCACAGGCACATGCCACCATGCCCAGTTAATTTTTTTAAATTTTTTGCAGAGGGGTCTCAATTTGTTGCCCCAGCTGGTCTCAAACTCCTGGCTGCAAGTGATCCTCCAGCTCAGCCTTCCAAAGTGCTGGGAATACAGGTGTGTGCCACTGTACCCAGCCTCTCAGAAGTTTTGGCCAGTATCTCGCAGTTGCTTATACATGATTGAACCTATAGCTTCAAAGTAGGTGTGTTCACATAGATATAAACCAGCTCACTTTTTAATATCACACTCCAACGTGAAACCGGGAAGACAACACATGCAGGACGTGCTAAGCCTTGTAGCTGTGAGTTGGATTTTAAGAGGAGGTGTCCCATCAAAAGGGTGCCTTGGCTAACTGGGCCAGACTCTTCCTACGTGCAGACACAGTTCCATAAATAAAAACGTCCTATTAATGCACAATGGCTTGCCCACGCTCTAGCTTCTACATGCTGCTTTCCTCCTCACCCCCAGCACAAAAGCAGCACAGTATCAGTGTGCCTGCCCCTGGCCTGTGAAGTGGGGCAGGCGGAAAGTCTGGCACAAAAGCCTCACAACAAAGACGTCAGACCACATCCCCATCGGCCGATGCGCTCAGGTGAAATAACAAGCCGCGGCGTCCTCTTCCCCCTTTCACATTTGAGTGTAAAAACAGACCAGGGCCTTGCACATACTGCGTGCCATTTCTAGACAGGCATATAGTGTTACTGTCTGTAACTTTCTGTGAGCCTCCTCGGGTTCCCATACATATTAGTACACATTCCAGCATTTGAAGAAAGGAAAGTGTAAGGTGCTTGGTGATTATTTTTAATTGAATTCATCTGGAAATTTTACATCTTGAAAATTTAGCTCCTGTTTATAGTATTTTAAGGTTTGCACAGCATATGATTTGTCCTTTGCAATGGCAAATCCCTTTCAGAGAAAGTCTTTGCAGTGTGTAACACATTTCAGAGCAAACTGTAAAAATCATTAAATTGCAAAGTGATAGAATGGGACAGTGGTGACAATGCACAGCCCTTGCCTTCCTTTGATAGTAAACTAGTCTTTACAGCTTTCTGTTCAGAAAAAGGAGCTCCATGTCTCTGTAAAGACAATGCTGAAGCCCTAGATCAATTGTGCTGGGACGATGGTGAGCCCAGGAATAGGAGGACAGTTGAATGAAACAATTCTGTGGACACGTGAAACTGGATCTCACTTCCCTGACTCTCAGCAAGCCACTCTGACAATGAGTGTGGCTCTGAAGTGAGGCACACATGCCACCTTTTCTGCCATATGACATTCCTCTCACAGGTGGCTTGAAAAGTCTCAAATCCATTCTCCAAAGCCCAGTGGGATCTTCCAGACACTAGCTAGCCAAGCATCAGATGACCCAGGTCTCTCTTCTAGTCAATCAAACGGGAATTTATTCTTATACAGAAACCTGATACGCTCCTATTTTGAGAGTCTGAGCAGGCATCAAGACAACCTTGGTGAGCCTCCGGCATGTGTTCTTAGATCTACTGCTGCCCTCAACCTCCTGCATTCTCAGGGCTGTCATATCTGGGGGTTCAGGTTCTGCCCTGCACAAGGGGACCAAGGTGTGTCCTCTGTCACACAAGGGCCACAGGAGACTGCATGGGCAGGGGTGGAGACTCTGAACCTCCCAGATGAGTCCTGAAGCAGAGGACACAGGGGCACATGAGGCCATGCATGCTTGGAAAAGCTGACACATGGCACAAAACTGCAGGCAGCTAGTTTCTGCCCCAAGCATGCCCTTGGCGTGTTCAAGACCTTGTCTCTTCCCCACCCCACTCTCAGAGTCTCAGTTCCCCCAACTAAAAGGCACAAACGGGACCAGCTGCTTCATTGAGAGGGTGGAGGGGGCAGCATCGGATGCACGTGCAGCAACCTCATGTATACCTGGTCCTCCAGCAGGTGCAGGAGTGCTCACAGGAACAGCTGCTGCCCTCCCCAGAGCACAGCTGTACCATTGTGCAATGATGATTAAGTTTTTTTGACTTGAGAACAAAGGCTTTCCTCCTAATTCACAGCCCTGTGAGTTCTGCTTCCCCCTGCCCTTTCCATTCCACAACTCTGCTCCGGCCTCAATCCTTCAAGCCCCAAACACAGCCTGAGATCTGGAACACTCTAAAGCACTTCCCTCTACAACCATGATCATATCCTATGGTTGGCTGGTTTTTCTTTTGCTTTCTTCTCTCTCTTCCCACCTTTGGAAGCCAGCCTCTCTTCCATCCCTGTCTTAGTTAATCTAGACTTTGTTTCAGAGGCTTCTGTGCTGCCAGGGCGGGGAGAGATGATGGACATTGTTACCTCACTTGAAGATGGGGAAACCAAGGTGCCCTAGCTGGTAGGTGACAAAGTGAGGCTTCTAGACTCCACAGCCAGTGCCCTTTCCATTTCACTGCAGTTCCTCCCCCACCACCCCAAATCTCCCTTGAATGGTGGGTCACTACCATTGCACATGGCCAACTGGACCCCCAGCCTGCCGTAAATGTCGGCCAGCTCCCGACACTTCAGCACTGTGCCAAAAATAAGAAAAAACATCCATCACCTACTAACCAAGACAGCACCACCTTCCTGTTACCAGTACACTGATTCTCTTCCAGCCATAAGACCGAAAAAAGGTGGGGAAAATCCTCAATGCCCTGGAAGGCCAAGGATGCATAAGTTATCTGGGTACAGAGATGCTGGCTTCTTTAGTCTCCATAAGGAAGGCACACTCCTTGCTGTCCACTCCTCAGCAGGCGTGTGCATCTGAAGCCAGACATCTCTTTGAGAAGATGAAGTGCAGCTGAGCCACCTGTGGTCTGGGAGGTAGGAGACCAGTGACTCCAACCGGGTCATCCCCCGACCTGTGCCCAGGTCTTCTTTCCGTGAAATCACACCCCTTCCAAATTTAGAACTCTATAATTCTGTGAAATCCATCCTGCCGCTGGACTAAGCAACAGGCAACTAACAAGCAATCACAGGGACCCGAGCCTCACCCTGGAATGGACAGAGAGCCTTTTTCCCTTTAGGCCACTGGGCTCCACATAAGGTGTTCTTGTTCTCAAACTGCGTGCCCAGAGGTGGGATTAGAAAAGGTTGGACCGTCCCCGAGGCTTTGGGGATTTCACCATCTGATACACCAGGACTGTCACCAGGGTTCCAGTCAACATGTCCAATACCTGCTTGGCCCCCTTTCAAAGCTGAGATGGGCCATGCAAATGACCACTGAATTTCATTTCTCTGTTGTTTCTGATGCCAAGTGCATGGAGGCGTAACCTATTACTGGACTGCATCGGTCTGGTCAGAAGTGTAGGGCTTGGGGGACCTTGGTAGAAATGAGTCAGGAGAGGCACATGAGAGTCAGCCCCCTCCCGCCCATGGTCTGCATCTGAGTCGCCGAGGGCAAACTGAATGAAAGTGCATTTGCCGGGTGCAAGTGCAGGGGGAAATGACAACTCACATGGCTCCTTTTGCCTTCTTCATCGCCCACAGACGTGATCACTGTCTCTGAAAAGACCATTTGTCCAGTCTGGTTGTTGGTTATCTATAGTAAAACAGGTACAGTGAAAGTAAAATAGAAGGAATTCTGGACAAATTCCACAAGTTGTTTTTGTGTTTTGTTTTCCATTTTCTGAAGCAGGAGCACCCAAGGTAAAGGAATCGAAATGCCCACCCCCTTTTTCCTGAGTTCCCACAGCAGCTGTGACATGGACGGCTTCCCCTGGACGCAGTGATAAGAGATGTTCAGAGTCAGCCTCATAGGGCTGCTATGAGGAGGAAACGAGGCGATCCGGAGAACTCACTCCACACAGTGCCTGACACCCAGCAGAATGCTCAAAGATGTCAGCTATTTCTATCATTCTTGGGGCTCAGCACTTGAAACTCAATGTCAACTTTGTTTTTGACAAATTACAAGTCTGAGTGTCTGGCTGAACATCTTTCATGAAAAGCAAGCAGGTTTTAACTCTAACAGCCCTATCTGATTCTGGTGAATGGTTTTCTTTCATCAAAATGTGCTTAAGTACAATGAGAGACTTGTTTCAATACTCCTCTATCTGTTGTCTGCCTCCGATTCTCTAACCAGATGCAGGCATCGCAAAGCTAAGTCTAACACAGAACCCAGGCTGTTCCTGCCCCATGAGAGGCCATGTCCAATGTTTGGTTTGGTGATGAAGGATAGGAAAGATGCTGGCTCAGGAGCTAGGCAATGAGTGTTCTTTGAGCTCTGGCTCAGTCGCCAATAACCAGCTAGTATGTCACCTGCAACAAATGGTATCTCTTCTCTGATTCAAAATTTCTCACTTCTACATCATCTTTAGGGTCTCTGCTAGCTCTAATATCACAGGACCTGCAGCCAAGGTGGAAACTTTTGTACTAATTTGCAGTAAGGAATCAAGTTCTAGTTCTGAGAAGGTAAGGACAACATCTTAATCACCATGCTTTTAAATTTTTACCTAAATAATTCCTCTCCCCAAAATAAATGATCTCTTCCTCTATACCAGCTTTTTATAGAATTAACCAATGTCATATTTTAAAAAATTCTACAAGCCTGTATGTATGGGTTGCATAACTTATTAGAACCTTTATCGTAACTATATGTATTTTTCTTAAATCTCCAGAAGAATATATAAGATGTTTTCCAAATATGTTTTGCCACTACTAAGCCCTTCTTTTATGAAGCATTGCATAAGACTAGTGTTTTTTTGTTTAGTTGTTTTTCTTGTTTCTTGTTTTTTTGAGACTGAGAGTTGCTCTGTCACCCAGGCTGGATGGCAGTGATACGATGACCTTGGCTCATTGGAACCTCCATCTCCTGGGTGCAAGTGATTCTCCTGCCTCAGCCTCCCCGAGTAACTGGGACTACAGGCGCACGCCACCACGCCCAGCTAATTTTTGTATTTTTACTAGAGACAGGGTTTCACCATGTTGGCCAGGCTGGTCTCAAACTCCTGACCTCAGGTGATCCATCCACCTCAGTCTCCCAAAGTGCTGGGATTACAGGTGTGTGCCACCGTGCCCAGCATTTTTTTTTTTTTTTTTTTGATACAGTCTTGCTGTATCACCCAGGCTGGAACGCAGTAGCATGATCTCAGCTCACTGCAACCTCTGCCTCCCAGGTTCAAGCGATTCTCCTGCCTTAGTTTCCTGAGTAGCTGGGATTACAGGTGTGTGCCACCTGAGAAATCACTCCACACAGTGCCTGACATCTAGCAAAATGCTCAGAGATTTTTTTTTTTTGTATTTGTATTAGAAATGGGGTTTCAGCATGTTGGCCAGCCTGGTCTCAAACTCCTGACCTCAAGCGATCCTCCTGCCTTGGCCTCCCAAAGTGCTGGGATTGCACACATGAGCCACCATGACCAGCAGGAGATTAGTATTCTATAAAACCCAAGTGAGAATTACTGCACTGTGTTGATAACATAACTTTATTATAACAACAGTAATAATAAGAACACTGATCTTTGCATTGTACTTTACAATGAGCTTTCATATACTTTAGGTCATTTGATCTGCACAACACTGTCATATAGATGTTGATATTCTTATTTCATAAATGCAATTAGTGAGAATCAGAACATTTAAATCATTTTTCAGAAATCACACTAGTGACTGGTAGGACTCACACTCAGGTATTTTGATATTTACAAGAAGCAACTTTAAGAAGTAACCAAATCTTTTGGTTAATTATTGTCAGAAAGGATGGCTTGATATCTGTTCTGACAAGATAAAATAATCACTTTTGAAAACATTCTCCAGTTGTAGATGAGCAATGCCAAAGGATTGTGTTCTGCAGGTAAACTCATTCATTTACCTGGAGGATACACTCTGTAGCTGATCCATCTAACGGAGCCCATTACTACGCAGTGGGAGAAGCACCACACAAAAGCTACTTTATAGTCAAGGCAATGGCACATAAAAATTGATCCCCTATGCGCTGTGGCACAGAAACACTATTGTTTCAACCAAGTAATTACCTGGGCCCTTGAACAAAAGTGAGGCTCTTTCGTGAAAGCCACTGTGGCCTTGCATGCCGGAGCTGAGATGATCTGAGAGGGCAGGCTCCTTGATATTCACAACAGGATGCTAACAACAACCCTGAGTACCTGCACAGCACACAGTCTTCTGCAGTTTGCTCTCAGAGTCCTGCCAAATCACATCAGAGACACTGCACACCAGGGGCAGGCTAGTGCTATGTTCCTCGAGATTTGCAAAGCTTTCTCCATCAGGTCAGAATGGGAATGAACCTGGTTGCTCTAATGCGTGATGTTAGACCAAGAGGCACTCAGACAGGTGGTAGTTTGGGGGGGAAAACCTGCTATAGAATTTTGAACACACAACCAGCAAACAAATGAATGTTTAATTTTGTGGCAATAGAGGGCTTCTCTTCCAGAAATGGGGTATATCATATTTACATTCTTCCTAAAAAATAGTGAAGCTCAATTCACTATAACATGTTCTCTAGTTCAATCCCTACTGAGGCATACATACAAGCCTATGAGATAGATCAATTCCACAAATTCAGTGCTAGGAAAAGGTCTTCTTAGATATTCGTTTGCTTTCTTTTTTCAAATGATAATCCCTGAACATTCCTTTGCAACTGGACTGGCAGGAAGCCTAGGGTTAAATATATTGCATAAATGCAAAAGCAATTTAGGATCCTGATACATTCTCTCTTCACTTTAAACAGTAACATTACTCCTTCTGGTTTTCAATCTGTATTTTACAATTCTCACTTGTATTTTGGGCTTGTATATCACATATGAAAAACAAAAAAAACAACCTTAGTTCTTTCTCTAATGGGACTGGACGCTATAGAAAGGAGGAAGTGCTGGCCGTGACTTACCTTGTGAATTTCTCGGTGCACATGGATGGTATTATTGCCAACCTTGGTGTCTGTGTTGGTCTCATTGTGATAGCTGGGAGGTAAGTTTGCCAGGTTCACTTCTGATGATGCTTTAGCAGCAGCTTCTTCTGCCTCCATCTATTAAGGCAATGAATTTAATGAGCAAAATTATTTTCTCTTGTTACAAATGAGAGTCTATTAGAAAAAAAATCTCTTTACCTCTTCTGCAATTACAAAGAATGATGATGGTAATAGGTGCTATTAACTGAGTACTCACTATGAGAAGACATTATACTAGTTTTACACATATTACAGCACTAAAGTTTTGCAACGTGTCTGGGAAATGGGTGTTAATGTCCTCATATTATAAATAGGGAAACTGAGGCTCAGGAAGACTAGATAAATTCCCCAGGTTCCCAGAAAAGAGTGGAGCTGGGATTTGAGCATGTTTCCATTAGCTAGCCTTGCTCCCTGTATAGATGCTGTTGATGCCCTGCCCGTCTCCTGGTAGTCTAATCTGGAGGTCACCTGCAGCCAATTCCCATACGTGCCAACAACCACCTCTGTCTCTCTCTGAGAGCATTCTCTGGTCCCCAAAGAATGCTCAGTCTGCACAGGCCCCAAGTGCTAGGGAGTTACTATTCCAGCAGTGAGAGACAGGCAGGCTATGGAGATAAACACTCCAGCTCCTCCCTTCGGTAGACAATTCCAAAGCATGTAGAATCTACGTAGTTTCCTCTGAGGCCCCCGTGGGATGGAGCCCTAGATGCCCGCAGCAGTGACCTGCTTGTGGGCATACCATTGATTGTCTTTCTTTTCTTTCATCTCACTTTTCCACTTCCTGCTAGTGTTTTCTGGGGACACATCCCACATACACTATTTGCTCTTAAATCCTTTCACCTGTTGGTGGTGGTGGTAGGTGCAGGGGATGGAGAGAACCCACACCAAGACAGTCCCTTATTCCTTGGTAGGGCCACAGCTGTGTCTCCTTCCCCGCCCCATCTCTTGGGTACCCTTGTAGGAAATCCTTGCACAGGGATCCTTGTAGAGGGTCAGGTAACCAGTCCCCGGGGTCCACACTCCTTCTGGTCTTCTTGAACCTATGTTCTTCTCTGTTTGTCAGGTTTCTGTGGCCGCTGTCCTCAAATCCTCCAGTCTCATCATCCTCCGTAACAACTATATCAGATATGTCAATGACCTCACACCTGCACCCACTTCCCCTTCCAGACTTATCCCCTGTCCTAGTCCTGATGAGCGGGGCAGTTGACAATGTGACCTGTTCACAGCTGATGGGACCCAAAGGGAGGCCACATCACGGACTAATTAAGCCAATCAGATACTCTCTCTAGGAATTTAAAATAAGAGACACAAAGGGAAGTTCTACTTGATAGTTGGCAATTTTCCAACACTGCTATTTTTGTCTCTGGGCTATTTTTATTTTTTAAAATGAATGCTCAAAAAGTATTTTCCTTTCTTAAAAAAAATCACTGTCCTCTATCCCCTTAAGCACTAGATGAGCCCCCGCCTTAACCACCAGGTTTGCTGAGCTGAGGAGGAGAAGCGGAAAGAATACTCAGGTCTCAATGCAACATGAAAACACAAAACTCGAAGTGTGAAGAAAACCTGGTAGGCATAAAGGCTCAGCAAGGACTTAGTCGGTGGCTGCTGTGCACACAGGGCTGTGCTGAACTCTGAGACGGCTGCTGGGATGTCTGAAACTTGATCACTGGCTTCATAACAATAGTAATTCTGAGCGTAGCGCCCACATTTAGGGCATTGACTATGTCTGAGCCGTTGCACTAGATGCCTTGAATATTCACAGCAACCTATGGGGAAGCTGCGATTAGAGTCATGTCCAAAAGTTTGAAAAATAGACATAGCTGGATCCCTTCACGGACCCACTGAATTAGGATTTCTAGAGGTGACACCCCCGATATCACTGAGCTTCTCAGATGATTCTGAAGATTTTCTTCTCCTCCCTCTGCCCCCAGTTAAGAACCTCTCTGTTCCAGGCAATAGGGAGTTACAGCAAGTTCCAGAAGGCTAGCGGGAAAATAATATAAAGACTAGACAAGAAAGAGAGGGGGAGTCAGGGAGCTGGCCAGAATTAGGTCTAGGAGATGGAGGCTCAACCTGGGTAGTGGCCTTCTAGGTGGGAAGACTGTAAGTAAGCTTAGAAGGATCAAGTCACTGACAGATGGCCACTGGATGAATGAAGTTGCTGCCTGCAGCATCCTCGGAGAAGAACACAGTAGAAAATACCAGGATTCTGGAGTCAGACAAGGTGGGTTCAAGTCCTGGCTCTGCCACAAAGTAGCTGTATGACTTTGGGCAAGATACCAAATCCCACTAAACCCCAGCTTGCTCATTTATAAAATACGTATGTCCTACTTTGTTGAGTAGATATAAGAATTAAGGACCATGAAGTAGATACAAGAATTCAGGCATGAAATACACTATCTGCCACACAACAAAAATGAAATACACAGCAGTTTTCATTACATTGTCCTTTAAGATGGCAGTTTCAGAAGAAGCCAGTTTGTTTTGCCAGAGTTCTGAAGGGAATGGGTAGCTAGAAGCAGGAAGAGCAGGCAATTGATATCATGTGTTTGAAGAGCTTGCCGACAAAGGGGAGAAGAAGTGGGGCTGGGAGAGAAGACAGAATCAGCCAGAAAATGACTTTTTTTTTTAAGCAAGAGACCTTGCCCCCAGTTACCACTCTGGTCAGTGACAGCAAAGATACAGCTGGCAAGAGAAGACTGAAGGTTCTGGAGAGGATCCACCCAGAAGAAGAGAATGTTTTAGTGTTTTTTAAATTCCCATCGGGATCAGTTTGGCTTTGAAATAATTGACAAGTTGCCAAACCTAGAATTTGCTCTGGGTTGAGCAGATAGTCTTTTTCTAAAACCTTTCCCCCCCTCAGCTCAGCCACTGATTATTTCCACAGAATGAGCTAACGGTTCTTAAATGGCACCATGAACTAAAAGTATAGTTTACAATGGAAATTTCAACCACAACTATTATTGCCACTAGCAAGAGAAACTTTAGTCTGAAGCAAAAGGAGCTGTTTCATAGAGGAGGAATGTGAATGCTATTAAAAATGGCATTTATGGTTGATTAAATCTGCATGTCTTCAAAAGAGGTATAGCAGGAAAAACTGAAGAGATGAATCCAGGCTTGGTATTGGAGTTCTTGCTAGGAATAGGTAAGGCAGTAAGAACATTCTAAAACTAGCAAGCTACAGCGCTGGCAACGAGGGGGAGGAGAAACAGAGTGGCTATATCCTCAGAATACATTAACTGGTAGCATACAGAATGGTAACAAAGGAAAATAGGAATATCCCAGATTGGAACCATTTGAAGATTTGCTTCTCCCAATAATGACTCCACAAGTACAGCTGCTTTGTCCTTCCCCTTAAGAAACTTCAGCAGCTTGAGTCAGCTGGCAACATTGAAAACGCCAGGAAGTTACTTGAAAGCAGATTCATGATGCAACTATGTAAACAAACAATGCATCTGGCCCAGGTCCTTTTTGATTCCTCCCCTGAACAGTGACTAAATGGCAATTATCCCATGTCTATGAGATTTAAGGGGCTTTCTGGCAGTCTCTTTATATATATATATATATATATATTTTTTTTTATTGTACTTTAGGTTCTGGGGTACATGTGCAGAACATGCAGGATTGTTGCATAGGTACATACATGGCAATGTGGTTTGCTGCCTCCATCCCCCCATCACCTATATCTGGCATTTCTCCCCCATGTTATCCCTCCCCAACCTCCCTACCCCCCATTGTCCCTCCCCTACTTCCCCACAACAGACCCCAGTGTGTGATGCTCCCCTCCCTATGTCCATGTGTTCTCATTGTTCAACACTTGCCTATGAGTGAGAGCATGTGGTGTTTGATTTTCTGCTCTTGTGTCAGTTTGCTGAGAATGATGGTTTCCAGGTTCATCCATGTCCCTACAAAGGACACGAACTCATCGTTTTTTATGGCTGCATAGTATTCCATGGTGTATATGTGCCACACTTTCCCTGTCCAGTCTATAATCAATAAGCATTTGGGTTGGTCCCAGGTCTTTGCTACTGTAAACAGTGCTACAGTGAACATATGTGTATATGTATCTTTATAATAGAATGATTTATAATCCTTTGGATATATCCAGTAATGGGATTGCTGGGTCAAATGAATTTCTATTTCTAGATCCTTGAGGAATCGCCACACTGTCTTCCACAATGGTTGAACTAATTTACACTCCCACCAACAGTGTAAAAGTGTTCCTATTTCTCCACATCCTCTCCAGCATCTGTTGTCTCCAGATTTTTTAATGATTGTCTGGCAGTCTCTTTACAAAAAATTAATACTAATAACTACAGTTTATTAACAATCTATTGTATTCTATTTTTGAAAACATCTAAAAGATATTTTAAATATTTTAAGGCTAATGTTTAATGGTTTAAGATATTTTAAAAGACAGATTCTATTGAGAATCTATCAGACCCTGGTGGTGTTTTGTTACCATTCATACTGCTACTATTAATATGATGATAATGATAGCTATTATTTACAACCAACAATCGTGTAATCCTCACAACCACCTCACAATGAAGCTACCTGTATTACACCTGTTTTACTTAACCCCATTTTAGGCAGTCAGCAGATGGCCTGCCCTAGAACCAGAGGCATCACAAGCTCAACTTAATTTGAAGCTACAGAGTTAAGAGACAATGGGGCCTATCTGACTCCCTCACCCTTTCATTGTTCCATACCGTGATTGTTCTGCAATCACAGGGAACAGAAACCGTGGATCTTGGGCTCCAGACCTGACCAGTGGCTATTCGAGGACAGCTGCCCAACTCACTGATTTGCTTGACTTGTATCCTCCCCTTGCCCCAAGAGGTGGACATTTCTCCATTTCAGACTCAGGATGCCACCGCCAGTGAGTGGCAATGCAGGGACTGGATGAGGGGGAGGTCAGTCCCCACTGCCTGTTCTCCTGCCATGGTATCCTGTACCCACTGTCAGTGAGGACACTCTTCGGGAAAGAGTAGGGTAGAAGTGATAGCCTGCGTCTCCCTGGTGCAAACTTCAACCCGCCAACCTACACAGAGCTACATCTAGAGGGAGGAAAGCTGGGGTCTTGCCAAAACCTGTTGTGGATGATGCCCATGGAGAGGACCCCATTACTAGGTCCCGCAGGGCCCCACACTGCTCTGCTCAAGAAGAGACTGAAGAGCCCTTGCTGCTCCCTCTCCTCCCTCAGCAGGAGCTAACGTCGGAGGACCATGCTGCAAACTTTCTGAACACTGGTGGGCACAAAAACATAGAGATGACTTAGTCAGTCTTATTGGGAATCTGCGTGCAGGAGGAAAAGTTCTGGCCTTTCCCTCCTGCACGCAGATAAGAAAAGCAGAATAAGATAAGAAAAGCAGACGGCCTGCCCTAGAACCAGAGGCATCGAAAACTCAATTTAATTTGAAGCTTCAGAGTTAAGAGACGTTGGGGCCTATCTGACTCCCTTCACCCTTTCATTGTTCCATGTCATGATTGTTTTGCAATCACAGGAACATGAATCACAGAAATATCATGGGTCTTGGGATCTGGGCCTGTCCAGTGGATATTCAAGGACAGCTGCCCAATTCACTGCCTCCCAAGCCAGGGAGTGTCCCCTTCACTGCAAACTCCACAGGCTGACTATTGTGGAGTGGGAGGGGAAATAGCCCTAAACTACAAAGGGCTGCGAGGAGAAAGCAACTTCTCCTTGGAGACAAGTGCCAGCAGTTAAGGCTTTGCGCAAGGGGGCTACCAAGCCAGGGGGTGAATCAGTCTGGACACTGGTTTCCTGCTGGCTCCTTCACTGGGATGGCTGGCTTCTCTCCAGACACAGGCTACAGCCAGACCCCAACCCAACAGCACCCATGCCTACCCACCCCAGACATCAGGGACAGCTTCTCACACCTGGATGGTGAGGGCTGGGACAGTGACAACTCCTGTCCAGGCAGCCCTGGGCATGCATGGGTGCCCACCATAGAGGACAGAACAAGATGCCACCCACAGTGTTTAGACCTGGAGGTGATGGAGGGCAGAAGCTAGGCCAAACTTTGCCAAGGTACATGGTATCTGATAATAATAGCTGCTAAATACTGTGCACCTATTATTTGCCAGGTGCCCACACTTATGACATCTAGTTGCCATAGGAAACTGAGGTGCAGGATGTTAAATGATTTGCCCAATGTCACCCTGCTACTGAGTGGCAGAGGAGGACCTGAGGCCGGGAATAACAGCGAAGCACTGTTGGGTGGAGGTAGGGTTGCCTCTCACATCCTCTTCCTTCACTCATACAGTGCTGAGATTTAGGATTTCCATCTTCCCTCTCTGCCCCCCACATGGCATGACAAGCAAGACAGCCCAGACAGCCTGCCAGCAAAGCTCAGGACTCTGCCTCTTTGTCCCTACATGGCATCCTAACAAGCTCAAAGCATAACGGACAAGCTAGAACTTGGCGATGTCTGGAGCTTGCCCCGGGTCTGTGTGAAACCACAGTGTTGGAATACCAGGGGCCCTGCAAACCTCTGCTTACAATAGAGAAGGCCAACTGCGTGCCTGACGCCAACTGCAGGCAGGTGGTGGCCCCAGCTACCTAGGGAGGGTCCAGCCTCAGAGACTCTCGGTGGACAGGCTCAGATCCAGACTTTTTGGCTAGAAGGCAAAACGAGGCGAGAGTCGGGATCAAACTGCGCTGCCTCCAGGCGTCTCCGCATCTGCTGTCGGCCCTTCCCAGCCCCTGCGGGATCCCAGGTCCCTGGCCAGCGCTCCTACATGCCTTCCCAGACCCTGCTGCCCCCGAGCCTGGCGCTTCCCAGAGCCCCGCGCAGCCAGGGCGCACGCACCTCCTCCACTGCGCTGCGCAATTTGTGCTGCGTGTCTTCCATCAGTTCCTCAACCTCGCGAAACATCTCGTTGAGCGTGGCCTCCTCCTGTGGGTAGCTGAGAGCCGGGCCGGGCTCTACGGGAGCCGAGGTCGCTGTCGGAGCGGGTGCGGGGGCCGTGGGGGCCGCCGCCGCCAGCAGAAGGCACAGGAGGGTGCCCCGAGCCGCTGCATCTCCGCTCTGCGCCCGCAGCCGCCGCCTGTGTGTCCCGGAACGCGATCAGAGGGCGCGGACCACCCCCTCCCGACTGGCCCACCGCGCCGCCCCGCCTCGCCGCCCGCCCCTGGCGCCCCCTCTTCCCGCACCTGCCCCGAGACGGGCCTCGGTTGAGGCCCCCGTAAACGCAGCTCCCCTACACCCAAAGAGACGCGACCCCACCCGCTCCAGCCCGAGGCCCGATCGCCCCGCGACCCCGCACCCCCATCCTCGAGCGAGCACAAGCTAAGCTCTGCTCATCACCTGCGATGCTGGAGCTCTCTCGCCAGAGCAACCGAACCCGGATCCTCTACGCTAGTAGCTCCCAAGCCCCAGCTCACCTCGACTCTGTCGCCGGTTCGAACCCTTGGCCCTCCTCGACCAGGTCAGAATGTCCGACTCCCGCTTCCACCCCAAGCCTCTCTCAGCTCCTACCTGGGGTGGGCAGAGCACAGGTCAGCCCCCTCCTCTCGGCGTCGGGTCCGACTTGAGCGCCCCGCCCCACACCCACCCAAGGGAGGCTGAGCTGAGCCGAATCTTCCCCACCCCGCCGCCGCCCCTCACCCACCCCAACTGGACCGAGCTGCGCTGCGAGCTGCACTGGATGTGCTCGCTCCCGCCGGGAGGCCGCCGGGCTGCGGGCGTGGGAGCGACGCGGTGGGCGGGACGCTGGCGCGGGAGCGCGTCGGGGTGCGACAGCGCTGGTACCGGAGAGAGCCCGCGCCCCGCCCACCCGGCCGCCAGGCCCCCGCCCCGCGGAGGGGCCGCCGCCCGGCCATTGGCCAGCCGGGGCGCAGGCGACCTCACGCCCCACGCCCTCCTTTCTGCCCCCGCGACCAGCTCTACGGAAGGCAGCCATCTCCTTCCCTGCATCCTCCTGCCCCCGCGGCATCCCAGGCCCCTGTCTTCTCTGGCCTCCAGGCTGGGGTGGGGTCGGGGGAGTGTTCCTCAGTCTTCACTGTGGTCTTTCCAAGCCAATCTCCGCCCCAGCGTGCAATCCTCAGGAAAAATCCCGGTCCCCCAGCCTGGCTTTCAAGCCATCACCGCTGGCCTTAGTCTGCCATGATTGACACCGTGCTCCAGCCAGGGCAACGCACCTGCAGCTCCTGGAATGGGAGGACGTCATGAGAAAGTCAGCAAGCTCCTCAAGGGTGGCACAGCGGAGTGGTCAGGAGCAGACACCTGCAACCAGCTCAGCTCCTTCCTACCTTCCCGCTCTGCTAAGTTACCACATTTGTCTGTGTCAATTAGCCCTAATGAAAAATATTGATAAGTCTCAAAAACAACATGGAGTGACTAGTGCAGAATCAGAGAAGTTAGACGGTGAGGCCGAGCAGCAGGTGGAGGCAGGGCTGGCCAGAGGCCCTGAGTGTAGCTGACTCTGCAGCTGGTGCCCTCCAGCTCGAGGCCTCAAGACTGCCTTTCTCTGCAGCACTCCTCACATTACTGTTTACCGCCAAGACACAGCTTCCAGACGCTTTCCCTCCTACTTCTGGGCCTCCAGGGCAGGGCCCTCCTAAACTGCAAGGAAAGACCCCTTTCCCGCATTTCCTGCTCTGCCCCCTGGGCATCTGGCAGCCCTGGCTGAGCATTCATTAGTTTTCTGGGAGTGGCTGACCCCGGTCGAGGAACCTGGAGCGGAGTCTCCACACGCCCCAGCTTGTCACTTTGGGCAGGTGGACATTAGGAAGAAACTAAGGCTGAACTGAAGGGTGCTGTGGGGCATATTGTGGGCAGAGCTAGGAATTTCAGTGGTGCGGGTTTACAGAACACATGACAACTCTTCCAGTCCTTCGTGTTGCTGGCTTAAACCACCAGGAATTTCCCCAGATAAGATTGTCCTCTGCCTTACATCTTTTGCCATGCAGTCTCCGGGTCTCGACTTTCAGGCTGAACTTAAAAATCTCTCTATATTGAACTGCCTCAAGTGTCAGGCAAAGGGACACTTGTTTTCTTGTATGGAGTCTACATTTTGTATTCCCAAATGTAATAATTTATCAACAGTTTCACTATTAGGTGAAACTACAAAAGAAAGAAAAAAATTGAAAGAAAGAGAGAAGGATGAAAGAAAGAAGAAAGAAAGAAAGAGAAAAAGAAAATGAGAGAGAGAAAACGGTGAGAAAATCTACAGGTCTCAAATGTAAGTGGCCTTCCTGCCTAGCTCCATGCCAGTCCTATCACCAGCCTGAGACATTCATGGGCTCAAAAAAAAGCCCTGGGGCCAGCTGCAGAGATGAGCCCAAACCAGATCTGGACAGGGAATGTCAGCTCCAAAGAGCTTACACAGGAGTAGCCCAGTGGCGTTGGGGACTGGTTGGAGAAAAGGTCAGTCTGGATGGTCATTGTGAGGTGAGGGGCACAGAGCAAGGAGAGAGTGCAGAGCCACCCAGGACAATCATATGTAGAGTAGAGAACATTCTACATTTCCGCAGTTCCCACTGTGTCACTGGCTAAGCTCTGTATCCACTAGAACAGTTGATTTTTTCTTTTAGGGGATTGGGAAACACTTTCTGGAATTATTACTTAAAATTTTAGATTCTCACATTTTCTCTGTGAGGGAGCTACTGGATCATAAACTGGGGTCCCATTTCATGGTTGAGGAAATGGCAGCAGAAGGGTTGTAACTTGCAGAAATTTGCCTAGAAGGTGGCCACACAGCAGTTTCACATCTAGCTGTCCATCCTCCAGAAACTCATGACCACGTGCAAAAGAAGACATGTATAAAGATGTTTACTGAGGCAATATTTACAATGGTAAAAAATGTGGAAATTACTTGCCAGTGTTTTTCAGCAGGAGACTAGATAGACCAGGGCTTTTACAATAATAGAATAAAGTACAGCAGGTAGAACAATGAATAATATTTATAGGCAGCAACATCACTAACTCTCAAAAATATAATATGAGGCAGAAAAGGCAAAATGACACATATGGGATACTATTTGCACATACCTTAGAAATACAAAACAGTATCGTGTATTGTTTATGGATGCTCACATATAATAAAAATATAGAAATGTGCAGGCTGCCCCTGAGGCGGGAGGCAAGGAAGAGATGGAGGATGTTTTCAGTTGTATTCATAACATTTTATTTCTTCAAGAAAGGGAATGTACCAGCATGGAGGAATTCTGAAACAAAAGTCTCCAAATATTCACATCTGTCTAATCAACCATGATGATTACTTACATCAGGGTATATGTGTGTGACTGATTCTTTTTATTATTTTTGGTATATTTTAAATATTTTGTGAATAAATTGGTAAATAAAAGCAGAAAGCATCATTCTCCAAACGAAACAAAACAAAAACAACTCAAAAAAACTTATTGTAGTCAAGTAGACTTTTTTCTTAGATCTGTTCTTGACAAAATGCTGACCTCCCCCAAGGCCCAGCAGTGGCCTGCTTTACTGTGAGGTGAAGAGGGGCGTCTACACCAGGCTGGAGTAGAGGTATCACATTATCTGACTTCAAATGATACCACAAGACTATGGTAACCAAAACAGCCTGGTACTGACACAAAAATCGACACATAGATCAATGGAATGAATAAAGAACCCAGAAATTAAGCCACATACCTACAGCCAACTGATCTTTAAAAAAGTCAACAAAAATTAACAGTAGGGAAGGGATGCTGGGAAAACTGACTAGCCATATGCAGAAGAATAGCAATAGACCCTACATTTCACCATATATAAAAATCAACTCAAGATGGATTAAGACTTAAATGTAAGCCTTGACACTGTAAAAATATTAGAAGAAAACCTAAGAGAAACTCTTCTGGACATTGGCCTAGGCAAAGAATTTATGACTAAGATCTCAAAAGCAAATGCAACAATAACAAAAATAGACAAATGGGACTTCATTAAACTAAAAAGCTCTGCACAGCAAAAGAAACAATCAACAGGGTATATAGACAACCTACAGAATGAGAGAAACTATTTGCAAACTCTGCAACTGACAAATGACTAATATCCAGAATCTATAAGGAATTTAAACAAATCAACAAAAAAAATCTCCAAATAACCCCATTAAAAAGTGGGCAAAGGACATAAACAGCTACTTTTCAAAAGAAGACATACAAGTGGCCAAAAAATATATGAAAAAATGCTTGATATCACTAAATTCTCATGAATTTAGTGATATCAACCCTTTTTGATAACACAACGAAATACCATCTCACACCAGTCAGAATGGCTATTATTAAAAAGTAAAAAAATAACATCTTGGCAAAAATGTGGAGAAAAGGGAACACTTAATACACTATTGGTCAAAGCCATTCAACAAGTCTTTAAAAAGTTCCAAACTTTCCTATATCTTCCTGTCTTCTGAGCCCTCCAAGTCTCTAGGAAGATCCAAACTTTCTTACATTTTCCTATCTTCTTCTGAGTCCTCCAAACGCTTCCAACCTCTGCCTGTTACATAATACATTTGCTGTATTATTCCAGTCTCATGCTACTAATAAAGATATACCTGAGACTGGGTAATGCACTAATGTGCATTAGTTAGATATGGTTTGGCTGTGTCCCCACCCAAATCCCATCTTGAATTGTAGCTCCCATAATCCCCATGTGCCAAGGGAGGGACCCAGTGGGAGGTAATTGAATCATGGGGGGCAGGCCTTTCCCATGTTGTTCTCATGGTAGTGAATAAGTCTCATGAGATCTGATGGATTTATAAAGGGCTTTTCCCTTCCTTCGCTCTGCACTTCTGCTTGGTGCTACCATGTGAAGAAGGACATGTTTGCTTCCCTTTCTGCCATGGTTGTAAGCTTCCTTGGACCTCCCCCCACCATGCTGAACTGTGAGTCAATTAAACCTTATACACACACACATATTACCCAGTCTCAGGTATATCTTTATTAGTAGCATGAGACTGGAATAATAAAGCAAATTTGTTCTGGGTAGTGCTTTAAAGATACCTGAAAAAGTGGAAGTGACTTTGAAACTGTGTAACAGGCAGAAGTTGGAAGTGTTTGGAGGACTCAGAAGAAGATAGGAAAATGTAAGAAAGTTTGGACTTCCTAGAGACTTGGAGGGCTCAGAAGACAGGAAGATATAGGAAAGTTTGGAACTTTTTAAAGACTTGTTGAATGGCTTTGACCAAAATGCTGATAGTGACATGGACAATAAAGTCTAGACTGAGGTGGTCTCAGACGGAGAGGAGGAACTTGGTGGAAACTGAAGTAAAGGTCACTCTTGCTGTGCAAATAAACTGGCAGTATTTTGCCCCTGCCCTAGAGATCTGTGGAACTTTGAACTTGAGAGAGATAATTTAGGTTATCTGGTGGAAGAAATTTCTAAGTGGCAAAGCATTCAAGAGGAGGCAGAGTGTAAAACTTTGAAAAATTTGCAGCCTGACAATGCAGTAGAAAAGAAGAATTCATGTTCTGGGGAGTAATTCAAGTCAGCAGTAGAAATTTGCATAAGTAACGAACAGCAGAAGGTTAATCACCAAGAAAATGGAGAAAATGTCTTCAGGGTATGTCAGAGACCTTCACAGCAGCCCCTCCCATCACAGGCCTGGAGACCTAGGAGGGAAAAATGGTTTCACAGGCCGGGCCCAGGACACCCCTGCTGTGTGCAGCTTAGGACTTGGTGCCCTGCATCCCAGCCACCTCAGCCATGGCTAAAAGGGGCCAACACACAGCTTGGGCTGTGGCTTCAGAGGGTGGAAGCCCAAAGCCTTGGCAGCTTCTCTGTGGCGTTGGTTGGTCCTGCAGGTGCACACAAGAATTGAGGTTTGAGAACTTCCGCCTAGATTTCAGAGGATGTATGGAAACACCTGGATGTCCAGGCAGAGGTCTGCTACAGGGACAGTTCCCTCATGGAGAACCTCTGCTAGGGCAGTGTGGAAGAGAAATGTGGGGTTGCAGCCTTCACAGAGACTCCCCACTGGGGCACTGCCTAGTGGAGCTGTGAGAGGAGGGGCACTGTCCTCCAGAACCCAGAATGGTAGGTCCACCAACAGCTTGCACTGCGCGCCTGGAAAAGCCACAGAGACACTCAGTGCCAGCCTGTGAAAGCAGCCAGGAGGGGGGGCTGTGCCGTGTAAAGCCACAGGAACAGAGCTGCCCAAGGCCATGGGAGCCTACCTCTTGCATCAGCATGACCTGGATGTAAGACATGGAGTCAAAGGAGATCATTTTGGAACTTTATGATTGTCCTATTCGATTTTGGACTTGCATGGGGCCTGTAGCCTCTTTGCACTGGCCAATTTCTCCCACCTAGAATGGGGGTGTATTTACCCAATGCCTGTACCCCCATTGTATCTTAGAAGGAACTAATGTGTGTTTGATTTTACCAGCTCTCAGGTGGAAGGGACTTGTCTCAGATTAGACTTTGGACTTGGACTTTTGAGTTAATGCTAGAATGAGTTAAGATTTTGGAGGACTATTAGGAAAACATGACTGGTTTTGAAATGTGAGGGCATGAGATTTGGGAGGGGCCAAGGTAGAATGATATGATTTGGCTGTGTCCCCACCCAAATCTCATCTTGAATTGTGGCTCCTATAATTTCTACGTGTCATGGGAGGGATCCAGGGGGAAGGCAATCGAATCACGAGGGTAGGTCTTTCTGTGCTGTTCTCGTGATATCGAATAAGTTTCATGAGATCTGATGGTTCTATAAAGGAGAGTTCCCCTGCACATGTTCTCTTGCCTGCCGTCATGTAAGACGTGACTTTGCTCCTCCTTCGTTTTCTGCTATGATTGAGAGGCCTCCCCAGTCATGCAGAACTGTGAGTCAATTAAATCTCTTTCCTTTATTAATTATCCAGCGTTGGGTATGTCTTTACTATCAGTGTGAGAATAGGCTAATATATAGTTCAACTCCCACAGAAAACAGTATGAAGATTTCTGAAAGAACTAAAAATAGAACTACTATTCAACTCAGCAATCTCACTACTGGGTATCCACCCAAAGGAAAATAAATCATTTTATCAAAAAGGCACCTGCAGTTTTACAATATCAAAGTCATGGAATCAATCTAAGTGCTCATCAACAGATACTTGGATTTTAAAAAGTGATATGTATGTATGTGTATATATATATAAAACCATAGAATACTACACAGCCATAAAAAAGAATGAAATCATGTCATTTGCACATGTTACTTCCTTCTATGATACAATTGGGGTATAGGCATTGGGCAAATACACCTGTAATGTGTGCACGGATGCAGCTGGAGGCTGAAATCCTAAGTGAAATAACTCAGAAATAGGAAATCAATAGCACATGTTCTCACTTATAAGTGGAGTTAAATAATGGGTACACATGGACCTAAAGATGGAAACAACAGGCACTGGGGACTCCAAAAGTGGGAAGGAAAAGAGCGGGCAAGGGTTGAAAAACCACCTGTTGGGTACTGCGCTCACTACCTGGGTGACAGTTTCACTAGGAGACCAAAGCCCAGCATAAGGCACATGTACCCTCTGAATCTGTAATTTAAAAAAATAAAAATAAAAGGCCTCTTGTCTGTCTGAATGGTTAGGTGCTTTCCGCTGTGAGTAGGGAGGTGGTAAGGATGAGGGAATAGATGGGACTTACCTGTCTATTCCCCCTCAGCTCCCCAGGATGGAACACTCCTCAAACAAAGAAACCTCAGATATCTGGAACGTAGAGGGCACTGAGTCTGGACAGTGACTGTTATTCCCTGATTTGCAAAACCTTAACCATTCTGAATAGTTAATTAGACAAGGGGGAGAGCTTATTATATATTTCCTTCTATTTTTTTCTCTCTTGCTTCTTAGGCAGACTACATTGACCATAACTTAGAAAAAAATGTGAAGAGTTGTGATGAGAGATAATGTGCCTGCATGACTGTTTAGCATCTGTTGTCCCTGCTAGAATGCAAGCCATGTGAGACTGGAATGATGCTGGTCCCTGCAGCCATCTCCAGGGCAGCACAGGGCCTGCAGAGAATTAGCACTCAACATGGATAGCTGAATAAAGGCAGGCCTACTACAGGCTGAGATCCCAGCCCTCAAAAAATCTACAGTGCAGCAAAGAAACAGGGTAAATAGGCAACGATGAGACAATAAGATGGAGGGATGGACAAGGAGACACTGGCAACTAAAGGAAGGGAGGGTGAAGAAAATAATAAAAGAGGGCTCTTTTCTGAATGCCCATGAAGGGTGCCCATCCCTGGTCCCACTATGATGAGAGCAGGTCACGTGGTACCAGATGGATGACCACCTCACTTGATTGGACCATGGGTGGAGATCTGACTAAAGCCTGACCCATCGGATTCTTCCTTGGACTTTGAAGCACAAGAAACCATTGAACTGAGTAAGGGGAAAATTTAGCTGTCTTTGAACCTGGGCATGGTGGGGGATAGGAAGAGTGAGAGGAAGAGAGTAGCTGTTTCATTCCACAATGTCACTCTTGTTCTTGGCTCTAGTCTTGCATGAGCCTTTCCGACAACCAGCTGCACCATCGGCCCTGAAGGATGGTAAGATGTTTTTGGTGTTCTTCTTATATACTTCCCTTTTGGTTTGAGCTATGTTTGGTGTCTTTCTGTTACTGTCTATCAAACTGTCTTAATTTAGACACTGATCATTCTTACAAATGTTTGCGTTGGGGCTGCTTATAGTTTAATAAGGCATTCCTCTTTGAGGAAGTTCTGCTTCAGAGGAAGTTGCCACCCTGCCTTGAGATCCACGAGGACCACCAGGTCCTGCTAAAAGGGAAAAGAATCACCTCCCCCTGGTTAGCCTCCCACCAGGATCACCTCCCCCTGGTTAGCCTCCCACCAGGATCACCTCCCCCTGGTTAGCCTCCCACCAGGATCACCTCCCCCTGGTTAGCCTCCCACCAGGATCACCTCTCCCTGGTTAGCCTGCAGTGCCAGCCACTAATTTCATGGAGGCTTCCCAGTTCCTGCCTGTAACTTGCTATTGTTCTGAAGAAATTGGTGCCAAGATTTTTCTGAGTGGAAATTCCATCTGGCTTTGGAAAGAGTGTTCACATGGATTCAGGGTTTCCATGAGTAACAGCCATTGAATGTCCAAAACATACATTTAATTTGCCAACTTTCTGTGGGTGGGTGAGCAAAAGAGACCCAGAGGACCATGTTCTGGCCATCAGCCTTGAAATGTAACACAGGAGGGACAAGCCTCAAGCCTGGCTGTCTTGCCTTTTTATTCAGCAGGTGGATACATGGGCTCCGTATTTTCTTGCATTTGTGTTTAAAGTAGAGGATGACTAAGGAGCAAGAGAATTTTGGTGGAACCAGTGCCATAAAAGAGAAATACTAATTGATGTTATTAGACAACTTCAGAGGAAGAATATCTAGAAATGTGTTTCTACCCAATTCTCTCCACCGCTTGGAACAGAATGATATGTTTATTTCTTCTCTGGAGCAGTTTTTGATGCTGGCTGCAAAATAGCATCACCTTTTTAGAAGTTTGACAAGCAAATACAGATACCTGGGTGCTGCCTGTAGAGATGCTGATTCAGTAAGTATGAGATGGGGCCCCTTAGTACTGTGACCCATTCCTAGTTCTGCAGACCGTAAGGGAGAATCCTTGCTAAGGAATCTTTTATCAGGTCTTACTACAAAGCCCTCCTCCCACCCCATCAACCTGTCTTCTAACCTCTGGAATAGCCTGGTTAGACCCAGCAGTGCTTGCTTTCCTGTGGATGTGTTTGGAAGCTGCTGGAGTAAGGGAAAGAGCTGAACTTGTACTACACACGCCCGGGTTTGGGTTCTGGCTCTGACCCTACCTACCATGACTTGACTATCCTAGGGCTCTCTAGTTCAAACCACAGGGCTCCTAGCCCCCACTAGCTGTCACTCAGGTCATCTAAGATAGCTCCAAAGGATGTGTTTGTGTCTTTAAGATTTCCAGTCACCTTCATTCCCACCATCTCCAAAAGAGTTGAGCCATCTTGAAGACAGTAGCCAAGACTCACAGGTGCTGCTCTCAGACAGGGTGTTTCCAGTTAGGTGGGGCAGCTCCTGTTGATCTTTTGCTACGTTAAGATCCTTGCAGGTCAGCAGTGAAAAGCAATGAACCGCTTATTTACACAACACTATAAATGCATCTTGAAAGTATTATGCTAAGTGAAAGGAGCTAGACTGAAAAGGCTACACGCTGATCCCATTTATATGATGTTATAGAAAAGGCAGAACTATAGGGACTGTACAGAGATCACTGGTAGCCAGAGGCTCGGTTGGAGAACAGGTGGACTGTAAAGGAGCCTGGAAACATCTGGAGGATCCTATACCTTGATTGTGGTGGTAGAACATGACATTGGTATACATTTGTCAAAACTCATAGAACTGTACACTAAAAATATTAAATTTAATATATATATATAAATTATACCCAAATTAAAATAAAATGGAAGAAAAATAAAGTTACTTGCCCAAGATAAAAGCCAGGGATTCAGATACGTGTGTTTAACTCCCAGCTCCCGACCCCTGACCCCTCAAAACCCTCGGTCAGCTCTACAGGGGAGAAGGGCCACTTCTTAGGGAAGGGTGCTCTGTCTGTGGTCAGGTTTGTCAGAGGAAGAAGCAAGCAGTGGGGCATCGTAGTGTGGGGAAAGGATCTGTGTTCTAGTCATAGTTTTGCAACCTTATAGATTTGTAATACTGGATAAACTAATATATATCTCTAAATCTTAATTTTCTCATCTTTTATGTAGTTTCTCCTTTGAGAATAATAAAAGCCTACCTTTAAAAAGATCCATGTTGAGAGGCCATGCAACGTAATTGTAAAATCAGGGCCTTGGGAGCAACCCCAGCTCTGCATTCCTCCTTGCCCAGGTGACTTGGACAAATTTCTCCGTTTCTCTGAGTTTCATTTTTCTCATCTATAAAGGAGATCTCCATCTCCTGGGACTGTTATGAGTCTTACAAGAAATGGTTCCTTAAAACACTTAGTAAAATGCCTGGCAAGAAGCAAGCATCCGTGCATGTCAGCTATTATTATATTATCAGTATCCTCTTCATTACGAGGCCCAGCCCACAAAGCTTTGCAAAGTGACCAAGGAACAGAGCTCCCTTTGTGTGTACCCAGTGGGGCTCATGGGAAGGCAGGAGACGGAAGTGTCCACAACAATTTTGCTTAGACCACAAAGGGTTATGGAGGGTCTTGGAGCAGACAGCTCTTTCTGTTTATGCAGGCAGACCTTTTATCGGCCTCGGCGCACAGTGCTGCCAGGATGGCTGGGTCAGAAGAAGTTCACATAATAAACATGCTCTGTACCCAGAATGCGCTCCCGTCCACGCCCGAGTCCTGTGGCTGAGGCTCTCACATTTTAGACTCCTTTTTTTTCTTCTCAAAATCTCAGGATCTCCACATTTCTCCCTGAAATATAATTTCCACCTGGCCCTCTGATGAAATATGAACAAGATTCAAATTAAGGGACTTGTCTAAGTCCCACTGGTAACAAGGGAAAGACTTCGCAGGGTTGGAACAATTTGGATAGATACTGCTAAAATTGTATCTTCTCATTCTGATTCCTCTATCGTCATGCTCCATTTATTCCTTCCCAGGAGTGGGTCTCTTTGCTTTATATCTCTGCAAGATGATAGCCTCTTGGCTGTTTGGCTGTGCTACTTTGGAAATTCACCCACTGGCCACCACTGCCAGGAACACATACCAACATCTATCTTCTCCAAATTTTAGCAAGTTTCAGAATCGCCTGGGGGCAGAGGGAGTGCATGTGAAACACAAGCTTCTGGATTGGGCCCTAGACTTTGCAGTTCTAGCAAGTTCCCAGATGATTCTGATACTATTGGTCCAGGAACCAAACCTTTCGTACTTCTATTCTTGATTGTTAGGGAAACAAGCTTCACCTGGTGGTAAGCAGCGCAGGCATTTCTGGTAGCACTCTAGCCCAACTAAAAGAGATATTTTGACTGTAGATAAAATTAAAATAAAAGTTGAAGTGTTTTCCATGCTTTACATTCCACTTTCTGCCAGAAGTTTACTCCTAAACATGTTTGACTTGGTTCAAATGACAGGACAAGAGAGGAGAAATTGGGAAAAGTTTGCTCAAGACAATGAAACAATGTAGAGGCCTAAAAAGCAAGAGGACAAAAAGCGATATTTACAAAACACTACTGATATTCAAAAAGCAGAACGGAAAAAAACATGCTGAGTGTCACATACAAGGCAAAGGGAGGCCAGAAACAAGGAGATAAAAAGAGAGCAGTGGCTGGGGCGGTGGCTCACGCCTGTAATCCCAGCACTTTGGGAGGCCAAGGAAGACAGATCACAAGGTCAAGAGGTCAAGACCATCCTGGCTGACATGGTGAAACCCCGTTTCTACTAAAACTACAAAAATTACCTGGGTGTGGTGGTGTGCGCCTGTAGTACCAGCTACTCGGGAGGCTGAGGCAGGAGAATCGCTTTAACCCGGGAGGTGGAAGTTGCAGTGAGCTGAGACGGCACCACTGCGTTCCAGCTGGGCAACAGAGCAAGGCTCCATCTCAAAAAAAAAGAGAGAGAGAGCAGATTAGCAACTGGGTTGGATATGGTGCCTGCCACATGTTAGAATAAGTGGTTCAGGCCCAAGTGTATAAAGGGTAGTGATATCGTTTGGCTCTATGTCCCCACTCAAATCTTATTTCGAACTGTAATCCTCAAGTGTCGAGGGAGGGAAGTGATTGGATCATGGTGGCGATTTCCCCAGTGCTGTTCTTGTGATAGTGAGTGAGTTATCATAAGATCTGATGGTTTTATAAGCATCTGGCATTTCCCCTGCTTGCACTCACTGTCTCCTGCTGCCTTGTGAACAAGATGCCTACTTTCCCTTTGCCTTCCACCATGACTGTAAGTTTCCTCAGGCCTCCCACATGAATTCTTCCTCCCTGTGGAACTGTAAGTCAGTTAAATCTGTTTCCTTTATAAATTACCTAGTCTTGGGTATTTCTTTATAACAGCGTGAAAACACACTAATACAGATAGGCAAGTGTTGAAGAGAAGTCCGCCTTTACCAGCTGATGACTGCATACATCTCAGAGAGGGGAGCTGATAGTTTAAGGGATCAAATAGGACTTAATATCTCTTAAAACTTAAACACTAGATGAGCAGAGAAATTGTGTTTTAAGGATCACGTTTTATAAAACTACAATAATATACTCTCTTCACCTACCAAAAGAATTAGGCAGCTCTATCTATTCTCATTCGTTCATTCTACAATTGTATATTGGGAGCATAAAAGTCATTGGCTCTGTTCTATGTGCAGGAATAGACACAAAATAGCAAAGCCCTGTTTTAATGCCACCACCACCACTACCACCACCACCATCACACACACACAGAAATAAATGATACTTTAGGTGGTAATCAATGCTATGAAAAATATAAAGCAGAAAAAGGGCTGAGAAGAATGAAGAAGAGTCACCGTTTTAAACATGTACTGCTTTGGAGAGACTTTTCTGATAAGGTGACATTTGAGCAAAGGCGCATAAGAAAGTCAGGGAATGGTGTCTGTTAATGGTCTAGTGTCCAGAATAAAGAACTCTTATAACTTAACTACAAAAAGACAAAAAAAAAAAAAAAAAAAAAAATGTGGGCAAAGGATTTGAATTGGTATTTCTCTAAAGAAGATATACAAATAGCCAAAAAGTACATGAAAAGATGCTCAACATCATTAGTCATTAGAGAAATACAAGTCAAAACTACCATGAGATACCACTTCACACCCATTAGGACTGCTATAATAAAAAGGAAATGGAAAACAGCAAGTGTGGAGAAATTGGAACCCTCGTACATTGCTGGTGGGTGATATGGCTTGGCTGTGTTCCCACCCAAATCTCATCTTGGATTGTAGTTCCCATAATCCCCACATGTTGTGGGAGGAACCCTATGATAAGTGATTGGATCATGGGAGCAGTTTTCCCCATCCTATTCTCATGATAGCAAGTGAGTTCTCACAAGATCTGATAGTTTATAAGTGTCTGCATTTCCCCTGCTGGCACTTCTCTCTCCTGCTGCCATGTGAAGAAGGATATGTTTGCTTTCCCTTCTGCTGTGATTGTAAATTTTCTGAGGCCTCCCGGGCCATGCTGAACTGTGAGTCAATTAAACCGCTTTCCTTTATAAATTACCCAGTCTTGGGTACTTCATAGCAGTGTGAGAACAGATCAATATAGTAAATTGGTACCAGGAGTAAAGGCACTGCTATAAGGATACCCAAAAATGTGGAAGTGACTTTGGAACTAGTAACAGGCAGAAGTTGGAACAATTTGAAGGGCTTAGTAGAAGACAGGAAAATGTGGGAAAATTTGAAACTCTTTTCTTTTCTTTTTAGACGGAGTCTTGCTTTTGTCACCCAGGCTGGAGTGCAATGGTGCAATCTCGGCTCACTGCAACTTCTGCCTTTTGGGTTCAAGTGATTCTCCTGCCTCAGCCTCCCGAGTAGCTGGGATTACAGGCACCCACCACCACACCCAGCTAATTTTTGTATTTTTAGTAGAGATGGGGTTTCACCATGTTGGCCGAACTGGTCTCGAACTCCTGACCTCAGGTGATCCGCCCACCTTGGCCTCCCAAAGTGCTGGGATTACAGGCATGAGCCACAGCACCCGGCCTGAAAGTTTGGAACTTTCTAGATTTGGAGGGCTCAGCAGACAGGAAGATGTGGGAATGTTTGGAACTTCCTAGAGACTTGTTGAATGACTTTGACCAAAATGCTGATAGTGATATGGAGAGTGAAGTGCAGGCAAGGTGGTCTCAAATGGAGATGAGGAACTTGCTGGGAACTGGAGTATAGATCATTCTTGGTATGCTTTAGCAAAGAGACTAGTGGCATTTTGCCCCTGCCGTAGAGATCTGTGGGACTTTGAACTTGAGAGAAATGATTTAGGGTATCTGTTGGAAAAAATTTCAAAGTAGCAAAGCATTCAAGAGGGAGAAGAGCATAAAAGTTTGGGAAATGTGCAGCCTGACAGTGCGATAGAAAAGAAAACCTCATTTGCCAGGAAGAAATTCAAGCCAGCTGCAGAAGTTTGCATAAGTAATGAGGAGCTGCATGTTAATCACCAAAACAATGGGGGAAAATGTCTCCAGGGCACGTCAGAGACCTTCACAGCATCCCCTCCCATCACATGCCTGGCCTAGGAGGGAAATGGTACTGTGGGCTGGGCTCAGTGCCTCCTTGCTCCATGCAGCCTCAGAACATGATGCCCTACATCCCAGCTATTTCAGCTCCAGCCGTGGCTAAAAGGGGCAAATGGACAGCTTGGGCCGTTGCTTCAGAGGGTATAAGCCCCAAGCCTTGGCAAGTTCCATGTGGTGTTGAACCTGCAGGTGAACAAAAAACAAGAAGTGAGGTTTGGGAACCTCCACCTAGATTTCAAAGGATGTATGAAAATTCCTGGATGTCTAGGCCGAAGTTTGCTGCGGGGACAGAGCCCTCATGGAGAGCCTCTGCTAGGGCAGTGTGGAAGGGAAATGTGGAGTTGGAGCTCCCACACAGAGTCCCCACTGGGGCACTGCCTAGTGGGGCTGTGGGAAGATGGCCACTGTCCTCCATACCCCAGAATGATATGTCTACTGTCAGCTTGCACTGTGTGTATGAAAAAGTCATAGACTCTCAACTTCAGCCCATGAAAGCAGCCAGGAGCAGGGCTATATCCTGCAAAGTCAGAGGCAGAGAGCTGCCCAAGGCTGTGGGAGCCCACCTCCTGCATCAGCACTACTTGGATGAGAGACATAAAGTCAAAGGAGATCATTTTGGAAATTTAAGGTTTAATTACTGCCCTATTGGATTTTGGACTTGCATGGGGCCTGTAGCCCCTTCGTTTTGGCCAATTTCTCCCATTTGGAATGGGTGTATCTACCCAATGCCTGTACCCCCATTGTATCTTAGAAGTAACTAGTTTGTGTTTGATTATACCAGCTCATAGGCAGGAGGAACTTGCTCTTGTCTCAGATGAGACTTTGGACTTGGACTTTTGAGTTAAGACTGAAATGAGTTAAGACTTTAGGGGACTGTTAGGAAGGCATCGCTGTGTTTTAAGATGTGAGGACATGAGATTTGGGAGGGGCCAGGGTGGAATGATAAGGTTTGGCTGTGTCCCCATCCAAATCTTATCTTGAATTGTAGTTCCCATAATCCCCAGGTGTCATGGGAGGGAACCAGTGGGAAGTGATAATGGCAGTGGTTTCCCCATGCTGTTATTGTAATAGTGTGTGAGTTCTCTTGAGGTCTGATGGTTTCATAAATGTCTGGCATTTCCCCTGTTGGCACTTCTCTCTCCAGCTGCCATGTGAAGAAGGACACACTTGCTGCCTCTTCTGCCATGACTGTAAGTTTCCTGAGGCCTCCCCAGTCATGCAGAACTGTGAGACAATTAAATTGTTCAATTTCCTTTGTAAATTACCCAGTCTTGGATATTTCTTCAGAGCTGTGTGAGAATGGACTAATACAGTGGGGGATATAAAATGGTTCAGTCACTGTGGAAAATAGTTTGGAAGTTCCTCAAAAAGTTAAACACAGAATTACCATATGGCTAAAAGTTCTACTCCTAGAGTTGAAAACAGGGAGTCAAACAAGAACATATACACACATGTTTATAGTACTACTATTCATAATAGCCAAAAGGCAGAAACAGCCCAAATTTCAACAGATGAATGGATAAACAAATTGTGGTATATCCACACAATGGAATATTATTTGATCATAAAAAGAATGAAATGCTGATATAAGCTACAATGTAGGTAAACCTCCAGAACATTATGCTAAGTGAAAGAAGCCAGCCATAGGAGGACAAATATCGTGACTTCATTTATACGAAATATCCACAATAGATACATTCATCATGATTGCTCTGTGCTGGGGAAGGGGTGGGAGAAAAGAGGAGAAACTGTTTACTTAATGAGTATGAGGTTTTACTCTGAAGTGATGAAAATTATTTTAGAACTATATAGAGGTGGTTAGGTGTACAGCACTGTGAATATACTAAGTGCCATTGAACTGTTCACTTTAAAACAATTGATTTATGTTATGTGAATTTCACCTTAATAAATTACTAGGAAAAAAAGTGAGACATGGAATGATGCCAAGACATATTGCTAAGGCAAAAAAGAAGTGCAAAACACTGTGTGCAGTACATTACTGTACAAATATCAGCATGGAATTTCCCATATTTAAGATTTACCTTTCTGTACCTGATGAAATTTAGTGCATCTATTACCTTTGCAAAATATTAGAAAACACATAAAAATAGGAATTTTCCCTGTTTATGATTTACCTTTCTGTACCTGATGAAATTTAGTGCATCTATTACCTTTGTAAAACAAAGCTATTTTTTTTCTTTTCTTTTTAGACTAGTGCTACTGAAACAAAACTCTTTTAAAAACCAGTGCTGACTTCAGAGTCAGACCTGGGCTGAAATTCCAGATCGTCCGCTCCCCCAGCTGATGAGCTTGTGTCGCTTGAGTTCTCTCAGTCACAGGTTCCACATCTGTAATGTGGGGTGATAATTCTACCTATTTTCCCAGTTGTCAAGTATGTTAATGAGATCGTGCATGTGAAGGTCACAGTTCTTGGGATTCAGTGAATGCTGAGTAAGTGGCTGTGGATAGTTTTTGTTCACATTTCTGACACTAAATGTTTAGGTTTTCTCCACAGCAACAAGTTCTCCAACTCTTTGGCTACCAACTGGGTGTTCTAGAATTCAATACAGCTCATATAGCTCGGACACTAAGTATCCACAGGTAGTGCAGACCCTACAGGTTGAGGGCTCAGTCTTACAAGACTGCTCCCACTTCAGAGGCCAATGGCAAATTCCAGCTTGTCACCTGTGCTTCTGACTAACAGGCTATAAGTGGAGGGTTCCCAAGGACCCCTCTTCAGGTTTGATAATTGGCTAGAATTGCTCACAGAAAAGCACTCATTGTTGCTCATTTGTTTACTTTACTTATTAATACCAGAAAAGTGCTTTGCTTTCTGCTACCAGTTTATTATTGAGGATACGACTCAAGAACAACCAAACAGCAGAAATGCATAGAGCAAGGTGTGGGGGGGGGGAGGGGCCGTCCAGGTGCACCGCTCTCTCAGCACCTCAAGGTGTTTACAAACCCAGAAGCTCTCCAGACTTCATTGTTTTGGGTTTTTATGGAGGTTTTAACACATGGATATAATGAATTAAATCCTTGGCCATCGATAATTAACTTTATCTCTGGCCCTTCTTGCCTTTCCCAAAGTCAGGGGTGGGGCTGAGAGTTCCAGTCCTCTAATCATACCTTGGCCTTTCTGGTGACCAGACCTGAAGCTATGTAGTGCCCCCCCCAGCCACAGGTCATCTCATTAGCATGCAAAAGACACTCTTATCGCTCCAGATATTCCAAGGTTTTAGGACCTGTGTGCCAGGAACCAGGGTCAAGGACCAAATATATACTTCCCGTTGTGCCACGGGTTGTTATTAACCAGGTCCTTAAAAGAAGAAAGAAAAGAGAAAGCAAGAAAAACACAATTTAAACCCTGCTTCCCAAATCTATGCATGATTTTTTCTTTTCAATCGTGTAGGAGGCCTTGAGGTTTAGCAAACCAAAGGTATAAGCAAAGCCATGTGTTACTGAAACACCAAGGGTTCAATCTAGGTCCTGCTGCTCACTGCACAGAAAGCCAATCACTGAAGAAGGCTTTAATCAGGTGCTGCAGCTAAGGATATGGGAGATGAGTCTCAAATCCGTTTTGCTGACCAATTAAAATCAGAGGTTTATATGGCAGAGAAGAAATGCTAACTACATGCAGGAAAACAGGAGTTAGGGAAGTACAAGGAAGAGGAGGTGGTGAACAGGAAGCAAGCAGTCACTCAGGTAATCATGATAGGTGAGGGTCTGGCATCTCATTGTCCAGATGTGATGATCTGGTAAGTTTCAGTTCCTTGATACATCTGGGAGGCCTGATGGTTGGTTTCCTGAGAAAAGAACTCAGATAAGAGAAATGGAACTTTCTTAAGTTTTAACATTGAGGGGATCAATTTCTGTGTTTATTTAAAAGAAACTATAGAAACTACAGTTCTGTGGGATGATTGGGCCAGTTTCACATGCATCAGACACCCCAGTGAAACACTCCAAGTCTGAGAGAGGTGGCCACAGCCCATGTTCTGGGCTGCCCGTGCACACTGAAGTCAAGTGTGTTCTTGTTTGGGCTTCAGGATAGAGCTCGACCACATGTATGGACGTAGAGAAAGCCAGTCAGCAGAGGAAGGCAAGAACAAATCCCTCACATGGGAGAAGCAGAGACCAGGCCCAGAGACGGCACTCCTGTCCCTGGTTCCTGCCCTTTTCAGAGGCAGCCTGCTTCCCCCACATCTTTGAGATCCATGAGGCACCTCTGCCAACTTAGAATGAATTCTTCTTTTTGCTTAAAGTAGCTCAAATCGGTTATGTTATAGCTAGGACTAAAGAGTCCTAGCTAACACGGAGAGAAAAACTTTGGAGACCTCTTTGGTACCAGCCAAGTCCAGGTCTGTTCTGCCCATGCACAGTTAATCAATCACTGTAACATGGGTTTTGCAAAGAGAAAAGATGTATTCGGAAAGGCACCAAGCCAGGAGGTGGGTGAACAGCTCTCAAATCTGCCTTCCCAAAGATAAGGCTGAGGGATATTTACGGGTGAGGGAAGTGGGGGTGGCTAAGGCATGGGGAAAGGTAATTGGCATGAATAAAATGAAGTAACAGATTTGTTCTGCAGAAGCATAGCTGGAGTTCATGGCATTTCATAGGATATATGTACAGAAAATGACAACGTTTGCATGATCTGAAGGTGAGGTTTTTGTCCCTCCAACATAAAAGGCCACCTCTCAGGCATGTGCACAGGCCCAGTTGAAGGATCAGAGGTCTCAACCAGTTTGAACTGGACAGAAACTGGTCCAAGTTTATTCCACATTTACTGGGCAGTACTGTGCACCAGGCCTTCTGCTAAATGCCCGTGCTGAGATTAATTACGCAGTGTCCTGGACAGCCGAAGGCTTTCAGAGCCAAGTTTCTGAAAAACATCAGAATCAACCATTACCATGGTGACCTGTGAATGTTATCTATAAAGCAGCCAGTGAAGGTTAAGTTTTTGCATTTGGCAGCATAGCCTTCAGCTACGTTGGCCTTCAGCTTAATGAGTAGAGGGAATAAAATAATGAAAAGCAAACAGTATGGGCACACCTGATCAAATTAACCCTTTGGTTTCACTTTTTATTCACATTTCTGGCTTTGCTTAACTAACAAAAAACAAGTTCTGAGCAAGCCAGGATGGGCAGGGGTGAGGTAGGCAGAAGGACGGTTCCAAGGCCTTCCAAATGTTAACTCTGAGAGGCAGAGTTGGGTGAGAATAACGGTGGCCTCCAATTGCAAATCAAATACAAATAGGATCAGCCTGTTTAAAAATAAGAACTGCGAAGGACACAAAAATTCTGAATCTTTCCAAGATAGCTCTCCAAAGCTCTCACAAAGCATTTTGTTCCTTTTTTTTCTGTTGCCTCTCTAGACCTTCCTTCACCCTCCCCTGACCCCCAGCCTAGGTTGGGAGCCCCTCCAATGTGCTACTGTGTCACCAGGAACTGACACATGTCCTCTTCACCTTACCATTCTATAATCGTATCTTTGCCTGAGAGCCTTTGGATGTCCAGAACACTGTGTAATTAATCTCAGCACTGGCATTTAGCAGAACGCCTGGTGCACTGTACTGCCCAGTAAATGTGAAATAAATAGGTGAATTGGTTCTGTGCTCCATCATTCCATGTCAGATCTCAGACAAAACAAATTGATTCTGCAGCTTGGCTCTGTCATGCACCCACACGTTCCCCACCCCCAGTTTCTTCCTCTTCAGTCATGAAGTACCACATTCCCAGACGTGGCAAGGCCAAGAGGTGGCTTAGGTGGAGGAGTGACGAGTGAGAGGCAGCTTGGCGATGTGTGCTTCAGGCCTACCCTAAATACTCCATGGCACCACTGACCAAGATTCTCTCCTTGACCAAACTCTGAATTCTGTTCTTAACTAGGCTCTGACATTTGGGTTCCTGCGTTTTGTTTCTGCATTATCCAATTTTAGTAAGGATCCCTCTAAGTCATTGTAACCTGAACCCCCCACCCTCCATATCTGATCAGGTTCCTCTACTATCCCATAGGTGATCTCCAATCACCTTGGCCTATCTTTAGCAAGAAAGTGGTTGGATCTGTTTAGCCAGAATTCCCTCATACCCCTATGTTTCCTCTTGGTATTTTTCCATCCACTGACACCATCGGTGTTTCCACGGACACCTATGTGGAGTCTTACTTAGGGAAAAATAGTCAGGCTGGTGGGACCAGGGGAAAGCCAAAAGTAAAAGCAGATAGGCTACAAGTCTGCTTTTCTTCATGGTCCAGGACATATAGCCCTCCTGCACAAATAACTCACAATCTTTCTGCACCCCAGCTATCACCAGACCCTCAGCTGATACCAAAAAATTCCAAGTTAATTTACGGCAACCTTGGCGTTATCAGTACTGCACATAACACCCTGGAGCCCAGGAATTATTCTATAAAATCTCCAGCAAGCTTTTGTTTCTCCGCAGTCAGCTTCTCTCTTGCTGGCTGCCTGTTGCTCCCTGGCAATGCATTTTTATACTTTCTGTAATAAATCTGCCTTTCTTTACCTACAACTGTGTTGGTAAGTTCTTTTACTCCTGCACCACTGGCCCGGAGAGCTGTTGCTCACCCCTGACATCCTATCCTGCTCCTTAGCTTTAAATTCCCACTTTTCCTTGTTGTATTCAGAGTTGAGCCCAAACTCTCTGCCCCACTGCCAAACCCCACTGCAGAAGCCCCTATACCAATAGCAATAGTTCCCCTGAGTTAGGTCTGCCTTGCTGTTCTTTAATAAGTATCATGAATGAGTTTTTCTTTAACACCCCCTGCTCCCAAGTCTTTACCAAATCAAAGTAACGCTCTAACACACAGGCAATTAACCTTCCCACCGTCTCATTCAAATCATGAATAAACATTCCTTCAAAAGTCTTTCTAATGTTATTGTATTGATCTGTGTCGTGCACTCTATCTACTCATGGAAACCTGAGGTGTGACACGGAGATGGCAGCTGACGTGCTTCACTGCTTCCAATGCCACTCCTGGGCGCTGGGGATGTAACTGAGACTGGGAATACCTGCCTTTACGTGGCCATGGGCTGGGGATGCTGGTCATGCTGCCACGTGTAGATAATGGAAAGTGTCCCTTTAAGTCTGCCTTTCTCTGGTTCTCAAGATATTTGATATCTGACCAGCTACCCTAAATTTGGTGCTGCTCGATTTGATCTTTCATTCTCAGCTGTGAGTCATCCATAACCTCTTTGAGTCTGCTGGAATTCTGAACTCCTTCCTTATTTCTGCTGTTGGAGGTCCCAGCTCTAACGAATAGCAAGTGGTTGGAACCTCCTGTGGCTCATGGCTTGCCCAGCTCCCCCTGTGTCCACTAAGGCCTGGTCAAACAAAACCACCCCTTTCCCCATGGAAGGGCAAAAGGCAGACCCAGTAAAGTGTAATTAGAGTGGATTTCAATGATTTCGTGGAACACAAGTCATACCTTAATGCATGTATTCAATGACTACTTGGAAAAACAGCAAGTAACAAAATAACATACTGCCACCTTTTCAGGAATTTCTATTGTCACCATGTATAAACGCGCCAATACCATATTCTTAATTATCTTCCAGGCCAAAATTATACATCAGAAGTGAAGATTAAACATGATTATTCTAAGAGGGAAAGAGCATAGTATTTATTTTTGTAGAAAGAGAAACAAAAGGTCATTTAGTTTTGCCAACTGATGTGGTTTGGATCTGTGTTCCCCCCGACCACATGTTGAATTGTAATCCCCAGTGCTGGAGGTGGGGCTTGGTGGGAGGTGATTGGCTCATGGGGGGTGGTTTCTAATGGCTTAGCACCATCCCTCTAGTGCTGTCTCATGACAGAGTCCTCATGGGATCCGGATGTTGAAAAGTGTCTGGCCCCTCCTCCCTCTCTCTCTTCCCCTGCTCTGGCCCTGTAAGATGCGCCTGCTTACCAGTCACCTTCCAGCATGATGGTAAATTTCCCAAGGCCTCCCTAGAAGCCGTCGTGCTCCCTGTACAACCTGCAGAACCGTGAATCAATTAAACCTCTTTTCTTTATAAATTACCCAGTCTCAGTCTCAGGTCTTTATTTATAGCAGTGCGAGAATACACAAATACACCAACCTTCATTATACATTAACAGATGCAGCAGAAATGGTGACCTTTTTTCCATGGGAAATTCATTTGTGTATGTGTGAAACCCAAAGAGGAGGAGGAGGAGGTCTTACTCAAAAGTTACTCGAAATTAATGTGTAGTGGCCTTAGTCATTGATATTAATGGCCGGTTTCTTAACACTAGATGCATATAGAATTTTCTGGGAAGCTTTTAAACCATCAATGCCTGATCTTCACATCCAGAAATTCTGCTACAGTAGATTTTAGTGCCTACAGTCTAGGCTTTTGTTGTTTTTTTTTATCCTTCATACAAAAATTTTCCCAATAATTTTCTCTCTTATTTTGACAAACAAGCTTAAATTTGCAACCCATTGTATCCTCATACAGAGACCAGACAATGGAAGCTTAAACATTCATTGAGAACACAAGGAGGTCTAAGAATAGGAATGAGAACAAGAATGAGATAAGCCAAATTTCATTTTGCACCTCTATCAGAAGAGAAAAACAAGAACCACCTTGTCCCTATTATGAGAAGAGACTGTCCCTCCATAGAAATTACAGTGGCTTTTTAATCAGTGAGTCTAAGCAGTGGGGAAAATATCCAAATCTGAATCTGCTCTTTCTTTGACAAGTCCTGTCATTTTCAGATGAGCCTTCCTTAGATCCCTTAGAGACACTCGTCCTGCCACTTTGGGGTCAAGGTGGCCATTCTCTATTTCAGGTCTTCCTCGGGCTGCTTCTGGGCCCTGTCTCTAGAGGAGAGCAGGCAGCCCCACGTCTTTGAGGGTTGAGAGGCATGGGCCAGGGATTCAGCCCAGGGAGAGGGCAACAGGGAACAGAAAATTCCTGAGAGCAGAGCAGATATTTTCTCTACCTCTCTGGTGGTTCCAGGGAGCCCACCTTTCTTGACTGCATCTTCTCTTTATTCTGGCAGGCAAAAGTGAGACAGATGGTAGGAGGACATAGCCCGGCAGTGGCATCTCCACACTGGGCAAATCTCCCACTCTGTGTCCTTCAGGGGACGTAGAGCCCTGGTCGCCAGGCTGCAAACAGGGCCTGGCCCTCCCAAGGAACAGGCTCCTCTAAAGAGGCTGCTGGAAAGCAACTCAGAGCCAGAAACCACAGCAGAAGCCCAGTTATGTGATGTGAAGAAAAATCATTTCTGAACTGGTTAAAAAACTGGGGAACAACTAGATGCCAAATTCCTGGTAGGTGGGGCTTTGATGTACATTGCTTTAGGTTAGTACTAGACTTAGAAACTGGAAAACTGGCCAAGCCTTGCAGATGGGGACAGTTCTGCTTCAAGGAAAAGGGCCTGTGAAGAAATTAAAGTGGGGAAGGGGAGTTTGTTGCAGAGACAGGGAACGAGGAGTCTGACAACCATGATCTTCCCAGGCACCAAAACCTCATTAGCCTGCTGGGGCAACCCCTCAGCTCCAGCCTACTCACAAGGCCTCTGCTCCAAGCCTGTCCTCATCATGTGCCACCTGAATTATTCCAAAGGGGTTTCCAGCCTCTCACCCCACTGTGAGTCCAGCCTCTCATCGAGTAGTGCTGTCTAATGCTCGGGAGGCTGTGGCAGGAGAATCGCTTGAACCTGGAAGGCAGAGGTTGCGGTGAGCCAAGATGGTGCCGTTGCCTTCCAGCCTGAGCAACAAGAGTGAAACTCCATCTCAAAAAAAAAAAAAAAAAAAAGAGTACTTTTAAATATTCTAGTAGTTGCATTAAACAAAAAGAAACAGGTATAATACATTTTAATACTATATTCTGTTTAATCTAATGGACACAGAATACTATCATTTCAACATGTAAGCAATAGAAAAATTATTGATGAGATTGAGATATTTTACATTCCTTTTTTTCATATTAAGCCTTCAGAATCCCATGTGTGTTTTACACATGGAACATATCTAATTATCACTGGCTCAGTAGCCGCATGTGGCTAGGGGTTGCCCCTGCTGAACAGCACAGGGCTGGTTGGTCACAAAAATGATCTTTCAACAATGCAGAACAGATATTTTCATTTTTCCCTCTTAAAATGTTAAAAAATATTTGTATATTCTTTGGCACACTAATCCCAATTTTAAGGATCTATTCTTGAAAAATATCTGCATAAATGTAAAAGAAATCTGAACAAATATATTCATTATAGTTTTTATTGGAAGAGTCTGGGCTCTGAAGTCAAATTGCCCACATCTGAATCGTGGCCCTGCCACTTAAATGGCTGTGTGCTTGAGTAAATGATTAACTGTTATCTTCCATTTCTTCATCCGTAATAGATCTTCCCCAGTCGGCTATTTACAAAGATTAATGAAATAATCCACGTAAAATGCTTGTATATGCTTAGCAAATCTTATCTATAATTATTGCTACCAACAGAGAAAAAGTGTTACAACTGAAATGTCCAGTAATATAGAAACGATTTACTGAATTATGGCACATTCATATGGTTTAAGCTACCTTCAAGCAGGGACTATGTTTTATTCCCTACCACATGACACATAGCATGTGTCGGGTACATGGTGGGCACTCAGGAAATATTGGAAGGATGAATGGCATGGAAAATCTTTAGAATAAATGCAGCTAGTGAATGTATGCATGGAGGCTGGCAGCCCCACACCTGCCAGCACCCTGCCCCTTCCACCACTGACTCACTGGTGTGAGTGTGAGCGTGGACACCAACAATCTCATCCCACCGGCACCCTGCTCCCATCATGCTGCCACTGCCGTTGCAATGAGCATGTGCAGGAATGTGGCAGCTCTACTCCCACTAGTGAGAACCCTAGCTGACATGTGCACCCGCCTGTACTGCCACGGCTCCTGCCACATGTGACCGAGCATGGATCCCACTGCCATCATCCTGGTGAAGTTCTCTGGCTGGCACCAACTATTGAAATGTTGTGGACAGTGGACTGGGAACACCTTGACCCCTCCAGTGTAGCAGGTTTCTAACCTCAAAGGGCCAGAAAACAAAGCTGGGGGCCCAGTGCCAGCCACCCCCCTCACCTGAGTTAGAGCACACAGGCCAGGAGTGCTGAGCCTTGGCCCCCTAAAATCTCACATAATCATTAGATTGAACCATAGCATAACCAGTAGACTGAACTTACTATACGCCACAATCAAACCCCCAACAGCATCAAAAAAAGATAAAAGCAAAAATTCTCAACCAAATGATAGCAACTTCAAAAATTGAAGGAACATTAGACCACATAAGTGAGAAAGAACCAGTGAAAGAACTCTGGCAACTCAAAAAGCCAGAGTGTCTTCTTAACTCCACAACAACCACACTAGTTCCTTAGCAATGGTTCTTACCCAGGTTGAAATGGCTGAAATGACAGAGATAGAATTCAGAATATGGATAGGAATGCAGATTATCAAGATTCAGGAGAAAGTGAAAACCCAGTCCAAGAAATCTAAGGAATACAATAAAATGACACAGGAGGTAAAAGATGAAATGGCCATTTTAAGAAATAACCAAAATGATCTGATAAAGCTGAAAAGATCACTTTAAGAATTTCATAATACAATCACAAGTATTAACAGCAGAATTGACCAAGCTGAGGAAAGAATCTCAGAGCGCAAAGACCAGTTCTCCAAAGTAACTCAGACAAAAATAAAGAAGAATGAGCAAAACTTCTGAGAAATCAAGGATAATGTAAAGAGACAAAATTTTTGACTCATTGGCATCCCTGAAAGAAGAGAGAGAAAGCAAGTAACTTTGAAAACATATTTGTGAATATTTTTCATAAAAAGTTACCCAATCTTTCTAGAGAGGCCAACATTCAAATGCAGAGAACCCATGCAAGATAATATACAAGATAATCATCCCAAAACACACAGTCATCAGATTTGCCAAGGCCAAAATGAAAGAAAAAAATGTTAAAGGCAACTAGAGAGAAGGGGCAGGTCACCTACAAAGAGAACCCCATGATGCTAAGAGTGGACCTTTCAGCAGAAACTCTACAAGCCAGAAGAGATTTGGGGCCTATATTCAGCATTTTTAAAGAAAAGAAACTCCAAACAAGAATTTTGTATCAACCCAAATAAGCTTTCATAAGTGAAGGAGAAATAAGATCCTTCTCAGAGAAGCAAATGTTGAGGGAGTGTGTTACCACCACACCTGCCTTACAAGAGACCTTAAAAGAAGCACTAAATTTATAAAGACTGCTACCAGCTAACACAAAAACACATTTAAACCCACAGACCAGTGTCACATAAAAGAACCACATAAACAAGCCAGCATAACCAGCTAACAACACAATGACAGGATCAAATCCACACATATCAATATTAACCTTGAATGTAAACAGGATAAATGCCCCCACTTAAAAGGCACAGAGTAACAAGCTGTATAAAAAAGCAAGACCCAATAGTGTGTTGTCTTCAAGAGACCTATCTCACATATAATGACACACATAGGCTCAAAATAAAGGAATGGAGGAAAAATCTACAAAGCAAATGGAAAACAGAAAAAAGCAGGGGTTGCAATTCTAAATTTCAGACAAAACAGATTTCAAACCAACAATGATTAAAAAAAAAAAAAAAAGACAGAAGGGCATTACATAACGGTGAACGGTTCAATTCAACAAGAAGACCTAACTATCCTAAATATATGTTTACCCAACATAGGAACACCCAAATTCATAAAACAAGTTCTTAGAGACCTACAAAGAGACATAGCACCCCCCACAAAATAATAGTGGGAGACTTCAACACTCCACTGACAGTATGAGACAGATTATCAAGGCAGAAAATTAGCAAAGATATTCAGGACCTGAACTCAACATTGGACCAAATGGATCTGATGGACCTCCACAGAACTCTCCACCCCAAAACAACACAAAATAACAGAATATACATTCTTCTTATCACCACATGGCACATACGCTAAAACTGACTGCACAATTGGCCATAGAACAATTCTCAGCAAATTCGAAAAAGTAAAATCTTACCAACCACACTCTTGGACCACAGTACAATAAAAATAGAAATCAATACTAAGACTATAGCTCAAGACCATACAATTACACGGAAATTAAACGATCTTCTTCTTAATGAGTTTTGGGTAAACAATAAATTAAAGCATAAATCAAGAAATGCTTTGAAACTAATTAGAATAAAGTACAACATACCAGAATTTCTGGGACACAGCTAAAGCAAGAGGGAAGTTGATAGCACTAAATGCCCACATCGAAAAGTTAGAAACTCAAATTAACAACCTAACATCACACCTAGAGGAAATAGACAAGAGCGAACCAACCCGCAAGCTAGAAGAAGACAAGGAATAACCAAAATCGGAGCTAAACTGAAGGAAATGGAGATGTGAAAAATCATACAAAAGAGCAATGAATCCAAGAGTTTGTATTTTGAAAGAATAAATAAGATCGATAGCCACTAACTAGACTAATAAAGAAAAAGAGAGTAGAATCAAATAAACACGATCAGAAATGACAAAGGAGACATTACCACTGACCCTACAAAAAATATAAAAACCTTCACAGACTGCTATGAACAATTCTATTCACACAAACTGGAAAATCTAGAAGAAATGGATAAATTCCTAGAAACATACAACCTCCCAAGATTGAACCAGGAAGAAATTGAATCCCTGAATAGACCAATAACAAGTTACAAATTTGAATCCATAATAAAAAGCCTACCAACCAGAAGCAGCCCACGACCAGAAGGATTCACATAAAAATTCTACCAGATATATAAAGAAGAGCTGGTACTATTCCTATTGAAACTATTCTTAGAAAAAAATAGAGGAGGGGGCAATCCTCCATAATTTATCCTATGAGGCCAGCATCATTCTGATGCCATAACCTGGTAGAAACACAGCAAATAAAGAAAACTTGAGGCTAATATCCTTGACGAACATAGGTGGAAGAAAACTCAACAAAATACTAACAAACCAAATACAGCAGCACATCAAAAAGTAAATCCACCATACTCAAGTAAAGATGCAAGGTTGGTTCAACACATATAAAAATCAATAAATGTGATTTATCACATAAACAAAACTAAAAACAAAAACCACACAATTATCTCAATAGATGCAGGAAAGGCATTTGATAAAATTCAACCTCTCTTCATGTTGAAAACGTTCAAGAAACTAGGCATCAGAGGAACATACCTCAAAATAATAAGAGCCATCTATGATGAATCCACAGCCAGCATCATACTGAATGGGCAAAAAATGGAAGCATTCCCCTTGAGAACTGGAACAACACAAGAATGTTTACTCTCACCACTCCTATTCAACATAGTACTGGAAGTCCCAGCCAAAGCAATCAGGCAAGAGAAGGAAATAAGATTAATACATAATAAAAAAAGAAAATCCAAATAAACATAATCACAAATGACAAAGGGGACATTACCACCTACCCCACAGAAACACAGAAAACCCTCGAAGACTACTGTAAACACCTCTATTCACACAAATGCGAAAGCCTAGAAGAATGGATAATTTCCTGGAACCATACAACCTCTCAAGATTGAACCAGAAAGAAATTGAATCTCCAAATAGACCAATAACCTGGAGATCTGAAATAGATTCAGTACTAAAAAGCCAACCAATCAGAAGAAGCCCAGGACCAGATGGATTCACAGAGAAAGTCAAACTATCTTTGTTTGCAGATGATGTAATTCTATACCTAGACAATCCCATAGTCTTTGCTCAAAAGCTCCTAGATCTAATAGACAACTTCAGCAAAGTGTCAGGATACAAAATCCATGTACATAAATTGGTTGCACTTCTATACACTAATAACACCCAAGCTGACAGCCAAATCAAGAGCACAATTCCATTCACAGTAGCCACAAAAAGAATAAAAAATCTAGGAATACAGTTAACCAGGAAGGTGAAATATCTCTGCGATGAAAATCACAAAGCACTGCTCAAATAAATCAGAGATGACACAAACACATAGAAAAATATTCCATGCTCATGGATAGGAAGAATCAATATTGTTAAAATGGCCATACTACCCAAAGCAATTTACAGATTCAATGCTATTTATATCAAACTACCAATGAAATTTTTCACAGAATTAGAAGGAAACTATTTTAAAACTAATGTGGAACAAAACAAGAGCCTGAATAGCCAACACAATCCTAAGCAAAAAGAACAAAACTGGAGGCATCATATAACCTGACTTCAAACTACACTACAAAGCTGCAGTAGCCAAAACAGCATAGTACTGGTACAAACACACACACAAAGACCAGTGGAACAAAATAAAGAGCCCAGAAATAATGCCACTTACCTGCAACCAACTGATCATCCCTAAGATCTATGAAAACAAGCAATGGAGACAGAACTCCCTATTCAATAAATGGTGCTGGGATAACTGGCTAGCCATGTGCAGAAGATAAAACCGTTTCCTCTTACGCCATACACAAAAATCAACTCACAGTAGATTAAAGACTTAAATGTAAAACAAAACTGTAAGAACTCTGGAAGTTAACCTAGGAAATACCATTCTGGACATAGGCCCTGGCAAAAATTACATGATGAAGACACAAAAATTGATTGCAAAAAAAACAAAAACTGACAAATGGGACCCAATTAAACTAAAGAGGTTCTACACAGCAAAAGAAACTAACAACAGAGTAAACAGACAACCTACCAGATGGAAGAAAATATTTGTAAAGTAAGCATCCAACAAAGGTCTAATATTCAGAATCCATTAGAAACTTAAACAAACCAACTAGCAAAAAACAAACAACCCCATTAAAAAGTAGGCAAAAGACATGAACAGACACTTCTCAAATGAAGACATACATGCAGCCAACAAGCATACAAAAAAATGTTCAAATCATGAATTATTAGAGAAATGCAAATCAAAACCACAGTGAGATACCATTTCACACCAGCCAGAATCACTGTTATTTAAATGTCAAAAAAAAAAACATGCTGGTGAAGTTGCAGAGAAAAAGCGAACAATTATATACTGTTAGTGGGAATGTAAATTAGTTCAGCCACTGTGGAAAGCACTTTGGCGATTTCTCAAAGAACTTGAAACAGAATTAGCTTTTGACTCAGCAATCCCATTACTGGATATATACGCAAAGGAATATAAATTGTTCTACCATAAAGACACATGCATGTATATGTTCATTGCAGCACTATTTACAATAGCAAAGCCGTGGAATCAGTTTCAATGGCCATCAATGGTCGACTGGATAAACAAAATGTAGTACACATACACCATGGAATACTAAACATCCATAAAAAAGAACAAGATCATGTCCTTTGCATGGATGGAGCTGGAAGTTTTTATCCCAAGTGAACTAAAGCAGGAACAGAAAACCAAGTGCTGTATGTTCTCACTTACAAGTGGGAGCTAAACACTGAGTACACATGGACACAAAGAAGGGAACAACAGACACAACCTGGGGCCCACCTGAGGGTAGACAGTTGGTGAAGGGTAGGAGGAGGGTGAGGGTCAAAAAATTACCTATCAGGTACTATGTTTATTACCTGGGTGATGAAATAATCTGTAAACCAAACCCCTATGATGCACAGTTTACCTATATAACAAACTGGCATGCATACCCTGAATCTAAAATAAAAATTAAAAATTAGGAAGATGTTCAACATCACTAAATTACTTGGGAGATGTAATTTGAAACTATGATGAGTTACTACCTCGCACCCTCTAGGATGGCTACTACCAGAAAAACCCAGAAAATAAAGTGTTGTCAAGGATGTTGTGTTTGTCCATTTTCATGCTGCTGATAAAAAACATACCTAGACTGGGAAATTTACAAAAGAAAGAGGTTTAACAGACTCACAGTTCCACGTGGCTAGGGAGGCCTCAGAATCATGGTGGAAGGTGAAAGGTATGTATCACATGGTGGCAGACAAGAGAAGAGAGAATGAGAGCCACAACATGTGGGAATTATGGGAGCTACAATTCAAGGTGAGATTTGGGTGGGGACACAACCAAATCACATCATTCTGCCCCTGGCGCCTCCCAAATATCATGTCCTCACATTTCAAAACCAATCATGCCTTCCCAACAGTCCCCCAAAGTCTTAACTCATTTCAGCCTTAACTCAAAAATCCGCAGTCCAATGTTTCATCTGAGACAAGGCAAGTCCCTTCCACCTATGAGCCTGTAAAGTCAAAAGCAAGTTAGTTACTTCCTAGATACAATGGGGGAACAGGCATTGGATAAATATACCTGTTCCAAATGGGAGAATTTGGCCAAAATAAAGAGGCTACAGGCCCCATGCAAATCTGAAATCCAGTAGGGAAGTCAAATCTTAAAGCTCCAAAATGCTCTCTTTTGACTCCATGTCTCACATCCAGTTCACACTGAAAGAGGTGGGTTCCCATGGTCTTGGGCAGCTCAGCTCCTGTGGCTTTCAAGGTCCAGCCTCTCTCCTGGCTGCTTTCACAGGCTGGTGTTGAGTGTCTGCAGCTTTTCCAGGTGCATGGTGCAAGCTGTCAGTTGATCTATCATTGAGGGGTCTGGAGGACAGTGACCCTCATCTCACAGCTCCACTAGGCAGTGCCCTGGTGGGGACTCTGTGTGGAGGTGCCCACCCCACATTTCCCTTCCATATTGCCCTAGCAAACGTTCTCCATGAGCACCCATCCCTGTTGCAAACTTCTGCCTGGACATCCAGGTATTTTCACACATTCTCTGAAATCTAGGTGGAGGTTCTCAAACCTCAGTTTTTGAATTCTGTGCACCTGCGGGCTCAACACCACATGAAACCTGCCAAGGCTTGGGGCTTGCACCCTCCTAAACAATAGCCCAAGCTCTATGTTGCCCCCTTTCAACCATAGCTGAAGCAACTGGGATGCAGGACACCAAATCCCTAGGCTACACACAGCATGGGGACCCTGGGCCTGGCCCATAAAACCATTTTTTCCTCCTAGGCCTCTAGGTCTGTGATGAGAGGGGCTGCCATGAAGACCTCTGATATATCTTGGAGACATTTTCTTCCCCATTGTCTTGGGGATTAACATTCAACTCCTCATTGCTTATGGAAATTTCTGGGCTGGGCACATTGGCTCATGCCTGTAATCCCAGCACTTTGGGAGGGTAAGGTGGGCAGATCACAAGGTCAGGAGTTTGAGGCCAGCTTGGCCAATATGGTGAAACCCATCTGTACTAAAAATACAAAAACTAGCCAGGCATGGTGGTATGCACCTGTAGTCCCAGCTACTCAGGAGGTTATGGCAGAAGAATCATTTGAACCTGGGAGGCAGAGGTTGCAGTGAGTCAAGATTGCGCCACCGCACTCTGGCCTTGATATCAGAGTGAGACTCTGACTCAAAAAAAAAAAAAAAAATTCTGCAGCCTGCTTTAATTTCTCCTCAGAAAATGGGATTTTCTTTTCTCTTACATTATCAGGCTGCAAATTTTCTGAACTTTTATGTTCTGCTTCCCTTATACAACTAAATGCCTTTAACAGCACCCCAAGTCACCTCTTGAATGCCTTGTTACATAGAAATTTCTTCCACCAGGTACCCTAAACCATCTCTCTCAAGTTGAAAGTTCTGCAAGTCTCTAGGGCAGGGGCAAAATGTCGGGAATCTCTTTGCTAAAACATAACAAGGGTCACCTTTGCTCCAGTTCCCAAATCAGTTCCTCATCTCTATCTGAGACTACCTCAGCCTGGATTTCATTCTTCCTATCATTATCAGCATTTTGGTCAAAGCCATTCAACAAGTCTCTAGAAAGTTCCAAACTGTCCCACAGTTTCCTGTCCTCTGAGCCCTCCAAACTCTTCCAACCTCTGCCTGTTACCTAGTTCTGAAGTTGCTTCCACATTTTTGGATATTTTTGTAGTAGTGCCCCACTCTCAGTACCTATTTACTGTACTAGTCTGTTTTCACGCTGTTGATAAAGACATATTCAAGTCAGGGCAATTTACAAAAGAAAGAGATTTAATGGACTCACAGTTCCATGTGGCTGAGGAGGCCTCACAATCATGGTGGAAGGTGAAAGGCACATTTCACATGGTGGCAGACAAGAGGAGAGAGAATGAGAGCCAAGTGACAGTGGAAACCCCTTATAAAACCATCAGATCTTGTGAGACTTATTCACTACCACAAGAACGGTGTGGGGGAAATTGGCCCCACGATTCAATTATCTCTCACCGAGCTCCTCTCCTAACACATGGGAATTATGCAAGCTACAATTCAAGATGAGATTTGGGTAGTGACACAGCCAAGCCATATGAGACATAGAGTAACTAGAGTCCTTGTGCACTGTTGGTGGGAACGTAAAAAGTTACAGCTGCTGTGGAAAGAGTATGGAAGTTCCTCAAAAAAAATAAAACAAGTGAAGCTGCCCACAACATGTCACTATGACAGAAAGATTGTGGAAAGATATACATAACATGGCTGCATTTTCATCAGTGGAAAAATGACACGCTATGTCTAAAGAGAATGTGTTTGATTAGGTAACCAGGAGTGAAAAACAGGAAGCACAGTAAACTGTTAATGGTTCTGAATGGGTAGGCCTGCAACATGCCTTTGTGGTTATTCATATGCCTGTCTTGTCCCGTCCATCTGTCAAGCTCATCTTACTCATCCTCGTTTCTCCACTTACACAGCCCTTGTTCCTGGGCATGTGAGGGTTTAGTCAATTTTTGCAGAATTGAATTGCTAATCATTGCTTCCCCACTCGCTCACCTATACTACAAACCAGAACTTCTTCAACACCATACAGCTACCTTTAAATATTCTTGTTTTAAGTCTAAGTTCTAAAATATTGTATTAGTAAATATGCTGAAGTCCCTGTGGTACACTCCTCTAGACTTAATGCACAGAAGTCCTTAGTAGGTGGGAAGAAACAAAAGATTTGAACAATAAAAATGCTGCAGGAGCCCAGCACGGTTTCAAGGCTGCCTTTCTCCAGAAGGTTAGTGTTGAGAAGAGAGGAGAGAGATCAACACATCTCACCGCGCCTTGGGAGCCATTTGCTTCCAAGACAACTATCAAGAGTTTCTGTCTGTGTGGGTTATGGAAATGGTGTTAATTCGTGCAGAATTTTAATTACTTGTCTAGGGGCCAAATGTGTGTGTGTGTATATATATATATAGTCACGATTATTTATTCATTCAATAAATCTTCAGAGGCCGACAATACACCAGCTATTAAGCCTCATCATGAAGATGTAAAAACTGAAGAAAGCAGGTTCTATTCCCAACCAGGGAGTCTCTGTTTTCGCTTTTCTTTTCATCACTTCAGCACCAATATTCGAACAGCCTCCTCTGGTTTTATAGTTCGTTAGTTTCTCCCCCCAAACATAGCATAAAATGGTCTCTAGACCATTGTGTAGGACTGTCGCTGGAGCCCTGGATGCTATTTTATTTATTTTCTAGTGACACTCACTCACATTGTGTCCTAAAGCAAGCCCTGTTTCCTCTCTGTGCTTTGGTCTCGCCTCAGACAAATGGGGTATGCATTTTCCCTGCCAAACTCTCAGGGGTAGTGTGAGGGCCAGACAGAGCAAGAGATGCTGAACGCACTTGAAACGGACAGAGCTGTGTACAAGTGTCAGGCGGTACCGTTCCTGTGCCCTGGTCACTGTAATTTGGAGAGCATCTGGACATATGTCAGAGAAAAGAAAAACTGTTTTTGTTTCTCGGTGAAGATACTTGCCTTTTGAGACTTTCATTTAAAATGAAAACATTCCAAAGTTGTATGTGATCTTGAACAAGTCGTTTTCCTCTCAGAGTCTCAGTTTATTCTCCCATAAAATAAGCCAGTGAGGGTAGATGGATACATTTCAAATTCTGCTCCAGAAAATTCTTCACTGGGAAGAGATTCTTATATCCCCACATCTGCAACCAGAACTGCCATTTATTTTTCAGATCTTACCCTCATTTTATTTATTTGGCTTCTATGTGAGGTCTTTTTGGTTTTCTTTTTCTTTTTAAAGCGAAAGTAAGTTTATTAAGAAAGTAAGGAAATAAAAGAATGCAGTGGTTTTTTTTTGTTGTTGTTTTTTTCCTAAATAAAAAAATCCTGAGCCTAAAACAAAAAAGAAAACCAGACACGGCTGGATCACCTGTAGGGCCATTCTGCCCGGCCTTTGTGTCTGCACACGGAGGACCCGCGTGCTCCCTGGTTAACGTGTGTGCATTCCTCTCGTGTGTGTCAGGCGTGCACGGGGCTTCTCAGGACAGAATTCCTTTGTAGGGGGATTGACAGTGAGTCATAATCTGCTTGACTTTTAAGTGTGCACTCAGAGATGACCATTTTTCATAGCGGAATTCCCGAGTTTAAACAAACAACCTTTGGCAGCTGAAGACTGAGAAGGAAATTCGACAACCAGTCCAAGGAAAACCTCTTCTTCCAAATACTGGAATATTTTTGTTGGATGCAGGTGTGACCCGTGGTCTTGCCGCGGGGGAGGGAGTGCCTGTGGAAACAGTGCCACCTTGTGGCCATTTTCATGAGCAGACACTAGATGCTCCCTGAATGGATGTTCCTGGATGGTTACACTCCTGAAATGGGAACTTTGAATTTGGGATTGGAAAGGGACCCAGAGACACATTGAGACCCAAGCCGGTCTCCACCTGGTAGCAAGCTCAGCTGCCTGAGTCAGGAGCCCTTCTCCAAAACTACCACACTCCTGAGGCCCAGGAAGGCTACCAGTCTGGGCATGTGGTTATTGCCGGTTGTGGGAGGGGGTCATGTGGCTGTCACTAGCAGGACTGTGTCTGGATATGGAAGTAGGAGGCTGAGTCCCAGAGGAGACAGAACAAATTTCACAACAGCCATGGCTGAGCCCCAGTTGGGAAGACGGTGACCTAGGAAGTATGCAAAGTGGGGGCAGGAGGGTGGTATCCTCCTGTCCAGAAACCCAGGAGGCCTACAAAGCAGAGATGACTCCACCCATCCTGCCCGACTTTGGCCTGGGGTTTGAATGAACCCTCCTGCTCTCCACCTCCTTGCCACGCCGCCATCCCCAGCACAGGGCTGCTGGGAGGATAAAACGAGATGGATGAGGCTTAACCCAGCGCGTGGTGCATGGGAAGCACTGAGACATCCCAGTGCCTGTCCCCTCCCTCTCCTACTCTGTGAACTAGACATTGGGGTGACAACAATGAATCCAGCACAGCCGCTGTCAGAACTCACAGCCTGGCTGGGTCTGGCCGGGTGTGGTGGTGCACGCCTGTAATCCCAGCACTTTGGGAGGTCGAGGCGGAGGATTGCCTGAGCTGGGGAGTTGGAGACCAGCTTGGGTAACATAGGGAAACCTTGTTGCTACAAAAAATAAAAACAATCAGCCAGGTGTGGAGGTGTGTGCCTATAGGTTCAGCTACTCAGGAAGCCGAGGTATCACTTGAGCCCAGGAAGATGAGGCTGCAGTGAGCTGTGATCACACCACTGCACTCCAGACTGGGCGACAGAGCAAGATTCTGTCTCAAAAGAATAAGGTGTGGTGGCTCATGCCTGTAATCCCAGCACTTTGGGAGGCCGAAGCGGGAAGATTACTTGAGGTCAGGAGTCTGAGGCTAGCCTGGACAACATAACAAGACCTACCCTGTCTCCACAAAAAAATTAAAAATTAGCCAGGCATGGTGGTGCACCCTGCAGTTCCAGCTACACGGGAGGCTGAGGTGGGAGAATTGCTGGAACGCAGGAGTTCGAGACTGCAGTGAGCCATGATCATGCCACTGCACACCAGCCTAGGGGACAGAGTGAGACCCTCTCTCTCAAAAAAAAAAAAAAAGGTAAAAAGAAACATATAAAAATAAAATTAGGGGAGAGAGATCCAAGATGGCCGATGAGCAGCAGCTCAGGATTGTAGCTCCCACTGAAAGCGCAGAGAGTGAGTGGACGCCACATTTTCAGACTAATTTTTATTGCCCACGGACCAAGAGATTCCCGGCGGAGGAGCCCCACGGGTCGCCAGCGCGACTCTTTGGCCGGCGTGGCCGTTATGCAGGCGCCCCGGTGCGGCGGTTCTCAGTTCGGAGTATATGGGACCGAGTGCCCTCTTGGTTGGCGTTGGAGCTCCGGGAAGACAATCTCCCATTCAGCTGATTGAAAAACGGACTGAAGTGGGGGAAGCAGACCCGGAGATTCCCCGGGCAGAAAGCGCCACGAATCTTAACGCCGCTGTTTTAGCTGGCGTAGTGGGTCGCCGCAGGGGAAGGCTGGTCCCCCACCCCGCCCCCCAACAGAAAAAAAACAGCAGTTGGAACTGCTGAGGATTGAGAGTTTCACAGCAAGTACAGCTGAACCTGGGAAGGTCCAGCTCTGTGGGGGAGGGGCGTCCGCCGAAGGAAAATGAAGAAATAGAAAAAACTTTATCACCAACAAGCTGGACGTCCACTCAAAGACCTAATCCGAAAGTCAGCAATTACACAGATGACAGGTGGATAAATCCACAAAGATGGGAAGAAACCAGCACAAAAAGGTTGAAAACACCCGAAATCAGAATGCCTTTTCTCCTACAGAGGATTGCAGTGCCTCATCACCAATTGAACAAGGCCTGATAGAGAATGAATGTGAGAAATCAATAGAATCAGGCTTTAGAAGGTGGATAATGAGAAACTTCTGTGAGCTAAAAGAACATGTTCTAGCCCAATGCAAGGAAACTAAGAACTTTGAAAAAAGGTTTGATGCAACGTTAACGAGAATGGACAATTTAAAGAGGAATATAAGTGAATTAATGGAGCTGAAAAACACAATACGAGAACTTCGCGAAGTATGCACAAGTTTTAACAGTCGAATTGATCAAGCAGAAGAAAGGATTTCAGAGGTCAAAGACCAACTTAACGAAATAAAACGAGAAGACAAGATTAGAGAAAAAAGGGTAAAAAGGAATGAGCAAAGTCTCCAAGAAATATGGGACTATGTGAAAAGACCTAATCTACGTTTGATAGGTGTAGCTGAATGTGACGAAGAGAATGAATCCAAGCTGGAAAATATTTTTCAGGATATTATCCAGGAAAACTTTCCTAACCTAGCAAGGCAAGACAATACCCAACTCCAGGTAATACAGAGACCACCACAAAGATATTCCTCAAAAAGAGCAACCCCAAGGCACATAATCATTAGATTCATCAGAGTTGAAACAAAGGAGAAAATACTACGGGCAGCCAGAGAGAAAGGTCAGGTTACTCACAAGGGGAAGCCTATCAGACTCACAGCAGATCTCTCAGCAGAAACCCTACAAGCCAGAAGAGAGTGGGGGCCAATATTCAACATCCTTAAAGAAAAGAACTTTCAACCCAGAATTTTATATCCAGCCAAACTAAGTTTCATAAGTGAAGGAAAAATAAAATTTTTTGCAAACAAGCAAGTACTCAGAGATTTCATTACCACCAGGCCTGCTTTACAAGAGCTTCTGAAAGAGGCACTATATACAGAAAGGAACAACCAGTATTAGCCATTCCAAAAAACCCATCGGTAAGCTGCATCCAGACCCATCTCACATGCAAGGATATACAGAGACTCAAAACAAAGGGATGGAGGAAGATTTGCCAACCAAATGGAGAGGAAAAAAAAAAAAAGCAGGAGTTGCAATTCTCATCTCTGATAAAATAGACTTTAAAGTAATAGAAACCAAAAGAGATAAGAAGGACATTGTATAATTGTAGAGGGATCAATGTAACGGGAAGAGCTAATGATCCTAAGTCTATGCGCACCCAATATGGGAGCACCCCGATACATAGGGCAACTTCTTGGTGACTTACAAAGAGACTTGGACTCCCACACAATAATAGTGGGAGACTTTAACACTACATTGTCAATATTGGACAGATTAATGAGACAGAAGGTTAACAAGAATACCCAGGACTTGAACTTAGACCTCGAACATGTAAACTTAATAAACATTTACAGAACTCTCTACTCTAAATCCACAAAACATACATTTTTTTTCAGTAACACATCACATTTATTCTAAAAGTGACCACATGGTTGGGAGTAAATCACTCCCTGGCAATTGCACAGCATTTCATAGATTTAAATGAAATATTGGTTGGCTGTTTGTTATTTTCCTCCCTTATTCCTTCCTGTCTCCATTGTATAACACAATTATTAGTATAAAAGAGCTTTTTAATATCCATTTGTAGACTGCATTCTAGCCTGGGCAATAGAGCAAGATTCCCGTTCTCTCTCCCCTCTTTTTCTTCTTCTTTTTCTCTTTCTTTCATTCTCTTTTTCTTCCTTCTTTCTCTCTCTCTCTCTTTTTCTTTCTAAAAAAAAAAAGATAAAGGAGAAAATAGTTATAGATGGAGAGAGGTAATAGCAGATGAGAAAGAAGAGGGTTTTGCTCTGGCTAGTCAAGACTTTATTATTAAAGGAGTTCCCTTTAAATATTAGCCCTCTTTTGTTGAACAGCGTACACATTTTTAGGACAGGCATGCGTTAGCTTAACACAGTGCTAAAAAAAAAAAAGATTTACATTGTGAGTCTATGAGAGAGAAATGAGATAATATAGAGAACATTTTTAAAAATGGGAGCACATGTCAGGCAACAGTAGATGCTTGGCAACATTCTCTTCAGACCTAGGCTTGAACCTGGCACCCTTGGTCACCCTCCCAGGACCCAAATCCCTCTAGGAATAAACTCAGGCCCTTGCTGGCTTCTTTATTCTTCCTCTCGCTTACATACTCGAACCCATCCAAAGACATAGGCCTGACTACTTTGGAAACCTTTTCTGATGCTTACTACTTGTCCAACATTCATTTTTGTGTACCCAGTGTAGATACTAGATTCCCTACCCCTAGAATTCTACCTCCCTCTTGGGCTACCCTGTTACAATGTGTGACTGACTATCCTACTCCCACTTCTCAAATTAACCACTTATTTCAATGACTGCCCATGAATATACTCCTGAAATACCATGTTAGGTCTGTCAAACCCAACCCACAGACAAGCCTTATCTTCAGTCTTTTTCTGCCCCTTACCACAGTGCTAACTGGTTCACTGTGCTTGTTCAGCTTACATGATTCACCTTTGAAAATAAAATAAAATAAAATAAATGATATATTTAACCCAATATATCCAATATCTTGTCATTTTAACGTGCAATTAAAATAAAATTCAGTAATTAAAATTCACCAACTTCCCTAAGAGCTGGAAAATTAATGACATATTTTATATTCTTTTTCTATGCTGCTTAAAATGCTATGCATATTTTATACCCAAAGCACATCTCAATTTGGACTTGCCACATTTCAAGTGCTAAATAGCCACATGTGGCTAGTGGCTACTGCACTGGACAGCACAGGACTGGTGCTACAAAGGGAGCTCACACACACACACACATGCAATACACACAAAATACACACACACAAACACACACGCATACACAACACACACACATACCCAACACACACATACACAAATACACAATACACACATATACACATACACACACATACGCTCACATACACATACACACTCATACACTCACACACATATACACACACAAACACATGCACACACATACTAACACATACACACATATACACACATACACAAACACACACATCCACACACATGCACACACGTACACACTAACACACACACACATACAAACACACAGGTCTGTAAGTTACTGGTCAGTAACTTGATAAGGGGCACAAAATCGGTGGGTGAGATGGTTTGGCTCTGCGTCCCACCCAAACCTCATCTAGAATTGTAATCCCCACGTGGGGGAGGAAGGGATCTGGTAGGGGGTGATTGGACCATGGGGGGCGCTCTCCCCTTGCCACTCTCACGCTAGCAAGTTCTCTTGAGATCTAGTGGTTGAAAAGTGTGATTCTTGCTCTCACTCCTGCCACCATGTGAAGAAGGTCTTTGCTTCCCCTTTGACTTCTGCCATGATTGTAAGTTTCCTGAGGCCTCCCACTCATGCTTCCTGTTAAGCCTGTGGAACTGAGTCAGTTACACCCCTTTTCTTTATAAATGACCTCAGCTCAGGTAGCTTTTTTTTTTTTTGAGACAGAGTCTCACTCTGTCTCCAGGCTGGAGTGCAGTGGCATGATCTCTACTCACTACAACCTCCGCCTCCCAGGTTCAAGTGATTCTCTTGCCTCAGCCTCTCGAGTAGCTGGGATTACAGGCACCTGCCACCACATCCAGCTAATTTTTGTATTTTTAGTAGAGACGAGGTTTCACCATGTTGGCCAGGATGGTCTCAATCTCTTGACCTTGTTTTCTGCCCGCCTCGGCCTCCCAAAGTGCTGGGATTACAAGTGTGAGCCACTACACCCGGCCTCAGGTAGTTCTTCACAGCAGTGTGGCAATAGAGTAATACAGTGGGAAAGGCTAACTTGGACTGGCAAAGTCAGAAAAGCCCTCTTGGAAGAGGTGGTGGTTAAATTCGGCTTGGTGGGCGCATGAGATTTGAAAGTGAAGCGTTGTAGAGAGGCTGGAGGGTGGCAGAGGGCTTGGCCTGTCCATGCAGCATCCAGGAACCTTCTGATAGAATGAGAGCGCATGCACTACGGCTCTCAAGCCAAACCCTGCCTCCCACCTGTGTCTGTATGCTCTGAGAGCTAACAATGGTTTTCACGTTTGTTTTTGTTGTTGTTGTTGTTGCTGGCAGGGTCTTGTTCCAGTGCCCAGGCAGGAGTGCAGTGGCATGATCTCGGTTCACTGTAGCGTTGACCTCTTGGGCTCATGCGATCCTCCTACCTCAGCCTCCTCACCTCAGCAGCCTCACTACCCCCTCCTCTCCCACACACCCCGTCCACTGTGGCCACCCTGACAGCTTAAATGCCCCTGTGATCACCCTCCCCTTCTCCTCCAGGGCTTTCCCTGGCTGCCCCCTTCACTACAAAGTCCTCTCCCATCTGTCTCCCTGTGGCCAACTCGTGCACCTCACGGACCAGCCCTGACCTCACACCCTCGCCTGCTTCCCGGTTTCCTCTGGAAGGGCCTCCACCAAGCCATCCTCTCTGGTTTCTCCCCCGCAAATCCAAGGCTGGCACAGTGTGGGGAGTGCACAGGGGGCCTGGAGGCCTGGGCTCTGGAATGCTCCGGTTTCCAAACTACAGCTACCTCCCCTGCCTCTTCCCCAATGCTTCCGGGAAAGTGCCTTCTCCTTGAAGGAGAAAGAGCTGCCTCAGCTGGGCCTGGACAAGGGGCAGGCACTCCCCTCACTTGGCTGGCCAAGGGGACTGGAAGTCTTTGACAGCCCTGCCATCAGTCAGTCCTGGGGCCAAGTCCTTGCCCCCTCCTGGTAAATTTGTGTGCACCTGAACTCTGCAGGATGCCCAGGAGGGGGCGCCAAAGTGCTGCCAAAAAGAACAGTTTGGGGGTGCATGAATCAGATGGCCTGGTGGGACTGCTCAGTGAGGGCTGGCTTTGCGTTCTCCTCTTAGCCCAGCCCCTGCCCAGGACCAGGAGCTGTGTGTGGAATGGATGAAGGACACGTGCAAGAACTGACAAGGTCCCGCACGTCTCCTATGCGGGGATTTCTCATGATCACAAGGACTTTGATGTTCCAGGCTCAGGCCGGGAGCTGGCAGAAAGCTTGACCACTGTGAAGAGCTAGTGTGCCTGAAGTGGGCTACAGGTTAGTTGAGAGAGGCTAGGTGGGGTCAGGAAGCCAGGACCCCTTGAGCCAGTTGCCTCCGGCAGCAAGCAGCCTCGTTATTGCACAATTAGTATTTTCTGTCCCTTCCTTCCTTCTTTCCTTCCTTCCTTCCTTCCTTTCCTTTCTCTCTAGAAAGAGTCTTGCTCAGCTGCCCAGTCTGGAGTGCAGTAGTACATTCTCGGCTCACTGCAACCTCTGCTTCTCAGGTTCAAGAGATTCTCCAGCCTCAGCCTCCTGAGTAGCTGGGATAACAGGTGTGCACCAGCACATCTGGCTAATTTTTGAATTTTTAAAAGTAGAGATGGGGTTTCACCATGTTGGCCAGGCTGGTCTCAAACTCCTGACCTCAGGTGATCTGCCCACCTTGGCCTCCCAAAGTGCTGGGATTACAGGTGTGAACCACTGCTCCCAGCCACAATTAGTATTTTCTATGTCGACTTGACCTGGACATGGTTGGGAAGCACTGTCCATTGTGGAAGCCATTAGCTCTATGTGACCACAGTACTCAATTTTTAATTAAGATGAAATAAGCAGGCTGATGGGGGTGGCTCATACCTGTAATCTCAGCACTTTGGGAGGCTGAGGTGGGCAGATCTCTTGACCCCAGGAGTTTGAGACCGGGCTGGGCTGCTTGGTGAAAACTGTCTCTGCAAAAAAACTTAACCAGGCATGCTATGCGCACCTATAGTTCTAGCTACTTGGGAGGCTGAGGTGGGAGAATCACCTGAGCCTGGGAAGTTGAGGCTGCGATAAGCCAAGATCGCACCACTGCCCTCCAGCCTGGGTGACAGAGCGGGACCCTGTCTCCAAACAAACAAACAAACAAACACATTAAGATGAAATAAAATTTAAAATCCAGTTCTTTACTTCATTAGCCACCTTTCAAGTACTCGATGGCCACACCTGGCCAGTGGCTCTCGTGTCAGCAGAGAAATAAACATTTCAGTCACTGAAGCTTCTGTTGGACAGTGCCACCCTGGAACTTACTCTAAGCTAAGAAGCTCTTGTGGACAGGTGTGCTTTAGAATTCCAGAGACTCCACTCTTAGTACGCTGCCTTCATGGACATGGCTGCTACAAGGTTATGAGAAATGCGTCAGACACACCTAGGATTAACCCCTGCTTCTGCTGTTTACAAGCAAAGTATCCTGTATTCAAGGGCTCTGCCAGGCTGACTGTGGGTCTTGAGCATCCACAGACTTTGGCAACCAAGGGTTTCAGGCAACCAAATCCCCACAGTTAGCAAGAGACAACTGGACTACTTTTGTGGCTTCAGAGAGGTCACTTAATCTCTTTCAAGCCGTTTTCTTATCTCTAAACTGGGGATAATATCACCCTGCTGCCACAGTTATTATTAGATGAGCTAAGCTAGGGCAGATACATCACAAAACGCAGTGCCTAGGACAGTTTTGCAGCCTCACCGCCCTCAGCCACATGACCTCAGCCCCTGGCTATACTGTGTCCAGAACTGTGCCGGGTTCCACAGCTCGTTCAAAGGTAGCACCGGGCTGGACTGTTGCGTAGAAGGAGATTGCAATCTAGGTGAGAAGGCGAGATAAGGCCCATGAAGCAAAACCTAAAACAATTCTTAGGCAACACACAGGGCAGCGTGTCATCCCATGACCCAGGGTCTGACGGGAAAGGCACGTGGGGTGGGGGGCTCATCTAAGGCCTCAGAGAGAAACCAGGTGAGATTAGAACTGGTCTTGAAGCAGCATAGAGTTTGGGCCGGCAGAGCCAATGAGAGAAGTGGCAGCAGGGAATGGTGTTAGGGCAGAGGAACAGCGTGAGCACAGACATGCTCAGAGGTGGGTAAGGGAGAGCCCAGAGCTAACACAGTGTGACACAGCTTGGCCGAGGTGCTCATGGAGGGGGCAAACCCAGAGGAGAATTTGCTAAGATCACTCAGATCTTGGAAGCCAGGCTGAGTTGCTTGAGTTTAATGAGATGGGCCGTCACCAGGCAGGCAGGGGCTCAAGCATGGAAATTGGCAAGTCCTGGGGAGATCTGCACTGACAGCAGAGGTAGGAGGTCTGTGAGGGAGATCCTGCAGTCAGGGTGACATCAGCCAGAAGTGACACCAGAGGCCTTCTGGGGCAGCGCATGGTACCATTTACAGAGGGCTGTTAGCATAGCCTGGGCTCACATTGCTGGGTCCTAACACAGTAACCAGAAACTGGACTCAGTCTGCACAACAAGTCAGCATCAAAGTGGGAGGGGGCAGTGGGTAGGCACCAAGAAGAAACAGAGTAGAGGAAATGCCTGTCACAGTGAACCAAGATCTGAGCCCCAGCCCCTCCACCACGTAAGAAAAGAACAGGATGCAGGTTGAGAGTGGAGGGTCAGGGGAGGAGAAGGGAGTGTCTACAGAGGGGACCGGGTGTCTGAGAAACAGGACCGGGTGTCTGAGAAACAGGACCGGGTGTCTGAGAAACAGGACCGAGTGTCACATCACACACTACACGCACACACACTCACATTCACTTACCTGTACACATCAACACATACAAGGACACACATATAAGCCCCCCAACTTCTATTCCGGCTATTTATACCCAGAGACCCCTAAGGATACATGCAAACACACACTTGTGCCAATGTACATGCACACACATGTACGAGCACACATCAACACGTATGTGTAGATACACGTGTTCTTCCTCAGCCCAGCCTCTCCTTTCAGGCCTGGAGTTGGGAATGACGTTGGGTCACATCAATCAAAGCCACCAGGAAATGTCTCTCCTGCCTGGGCCCAGAGTCTATTTCTGATGGAGGCTTCTCCAGGCTTTACTTGTAAACACTATTTATTTTGGAAAGCAACTTCTCTATTTTCAAATAAAACGTTGGGACATGCAGTATTGGATTTCCCTGATCTGACATTGACCTAGAAAAATGTGCTGGCAGGAACAGAAAATGCAATGCCCCACTGTGCTGGCAGGCACTAGCATTTCCCTCTTCTTGGCTTTGACTGCAAAGGTTAAGACGCAAGTGAGAGAGCGCAGTTCCCCCTCCCTGCCTGAGCAGCAGTCTCCCTGCAGAGCTGGGGAAAGCTGGGGGCCATGTTTAGGAGCTTCCTTCAGGTTTTGGTGCTTTTGGTCTTAGGGACATGCTTCTGGGGGGGGGTGGGGGCACAGTTTAACACAGAGGGGCAGCTTGTCACAGAGCCGGTGGCCGAGGCCAGCATCCAGAGAGCAAACAGCTCCAGGATGTGCAAAACATGAACAGGGCCTAGCTCTGGGGGTCCCCATGGTTGTCATCAGGGAAACAGGCAAAGCATCTTGAGCTCTGGGTGAGGTTTGAAGCCAATTCCTGTCCCTTGGAGAAGAGGCTTCCGGGAGGCGGACCTGCCAGGTCCAGCTTCAGGTGAAGGTCACGGCCTGCTGCCATCTGCAGGAGCCTGGGCACGAGTTGTAAGGGTTAGGGGCAGAAGCTGGGAGCAAGGGCTGAGGCAGGAGCCCTGCATCGTGGCGGGGAACCCAGACACCTGTGGTCTGCTTGCGGGGATGGGGTCCAGGTCTAATTAGCAAAGGAGACTCAAAAAGCAATACACCATTCATTGCCCCAGCTGAGCCTCAGATTCTCTCAGAATTCCTCAGCTGCTCCAGTGACTTAATTCTGTTCCTGTTAATTCTGTTCCTATTCCACCCACATCCCTTATGGTCTCTCTGAGGATGAAATGAGATCAGAAATGTAACATGCTCAGCCAGGGCTGGGCACACAATAAGTAGGCTCAGTAATCATCAGAGCAAATCCCAGCTTCACCATTCACTAGCTATGGCGCCTTGGGCGGGCTCCTCTTCCGTGCCTTAATTTCCTCATCTGTAGAATGCAGATACTAACAAAATGTATATCACAGAACTGTTGGGGATTAAATGAGTAAATATCTGTAAAGCACTTTGAACAGTGCCTGGCACTTAGTAAGCATGATAGCTGTTTGCTATAATATTAAATTAATTCTTTGTGTATATGTGACAGGGTGTCACCCTGTCACCCAGGCTGGAGTGCAATGGCATGATCATAGCTCACTGCAGCCTGGACCTCCCAGGCTCAAGTGATCCTTCTACCTCAGCCTTCCAAATAGCTGGGACTAGGGGGGGGGCACCTCACCACACCTGGCTCATTTGTTATTTTTTTTGTAGAGACTGAGTCTCATTATGTTGCCTAGGCTAGCCTCGAACTCCTGGGCTCAAACAATCCTTCCACCCATGGCTTCCCAAAGTTCTGAGATTATAAGAGTGAGGCACTGTACCCAGCCTTAAATATTCCTAATGATTATTCATGTATTTATTCATGAATTCATTCAACATGTCTTTCTGGAGGGTCTACAGTGAACCAGGCCCTGTTCTAGTCACTGGGGCTAGAGCAGAGAACAAGAGACACTAGCCCTGTGGTGTAATGATCCTCTCTGCCCCCCAACGATGTCCACGCCCTAATCCCTGCAATCCTGACTATGTTATCTTACATGGCAGGTGGAATTAAGGTCCTCATCCGCTGATTGGGAGAGAGGGCGAGGGCCTTGGATTATCCAGCTGGGCCTGATATTATCCCAAGGGTTCTTATAAGTAGAAGAGGGAGGCAGGAGAGTCAGAGGAGGAGGTGTGAGGATGGACGTGGGGGTTCTGTGATGTGACTCCTGGCTTATTCGAAGATGCAGGAAGAGGCCTGTAGAAGCTGGAAAAGGCAAGGAACTGGAGTCCTCTCTGGAGGTTCCAGAAAGGAACGCAGCCCCTGCCCTTGATTTGAGCCCAGTCAGACTTCTGACCTGCAGAACTGTAAGATGATAAATGTGCGTGTTTTAAGTCACTAAGTTTGTGGGGACTTGTTATAGCAGCAATGGAAAATTAATACAAACCCTTCCTTGTGGAGCTTATATTTTTATTGGGGGAGCTCAACAATAAAGAAATTAACAAAACGCAGTGTGTGCAGCAGGCAGCAGGGGTCCGACTGGCCCTTGCAAGTTGGCCATCCCGCTAGCCATGGCCACCCCCACTCCTTGTGCCCCTCTGTTTTCCCATGGCTGAAGGACTGTCCCGAAGCTTCTAGGCTGGACACACTGCTAGAGCTCGCTGGCTCCTGGGCTTGGGAGGGGCAGGTGTGCAGCGTCTAGACCAAGAGTGGGTGGGGCCTGCTACCAAAAGCTAGGGCAATTAGCATGTTCCTAGATTCCTGTGGGCGAGGATGTGAGAAATCGTGATTTGTCAAGGCCAGTTGGGAGTGAAAGCCAAAGCCAGGAGACCGCCTCTGAGTCTCCCGGGTTTCTGTAATTATAATCGCTTGATTGCGCATAATAAGGGGCATCAGAATCTTCCCATTAGGAGTCCATAAAACAGCACTTGGGCTTGGCTTCATCTTGCCCAGCTGCTTACTGAAGCCTCCCTCTTTTATCTTCAGTGCCTTTAATTGGCAGGTCTGAGCCCAGGGAGCTGCTTCAGGAGATGCTGCAGCCTGGGGTGGATCCTGCCTTCGCAGCCCCTCCCCTGTTCAAGTCACCGAAGTCTCTCCTCCATCCCTGGGCTTCTGCTGAGCAGGGCTGGAAGGTCTTGCTTGAGGAGCTGAAGCCCACAGGGAAGTGGAGAACTGAGTTGGGAAAATACTCTGATCCTAGGCCGAGAAGGCGGGTGGGAGAATAAGCAGTTTGGCAATAGAAATGCACATCCTTCAACACAGTGATTTCCCTCTTAGGGAATCTGTGCTTAGAGATCAAGGATGTGTGCACAGATTTTGCTGAAAGGATGTTTGCTGCAGCATTGTTTGTGTTAGTAACAGTTGAAATAAACCAAGTGTCCATCAAGGGAAGGCGTGACTGAGTCACAAGCAGCCCTTTACATTCCTAGAAATCTGCCCATAAGTCAGAGGTTTGAAACTTAGGTCATTTATTTTTAAAAACTGACAGTAGCATTTAAAGTTATGACAGATATTTACATCCTATCCCCCAAATTAAAAAGGTTATTAAATCACTAATTATTTTTCCCCAGCTTTATTGAGGTATAATTGACAAATAAAAATGGTGGATATTTAAGATGTATGGCATAATGCTTTGATCGTACATAAAGATTTTGATACATTGTGAAGTGATCACCACAATCAAGCTACTTAACATATCCATGACCTCACACAGTTACCATTGTTGCGTGGGATGAGATCATTTAAGATCTACCCTCTTAGCTAATTTCAAGTATACAATACAGTATTATTATTTTTTTAAATTTTTATAGAGACAGGGTTTCACCATGTTAGCCAGAATGGTCGTGATCTCCTGGCTTCATGTCATCCACCGACTTTGGCCTCTCAAAGTACTAGGGTTACAGGCGTGAGCCACTGTGTCCAGCCTACAATACAGTATTAACTGCAGTCACCATGCTGTACATTAGATTTCCAGGGTTTATTTGTCCTGTATAATTGAAATTTTGTACCATTTCACCAACATCTCCCCATATCCCCCCTCTCCCCCTGCCATCCAGCCCTTGGCAGCCACCATTCTCTTCTCTGCTTCTGAGTTTGACTTTTTCAGCTGCCACATGTAAATGGGATACAGTCATCCCTCCGTATCCTTGGAGGATTGGTTCTGGAACCCCCATACCACCCCGATCCTTGCAGATACCAAATGCTGCAGACACTCAAGTCCCTTGTATAAAATGGCATAGCATTTGCCGATAACCTGTGCACGTCCTCCCATATACTTTACATTATCTTTATTTTGTTTCGTTTTGTTTTTTTGAGACAGGGTCTCGCTCTGTTACCCAGGCTGCACTGTGGTGGCACGATCTTGGCTCACTGCAACCTCTGCCTCCTGGCCTCAAGTGATTCTCTTGCCTCAGCCTCCCAAGTAGCTGGGATTACAGGTACCCACCACCACAGTCCGCTACTTTTTGTATTTTTAGTAGAGATGGGATTTCACCATGTTGGCCAGGCTGGTCTTGAATTCCTGGTCTCATGTGATCCGCCCACTTTGGCCTCCCAAAGTCCTGGGGTTACAGGCGTCATCCACCATGCCTGGCCAACTTTATATCATCTTTAGATTACTCATAATACCTAGTACAATGTATATAGCGGTTACACTGTATTGTTTAGGGAAAAATGACAAGAAAAGTCACAATCATCATAGGCCTGGCTGCATTTTCTTTTCTTTTTTTTTTTTTTTTTTTTTTGAGATGGAGTGTTTGGCTGTTGTTGCCCAGGCTGGAGTACAATGGCGTGTCTTGGCTCGCTGCAGCCTCCACCTCCCGGGTTCAAGTGATTCTCCTGCCTCAGCCTCCCAAGTAGCTGAGATTACAGGCATTTGCCCACATGCCCGGCTACTTTTTGTATTTAAATAAAGACGGGGTTTCACCACGTTGGTCAGGATGGTCTCGCTCTCTTGACCTTGTGATCCACCTGCCTCGGGCTCCCAAAGGGCTGGGTTTACAGGCATGAGCCACCACGCCCGGCCCTACTGCATTTTTAATCCACCATTGGTTGAATCCAAGGATGTACTCACGAGTACAGAGGGCCAATTCAAGTTTATTTCTGCACTTGACTTTTTTCACTTAGTGTAATGTCCTCCAGGTTTATCCATGTTGCAAATGACAGGATCAAATCACTAAGTTGTGCCTAACCTTTTAGATACAATCTTTAATATGTGTCTTAGTTTGTTTTCCCAAAAGTAACATCGGGAGACAAAAATCTGATTGCAAGTAGTTTATTTTGGGAGTGATTCCAAGAAATGCTGACAGGGTAGTGGAGAGAGAAAAAAGAAGAAAAGGAAATAAAGCTGTAATAAGCTGAGTGCAGTGGTTCCTGTCTGTAATTCCCGCACTTTGGGAGGCTGAGGGAGGAGGACTACTTGAGCCCAAGAGTCTGGGGCTACTGTGAGCCATGATCATGTCACTGTACCCTATCTGGGCAACAGAGCGAACCCCGGCCACCACCCCCAAAAGAGAGGGAACTAATAAAAGATGATTTACCAAGCAAATTACCACGTGGCAATGTGGTCCTGCAGAGCACACACAGCAGGCTCCAGGGCCCAGGGGAGCCTGAGGTGAGTCCAGGTGCCAGCGGCCGAGGCCAGGCTTGAGTGCACGGAAATAGTGAATGTGGAGGTGACAGGGTGGGGCACTTACAGTGTCTGTTACAGTGTGTCTCTAGATTTTGTATGTTTTTCTTTAATCTTGTTTTTTTTTCCCCCTTTAACAGTTGAACCTGCAGGTAGCAGACCAATCCAGAGCGTATTCATTTGCGGATGAAGGTGTCCTGCCTCTGGTACGCATGATTTCCATCTTTGTCACAATTTGATTTTCACAGGCAGCAGCATTTCTACATTTCTATTTTCCACTGGTTTTTATAAAATAGTAAGAAGCCGGGGCAGGTGGTGCGCCTGTAGTCTAGATATTTGGGAGGCTGAGGTGGGTGGATTGCTTGAGCGCGGGAGTTCAAGACCAGTTAGGCAACATAGCAAGACCCAGTCTCTGAAAGAATAGATAAATAGATAGATAAGAAGAAATGTAATCTTCAAGTAAGTGCTCAAAGAAAAAACAATGGCTAAGACTTATGAACACATACCATTTGCTTCATGCTAATGGCAATACTCTGGGGAAATATTACTGTTATTGCCATTTTAAAATTAAAGAAATGGAGGCCCAGGGAGGTTAAGTAATTAGCTCAAGGACACACAGCCATTAGATGACAGAGCCTGACAGTCTAGCCCCAGAGTCCATGCTCTTCATCAGCCTGCCCTGCAGTGGCCGTGCAACTGTCTGATACGGTCCCTCAGCTGACTTTGGAAGCCTAACGTGGCATGTGAAAGAGAATTTAGGGGTGTCAATAATAATGCTTAAAAATATCGATTTTTTTGGGTCCAATTTGAATATAACTACAGTGTGGTATAAAACGGTTTGTGGCTGTAGCGGTTAGAAACTTTATGAACTCATTTGGGCTAGAAACATACATTTCATATTTGCTATGACCTGAGCTGAGTTTTTATTCTGAGACGCACCTCACTGAATGAGGGAAATTAATCTCAATCCATGTGAGGGTGCCTTGGCTTTTCCCCAAGGCCAAGGAGGGTGTTTAGTACCAAACACGGTGGAGTAGTGAGAGCGAGGCGTTGGGAGAGTGTCCACACTGAAAGGGTGATATGGTTTGGGTCTGTGTCCCCACCCAAATTTCATGTCAAATTGTGATCCCCAATGTTGAGGGTAGGGTCTGGTGGGAGGTGACTGGCTCAGGGCGGTGGTTTCTAATGATTTAGCACCATCCCCCCTGTAGTTGTCTTGTGATAGAGGTCTCCTGAGATTTTCTTGTTTAAAAGTGTGTAGCACCTCCCCTTTCTCTCTCTCCTGCCAGCCATGTGAATGTGTGCCTGCTTGCCCTTCCCCTTCTGCCATGATTGTAAGTTGTTTGCTGAGTCCTCCCCAGAAGCAGAAGTCTGTACGGCCCACAGAACCATGAGCTGATCAAGCCTCTTTTCTTTATAAGTTACCCAGTTTCAGGAACGTCTTTACAGCAGTGTGAGAACAGACTAACACAGAGGGCCTCCTTGCCTTTCGTTACTGGGTCATGGTCCACGCTGCCATCCTCACCCTGGCCCCGAGTCCCCTTTGGGCACACTGGCTCTGCAGTAGAATTCCCATGCCCTCTTGGAATGCAGAGACATCACCCTCAGGCCACTGACTGTGCTGAAAGGTCCGGTTGCCCTCTGCTTTCTGAGGCCGTTCCCTACATCTCTGCTCTGCCATGTGTCCCACGTTACAGGAAGAGACTCAACCTGGGAAAAGGGAAGCAAGGGGAGAAGGCACCAAGTCTTTTATTTCTGTATTTGCTTCCAAGGGTGAAAAAAATGGCTCTGCCTGGAGACTGTATGCCTCCACATTCGGGGTATCAGCGATCCCAGATTCCTTTCTGTCCCCCACTATCCCACTTGTCTATTGTTGCATGACAAACTACCGGAAACTTAGTGATATGAAACATACATATTATTTTGGTCTAGGCTTGCCAGATAAAATACTACAGCTCTTTTACATGTAAGTACTGTAAATGTTTTATCTTCAAGTTTAAAAAATGAACGTTTATCTCTAAATACGACACCAATAAAAATGTAAACTGAGTTAAATCTGAATTTCAGATAACATATAATTTTTTAGTATAAATATGTCCCATGCAGTCCCATGCAATCCCTTGCAATATTTGAGAGATACATAGATGAAAAAGTTACTCCTTGTTGATCTAAAATTCAAATGTAACTGAACATCCTGTAGTTGTGTTTGCTAACTCTAGCAACCCTATTTTGGTGGCAGCAGTGTGTGTCAGGAGTTTGGGAAGGGTTTGGAGGGAGTCGAGGGATCTACTTGCAAGGAGACTCTTCATGCACGTGTCTGGGGTGTCAGGGTGCTCCTTGGCCTCACGCCCTTCTTCACATGAAGTCTTATCTCTGGTACCTCTCCACGCAGCTCAGGGATCTTACGGCGTGGCTGCTGCAGGGAAGTCAGACCACCTACATGGAGGCTCAGGGGCCTGGCTCTGGAAGCAGGAGGCGGAAGCCTCTAATCTTGGGCCTGGCGATTGGCACAGCCCTACTTCCACCCTATTCTATTGTTCAAGCAATCACAGAACCCACCTGGCTTTAGCAGGAGGGGGCATGGACCCCACATCTTAATGGGAGCAGTGGCGAAGATTTACAGTCATCTTTAATCTGTCATACCTGCTGAGAAGAAGTAGATTTTCTGCCACCAGAAAGGCTGAAAGTCACATGTGTTTTTCTCTTACATCATCGTTCTACTGAAGTGATGGCAACAGCTTAGCCCAGCTGCCATCTGATTGGGCGAAGGGTCCTAGAAGAAGGAAATACAGAAGGAGAAGAATCTTGGCTATTTTAAAATGTCATTGCATGCATTTATGCAACCAAGGAATCCACAGAGTCAAATAATATGTAACAATTCAGAAAGATCTTCAGAAAGATCTTTTTATAATTTTTCTTTTCTAAAAAATATATTTTTTCTTTTGAGACAGTCTTGCTCTGTTGCCCAGCCTAGCTATTTTTGCATATAGCTATCAATACTTATGTATTCATGTTTTAAAAAGTAATATACTGTAAACACATTTTGTAACCAGGTTTTTATGCTTACCATTTTATCTCCAAAAGATCTTGATTCACTGCAACTTCTGCCTCCTGGGTTCAACTGATTCTCTGAGCCTCCCAAGTAGTTGGGATTACATGTGTGTACCATCATGCCTGGCTAATTTTTTGTATTTTTAATGGAGACTGGGTTTCACTATGTTGGCCAGGCTGGTCTCAAACTCCTGGCCTCAAGTGATCCTCCTGTCTCAGCCTCCCAAAGTGCTGGGATTACAGGAATGAGCCACTGTGCCCAGCCCATAAACATCTTTTGGAGATAAAATGGTAAGCATAAGACCTGGCTACAAAATGTGTTTACAGTATGATATTACTTTTTAAATCATGAATATGTAAATACTGATCGCCAAATACAAACATATTAGCAGTAGTTTATCTGTGGAAGAGATTCCGGCACACTTTAATGTGATTCTGGCACATTTTAGTGTTTTCTGTTTGGGTGTGTTTTTGATGTTTTAAAACATGGATACGTGTCTTTTTTATTTCAGGAGAAAAGAGGTTGTCATAAAACAAAAATGAAAGTACTGTTGCAGCCAGGCGCAGTGGCTCACGGCTATAATACCAGCACTTTGGGAGGCCGAGGCAGGTGGATCATGAGGTCAGGAGTTCGAGACCAGCTTGGCCAACATGGTGAAACCCCATCTCCACTAAAAATACAAAAAATTAGCTGGGTGTGGTGGGGCGCGCCTGTAGTCCCAGCAACTCAGGTGCCTGAGGCAAGAGAATCACTTAAACCTAGGAGGTGGAGGTTGCAAAAAGTTCGAGACCAGCCTGGGCAACATGGTGAAACCTCATCTCTACTAAAAATACAAAAAGTAGCTGGGTGTGGTGGAGTGTGCCTGTAGTCTCAGCTACTCAGGAGGCTGAGGAGGGAGGATCATTTGAGCCTGGGAGGCAGAGGCGACAGTGAGCTGTGATTGCACCACTGCACTCTGGCCTGGGCGACAGAGTGAGACCCTGTCTCAAAAAAAAAAAAGATCCCAGAGAGCTCTTGTGCCTTCTTTCCAATGGGAAGTTGGCAGTCTGCAAGCCATAGAGGGCCCACACCAGAACCACGCTGGCACCCTGATCTTGGACTTCCAGCTTCCAAAACTGAGAAATAGGGTGCGGTGGCTCACGCCTGTAATCCCAGCACTTTGGGAGGCTGAGACAGGAGGATCACTTGAGGTCAGGAGTTTGAGACCAGCCTGGCCAACATGGCAAAATCCCACTTCTACTAAAAACACAAAAATTAGCCAGGCATGGTGGCATATGCCTGTAATCCCAGCTACTTGGGAGGTTGAGGCAGGAGAATCTCTTGAACCCAGCAGGCGAGGTTGCACCACTGTACTCCAGCCTGGGCGACAGAGCCAGATTCCATCGCCAAATAAATAAATGCCTGTTGTTTTTAGGCCACCCAGTATTTTGCTGTAACAGCCCCAGCAGGCTAAGGCAACTGTCCTGTGAATTATTAACTAGTTAGCTCTTTATACAAACTCTATTGAGCATCTGGCATCTACCAATTACCAGTCTACTCACTGCCATGAGCAAGTCAGACAGGGTCCCTGTTGTCCTGGAGCTCAGGGTCTGGAGAAGCGCCTGGACTGATCTTTGGTTAGTGGCATCTGAATCCAGAGCTTCCTGAGTTCTGCTCCCAGAGGACCCTGTGCAGAGCCGCCTGCCGTGGGGGAGCAGCCCCGTGGCTTCCTAGTGCGCTTGCCAATACCTGCCTCCAAGCCGTCTGCTGCTTCCATCAGGTCCTTGCTTTGGGATCCCAGAGGCTTCATTTCCTGCCCTACTTTTCCTTCCAAGAGCTCAGTGGAGAGCTCTCTTCCTAAAAAAAGAGAAGCTTACTTCTCCAGCAGTGTTATCTCTGGGTCTCAACCACGGGGCTGGAATTTCCCCCACTCAGCCTTGGATCTTGCTGAAGCCAAAGCATGCAACTTATGGTGGATGCCATTGGAAGAGAGGGGTAGCAGTCAAGGGCATGGCCCCAAGTCTGGACTCGTGGCTACTGGGGGAGAAACGGAAACTGATGAGGCTCCTATAGTGTGACTGCTACTGTGTGCTACATTAACAGAATCCCCAACTGCCCTATAATGCAGACCAGGCTCCCCCAGGCTGGGTCCTGAGACATGGTAGTTTCTTCAGATATTAATAGAATCTGTGTGCAATTTTGGGAAATGCTATAGTTCTTTGTTCAGTGCCTTTAATAGCCTCATGTGCATTGTGAAACTCACAGGGGGAGGTTATGATAGGCAGTTCCCCCAAATGTATTTCACCCAAATGCCTCTATACCAGATTGAATAGTGCCCCCGCAACATTCGAGTCCACCCAGAACCTCAGAATGTGGCCTTGTTTGGAGACAGTCTTTGCAGGCGTAATGAGTCAGGGTGATGCCGTGCTGGAGCAGAGGGAGCCCTAACCCAGTGACTGGTGTCCTTAGAAGATGAGAAAACAGAGACACATGGGGAAGAAGGCCCTGTGATGAGAGGCAGAGACTGCAGAGATTCGTCTACAAGCCAAGGAACATCAAGAGGTGCCGGCAACCCCCAAAGCTAGGAAGAAGCTAAAAAGGAGCTTTCCCCCCAGGTTTCAGAGGAAACACGGCCTGGTCGACACCTCGGTTTCGGACATCTAGCTCCAGAACTGAGAATAAATTTCTGTTATTTTAAGTCACCCCAGGTTGTGGTCATTGGTTATGGCACTCACGAGGATCTAATATGACCCCTTTATACCTTCAATCCTATTAACCAGCGATACAGGTTACCACTTTAAAAATAGGCAGTGTCGTGTCCCCACTTTACAGATGGGGGAAACTGAGATTCTTTGAGGATCAGTAGCGTGCCGTAGGCCCCACAGAGTGTGGCTTTCATGGCAGCACCAGAGCTCACACCCAGGTCTCCATGCCACAGTGTTTCAGTCCTCTCCCTGGTGCCACAGCTACATCCTGGAGACCCGGGCTTTCAGTGGGTTCTATTGAGTCTCAGGTGTCTGTTGGCAAAGTCCTTGTTTCTCTTCCTGCCTGGCACCCTGCAGTGAGTGCAGCCAGGGTGGAGTCACCCTGGAGTCCTGCCTGGAGGCCTCTCCATGCAGGAGCCTCTCTCTTCCTCTTGGTCATTGGGGAGGGAAGTGTCCTGGCATCAGGCTGCCTTGTTCCAGAATCTCTAATGGACTGAGGAGTCCAAGCTGGGATGAATGGGACTCAGGCCACTGTTTCCAGGTGGGCTCACTGCATTGATGTCTGCAGCTGCTGAGAGGCCCTCTGCATCATTTCACTGAGCCTGGGGCGTACCCTTCGTGGAAGAAACCACATCCTCTCATCTGACCAGGAGAGGGGAGATCTGCCATCTCTTTGCTTTTGTTAAACAAGTATATACATTTAAAAAATTTTTAAAATGAATACATATTCTTTGGGAAAAAAAAAAAATCAGGCTTAACACAGTGGCTCATGCCTATAATTCCAGCACTTTGGGAGGCTGAGGTAGGAAGGTCACTTGAGGCCAGGAGTTCACGATCAGCCTGGCCAACAGAGCAAGACCCCATCTGTGCAAAAAAATTTTTTTTATTACCTGGGCAAAGGATCTCTTGAGCCCAGAAAGTTGAGGCTGCAGTGAGCTATGTTCATGCCATTGCACTCCAGCCTTGGCAGAAAGAATGATACCCTATCTTTAAAAATTAAAATATTAGGCTGGGCTTGGTGGCTCATGCCTGCAATCCGAGCACTTTGGAAGGCTGAGGTGGGCGGATCACAAGGTCAGGAGTTTGAGACCAGCCTGGCCAACGTGGTGAAACCCTGTCTCTACTAAAAATACAAAAATTAGCTGGGTGTGGTGGTGCATGCCTGTAATCCTAGCTACTCAGGAGGCTGAGGCAGGAGAATTGCTTGAACCTGAGAGGCAGAGGTTGAAGTGAGCTGAGATCACACCATTGCACTCCAGCCTGGGCAACAGAGCGAGACTCTGTCTCAAAAAATAATAAAAATTAAAAAATTATTATTGAATGTTTGTGTCCCTATAAAATTTGTGTGTTGAAACTCTAATCCCAAGGTGATAGTATTCGGTAAAAAATTAAAAATTATTATTTTATAATTAAAATTATATATTTTAAAATAACAAATTATTATATTTATTTACCAGGGTCTCACTCTGGTTGCCCAGGCTGGGGTACAGTGGCTTAATCACAGCTCATTGCAGCTCAAATTCCTGAACTCAGGTGATTCTCCCACCTCAGTCTCCGAGTAGCTGGAACAAAAGGCACAAGCCACCAACCCTGGCTAATTGTTTTGTATTTTTAGTAGAGATGGGGTTTCGCCATGTTGCCCGGGCTGGTCTCAAACTCCTGGGCTCAAGTGATCCACTCGCCTCGGCCTCCCAAAGTGCTGGGATGACAGGTATGAGCCACTGCACCAGGCCAAAATTTTTTTACAAATCAGAAAATATAACGAAGAGCAAAGAAGAAAACACATATTACTTATGTAGCCACCAGCAGTTTGCTATGTATAAATGTCCAGAAGGAAAAAAAGCTATATTCATATATGCATCTGGTTATATTATATATAGAGAGTCATGCATTCACAGCTCAGATTCAACTATGTTTAAAAATAAACATTTATATGTAAGCTCTTTTTACTCTTGGAGAAATCTGGCCATAATAACAATTTTATATTCTGTCCTAAGCATTAACCCAGGTCCTTAAAAATTCTTTGCACATGCAATTTAATATGGCTACCTTCTATTCTATCAAGTGAATCACCACTTATTAGTCATTTATTATTTTATTGCCAGGCATTCAAGTTGTTTCCAGTTTTTCATTAACTAAAAAGAAAAAAAAATACTTCTATGAGCATGGTTGATGTAAGCCTTTATATACATTTCTCATGGTGCCCTTAGCATGACTTACTGGGTTAAAGGTCATGAACATAAATTTTTTTTTTTCTTTTGAGACAGGGTCTCACTCTATCGCCCATGCTGGAATGCAGTGGCACAATCACAGCTCACTGTAGCCTTGACCTCCTCGACTCAGGTGATCCTTCCACCTCAACCTCCCAAGTAGCTGGGACTACAGGCATGTACCACCAGACACAGCTCATTTTTGTATTTTTAGTAAACAGTGTTTCATCATGTTGCCCAGGTTAGTCTTGAACTCCTGGACTCAAGCAATCCACCTGCCTCAGCCTCCCAAAGTGCTAGCATTACAGGCATGAACCATTGCACCCAGACAGAACATAACTTTTTTACAGCTTTATTGAGGTATAATTTACATAACATCAAATTCACCATTGTAAATATACAATTCAATGATTTGTAATAAATGTATATACTTTTACAACCCTGTCCACATCAGTTTTAGAATATTTTTATCACCCCAAAATATCTCCTCATGCTATGCTCATTTTCAGTCAAGTATAGTCCTACTTTAACCCAGCCAGTCACAATTCTACTCTCTTCCTCTACTGATTTGCCTTTTCTGGACATTTCATATAAACAGTGATACAACATGTACTCTGTTCTGCGTGGCTTCTTTCCCTTAGCATACTGTTTTTATGGTTCATTCATGTAGCATGAATCAGTACTGTTTTTCTTTTTGTTGCTGAGTACTGTTTTATTGGATGCATGTATTGCATTTTGCTTATTCATTCACCTGTCAATGGAAATTTGAATTGTTTCCAATTTTTGCCTGTTAAGAACAATGCTGCTGTGAATATTTGCATACAAGTCTTTACGTAGACATATGTTTTTATTTCTCTGGGTTAGATTCCTAGGAGTAGGTCATATGCTAAGTTTATATTTAACTTTTTAAGAAACTGCCAAACTGTTTTCCAAAGTGGTTGCTCCATTTTATATTCCCACCAGCAATGTATGAGAGTTCCACTTTCGTCACATCCTGTGGTACCTCTTCGTGGTTGAATTTACATTTTCCCAATAACTAATTGAATGTCCCTTCTTATTTATTTATTTATTTGAGACGGAGTTTCGCTCTTGTCCAGGCTGGAGTGTAATGGCGTGATCTCGGCTCACTGCAACCTCTCCCCGGCCTCCCAAGTTCAAGCAATTCTCCTGCCTCAGCCTCCCAAGTAGCTGGGATTATAGGTGCCCGCCACCACGCCTGGCTAATTTTTATATTTTTAATAGAGATAGGGTTTCACCATGTTGGCCAGGCTGGTCTCGAACTGCTGATCTCAGGTGATCCACCCGCCTCAGCCTCCCAAAGTGCTGGGATTACAGGTGTGAGCCACCACACCCAGCTTGTTGAATGTCCTTTCATGTACTTATTAGCCATTTGCGTATCTTTTTCAGAGAAATGTGTATTCAAATATTTTTCTCATTTTTAATTTGGTTGATTGTCTTAGTGTTGTAAGAGTTCTTTATATATTCTGGAAATAAGTCTCTCTCTATATATATATGATTTGCAGTTCTTCTAGTCTGTAGCTTGTCTTTTCAGGTTTTATTGTTGTTGTTTGTTTGTTTTTGAGACAATATCCCTGTCACCAAGGCTGGAGTGCACAGTGGCACGATCTTGGCTCACTGCAACCTCCACCTTCCAGGTTCAAACGATTCTTGTGACTCAGCCTCCCAAGTAGCTGGGATTGCAGGCATGCACCACCAGGCACAGCTAATTTTTGTATTTTTAGTAGTCGTGGGGTTTCCCTATGTTGGCCAGACTGGTCTCAAACTCCTGGCCTCAAGCAATCCACCCACCTTGACGTCCCAGAGTGATGGAATTACAGGCATGAGCCACCATGCCTGGCCTTGTCTGTTCATATTTTTGATAGTGTTTCTAGAGGAGCAAAAGATTTTCATTTTGATAAAGTCCAGTTTATCTTGTTTTTCTTCTTAGATTGCCCTTTTTGTTTACTTGCCTAAGAAAGTTTTGCCTAACAAGGTCACAAGCATTTTCTCCTATGTTTTCCTCTACAAGTTTTTAAAATATACTTTTAAAATAATTACTTTTTCATTTTGAACATAATCCATAGTAACATTAAAAACACATAGAAAATATAGACAGGCACAGTGGCTCACACCTGGAATCCCAGCACTTTGGAAGGCAGAGGCAGGTAGATCACTTGAGACCAGGAGTTCAAGACCAACGTGGGCAACATGGTGAACCCCTGTCTCTACTAAAAATACAAAAATTAGCCAGGCAAGGTGGTGGGCACCTGCAATCCCAGCTATGTGCGAGGCTGAGGCTTATTCATAAGCCAGGGTAAAGAGTTAGAGCACACAGGGAAGCCACTGGAAGTGCATATGTAGGTGACGTATATTTTAAAATGCTCTCACTGCTGTATAGAGAATATATGGCAAAAAAGCAAGAGTGGAAACAGATGGGGCAGTGGTGCAGTTCTTGCAATGGTCAGGAGAAAGATCATGGTAGGTTGCCCCAGGGTAGTAGGTGCAAGAGAACGAGTTCAAGTGATTCAAGGAGAATCACTTGAACCCAGGAGGCAGAGGTTGCAGTGAGTGGAGATTGTGCCACTGCACTCCAGCCTGGGCAACAGAGCAAGACTCCTTCTCTGTCTTAAAAAAAAAAAAATTAGCCAGGTATAATGGCACATGCCTGTAGTCCCAAGTACTTGGGAGGCTGAGGTGGGAGGATTGCTTGAGCCTGGGAGGTCAAGGCTACAGTGAGCTGTAAGCATACTGCTGCACTCTAGCCTCAGGCTCTGCTGGGAGAGGGTACGTGTCCAAGCTTGCCCACATGGCTGTAGGCAGGCCTCAAGTCTTTGCTGGCTGTTGGCTGAAGGCATCAATTTCTAACCACGTGTGTCTCCCCCGCAACATGGCAGCTGGCTTTCCTGAGAGCAAGCAAACATGAGAAGGCAAGAAGGTACCCAAACAAGCCACCACCTTTTTGTGACCTATTCATAGAAGTGACATCCCTTCATGGTGTGCCCTGATGTATGCATAGAGGTGAGTCACCAGGTCCAGCTCACTCTCCAGGGAAGGGGATTGCACAAGTCTGAATACCAGGAGGTGGGGGTCGCTGGGGACCGTTTCAGAAGCTGCCATGATGTCTTCCTGTTGTTCCCCTTTTGTGGTTCTTACGAATTGGGTGGTCAATGTTTACCCGTGGAACTTTTTCCACAGATGCAGGGGCCCCTTTCTAGATTTGAAATTCTACTGAGTCAGGATCTCCAGAGAACTCCAGCTCTCTGTGTGCTTATCTCTTAAAGGCTCTGCAGGTCATTCTAATGGGAGCCAGGGTTAAGAGTCACTTAAAAGTGGATTACAACCGCATATATGCTTAGAAGCGTGTTTTTTCCCCCCTCAGATAGTGTTGAACATAAATGTGTTCCAGGTCGTTGATTCTCAGTGTGGGGCCTTCGTTTCCATTTCTCCTCAGGGAGCTGTGTTTGAGGGTCCCTTTGCAGGCAGAGCTTCAGCAACCAGGCCTGGCAATCATGCAACCAATTCCAGGGGCTTCAGAGGAACCCTTCCTTCTGGGTGAGCCACGAGGCTGCCTGCCTCTGTGTTTGGCTCCAGCTCTGACATCAGTCTGTCAGTCCAGAGGACACTTTTAGATGTAAATCCGCTGGTGTGGGGACTTTATGAGAACAGGAATCCCTGGCTGTGAAATTGCTGGCATTTCATGATGTGAGAGAAGATTTGCAAGCTCCACGCTGAGCTGGGCTCTTAACGCAAGCCCAAGCAGTTACACAAGCCAGCCTGCCAGGTAGGCAGAGCGCACAGGGGGTAGCAGGTGGGAGGAAGGGGAAGCCACCACCTTACCGTGCTCAGGACCCTGGCCCCATCCAAACACCCACTGGGGGCTTCGTGCAAGGTTGCCTCAGCTGTATGCACTGCAGCACGGGTCACTCTGCAGATCTCAGTAAGCAAATGGGCAGTGGTATTTTGTGAGATTGTGGATTCAGAATGGAAGAAATTTCAAAGGTCACTCTCTCCTGTCCTTTCCTGACGCTCCCTTCCCATCTTCCTAGCTAAAAGCTAACTCCTACTCCCCAAATCCAAAGGAAGCACAAGCATGCCCTCTCCCACAACCCTGTTTAATTTTTTTGGCATAACCTTCTCTCTACTGTGTATGTATACTTTTTAGTTTTTTCATGTATTTTCTTTTTGTGGTTTATCTCTACTATTTGAACATGAGCTTTCTAAAAGCAAGAATCTTGCCTGTCTTGTCAGCTTTACCTTTGGCATTCAAATCACTGCTGGGGCTCAGTACATCCAGGCACAGGATGGGCTGGCCTGTCAGGTCCTGAGCGCCCTGCTTCCAGTATCCACATATTCATTCATTCATTGAATGAACAGTTTCACCACTGGACCTGCTCAGGTCTACTAAGCTTACTGGTGGCCTCGTCACACTGATTTTCACCTTGATAGGTTGATTCAGTGAATGAATTAGTGAATGTCAGGATTCTGCCAGGGGCAGAGAGCTCCGGACCTTATGTGTCAACCCAGCCTGGGTCTGATGGCTGGGACTCTCCGCCTCTTTTGAGTTTGTCCTGCTGTCTCCCTCTGTGTACCATCCCCCCTTCATTGTCCTCACTTGTAGGGCCACTCTGAACTAGCCTGCTCCTCTTGGAGTCCCCCAGAGATTCAAAAACAGCGACTGCATGCTTTCCAAGATGAATGTCCCTGTTTCTTTCAGCTGTCTCTGATGTGTCATCGTCATCCTCCTCACTGTCCTCGGAAGGCTTCTAGTCAACCATTGTCCCTCAGTAAGTTTGGTGAAGTCTTTGAGATTCTTAGTAAGTCCTGGCAGTTCGCAGATTTTGAGACACTTCCCACTCAACACTTAGTTCACTTCTTCATGCTCAGATTTTTCATGTAGAAAAAGTCAGTGGGTTTAATTGAGGATCGGTGCTTTTAACCAATTCTCTCTCTGCTTCTTTGCCCAAATTTTCTTTCTTTCTTTTTTTAAAATATATTTTATTGCACTTTAGGTTCTGGGGTACATGTGCAGAACATGCAGGATTGTTGCATAGGTACATACATGGCAATGCGGTTTGCTGCCTCCATCCCCCGTCACCTATATCTGTCATTTCTCCCCATGTTATCCCCTCCCCAACTCCCTACCCCCCACTGTCCCTCCCCTAGTCCCCTCCAACAGACCCCAGTGTGTGATGCTCTCCTCCCTGTGTCCATGTGTTCTCATTGTTCAACACCCGCCTATGAATGAGAACATGTGGTGTTTGATTTTCTGTTCTTGTGTCAGTTTTTTCTAGTGGACAAGAGCCAAAAGTAGGGGCCCCTGGATCTTGGGGATTAAATGGCCCTCTTGTTTCCCCTATACCAAAAGTATTTTATGGTCCCACCCTACAGAGAAGAGGGGACCAGCCCCCTGTCTCTCATTAAAGAGCAGTCTCACTTGAGAGAAGAGGGGCACGTGGGGCCTTGGACCCCTAGGGCACTCTACCAGAGTCTGAGATGAAGGGGATGTGCCATTTGTAAATGTACATATGATATTCTTATTATTCTCATGATTTAATCTACAAATTCAATTTTGTGGACTTGTGGGGGAGAGATATCTAAGGGTGCAGGCTTGTGAAGGTTGGGACACTGACTGGGACTTGGCACCTGTCGGGTATCTTATGCTTAGAGTGGCCTCACCACACTGACGTCCAACTTGTATGTTGATTCTGACTTCCCCCTCTTCCAGCTGGGCACAGTGCTCCCTTTGGCTCCAGGTGCAGAACCCAAGTGTACAACAGGACGATCCCTGCTCTGCCTCCTTGGAGGGGTGCTCTGAGGACCCCAGGAGGAAACCACGTAGAAGGACTTGATAAACTAGCAGGTGGCCAGCAGGGAAGGGTAGGTGCTGCCTCAGGGCATCTGGTACCCATCAGCCACTGCTGTATGGTGGGTCCCAGGTGGTCTCCAAACCCTGAAGAGGGCCCTGAGCCCTGAACAGGCAGGTGTTTGGGTGAAGCACATGAGGTTTCTAGATGATCTTGCAGGTGACAAGGAGGAGCAAGGATCACATAGGTCCCCTGCTTGACAATCATTCCCTTCATTTATATGCTCATTCTCTTGCCCAGTCGCCCCGTGCTCTGGGCCCACACAACCAGGCCCTGTGCTGTGTTCCTCTCTCCTCCTTCTGTCTTCTTGCTGCTCCACCTCCCTTCACAACGGAAGTTATGGAGACTTTCAAATAAAACATTCAACCGTAAAAAATGAAACGCCCAATAACACTCAATCATACAAAAATGCTGCTTAATTTCCATGAGAATTTTAAATAAGAAAGGACTCAAATTAGAGTTTTGTAGAAACATCCACATTTCTATCAATCTCTGGCCAAATAAAATGCCCTCGAGCCTGTCTGTGTCATTAGGTCTATGAAATTTGAGGACCAAAGGGCTGCCAAAGATAGGGGCACATTGTCCCCTGCCACGCTGATGTGTGCGCCGTGTACCCTGGCTCTGAAGCTCCCTCAGCTGTCTTACTCACTCCCAGCCAAGGCTGGCTGTTCTGAACCCCCTGCCTTTTGAACATTTATATCTTTAATTGTGACCTGAGAGCCACAGTGCCTCCCCCACTCTGGTCTATTTCTGTCAGAGCCAAGTTAAGAGGGGGTGACCTGACTGTCATGGTGCATGCAGCCTGAAGGTTGCAGCTGGAGCATCCTGGCAGCTGTCTGAGCACATGGGCGTTGGTTTAGGGCAGTGCGGGCTCAAAGCCCAGCTGTGCCATGAATGGTCACGTGCTCTTGGGGCTGACTTCTCTAATCTTGCTGAGGCTCAATTCCCCTATCTCTAAATCGGGGGTTAAAAGCACCTCCCACACACACAGTGTTGCTGTTCAAACTGAAATACGTGCAACAGGCATAGTGTGCTGCTTGGCACAAAATAGGTGCGTGGTTAATGGGAGTGGCCTTCCTCCCCACCAGCTTCCTTCCTGGTGCAGCAGAAACTCGGCAGGTGTGTGAGCTGCCCAGGCCAGTCTGGGAGAAATGGCTTTTCCTGCAGTCCTGAGCTCCATAGTGGGGCCAGTTCTCAGACTTGCCTTGCTTGGCCATTGGCAGGGCTTCCAGAACCTTCTACAGCTTCTGGCAACAGAGGGGAACTGGGGTTCTTCAGGACTCGCCTTCCACCTAATCTCTGTACCAATGCTGATCCCAGCTTTGAAGTGACTGCCCTTGGGTCCCAGGCTCTACCCAGCCTCTTTCCACGTCTGTATATACCAGCACTGGGGGTGCCAGACTCTGACGAACAACTGTAGGAACCCTCAGCTCTTACTCTAGCCAGACACTTGATCATCTAGTCGTGGCACCCCTTTGGTCATTTGCTTATGAGGACCATTTTGGAGAATATATGACATTTCCAAGAACACAGGGAATGTTTCTGCCCACCGCTCCCCAAGCATCCCCCCACCCTACCTCTTTCTCTCGCTGTCTCTCTCTTGCATCTTGGCCCACATAATCCCTAACTCCAGGTGCTTGACCACTGGGCTCGTATCTTGTTCTTCTTGCTTGCCTGGTTTGGTTTCATTTTTCCTGCAGGTTTTTGGGTAAATCTTCTTTGATCGTTTTGAAAGCAAACAATGAGTAAATAAATCTGTAGGAGCTCTCTCAAACATTAACTCCTGTTGCGCAGTTAACTAGTTCCTGTGTCGACCTCAGAATCAAGCTTTTCTAAAAATTTGTGTTTATTGAAGAGTTTCTGGAGCTTACAACAAGTCAAAAAACACTTATTTCCATGTACAGTTACTAATTTATGTTCATCAGAACCCTATCAATATTGTGTAAGCAGTCAATGCAAAACACAGAGATAAAGCAGATGCAGAGGGCAGACTGTAGCTGAGTAGCAGAATCCCTGATTTTGTTTTGTTATTATTGGTCAAGGAAACTTCTTACTCACATAGAGTTTATGTCATAGACCAACTTATTATGAAAATAAGCAAATGCTCTATTTATCCACAAAATTTAGTACCGTATAACATTTATGAAGTATGTTTATGCAAATTCTTTCAAAGGACACTTTTATAGTTGTATATTGCCAGTGTAGACTAAACTCTGTAACAAACAAACTTCAAATGTCAGTGTCTCCATTTGCTATTCATTCTTATCAAAATACAAAGTGGTTCAGCAGGGAGACTGTTCCAGTGTCACCAGGGACCCTGACTTCTTCCATCCTGTGGTTCTACCTCCCTCTGGGTCCTCTTCACTCAGCTCATGGATGGGCAAAGGGAAGCGTTCATCTGAGGTGGTCGTGTGGCCTGGCGTGCAAGCACTGTCCATCTCTTCCACCCACACCCCATTGGCCAGAACTCTGTTCTCTGATAAACAGTGGCATCACTGTCATGCTTGACAGCAAGGAAAGGAAGTGTGTGCCTAGAACAGAGAGAAGAGAAGATGCATATAGGTGAGGAATGGCAGTTTGGGCTGTAAATATATAACCTCACCCAACGGGGTGCTTCATCAAAGAACCTGGGGAAGGCAGAATGATGGTCTCCCCCGTGATGTCTGTGTCTCGATCCCAGAACCTGTGACTATGTCACCTTACATGCACAAGGACCTTGCAGACGGGATGAAACTGAGACTCCTGAGATGGGGATGTTTTCCTGGATAATCTGGGTGGGCCCAATGTCATCACAAAGGTCCTTAGAAGTGGAAGAGGGAGGCAGGAGAGTCAGAAATTTGAAGATATTGTGCTGATGGCTTTGAAGGCAGAGGAAAGGGCAAGGAATGCAGGCAGCCTCTGGAAGCTGGAAAAGCGAGGGAATGAAATCCAGGAGGACGCAACCCTGCCAACACCTTAATTTTAGCACAGTGAGACCCATTTTGGACCTCTGATGTTTAAGACTGTGAGATAATAAATCCGCATTGTTGTAAGCCTCCAAGTTTGTGGCAATTTGTTACAGCAGCCATAGGAAACAGATATGAAGCTCACTCAATGTTGTATCCCTACCATGTGACTGATCCATTGGAAGTGCACATAGTAGGCGCATTTTTTTCATGTGGCTTTGATGGGGGAGCAGAGGGCACCTGTGAAGCAGGAACTGAAATGTTGGAGGAAGCAGGGACCATGTCCTAAAGGTTAGGAGAATGTTTTCACAGAGCCAAGGAAAGAGAGGGTGACTGAACTTGTAAAAAGGAGGTGCCATGGAGGGCGGTGGCATGGAAGCCGCAGAGTAAGAAGCGCACCTGTTCCTTTCCTCCTGCCTCTTTGAGCCAGTGTGTGGGGAAAGGAGCGGTTTCTGATGATGATGTGGTGGCATCGGGAGCCATGCTTCTCTTCTGGTAAGGGAGGAGTGTGGGAACAAAAGGATCACGGAGGAGAGTGGGAGAGAAAGCAGGAGTGATTAGGAGCTCAGATTCAGGAGTTAAACTGCTAGGGTTCAAAGTCTGTCTTCACTCCCCTTCCTGTTACCTCGCAATGTAAATGTAGGTATTCTGTCTTCTGGTTGTGTAACAAGCCACCCTAAAAACCAGTGGAGTTGAACATCCATGGCATTATGGTCATTCATTCTGTGGGTTGGACAGGGCACAGTGGGGACAGGATATCTTTGATCTGTGATATCTGGGTCTCAAGGGGGAAGGTTCAACATCTGGGGATGACTCAATAGCTGGGGACTAGAATCACCTGGATTTCCACCTAGACTGGAATACCTGCATGTGAGCTCTCAGTGTGTGCTAGGATTTCTCATAGCATGGTGACCTTGGGTAGTCAGACTTCTTTCTTGCAAGTTCAGGCTTCAAAGGTAAGTGCCAGGCTGGGCATGGTGGCTCATGCCTGTAATCCCAGCAATCTGTGAGGCTGGGGAGACAGGATTGCTTGAGGTCAGGAGTTTGAGACCAGCCTGGGCAACATAGCAAGACCCTTGTCTCCATAAAAAGAAAAAAAAAAAGGCAAGTGCCCCAGCTCACAAGATGGAACTTGTAGCATCTTTTATGTCTAAGCCTCAGAAGTCATGGTAGGTCACTTCCACTTCATTCTATTGGTTTACAATCAAAGCCCCCCCAGATTCAAGAAGGGCATTAGATTCTGACTCTTAATAGGGCCGTGGCAAGGTCCAAGCAGAGCATATTAGATGGCAGATACTTTTGCAGCTGCCTTTGGAGAATACAGTCTGCCACTTTCGGCAATTTCTTTACTTCCTCTGAGATTTGGTTTCCTCATCGGGAAGATGGTGGTGATACTGTAACATCCTCATCTGGATTAATGCCTGGAAAGCCTTTGGCATAGTGCCTGATATGTGTTAATGTCATAAGTGTCCTAAGACAGCAGAGACTATGTGAGTTCTTTCTCGTGGCTGCATCCACAGTGCCTCCTATAGTGACTGGCATGTGAATAAACTTGAGAGGGCTGTGTCAGATTGTCAGTGTATCCAGTAGTTATTGCTGTGTAGCAAACCACCCCAAAACTTTGTGGCTAAAGACAGCAGCCATTTTATTTGCTATGAGTCTTGTGATTGCAGCTGGGCTCTGCTCACCTGGGATGATTCATACGGTCGCAGTTCCTGGCAGTGTGGCTAAGGCTAGCTCTTCTGAGGTGGCTTTACTCATGCATCTAGCAGTTAGTGCTGGCTGTCAGCTGGAGCACCTTGGCTGGCCTCCACATGGCCTGTCCAGCAGGCTAGCTCAGGCCTATCCTGATCCCAGGGCTCCCATTGTAACCAGAGAGCAAGTCCTGATAAGTGAGTGTTTCTTAAGTATCTACCTGTGTCTCATTTGCTCATTTCCACAGCAAGTCACATGGAGTCAAGCCTGGATTCGAGGGATGAAGAAATAAACTCCACTGCTTGGTAGGAGAAATAGTAAAATCATATCGCAAAGTGCACAGAGAGAGGAGAATCATTAGTCATCTTTGCAAAGTTTCCCACAATCGGTAACAGAAATAACTGAAGTGCAGGATAGAGGTTGGGAAGGGGGCGGAGGCTCAGTTAGCATGAGAGGGAGGTGGCAGGGAGAACCGCTGAGCACGCGCAGTTGATCCACAGACACAGGTCAGTTAGGGGGCTTCACTCCAACTTCTGGCTTACACCACAGGGAAATGGATTGTTTCACATAACAGGTGATATAGAGGCAGGGCAAGCAGTTCAGCTGAAATGGCCACTCAACAAGGTCCTCTGTCACCACGTTCTTTCCATCCACTCTCTGCCCTTTTTGACGAGGGCTTTGTTCCTTAGACTCCCATAAGATGATTGCAGCAACTACCAGAGTCACATCTAGGCACAGGTGGAGGAAAGAGCAGAAACCTTTCTCTGAATCCAGCCCAGCAGTCTTCCACTTATGGTTCCTTGGCAAGGACTGGGCTAAGGATGGGGCTACCATGGTTGGCCACATCGTTTCCCAGGGCTGTGTAACTAAGCACCATGCACCAGGTGGCTTGAAGAAACAGAAATGTATTTTCTCACACATCCGGAGGCTAGAAGTCCAGACTTGAGGTGTCAGGAGAGCCATGCTTTCTCTGAAGGCTGCAGGGGAACCTTCCCTTGCCTCTTCCTAGCTTCTGGTGGTTTGCTGGCAAGTCTTGGCCTTTGTGGCTCTTAGATGTACGATTCCAACCCTCTGTCTTCACATGGCCTTCTCTCTGTGTCTTCACATCAGCTTCCCTGTCTGTGTGTCCAAATTTCTCCTTTTCATAAGAATACCAGTCAGATTAAGTCCCACCCAAATAACCTCATTTCAACTTGATTTTCTCTGTAAATACCCTATTTCCAAATAAGGTTACATTCTGAAGTGCTGGAGGTTAGGATGCTGACATTTCTTTTTTAAGGAAGACAATTCAACCCATTACCCTGGCTAAGAAGATTAATCATCCGAGGTGGAATAGATGTTGGGAGGGAACCGCAGTGATGCCTGCAGTCCCCGAATGAATCAATGAATGAGTGAATGAGTGAACATGGTATGCAGGGCTTCACACGGAACAAGTGATAGCTTTGTGGTGAGCCTTGGAGTATAATTTTAGCCCTGGAACTCACTGATGATATTTGGGCACTTGTGCCTTCTGCTTACGACAGATTGTTGATCACAGTTATGATTTATCTCCGGCTGCGTCTTGGGCAGGAATGCAAACCCTCGAGGAGAACAAATCCTGCTCCTCTGGGAAATTTTGACGAACCACATTATGACATGGTTTCAAGGAATGTATTGTGGTGGAAAAGTCCAGCCTGCTTATACAGACACTCAGCAAGTAACCGCCAACCACCCCCTTGTACACACAAACCATCATCACCAGGGAAACCGCAGGACAGCAGCCGGCTACCTAGCAACACGGCCTCCCTCTCCAGCACCTTGCATTACCCTTCCACTGCTGGGGCCTTATCTCTCACTAAGGCAGCTCCGTGGGTGGAACAATGCAATTTCACTGGGCGAGGGAGAGGGCACCCATGGAGACCCTGCTGTCAAAAGTGACTGAAGTTGCCTTGTTGTTTTAGAATCTGCTTAGGTCTACCTTGTCTCCAAATGTATTACACACTTATTAGAAGTGAAGCTTAAAAATTTGCACCCACCATTGAAAGTCCTGAGTAAATACATAATGCCAGATTAGAGATTGCCACATTTTTGAGTAGACACTGTGTTTTTTGAAGAGGAGGGAACTGGGTGGGATTGGAGCTTCAGAGTGTCCCTGGTAATGTCCAGAGTTAAAAGTAAAAATCTCCTTATTTTAGTCTCTTAGAGATTCATCACAGTAGATCCTTAAAAAATTTGCAGTTCTATCCACAGAGAGCTAGCAGTCACTCACTTTTTATTGGGATTGTTTTTTCTTGTTAGGACAGGTGTTTTGACTGGTGGACAGGGGAGAGAGGTAGGGCAGATAAATGCTTTTCAGCCTGGGACTTTGAGGAGGGCGGCTGCTCAGGAGCTGCTGAGTGGTAAAGAAAAAGGCACAGAAGTGGAAGGAGAAGGACATCAGAAACCACTGTGATTCTGCCCAGCACAGGGACACAGGAAGCCATCTGTCCCACTTGCAGCAACCTCCGTTGGCTGGAAAAGAGCAATTCTTTGTCCAGTAGCTGTGCCTTGTCTTAGAGGTTCCCTCTGCTAGTTAATGGTGCCACCATCCAGCCTCCCTCCTCCTTTGTTCCTGTTCTACCTCGAATCCTTGTCTTCCTCCCCCATTTCCATGACGATGCTTGGTTTAGATCCTATACTCTCTTCCTGTCCTCCTCGCTCTGCCTCTTTCATTCTCCACTCTGCCCAGATGGTCTTGCTGAACAGCTCATCCGAGCACACCACTCAGAGCAGGATGTCTTTCATCTGCCACTCTGATCCACTCTCCACCATTCCCTATACTGCTTTTTCCCCTGGGAGGCTGACCCACATGGGCCATGACAATGGCTTCCCTTGACCTCTGGCTTCTGTTCTGTTTGCCCAATGTGGGAAACCTACAGGATGTCAGATGGTGGGGAGAGTGAGGTTGGAGTATTTATGCCCTAGCTTTCTCACTCCAACCAAAGGCCACAGCGTCTTCCAAGGTGACCTTCACATGGCTTCAGCAACTGCTCCTTCTGAATCCCTTCCTGCTCAGAGCCCTGATGTCACTTGCTCTGCATAGAGCATTACACCTAGTAGTGTTACTACACACTGGCCAAACCTTAGTAAATAGTCCCTTCATGAAACTCCTCAAATTACTCTCCTCTGTGTCATCTGTTTCTGCTGGATCCCTGAGTGATTCATCTCTTCTAATCAAAACCCTCAGTGGTTCCCACTGACCTTTAGAGTAAAGTCCTAGGCCAAGTGCAGTGTAATTCACGCCTGTAATTCCAGCACTCTGGGAGGCCGAGGCAGACGGATCACCTGAGGCCAGGAGTTCAAGACCAGCCTGGCCAACATCTCTACTAAAAATAGAGGTGGCGAAATCCCATCTTTACTAAAAATACAAAAATTTAGCCAGGTGTGGTGGTGGGTACCTGTAATCCCAGACGCTTGGGAGACAAAAGCTGGAGAATTGCTTGAACGTGGGAGGAGGAAGCTGTAGTAAGCTGAGATAATACCATCATACTCCAGCCTAGGCAACAAGATCAAAACTCCATCTCAAAAAATACATATATACATGCATACATACATAAAATATAGTCCCCATTGATGAATTTGAGATTCATCATCCAGCCCCATGTTACCTTTCCAGCTTGATGCTTGCCATTGGCCCTCGCTTACTCCAAAATCGCATCGTAGTGAGTCATTTGCGTTTCCTCTCAGACTTTGCACCTCTGCACACACTGTGCCTTACTTCTCAGCTGCCTTCTCCCTTTCTTGGCCTCAAGAAAAAGTGGATTTTTTTTTTAATTATACTTTAGGTTCTGGGGTACATGTGCAGATCATGTAGGATTGTTGCATAGGTACATACATGGCAATGTGGTTTGCTGCCTCCATCCCGTCACCTATATCTGGCATTTCTCCCCATGTTATCTCTCCCCCCAACCTCCCCACCCCCCTGCTATCCCTCCCCTAGCCTCCCCCAACAGACCCTAGTGTATGATGCTCCCCTCCCTGTGTCCATGTGTTCTCATTGTTCAACACCCACCTATGAGTGAGAACATGCAGTGTTTGATTTTCTGTTCTTGTGTCAGTTTGCTGAGAATGATGGTTTCCAGGTTCATCCATGTCCCTACAAAGGACACAAACTCATCATTTTTTATGGCTGCATAGTATTCCATGGTGTATATGTGCCACATTTTCCTTGTCCAGTCTACATTGATGGGCATTTGGGTTGGTTCCAGGTTCTTTTTTTAATTTTAATTTTAATTTTAAATTCTGGGGAATGTGTACCAGACATGTAGGTTTGTTACATAGGTAAATGTGTGTCATGGCAGTTTGCTGCACCTATCAACCCATCACCTAGGTATTAAGCACAGCATGCATTAGCTATTTTTCCTAATGTTCTCCCTCCCCCCACCTCACTCCCCAACAGGCCCTCGTGTATTTGTTCCCCTCCCTGTTTCCATGTGTTCTTATTGTTCAGTTCCCACTTATGAATGAGAACATGCAATGTTTGGTTTTCATTCCTGTGGTTAGTTGCTGAGAATAATGGCTTCCAGCTGCATCCACTTCCCTGCAAAGGATATGATCTCATTCCTTTTTATGGCTGCATAGTATTCCAAGGTGTATGTGTACCATATTTTCTTTATTCAGTCTATCATTGATGGGCATTTGGGTTGATTCCACATCTTTGCTATTGTGAATAGTGCTTCAGTGAACATATGTGTGCATGTGTCTTTGCAACAGAATGACTTATATTCCTTTGGGTATATATCCAGTAATGGGATTGCTGGGTCGAATGGTATTTCTGGTCATTCCCACCAACAGTGTAAAAACCTTCCTATTTCTCCACAGCCTTGCCAGCATTTGTTGTTTCTTGACTTTTTAATAATCACTATTCTGCCTGGCTTGAGATGGTATTTCATTGAGGTTTTAGTTTGCATTTCTCTAACGATCAGTGATGTTGAGCCTTTTTTAAATATGTTTGTTGACTGCATGAATGTCTGCTTTTCAGAGTGTCTGTTCATGTCAATTCCACTCAGGACATAGGCACAGGCAAAAATTTCATGACAAAATCATTAAAAGCAATTGCAACAAAAGCAAAAATTGACAAACGCGATCTAAATAAACTAAAGAACTTCTGAAAGCAAAAGAAACTACCATTGGAATGAGCAGGCAACCTACAGAATGGGAGAAAAGTTTTGCAATCTATCCCTCTGAAAAAGGTCTAATATCCAGAACCTACAAGTAACTTAAACAAATTTACAAGAAAAAAAACAAATAACCCCATTAAAAAGTAGGCAAAGGACATGAATGTGTCTATCTTTTAAGGCCTCACATAAAAGTGCTACAGGTCTAGTGCAGTTCCTGGTAATTTGCCATTCTCAGTCACTACATACCTGATGAATAAATAAATAAAAATTGCTGAGTGCCTTGTCCTTTTCTTCAGGTCCCATGTCACGTAGGTCCCGTGTCATGCAAAGGCATGTTTATGGATACAGGACTTGATGTTTAATGAAAATGATTTCGTAATAATGTAAACCCCAGGCACTATACAATCTTCTGCCCTTAGTTTTGGGGATGAGTGGCAAAGGGGAAGTGAGGCCTCTAAGCACAAACCAACACAAGGTTATATAACCTTGATCAAAGCTTGGGAGGGAACAATGGCATCATCCCCATCAGACTGTCTCTGATGATTCCTGGGTGAATCACTGTTGGAAAAAATAAGTGTAGAAGTTCTCAAGCAGCAGACATGTAATCAGTGGGAAAATTCTTCCCTTTAGGGCTTTCTCATTCAGTAAATATTCCTCTGCTGTGAGCTTCCCCCAAGAGGTGGTGTCCTGGTGAGTGGCTGGGGGCAATGGGAGGCAGCTCAGGCCCATTGGCAAGATTGCACTTGGAGCCAGGGCAGGGAGGCATGCTTGGGAGGGGGCCAGAGGGCCTGGAATGCTTTGGGTCTGTCCCCATTCAGGTGGGATCTCTAACAGAGCAATTCTCCAGTCTTCCTTTGCTCTGGGTCTGGCGGCTAAAGAAATAATCTTCTATATATGAGGCCAACAAACATATGAAAAAATGCTCATCATCACTGGTCATTAGAGAAATGCAAATCAAAACCACATTGAGATACCATCTCACGCCAGTTAGAATGGTGATCATTAAAAAATCTGGAGACAACACGCTGGAGAGGATGTGGAGAAATAGGAACACTTTTACACAGTTGGTGGGAGTGTAAATTAGTTCAACCATTGTGGAAGACAGTGTAGCGATTTCTCAAGGACCTAGAAATAGAAATTCCATTTGACCCAGCAATCCCATTATGGGTATATACCCAAAGAACTATTGTTCTACTATAAAGACACATGCACACGTATGCTCATTGCAGCCCTGTGTACAATAGCAAAGACCTGGAACCAACCCAAATGCCCATCAATGATAGACTGGACAAAGAAAATGTGGCACATATACACCATGGAATATTATGCAGCCATCAAAAACGATGAGTTCGTGTCCTTTGTAGGGACTTGGATGAATCTTGAAACCATCATTCTCAGCAAACTGACACAAGAACAGAAAACCAAACACTGCATGTTCTCACTCATAGGTGGGTGTCAAGCAATGAGAGCACGTGGACTCAGGGAGAGGAGCATCACACACTGGGGGCAGTTGGGGGGGATGGGGAGAGACAGTGGGGGGGGTGGGGAGGGGATAACATGGGGGAGAAATGCCAGATATAGTATGCACCTAAAGTAAAATAATAATAATAATAAAAAGAAAATAAGAAACTCTGATTAGTGGGTCCTTGCGGAAAGGGAGGCTAAGAAGAGGATTTAGCTTTTTCTCATTTTATACCTTTCTCTATAAATGACATGCATGAGGTCTTCTTTTTTTTTAATGCCAAGGAGTGTGTCTCATCAGTGGGACTTGGGACACTTAGTTTTTTACCTTTTGTTTTAAATTAAAAAACAAACCTGATAAATGCTATTAAAAATCATTGCAGTTACTATACTTCTAGGATTTTCTAAGACAGCCCTGAGTTCAAATATTCTGTCCCTTTGGTCTCATGTACTAAATAAATGTCCCAGAATTTTTAACAGCATTTAGAAAGAAACTTCCTCCCCTACTTGGAAGTACTGCCAAATCGTAAATCAGACCTCAGGTTCCAATTTCTGGTATAGAAAATATATTCAAAATTTTTCTTTAACAAGAGCATTATTTTTTTTCCTCTCTGGGAGTCCTCTCCAAATGCTCAGAATAAGAATAGATTAACATTTTTAGGAACCTGAGGATGTGAACATGCCTTTATAGGGTTGTGTGTGTCTGCCAACCCCTAAGCTTAAGAGGGTAGTTCCCCAGGTACGAGGACCACCAGGGGTACCCACTGTGTCCAGAGATGGGGGGTCACTTTCTGAGTTGTCCCCAGTTATAGATCCTGCCGAAGATAGGCCTGCTGCTGTCCATTCCTGTTCTAGGATCTCATCTTTTCTGTGCATCTCCGTCTTACCTTGTCTTGGTGACTGCTGGTGCTCCTACAGCAGAGACAAGACATTCCAAGAACCCGAGTCTGATGACATAGTTTGAGCATGTAGATCAACCTTCTCTTAAAGGCAGGCCTATTGTAATATTTTGTTACAAGCCCATAAATTCTTCTTTTTTGTTAAACTATTTATGTTACTATTTGATCTTATAAAGATCCGTAAGTGCTATGCTGAAGGGAGTTTTGGGGTCTGCTCCAGGTCTCTGGGCCTAGTGAGCATCCTAATATCTCCTCTCCCTGATGTCCTAGGCTGCCCTGAGGAGCCATCATGCCTCAGGTTCCAGAGCTGGCAGTGCCATCCTGCCAACTGTCCTGCTCAAGCCCCCACCCTGAGTTGTCTCCTCTGACTTCCTGTCTGATGGCTGGGGTCCCACTACCCTTGGATTAACCTTCACATGATGAGTCGGGGAAGCACAGTGACCTGAAGCCGAGGTGGGGGAGTACTGGGCTCAGCTATGGGGGGCTGCAGTAGCAAAGTCTGGAACAATGAGGCAGGGACTGGCAGTGAGAAGAGGGAGAAACAAAGGCGCATACAGATTAATTTCTCTGGAGAAGTTTTCCCACCTGAAGCATCTCTGCAGGTCCAGCAATTCTGGACTTGTGATCTCCTTCTCTGAGCATCTGTTTCAGTTGTCTAACAAAGACAGCAAAGGCGCTACAGCTTGGAAAACAATGCATTGTTATCCGGTAAAGGTGAAGACACACAAACCCTATGGCCTAATTCCAGTCTTAGGTATAAGCCCTGGGGAAATATGTGCATATTTGCTTTGGGATATACATACCAAGAACCCTTATCATAGTTAAAACCTGGGAACAATCCAAATGTTCGTCAATAGTAGTGTGGATAAATAAATATGGCATATTTACCCAGTGGAATATACTATACAGCCATGAAAATTAATTCACTACAGCTACCACAACAACATGGATGAATCTCACAAACACAATTGAGCAAAAAAAGCAAGATGTGGAGAAACCACATAAACTCTATAATGTGATTCTAGTCATGTAAAGCTCAAAACAGGTAAAACTAAACTCTTTTCTTTAAGGATGCAAACTCAGGTGGTAAAACTAGAGGAAAAGGAAGGAGACACCACAAAGTCTAGGGGAGAGGGCCCTGCAAGGGGTTTGGGGGTGCTGACAATGATTCATGATTTGTTTTTTGAGACAGAGTCTCACTCTGTCACCCAGGCTGCAGTGCAATGGCACGATCTCAGCTCACTGCAATCTCCACCTCCCGGGTTCAAGCGATCCTCCTGCCTCAGCCTCCCAAGTAGCTGGGATTACAGACGTGTGCCATGACACCTGGCTAATGTTTTGTATTTTTAGTAGAGATGGGGTTTCACCATATTGGCCAGGCTGGTCTCAAACTCCTGATCTCAGGTGATTGCCCACCTCGGCCTCCCAAAGTGCTGGGATTATAGACGTGAGCCATTGTACCCGGCCAATGGTTCATGTCTTGGCATGAGTGGTGAGGACGTGAGTGTTTGCTTTATAGTTACTTATTAGGATGTATAATTTTCTGTGTACTTTTCTGCATGCACATTCATTTTCATAATCTAAAAAGTGGAAGTGGGATAGAGCCTTGTTTTAAGAGGAGGCTGGATGACAGTGTCACCCTCTGCTTTCTCTCCACTTCCAAATTTACCACTGTGGTCCCAGAAGAGAAATCCCTGCTTGGTGCTCATGACCCCACTCTTCTCTTGGAGGGGATCAGTCCTGAGACCTCCAGCACTGTCAGAAGCAAACTCATCCTTGACTGCACCTGACTCAGCCATCCCTGATGGCATCTTCTGGACTCTTGTGCTCCCAAGGATGTACCTGAGTGTCCTATGTGGGGGAGACAGTCTGTTGTGATTTCCTTGGATGGAAACCTAATGGAAATAAAAATAGTTGTGCCAGATTGTTGGTGTGTGTCACGGCTCGGGAGTAGCCCCGGGATACCTGGGCCTGGGCTGGAACCTGGCGTCCACGTTGCTTGCCTGATTTCCTCCACCTCCTCTGCTCAGGCTGCTGCGTATGCCAGCTCTCTGAGTGAGACAGGAAGGTTGTGTTTAGCTCAGGCACCTTCTCATCAAGACTATTTCAGAGGGTTTGGAGGGTTTGTCTCTGAAGCACCTGGCAGACAGCCTAGCATAAAGCAGGTGCTCAATGGCCAGTGGGTATCAGTTGGTCCCTTGCTGCTCTGAGTTGGCAACACTGAGGTTGGGACTAAGGAGGTCATTGCCCCTTAAGAAGAGCCTAGAAAAAGTTATCTCTGAGGCCCTCAGAAGCTTTGTTCAAGGGACATAAGTCCCCTTGCCTGGGGCTGGGGAGTGGTGAGACAGTTTGGGAAAATTTTGGTCTGTGGGATGTAGGCTGTCTGATGACTAGCTGTGCAAACAGAACCTCAGACTTCCCTCCACCTTTCTCTCCTTTGTTCCCAGAAAGTTCAGGGTCAGCAAGCGCAGGGTCAGAAACCCTGTACTCAACCCCTTTGCTAGGGATTTGTGGAGGCTGATCAAAGCGCTCAAGGTGGCCAGGGATGCCAGGCAATGTTGGCGTCCTGCTGATATGAAAACCCAGCTTGGATCTCTGGAGCCCTCTCCTTAGATGAAGCGGGTAATTTCCTGGACCAACCATACTTGGAGAGAACCAGGTTTGCAAGGAGCTGAGAGCAGCCTAGGCAGGTCACTGGAGGGATGTGGGGCTGGCAGGAGGAAGTCAGAAAGAAATCTTGATCACTGACTGCAAATAAAAGCTTCATGTGGTGCGATGAAATCACCCTATATGGCTTGAGAGGAAATTCTCTGCAAGGAGCTGCATGCAAATAGGTCATCAAGTAATGGCAAAAATATGCAGCCAAATGGAGGTGGCTCTGCAGTTTCTGTGTCTCTAAGGACTAAGTAAACTCCAGGAAGCACTCAGGGCTTGATGCCACAGAGAATGGGGAATAAGAGATGCTCCCTTTGCCCCCACCAGCTCCCTTGGCCAGCCTTCTACCTCCTGCCTCCTGCTTCCCACCTCTCCAAGGGGACCTGCCCTGAGTCTGACCAGCATCCCTGTGTTCCCTGTGGCCAGGATCAAGCAGGGACACAGAGATTGCTTGAGACACTTTCTGGTGACTAATGCAGTATACTTGAACAGGAAACAGACTGGAAAGGACTTAGGAGGAGCTATAAATAGCCCATGTCCTAAAAAAAACGAACTTGGGAAGAAATGGAATTAACAAACTGGGAGGAGAACAAGATCACAGGCTCCAAGTAAGACCAAGCCTTCTCTTGGGAAATGAGCTTTTCTTCCAGATGGAGCTCCATCTGCCCTTGCAGGATCAGCTCCCACAAGTGTGCCCTGCTCCACCCTAGGGTCGACCAGCCAGCTCAGCCTGACTGCCAATATGATGCCTGGAATTGTCTGTGGTTCTGGGGACCAAGCCTTGTCAGGGTCATCATGTGAGGGTGTGTATGTGCAGGATGGCGGTGGCTGAAGCTCAGGGTTCAAGGACCATGAACCATGGTGGGAAAGTAGAGAATTGGAGCGGTGATAGGTCAGGAACATCCCTTCTGATGTTCCTCAGTTCTCTCCTGTTCTCTGGGCTTCAGCAATCTGCTGTCATCTCGAATCCAGTGAGGGGGAGGGGCGAGTCAGGCAGGAGAACTAGCTCAGGTAGGAGGGCAAGTCAGCAGCCTGGGGTCTGACACCAGCCAAGACACTCAATGGCAGAGTAACGTAGAATAAACACTCTGTTTCACTAAGATGGCTCCTTTTCTATAAGACTGAGAGGTTAGACGAGTTCACTGGATTTGAAATCCTTTTCTTTTTCAAAGCAGCATAACCTTTCTCCAAAGGGAAATCACAAGGGAAGAACAGTGCTGTCCTGGTTAAGGTCGGGACTCAGGATTTCTCACACTTATACTCAACCGTTTCCTGAGTGGTAGCCCCGAGAAACTGCCGCGGTGTACCAGGGCGTCACCCAGCACTGCTGAAAGCCACAGGACTGGAGCACTTGGCAAGTTCGGCTGGCCACCCAAACACAACTCCTCACAGTTTCTTTCTCTCTTTCCTTTCTCCACAGAGGCTGGAAAGCTAAAACAATGAAAAGTAATCCTGAGAAACAGTGGCTTAACTAATGATGTCAGTCAAAACAGAGGAGGAACTTGTAATTCACATACTTCCCAGCTAACTTCTTCTTCCTCTTCTTCTTCTTCTTTTTTTTTTTAGACAGCATCTCCCTGCCACTAAGGCTGGAGTGCAGCAGCATGATCATGGCTCACTGCAGCCTCAAACTCCTGGGCTCAAGCAATCCTCCTGCCTTAGCCTCCCAAGTAGCTGGGACGACAGAGGCATGCCACCACACGTGGCTCCTAGCAAACTTCTTAATATCCTCATTAGTTATTGGGATAGACTGACTGCAGAAACAGCCACAATCCTCCATCCCTCCCAGTCCACGCCCTCTGCATCCTCAATCCACACTCTCTGCAACGTGACTGTGTAGCTCCTCCCACCAAGAGACAGAATCCATTTCCCCCACCCTTTGAATATGGGCCGGCCCTGAAATTGCTTTAAACAATGTTTATTGAAAGTGACAGTGTGCCAGCTCCACGCTTAGGTCTTAAGAAGCCTTGTGTCTTCCACTCTCCCTCTTAAACCCCTGCTGCTGCCATGAGAACAAGCTGGGTCTAGCCAATGGGGAATGAAAATCACACACAGCAGAGCCGAATTGTCCCAGCAGAGGCCACCCCAGGCCAGCCAGCCTCCAGCCAACCTGCCAGCAGACCCGAGATGCATAAGCAACCAGACTCACGAAAAATAATACACGTTGTTTTAAGTCATATGTTTTTGGGTAGTCTATTTCTGTTCTAATATTTATTGTCAAGTAACACACCATCCTAAAACCTTAGTGACTTAAAACAATGTATTATATATTCATGTATTACGATCTCCCAAGTTTCTGTGTATTAACTAGTCTCAGAGGGGCAATTTCCACCTGGGATCTTTCGGATGATTACAGTCAGATGTTGGCTGGGGCTGCAGGCATCTGAAAGGTTCAGCTCGACTGGGTGCCTGGGATGGCTCACCCAGGTGGCTGGCACAGGATACCAGCTGTCGTGCTGGACTCGTTGACCGTACATGGCCTCTGCATGAGGGATGGGCTTCTCCTATCATGGTGCTGGGTTCCACAAGGCAGGGAGAGGATGCTGCTAGGCCAGGTATGGGTTATGGCAGCGCTGGCATGGCATCGCTTCCTTCCTATTGGACAAAACAGTCATCAACCATTGGAAACATAGATGTCACATCTTGATAGGAAAACAGCAAGGTCACATTCCAAAAGAAAATATAGGATGGGAGATATTGTTGGGGTCATCTTTGGGAAATACCATCTGCCACAGTTGCATGGCATTATTGAAGCAATGAATAACAGAGACAGACATTTTTATTTTCCAGGGTTCCCTCTTCCTCGCAGCATTGCCCTCCATCCAGCCTCTCTGCCTCCCCCAGTCCATCACACAGGGAATGGCAAACACTGAGCAGTTGGAGAGAAAGGCCTGTAGGTCCTGCTGAGCTTTGTTGCCCACTCTGGGCTCAGCAGGAAAGAATGCGGGACTCACCAGTGACCACTGCCTCAAGGGCCACGAGACGAGGGGGAAGGCCCTGGTATGAATGAGCTTGTACCCTTCACCTCACTGCGTCTTGGTTTCCTCTTTGCATTTTTCTGAGGATTCCTCAGTATGCGTATGAGGAAATGCAATTGCCTAATTTCATCAGTGAGTGGGTCCAGGCAATGCAAGCCAAGTGCTTTGCCAGTACTAGGTGCTGTGGAGGAAAAAAATAAATTAGCCACAGGTTCAAATTGAGATTCTCACCTTATACTCACACAGTGAGACTAAAGGTTTCCATTTCTGCCCTCCCCACCCAGGTCTACACACAGGAGCTAGAGATTTTCAGCTGTCCTATTTAGCTTCACTCAGACCCAGGAGCTGCTGAAATTAGACCTGGCATGGTGGTGAGAACCCCATCTGGGCAGTGGGAGAGAAAGGGTTAAGATGTGTGTTCAGGCCGGGCTTGGTGGCTGAGGCCTGTAATCCCAGCACTCTGGGAGGCCGAGGTGGGTGGATCACGAGGTCAGGAGATAGAGACCATCCCATGGTGGCATGCACCTGTAGTCCCAGTTACTCGGAGGCTGAGGCAGGAGAATCGTTTGACCCTAGGAGCGGGAGGTTGCGGTGAGCTGAGATCACGCCACCGTACTCCAGCCTGGGCGACAGAGAGACTCCGGCTCAAAGAAAAAAAAGATGTATGTTCATCGCATGTTCTCACTCATAAGTGGGAGCCAAACAATGGGAACATATGGACACGGGGGAGGGGACAACACACACTGGGGGCTGTGGCAGGGGCCCTGGGAGGAAGAGCATCAGGTCAAATAGCTAATGTATGCTGGGCTTAATACCTAGGTGATGGGTTGATAGGTGCAGCTAACCACCATGGCACATGTTTACCTATGTAACAAACAATACACAAAAACAACAAATAAACAAAAAAAGAAAATACACGTTCTGCACATGTATCCCTGAACTTAAAGTAAAACTGAAAAAATTTAAAGATAATTAAAAAAAAAGAAAGATCTGTGTCTATGACCCAAGGTTCCTGAGGAGGCTCCCTGCCTCTGGCCTTCACCTCTGACCTCATCTCCAGCCTTTCCCCAGCCTAGTCTGGGTAACTGAGCTTCTGCCCCAGGTTTTTCAGCAAGCAAGATGTCCCCTCAACCCCATTTAGCTGGGAGTCTATGGTCTTGCCAACTTCCCCTATCATTTTTCCTTTTAGACCACTCCCTGTTCTGAATCCAAAACCACTTCCTGCTTCAAACAGGAAGTTCCTTCAGAAGCTAGAGGCTGTTACCCACTGAAGACAAGTATCTTTGGCAAATGCCACAGACTCTTCCTGTCAGAGCCCTGCCCACCTGCCTGAGAGCCCCTGCCAGGTCAGCAGCCAGTCTGTTCACCCCCTTGAGGGCCCCAGGCCCCAGCTGCTTGTGTCTCGGCAGGTCTCAGAGCTGAGCCCAGAGGGTTATAACAGGAAGAAGGCAGATACCTCCCATACTGACTAGGTTTTTGGCTTGCTTTGGCACCAACATCCTGTCTGCCCTGTTTCCTACTTAGGGGCAAACTGGACTGGTTTTTAATTAAGCCCATTCCCCAGAGAGCTTGGGGGAGTGATAGCCTCATAGAATTCCTTCAGTAGCTATCAGAAGGAGCCCCCATGGAGGTGGAGTTCTCAGTGAGCTGAGATCGCGTCACTGCACTCCAGCCTGGGCAACAGAGTAAGACTCTGTCTAAAAAAAAAAAAAAAAGCAGCCCCGGAGGGGCTGGGGAACAGGAGAGTGGGAGGGGGGAAAGTGAAGTCACAGGTCTAGAGTGGTTCCTTCCTGGCTGAGCTAATGCCCTAGCAATGTACTTTCTGTAATGGGCAGTTCACCTGAGCGTCTGAGCCCACAGGAGTGCCAGTCCCTCCCTGCAGTGCCTCCTCCGCAGGGCCCACAGCCACACCCTCAGGGCATACACCCTCCTTCCTATCTGTCCACTGATATGTGGGGGATGACCTTTGAACGATGTCCAGCAAATCAAGCAAAATAAAGGGAATCACGTTCACTGTAATGCATCTGCTTGGTAGAACATCTGAACAGAGAAAACATTCCCCAGAGCTCCACCCCTAGAGATAGTTTCTTTCTTTCTTTTTTCACCCAGGTTGGAGTGCAGTGACTCAATCTTGGGTCACTACAATGTCTGCCTCCCAGGCTCAAGGAATTCTCCCACTTCAGCCTCTCAAGGAGCTGGGACAACAGGCGCACCCCACCACGCCCGGCTGATTTTTTTTTTTTTGGGGTAGACATGAGGTTTCACCACATTGCCCAGGCTGGTCTCAAACTCCTTCGCTCAGGTGATCCACCCACCTGGGCCTTCCCACGTGGTGGGATTACAGACGTGAGCCACCACACCTGGCCTTCTAGAGATAGTTTCTATATTCTAGAAATGTTTTTATTTTTATTTATGTTTAACCAAATTACACTCTTCAATTCATCCTTCTGGTGCTTCCTTTGGTCTTTAGCTGAGTTTCTCTCCAAAACTAGAGGCCATAGGGTTTCTGTGGCTTCTCTGTCTCCATAATAAAGGATAGTGCTCCCTCAGTGACTGGTTTCAGGATTCTCCCCTGTACAAATCAGGCCTCTGAGAACTGTGCCCCCTTCAGAGAGGACTCCTAACCTTCCTCCTCCTCCTCTTCTTACTCCAAGGGAAATGCAAGATCAGTCTGGAATGGGCTTCTAGACTCACAGGCCATCCCCCCAGGACACAGCCTTCGGAAGAGGGCAGAGGAGGTCAGGCTCGGAGCCTCCACCACCAGCAGCTTCCCTCACTCCCTCCTCTCTCCCTTTCCCTCTTTGTCAACTTCATCCTTTCCCTCTCCTCCTTCCATTGTCTCTCCCCTGCCGCTCTGTCTCCTCTTCCTCTCCTTCCCTTTCTCCCTTTCTCCCTTCTCGCCTCCCTTTCATAGCAGGCAGCAATGAGCAGGTGGCGCTGAACTTGGATTCCACAGTCACGGGTGGGTAGATCTTGGCTCACAGTCCTGTCATTGACCAGCTACGAAGCCCCGATTGCAGGAGTCACTTTAGCTCCCTGAGCCTTTGTTTGTCACCTGCAAAATGGAGATTTTACCTGCACCACCGTGGTGCAGACAAAGTAGGCCAAAGTATCCTTTAACCCAGGGCTTGACACATGACACTCGTGGAACACTGCCGAACTGTAATCTGTGTCAGGATGTGGTAAGTGCCTACTGGGTGCTGGGACAAAAGGTACAGGAGGGAGCAAGGCAGAGATCCCTAGACAGACCTCCATTGTGATCTTTGTAATACATAGCAATTATTTATTTCCAAAAGAGGTGGAAGGAGACATAAGTAGCTTCTGCTGCCAGGCATTCAGGGACCAGCTGTAAAGGCCTTCTGCACATTGAAAAACATGGAATAGCCTGGTGTCTGGAATGAAAAGTCAACACCAGATCCCCCAGCAAAATATTTCTCCATTCAGTCTTTGCAGCTCATTGGTTTGCCTGAAATCAGTTGTTTCTTCCTGGGGAAGCAGTCTTTAAAATGGTGAGGGGAGTATGTGTCTGATGTGCCTGCACCTGTGCCTGTGGAACAGGGTGGGCTCTGAGCCCCGTGCAGGCCCATGAAGTCCCCTCAGAGCCACCAGCATGGGGTTGTCACGGGGTCCCAGCAAATGCCTGTCTGCGTGGTGTGAGATTTAAGCTGGGTGCATAGAGGTTTCACTTGGTGTGCCTGACTCATTTAGGGGGCTGCCCGAAGTGCCATGTGAGAAAGGAAGCTGAGGCCTTTGGGTCTGGAGGAAGAGAGCACTAGGGTGGACTAGCAGTATCTGTCGCAAGTGGAACTTGGAGGCAATGGAAATCGTGCATTTGCTATCTCTGTGTTGGCCACACCTTGGCAGTTGGTTCCTGCTGGCTGGGCTCTGCTCACACAAAGTGAGAGGGCTCTCAGAGGCTCTTTGCTCTGCTGCTGAGTGGGGGATGTCTTGGGAATGATGCCCTGGGGGAGCACTGCCACATCCCACACAAAAGGTCTTGATAGCTGGAGAGACTTACCAGGTGCCATAAAAATGAGGATTTCTCTCAAAGTAATATATGCATTTAATGAAATGCCTACTTCAATAAGGAATTTCACAAACCTTTACAAGCTAATTCTAAAATTCATATGGAAGAGAGAGGCCAAAGAATAGCTTAAATAACTTTGAACAAGTGGGACAGACTTAGGCTGCCAGCTATTAAAATCCATTATAGGCTGGGTGCAGTGGCTCATGCCTGTAATCCCAGCGCTTTGGGAGGCTGAGGCAGGAGGATCACCTGAGTTCAGGAGTTCGAGACCAGCCTGACCCATATGATGAAACCCCGTCTCTACTAAAAATACAAAAATTCACCAACTGTGGTGGCATGCACTTGTAATACGAGCTATTTGGGAGGCTGATACAGGAGAATTGCTTGAACCTGGGAGGCAGAGGTTGCAGGGAGCCGAGATCATGTAATTGCACTCCAGTCTGGTCAACAAGAGCAAAACTCTGTCCGGGCACCCACCCTCCCCAGAATCCGTTATAAAGGCACTAATGTTAAAGAATCACCACACAAATAGACAAATAGACAATGGAGTAGAAGACAGGGAACAGAAATAAGCCCACATATATCTGGATAACGTTGACAGGAAAATCAAATTGTAATTTCACACATAGGAGTCTTCATGAAGGTAAGGTGTTTAAAAACATTTTTAAAATTATAAAACAGTGTTTAGAAATATATGCCTTTGTAGCAAATGCATAAAAACACATACTAGAATGATAAACACCAAATTCCAGAGAAAGGGAATGGATCTCTGTGGGGCACAGAGTATGTATTAACTATGTTGATGTCTTTAAAAGAAGACAGTATTTGAAGGAAATAGGGCAAAAAGAGAAGATTCGTGAGAGCTGGATGGTGGGTGCATGAGCATTTGCAGTGTCATACTTTGTCTCCTTATGTTTGAAATATCTGATGGCCTGGCACAGTGGTTCATGCCTGTAATCCCAGCACTTTGGGAGGCCAAGGCGGGCGGATCAACTGAAGTCAGGAATTCGAGACCAGCCTGGCCAGCATGGTGAAACCCCATCTCTACTAAAAATATGAAAAACAGCCAGGCGTGGTGGCGGGTGCCTGTAATCACAGCTACTCAGGAAGCTGAGGCAGAAGAATCGCTTGAACCTGGAGGCGGAGGTTGCAGTGGGCGGAGACTGTGCCATTGCACTCCAGCCTGGGCAACAGGGGCAGACTCCATCTAAAAAATATATATATATATATATATATATATATATATATATATATATACGATGGTCAGGCACAGTGGCTCACATCTGTAATCCTAGCACTCTGGGAGTCTGGGGAGGGAGGATCACCTGAGGTCAGGAGTTCAAGATTAGCCTGGGCAACATAGTGAGACCTTGTCTCAAAAAAAAAAAAAAGAAAGAAAGAAAGAAAATGAAATATTAGGGAAAAAAAATTATCCAGGTCCCTTGTCTCCAGGATTCCCCCAAAAGCCTGGTTATGGCTTGGGAAGGCAAAGGGCAGGGTGTTTTTGTGTATCTCTCACATATGACACTCAATGACTTCACAATCATTAATTCATCACCCACTAAGGGTCATGCACTGAGGTAACAAGCCTAATGAAGGTCCGGCCCTCCCTAGTACAGGAGGCAGGTAAACGATCATACTGTGACAGATGCTCCAACGGGGATGTGCTTGCACAGGCTAGGGACAGCGCAGGGGGAAGGAGCCATCCATCCTGCCGAGAGTGTGAGTACCAGGAAAGCATGGCATTGGGCCTTCAAGGATGAGGAGTTTGCTGGACACAGTGACTGAGGAGGGCAGCACGTGAGTAAAGAAAACAAAGAAAGGAACTGTCTGTCATGTTGTGGGCTGGAGGGCAGCATTCGCACTGGACAAGCTCTTCAGGAAGATCCTTCTGGCAGGTAGTGGGCGGAAAAATGAGTGAAGTCAGAGAGGTGGACTAGGAATCCAGTGAAAGTGGATTTAAATGAGAGGTGATGAAAAACTCAGCTACAACAGAGTGACTTTGGTTATAATTTCCCTGCAAAACTGCCAATTCTCTGAGGGAGGGACTAGCGCTGAATCAGGTTTTGTTTTATCTCCCCAGAGCACCTACATCGTTCCCTGCTTATGATAGGAGCTCAAACAAATACATGTTGGTGGAAGGGAGGGAGGAAGGAGCAGACAGGCCCACAGGCCCATGCCCTTCTTTTACAGATAAGGAGACAGAGCTGGGGCAGAGGGCGGGTGGAGGAGTGTTCAAGGACATCCGTGGCTGGAAACTTGCTATCTGAAACAGTAAGGAGCCCTCTAACCATTCTGCTGACAAATTTATGAGCACATGGCTTTGAATAACAAACACCCTGCAGGTAAAGTTCCATTACAACGAATCTTGTTATATAGTTGGGTCTTTCATAGAGAAGTGCTTTCCTCCCTCTTCAGGCAGAAAGAGATCCTTTAAAATAGATTGAAATGCTCTGTGATGAATAATATCAAACAGTAAGCCCTTCACCTGGCCTGGGTCCAAATAACAGGCTCTATTCAGGTGGCTCTGAAAGCACCTGATTGTGTGCTGTGGGCATTGTGGGCAGGGCAAGTCCAGCAGAACTTTACAAGTCTTTTGTTTTGCCACCAAGAAGTAATTGGTTCTCCACCCTAGTGTAATAAACTTCCAGCCACCTGAATGAAATTCACCTAATTTAACAAACTGCAAGAGAAGCAAAACAACTCCCAGAGCACTGAGTATTGAAACTGCTTCTCTGCACACTTCAGTTTCACCCTTTCACCTGGCTCTTCTTTTTTAGCTTCTCAACATGCTCAAGGCTTGTAGCCAAAAAATGAAAGCACTGTGGCCGGGTGTGGTGGCTCACGAGGCTCACCTCTGTAATCCCAGCAGTTTGGGAGGCCGAGGCGGGTGGATCGCCTGAGGTCAGGAGTTTGAGACCAGCCTGGCCAACATGGTGAAACCCCATCTCTACTAAAAATACAAAAATTAGTTGGGCATGGTGGCAGGCATCTGTAATCCCAGCTACTCAGGAGGTTGAGGCAGGAGAATTGCTTGAACCCAGGAGGCGGAGGTTGCAGTAAGCTAAGATCGCAACATTGCACTCCAGCCTGGACGACAGAGCAAGACTCCATCTCAAAAAAAAAAAAAAAAAAGAAAGAAAAAAACCACTGCAAGCTACTCTTTATTCTGCTTCTTTCCACACTGTGTGGCACTTTCCAGCAATAAGCGATTCTGCAAGGAGCCATCTATACTCAGTTTCTTACCATCTCATTGTTTGCTGTGTAGCAATGTAGTATGTAAGAATTTTACATGAGCATCACCGTGATGTAAGTGCTGTTGTTATTCACATTTTATGGATGAGGACAAGGAGGCCCTGAACAGCGGAGGATTTGCCCTGGATCACCAGAATTTGGGCAAAGATATGCTCTTACGCCTTTTTCTCCCGCCTTAAACCTTGTGCTCATTACAAGTTGCCTTGAATGAAAAAAATACACAAGAACGTTGCATGGGCCTATCTCACTTATTGATTCACTCATTTCTTCATTATTTAACACTTACTGGAGGCCTACCACGTACGAGACAAAGAAGGGAGAGACATGAGTCTCCACTGAGATGCTCGGAGTCCAGAAGGGGAGGCAGGCCTGCAGCATAGCGCGAGAAGAGCTGTGGCAAATCGGCGGGCAGGGGCCAGGGAGGCCCAGAGGAAGCCGCTCACTTTGCTCATAGCAATGGTTCCCAAATTTCACCATGCATTAGAATCACCTGAGATCTTTAAAAACCACCAATTCGAGGTTCCCACCCCAAGATATTATGACTTAATTGACAGGGGGTGGGGTTGAAAACTCTCCAGGTGATTCTAATGTTCAGCAAAATTTGGGAAACACTGGCTTCAAGGGTAATGAGTGGGGAGTTTGGTTTGTAACAACGCAAATCCCAGCTCAAACTATCTTGAGAATAGACAATGAAGTGGGTAAGGAGGTGTTGTGCCAAACCCCTATCAGCTCCCGTCGAGATGGCGCCAGTTTCAAGAGGCCGAAGAAGAGACCCAGAGCCATCAAACGAGACATAGGGTTTGACTGGGGGCTCACAAACAGGGGAGAGAGTCCAGTGGTGGCACACTGGGCAGAAGAACCACGCTGCTTGCAAAAGTGTGCAGTTGACATAGAATTGTCACTTAACACCCTCCCCCTAACGACCTCCACCTGACAAACTTCATTTAACCCCGCCAAAAGGGCCTGGATCCCATGTATGGAATTGTGGCCGGGCTGCGAGGCTCAGATGTTCCTCATAGATAAGGAATGAGTCTCTGGGTTGGCCATTCTGGGATTTCTTAGCTTGGAACTCTAAATACACATTCAGGTGCGCCTGTCATACAGGGTCATTCTTAGGGTATGCTTAAGTTATCACTGTCAGGTATGTCTACCATGCACCGACGCATCTACCATAAAGGGAGGAGCTATGTGTTGGCTTACATTACATTTTTAAAAGGTGTTCAAAGGCTATATAGCTCTGGATAGGGTTTGATCCAGGTCTCAAAAGATGTCACCGGGATGTTTTCCTTTTTCCCTAGTGGTGGTTCCATTCTAAGTCTCCCCTCGCTTGCAAGATGCAGCAGTTCCAATCTCTGTCTCCTGCTTCCTTCACATCCTGTGCAAAGAAGAGGTCTGAGGTTCTTATAAGCAAAAAACCCAGAATTGCATTTATTGGCTCTGGTTTGGGCCTGAGTCAATGACTGGGTCCACAGACACAGAGACTTAATCTAGTTGTGTGTCCCACCTCTGGGGCCAGAAATTGGAGGCAGCCTCACCTAGAAGCCTGTGGTAGAGAGTGGAGGATTTGTAACAGATCCTACACATCCTGGGAGATGAGGGTGAAGATGTTGTCAGGGTTAGACAGAGGAGATTCGCTGTATTTTCTAGGAGGTAGAGATATTTAAATAGGAGAAAGACAAGATGACTTTGTATTTTAAGATATCACTCCACCAGTTATAGAAAGGACATAGGTAACTTTTTTCTTTTTTTTTAGACACAGTCTTGCTCTGTCATGCAGGCTGGAGTGCAGTGCAGGATCTCAGCTCACTGCAACCTCCACCCCGCAGTTTCAAGCAATTCTTGTGCCTCAGTCTCCAGAGTAGCTGGGACTAGAGGTGTGCACTACCACACCGAGCTAATTTTTGTATTTTTAGTAGAGATGGGGTTTTGCTCTGTTGACTAGGCTGATCTCGAACTCCTGGGCTGAAGCCATCCTCCTGCCTCGGCCCCAGAATGCTGGAATTACAGGTGTGAACCATCGCTCCTGGTGGGGAATTTTTTAAAAAGGTAATTCTAGGCTGGGTACAGTGGCTCACACCTGAAGTCCCAGCACATTGCAGGCCAAGGCAAGAGAACAGGAGACAGGTAAATGGCTATAGTGTGACAAATGCTAAAATACAGGTTTTCTGGAAAAGGCTAGGAGTAGCACAGTAGGAATGAGCAATCTGAGTGTGACTTGAGCCCAGGAATTCGAGACCCTATGCGTTCAAAGAGAGAGAGAGAAATTAGTTGTGTGTGGTGGTTCACGCCTGTAGTCTTAGCTACTCAGGAGGCTGAGGTGGGAGGATCACTTGAGCCCCAGGAGTGGGAAGCTGCATTGAGCTATGATCACACCACTGCACTCTAGCCTGGGTGACAGAATGCGACTCAGTCTCTTTTAGAAAGGTAATTGTAGTTGTTCAGAGAAGAGATATTGGGTACCTAAACTAAGACAGCAACAATAGGGATGAAAAGGATGGAGAGAATTCAAGAGATGTTTCTCAACTAGAATTTAAAGGATTTGTTAACCAATTGGAAAAGAAGATTTAGACAAAGAGAGAAACCCCAGAACCGCAGGAGAACCACTAAGAATTCTAGTTCGGGAAGTGGGGCGGATGGTGATACCATCAGTGAGATTAGGAATACAGATCATTGGCCGGGCGCGGTGGCTCAGGCCTGTAATCCTAGCACTTGGGAGGCCAAGGCGGGCAGATCACGAGGTCAACAGACTGAGACCATCCTGGCCAACATGGTGAAACCCCGTCTCTACTTATAAAAATTAGCTGGGTGTGGTGGTGCGTATCTGTAAGTCCCAGCTACTCGGGAGGCTGAGGCAGGAAAATCGCTTGAACCCGGGAGGCAGAGGTTTCAGTGAGCCGAGATCGTGCCATTGCACTCCAGCCTGACTCCATCTCAAAAAGGAATATAGCTCATTAAGAGGGTTTTGGACAATTCACTTTGGACATGTTGACTTTGAGATGTGTTGAAGGCATCCAGGAAGCCACGTCCAAGAGCAAATGAACATGAATCTGGAATTTGGGAGACAGCTGGAATTGCAGTGCCCATATGATAGCTGAGACAGAAATTAGCTGGGCGTGGTAGTGGGCGCCTGTAATCTCAGCTACTCGGGAGGCTCAGGCAGGAGAACTGCTGAAGCCCTGGAGCCGGAGGTTGCAGTGAGCCGAAATGGCACCATTGCACTCCAGCCTGAGTGACACAGTGGACACTCTGTCTCAAAATAAATAAATAAATAAATAAGTTTGATGGTAAGAGGGCAGTGGCTCAAGTAGATGTGTCAAATCTTTCTTCATGATTTTTGTGATTTATTTCCTTTTCTTAGTTTGGTTTGATGAGAGAATTTTGACTATAATGAATGCTACAGGAAAAACTAAAGGAGAGAGAAACGCTGAAGATAAGAGATAGTGATTTTTCCATAGACAGAAAGCAGATTAGCAGTTGCTGGGGCCCAGGAGGAAGGGGGAGTGGAGTGACTGTTTAATGGGCGTGGGTTTCCTTTTGGGGTGATAAAATTGTTCTGAAACTATGTGTGAAGCAGCTCCCATATAAGAAAGAAAAATGTTCTGGAACCAGATAGTGGTGGTTGTACAATTTACTTTGAATTTTATTTAATTTTTTTTGAGATCAGGTCTTGCTCTGTTACCCAGGCAGGAGTGCAGTGGCATAACCTCAGCTCACTGCAACCTCTGCCTCCTAGATTCAAGAGATTCTCGCACCTCAGCCTCCTGAGGAGCTGGGATTACAGGTGTGTGCCACCACACCCGGCTAATTTCTGTGTTTTTAGTAGAGACAGTTTCACTATGTTGGCCAGGCTGGTCTCGAACTCCTGGCCTCAAATAATCTGCCCGCCTCAGCCTCCCAAAGTGCTGGGATTCCAGCATGAGCCACCGCACGTGGCCAACTTTGTGACAACTTTATAACAACTTCACTACCCCTATTTGATGAAGAGAAAGCTGAGGATCAGAGAGACTAATTTATTTTTTTGATTGCGTTTTAGGTTTTGGGGTACATGTGAAGCACATGCAAGTTTGTTGCATAGGTACACACATGGCAGTGTGATTTGCTGCCTTCCTCCCCCGTCACCTATATCTGGCATTTCTCCCCATGCCATCTCTCCCCAACTCCCCACCCACCTTTGTCCCTCCCCTATTTCTCCCCCGACAGACCCCAGTGTGTGATGCTCTCCTCCCTGTGTCCATGTGTTCTCATTGTTCAACACCCACCTATGAGTGAGAACATGCGGTGTTTGATTTTCTGTTCTTGTGTCAGTTTGCTGAGAATGATGGTTTCCAGTTTCATCCATGTCCCTACAAAGGACACGAACTCATCGTTTTTTATGGCTGCATAATATTCCGTGGTGTATATGTGCCACATTTTTCCTGTCCAGTCTATCATCGATGGGCATTTCGGTTGGTTCCAGGTCTTTGCTATTGTGAACAGTGCTGTAATGAACATTCGTGTGCATGTGTCCTTATAGTAGAACGATTTATAATCCTTTGGATATATACCCAGTAGTGGGATTGCTGGGTCAAATGGAATTTCTATTTCTAAGTCCTTAAGGAATCGCCATGCTGTCTTCCACAATGGTTGAACTAATTTACACTCCCACCAACAGTGTAAAAGTGTTCCTATTTCTCCACATCCTCTCCAGCATCTGTTGTCTCCAGATTTTTTAATGATCGCCATACTAACTGGCGTGAGATGGTATCTCAATGTAATTTTGATTTGCATTTCTCTAATGACCAGTGGTGATGAGCATTTTTTCATATGTTTGTTGGCCTCATGTATGTCTTCTTTTGTAAAGTGTCTGTTCATATCCTTCACCCACTTTTGAATGGGCTTGTTTGTTTATTTCTTGTAAATCTGTTTTAGTCGTTTGTAGATTCTGAACATCAGCCCTTTTTCAGATGAGTAGATTGCAAAAATTTTTTCCCATTCTGTTGGTTGTCAATTCAGTCTAATGACTGTTTCTTTTGCTGTGCAGAAGCTGTGGAGTTTGATTAGGTCCCATTTGTCTATTTTGGCTTTTGTTGCCAGTGCTTTTGGTGTTTTGGTCATGAAGTCCTTGCCTATGCCTATGTCCTGAATGGTTTTGCCTAGATTTTCTTCTAGGGTTTTTATGGTGTTAGGTCTTAGGTTTAAGTCTTTAATCCATCTGGAGTTAATTTTAGTGTAAGGTGTCAGGAGGGGGTCCAGTTTCTGCTTTCTACACACGGCTAGCCAGTTTTCCCACACCATTTTTTTTTTTTATGAGACAGAGCCTCACTCCGCCACCAGGCGCCAGGCTGGAGTGCAGTGGCGCGACCTGCAGCCTCTGCCTCCTGGGTTCAAGCAATTCTCCTGCCTCAGCCTTCCGAGTAGCTGGGACTACAGGCACGCACCACCATGCCCAGCTAATTTTTTGTATTTTTATCAGAGACGGGGTTTTACCATGTTGGCCAGGATGGTCTCAATCTCTTGACCTCGTGATCTGCCCGCCTCGGCCTCCCAAAGTGCTGGGATTACAGGCATGAGCCACCATGCCCGGCCTCCTGACACCATTTATTAAACAGGGACTCCATTCCCCATTGCTTGTTTTTGTCAGGTTTGTCAAAGATCAGATGATTGTAGATGTGTTGTGTTGCCTTCGAGGCCTCTGTTCTGTTCCATTGGTCTATATCTCTGTTTTGGTACCAGTGCCATGCTGTTTTGATTACTGTAGACTTGTAGTATAGTTTGAAGTTTGGTAGTGTGATGCCTCCTGCTTTGTTCTTTTTGCTTAGAATTGACTTGGCTATGCAGGCTCTCTTTTGGTTCCATATGAAGTTTAAGGTGGTTTTTTTCCAGTTCTATGAAGAAGGTCATTGGTAGCTTGATGGGGATAGCATTGAATCTGTAAATTACTTTGGGCAGTATGGCCATTTTCACAATATTGATTCTTCCTAACCATGAACATGGAATGTTTCTCCATCTGTTTGTGTCCTCTCTTATTTCCTTTGGCAGTGGTTTGCAGTTCTTGAAGAGGTCCTTTACATTCCTTGTTAGTTGTATTGCTAGATATTTTATTCTCTTTGTAGCAATTGTGAATGGCAGTTTGTTCTTGATTTGGCTCTCTTTAAGTCTGTTATTGGTGTATAGGAATGCTTGTAATTTTTGTACATTGATTTTGTATCTTGAGACTTCGCTGAAGTTGCTTATCAGTTTCAGGAGATTTTGGGCTGAGACGATGGGGTCTTCTAGATATACAATCATGTCGTCTGCAAATAGAGACAATTTGACTTCCTCCTTTCCTATTTGAATACCCTTTATTTCTTTTTGTTGCCTGATTGCTCTGGCTAGAACTTCCAATACTATATTGAATAGGAGTGGTGAGAGAGGGCATCCTTGTCTAGTGCCAGATTTCAAAGGGAATGCTTTGAGTTTTTGCCCATTCAGTATGATATTGGCTGTTGGTTTGTCGTAAATAGCTTTTATTATTTTGAGATACATTCCGTCAATACCTAGTTTATTGAGGGTTTTTAGCATAAAGGGCTGTTGAATTTTGTCAAAGGCCTTTTCTGCATCAATTGAGATAATCATGTGGTTTTTGTCTTTGGTTCTGTTTATGTGGTGAATTACGTTTATAGACTTGCGTATGTTGAACCAGCCTTGCATCCCTGGGATGAAGCCTACTTGATCATGGTGGATAAGCTTTTCGATGTGCTGTTGCAATGGGTTTGCCAGTATTTTATTGAAGATTTTTGCATCTATGTTCATCATGGATATTGGCCTGAAGTTTTCTTTTCTTGCTGAGTCTCTGCCGGGTTTTGGTATTAGGATGATGTTGGTCTCATAAAATGATTTGGGAAGGATTCCCTCTTTTTGGATTGTTTGGAATAGTTTCAGAAGGAATGGTACCAGCTCCTCTTTGTACGTCTGGTAGAATTCGGCTGTGAACCCATCTGGACCTGGGCTTTTTTGGGTGGTAGGCTCTTAATTGCTGCCTCAACTTCAGCCCTTGTTATTGGTCTATTCAGGGTTTCGACTTCTTCCTGATTTATGCTTGGGAGGATGTAAGTGTCCAGGAATTTATCCATTTCTTCCAGGTTTACTAGTTTATGTGCATAGAGTTGTTTGTAATAATCTCTGATGATGGTTTGTATTTCTGTGGAATCTGTGGTGATATCCCCTTTATAAAATTTTTTATTGCATCTATTTGATTATTCTCTCTTTTCTTTTTTATTAATCTGGCTAGTGGTCTGTCTATTTTGTTGATCTTTTCAAAAACCAGCTCCTGGATTTATTGATTTTTTTGAAGGGTTTTTTGGGTCTCTATCTCCTTCAGTTCTGCTCTGATCTTAGTTATTTCTTGTCTTCTGTAGGTTTTGAGTTTTTTTGATCTTGCTCCTCTAGCTCTTTCAATTTTGATGATAGGGTGTCAATTTTAAATCTCTCCTTGCTTCTCATGTGGGCATTTATTGCTATATATTTTCCTCTAGAGACTGCTTTAAATGTGTCCCAGAGATTCTGGTATGTCGTGTCTTCGTTCTCGTTGGTTTCAAAGAACATCTTTATTTCTGCCTTTATTTCATTGTTTATCCAGTCAACAACATTCAAGAGCCAGTTTTTCAGTTTCCGTGAAGTTGTGTGGTTCTGAGTTAGTTTCTGAATTCTGAGTTCTAAATTGATTGCACTGTGGTCTGAGAGACCGTTTGTTATGATTTCTATTCTTTTGCATTTGCTGAGGAGTGATTTACTTCCAATTATGTGGTCAATTTTACAGTAGGTGTGATGTGGTGCTGAGAAGAATGTATATTCTTTAGATTTGGGGTGGAGGGTTCTGTAAATGTCTATTAGGTTTGCTTGGTCCAGGTCTGAGTTCAAGTCCTGGATATCTTTGTTAATTTTCTGTCTCGTTGTTCTGTCTAATATTGACAATGGGGTGTTAAAGTCTCCCACTATTATTGTGTGGAGTCTAAGTCTCTTTGTAAGTAATTAAGAACTTGCCTTATGTATCTGGGTGCTCCCCGTATTGGGTGCGTATATATTTAGGATCATTAGCTCTTCTTGTTGTATTGATCCTTTTACCATTATGTAATGTCCTTCTTTGTCTCTTTTGATCTTTGTTGGTTTAAAGTCTATTTTATCAGAGATGAGAATTGCAACTCCTGCTCTTTTTTTTGCTCTCCATTTGCTTGGTAAATCTTCTTCATCCCTTTATTTTGAGCCATTGTGTATCCTTGCATGTGAGATGGATTTCCTGGATACAGCACACTGATGGGTTTTGGCTTTTTATCCAATTTGCCAGTCAGTGTCTTTTGATTGGACATTTAGCCCATTTACATTTAGGGTTAATATTGTTATGTGTGAATTTGATCCTGCCATTTTGATGCTAGCTGGCTGTCTTGCCCGTTAGTTGATGCAGTTTCTTCATTGTGTTGATGCTCTTTACCATTTGGTATGTTTTTGGAGTGGCTGGTACTGGTTGTTCCTTTCTATGTTTAGTGCCTCTTTCAGGAGCTCTTGTAAAGCAGGCCTGGTGGTGATGAAATCTCTGAGTACTTGCTTGTTTGCAAAGGATTTTATTTTTCCTTCACTTATGAAGCTTAGTTTGGCTGGATATGAAATTCTGGGTTGAAAGTTCTTTTCTTTAAGGATGTCGAATATTGGCTCCCCACTCTTTTCTAGCTTGTAGGGTTTCTGCTGAGAGATCTGCTGTGAGTCTGATGGGTTTCCCTTTGTGTGTAACCCAACCTTTCTCTCTGGCTGCCCTTAGCATTTTCTCCTTCATTTCAATCCTGGTGAAGCTGACGATTATGTGCCTTGGGGTTGCTCTTCTTGAGGAATATCTTTGTGGTGTTCTTGTATTTCCTGGACTTGAATATTGGCCTGCCTTGCTAGGTTGGGGAAGTTTTCCTGGATAATATCCTGAAGAGTATTTTCCAGCTTGGATTCATTCTCTCCGTCACATTCAGGTACACCTATCAAATGTAGATTAGGTCTTTTCACATAGTCCCATATTTCTTGAAGGCTTTGTTCATTCCTTTTTACCCTTTTTTCTCTTAATCTTGCCTTCTCATTTTATTTCATTGAGTTGACCTTTGACCTCTGATATCCTTTCTTCTGCTTGGTCAATTCGGCTGTTGAAACTTGCGTATGCTTCGCGAAGTTCTTGTGTTGTGTTTTTCAGCTCCATCAATTCACTTATATTCCTCTCTAAGTTGTTTATTCTTGTTAGCATTTCGTCAAATCTTTTTCCAAGGTTCTTAGTTTCTTTGCATTGGGTTAGAACATGTTCTTTTAGCTCACAGAAGTTTTCTTATTACCCACCTTCTGAAGCCTGATTCTGTCAATTCATCATACTCATTCTCCATCCAGCCTTGTTCCCGTGCTGGTGAGGAGTCGTGATCCCTTGTAGGAGGAGAGGCATTCTGGTTTTGGGTGTTTTCATCCTTTTTGCGCTGGTTTCTTCCCATCTTTGTGGATTTATCCACCTGTCGTCTTTGTAGTTGTTGACTTTCAGATTGGGTCTCTGAGTGGATGTCCAGTTTGTTGATGATGAAGTTATTTCTTTCTGTTTCTTAGTTTTCCTCTAACAGTCTGGCCCCTCTGCTGTAGGACTGCTGAGGTCTACTCCAGGCCCTGCTTGCCTGAGGATCACCTGCAGCGGCTGCAGAACAGTAAGGGTTGCTGCCAGTTTCTTCTTCTGCTATCTTTGTCCCAGAAGGATACCTGCCAGATATCAGTCTGAGCTCTCCTTTATGAGGTGTCTCTTTGGGATATATGGAGGTCAGGGAGCTGCTTGAGGAGACAGTCTGTCCTTTATAGGAGCTCAAGTGCTGAGCTGTGAGCTCCGTTGTTCATTCAGAGCTGCTAGGCAGGTACGTTTACGTCTGCTGCAGTAGAACTCATAAACTCCCTTTTTTTTTCCCCAGGTGCTCTGTCCCGGGGGAGTTAGGGCTTTATTTATGAGTTTCTGTTGTGTTGCTGCCTTTTTTCAGGGCTGCCTTGCCCAGCGAGGAGGCAGCCTAGTCACTGTCTCCCTGCAGAGGCTTTGCTGAGCTGCTGTGGGCTCTGCCCAGCTGCCATGTGAACTTCCCCTGCAGTCCTGTTTATACGGGTGTAGTTAGAACTGCCTCGGCAATGGCGACCCACCTCTATGATGGCGGACTCTCTCTGTAATGGTGGGCTGCCTCAGCAATGGCAAACTACCTCCTTAGTGGTGGATTGCCTCGGTAATGGCGGATGCTCCTCCCCTACAGAGCTGGACCTTCCCGGGTTCAGCTGTGCTTGCTGTGAAACTCTCAATCCAGAGCGTTTCTGACTGCTGTTTTTTGTGGGGGGTGGGGACCAGTCGAGCCTGATTACCTGGCTCCCTGCATCAGAGCCCTTTTTTTTTTTTTTCTTTGAACGGTCGACTCTCTCCCAGGTGTTCCAGTCACCTGTTGAAAAGGCACCAGGATCTGTGTTATTTCCTGTGTGGCGACCTACTGTGCCGGCTGAAACAGCTGCGCTGAGATTCGTGGCGCTTTTTTGCCCGGGGAATCTCCTGGCCTGGCTTCCTGTTTCAGTCCCCTTTTTTAATCAGATGAATGGGCGACTCTGTCTCCTAGGAACTCCAATGGCCAGCTAAAAATGGCGGCCGGACCTGTGTATTTTGTAAGGACAACCGCTGCGCCGGGGTGCCAGCAAAACAGTCACGCCGGCCAAAACAGCCGCGCCGACCCGTGGGGGCTCCTCCGCCTGGCAATCTCCTGGTCTGTGGGCAATAAAAATCCTTCTGGAAATGTGGTGTCCACTCACCCTCCATGCTTACGCTGGGAGCTGCAATCCTGAGCTGCTCCTAATCAGCCATTTTGGATCCTTTCTTCGAGACTAATTTATTAAAGGTGATACAGCTAGATTTGAGATTCCACCCCGAGCTGGTTTAACTACAAGCCCAAACCCTTAACCCTTTCATCTGGCCTCTGCAGCTACAAGATTTCATTGAGTGCATATGCTGATAATGTGAACTGATCATATTCTCCAGGTGTAATGGGCCCAGTCCCTGGATAATGAGGATATCTTTTTTTTAAAATTATTCCTTTTGATTAATCTTTTTAATTGGGCACAGCTTTGATTATAAAAAAAGATAAAGCTTATTTTTAATACAAAGAAGAAAAGATGTTAGAGGTAGGGTGCTTCTCTGAAGGAGATGTCATAGTCATGTAAGCAACCGCTAGAGAAGATGTGAAACTTCACAGGGACGTGGGTGAGTCTGTTTGCAGAATGTGGAAGGAGCATGAGCTGGGGCAATAAGGAAGACTTTTCAAGGTGATGACCTGTAGCACAGTCTTCTCACTGGGTGGAAAGGAACAGCGGGAGCCTTTTAGAAGGGACACACCAAGCCTGAAGCTGAGCCCAGCAGGGATGGGGGAGGAATGGCCAGGCAGGCTGGATCCATAGGGTGATGTTTCATGCCATCTCTTTCCTGGTCCTCCCTCTCCCCCTCTTCCAGTTCCCATTCCTCCTCCTCTGCCCAGAGTGAACCATGCAACATAAGTTTGCTTTGCTCTCTGCTGTCCACAGAGCAGATAAAGCCTTGTTTTAAGATGCCTCCCCTCAGTCCTTAGGGAAATAGAAAACCTCGAGGGCTGGCCACTCAGGCATTCTTAGAAGGCCACTGTGGCTCGTGCCTTTCCACTTTGTTCTGGGATCCTGTGACTCTCGGGCACAGACCCAGCGTAGCCTTCACTCAATGGCTTCTTTGATTTTCTCCCAGTTGGACTGTCAGAAATTGTTGGCCAGTGGGAAGAATGCTGAGTGGTAACTGTGCAGAGAAACAACTATTGCATTTCTGCCAGAAGTCAGATTTCTTTTCAGCCTTGCCTTACACAGAAGTATCAGACTCCTGCACTTGTGATATTGCCCAAACCGGTTTGCCCAATCTGCCGTTTACCTGATGGGCAATTCCTTTCCTTTCATCACTGTTTTACCATCTTTTGGGAGGGGGTGGCCTACTTTTTTTTTGCCACTTCTTTGGCAATGTCTTCGGATATATCTAAAAGTTTTTCCTATTTCTAATAAGTATACATCACATTTGCAGTAGTTTTGCTGCTAATGAGATATGTGCTTCTGATAAGTTTCAGAGTGACTAAGTGATAAGGGCTGAGGCTCAGGAGATGGAGAGACCAGGGTTTGAATCCTAGTTCTGCCCGTTACTAGGCCTTAACCACCCTGGTCTTTGGTTTCCCCAAGTGTAGAATGGAGTTAAAAATCTCAGCCTGGTATATGGATGTTGTGAAGATAAATAAGGTAGAACTCATCTTTCTCATCACTTCTAACTTGGATGATGTGGTGACCCTTAGAAGAAGATGGTACCTTTCACCAAATAAGTGAACCTGCCCCTGGCCCTAGATTCAGCAAAGCTGGAGGAGGAAAATCTGCTTGAGCTGCAGGAGCTGGAAGCTTGGCAACTGCCCCGTGCCAGCAACACACCTGAGCGGCAGTGTTGCCTGGTGCCCTGTGCTGACCTGACACAAAGATTGCTTCCTACAACCAGGTGCGGTGGCTCATGCCTGTAATCCCAGCATTTTGGGAGGCTGAGGCGGGCAGATCACCTGAGCTCAGGAGTTCGAGACCAGCCTGGCCAACATGGTGAAACCCTATCTCTACTAAAAATACAAAAATTAGCCAGGTATGGTGGCGCACGCCTGTAATCCCAGCTATTCAGGAGGCTGAGGCAGGAGCATTGCTTGAACGTGGGAGGCAGAGGTTGCAGTGAGCCAAGATCACCCCACCGCACTCCAGCCTGGGCAACAGAGTGATACTCTGCTCAAAAAAAAAAATAAAAAAGATTGCTTCCTAATCTCATGCAAATATCCCTGATGGCCAGTCCTAATTCAGAACCACCCAGGAAAGGAAATTCTGGAAAACAGGTCTAGTTTAGCAAGTTTCTATAATACAAAACCACCACACTTACAAATAGGAGGGGAAGGCAACTAACATTAATTGAGAGCCTTTACATATGACATCTTATTTGATCTATGCTCTGATCTTACAAAGTCAGGGTCATTACCTCCATCTACTGGCTTGCTCCAAGTCATACCATTAGGGAGCACATAGGTTGGAACTCAGGTTGTTGGAGCCTGGACTCTTTTCGCTCGAGTTGACCGGTGAAGCTGGTTTGGGCTTTTCTATTTGGGGGACTCAGTTCCATCACAGTAATGCTTGGAATGCCCCTGCAGATCTCACTCACCTGAAAAGGAGGAAAACACCCCTTCTGAACTGATCAGAGCCAGTGCTGCCCTAGGTGGTCTCTTGCCACCTAAGCTGTTCCTAGGAGAAAGCTTTTAAGAGAAAAGTAGTTAGGCAGGAATTTAATTTTCATTTGAAAGTGTTAATCCACTACAAAATGTACTGCACTTAGAGAGCAGCTTAATGGGAGGGAGAATGTGTGAAAGTAGGGGTCGGGAGGGAGGGGATAATGGGAAGGTCAGGATGATGTAACTTTCCCAGAGGTAAAAGGTATAAATTCCTCTGAAATTTCATATGGGCCCGTGTCTATGACTATGGCTTTACCAAAAGCCAGTGCAGGCTCAGGCTCATTAGAGAAGTAGTGGCTGGGTGGTACAAGCACTTGTCTAGTCTATGTTTTGTTTTTAAATAGTTTCCTTTTATTCCTTCAACAAACATTTCCTGACACCTCCCACCTGCTGGGTGCTGTTTAAGCAATGTGCGCTGAGGATGCGATGTTGCATACCACACGGAGGAGACTCTCCTCAAGGGTTTTAAAGTCCGGGGTACAGATGACTAGTTCCTGTCTTCACGTGGGTTTCTGCAAAAGCCGACCCTGGGATGAGTCTGAATGTCTGCAGCTTATTGGGAAGTAACCCCAGGAAGCACCGTAAGGGACTGGGGAAGTGTGATGGAGAAGTGACAAGGAGGAAGCCAATGTGGGCTACTGCTATGGACACCTGGGGCCCAGTCCTGCTGGGGCTCTCTGAGACAGAGCTAGAGAGAGAGAACCCAGCTCCAGATATTCCCCCATGGAGGGGTGAGAAATTGGGGGTATATATCCACAACCCTTGCCCACACTGTGTTGAAGGTTGCTCCCCGTGGTATTGAATCGCCTATATTTCTGGTTGCTGCTGAGGCTAGGGGAGAACCCTCAGGTGGAGTCCGAGATGGTTGCATTAGAAAGCCACTGGCCAATATGGAAACTAACTGCCTGTGCTAGATCTACCTGACATATATCCGTGTGTCCCTTCTCCTTTCCTAATTGCTCTCAGCATTCACTCAGGTGTTCTCCCCTCTCCCGTGCAGCCCATGGGTCTCAGGGGAAGCTGAGCCCACCCCAGCTCTAGGAGGGGGCCTTGACTGGCATGGACAATCAGCACATTCCATTCCTCCGGCTGTGGTACCAGTTCAAGTGGGCATGTGACCCACTCCAATCCGATGAAGCTCAGGACCATGCTTGGAATGCTGGGCCAGAAATATGCTCTTTTGGATAAGGAAGTGTGTGGCAGTGAGAGCACTGGCGCTTGCTACCATGAGGAAAACCAGTCTGAAGAGAAGCCAACGCAGCGGAGGGCAGAGCTGAGACAACTGCAGACAAAGGTGGCTGGAGCTCCCCCTGCAGTCCTCAGTTATAGAGTTCTCTTTCTCTCTTTTTGTGGTCAGTTTTCCTCCATTGCAAATGGCACGCAATTGCTGGTGGCCCTAACTTTCATGGAAAGAGGGCCTCTCTCACTCTGTATCTACACACTGGTCTTCAAGAAGAATTCTGCTTGGATCATGGGCTTGTCTGTTGGAATGATCACTATATCGGATGGTTGGTCGGGTCTGGGAACTGTGTCCAGTCCTGTAGCCAGGAGGGCAGGGAGGTTAGCAAAACAAGGGGGGAATGGAGGCTCAGGCCAATGAATTCCTTCCCCCACATACAACAACTAGCTTCGGCAGTCCGCGATATGGTCTTGCCACCTCTCTAGCTTCATCTTGGATTATTCTCATGTTTCATTCCCTGCTCCATCCCCTCCACCAAGATTAGTGTGTGGAACGTGGCAGGCACTCAGTCAGCATCTGCTCAATGAATGAATGAAGGAATCCTTTGCAGTTCCTGGCTCTGTCCCTCATCTCTGATTTTGTGTTTCAGTTGCTGCCTGTCCTAGCGCTCACCATACTCCTTCCCATCTGCCTGCCACTCATCTCTCACAGCTCAATGGAAGGGATGCCTCCTCTGTCAAGTCTTCCCACTCCCCTCAGTCTCCTCACTGTCCCCCAGCATCCCAGATAGATCTGGGGTGGCGGTATTGGGAAGTGTAAAGAGCACGGACTTGGAAGTCCACCAGTTCCATTCATTCTGCCGGGTGCTGGCTCCCAGGAGACTCTGGGCCAGTGGCTTCACTTCTCCAAGATCCCATTTTCTCATCTCTAAGAGTGGATGAAAATAATACCTGCTTTGCTTTCTCATGGCAATAAAAAAGAAGAAAAAGAAAAAGAAAATAATACCTGCCTTTATAACATACACACAAGTCTGAGGCTGGGAACTAGGCAAGTTCCTGACCAGGAGTTGCTTATAGAATTGATGCCTCCTATAGACTGTAGTTCTCCATGCCCTTATTGGTATCACTATCAAGTTTATTTACTCACTGAACCCTTATATGTCATTTACTATGTGCCTGGCACTGTTTTAGCATGTATCTCCCCATTACTACTCCCCTACTACCTGCTGCGCAGGGAGGTTAAGCCACTTGCTCAAGGTCACACAGTTAATAAGTGGCAGAACTGGGATCCAAACCCAGTCATCTTGACTTCAGAGTCTGTGCTAATGACTTGGCTATGACACCTCCAGTGTAACTGCACTGTACATATTTCTAGGATGGACACATGATGGGTGGATAGACAGGTGAACTTGACTGAGTCCCCCTCCTTGGACAAGAACAGAGAAGAATATTCCTGTCCTTGCCTCTAGTCAGCTGCTCTGTGGAGGGTTTGGAAGCACAAGTTGCGAGCTGTCTCCCACGATCCATCAGTTACAGCAGTTCTGGAATGGGCTTTGTTCGGGTCTGTGTGGACGGGAGTCTGCCCACGCTGCAGGTGTGGCCCAGCCTGCCATGGGGGGGCTCTGGGTTATGTGGCATTGTTTGGTCTCTAGAGGTCAGAATTATATTATGCCCCTGGATTTCACAATTGTCTGTGAATCCCCAGTCTATCTGCGGCTGAGGCTGGACTACTTGCATGACCTACGTTTCTTCCCCTCTCTTCTGCACACTCACTCTGCCTCTGTTTACTCTGGTTGCTACATCTGGCTGGGATGTCACCTCCTGCCTGCAGCCACAGCTCTCAGCTATCCAGCACTGACTTTCTCACCATTGCGGGCAACACCACACATTACCCAAAGTGCTGGGGTGCCTCTCAGGGCATTACTGGCTTCAGCAGGTCCCAGACAGGTGCCATTTTTCTGTAAACCACCTCTGGAAAAGCACTGAAAGTGTGGTAGGCCTGATGAGTTTTTAGTGACCTTGAAAACTTTTAGATATTTTATCCATGAACAAGCGGTTTGCTCTGAGGTCTCTAAAGATGATAAAAAGCTAGAACAAGGCCCCAGGGATCTTGCTTCTCACACACTGCTGAGTCTGTCTGCGGGAGATACAAATGTTTCCACTTCCTGGCTTAGAAAGTCCTCCAAGGACAGCCCCCAAGGGCCAGTCAGCCCTTTTTCATTATTTAACAAGGTCACTGGACTCTGTCTAGATACCAGCCTTCCTCTTCCTTCCAAGACCAAAGCCCTTTGATAGCAGCTTAGGGAGGAAGCCAGTGAGAACCACACTCACTGTTTTGTGCTTCTCTGGAATCTGTGGTCTTCAGGAAGAGATCCAGAGCTCAGTGCAACTCTCTTCTCTGCCATTCAAACATCTTGAGGGGCACCCTGGCTTCATCACAGAAAATCTCTCATCAGGATTCCACTTAGTTCAACTCTGACCTTTCCTTAAGCATATTGCTAGGCTGCAAATAAAAGGAAGCCAGAACTGCCGCCCCCACAGCCCTCTGAACACCATCAGGTAGATAACCAATGATGCCCGCAAGCACCAGCTGGGTTCTTACAGGGGGGAGGCATGCATGATGCTGTGGAGGCCATTGCTTCCGTTTGAGATGAAGCTATATTTAGGGATGAATCTGGGCCTTCCTTCTCTTCCTCCCTCTGATGCTAAGTGGCCATCTGCATCTCCCAGACAACCTCCACAAGCAGCATCCTGGAAAAGTGGCCTGGGGGAAGAGGTGGCTTTTAAATATAGACTACTGAACTGCTGCATAAGGAGATTGAGTTAGTTTGCCTGGGATGGTAAGAGTGAGAAAGGGACATTGCACGCCTGGTACACACTTATTTACTCACTCTGTGGCCATCAGAAGCATCCTTCTGTCTCTGGGCCTCCATTTCTTTCTTTCTTTTTTTTTTTTTTGAGATGGAGTTTTGCACTTGTCATCCAGGCTTGGAGTGCAGTGGTGTGATCTTGGCTCACTGCAACTTCTGCCTCCTGGTTTCAAGCATTCTCCTGACTCAGCCTCCCAAGGAGCTGGGATTACAGGCATGTGCCACAATACCTAGCTAATTTTTGTATTTTCAGTAGAGATGGGGTTTTACCATGTTGACCAGGCTGGTCTCAAACTCCTGACCTCAGGTGATCCGCCTGCTTCTGCCTCCCAAAGTGTTGGGATTACAGGCATGAGCCACTGCACCCAGCCTCCTTATCTTTTATTTTCCTTCCTTTTTTTCCTCTTTCTCCTCCTCCCTCCCTCCCTCCCTCCCTCCCTCCCTTCCTTCCTTCCTTTTTCTTTCTTCTTCTTTGCTCTCTCTCTCTCTCTTTCTTTTTTTTTTTTTTTTTTTTGAGACAGAGTCTTGCTCTGCCACCCAGGCTGGAGTGCAGTGGTGTGAATTCAGTTCACTGTAACCTCCACCTTCTGGGTTCAAACAATTCTTCAACCTCAGCCTCCCAAGTAACTGGGATTACAGGTGTGTGCCACCATGCCCAGCTAATTTTTGTGTTTTTTGGTAGAGACAGGGTTTCACCATGTTGGCCATGCTGGTCTTGAACTCCTGACCCAAGTAATCTGCCCACCTCAGCTTCCCAAAGTGTCGGGCTTACAGGCATGAGCCACTACGCCTGCCCTCTCACTTTCTTTCATCTGCTAGATAAGGGATTAGATAAATATTCCTCTAAAGTTTGCCTAAACATTGTACTTTTATTTGACGAGCTGAGATGTATAACCCTTAGACATGCAGGACATCCCATGGTGACTGCTTAGTCCAGAGGACACTCCTTAACCCATTCCTCTTCACCCCCCACCCCAGGAAGACAGTCAGCAAGGGTGGCTTGTGTGAGGTGGTGAGTGGCTCTGGCCACTGGCTCAGGAAGTCCCCAGGTTTATCTCCCCTCCATACAGTTAGTCCTTCTCAGTTCCCAGGTTGCCCTGCATTCAAGGAAATGCTCACCTCTCAGCCCTCAGACCCACCTAGCAAGGCTCTTTCTTATCTGAAACCACTGAGTTAAAAAGATTGGACGTAGCATACGGGGAGAGGAGGCAGAGGTTCTGGGAATGCATTGGTAAGTTCTAATTTTTGAGTTGCTAGAACTTCTGTGCTGAGCAATGCTATCTTTGTTTCTTTGTTAAACTTGGTTGGCCCACAGTGTTCCTGAAATAGTGTTAAGCCTGTTTTAATCTGAAGGGAGAATGTTGTGCTATTGATAATGTAATAAAACTGTAAAAGAAAAAAAATAAGAGTAAGAATACAGTTTCCAAAGCATTGTGTACTATTTTTTTTTTTTTTTGAGATAGAGTCTCGCTGTTGCCCAGGCGGGAGTACAGTGGCATGATCCCAGCTCACTGCAACCTCCGCCTCCTAGGTTCAAGCGATTCTCCTGCCTTAGCCCCCTGAGCAGCTGGGATTATAGGCATGTGCCATGATGCCCAGATAATGTTTGTATTTTTAGTAGAGATGGGGGTTTCACCATGTTGGCCATGCTGGTCTTGAACTCCTGACCTTAGGTGATCTGCCTACCTCAGCCTCCCAAGTGCTGGGATTACAGGCCTGAGCCACCATGTCCAGCCAGTGTTGTGCATTTCTGATTATTCATTTGTTGCATTATTAGTTGCATGAGTGCAGAAAGCACATTTGGTTCACAGTAGGGTTTGTTAAATGAATGAATGACTCTGTCTCCATCTCTATCCACAACATGGGTGTCTCAGGTCCAGGCCAATAGCAAGAGGTTTGATGTCCAGTGTAGTCAAGGTGGGGGTAGTTCTAACACTGCTTCCTGAAGCTCCTCACTGCCTTGGGTTTTGTATATCACTCTTCCAAATAAGGTAGGGCCAGGCCAGTGGAATCTCCTCTCCCTTACGGTGCTCTGGCCTGGGCTTGACAGAACGTTGGATAGACTGGGAGTGGGTCAGGCCCAGAGCAGCTCTTTCAGGGTTAGACTGGACCTGCCCAGTACCCCAGAGGCATGGGCAGCGCTGTAGAGGCCCCAGCACGTAGTGGTTAGGCACATAGATTCTGGAACCGGATCTGGCTTAAATCCAGACCCTGATACTAACTAACCATGAGACTTTGACCAGTTGCTTTACCTCACTGGTCTGTTTCCACATCTGTGAAAGGGGATGATGATAAAATATATACCTCGGAGCCAGGCTTAGATGAGATCACATGTGAAGAGCACTCCCCCAGCTGGCATCACAGGCAGATTCCTATGACAGTCTTGCCCCCTCTGAGAGTCCATGCTGACTGGGCCTTGCAAACTGGCAGGGACAGCTTTTGCTGGAAAGTTCATCTACAGGCAGTTGATTGAATTCTGAAGAGAGAGCTAAGAGAGCTGCCAGGTAGGACAATCCCTAGAAAACCCCAAAGGGCTGAGAGTAGGATCACATGGCAAGAAGTAGAGAGCAGAGAGAAAAAAAATAAGCTGCAGGTCTTGGGAGGCAAACTGTTCTGTTTGCACTTGTCTGGCCAGGGAACGTAGCATCTCCTGGAGGTGGTCTTGTGCTGGGGAAATTCCAGCAGCCTGGAGCCACAGTACTGTTTCTCACTGCTCAAGCCTGCCTGTTTTCCTCTGCCTAGGTAGCTCAGTTCCAAGAACACTTATTGATGCTTAACACTAGGCCAAGCCCTGTGATGGACTCTGGGTTCCAGAGGTGAGTCAGACATGGCTCCTGCCCATGGAGATCCCCATTTCATAACTGCTACAAGAGCTGTCTGCACAAGGTGTTTTACAGTATTTATAGTCTGCAGAGTGCTTCCGATCGCTCAAGGCCCCACTCCATTCACACTGAGTTGTCTGTGAATGGTGCTCTCTGGAGCTGTGTGGGGTAAGGGCAACCGGGAAGGTGGCTGAGCAGAGATTAAGACAGCGATCTGACAGCCAACGGTACAGGGTGTGTAGATGATCTGACCAAGGTAACACAGGTAGTCTGCAACACCGCCCTCTTCCCACCAGCTTCATCCTAAGCAAGGCCAGATGAGGGGAAGATCCTATTAGCTAGCAGGGAGGTTTGCGGAAGCTCAGGGTGGTCAAGGAGCCAAGCAAAGAGGGAGGTCCACAGGAAGTACACAGTCGGTACTAGAAGTGCCATGCTGCTCGCCCAGGTCCAAAAGGGGACGCGGTGACTTGCTTTCCAGCTGTCTAGACCAAGGAGCGTGAGGCCCAGCCCTCGCCGCTCCCTTGACACTGGCATACCAACACCGGGGGTTTCATCCCGCAGCGCCACCACGCCCCGCTCTCATCAGCCCTCCGCTGGTCTCCGACCTGCGAGGGTCAGGGTGGGAGCGCCCGGCCGCTCCCTGCGCCCTGGGCTGGTCTACAGCCCACGTGCGCTGGCGGCAGCGGCGGTGACAGCCGGCCCCACGGGGGCGGGGCGGGCTCGTGCTGCCCTGTCATTGGCCGCGCCGCCGTCGGGGGCGTTCCCCAGCCCGGTCCACCGCGCCGCGCAGAACCGCAGGCGCTCGGCTGGCTAAGCCTGCGCGAGGCCGCCTCGCTCGCTCCCAGCTCCTCCAGCGGCCCGCGGGGCCGGATCGCAGCGCCCGCGGCCAGGGCGGAGGCAGGCGCTAACCGGGGGCCGGGCGGCCCGCGCCTTTCGGTAAGGCGGGGGCGGCGCAGGGCTCCGGGTGGGTAGGGCGGGCGGGCGGGGACCTTGCCAGCTCCGGCTGGACTCTGCGCCCTGTCCGGCGCCCGGGAGGGTCAGGTGCGACCGCAGCATCCCCGGCCTCAAACCCACCCGTAGGGGCGCGCAGCGAGCAGGTGGCGCTGCCGGGAAGCCCGGGGCGGCCCTGGCCGGCCTCTGAACCAATTAGAACGCAATAAAAGCCTCCCACCGGCACCTAGAACTACCTCTTACTCCGTCTCCCCCAGCACCCAAACCCTGCAGTTCTAAGCCTAGAAAATCCCAAGCGCCAACCCGGGGTGGGAGTGACGCGCCTGCCGTGCCGCCTGTCACCGGGGATGCAGAAGACCATCCCCAAACTTTCCAGGACTGGGGCTCTGAGCCTTGCACGCCCCGTTCCAGCTCCTCACTGGGCGCCCTTTCACTTCTCCCTTGTCCCCTCCCTCCTTAGTAACAGGAAGTTAAGTTGGGCCAAATGTCAGTGGCCTGGCCGGCCGCGTGCTGGAGCGGAGTAGGGATGGGGTCGTGGCAGTGGTCCGAGGGGCCTCGGCGCCGTCCGCTCTGCATCGCGTCCCCCGCATCCCTGGGAACCCGCGCTAGCTCCAGGCCCGGGAGCGGCGCCCGCCCTGTGGGTGCCTGGCTGGTCCCGGCGAGAGGCGGGATCTTGCCCACAGCTTCTAAACCGCTGCCGGGCCAGACGGGGCTGGTGGGGTTAATTTTATTCACCGCCAGTCTCACTGGCAGAGCTGGGAACGGCCTTTACTGGATGGGGAAGAGGGGATGTTGAAACCAGAGTAAACGCGTGTCTCCTTCCACATTGTTTATTCTGAGGCCTGGGTTCTTAAAGCGGAAAGAGCTTTTATTTGGAAGCCTGTAGGGCCCCACCAGGCCTACAGTAGTGTGCAGACTCTCTTGCTGTCATTGTCGCCTGTTAACTACAGTCTACAATGATTTTGGTGAAGGATGAAGTCACTAGTCAGCCCCCTTGTGGGCAGGTCCCGCAGGAGAAAAGCCAGAGGCGCATTGGCCCTCCAGCGTTTATGTGACGGGTTCCCTGACACCTGCACCCACTCTGCCCTGCTCCCCCTCCCCGGTGGCAGTGAACCCAACAAGTGGGCCTCCAATTTCCAGGGCAGCCCCGTGCGATGCCCTGCAGACTTTAATACAGTAAGAACTCGCTTTCTGCATGCAGAGAGAAGATGGATTTTTTAAGTGCCTACTGGACAACAGGTCCTGTCTTGTGGCACTTTTGCAGCCAATTTCGTGGTTACTCTCCAAAATTGCTGAGTTTTGCCGTCCCCATTTTAGAGATGGGGAAAGAAGCTCAGGTATGGCCTGTGCCCAAGGCCAGACAGCCACTGTCTGAGCCGGGTCCTGGCCCTGTCAGTGTAAATCCAGTGCTCTTGTTTCAGGGCTGTGGGAAGTGGTGTGCGGTGTGCAGGACCATGGCCCCACAGTGTGCTGACTAGAGCCTCCCACCCTCTGAAAGTTGCTCTCTGCCAGGATTACAGGGGATGCTTCTTTGGGGAGACAGTTGAAGTGACCCAGGTTAGCCAGGTTGTTCAGCCTGCAAACCCCTTATCCACCCTATCCTCCCCATAGACAAGGGTAGTGCATGGTGTTGGCCAGATTGCCATGGGGAGGGATTGGGTGCCATTTTGGATGGAAGTCTGATTCTACCATTGACCTGGCCTTACCTCTGAGAAGCTGGCTTCTGGGATAGTCTAGGAGGACTGTGTTAGCTGAAATAATCTCTACCTTAGGACTGATTCTACTTTTGTGGGGCTTTTGGGGGGCAGGTGTTGGGGTGTAGGGTTATGGTTGTGGGGTAATTGAAATCCAGTTTGAACATACCTCTACAAAAACATGACATCACTTTTATCTCCACCCCCCTCCTTTCTTCAGGCCTAGGGCTCTGGCTTTCTGCTCATCCCCCTCTTCCAAAGGAAAATCATGCTGTCATGAAAATCATCATAACTGATACCAATCAATTACACTTTAGTATAAATCAGCTTTTAAGAACTATGCCTGGTTGTGGCTGTAGCCATTGGAGGCCCATTCCCAGGCTGCAAGGAACAGCCATGTGATCCCAGATTCCTTCTCTGCCTGTAATTGGGATGTATTTCTATTCTGTCCTCCCATGTCCACACCCACACCTGGGTTTGCCTCCCAGCCATGGGCCTGCCCCCTTTGCCTCCCACTGCTGAAGTTTAGAGGTCCTGTCTTCTTGGTGGAAGCCTTGGCTCTGGCAGGGCGAAATGTGGTATGGGTAAAAGAATAACTGGGTTGGCCAGGCGCAGTGGCTCACACCTGTAATCCCAGCACTTTGGGAGTCCGAGGCAGGCAGATCACCTGAGGTTGGGAGTTCCAGACCAGCTGGACCAATATGGAGAAACCCCATCTCTGCTAAAAATACAAAATTAGCCGGGTGTGGTGGCTCATGCCTGTAAAACCAGCACTTTGGAGGCCGAGGTGGAAGGATCGCTTGAAGCCAGGAGTTCAAGACCACCTTGGGCAACACAGCAAGACTGCTGTCCTAGTAACAAAAAATAAAAAAAAAAGAAAGAAAGAAAGGTTACAACTTGCCTGCCTCACACAGCATGTATGAGTGAGGTCTGTGTGTGGAGAATTAAACGCTATGTGAAGCAGGAAAAGCTTGTCGCCATCTCGTAACTCTGGAGGCTTGGCAGGCACAGCTCCTCTGCTGTGCGGTCATCTCCCTTAGCCACGGTTTCACCTTTCGAGGTTTGGGTTACAGTCAGCCTTGGTCTGAAAATATTATAGTATTTTGAGAGAAACGGAGACCACATTCACATCACTTTTATTCTAGTGTATTGTTATAATTGTTTTATTTTTTATCACTGATGTTGTAATCTCTTAATGTGCCTCATTTGTAAATTAAGCTTCATCATCGGTCCTATATGTATAGGAAAAAACATAGCATATATAGGATTTGGTACTATCCAAGGTTTCGGGCATCTGCTGGGGGTCTTGCGATGTATCTTTCTGGGATGAGGGGGCCTACGGTACTTACTCTTTCTCACCCTATATTGTAATTATTTATGAACATGTCTTCTCACCTCAATATGAAATGGCATTTAAAACACTTATAAACTTGGCAGATTTAGTTTCTGGTTTCACAAGTCCTCCGTGCTCTTTGCTCTGTATTTCCTTAGCCTTTATACTCGCTATGTCCATTAGGGTATCTACCAGGATGTATTGCAGTCCTCTATTCAAAAATATTACAAACATTTTCACATACACAAAAACCTAATAGCGTGATTAGCCTCATATACTCATTACCAGCTTCCACAGCCATTCAGATTTTGCCAGGCTGGCTTCCTCTCTCTCTTTGCCCTCTTTCCCTCTGAAAGGAATATTCCTGAAATATTTTAAAGCAGATGTCTAATGCCATGTCATTTTGCCTCTATACAATCCAGTATATAACTCTTTTTAAAAAGACATTCTCTTGCAAAACCACACTCCCATTACTGCACGTAACAGAATTAACAGTAATTCTTTGACATCATGTGTCCACATGCAGATATCCTTGATTGTGTCAGAAATGACCTTCAGAGTTGGTTTGTTCGAATTCGGATCCAGTCTGTATGCCACATTAGGCTGTTAGTCCTCATGCCTGGCTTAGTTTGGAGGAACACCCTCTCTTTAACTAGCCATTACCCTCTGTGTTAATTGCCTATCTCCCCCACTGCGTGGGGGAGCCCCTTCAGATGAGCCCACCTCTTTGCTGTGCTGGATCCTCAGCACTGAGCGCCGTGTCTGGGACATGCAGAGGCTCCGTGAGCATCTGTCCAGTTGTGTCATTGCCACTCAGGAAATGTGCTTTGAATTAGTGAGCCTGGTTGTGGATTTGTGTGACTTCCAGTGCATGTGCTTAGATAAGAGGTTTTAAAAAAATGTCTTTCTCACGTGTGGACATTTCCTCAGCAAGCGTCAGTCTGTAAACATCCTGAAATAATAGAGAACTGTTTGCTGCTCACCCTCACCACGCTGGTTGATGGTGGGGAGCCCAGACAGCTGCATATGTGCCTTGATCAGCAACCGGCCTCCGCAGGTCACATGTGGGGCTGATGGAAACTGAGGTCACTTCTGTCCAAGCTTGGAATTCCGCCACAGGAATGATGATGTTATAACCCAGAAACTTGGCGCTGGGCTTGGTGACCACTCACCTTTTCTTCTTCCTTCTCTGTCTGGACAGTGCTGCTTCCCGCATGCCTTCCAGAGCCTTCTCTAACCTGCCTTACTCTTGGGCAAGTAGTGGTGGCTTCTTCAAATCACCGTTCATCCACAACTGGGCAGGTCGTGATGGAAATGAGTGTTTATAACCTTCAAGTGTCTGGCCTGAATTTGCTCTATAGAGTTAGTGTCACCACTGGCACCTTTGCGGGTGACCTAATGAAGGAGACCAGAGGCTCAAGAGGGCAGGAGAAGATGTGCCAGCTTCTCTTGGTAATGGATTTCACACCTGGTTCTCTCACCAGATGTCCTCAGGAGTGCTGGACACCTTGATAGCCGTCTTTTACCCATACAGCAAAGGCCCTTCCCTACAAACAGCCCTCAATATGAAGACATGGTTTGTTTGGGTTTTTTTTCTTTCCTTTTTAACACAGACAGGCTTTTTATTTTTATTTTTTATTTTTAGTAGAGACGAAGTCTTGCTGCGTGGCCCAGGCTGGTATCAAACTCCTGAGATCAAGTGATCTGCCTGCCTTGACCTTTCAAAGTACTGGGATCACAGGTATGAACCACTGTGCCAGGCCCAGCCTTTTGCACTAGGAGAAAATCTAACAAAAATTTAAGTCTTCTGACTCCTAGAGTTGATATTTTCCTTTATCTTTTGCTTTTCAGTACTTTTTTCAAAAATTTTGTAGGACAAATATTTTATTTTTTAATGGAAAATCCAAATATTTATTTTCTTAAAAAAGAAGACTCTTTTCAACCAATTTGAAGTATGTAGACAGAATTATACATGTATTTGGTACAGTTTTACATGCAGACAAAGCCACAGCACTATTGGGATTTTGATATTTGCTTGGATCATTATTTTCACAATGAACATATCCAGACTTTCTAAAAGTTAGAAATAAAGAAAGCTGGGGCTTGGAGACAGGAAGCTATGAAACCCATGTAGCCCTACCCTTTTTCCCTTTCTGCTTCCTCCCTTGCTAGCCCCCAAATGAAGTCTTTCTAATGTTTGGCTCTTGATTTTGATTTTTTCTTTTTTATTTAGGAAGGTTGAGCCCTCAGGGGAGGACAGAATGACACAGAGTGCTAAGACGAGGCAGAGCAAAGTTCCAGGCTCCAGTGGCCGGTCTTGTCCTCCCGGGAAAGTGCCTGATGGCCAAACACCCTGCTCCCTCACTTTGGGGTGCCTGGACCCCTCCCTCCTCCAGTTTCTGTTTTTTTCTCTACACCCTCCCCAAAGGTAGACAGCATAGCTGGCCTGGGCTGATAAGGCTTCTGCCTAAAGCATCAGTCATGTGGCCTCAGAAATTCAGAGCCGGTGGGGAGTGATAGGTGACTGACTTTGGCCCTCTGTTCACGAACAAACTTTCATTGTGGGATTGGGCCAACCACGGGGTCTGATTTGGAGATGCTTCCCTTCTGTGTCAGCTGCTCATGTCTCACATGAAGAGCCTTTTGTGATGACCATATATGGAATAGTGTCCGAAGTGCCACTGCACTGTACCTGCCTTTGCATCTAAACATCACTACCGTCATCATGGGACAAACTGCCCATCTCAGTGGTGTCTGGCATGGAGCTGTGTGTGTCTGTGTGTGTGTGTGTGTGTGTGTGGATAGTGCTGGTGATTTTAGGATTGAAATTTTTAATTTGTTCTTATTTGGGCTAATGTTTCTCTCCCCCTGAGGATCAGGGCAATTTCCCCTGCCTTCCTCTTTCTCTCAAATCCCTGCCTCTCAGTGGCTGTGCTGAACCTTGCAGCACCTGCATTCCTTCCAAGGCTTGGTTAGATTTCTTTGATGAATTACAGAGGTAAGGGCAGGTGCAAGAACTGTGCTTCCTGCTGGTTTAGAGCTCAGGTTTTTCTCCCCTCGCTGGGCAGGAGAGTATGTCTAATGCAGACATTATTTCTGCTGGCAGCAAGAGGAGGGCAGCAAGGGGTTGGACAATGGTCCTCGGTCCCTGAGCCACTGCAACAGCAGGTTTATGGGACATCTGCAGACCCAAGGTCCTAACACACCCAGCCCAGAAGCCCAGCACATGCTAGAGACATGAGTGGGAGTCTAAGAACGCCCTGTTCTAGCCTTGCTGCAGCGGTACCAACAGGTTGGGGTGCAGAAACTACTTCTTTGCTCCCATGACTCTGGATGGCTGGCCCTGGCCGCTTATCTGAATACTGACTTATCTGGTGAAGCTTTTCGGGATCTCAGTGTATAGTATGCTGGAGCCAGGAGAATGAGGTGTAGGGGGAAATGAAGAAGCAGCTCTCACCAACAAGAGCTGCTCTCTGGAACAGTGTGGGTCCACGATCTGCCGGAGGCTTGGTTGCTGAGCTCTCCGCTGTACAACTGTTCATCCAAAAGGAGCAGAATGGGGTTTGGGTGCTGTGTGTAGAGTTTGTGGCTGCTGTCAAGTCAGCTCCATGTTTCAGGACAGCCAGGCTTTGCACAATTTGATGCAAAGGTAATAAGATCAGGATCTCCCTGCTTGTAGGAAGGAGGTGTCTGATGGCAAAATGAAAGGAAAACAGAATAGAGGAATGCAGCACACAGGGGGATTTCCAGACCTCCTTCCAGACCCTCAGGGAGAGGATTCAGTCACTCTTTTTCATCAGGGAATGTCCTGTGAGGCTTGTGCAGTTGGAGCCCATGTTGGGAGAGCTTCCCGGCCACCTGCCTGGAGTTGCTGCATGTTACTGTTGTGAAGGATGGGGAGGAGGGAGAAGGGAGGAGGAGGAGGGAGAAGGGAGGAGGAGGGGGAGGAGAGGGAGGAGGGGGAGGGGGGGAAGGGGGAAGGAGGAGGGGGAGGAAGAGGAGGGGGAGGAGGAGAAGGAGGAGGAAGCACTGTGTGAAATTTCAGGCTTCTTCTGGATACCAAGTTTGCCCCAACCAGAGGACCTAGAAGGTCTTACTTGGTCTTGCTTGGGTTTGTCTGTTATCTTGTATCTTAGACTTTTTAAAAAGTGACTTACCCACATATACATACATATATGTGTGGTTCTCATCCCATACATACATGGATGCATAGGACTTACCTTCACACACACATACAGATGCATGGTAAGATATTCACTCAGTACAAAGGAAATTGAATGAACAGTACATCTCCCCTTCTTTCCCTGTCCTCCAGCCCTCGGTTTTTACCTCCTTGGCAGCTGCTGTCCCCAGCCCCCTGTGGATCCTTCCAGACATAGTGTAGGCATGTCCTGGTGCCTGTTCCCCTTGTGCTCTTCCTGGGGCCTGCTGAGAAGTGACCAGGATGTGGAGAGACAGGGCCCACAGGGCTGCAGAGACTTGGCCATAGTCGCATTTGGCCAAGGCCTATTGCCCCTCCCACCCTACTTTGCCAGCTCTTTCCTTTAGGAGTCCCCTTGTGCTCGATTTGGGGGTTCAAAGAGTCTGGACTCTTGAGAATAAACCTCAGGGGGCATGTTGTGAATGCAGGTGATATAGGCAAAAACAAAAAGCACTAAGACAGACCGGGGTTCAAATCCTAGCTGTGTGGCCTCAGACAAGTTCATGAATCCTACTATTTTAGTCTACGTAAAGGAGGTAATTATACCTATTTCAAGAACTTGATCTGGAGATGAAACTAAAATATTTGTGAAGTACCTTGCATAGCTATACACTCCAAAATGTCAGCGCTTTTCATTGTTGTTGATTTGTTTTTTCACATTTAACGAGTGACCCATTGCCAGAATGAATGACACTGGTATGGAATTCTCTGGATGGCTTTCTGGAAATCCTATAGGTGGGTTCCTGAGCTTTGCTTTCCCTGCAGAGGGCAGCCAGTTCTCCATTTCTACCAAGTTGAGCTGGCCCCCACTACCTCCTCCTCCCTGTGGGGGAGCCAACCTCCATCCTCTCCAGCCACTGGACACCACCTCCTCCTCTGCCCTTAACCCCTGACCCCTCCTCTCCATTTCCCTGGGCTCTGGGTTCCCCCTTCCTCCCCCTTGAGAACAGGATGCTGCCTGCCGCCTGGAGAGCGCTATGGGCTGTTTATGGCTACTCTCTGGGGTGTTTATGTTATATCTCTTCAGAAGCTCCTAGCAGATGTCTGTTTATTGCTGAAACTTCATCTACAGCATGAGAGGAGAGAGGCTATTTTTAAAGGTCTTTAATTGGCATGGCTGCACAATACAGCTTAGATTGCCTCCACGTTTAATTTTCATCGCTCTTATGCTCTATTCATTATGAAACCCTTCAAATCCAGCCTGAGAGACATTATATGTCCTGATTTTAGAGCAGCACTTAAATTTAGCAGACAGTTGTAATCTCTTAAAAAGGTAGGCCAAGGAGGTGAAGGCAACCAGCTGACTGTCTTTTGTCTAGGCCGAGCCAGATGGCATGAATGGGAGCAGTGTTTCTGTCCCCATGGAATGCAACACCCTCCCCCCGACTTCTGCCCCTTCCTTCCACCTGCAGTGGTTGAGGCCCGCCCTCATATGCCACCTGCAGATTGGCTCTAGCTGTCCCTTTCCCTTTGGACTCAGGTGGGGCTTGAGATGACGAGAGAGTAGAACTGGGGTAGTTTCAAATGACACTGACCTCCCAGGAGGGAGGAGGCAGCAGAGGCCATGAGTCACAGAACCTTGGGATATCAGGTTGGTTGGGCCTTATGGGATCGTCTAGTTCTCATCCTGGCCACCTTGTTTTACCTATAGAGAAACTGACACTGATGCTTCTTGATGCTGAGTGGAGGACAGAGAAGTGTTTCTTGCTCAGGGTCACCCAGCCAGGTCAGAGTCAGGTCTCTTTTCCATCCATCATTTCCCACCAGGCTGTGGTCCTTGATCAGTCGAAGGCAGCTGTGCTTAAAGTTCGCTGCCTTTACCGAAGCACAGAGCCTCATCCTCCCTTTCTAACACCTCTCGCATTCTTTGAATTTACGCTGTGTATGCCTGTGGCACCGGCTGAACTCAGTCCCCAAATCTTTCCTTATCATAAACACCTTCCCCAGAGTCTTGGGACTTAGAATTCCCACCTTTGTTCCCAGCCCTTGTCCGCAGAGGCCCTCTGTTAAAAATACAGAATTTAACTGGGAAGGACCATATGTTGACAGAGAGGAGTTTATCTCTGATTAGCTGTCAACCAAGAGCTGAACCTTGAGAGGATGGGGTGTAGGATGAGTCAGCTGGGAACAGAGGAGGAGGGAATCTTGAGAGATGGTAAATAGGGTGCTGGGTGCATCAATAGCCATAGGCCCAGGCTCGGAGCTCACAGTGTGCAGGCTGGAGTCCCTCTGATGACTGATGGAAACTGCCTGCTCTTCTAATTCATGGAGGGAGGTGCGTTAGACAAGCTCACCTGTGCCCACACACCAAGACAGAGTATGGAATGTTCACAGAGTCCCACAGCGGGGGGAGCCAGGGGAGGCTTCCTGGAGGAGGTGGAGTTTGTAGGTTGAGAAGGGTATTGGAAGATAGGTATGATTTCCATAGGCAGAGATGGGCAGAGGTAATGGCACAAAGAGATATACAAAAATGAGGGCACAGTCAGGGTACCACGTGGTAGAAACGTGGGGGCTGCCTAGAGAAGCTGAGGCTGGAATCAGGCTGCTCTGAGGTGTGGAGGACGCTGAGTTCTGGGAGTGGTGTGGGTGTGGACTGAACCCAGCAGAATGTGGGAAGCTGTCAGAGAGGGATGCTCAGAGCTGTCCTTGAGGGCGCTGCCCTCTGTTCACGGGTGGTGCACACTGCCAGACAGCTGCCATTCCCGTGGACTGAGGCGGCTTGTGGCGAACAGGGTGGGGGTGAGTAAGGCTGGGCCCCTAAAAAGACTTTGTCTGTATCTTGGCTTTTGACCCACAGACTTCTTTATGAAGGAAGTCTGCATGAAAGCGTTGTCTTTGGTATATCAGGAGGGCAGTCCTTTTTGGAACTCCCGGTTAGGGTCTTAGGATATGGGACAAACGTCACATTCTGCAGCTTGTGCCCCCAAGTGTGGCTTCTGAGCTTTGGTGGCTCTTGACTCTGTGTAGCAAACAGCATCTGTGCCACTTTCACCACCTTGTTGCAGGCTAAACCCTTCACGCCGATCCTTCTCCTGCCTCGAGGTCAATTTGAGGGGAATAAATAGGGCATCAGGGTGCTGAACTCCTCTGGGGGATACTCCCAGAGCAGAAGCAGGAGTTCCCTGTCTGCATGTGGGGGAGGCAGCAAAGCTGGGGTGGTGCAGGAACCCGGGTGACCACCTTCTCCAAAGAAAGCACCTTTGGAAGAATTGGCTCTGTAGGCGTCAGCAGCTCTCAGAGCATTTGTGCCATCGTCTGGAATGACGCTGCTTCTCTTCCCTGTGCAGCCTCCCAGTCCCCTGAAGATCCCCTTCAAGTGTGTCCTGCCTGGGTTTTCTGTGTGCACACTGAGTTTCCTTCTTCAGTTCCTGGAGCTGGACTGGATGGCCTGGGCAGGTGGAGCGGTAGGGGGTTGGTTGCCTCCCCAGCCCTCTGGCCTTCCTGGCCACAGGGAGATGGATAAAGGCTGAGTTCAGCTTCCGCCTGCTCCCATGTTAACCTGGCAGGTGGGAGGCACCACAACCTGGTACATTTTCAGCTTTGCCATTTGAGCGGGCCTGGCACCTTTTCTCTACCATCTGTCTCAGGGACACCTTTGCTTTATGTGATGGAATAAATTGTTCCTGCAAGCAGCAGATTTAATGAGTTTAGTGCTGTTGATGGGAGCTATCGATGGGGTTTGGGGTGGGGCCCTGCAATTGGCTTACTTTCTTTTTTGTCCTAGGATCAGTGCTACCCATATGGGGCCAAGCTGATTTGTTCACTGATGGATAAATGGATCGCTCAGTGCATTCATTCTGTCAACCAAGATTTTTGGAGTATTCTCAATTTGAAGCATGCTGTCACAGATAGACCATGGGTTTTCAGTCACTGTAAACATTGGACAAGCCACACACATACTATCTCTGAACCTCGGGTTTGTCCTCTGCAAAACAGGAGTGATACTACTTACCTCACGGGGTGGTTGAGAGGATTAAATGGGGCAATGGGCATAGCACCCCCCTGTCATGGTGCCTGGCACATAGTGGCATGCAGGTGGCCTCTTCTCCTCTGGCCCATTCCTGAATTGGCCCACAGGAGTCTTGGAGCACAGATGCGGGCAGCATTCCTTGTTGCCGAAGGCCACCCATTCTGTACTGGCACCTAAGTGCCTTTTACCTTTAATAACTTTTTTTTTTCTTTTTTTTTTTTTGAGACAGAGTCTCACTCTGTCACCAGGCGCCAGGCTGGAGTGCAGTGGCGCGACCTCGGCTCACTGCAACCTCCGCCTCCCGGGTTCAAGCAATTCCCTACCTCAGCCTCCCGAGTAGCTGGGACTATAGGCGCGCGCTACCACGCCCAGCTAATTTTTTTGTATTTTTAGTAGAGACAGGGTTTCACCATGTTGGCCAGGATGGTTTCGATTTCTTGACCTCGTGATCTGCCCGCCTTAGCCTCCCAAAGTGCTGGGATTACAGGTGTGAGCCACTGCACCTGGCCACTTTTTCTTTTTTCTAAAGACAGAGTCTCACTCTGTTACCCAAGCTGGAGTGCAGTAATGTGATCTCAGCTCACTGCAACCTCCACCTCCCAGGTTCAACTGATTCTCCTTCCTCAGCCTCCCAAGTACCTGGGATTACAGGCACGTGCCACCATGCCTGGCTAATTTTTGTATTTTTAGTAGAGACGGGGTTTCTCCATGTTGGCCAGGCTGATCTCGAACTCCTGACTTCAAGTGATCTGCCCGCCTCAGCTTCCCAAAGTGCTGGAATTACGGGTATGAGCCACCGCGCCTGGTCTACCTTTAATGACTTTTTAAAGGGAATGGCTCAGTCAAAGCACCTGTGTGTGCAGTGAAGCAAGATGAGACACGTTTCTCTTCCTGGTAAGAAGGTTTTCTCATAAAACCTTGGAACTACAGGGCTGGGAGAGCCTTATCATCAACCCTACTGGATGCTTGATCACTCCATGGTGGTGGTCTAGCCTGAGTTTGTGGGTTGGAGGTGATCCATCCCGTCTTTGAACTCCTCCTCCTGATGGCTTCCTATAGCTTCTGGTATCTAGTTGCAGTTCTTCCTCCTGGGCGCCATGGAGAGTAGGTCTAATCTGTCTACCGCCCAACAGCTCTTCAGAAATTGTTCTGTTTTTAAAAAATCAAATCTCCAACACTATCAATTGAAAGATGTAGCATTATTTCATGTACCCTTGAGAAAGAAAAAGAGCTGCCAATTAAACTGTGGCAAAATGCTTTGCCATCGCTTACAATTTTTATTCTATATTTAGTGATTTTTTTTTATATTTTAGACATATATTTTTAATTTTATATCACTCTTGCACATATACAAAAGTAAATTGGTTAAGGCATTTCTAAAACTTCACTTTCAGAATCTAACTCTTCGGAATCACTTTTTGACTCAGATTCATCAATGTCCATGTTTTTCGGACTCATTATTATCTTCTAGTCAAGTGGGGGTATATTTATATATCTTTCTTGTCTCTGGAATTTTTTTTCAGCTGCTGACGCCCATTATGTCAGTTTTGGTGTTTTCTTGATTTTGCCAGAAGGTGTCAATGAAAGTTTTTTGTCAACAACCAGGACTCACATTCCTTCCTTAAATGGTCCTTAAAAGTGTTGGCTCCTGAAATGTTTTAGACCATGGTTGTTCAGATATGCCATGAGGAATGAGTCAAATTTCCATATGTGAGGCGGTGACAGCTATGCCACAGCCGCATCCCGGGAGAGACTGTTAGATGTCGGGGGATTTTAAGACACATTCTGCTTTCAGACATTTTCTAATGGGAAAAATGCATTTCTAATCAGTGAAATACGTTATTTAAAGACCGCCCTCTGTTTCTCTCCTTAATCTTCTTCCGGATTAACAACCTACAATGTGGGTTCAGGATTTTCACCTTCTCTGTGGTTTTCCTCTGAACATGCCCTGGTTTGTTGAGATCTTTTTATATAGCGAAGGCAGTGTCCAGACCATCTATTGTATTTATGGAATGAGCACAGCAGAGGAAGGGAGCTATCACCTCCTAGCTCAGGACATTCTGCTTCTCTTAATGCAGCCCAAGATTCTATCAGCTTTGCTGGCAGCAGCATCACATCGCTGACTTACTGCTGACCAGGTCTTTTTAACACGTGCTGTCGCTAAGCTGCTTCTCCCCATCCTAAACTTGTGTGGCTTTAGAATTTAAAGGCAGAGCCTCCTATTTTGCTTTTGCATGATTCAGAATGATCATTCCTGTTAAACTTCAACTTGTTAAACTCAGTGCAGCCCTGTTCCGTTGATGAGGATCCTGTTTAAGTATGCCTTCCACAGCGTCACCCAGGTCATGATAAATGCTTATTGCGGGGGAACCCTCTGTCACACTGCTGGAGACCTCCCTTCAGTGGACTTCCGATCTTTGACTGGCTTACTTTGGGAAGAGTGATTGAAGCCATTCCTAGCACACTCTCTGCCCTTTTGCTTCTCTGAGTTAAGACGCCTTCCTGAAGCTACATAGGCCATGCCCATTGCAATTCTCCATCTACTATCAAGGACTTCATCAAAAAAGGACACGAACAGCCTTAATGTTCTGCGTTCTCAGCTCCCTGAGGGCTCCAGGACTGCTTTCAGCTGTTCCTGGGCTGCTCCTCAGAGACCACACCACGCAGCTCAGCATCTCATCTGTGAATGTTGTCAGTGCTCTGGGAGGTCACTTTCCCTGGCCAGGGGACTTGAAGTCACTGTACATGTCTAAATATCCTTTTTAAAAAACAAAGCAAAAAAAACACGAAACTCCTATCTCCTCTCTACTCTTTATTCCAGTGTTGGTTCCTTGCTCCCCTGCCCCGGTCTCAGTTGCTTGGCTGGAGTTAGTTGCATTGAGTCCAAGTCATTCACTTCCTCCATCCCGTGTCTAGAGCTCGTCTGGTCTCCCAGCCACTTGAAGTCTGTGTTCTTTGAGTCTCTGGCACCAACTTCCCCTGCTTGGTCTTTCGCTAATTTCACAGGAAATGATTGTTTTTCCTCCGCAGTTCCTGTGTCCTCCTGGTCACTAACCCCTTCCACTATTGTCGTGGAAATTAGGGAACTAGGTTAGTCCCTGTTTCTATGGACACATCCTCTGTCTTCTAGACGATGAAACTCTCTGCAAGTCCAGGCTTAGCCTTTAGCTACTGGGGCTTCCCGTGCTCTCAAGGTGTCTGATCCCAGCCCTGCCCGCCAGACCGCATCTCTGGCTCGCCTGGGATCTGGATCAGCAGCGGCCCAGTGGGGTCCGTTTCCACGGTAACTCTATGCCTCACTTCCCTCCTCACCCATGTGTTCTCCACAATATTTCTCTTCACTTCATGGGTTTTTCACATAGCTGTACATCTTTTTTTCGTATTAGAGATACTCTGTCTCTGCCCTGTCTCAAGTCTATTCCTTTAAAAGATAAAAACCGAGTGTAGAGAGTATGTTTAGTCTGCTGTCGGTTAAGGTAAAGAAAAAGACACGTATTTATATTTGTGTGTATATGCATAAACACGGGCAGGAAACAGACATAGGCCACTACTAATAGTAGTGACCTGTTTGAGAGTGGGGACATGGTAGGTAGATGCAGACAGGAGTAGGAGGGAAACTTTTTCTGAATACTTTTGTATTTTTTTGACTTTGGAATCCAGTGCAAGGATTTCTTATTCAGTTTTTTTTCTTTAAATAACAGGTAATCTGGGATGCCTGATTGGCTAATGTGACCTGGTGAGGCCGTGCGAAGTGAGTGACTCATCTGCTTGAGTCAGGGCTCTGCAGCCTCCTACCCACCTGGGCCTCAGCTCCTCAGGTGTAAAACTGGCTGGTCCCAGCCCACTTACCTTGCAGAGGGGACACAGGGGAGGCCCTCGTCTGGAGCCTGGCACAGGCCAGCACATTGAAAGATCTGTAGTAAGGGCCTTCTCCCTCAAAAGTCATTTGAGATTTTAGGACCATTACTGTTTAGTAAATTGTTATCTCAGTTTACTGAGAGCTGGTGCTCAGAGGGTACATCTGGGCCTTGTGTTGATTTTCTGCTGTCAGTCACCTAAAACGTACACCATGGCTTTTTCCTCTTGTGAACTCTAGTATTTAAGGAGATTGGAAGCTCTGAATCTCTGAGTTTGCCTGGAAAAAGTACGTACTTTCCTTTTCCAGACCTGAGATGCTTTACAAATCATCTCGTCTGCCCAGTGCAGTGGAGTGCCACTGGAATAGGTCTAACATCGTTTGAGAACATAGGCTCATGGTGAGGTTTGCAGGTAACCAAGATCACAGCTGGCTCTGAAGAAAAAATGCAGCATGCTGGGAGTGGCCAGTCCAGGTACCTATAATTGAGGAAGTGACCTGGTTGGGGAGGCGACTCATTTACCCTGGGTAATCGAGAAGCAGTTATTGAACATCTACTCTGTGCCATAGGCTCTGTGCCATGGGATGACAAGATGGAGAAGGCACAGCTTCTCCTCCCAAAGTATTTATAGGGGGCTTGGGAAAGCAAGGCTTACGAGTGTTTAAAAAAAAAAAAAAAAAAAAAAAGTAACAGGAGATTTTCATAACAGTTCAGCTCAATCACAGAAGAAAAATCACAAGGTAGTTGGTGACTAATGTCTGTCTGCCTGGAGGAGGCAGCAGTGGGTGTGGGGAGCATTTTCTGTGGGCTGGAGAGGGCCTGGAAAGCTTCCTGGAGGAGGAAGTGGAGGTGGCGGCAGCAGCAGCATTTGATCTGGCCCCTGATGGGTAGTTGCAGTGTAGATGGATAAGTTGGGAGTAAGAAGAGAGCATCTCTAGTAGGTGTTGAGGCCAGGAGAAATGGGGAATTGCCTGGTTTGAAGGTGGGCAGAGGGAGATGAAGCTTGGCAGTTGAGTGTAGGACAGATGCAAAGAGCCTTCAATGAGAGAGATTGAGTTGGAGTGTGCTGAACTTCAGAACAGGGATGGGAGGAGGAAGTCCCAGAGTCTCACAGGGAACTCTTGTAAATCTCAGAGAAGATGGACAAGACAGGGTCTAGCTCCTAGACGTTCAGTTTAGGCAACTGTAGACTCCAGGAGGCTGGAGGCATGCCAGCCATTCTTTCACCATTGCTCTGTGGGGACATTTTCTTCTTAGGCATTTTACATGTCTGCTCATTCACTCATTCGGCAGGTATTTATGAGCTCTTACTCTGTGACAGGCAATGTTCTAGGTGCTGGGTTACAGCAGGGAAAACACAAAACAGGATAACATCCCTTGCCACATTCCCAGAAGAAAAGAGGGACAATAAACAAGTGAGTTACATGTGTGGGAGGCCAGGTGCTGAGAGGTAGGGCAGAGAAAATCAAAGCAGGGAAGGAGATGGGTGTGCTGCAGGGGGAAGGGAGCAGCTGGGGGAGGGCTGTAATTTTAAATAGAGTGGTTAGGGAAGGTTTCATGACTCGCCCCGTCACTGGGACTGTATCTGGGACCATCGGGAAGGAGGCAAGGTCAGATCCTGCTGGGATCTTGAGCCCACAGTTGATCCTCTTCAACCCGTTGGGGGTCTTTGGCTAGGCAGTAGGGAGCCTTTGAGTGCTCTTGAGCAGAGGAGTGACATGTGTGGGGTGATCTCCCTTGTGGCTTTGTAGGGGGTGGGATATAGGAGGCTGAGACAGGGGAGCAGAGATTCAGGAGGAGATGACCTCTGTAGACAAAAAAAGTCTACTCATTTGACACTTTCCTGCCTGTGCCGAAAGCGCCCCATCTGTAAAATGGAGATAAATGGTACTTACCTTATAGGCACGTTTTCAAGAGGATGAAATGGGTTACTGAATGCAGGATACTTAGAACAGCACCTGACGTATAGTAAGTGCCTAAAAATACTGTCTTGCTCGACTCTCGTCCCTCTGTCTGAATATGTGTGTGTGTCAAATTAATATGCTGGGGACATCCTTTCTTGTTCTAAAACTGAGTCAAATGAAGAAAATCATGATGCTTTCCAGGATTAAATGAGATAATCCACGTAGTGGATCTAGGTTATGGCGGATGAATACTAGGTGAATACTAGTTAAAAGTACTACTGTTACCACCAGATCTTACCTTGAAGAAAATGATTTTGCAATGGAAGTCCTTTGGAAAGTCTTCCAATTCAACTGTTGTTTATCCAGACTGTGGCATGCCAGGTGCTGCGCTAGGCATCTGATCCCATTTCATCTTTGCAGTAACTGCTCGAGATCATCAGTGTTGACCACATCTTACACATGAGGACACAGACGCCCAGAGAAGCTAGGACTTGCCAAGCTCACACGGCCAGTAAATGGCAGAGCTGGGATTAATCCACGAGTGGTCCATTGTGTAAATGTGAATATTGACATATAGGTTCTCATATCAGTCTCCCTTGCTATTAGGTACCCACAGAGAGGTACAGGGAGAGCAGAGGCATGGCCAACTTCCAGGACAGATCAGGGCAGTGTGAATGTAGTCGGGAAAGCATGGGTGGGAGACACTATGGGTGAGGCAGTACCTTTCTTCAGTGACTCAGCCCTGCAGGCTTCATCAGAGCCTTTCAGCCACCCTCTCAGAGTTTATCTGAGACCATTTTGGTTTCCAAAAAGAAGCAGAGCCTGGCAGGTTCAAATCCTGGCTCCATCACTTACCGGTCATGTAAGTCCAAGATAGGAGTCCGTGTCTGTGTGCCTCACTTTTGTCATCTGAAAACTTGCTTCATATGGTTGTTAGGACAATTAATATCAGAGAAGATATGTCAACATTTAGAACAGTGCCTGGCCATAGCAAGCACTCTGAAAGAGTTACTATTATGTTAATAATATTATATTATTTTTATATTGTAAGTGCCTTCTTAATCTCTGAGGTCAGAATAGAATGTCCCATCCTCCCTGCAGGATGATTCTGTAACACATTCTGTTTTGCCTTATTATATAGATGTGGGTGTAGGTCTCCTCTTGACAATGAATAGAATTCAATCAGCATCTTTCTAAAATCCCTGAAGACTTGTGATTTGTCCTAGAAGCTGTCAATAGAGATTTGCTAAAAGCAGTGATTTCTGGTTTTCTTTTACCCTTCAAGCCACGTATTCTGACCTGAAGAGCCCACCTCCCAGGATTTGGAAAATGTCTGGTATTTCCAAGGATGCTTTACAGTTTGCCAGACACATTCCCATTCATATTTCATTTGGTCTTCACAGTTACCCAGTGTGGTTCCTGGGTACTATCCCCATTGAACAGGTCAGGAGATGGAGACTGTGCAGAGTTGAATCATTTGCTCCAAGACTTGCAGGTGGAAGGTAATGAAACATGCACCCCCCTTCCCATCCCAAAAAGCCTTGTTCTGGAGTTTCAGATTGACAGTTCCCCTAAAGCCATTCATCATATTCCCTGTAGCCCTTTTCCTAAAGAGGGTTAGGAGGAGGTCATGTGACCAACCAACCTTTATACAATCAATCCTTCCTTCCTTTCTTCCTTCCTTCCTTTCTTCCTTCCTTCCTTCCTCCCCTTCCCTCCTTCCCTCCTTCCCCTCCTTCCCTCCTTCCCTCCTTCTCCTTTCCTTTCCTTTCCTTTCTCCTTCTTTTTGGTGGTCCTCAATTATATGGAAATTTCTTCATTTGTTTTCCTTTTCTTTTAATTAATTTGAGACAGGGTCTCACTCTGTCACCCAGGCTGGAGTGCATTGGCGCTGTCACTGCTCACTGCAGCCTCAACCTCTTAGGCTCAGATGATCCTCCCACCTCTGCCTCTGGTGTAGCTGGGACTTCAGGCACATGCCACCACGCCTGGCTACTTTTTTCTTTTCTTTTAAGACAGGGTCTCCCTATGTTGCCCTGGCTGGTCTCAAACTCTTGGACTCTAAGTTATCCTTCTATCTTGACCTCAAAAGTGCTGGGATTACAGGCATGAGCCTCTGTGCCCAGCCTATACAATTCTGCTTTCATCCTCTGCTCCCAGGTCTTGTTACTCCCAGACTAAGCACATGGTGATGGGTCTGAGCTGAGCTGATGGTTGGAGTTGCTCATATCATCCCCCACTTCATTTTCCCTTCTTTGTGGATATGAGGTCTGCGCTGGGACTCAGCATTTGGAGCTTGGTGGGGGAGTGGGAGACAATGGGGAGAGCATTGTAGCTTTAAGCATTTGCAGTGCCTGAGCATGAAATTGTCCTGAGTGTAAATGTGCCCTAAGGGACCCTGAAACTGAAGGTGAAGGAGACAAGAGGAGGAGCAGGTGCTTAGGTGTAGAGCCCAGAGTCACTGCCGGGGGCCTGGCCAAGGGCCTGCAGGGGGCCAAATCAGAAGCCACAGGGCAGAGGGGTGGGATGGGGAGTACTTACTCCCTGGGAGGCAAATAGGCAAATGATCCTTCTAGCTAAGGTGGGACTAAACCCAGGGCTCAAAGTCAGCCCTTAATCCAGACAAAAAGTAGAAGAATTTCCTGTTTAGTTCAGCTCAACTAACGTTTATTGAGGAAGTACCTATAGTGTCCAGGCAGGTGTGAGGAATACGACCCTGCCACAAGGAGCTCAGGTTCTACAACCTTGGCTTTACCTGTGCCTCCTCCTCCCCTCCTGGCAACTTTGAATGATTGGGTGGACGCGCTGAGGGTGGTGCCTCTTAAGTGCACGTGGCAGCACATTAGCTTCTTGGCACCCCAGCACTTGGGCTAGAATCGGGGCCTGGCAGGTCTGCAGAGCAGCACAGACTGGCAGTTGGCAAACACACCTGCTTATGGAGTCGGACTCTGATCCTGCTGCGGGAAGAGAGAGGTTTCTGGGCTTTGGCACCTGGAACTGATTCTCAGTTCCCTCTGTGATGGACATGTGACTGGAGGAGCAGAGGCAGGAGGGTCTGTGGGGTGCAGGTGAGAAAGATCCCAGTAGAATTGCCCCAGGGTGATGGCTCAGGCTGCCCACCCCTCAGTCAGGCCAGCTCCCCCTTCTCATCCTCCAAGCTGGCTGGTCTCCTCTCCTCTGTACCTGGGCCATCCCTGGCCCCAGCTCTTTGCTTTGATTCTTCACCACTTTCCTTCTCTGCCTTTTCAACACCCTCATCCTGCAAGTCTGGATTCAGCCCTGCCATCTTCAGAAAGGCTTCTTAAACCCTCTCAGACCCAGTTCCCCCTCCTTCTCCATATGCTTGCCTGGCAGAGAACCAACGGCCCCCAGTTCAGCATTTAACTGTTTCCTGGGAGTTCCTTCTCGCCCTCTCTGCTTCCTGAAGGGAAGGCAGGGAACATGCTTTGTGTACCCACCATGTTCCAGGCAGTTACGTGGAGGTTAGGTATGTCCTTGCTCTGTTTTTTGTGAGCTGTGTGACTTTGGGTAAGTGTTTTCATTTCTGTAACTCTCATTTTCTCATTCGAGATTGAGGATGTGATGCCTGCCTCAGAGGGAAGTGGTAAGAATTGAATGGAATAATCCATGCAAAGTACTTTGCACACAGGTCCAGACTCATAGTAAATGGCTAACATATGGCAGCTCTTGTTATGATAGGTATTATCACATTGAATCCTCGCCCTAGCTTTATAAGGTAGACATCCCACAAAGGGGAGCAAATGAGCCTTAGGGCTGAAATGACTTGTCTGAGGTCTCGCGACAGACAGGCAGCAAGGCTGGGATCCAAGCCTAGGGGTGGGCTGTCCTGAGACAGCACCCATCCTTCTACCACCTTTGTTTCCTGAGTCCTGGCCCCTGTTCCCATGCTTTTTAGTGTTCCTCGCTGTCCCAGCCAGGGCACTCAGCAAATGCTGATTGACTAATCTTTCCTGGCTGGTTTAAGGGAAACCACATTTGCAGAGGGACTGCAGGAAATGGGACCCCTTGACATACCATCCTCTTTCAGATTTCTCCGTGGTCCAAGTTGCCCATGGATCTCTGCCAGTGTACTGCATGCCACTCCAACACCAGGCAGGGCTATGCCGTGCAGCACCGTGTCTCACCTGAGAGTGAAACTGAATCATGCCCTCAGGGAAAATGAGCTGGTTCCTTTTTATTTTTTAAATAGCAGAGAATAAAGTTATGTAAAGAAAAAGAAAAGTAAGGGAAATACCTGCCTGGATAATCCCCCCATGACTGGGGCAACCACTTTCTGAAGCTGGCTGCTGGAAAACAAAGAGAATGGCCATTAGCTGCCAGGTGGGCGCTGGGCAATGTGGCATTATGAAGCCTGTGTCCTGTGAGGGTCAGCAGGTGAGGCGTCCCACTTGGGGTGGCTTATTGACCTTCCCTATGGCCACAGATACAGCCAAGGCCCTGCCAAGGGCTGTTCTTGACATGACTGTGGTCAGGAAGATCTTCATATCATTCCAGATCATAGTTTCCAGTTTAATTCCGCAGCAAATGCTAGAAGCTCCCACTTGCATCTTGGCTGTGTCTTCTTTTGTACCAGCTGATGCTTGCGTCTTTACTCCTCACTCCACTGGTTATTTAGTTTATGCCTGTGCAGACCTGGTGTTGGGTTCCCTGGGGCCTGTGGGAGGAGGCACTCGCCTTTGCTCATTTGTGTGTTCACCTCGTGGCTCACGCTGCAGGAGAGGTGGGTGGTCGTCAGCATGTTTTGGTTCTTAGGTCTTGCTACCAGGCCATGGATTTTTTTCTGTTTCTTTATATTTTATTTATTTTATTTTTGAGAAAGAATCTCGCTCTGTCACCCAGGCTGGAGTGCAATGGCACGATCTCGGCTCATTGCAGCCTTTGCCTCCTGGATTCAAGCGATTCTCATGCCTCAGCCTCTCAAGTAGCTGGGATTACACGCATGCGCCACCACACCTGGCTAATCGTTATGTTTTTAGTAGAGATGGGGTTTCATCATGTTGGCCAGGCTGGTCTTGATCTGACCTCAAGTGATCCATCCGCCTCAGCCTCCCAAAGTGCTGGGATTACAGGCGTGAGGCATCGCACCTAGCCATTTTTTCCATTTCTTTAAAATCCTTTAAAAATACATCTGAAGGTGCAGCTTCTTTTCCTGAAGGGAATTAAAACAATGCTATTAGTGAGCATGGGCTACGGGAATAGATCACCTTCGGGGTCTGGTCCACAAAGTAGTAAGTAAGTGAGACAAAGAAAGAGAATATTGTTTAGCACAGTGCTATGTGTCAGGCACTATAGTCGTCCCTGTGAAGTCAGAATCTCTTGGGACAGGTGGCTGAGAAAAAAAACAAAAGTAAAACAAAAAGCATGCAAGGGAGATGATTTTTTTTTTTTTTTTTTTGAGATCCTCTTGCCAGGCTGGAGTGCAGTGGTGCAATCACGGCTCACTGCAACCTCCGCCTCCTGGGTTCAAGCGATTCTTCCGCCTCAGCCTCCTGAGTAGCTGGGACCACAGGCACGTGCCACCATGCCCTGCTATTTTTTGTATTTTTTAGTAGAGACGGGGTTTCACCATGTTGGCCAGGATGGTCTTGATCTCTTGACCTTGTGATCCACCTGCCTCGGGCTCCCAAAGTGCTGGGATTACAGGTGTGAGCCACTGCGCCCGGCCGGAGATGATGTTTTATAGCCTGTTGTCTGGTTATCAGGCATAGGCAAATCTTGCCCTCAAGAGCAGGAAATGCACTGATACATGCCATCCAGTGAAACCACACTAGGGCTCTTTGAGATGGAAATAACTAAGGTCCCGAAAAGGAAACTTGCCCAAGGATGCACCTGGGCTGTTAAGATCCTGCCTCTCCTGTCGTTGTCTCAGGGCTGCTTTTTCCTCTGAGCGATTATGAATAAAGGAGCAGCAGGACATTGCCATCACCTCTGAGGGATCTGAGCACAGGAGTGACTGACAGTAGACATGGGCTGTGTGAGGGAGAGACCTCAGGCTCCAGTGAAATCAGAATGTCCTGAGGAGGTGGCGCACATTGGAGGGAACAGGCATGAGGCACTAGTGGCATGACCTTGGCGAGTTAGTGATTGACCTCTCTGAGCTTCAGTTTCTTCCTGGAAAATGGGTTGGATGATCATCCAGCGCCCAGTGTTTCATTGAGGGTTAGACAAGATCATACGACTCAAAGAGTGTGACCCTCAGTACGTGGTGCATTTAAGTACTCAAACAAGGCAAGTTTTCTTCCCTTATCTCAGCTCCCCACTTTCTCTCTTCCTCTTTTAAAAAGCGTTGTTTTAAATAGCGATCTGGATTTTTTTCTGCACCACTTCAAAGTCAATGAAAATCAGCTTTAGCTTCCTTATTTATCTTATTTCACTCTCTTAATGCGCATGGACCTGGGGCTGGGTCTAAGGCTCTGTTCTCAACCAGGGAGCACAGGGCTGGGCTGCTGTTCTTGGTTTCAGTACCTTCTTCTCCCGGGTAGGGTCCAGAGGCTTGCAGTGGCCTCCCCTCACTTCAGTGTGTAGATACCTTGCTGCACCTATTTGCCCTCCCCTGGCTGCCCGGGTCTCCCTGGGTATGCAGCTAGCTTTTCTTCCTGGGTGGGATGTGGTGATGACGAAGCAGCCACTTGTTGAGGGCTGTTATTAGTTGGGAGTTTTTTGATTTCAAGGCACAGAAACCAAACTTGAATGAGCTTAAGCAAAAATAGGATGCATAGCTCATGCCTCTCATACCAACACTTTGGGAGGCTGAGGCTGGAGGAGCGCTCAAGGCCAGCAGTTCGAGACCAGCATGGTCAACATAGCAAGGCCCTATCTCTACAAAAAAAATTAAATTAAAAAGGATACATTGGAAGATGTCAGAAGAGGCTCACAGATTTGACAGAGGTGCGGAGAATCAAGCCCCAGGAAGATAGCGTGTGACCTCCAGCATCCGCCAGACCAGAGTCCCCTGTTCAGTGGTCCATGGCTGCAGGCAGCTCCCAGCTCACCCCACACAGCCCTGCCACCAACCCGAGAGGACCAGGCCTTCCCCAGGATTTTTCAGATTGGAATTTGGCCTGACCTGGAGCATGTGCACACCCCTTGTACCACTGCCAAAGAGAAAGATACTCCCATGGGCCTACCTTGAGTCCTATACCCTCCGTTTTGGCTGGAGAGTGGGAGATGGGGTGGAGTCTGTTATCAGGAGAGAGAGAGAGAATACTAGTAATATTAATAATTAAAGTAATACTTTTATTGAACTTACTTTGTGCAGACACATCCTAAGCCATTTACCTGTATAACTCATTTAATCTTCACAGTCAACCCTTTTTACATACCAGGAAACTGAGGTATAGAGAAGTTAAGCAATTTGCCCAAGTCACATAGCTAGTTAGGAAGAGAGCTGGGATTGAACCCAAGCGGAGGGCTCCAGAAGTGCCCTTAACCACCCACTCTGATGCAGACAGTAACAGACGTCAACACCACACGCCTGCTCTGAGCACGTGACGGGCTAAGTCCTTTATAGCATTATCTTATTTAATCCTTCAGAGAAGCCCTATGAAGTGGGTACTAACATCTTCCACATTTTTAAATAAGAAAATCGAAGCTTGAAGAGATGATGTGATTTGCCTAGGGCCACCCAACTAATTTAAAGTGACGGAGCTGGGATAGAACCCTTGGCTTGCCTGATTGTAGGGCCCAAGTTCTTCACAGCCTCACTGGGCAGCCTTTCCATTTAGACCTTTCTCTTGCTCTGTCAGAAGCTCATCTGGTCTAGCTCAGCACCCCAGTCTTTATCCACTGTCTGGGGAGGGGCTGGGATGTCGAGACCCCTGCCTGCTGCATGCTGCTGAAGGGTCAGCTGTGAGGTTTGAGCTGGTCTAATATATCTCACACTGACCTATACCAGATGGTTCTTGAACAAGTCTTTACTGCATTGAAACTCTGAGTTTGTTCATTTCTTCATTCAACAAATATTTACTGAGTGCCTGGGGGTTCTAGGCCCTGTCCAAGTGCCTGGGATCCCTAAGGGAAGAGCTTAGACTTGGAAAACATCCAAGAGGAAGGTCCCCGAGTTCCTGTCCCTTGGGCCTGTCATGTCCCACTCCATCTCACAGGAAACCTTACCTGTATCACCCAAATCAGGTCCACGAGGGACCAGAGACCTCATGCTTCTTTGCTTGGTGCTGACCTGATGGGAAGTCCAAGGAGAGACAGTGTATCTTCATTCTGGTTGATTACGAAGAAAAACATTGTGTCGGGAGCGAGCATGGGCATGGACTCAGGCCAGCCCCATCGGGAGTCCCAGCGCCGCCGGGGTCTCTGCTAATCGATACTTTGGGTGAGGCACTTCGCTGTGCCATGCCTCACTTTCCCCCTCTGCAATGATACTGTACTACCTGTCTTACAGGGTTGCTGGGAGGATTAGCTGAAGTAGCAGTGTTAACTACCAAAGCCAATACCTGTGCACGGGTTAATCCCTCCTCTTCTTATAACAACCAAGTAGTTTTGTCGGTGTCTCTAAAATAGTCAGGGTACCTGGAGGGGGGGGCAGCTGAATGGGGTCCGTGGTGAGGAAATCACCAATTGCATCAAGCTCCTCATTTTACAGATGAGGGAACAGAGGCCCTGGCCCTCAAAGGTAGGAAGGTATTGGGCTCTAGGACCTTCTAATTTGTTGGTGTTACAGGGAGCTCAAAGAGTATTTAGTTGTTGGTCAGACAGAGGGTACGAGTTGGTCCTTTGAGTGAGCATCTGACTGGTGGTCAGCCCTTGTAGCCTGGTCCAGTCACACCTACCTCCAACCCACCAGGAAGACAACCCAAGCAGAACCTTAAAGAGCCCTGTGTGGCTGGGTGCGGTGGCTCACGCCTGTAATCCAGGCACTTTGGGAGGCCAAGGTGGGTGGATCACTTGAGGTCAGGAGTTCGAGATCAGTCAACATGGGAAAACCCCATCTTTAAAAAAAAAAAATATATGTATGTATGTGTGTGTGTGTGTGTGTGTGTGTGTGTAAATAAAATATATGAGCCCTGTGTCCCTGCTGCTGGTCTCTGCAGTGCCCTAGGGTGGGTAGGGACTTCTGTTCCTGAGATCTAGAGAGCATGATGGGGTCCCTGGCTTGTGAAACTCTGGTTGGACCAGAGTGATGGAATTCTGCACCAGGATGTCCAGCTCCCCACCCATGGCTCCCAGAAGCTTCCCTGAGAAGCAGGGGGCAGACAAGTCTAGGCCTCCAGCTGCTCTGACTTCTTGCTGGAGGCAGCTGCACAGAGCCTGCAGCTCAGGCTGATAGAATGTGGCCCAGGCAGGCTGGCCTGTTTGTCAGCTGGCACAGGCCCCGAGGGGTGTGGGCTTGATAATGATGATGACAGGCGGGCAGGGCGGCTGCTTCTGCCCAGGTGGCCGCCCTTGGAACTTGCCAGGCTCGCCTGGTGTGTGTGCCCACTAGGGCTTCGCTCAGAGTTGACGTCCAGAACACCCTCCCCTCGGCTTGGTGGGAAAGGCCATGAGCACTGGGACAGCCAGTCCCAGGCCCCAATCCTGCCTTGCTTTGGCAAGTGCCGTCTGTTCTGTAAGCCTCTGTTTGCTGTCTGTGAGGAACCACTGAGATAAAGCACGTGTAGTCTCTGCCCTCGATGGTTCCAGGTGTGAGCAGTACACAGCACTTTGTAGGCCCTCTCCCATTAACAGGCTGGGAATTCTGAACAGTGGGTCCTACCTCCCAGCACTCTAAAGATGTGTATTCTTTGTGTGCTAGAGAGAGAGAGAGAGAGAGAGAGAGAGAGAGTGTGGTGTGTGTGTGTGTGCATGCGGGCCCACCACTAAAGTGTGCGTATACCTCCCTGGAGTATGAATATTGCCTCTTATAGATGTCAAATTTCACACCTGTGCTAGTTTTTGTCCCATTGAGGCTACCTCTTAAATATTTTGATTTGTTTTTTAATGTGAAGAAAATCATTAGAAATATTTTGTAACTAACTCTGGGTTTCATTTTCCAGAGAGGTGTAGAGGCATTTTTTACAGAAGCAATAGGATGTCACCAAATAATGGTGGTGACTGGAAGCCAAGAGAATAATTAGTTTAGGAAACTCAGCTGTGATCAGCGGGTGCACTTTCATAACTCCCTGGTTTACTCAGTGTTGGAAAATAGGACCCGTTTCACACTGGGGACTTGTTATCAAGTTTTACACCTGCCTGATTACTTTCATTGTGTCTCAAGCTTAGAAATCCTGACACTCTCTGTTTTCACTAAAGCAGCGAATAAAGCATTGTTTTCCAGATCCCTCCTACTCCTCAGCAAAGTCTTTGTGTAGAGATCTGGTAAGCCCTGAGGGTGCCCTGACCGCAGCCAACAATATAATTTATTTAGCCGTCTTGCTATTCCTTTCTGCATGGGCAAAACGTGTTGGAGCACAGAGAGATTCTCTGTCCATTTCCTCTTGCCGGGTGAAGTGTCCCACAAGGCAAAGTGCACAAACACGTGCACCCTCTTGGCGGGGACTAGAAAGGAGGCGTAAGCTAAGATGATGTCACTGACATTCATTGTTGGGCTCTTGTTTTTCAAGGAACATGGCAACCGGTGTGTTTCTCATCCCGGAAGGAGAAGACTTTAGCCACTGTGATGCCTGAGAATCCAGTGAGTAAGTCACAGTGGTGGATCTTATTAACCATGGAGTAGCTCCTGGGGGCTGGTCCTAGGCTTAGGAAAGCGTGGGATGTTCCCATCATCCTGGGGCAGTTTGCCGTGCCCAGGGTGTGCTGTTCCCTCTGAGTCAGCACCGCCTCCTCTGCACTCCCCTAGCGCTGTGTTCGTGCTCAGATACACCACTGAGTTAAGGTTTGTTCACCTGCTTGTCCCACCCACCAGTTGTGGGAAGCTTGAGGGCAGGGAGCCAGGCTCCAGCCTTCCTGTCTGAGCCAGGCGGCCCTTCCCGGCAGGCACCGTACCACGCACATCACAGCTGGCCAACAGCTGTTTGTCGACTCAAGGAGCCTCAACCCGGAGGTTTGATCAGGGCTTTATGGTCCACGAAACTTCATCACAGACAGTGTCCCATGGGAACCTTGTGCCCTGGGTGGGGTGGTCATAGTATCCTCATTTATTTTATAGACATGGAGGCTGGGGTCCGAGGAGTCGGATAACTTGCCCCGAGTGGTAGGCTAATAAGCGCCCAAGACTCATCTTCTTGTGTTCCAGGCTAGCCTGGTTTCTGTAATGTCAAACTTTATAATTAGAAAGGTTGTTTAGAGTAAACCCCTCATTGCCAAACAGGGAGACTGGGGCCTGAAGGGACTTTCTCAAGGTGGCAGGATGAACTGGTGTCCAATGGAGAATTGAAATGCAGGCCCTGGACTTCCAGTCTGGCGTTTTGGCACCCCTAATCCCTTCTCTTCTGCCGTGCTTCTGTATACAGCAATCGGAGAACATTTTGGGACCATAAATCTGTGTTTACAGGAGGGTGAAGAATTTACAGAAAGCCATGAGTTAAGGGAACATAGGGATGAATAAAACACCCTTCTCTCCGGGAGCTTCCCTGGACATGTGAGCCTTGGCAGGGCCTTGAGGAGGCTCAGTTTAGTTGTAGGAGGAGGGAGCATCAGGCCCTGGCGGAGGGGCAGCTGGCGTGTGTGTCAGGGCATTTGGCAGCTGGCCTGGTGGGCGCTTAGGAACCACGTGGGGGTGAGGAGTCCACGGTGAGTCCTGAATGGCAGGATGACAAGGGGTTGACTGGTCATCAGGGAAAGCTGCGCCAGGGGTTCTCATTCCTGGTATCTGGGGAAAGACCCAGGCAAAGCTGTCCCCTCTCTGGAGAAACAGCATACAGAGTTTGTCCACAGAGGAGGGCCGGGCAAGAAACAGCAAATTCCAACATTGTCTGAAATGTGTGTGGGGAGGGGAGTGTGTGCTGTTCTCGCTGGCTCAATCCTTTCGCCCCCAAATGCATTTTTGTTTTGTTCTGCTTCTGATCGAACACACATGCTGTTGTTCTCGCTTCCCCTTCCCTCCTGGCTCTTCCATTCAATCCAGGCTTGACCCAGGGCCAGGTGGGTCCTGGCTACTCTTCTGTGCTCACTCCACCCCTTCTTGCAGCTTCCTGGACTTGAGGACGGGGACTGACTGCCAGCTTCATCCCCCACTGGCAGGTTGAAACATACAGTTTGCCTGAATTACAGAGAATGTGATGCTTGCCAAATAGGTGTCTTGGATTAGTTTCCAAAGCACTCCCAGATGATACACTTCTCTAGGGCAGGGAGAGGGTGTCATGTTGTATCGGTATTGTTTACACTTCATATTTCTTTGCACTTTACATTTTATAAAGGTCATTTCATCTTCATGATCAAGCAGGTGGACCTCTCCCATTTTACAGATGAGAAATTTGCCTCAGGCAACTCTCACCTGCCCAGGGCAATGCAGCTGTCTAAGGGCTGAGCTGGGACACGGCCCAGGCCTACTTTATAAATTCCATGATGTCTCTCCTCTGCTAAACTCCAACCAGAGTAAATCCCTGGAGGGCCTGAGACATGAGAGGAGCTCAATAAACGCTTGTGGAATGAGTGAACTTTGACTTTTTTTTTTTTTTTTGGCTACCCTTAACCATAAATGGACCCTCTTTGCCAGCAAATAGAACACCACTCTGTGGGATATTTGAGTTTCTTGCCATGATAAGGACCTGCTGAGCTCTCTTCTCACCCAGCCTTACCTCTGGGAACTAGGTCATGTACACTAAGTAAGTAATTCCTTGACTTTTACCCGGAGCTTCCTCCTCCCGAGTTGAGATGCTGTGTTAGACACTGATCTATGAGAGGTCCTTGGCAGAAGCAAGTCGATTGTTGTCGCAGACCTCCAGTGACCCACCTAATTGCACATGAATAATACCTGTGGCCCAAACAGGTCAGCCTTCCAGGCAGTTCATTCTCTCTCCTCCTTCTACTCTTCCCCCACCAACCTTCTCTAGACTGAGGAAGAGGGACAGGTGTGGCTTACCTTAGTTATGTAGGATTCTGTAGGGTCAGGGGGGCCTACCTCTTCCTTTTCACTGACCTCTGAACTTTTCCATATTTTGTGGCAAGGACTGGAGAAAGAACAAGAAAACCATGTCAAGGTGGGAAAGAATTCATGGGCTCCGGGAGGCAGTTACCAAAATATCTGCTGGGTCTGCTCTTTCCCTAAGTGACACTTAGGTCATGTTTCTTAGATCTGCAAGGGATCCAGCCGGCCTCATTAGACTCTTGAGGCCAACAGAATAGAATGGCAGTAAGAGTGGGCTGACGACAAGAGACCCATGTTCTAGTGTTGGCTGTCCACAGCTTAGTTACGTGACCTTGGGCAAGTCACAGAACCTCAGCTGCCTTCAGATTTCTTATTCAAGAAGTCAGGGAGGGGGTGGAGGTTTGTTGGCATCTTGAAGAAGTCTCCTTGACTTCTGTGGTCCTGGTCCTCAGTGCCTCTCTCTGTTTGTCCTTGTGATTAGCACTGTCTTCTCCTCCAGGTCACCTCCTCCTCATGCAGTCAGAGTTTGCTTCTATAAGCAATTTCATCCTGATCTTTGTAGCTTTGCCCGCTCTCCCCTGCCCCACCCTGAGATAGGCCAGAGTGCAGATAAGAAACTCCCTGTTGCCGTCCTGGTCTCCTGCCAGGCAGCATGGGAGAAAACTCTAACTTTGTGAGATTGTTAGGGATCTAAGGACTGAAAGTTGATTGGTATCGGAGGAAAGTGAGATTAAAGCTTGTTGGGATTTTCAAGTCCCTGATGTCCCAGGGTTCCTGGATTGTACTTAGTTGTTTGCTCAGAGGATAGTAAATATGTTCTTAAGTATATGGCCCCAAGTTGGCCAGGCCTTGTGATCAGGGGTAACCAGATACTTCGGAGAAATAAAGGGAATAGCATCGGTAGAAAGTTTCTTGGTGAGAGATGAGAGATGTCTCAGATGGACAACCAGCACGAAAAGGAGAAGGGCTAGGGAAGGTGGAGTTGTCTCCAATATTTACAATTGGAAAGTATTAAAGCTGGAAAGAACTACGGATCCTTTAATCCACTTCTCCCATTTATTAGTAAAGAAACTGAGGCCCGGAGACATGACTCAAGCACATCCATAGAGCAAGCTGGTGTTAGAAGTGAGACAGAAGCCAGGTCTCCTGATTCCCAGCAAGTGGCTCTCTCCCCGCTTCCGTGTTGCCTCTTCATGTGGGTTGAGCCACCATGCCTTCCTCTTTTCTCTTCGACCCTGCACTTGAATGTCTAAGGTGTTAGCAGGGCCCCACTGCTCCTACCTCATTGTTTATCAAGGCCTAATAAAACTTGGGCGCAACAGCATGGAGAGGTGGAGGCTTCTCGGGTGCAGTCTGTTTTGACTTGTACTTAGTGACTTAACACTGTTGAGTTGCCATTATTCTGTTTATGATGTGTCTTGGGGTGAAAGATTAATTCAAAACAGGAAATGAAGGCTATATGATGGCCCGGCCTTCACAGGAGTAGCCTCTTGTGGGTTTGCCATTCAGATTTAAATCACATGAGCTTTATTGGTAAGCAAGCCTTGTTCTGAGAACCTCCAGCAAAAGGCGTGGACTACACTGTCGCTTGCTCTGTGAGGGGCTCTTTGGGTGAGAGCTGGTCATCCCATCACTATGCTGATGACACGTAAAACGGAATGGAAACCACTCACTGTTTCTGTAAAGCTCCATTTGGCCCAACACTGCCTACTGAGCTCAGGGAAATGCATCTTGAGCTCCTTCCATTGGGCAAGCACTAGGTTCACATATATTATCTTGTTAATATACGTAAGCAGCCCTCTGAGAGGTAGGCATGGCTATTTGTTGTATTGAGGAGAAAATTGAGACAGATACAGGTTAAATAACTTGTCTATGCTCACAAGGGCCAGGACCCAAACACAGGGTATCTGACTCTAAAGCCCTCTTGCTTCCACATTTCACATGGCTCTCTGCACAGAGAAGGGAGGGCTGGGGGAAAATAGGTGAGGCATTGACTGAAGCGTCAAACATTTATTATGAGACTAAATAAATTCTAAGAGCCAAGCCCAAATGCCAGGGCCTGGGCTTGGCTCTTAGAATGCAAAGGTGAGTAAGACCTAGTCCTTTTACTGCTTGGACTGTGGCCTGGCCTAGTGGCGGGACAGATGTATATGATGACAGTCGTAGCCCTTTTATGATCATTATAAAGAGCCACACAGAGTTGAGAGCAGTACACAGGGAAGGCTGCACCAGGGAGAGGCTGTGAGACTTGGGTATTGAAGGATGAACAGGAGGTTTCCAGGCAGAAAAGGAGGCAGAGAGTTCTCCAGGAACTCTCTGGTGCATGGTGGTGCGAAGGGCCTGATTTGGTGTTTGGAAGTAAGGAGGAGGAGTGTGTGTGTCTTCTTCTTAGCTGAGGGTGAAGGAATGAGATATTCATTCAGTTGAGAGATAAGCTCTGGAGGGGGGAGAGGAGGGGGAGTTCAGAAGTAGATTGCCAAAGGTTTTGCAAAACACTTGCTGCCAGGTGAGATTCATTGAAGGAAACATTAGCAGAGAGCAGCAAAGCTTCTCCAAATATGAATTCTTCAGCTGTCTGATGGATGTTTCTGTATAGAGACAGGAACTGTTGCTGGGGCTCATTTTCAGAGACTCTATGTCCGTCTTCTACATTTTGTGCCTCACACACCAGTGGAAGTGACTATTGATGGAGCAAAGTGAATGGGGTGGGACAAGTCACAGCAACAGTTCATATTTAAAATGTCTCAGATTCCCCTTGCCAGATAAGCTGATAGCAAACACCCTTATGAGTTCCTGTGCAGACTGACTCTCCAGGGATCGTTTTGCATTCCAGACAGGGTCACACAATATTTCTGCAGGAGCTGGGGCTCTGGGGTGAGAAAGCTACTTAAAAATAAAGACCAACAAAAAATATAGTTGTTTTTAAGGATGACATTTGCAAGGCAAAAGTATCCAGGAAGTAGATTATTTGTCATGAGGGTGAGCCAGAATTGTTAAAAATATCAGACCATTAGAGTGGAAAGAGTAATGGCGGAGAGAGAGAGGAGTGAGAGCTCCAGGAACTCTCGTCTCCTGGGCGTGGTTGGCCCTGCACACCCCCACTTTAATGAATACCTTGCCGAGGTCTGCCCCAGGAAATGAGTTTTGAAAGCTGAACTTTGAGCCTGAATTGTCCTCTGTGGGAGAGGAGCAGACCAGTAATCCAGAGAGTGATTTGGAGTCTTAAGATTTCTTGGTCTTGTATCAACAGTCCCTATCTGCTGCCTCTGGGATTTTATCTTTATGAGAAAAGAAAAAAATCTTTTTTTGGAGCAGTTGGGGCTGATTTTAGTAAACATGTTTTTCAGAGCATAAGCCCAAATACCAAGGAAAGGGTCCAATGCCTTCATTCGGCCAACAGAAATGTATTCATCAGGATGGTGGGAGGCCGTCTCCCTCCCACCAGGGGAACGTCACCAGCAGGGCCATACCTTCGGGGCTCCCCCTCCGCTGGGGCTGCTGGATGTTGGAGTTTGGGGCTGGCGAGGGATGTTTTAGGCCCTGGAACCTATGACCTAGCCTCTCTGAGCTCTCAGGAGAGTGGCCTCTGAGGGTGGCCGGGAGAGGCAACGTTCTTCCCGGAGACTGTCCCACACTGGTCTGCATTGCTCTCAGTGTAGGCGTGAGCGACACGCTCACGATCATACATTGCAACGGTTCTGCAGCCTCCGAACCGTTCCCAAATAGGCAAATGTGATAGGACTTCAAACCCCAGTGCTCCAGGGAGGTGAAGTACAACATGTCAGACCAATAATCTCCTCCAGTGAGTTCAGCGGTTGAGTGTGCCTTAGGGACTGATTCTACCCTGTCGTCTCAGAGAGGCATTTCTGTATTTGCCATCTGTAACCTTACTTGGCTTTACAGATATTTGGGGAAAAAGTTCCCGGGGAGACTTCAGTTCCTTTGTACAGTAAAGGACCGGGCCAAAACTGCGCTTATCTTGTACTTCTGTTCAGATGTCTCAACTGCCTCCTGATAGCAGCATATTTTCCATGGGCAGAGAGCTCCTGGCTGCATCCTGATGAAGGAAGGAATCCTTTCTCAGAGCTTTCTCACTCTGCTAGTTTCTGGTCTGTTCACTCTCCTGAGGTTGTACCGAAGAACCGTCAAGCTGGGTCCATGTAGCACATTGCCTGGCACATGGTAATCAGGGTTGGATGAATGAATGAGCAGCGAGGAAATCCTTCTGTTTTCCAGCGGAACAAAATGGAAGTGAACAGGCCTCAGACTATGTGGCCTGCCTGCTATCAGGACCCAGCATGCGCTTCAGAAAAGACCCCTTTGGGTTTTGGCACAAAGGAAGTTACACAATAAAGACATCTTCTAGGCTGGGGCCTGGAAGGACAGATGATGTTGAATACACATCACCTCAAGATGACGAGTCCTGTTTTCAGGGCTTAAGACAAACAAACATCAATAGCAACGACGAACCACTGGGAATGCTGGCCCTGGAGAAAGCAGAAGAAGTCATTCTGCTGGCAACCCATACATACCTAGCCATTCCCAGCTGGCCGGATGTCCCATGCTTGGATCGGTCTCCCAGGAACCTCCTGATGGGTCTTTTCCTGTGTCATGCTGCCTCTCTGCAGCACAGGCACTTTTCCATCTACATCTTAGATCCTGACTTCCCAGGCGTGTTGACATTTTGGTAGGCTTTGAATAGCCCATTAGTTATTTCTGACTCAGGCAGGGCTCACCTGTCCATGCAGGTGTATACACCTGCTTATAAAGGCTGAATGCAGTACACCGGCCCTTGTGTAGACTCTGTGGTGAGGGACGTGGCCAGCTGGACTGCCGGCTGGGTGGATGGCCCAGTGAAAGGCGTGCACAAGCATCTCAGAGGCCAGCAGGCTCCTGAGAGCCAGGAAGGTGTTATTTGTATTGTTAATAACATTAATGACAATATAAACAACAGAGCCTCTGTAATTGTATATCAGGAAATTAATCCTAAAATGGGTGTCTGTAATTCAAATGAAAACTTTAGAAATCTTTGAACTCTAAAGGTGCTCCCGTGAAAGCAGTTCCATCCCTCCCGAGCCAGATTTCTACTGGTAAACATTCATTCATTCAACAAACATGCACGACCTACTTGGAGTAGGCACCACATTGGCACTGGAATTACAAAGATGAAGATCAGTAAACAGCTCATCAATGGGTGCATTAGCTACAAAAGACCATAATACAGAAAGCTGAATTATTTGAATTTTAAATGTTGATCGAGTACCAACTGAGAACCCAGAACTGGGGTGAATACTCTGGGAAGTAGAAAATAAATAAAAAACATCAGGTTACACTTGAGGTTGCACATTAAGGTTACACATTAGGTCGTCCAGACAAGATTAATGCATAAAAGACATGATGGGTTGAAGGCTAAAGGAAGAGCCACGTGGCATGGTCTGTGACCTCTGTGTGGGGAACTCTTTGTCTCCCCCATTTCTCAGAAGATGGGAAGAAGCATCTTGTTTCCTTGGTATCCACAGCACCTAGCGAGGCCCCAGGCGCAATATAGGTTCTCAGTAAATGGAATGAGTGGATTCAAATGTGGCCAGTGGTTCCCAAAGTTGGCAGATCAACAGATTTCCCTGGGGAGTTAAAAACATATTTTCCTCTTGGACCTCAGGCCGCAGGGATTCTGTTTGGGAGCGGGCCCAGGAAACTGAATTTTCATAGACTTCCTGGGTGAATCTGTCTGATGAGCCAGGTTTGGTGAGCTCAGGCTAGACTCCAGGAGTTAGAAGAACGCAGGTGGGTAAGGGTTAGGGGGTGAGGCTTTTGAGCCTGAATGCTCCAGCTCATACCTTAAGATCCCGCCCTGCTGCCACCTTCTCCTGGAGCTTCTCTCAGGTGCTGAGTCACTCTGTCTCCAACTCACCTCTCCAGCAGCTCTTACCAATAACTATTTGTTTGGATTCCCTGAAAAGACTGTGAAATTCCTAGGGGACACAGCTTGTAGTAGGTTTTCAATCAGCACTGTGGTGCTGACTGGGCTTCAGAGGATGGATGAGGTTTGAGCAGGGGCAGAAGTAAGGTAGAGACCTGACATGAGGGCAGCTACAGGGTAAGCCTGAATGCCTTTGGGAATTGAGCCTAACAAGGAAGAGGGGGCTGCTGAGGGTGGATGGGAACCTGCTGAGCCTGGCAGGAGGGTTTCAACTTGTACAAGGGCTGAAAAGAGCCCTGAGAGCCTTATGAACAGGATAAAGGTGAAGCTGGTGAGTTGGGAAGGGGGGAGATCAGTGAGGAGGCCCATGGTAGCTCAGGTCAGAGCTGGCCAGGCCCTGGATGAAGTGGCAGGGTTGTTGACAAGGGCAGCCACACTCTAGCCACTACACACCCAGAATTTTGTGTGGTGCTCCTGATTTGATTTTGAGCACCCACCATTGCCAGAAGTGGTTATTGAACACCCACCATTGCCAGGGGCATGGGTACCAGGCCTTGGGACTTGCAGCCCTCAGCCTCAGAGCTCACAGTCAGGTGCGATAGGCAGGGCCACAAGTGGATCAATGCAAGGGTATGTGCAAAACTATCATACGAACTCCCCAGAGTACAGTGTGGAAAAGGGGGCGCGGGGGAGGGCAAAATAACACTTCAAAGAAGAACAGTGCAGCAAAGGATGCCGGCCAGCCAGGCGTCACTGTGTTTCATCCTCAAATCACCCAACGGGTCAGGGACTGTTATTATCCCCATTTTATGGATGAAGAAACTGAGGTTCAAAGAGGCTAGGCAACTCCTCCAGGCTCACACACCTGGTAAATGGTGGGTTGGGGTTGGTGACCAGTCTGCCTGACTCCAGAGTCCAAACTGGGACCTGTGACACCCTGCTGCTGCCTTTGATGTTTCAGCCCTAATGACCACTGGGTTTTCACAAGGTGAACAGAGTCCAGATAGGCATTCCAGACAGAGGGATCAGCATCAGCAAAGGCACGTGGGTGGAAGTGTGATGGAGGCCAGCTTATCAGGAAACTGCAAATGATTCCTGAGTCTAGAGTATGAGGGGGCGGGGAAGCGATGAGACGGGAGGCTGGAGGGGCGGGCCAGGGCTGGATCATGAAGGTAGTTTTTGTTTTGCTTCACTAAGACGTTTGGACTTCACCCTGCAGATCATCAGGGAGCTGTTGAAGGATTTTGAACAGGAATAGAACCAGACCAAGTACACATTTTTGAAATAAAGATCTCTCTGGCAGCAGTTTGGGGTCTAGGCTGGTGGATTGGAGGGAGGTGAATCTGGAGGCAGGAAAGATATTGGCGAGGAGATTTTGAGAGTTCCAGGTGACTGCAGGTGGAGACCTGACCCTCCCAGGAAGGATGGGAGGCAGCAAATGGGGCTGTTGAAGAGGCAGGACTTGGTGACTGGCTGGCTCTGCAAGATGAGGGAAAAGGGGCAGAGAAGTTTGACTCCGAGGATTTGGCTGCAGAGTCAGGATGGTGCTGCTCACTGAGGTTGGGGCTGCAGGAGAAGGAACAGGTGGGGGAGGAATGGAAATTGGCCACCTGTGAGGTCTCTATGAGATAGTGAGGGGGAGTGTGCAATTGTTGTTGGCGCAGGGCCTGAAATGCTACAGGGAGCTGCGTGGTGCAGGCACAGCCTGGTGAGTCATGAGGACATAGACACCGGTTGAATTTCAGGGCTGGGGAGAGAGGGGTCTGCAAAAGACTGAAATGGGAAGAGACCACAGCAAGATAAGGCCCCATAAATGGCAATTGCCTTTAGCAGCAGTTGGTGGTGATGTTGGCCTGATGCTTGGGGGTGGCCTGTATGTGAGGAGAAACCAGATTGTGGTAGATCGATGGATGAGTGGGAGGTGAGGAAGTGCACATTGCAAGGCTGGACTATTCATTTGGAAACCTAGGCTGTGAGGGGGAGAAGGAAGAGTGCTATTTGTTTTCTCCCGTAAAAGCAAATATAGGGCCGGGCACGGTGGCTCACACCTGTAATCCCAGAACTTTGGGAGACTAAGGTGGGCAGATCACGAGGTCAAAAGATTGAGACCATCCTGGCCAACGTGGTGAAACCCAGTTTCTACTAAAAATACAAAAATTAGCTGGGCTTGGTGGCACGTGCCTGTGGTCCCAGCTACTTGAGAGGCTGAGGCAGGAGAATCCCTTGAACCCGGGAGATGGAGGTTGCAGTGAGCTGAGATCACACCACTGCACTCCAGCCTGGGCAACAGAGCAAGAATCTGTCTCAAAAAAAAAAAAAAAAAAAAAGCAAATATAGATCTAACTGGTTGGATTTATGCACATTTTGGGGAATGACTTCATGTTGATGAATTCACAAATCAGAAAAAAATAAACTTTTGTTGAGCAGTGAGCGTTCGTGAGTTGAGAAAAATGAGGTTAAATGGTACAGTTCTTCCAAACGGGAGGACTGGCCCAGGAGGTCAAGGCTGCAGTGAGCTGTGATCATACCACTGCACTCCAACCTGGGCAACAGAGTGAGATCGTGTCTGAAAAACAAAACAAAACAAAAAGTGCACACACAAAATAGGGGATCTTTTGGGGACAGACTCCACCAGATATTGCTGGGTTGTGAGCTGCTCTGGGTGGGGCGGCTCTGCGGCCATCCTGGACTCCAGGTACGGTGCCATGCACACAGTGAGCGGGCATCGAAAATACTTTTCAAATTCACTTGGCTGTGACTTCGATGCTTCCCCAGCATCCCTCTGTATCCTCCAGACTAATCCCAAAGGCCTAATTTCAGCAAGTCAGAGACACAGTGCCATTCAGATACAATGGTTCCCTTGGAGAGTGCCTTTGAGAGGGTGCTGGGCAGAAACTCGGTGGAAATCTGTTTTTGGTCATTCTACCATAGCAGAGTGTTGGTTAAGGCGAGGATGAGCTACCCTCACCTTTTCTGTGAAAATGTGTCAGTTTCTGCCTTGGTCTGGCTTGGGCTACCTAGAGCTTGAGGAGGTGGGAGTTATCCCACGCAGTTTCCTGGGAACTGACACTTATTGAGCTCCTCTGTGGGCCTGGTGCTGTGAGAGGCCCCTTCATTTAATTTTCACAGGAACTCTATGTTGTTTATAGAGTCTCAAAGGAGCACTTAGTGACTCAGAAGCCCATGCTCTTTCTACCACATCACATCGGCTTCCAGGGACTCAAGAGTTGAGTGCCCGGGGGGTGTTTCTAAAACCAAGGAAATGAACTAGCTTATCTGTTCTAGTCTCCTGTCTTACGCTATTTGCAAATAGGGAAAAGATGTCTTTTTCAAGACAGGGTGTAGATGCGTGAGTGCCTACATAGAGTGGTGGCAGGCTTATTTCTGGGAATCAGGCAACTTTTAAAGGACATTGAAGCACTAATAGAAGGTAAGATGTAAAATGACAGACCTGGTTGTTATTGGAAGTTGGCCTGCAACAGTGGGGTCAGAAACATCTTAATTCCCATGTGGTTGGCCTTCACATTGGGAAGGAATGCCTTCTGATCCAGGTAATTGACACACCTACCACTAATACCTACTGTATTAGCTAGGGTGATTCTTCCTGCCTAAGAGATAAGTTCCCCAGTTCTCAGTGACTTCACATACTGCACATTTATGGCACACATATGTAAAGTCCAGAACATGTGTTCTGGTCTCAGAGGGCTTTCCCCCATGCAGGCATCCAGGGGGGCTGGGTCCCTTCCTTCTTGTGGCTCACCATCTTCAACGCACGGTTTCCAAGGCCATTGTGCCCTGGCAGAAGTAGAAAAGGCACAAAATCACCATGAGGGGTTCTTATGGGTTGGTCTGAGAAGTGGATGCACCACTCCTGCTCACATCTCATGACCTAGAACCTGCTCCCCTGGACTCACAGCGGTAACAAGCAAGGGTCCAGGAGGAAGGAGCAGTCTGGCTGGTGGTGAGCTCACCCATCTCCACCGCCCCCACCAAGGCTCCAACAGCACCACTCAGCAGAGCTTTCTCTGGTGGATTAGATGCTGTTCTCATTTGATCTATAGACCCTAGCATTTTGGAGTTTGTTGAAAGAAGGGTAGGAGAGTATCAAGGATCAAAGGTCTTAGCCGGGCATGGTGGCTCATGCCTGTAATCCCAGCTCTTTGGGAGGCCAAGGTGGGTGGATCACTTGAGGTCAGGAGTTTGAGACCAGCCTGGCCAACATAGTAAAACCCTATCTCTATTAAAAATATAGGAAAAAAAAATTAGCCAGGCGTGGTGGCATGGACCTGTAATCCCAGCTACTTGGGAGGCTAAGGCAGGAGAATCTCTTGAACCCAGGAAGTAGAGGTTGCAGTGAGCCAAGATTGCACCACTGCTCTTTAGCTTTGGCAACAGAGTGAGACTCCATCTAAAAAAAAAGAACATAAAGAATCAAAGATCTAGACCAGATACTACATCCCTGATTCCCTGTTATGGTGTGCAAGACAGTATTGCTGTGTGCCTGTGGCTGCATCTACTTTGCGTGGGAGCAATAAGGGTATGCTTATTTAGGGCACCCCCACTCTGTATAGGAATTGTTGGAACACAGGGGCTGAGCGTTCTCCCTGGGTAGGGTGATGTATGGTAGGCCCTGAGAGCCAAGAGCAGGGAGCTGATGCCCACCCTTCCCTGGGTGTTGAAGAATATTTCACAGGTGTGGAGTGGTGAGGGAGGAGTATGCCCATGAAGAGAGCCTGGGGAAGGCAGAATAGGAGATAAAAATGGGGAACTTGGCAAGTCTGAGCTTCGGTGGGCTTCCTGGGGTCAAATGAGATTTGGAAAGAATGAGAGAAGCCTAGATGATTTTTAAAAAAAGATAAAAATCATTTCATTGAACCAATAAAAAGCAGCAAATGTCTTTCACTGACCTAGTGATTTATTTTGTTTATTATATTTTAACTCAAAAGTATTTCAGAAAGTTAGCAAGATTGTTAATTAGACCACAGATTCTATTCTCTGGCTTTGGGCAGCTCCCACTAATAGGAGGAGGTGATGGTGGTAGTGGTGCAGTTTTTTTTGTTTGCATTTTCTTATTGTTTTTGCGGTAAAATTTACATAACATAAAATTTGCCATTTTAATCTCTTTTTTTTGTTTGTTTTATTTTGTTTTGTTTGAGGCGGGTTCTTGTTCTGTCACCCAGGCTGGAGTGCAGTGGCATGATCATGGCTTACTGCAGCCTTGACCTCCTGGGTCCAAGCAATCCTCCCAGCTCACCCCCACCCCCCGCCAGGTAGCTAGGAGCACAGACACGCCCCACCACACCCGGCTAATTTTTGTTTGTTTTTGTCGAGACAAAGTCTCACTGTGTTGCCCAGGCTGGTCTTGTACTCCTGGACTCAAGCGATCCTCCCACCTCGGCCTCCCAAAGGGCAGGAATTACAGGGATGAACCACTGTGCCTGGCCCATTTTAACTCTTTTTAATTGTAAGATTTCATGGTATTAAGTACATGTATGTTGTTATGCAGCCATCACCACCATCCTTCCACAGAATAAACGGAAAATCTGCACTTATTTAATAATAACTCTCCATTCCCCGCTTTCCCAGGGCCGTGGTAACCACCATTCTACTTTCCGTCTCTATGAATTTGCTTATTGTGGGCACCGCTCACTGTTAGTTTTGAGACAGGGTGGCCTCCTAGAAGCTGGAATTTAGAGTTCACAGTTTTCCTGAGCCCCCAGTGTGGGATCGAGATGATTCAGGGCACATGCAGAACTGTCTGCGATGCTTTTGGTGGTAAGATGAGCTCTGCGTGTGGGGTAAGATGTATGTTATTTTGTCAACCAGCTACACAGGTTTCCTTCTTGAGGGCTTCACCAGCTGGGGATTCTGCAGGTACAGCTGAGATTTGGGTCAGAGGCAATGCCTTCCCCATTCTGCTCTGGAATGTGGGTGGGAGAGCATGGGCTCTGGAAGACACCTGCTGCACTGGACGCAAGGACCCCATACTGTCTGGAGTGGAGCTGCTGGCAGGAACACAGCCTTGAGGGACTTGTCCCTGACCTGTTAACATTTAAGCCAATTCCTTAAATTAGCACCATGTCAGGGCTTCATGCAGGATGACCCTTTCCGTTCTGGAGAAAGATCACATTGCTAGTGCTGTGTGGCACACAGGGCCCAGACGCTGAGTTCCACGGAGCCCTGAGTACTTGTTAGGCCTGGAGAAGATAAGATACAGCAAGCTCACCTCCTGTTGTTGAGACTGACAGTTGAGGAGGGAAGACTCCTGGCCTTGGGATGTGTATGTCAGAGGGGTTGTAAAAGTTATGCATGCTCCTGGTAGAAACTTTGGGAAATACAGAAAAGTATAGAGTAAAAGTATAATCACAGCTCTCTGAAATGTGATCCTACACACACATCACCACTGTTCACATTTGGCTTATTCCTCTTCTCCTGCAGACATTATTTTATGGAGCCTGAAATTATATTGACTTCCTGGATCCATACCCTGCTCTTTTCACTCGGTGTTATGGCATAAGCATTTTCCCATGAATTGAATGTCTTTATAAATATTATTTTTAAAGCACTGCCTGATACTTGTTTGGTAAGATCATGCCTTATTTGATACTTGTAGACTCTCCAAGCCCAGAACTTGAGAGACAATAGAAGTGAACTGATGTAATTTACACAGCAGCTTCAGAAAAGGAAGACCATACTGTGTCTGTATATATGGCTCATATGGACTGGGGCTAGGAGCATGGATTTCAAAGTGAGATGACCTGGGCTTATTTCACAGCATCCCCAGCATCCCCCACTAGCTACCTGCATGGTATGGAGGCATTTACTTACCTCTGTAAAGCTGTCTTCTTTCAAGGGTGATGAAATGAGACAGGGTGGTAAAGGCCTGAAACGCTGTGAGTGCCAGCTGTCAGTGTTCTCATGTGGGTGGTGCAAGGGGTGGGCTGGGTTTGAACCCAGGACTCCTCATGCCTAGGCCAGAGTTCTTTCCACCTCAAAGGCTTCACCTGTTCTAGAAGGTCCTTGAAGAGAGATTTAGTGGTACAGGTGAAGATGTAGAGTGCTGGCTAGAAATCCTTGTGGATAATTTTTAAAATGTTTATGTATATGATATATATATACACATACCACACATATACATGTACATACACATACGTGCAAATAAATGCACATATACATACACATACATGTACACATATGCACATGTCCTACATGTGAACACATGTATATGCACCACACGAATGTACATATATATGTGCACATATATACACAAACATATGTACATATATACACATATGCACACATAATGTGTGCACATGTACACTGCTGCAAACGTATACACACAGGTACACATACACATACACACACATTCATACATATGTACGAATAGACACATGCACATGTATACATACACATATGCACACATATATACATACATGAGATAATCACACATAGAAAACGTGGTTGCATTACAGAAAAGGAAGATAGGCAAGTTCTGCAATTGCTTCTTTCTCTTTTTTTAAGGACTTTGCTTTTTACAGAATAAAAAAGAAAAAAGTCATACCTCCCCCACATCCACATAGACCTGTTGCGAGGATTCTTTAGGTTAACACTGGTGAGAGTGCCTGGCTGGTGATGGGCACCTGATGACATTGGCTTCCTTCTGCCATTCTAAGCACTGTGACTGGTCAGGATACAGGTGTCTCTTGACAACACTGGGGGAGGTCTGGAGGGTGGGCACTGCCTCACTGGGACCTCCCAGGGCCTGGTGCTGTTGAGTGGCTATAAGAAGCAATGAATATGCCAGGCGCAGTGGCTCATGCCTGTAATCCCAGCACTATGGGAGGCTGAGGCGGGTGGATCACCTGAGGTCAGGAGTTTGAGACTAGCCTGGCCAACATAATGAACCTCCATCACTCATAAAAATACAAAGTTAGCCAGGCATGGTGGCACATGCCTGTGATCCCAGCTACTCAGGAGGCTGAGGCAGGAGAATTGCTGGAACCCAGGAGGTGGAGGTTGCCGTGGGCTGAGATTGCGCCACTGCACTTCAGCCTGGGCAACAAGAGTGAAACTCCATCTCAAAAAAAAAAAAAAAAAAAAGCAATGGATGAGGTGAGGAAGGGGGAATGTATGAGGCCCTTTCAGGCTAGAACAGTGGAGTCCACTCACCATTGAAAAAGACTGGGGAAGAGGGGTGTGGCCAGAGGGCAAGAGCCAAAAGAACTTGCGTTCTCAGTGAAGGAGCGGGCATAGACGGCCAGGGCTTGCAGTGCACCTGGGGTCTCTTCCCAGCACTCTCACCCTGGGGCTGTGTGGCAAATGAGGGAAGGTCTAGGCCCTTGCCACCTCCTGGTTGAGCTTCATAGTGAGTCCCTTGGGTGCTCTTTCATTGGCCTTTCCTAGTAGGGGTTCCAGACACTGTGTGTAAGAGGACTCTGCATGTGTGCCTTCACTGTGCATGGAAAGCTTTGGCTTCCTGGAGATAATCTCAAGTCAACACCCAGGAGCAGTAGAGAAAGCTTTGGAGAAGAGGAACTTAACTCTATAGGGAATGACTAAGAAGAATTACCTCACTGAGGCTTCAGACACCCTTGTCCTCCAGAGGAGGCAGGTGGAGCAGGTGGCCCTAAGGAGGCAGTACACTCTCCTCTATTTGTGGAAGTGACCAAGGCAAGGCTGGGGACACCTGGCTGGAAGGAGATTACCAGGAAAACAAGGTGGCCCTCTCAGTCCCTTCCCAACCCTGGAAGTGCTGTTTTTGGTCAAATTAGGTGCCTAGTGCTCTGGTAAGTGGAAATCCAGGCCTACCTCGCCCAGGTGGGAAGATGAGGTTCATAGGCTCCACCTGGGAGCCAGGTGTTCCTGCCCATGGTGGGCTCTGTGGGGGATGCACCAGGTGCGGAACGCACTGCTGAGTCCCTGGCTGGCTCCTGCCTCATCTCAGGTATTGGATTCAGATGGTCATAACTGAGGGGCTTCTGTGTGTGAGACTCCTGCACACCCTGCGAGTGTGGGGTGAACACCCCACTTCATTGCCAAGGAAACAGGGCCTTGCTCCAGGGCTCCTTAGTGACGTAGAGCTGGGAGAGGGTAAGTTTCAGCAGGGCAGCTTGGCAATATAAACGGCAAGCGGGTTTTGTTTTTAGATTCCATTGACCTTGAAACAGATTTTCTCTGTGAGCCTCAAGGGTGGGTTAAAGGATGAGCTTTTCTCCTGGACCAAACTGCTGCTCTGTGGAAAGATTCTACCTAGTGTCCACCCCCATCTCTCCTTAAGTATGTATAAACTTCACCATTTATCAAAAGCCTGGTTGCACTGTCTGATATACCATTTGGGAGAAGAGGCTCAGGGAAGGTAGGAGGCATGGGAGTCCTAAATGTGAGGGACCTGTAGATCCGGACGGGGGAGGCTCCTCCTCTCATTTGGAGAGGTGTTCAGGGACTCTGCATAAACCTTGAGCTTGACTCTCAGATTTTGTGGGCTTAGCCCATTACCAGTGCTGTTGCCTGCTATCCAGGGCCCTTAATTTTAATTTTTAGCAGCTAGAGGCAGGAAAAGGAAATAGCTTTGTGACTCATGAAGTCACATACGCAGGGGGAGCAGGCGAACCACAAATAAGAGACTCCACTTGGCAAAAACCAAATTGCTTCAAATCTATTCTTGGAAACTTAAAGCAACACATCTTGTTTCTTCCCAGAAAATACAGAAAACCTCATATTTCTGGTTAGTTGGTTTTATTTCTATTGCATATCAAACTTCAAAAGGGCAACAGCTGGGTGGTGGTTAACAAGGAAAACTTTAATAAGAGCTGGTTACCCAGGATCCTCTGGCTAAAAAAGAAATCCTGACTACCTTGTTTTGGGGTGAGGAGAAGGATAGCCACCAAAGGCTTTGCACCCCAGTTCTCTGGACAAAGGTTTGAAGCTCAGACTCACTGAGTCCTTCTGAGTGCTAGGTCAGCCCTTCCTGGTTCATTCCCAACACTATCCTGAATCCTGCATGTTTTCAGTCCATTACCGCTACTTTCTGTGAGGTTCCCTAGTTACACATGGGAAACTAAAACCCAAAAGGGAAATGATTTGTCCAAGTCTACGCAGAGAGGAGGTGAGTTTGAACTCAGATCTTCTAAGTGGAAGGCCCTTGTCCTCTAGTTTTAAAGTATACAGGTTGAGGCTGGGCACAGTGGCTCACACCTGTAATCCCAGTACTTTGGGAGGCCAAGGCAGACAGATCACGAGGTCAGGACTTTGAGACCAGCCTGGCCAATATGGCAAAACCCTGTCTCTACTAAAAATACAAAAAGTAGCCAGATATGGTGGTAGTCCCAGCTGCTCGGGAGGCTGAGACAGAAGAATCACTTAAACCCGGGAGGCAGAGGTTGCAGTGAGCCAAGATCGCGCCACTGCACTCCAGCCTGGAAGACAGTGCGAGACTCCATCTCAAAGAAAAAAAAGTATATGTGTTGAATATACCTAAACTGAAATCTGCAATGCTCCAAAATGTGAAGCTTTTTGAGTGCTGACATGACACTCTAAGGAAGTGTTAATTGGATTCTTCCAGATTTTGGATTTTTGGGATTTGGGATACTCAGCCAAGTAAGTATGATGGACATATTCTAAAAAGAAAGAAAGAAATGGAAATCCAAAACACTCTGGTCCCAAGCATTTTGGATAAGGGATACTCAACCCGTATATAACTCCTTGACCTAGAAAGCTAGTCTCGGTAGTCATGACCAATGTTTCTTTTGCCCTTCCTTTTGATGTGATGATGTCTGGGCCATTTGACGAATTAAATGAGTATTGGTTACTGCATACGTGATCTCACTGATTCCTTAGAGCCCTATGAGTGAGGAGAACAGGCGGCCCTCTTACCCATCGGTCTCACATCACAGATACAACCAACTGTGGGTTGAAAATATTCGGGGGAAAAAAAAAAGACAGATGATTTCATCTGTACTGAATATGTACAGTCATTATTTCCAAAAACATGCGATGTAACAACTATTTACATAGCACTTATATTGTATTAGGTATTATAAGTAACCTAGAGATGATTTGAAGTATGCAAGAGAATGTGTGTAAGTTATATGCAAACACTACATCATTTTATATAAGGGACTTGAGCATCTATGGATTTTGGTATCTGCATGGGACCCTGAAACCAATCTCCCATGGATACTGAGGGAAGCCTGTATTATCCCTATTTCACAGATGAGAAAACTGAGGCCAAGACGGATGAGATAACTTGCCTAGGGCCACACAGCTAGCAAGTGCTTGAGACCAAAGCCACACTCAGGTTACCCTGACTCTAAATATTCTGATGCTATCTGTGAGGAAAGCTACCCCCCCCACGGGTGTTAGAGTCATGTTTAAGGTCTTTGACTTAACTTGGAAAGCCAATTATAAAGGGAGAGACTGGGCTGTTTAGATCAAGGGTGGCAAGTCTGAGCCTGGTACGGGCAGCTGGGCTACTTATCTTCTCCCGGAGCCATCTCCCTCCACCTCCCCTTATCTCACTCTAGATAAGGGCTGGTTTCTGGAGCTCCCACGCCTATCCAGCCCTCAGCACCACCTTTAGCTCTTTCTCCACTGGAGCCTGACGACGACATTGTTCGTTCATCTTCTGGGGGAGGAGGGGTGGCTATTGGGGTGCGGAGGAGATAGCTTCTTCCAGTTTGTAAATTATTGTCTGGCTTGGTGCCTCTAAACTGTTCATAATTTTAGACAGGGAGTAGTTAGCCACTTGGAGAACTGATTTACAAACCTATTTTCTAACCTGGTGCATTTCCCCAGGTACAAATCTGCCTCCTGTGGTGGAGGCAGCGTGTGTTACCACATCTACTGAGTGCCTCCCAGGGCCTGGCTCTGCCATCATCCACGTTTCTTGCCCTTCACAGCAACCCTGCAAGGATGAGATGATTATTTGTCTGTTACAGTAGGGGAAACAGAATCAGAAGTGGCTTGTGTGAGGCGATAGCTCTGGACCCTTACAGTTTTCTCTGTACTGCTTGCCTGTCTTCAGAAAAGACCACAGGGTAGCAGGCGAGTTCAAATCGCCTTCTCAGCCCGCCACTGCAGCCTTTGTTCAATGCTGGGCACAGAAGTAGTTCCAAAGATAGATAAAGACTGAGAATGTGAATACGCTCTGCAAAGCAAATGAGTCCCGCCTTCTGTTTATGCTTTCTGGGTGGCAAGTGTTGTACATGGAGAAAGTGGAGATGCAGGAGGAGGCAGTGTTTATGTGAGTCATGCCCAAGTGAGCAGAGTGGACGCTCACAGAGCCCGGAGAGCATCTGTGAAGGAATCCACGCTCGTCGCGCCAGGCAGGGGCGCAGAGCCCGCTTGCCCAGTCTACTGAAGTTGTTGAGTGTCATAGACCAGGGTCACTGGGTAAGGCCTCATGGAGGACCCAGCCTGGCTGGGGCAGGGAAGCTGGCCAGGCCTGAGCAGGGAATGAGTGCCAGTCTCCCTTCAAACAAGCACAGTGCCAGGCACCTCGGAAGCTCTCGGGGAAAGAGGGAAGGGAGGGTAGGGTTCTACAGAGTTGCTGGGATCCCCTCACCCCCAACTCTGGGCCTCCAGTGTCTGAGACCTCACCTGCCCAGCAGGCTCCTCCTGGCAGGTGTTGCCCAGTGAGCTTCTGTGCACCTTTCATGCGCTATTCTTCCTCCTTCTCTTCCAGCTCCTCTCCTCATTGCTGCCTGGACAGCCCCTTAGTTGCCTTCTGTCCTCCAGCCTCCTCCTCCAGTCCACCGCTGCCCTCTCATCTTCCCAGCACTGTTTCCCCCTGCTGCTCTGGCTCCTGCTCCTCACAGCCCACTGGAGAGGCCAGGACCCTTCCTTGTCCTGGAGGGGACACCTGCCACCAAGTGCGCTGGACATCCCCATCACAACTCCTCAGGAATCCTGAACCTTGAACTTGCTGTCATTTCATCACTGTCCCACTCTTTCCACACTCACACCCCCGTGTGACGTTTCCATTGCCTGGAATGTCCACTCCCCAGTCTTCTGGTAAAATACCTCTCATTCTTAAAATCGAAGCTTTCTTGACACTTCCCTCTTATGTCCCCTGTGGCCTCCTTGAGGCTCTGCTGGAGACCGTCTGCTCTGGGATTCCATGCCCTTGGTTCATTTCCACAAGCGCTTGCCTATTGTCTTGTAACCTGTCTTCCCCTGTAGGCGGGGCCTGAGCCTACATATTCCCAGCCCCTTGAGTGGTGCCCGACCCTTGCTACCGCACCAGTAATCGAATGAATAAGTAAGAGATTAAACAGGAAGATAAACACCATTCTCTGCTTTTGGTATTATAAAACCATCCCACAATTCGAACGTGTCACGATGAACCCTCCCTATCTGGGGAGCGCAGAGTTGCCGTGAGGTCTGTGCTCTGTGTGTTGCTGACCACCCCTTGCCAGGCCATGTCGCTCCGTCCGCTGTGCCCTCTTGCTCAGAGACCCCTCCAGCCCTCCTGGCAGCTGGGTCAGCCCCGGCTCCTCTACATTTGTCTTCTTGTGCCAGCTTTGGATTCTGGAAAAACAGCTAGTGCTTTGGAAAATCAGCTCTACTTTATTTTTGTTCCTTTGAAACTTAAATGACTTTCCTAAGAAATGTCTGAGGTTAGAATGGTGCAGAAAGGACCATGGCCAAAGCCCAGGCAAGCTATTTTTGGGATGTGAATGAGCACCCATCGCATTTTTCCCTTCCATCAGCCGAAGCACTTGTTCCAAATAGCTCACAGCCCAGGCTTACAAAGCACAGGCCCCCTTTGCACAAGGGGAGGAGGAGGTCCACGTGTCTCTGTCTGTCTGTGTCTGACTGAGGTGGATGATGTGCTTCCAGCCAATCCCAGGAGCAGAAGTTTTGAGAAGAGACTGTTGTCATGTGTATAGGGGAGAGCCTTGCTGTCTGGTAGCTAATGAAGAAAGACTTTAAAGCTAGATGTCTAGGGAGAGGTGGGTGGTCATGGACTCTAGAGAGATGCTTTCTGTCTGGGCATTAGTGTAATGTGGCTGGGTTATATTCATATCAGCCAACCGATGTGCAGCACCAAGAATGATAGACTTTCAGTGGTGCTAGATCTAGCGTACTTTTCTGGGTTATTTCCCTTTTCCTAATCACTATTTGCAGAACCATCTGGCTCAGAGCAAGATTGACCAGGTACTGTTGGCATTAGCCAAGGCATAGCCTTGTGCAATCTGTGGCACTTTTCAGCCAGCGAGAGGAGCGGGGTATAGGGGAGGGATTACCTGCAACGCCACATTGACAGGCCAAAAGGCACAATTCTATCTTTTATAAATGTTTCTGTTTAGGATTGAACACTAAATATTATGGGTAGTATTTGAGTGTCTTAAATAAATTTTATTTTTACGTCTCAGTACCCATCCCCCACCCTACCCTCATTGCCCAAAGCTGACCTCTGCCTCCCGCTACTTTCGCAGGTGTGACGTTTCTCCAGGTACTTCATGCTGTTCGCCTCTGTCCTCGCCACACCACTGGTGCACACGACTCCTGAACCATGGGGGAGAACGAGGACGAGAAGCAGGCCCAGGCGGGGCAGGTTTTTGAGAACTTTGTCCAGGCATCCACATGCAAAGGTACCCTCCAGGCCTTCAACATCCTCACACGACAGCTGGACCTAGACCCCCTGGACCACAGAAACTTTTATTCCAAGCTCAAGTCTAAGGTGACCACCTGGAAAGCCAAAGCCCTGTGGTACAAATTGGATAAGCGTGGTTCCCACAAAGAGTATAAGCGAGGGAAGTCGTGCACGAACACCAGGGTAAGGAAGAAAGCCCCAGAGTCTTACCTTTGCAGGGTGTGTGGGTTTGACATGCGGGAGGTCAGGAAGCTGTTGCCATTTCGTCACTCTGAAGTTCTTAGTAGGTGTGAGTGTGAATGTTGCATTGTTTTGCTTTGGTGAGGGTTTCCTTTGTCTGTAAGCATCAGCTTTTCCTGGCTGGGAGGTTCCCTCTTCTCATCCCCCTCTCCCAGGGAGGGAAGCCAGAGGCAAGGCTGAGGGAGAGAAGCCCATGCTTGATAGTACCCCTGCTTCTACTATTCCTGCTGCCACTACTACTACTTCTAGTAACCACTATTTATTGAGCAGCTTCTAGGTACAAGGTACTTTACGTCCATGATTTCAGTGAACAGCTGCAGGAGTTCTTTGGGCCATTTTAGAGACGTGAACATTGAGAAGTCAGTTGTTCCCAAGGTCACGCAACTAGAGGGCAACCTCGGTCCATCTGATCCTAGGGCTTAAGCCCTAAATCTCTGGGAGAGGCATAGTTAGAGAGTTGTGTTCCCCTGGGTATGAACATTTTTAAAAGATCCCCTGGTTTTTAATTAATTGGCTAAGAAATAAGTATAGGTCCTTACTGCCTCTTCCTCCCCCGTCTCTTCCCTTCCTCCTGATCCCCCTGGCCTTCTCCACCTGCCTCTGCCTTCCCCAGGATGCGTTTCTCTACCTAGGACCACACTCATAGTTAAGCCTGCACACTGATTGCATCCCCCTTCATTTGGCCATAGACAGCATCGGTGAACATAGGCTCACTATCACAACCTTTCTCTGACATTTCTGAAATGCCCACCACCAGATCGGCGGCTGGGAGTCCAGGCTTCTCAGCCTACTTCCCTGGTGGCCGTTGGGGGCTATCAGCCCTGGGCACTGGTCCAGACTGTGCGTTAGGTTAAAATCAAATGTGCTGTATTTAGACCTCACAGGAGATAGCTCAGCTAGAACCCTAGGAATTCCAGTCAGTGCCAATCCCAGGACAAGAGGATTGAACTCTCCATGGCAATCGGGACTGTTGTGTTTTTGTTTTGGTGATGAGAAGCTGTTGAGTCCATCATGGGATACGCTGCTTTCCACTGCCCCAGGGGAGACAGCTGCCAAGCTCCTGCAAGCCTGGGGCATACTGACACTGAGGGACATAGGAAGAGCATTCCATCAGGTTTGAAATAGACCAATCGCCTCAGCCCAGAGCAGACTAGCCATCCAGGCAGTGCCTGCCCATTACCTGCCAAGCTCCAGCTAGGCAGAGGAGATAGGGGAGGTTGGGAAAAGGAAGGGGGAGGAGACGGTGAGACCAGTGTCCTGGGTGCCACTCCCACCCAGTGACTCCTTTCCTTGTTGTTGTGACTTCATGGTTCAGAGTTCACTGGGTGGCTCTTCAGAGTTAAAGGAGGGGAAGCTTTTAGCTTTCAAAGTGCCACCCCCCTCAGTAATTGTATATGGTAGTTTCTTTTTTTAAAAGGTCTCATAAAAGTCAGGTGGCCCAACTGCACTATGTTCTCTCACAGAGGGTTTTCAGAGCTCCGTTTTGATTAGGGAATGTCACTGTCCCATACAACCAACATATGTGGCTGCTGAGGGACCCTCTTGGTGAACTGAGGGCAGATTGTCATAGGGAGCCAGGCAGTAGAGGGATGCAGTGGAGGGCTGCCCACCCAGAAGAGACCGTTCTTCCAAAATGTACTAGCCAGTTGCCTAGCCGGCGTGGCCAGCCTCTATTTTACAAGCTTTGGTAGCTTGAAATAGAGCAGTCATCACTTCTTGTGGTTGGCAGGTCACCACTGGCTTCTGAGATACAAAGGGAAAGAAATCGTCTTTTGTTAGGGATGCTGGGTGAGGTGCTTCTTGCCAAGGAATTTTTGTGCCTTTCTTGTGAGGAGGAACAAAGACATTTCCCATGTGAGATAACCCACCTCATCAAAACTGCCTGAATGCCGAGGAGTGGAAGATGCATTTGAGAATGCATTGTAAGTACGGACTGTGACTGTGTTAGGCTTCTTGAGCTGTGCTTTTCAGAAACCCAGCTCAAAATAACCACAAAGAACAGGGAAATCATTGACTCATATTAACAGGAAGGTGCAGACTTAAGTCTGGACCTTAACTTGGATGCTTGGATGCTTTGCTCTCTGTTGGTTCCATGCTTCCCTCCTGCAAGCAGATTTTTCTCCACTTTTGAAGCCTCTCATTCACATCTTTATAGCTCCATCCCAAAAGGCTGGAATCTTTCTCTTCCAGCTCAATATTGAAAAAAATCTCAGGGAAGAATTCTGATTGGCCCACCTCTGGATTTATGATAGCCAAAGCCAGGGGAACTGGTTACTGTGATTGGCAGCTATTTCAAGCATCACATGACTGATGTGAGGGAGGAGCAGGTCCTTCAAGGATGTGGGAGTGTGAGATAGATAAACAGCAGGTGTCCTTGGCTGGCTGTGGTGGCTTATGCCGAGGCAGGTGGACCACTTGAGGTCAGGAGTTCGAGACCAGTCTGGCCAACATGGTGAAACCCCATCTCTACTAAAAATACAAAAAAAATAAATAGCCGGGTGAGGTGATGGGTGCCTGTAGTCCCAGCTATTTGAGAGGTTGAGGCAGGAGAATCACCTGAACCCAGGAGGCAGAAGTTGCAGTGAGCCGAGGTCGCACCTCTGCACTCCAGCCTGGACGACAGAGTGAGACGCTATGGCAAAAAAAAAAAAAAAAAGAAAAGAAAGAAAAGAAAAAGAAAGAAAGAAAAAGAAAAAACCACAAAAAAACGGTTGTCTTCTACAGCGACTGTTGATTTGTATTCTGGCCATGGCATGGCCCCCTGCATATCACACTCATGTGTGAGTGGTTAATGGCCAGCTCCATGAGGCCAGTGCTTGTACTCGTTGTTGTAAGTCAAACAAAACCCAGAGCAGGGGTCCTCACCTCTTCCAGCGTGAATAGACACTGTCTTGCTCATGTACCATGTTCACGCATCCTTTGGTGTGATGGTTTATGCTGAGCATGAGTCAAGGAAGAAATGCTGGGCCTTTGCATACATGTGATTGATTGTTAATGCTAAGCCAGATGACACAGGTTTGTCAGGTACAGGCATAAAGCCAAGCTCCTGGTTAGCCATAGGCAGAGCAGGAATACACGAAATTCAGCCAGAACCCCGACCTTTGTGCTGATGTGGATGCATCTGAGCACCACCTGGCATGGGTCTGGGCTTAAGCATTTCACAAGTGTTTATCAGCCCCCGCCACGTGCTGAGCACCATACTCCTGCCTCCCTGCCACCAGTGAGTATGTGTGTGTATACACACATGAGTGTGACAGTGGTGAGAGATTGGGGACCAGGATCTATTTGGAGAAGAAGGGCTCTAGTGGAGGTGCCAGGGGACAAGGAGGGTGCCCTGAAAGTTCTCAGAGCATTGGCTCAGGTGCCAGTTGCAAAATCTCACTTGGGAGTATTATTTATTATTGATGATTATTTATGAGGGTTTTGTTAGCACTGAATATTAATAACTCTTTCCCTGGGAGTGACTCTGGATAAGAATGAGGGTGAACTGAGGATCAAGCCAAATGAACCCTTTCAGGATTGATACTGGCTCTGTATTGGGGTAACACCTGGCTCCAATGTCACACCCAACTGAGTAGTGCTACTGAGGAAAACAACCCAGAAGAATCTGCAAGATGTAATTTGGTATGGGAAATGCTATCATCACAAAATTGTGGACTCTGGTTATTTTTACATATAAATCTTCAATGCTAGAAGGAACTTAGCTTAGCAGATGTTATGTGCAGTGTCTGCATTTAGCAGGCCACAAGCAGGGGTCCAGAAAGCTGACCATGGTGGCATTACTGGGATTTGGACTCTGTTTACTGGTTTGCGCTTATATTCTTTTATTTTCTCATTAGCAGGTATTTCCAGTGACCTGTGCCTTACGAGGCATTTGACAGGGAGGATAGTTTGGGAGATGAGTAAGCTGTGGTTTTACTTGAGCTTTCTATAAAGACAGATATGTAATTATTTCTGTATTCACTTATTTAATCATTCATGAGGTGAATAGTTATTGAGCAGCTAGTATGTGCCAGGCACTCGTCTAGGTATCTAATAGCTCTGTGGCCTTGGGCAAGTTACTTAATATCTCTGGTCCTCAGTAACATTCTCTGTAAAATGAGGGTAATAAGAGTAGCTACTTCATGCAGTTACCATGAGGGTCAAATAAGGTAATGTTTGTAAAGTGTAGAAGGGTGTCTAACATTCTGATAAGTGATCAGTAAACATTTAGCCCTTATTATCATTAATATCTTAAGAGCTATGAGAAAGGTATACACACTGGTCTGCAGGAGCATAGAAAAGCAAATGACTAACTGTGACGGGGGTAGTCTGGGAATGCTTCCTGGAAGAGGAGGTTTGATGTGGGGCTTGGCAATGAGTAGGAGTTTGCAGCGTAGAGCTGAGGAAACAGCTAGAGGGAGTGCAAACAGAGAGGTAGATTCTAGGGAAAATGTGTTGCTCTGTAATGGGAAAGGAGGAGTGTGGGGCATGTGGGGAAGGGTGAAAGCCAGAGAGCACAGAGTGGACGGATGGTAGGAAAGGCTGGAGGAAAAGACCTCCTGGTCCAGGCTGTGAACAGAGTGTCTCTTACATGAACAGTGGACCTGGGAAACCAGGAACAATGAGCCCCAATCCCCAATCCCATCCAGGGTTCTTTCCACTCCCCCACCCCCCCTACACACACACATACACACACACACACACACACGACTGCTGAGTAATCACAGGTACAGACCAGGGGGTATTTGCACCTTGTTGCCATAAAAACTCGCTTGCAGGAAATGACTCATGGACTCTTGTCACTAGCAGGAATTGGGCTAGCCTATGTAATAAAAACTCTTGCGTTATCTTTTTGGAAGGATGTGACTGTATTTGATGAGCATCCAGCAGGATCACCACACACCTTTTGCTCCTGGACCGCTCCCCTGTGTGCAGCCCAGGCCCCGATTTGTGCTCGAGGACCAGTTGGTCCTATGGTTTCCAGCTTGCTCCATAGATTGCAGCAGGGAGGCAGTGAGGCAGGGTGCGAGGGTGCTAGAGGTGGAAGGGGTGACACCAGGAGCAAAGGCTGCTGCCGCTTGGCCTGGATAAGCCTGCCTGACATTCCCCCATCTCTGAAGTCATCCATCATGGCTGCGCTGGCTGATACGGGCAGTTCCAGTCATAACTGATAAAGCAGAAGACGGTCTCTGGGGTATGAAACTGTGTGAGCTGAACAAAAAGGTTAGATGAACTCTGGATTTGTCCGCTTACCTGACAATAGACTGCTGACCCTGCCAATTGAACACGTTTCTGAGCCTGGATGGCCAGTCGGGTTGTGTCAGTGACTGCATTTGTTACCACAACTGCACACGGAGTGTGTGGAGTTTGCTTGAGTGTGTATGTTGGGCATTATGTGAGCTTGAGTAAATCCAATTCGCAGCAATGTCATCTGGAGAAGAAAAAAAACTCTCCTTTTTGGCTGTCTTCAGGAAGTGATTAATCCGGGTTTAGTGTGTTCATTTTATAAATATATTTATAAATAAAGACTTTTTTGTCTTTTTAAGAAAAAACCTGGCCAGGTGTGGTGGCTCATGCCTGTAACCCCAGCATTTTGGGAGGCTAAGGTGGGAGGATCGTTCAAGGCCAGGAGTTCCAAATTGGGTGACATGGTGAGACCCAGTCTTTACAGCAAATACACACACACACACACACACACACACACCACACACACATACACTTATACACACATATACACACATAAACACCACACACACATACACACACACCACACAGCATACAAACACACACAGCCCCCCACACATAAACACCACACATATACACACACACATACACACACACCACACACACCACACAGCAGACACACATACACACCCCCCCCCCACACACGTACACATACCACACACACACACTCATATACACACCACAAACACACATACACATATATACATACATAAACACCACATACACATACACACATACACAAATACATATACACCACACACATACGTACACACACACCATACACCATACACATATACACAACCCCCACACACATACACACCCCACACACACATACCACACACCCACCACACACACACCACAAACACTAAACACATACATATTTCTTTATATACACATATATTTCTTTAAATATATATATATAAATATATACATATGTAGTTCTTTAAATATGTGTATATATATATTTATACCCCCATACTTATCTATATATTTCCATGTATATATTTCTTTATATATATATATATATATTTATTATTTTTTCTTTATAAGGAAAAGAAAAAGTTTCTTTGAAAAAAATGCCTGCTCATGATAAAATATAACTCAAGTAGGATAAGAAAATATAGGGTGAGACCTGGCGAGTGGGACCAACACAGTGAGGCCATGTCTCCACAAAGCAATGCGTTTTCATTAGCCGAGTGTGGTGCGCCCCGCCATGCCTGTGGTCCCAGCTACGTGGGAGGCTGAGGTGGGAGGATCGCTTGAGCCCAGAAGGTCGAGGCGGCAGTGAGCTATGATTGCACCACAGGACTGTAGCCTGGGCAACAGAGCAAGACCCTGTCTCAAAAATAGAAAAGAAAATAAAAGACAGGACAGTGTGGATCTGAGCCTAAGCCAAGCTAATTAAAAAAAAAAAAAAAAAAAAAAAAGAAAGAAAATTTAGTGTGGAAGAACTTTCTTTTCTCTGTTCCCCCCAGTTTTCCTTCCTAGAGGCAAGTACGCTCCCATTTTTGTGCACCCTTCCTGAAAATCTCTACATATTTGTGGATGTGTGTTATGGATGCCTGCACTGCTTCCTTTATTTTCTTAATGGAAAAAAACTACACATTATTTTCTGTACTTGTTCTGAACTTTTTTCACTCAAAAATACATCTTCGAGATTGCTTCATCTCTGTAGGTGTGGATCTAACCCTTTTATTCATGGCCTTTTATGGTTTCCCCCTTTTATGGCTATAGCACAATAGCACAATTTCTTTTTCTTTTCTTTTTTTTTTTCTTTGAGATGGAGTCTCACTCTGTCACCCAGGCTGGAGTGCAGTGGTACAAATTCGACTCACTGCAACCTCTCAGGTTCAAGTGATTCCCCTGCCTCAGCCTCCCAAGTAGCTGGGACCAGAGGCAACCACCACCATGCCTGGGTAATTTTTGTATTTTTAGTAAAAAATGGAGTTTCACCATGTTGGCCAGGCTGGTCTTGAACTCCCGACCTTGTGATTCGCCCGCATAGGCCTCCCAAAGTGCTGAGATTACAGATTACAGGCATGAGCCATTGTGCCTGGCCTATAGCATAATTTCTTTAGCTTAGTTTATTTCCAGTCTATTACTGTTTTAAACAGTGCTGTAGTGCATTTCCTTAACCATACTTGTTTGTATACATGTGAAATTGTGAGACAAAGGGTATGTGTGCTGCATTTAAAAATTGCAGGCATTGTCAGATTCTCCTCCCTGGAGTGCATACTCCCACCAATAGTGCAAGGGAGCAACAAGAAGAGTCCTTCTTTAAAAACAGAAGAGAGCGCAGCAAGATGTCGTCTACTTAGATTTCCTGGGCCTTGCTGAGTGGGCATTGATGGACACCCTCGGAGTCCTGCAGCCTGGACTAGGTGACCTTGAATGGGACCACTGGGTGAAGAGCAGTGCAGCAGTGATGTGGCAGGGATTACTGCCATCCCTTTAACAACAGTTTTATTACCACTACCAAACGTTTGCGTGGTGCTTTACAGCTCTCAGCACAGTTCCATATACATCATTTCATTAAGGGGTTTGCTTTGCCAGTCCCCATTTCTCACTCCTATAATCCCAGCACTTTGAGAGGCTGAGGTGGGCAGGTCCCTTGAGCCCAGGAATTTGAAACCAGCCTGGGCAATATGACAATACCCCATCTGTACAAGAAATACAAAAATTAGCTGGGTGTGGTGGTACATGCCTATAGTCTCAGCTACTGAGGAGTCTGAGTGGGCAGGCTGGCTTGATCCTGGGAGGTCAAGGCAGCCATGAGCTGTGATTGTGCCAGTGCACTCCAGCCTGGGCAAAGAACAAGACCCCATCTCAAAAAAAACAAAACAAAACAAAAAGTTGCTGTATCAGTAAAAGTGAATGCTCTTTAAGAGAACACATATAAATGTATCAAATTGAACACACTTATATTTCTCTTGAAAATTTCATCAAATAATGGGAGCCTTTTGGGCCCTGGCTCACAGAGGATCTGTCCTGTTAGTGCTGAACCGGGGCCTGGCCTGGCTAACTTGTTCTCTTTATGATTCAGTTCAAGCAGACATCACCTCCTCCTGAGAGCCTTCTCTGACCATCTCCTCCCCCAATGCCTCCTCTTATTCCATCCCCAGTCTGGGTTTGGTGCCCCAGTGGGCTCCTAGATTCTCTGGTCCTATTCCTATCTTGCTGATCAGTGCCCCACATTGATTGCTTTGTCTCTTTCCCACTTGACTGTGAGCTCCCTAAGGACAGGGAGCATGCCTAGCTCATCCCTGGGTCTCAAGCCCCCAGCACAGGACTTGACTCAGGGAAGATGCACAGGGATAGAGGAGTGAACTCTGTGGCTCAAAGGGCTTCTTTCTTGAGCTACACTGTGTGAGCCCCAGTATTTCCAAGCTTTGATGGTGGGTTTGCAGAAGACAATACCAGACAATCCTCTCATTTCCTTATTTAAGCATCTGTCCAAGTTTGCATCTGAGCATTCCCCTCCTTGTAGGGTGGGGATGGTGGCCACAGCCCTGTCTGGGCTTTGACTAGCATCTGGCTGCCCATGGAGCTTCCAAAGAGACAGGAAGTTAGCCAATGTAGGCTTGTGAAGCTGGAAGAAAACTGAGCCTCCCTTTCTTGGAAAAAAAAAGAAAACCCTCTTGCAGCTCCTGGCCCACCCAGGGTTGTACAAGGCCCTAGGGAGTCTCTGGCCGGGATTATCCAAATAAATGTGTATCTCTCAGCAGGGAAAAAGGAAACCATGAAGCAGTTTAACGCTTCTCCTCCCCAGACTGAAAGGTAAACCCTGGCTTCCCCTCTTCCTTGCTCATTGGAGACTTCTGCTCTGCTTTGATTTTTTTCCCCCACAATTAAAAATATCTTTGCAATCAGTGTATTCCTTGACCAGAGACTTGTCCCACTTGGTGTGAATATATATGTTTATCTCCTACTCAACAGGGTGGGGTAGCAGGCTGAGTTCAGCCTCTTGCCACAGGAAAGTCCTGGGCAGTTCACTGAGCCTGATTCTGATTCTCAGGTGATTCTCCTGTGCTGAGTTTGTAAGATTGCATTCAGCTGCCAGTAACTCAGACTCTGACCAGAGATGAAAACAAATAGGGACTTATGTTTTTAAGGAAAAGTTGGGAGAGAGGTGTGGCTGGAGGTTCAGTAGCTGTATTCTCTGATTCTCTAGGCCAGTGCTGCCCAATAGAAATATAATGTAAGCCCATATATAATGTTAAACTTTGTATTACTCACATTTTAGAATTATAAAGAAGTGTTGAAATTGTAATAATATATTTTATTTAACCTAATACATCCACAGTGTTATTTTTAACATGTAGTAAATGTAAGAAATGAGATATTTTGCTTTTTGTGTATTACATTTCTGAAATACTGTGTGTTTTACAGCTCACCTCAGTTAAGTCTAGCCACATAGCAAGTGCTTAATAGCCACGTGTGGCTAGTAGTTATCAAATTGGACCGTGTAGCTTTTCCTCATGCTTGTCACTTTGTAGTTACAAGGTGGCTGCCATAGCTCCAGCCATCACATTTGCTTTCAAAACAGGGAGAAAGTAGAAGGGGTTGCTCTAACTATATACATCTCTTTATCGTGTAGGCAAGAGTGTTTCCTCCCAGAAACTCTGTTAAAATGTAAGCTCCAGGGACACAGGAGTTTTTGCCTGTATGTTCTCAGCTGATTCCCCAGCACCTAGGATAATGCCTGACACATAACAGGTATTTGCCTCAGGTTGAGTTCTTCAAAAGCAGATGCTGAGTAGGTGTTTGGAGTGCAAGGTGTTCATTAGCCATCAATATCTGTGAAAGGAATGGGGAAGACAATGACTGAGGGCTGAGGAAGAAGTCAAATTGTGTACAAGAGAACCAGGTGTTGGCAGCTTCAAGCAATTAGGTCTTTTCCTACTTGGCCTTTCATTAAGTGAGTTTTGCAAGAAACAGGTGGGAGACGGCATGGTTCTCTGTGGATATTAGTGTTGTAGGACTTTCTCCCTAGTTCAGGTAAAAGTTGGGTTCTTGTCACATGGCCATGAAAGATTAGGCTCACAGACACTTTGAAGGTGAGAAAAATGGAATTTATTGGATGAAAAGGAAAAAAAAATCTCAGCAAAATGAGAGAGGTTCCTATTAACAGGCCCCCATCTCACAGATTGAATCCCAGGTACCACCTGGAACGGGAGGGGCCAGGCTCCTCCCGCTACTAATGGCACAAAGTTCCTGAGGCCCCACCCGCTCCTCCCAGTGCACAGGCCGGTCAGAGGTTCTCCGGGGACCTCTTTATACTTGGCTGTCTCATTAGGATGGTCAGGCATAAGCTACCAGCTCTCCATATAACAGGTACTAACATATATCCCCATACAAATATTGAAATATAGAACATACATAGTTACAGAAATATATACTTAAGTTGTAAATATAATCGTATATACATATGTTTTTATGTATTTATATAAAATTATATTACATTAAAAAGATACTTCAAACTTCTATGCAGCTTCTTAGAAAGATAAACTGAGTCTATTATAATTTCAGAGGCTGCTTGGAGCCTTCAGCTCTGTGTCACAGATTTCACTGCAACCTGGCGTATTCTACACCTCCTGCTGTCGGTCTTACAGTCTTAAGAGATAAAAATACAGGGTAGCGAGGTACACCAAAGGCTGGTCTATGGGAAATCTGCAGTGGAAAGATTTTATCCTCAGGACCCTTTCTGCAGGGGACAGCTGTCTAAATGTGAGGAACATAGAGGGAGAGATTCTTTTAAGTTCGAACCTATAAGATTTAAGTCCAGGGGAAGTTTCGTGTCCCCGTCCAGCCAAGGAGAACATGCTGTTTACGTGCAGCTGCTTGTTGCCGCTCTCTAGCTTTAGGAAAATGAGCTCTAGCATTTACTCTTCTGCTTCCTGCATTCCCAATGTGTCTTTTTAAATAGCGGTAAAATATGTGTAACAAATTTGTCATCTCAACCATTTTTAAGTGTACAATTAATTCAGTGGCATTAATTACATTATGGATGATGTACAACCATCACCACTTCCTGTTCCCCAAATTCTCCCCCTCTCCAAATAGAAACTCTGTAACCATTACACAAAAACTCACTCTTCCCCCTCTTCCCTCAGCCCCTGGTCCCCTCTCATCTTTCTGTCTGTGTAAATTTGTTCATAATATTTCATGTAAGTGGAATCATACCATCTTTGTCTTTTTGTGCTTGGTTTATTTCACTAACATAATACTTGAGGTTTGTCCATGTGGTAGCATGTGTCAGAATTTCATTCTTTTCTTTTTCAATCTTAATAATATATTTAACTGAATATATCCAAATTATTATCATTTTAGCATGTAATCACTATGAAATTATTTAAAGCTATTTTACATTTTTTGGGCTAAGCTTTTGAAATCTGGTATGTATTTTACTCTTATGGAACATCTCGTTCAGATGCTAAATTTTAATCAGAAACAATCTGTGTTTAAATTTTATAAAACTTACAATTGAAAAAGTAGATTTACATATCCAAGTTATTCCAATCATGCTTAAAACTTTTCCACTAACTGAATTGAGTTTGGGTTTTCTTTTTCCAGCAAAACGTGGTAAAATATACATAACATACAATTTTAACCATTTGAAAATATGTAATTCAGTATCATGAGGTACACTTACATTGTTATACATCCGTTACTATCATTCATCTCCAGAACCTTTTCCATCTTGCAAAAATGAAACTCTGTACCCATAATCAGTAACTCCCCCACTCCTCCCCACCCCCAGCCCCGCCTACCACCATTCTACTGTCTGTCTCTAGAGTTGAAGTATTAGGTACCTGGTTTAAGTGGAATTACACAGTAATTTACACCTGCAGTCTCAGCACTTTGGGAGGCCAAGGTGAGTAGATCGCTTTAGCTCAGGAGATTGAGACCAGCCTGGACAACATGGCAAAATGCCATTTCTACAAAAAATACAAAAAATTAGTCTGGTGTGGTAGCATGTGCCTGTAGTCCCAGTGGGAGGCTGAAATGGGAGGATCGCTTTGGCTTGGGAGGTCGAGGCTGCAGCAAGACGAGATCATACCTCTGCATTCCAGCCTAGGCAACAGAGTAAGACTCTGCTAAAAAAAAAAATCATTTTAAGTGTCTGCTACATACCAGGCACTAGGGACATAGCAGTAAAGAAAACAGGCCAGGCATGGTGGCTCACGCCTGTAATCTCAGCATTTTGGGAGGCCGAGGCAGGCGGATCACCTGAGGTCCGGAATTCGAGACCAGCCTGGCCAACATAGTGAAACCCCATCTCTACTAAAAATACAAAAATTAGCCAGGCGTGGTAGTGGGCGCCTGTAATCCCAGCTACTTGGGAGGCTGAGGCAGAAGAATTGCTTGAACCTGGAAGGCAGAGGTTGTAGTGAGCCGAGATTGTACCACTGCACTCTACCCTGGGCGACAGAGCGAGACTCCAGCTCAAAAAAAAAAAAAAAGAAAGAAAGCAGACAAAATTCTTGTCCTCTTGGAGTTTATATTCTTATCAGTGAGAGAGAAAGAGAGAGCGACAATAAACGAATGTGTGTGGGGTGTTTGTGTGTGTGTGTGTGAGGTGATGTCCTCAGTAGAAGATACAGCAGGACAGCAGGGCAGGGAGGGGAGGGTGGGCTGCTGTTTGATGTAGGATGTCCTGGGAAGGCTTCTAGAATTTGGTGACCTTTGGGCAGAGCCCTAAAGGAGCAAGGTCAGTAGTGTGCCATTCTTAGAGGAAAGTGAATGCTAGACAAGGGAGCAGCAGGTACAGAGGTGCTGACAAGCAAGTGTGCTCAGGATGTTCTGGAAACAGCAAGGAGACCTGTGTAGCTGGAAGGAGCCAGGCTGGGGTGGTAAGAGATGGGCCAGAGAGAGACAGTTCAACTTTGAAACTCTTCCAAGGACTTTGGCTTCTACTCTGCATGGACAGCCACAGGAGGCTTTTGAGTGGAAGGTGATGTGACTTCCTCAGGGAAGGCACTGGGAAATCTTGGGGATGAAAAACGTAAAGAAAGACTAGGGTCTCTCCCATCTGTGAGTCACAACCATCTCAGGCCTAAGGAATGTATCGCATCCTGTGCCCGTCATGTCTTAGAGGAGCTGCCCACTGTCTCACCACAAACCAGCAGATCAGGGACAGCTGAAGCCAGCCTCACTGCCAAGGTTAGGGCAGACCTGGCCATTCTGATTTAAAGTCTTTTTGAAAGAAAAATACCTTCCTGAGTACCCACGGCACTTAACACTATCCATAACTTACTGTGTGATCTTGTATCTTGGAGCCTCTGATTCTTCACCTATGAAATGGGAGTAATAATCACGATAAAACTGTTATCTCATAGGGCTGGGGTAAAGGCTATAGGAGAAAACACATAAAAAACATATAACGTGCCGGCAACTGTTAATCACCTCCTTCTACTTCTTGAAACCATCCCCTTGCCTTTTGTGACATGACTTTTTTTAACATAAAATTTACAATTTTAACCATCTTTAAGTGTATAGTTCAGTGGCAATACATTTTTGTGCAGCCATCACCAACATTCATCCCCAGAACTTTTTTCATCTTATAAAACTGAAACTCTACCCATTCAACAATAACAAATAATTCTCCCCCTCCCCCTCAGCCCTTGGCAACTGCCATTCTACTTTCTGTCTCTATGAATTTGATTACCGAAGTATCTCATATGAGTGGAATCATAAAGTATTTGTTCTTTTGTGACTGTCTTATTTCACTTAGCATAATGTCTTCAAGATTCATTCATGTTGTAATGTGTGTCTGAATTTCCTTTTTTAGGGCTGAATATTATTTCTTTGTATACATAGACCAAATTTGTTTATCTGTTCACTTATCAATGGATACAAGTTACTACTACGAACTTTTTTGTTTATTGTGAATAATGCCACTATGGAGATCACGCGCCACACACACACACACACACACACACACACACACACACACACACCTCTTCATGACCATGCTTTAATTCTTTTGGGTATACGGTATACCCAGAAGTGAAGTTGCTAGGTCAAACGGTAATTCCATTTTCACTTTTTTGAGGAACTGTCCTACTGTTTTCCAGAGTAGTTCTACCTTTACAATCCTACTAGCAGTGTCCAAGGGTCCAGTTTTCTCCACATCCTTACCACGCTTATTTTTTGTTTTTTATAGTAGACATCCTAATAGGTGTGAGTAATTGGTGTGAGGTGGCATCTCATTGTGGTTTTGATTGGCATTTCCTTAATGATTAGTGATGTTGAGCATCTTTTCTTGTGCTTATTGTCTACTCATAAGTCTTCTTTAGAGAAATGTTTATTCCGGTCCTTTGCTTATTTTTGAATCAGGTTTTTTGTTTTGTTTTTGTTGACTTTTAAGAGTTCTCTGTATATTCTGGCTATTAACTCTTTGTCAAATATGAGATTTGCAAATATCTTCTCCCATTCTGTGGGTTATCTTTCTATTGTGTTGACAGTGTCTTTTGCTGCACAAAAGTTTTACATTTTGATGAAGTCAAATTTGTCTATTTTTCCATTTGTTGCCTGTGGCTTTGGTGTTATATGCAAGAAATCATTACATTACTGTCATGAAGCTTTTGCCCTATGTTTTCTTCTAGGAGTTTTTAGTTTCAGCTCTTACAATTAGATCTTTCGTCCATTTTGATTAATTTTTGTATATAGTGTGAGGTACGGGTATGGCACAACTTTTCTGATTAATTTTTACCAGTCTTCCTCATGCTTTTTTGTTCTTTTCTGTAGTTCACATTTAGTGTCTGAGGTTTGTTGCCAACTCCTTTTGTTTCTGCTAGGTCTGCTTTCTCAGGAAATCTCAGCTACACTTGCCTGTCACCCTCATGAAGATGACTCTCCACATTTCTATTTCTGGCATGTACCTCTGTCTTGAGCCCCATGACCCCATTGAAGTAATCTGATATTGTGAAATATATATATATTTGGTCTTCTCCCCTTGGAATCTCCAGGGTGATAAGCATGTCCTTTGCATGCTAATGAGATGCCTGGTGGCTGGCAACCCATACACAGCTTCAGGATGGAGGCTGCTGTCTGAAAGGCTGAGCCAGTTTCCAGGGAGGAGAGAAGGCCTGAAGGCTGACTCGCTCATCAATGGCCAGTTATTTCCTCAACTGTGCCTACATGATGACGTTGCCATAAAAACCCAAAAGGACTGGGTTCAGGGATCTTCTGCTAGCTGAACGCCCGGTGGTGACTGGACGGTGGTGTGTTCAGAGAAGGCATGAAAGCTGCTGAAAAAAAAAAACAAAAAAAGCCCAACTTTTGCAAAATGTTTGAAGAGGTTTATTCTGAGGTAAATAAGTGACACAGCCTCAGGAGATCCCGAGAACATCTGCCAAAAGTGGTTGGGTTGTAGCTTGGTTCTATACGTTTCGGAGAGACAGAAACGACAGGCAAAGACATGAATCAATACGTGTAAGGTATGGGGGGCAGGCATAGAGGCTTCCAGGCTATAGGTAGATTCAAAGATTTTCTGATTGGCAATTGGTAGAAAGAGTTAAGCTTTGCCTGAAGAGCTGAAGTTGGCATAAGGAAATGTTTGAGTTAAGATAAAAGGGGTTGTGGAAGCTAAGGTTCGTTCGTGTTACTAAATGAAGCCTCCGAGTAACAGGAGACTAGATGGTAAATGTCTCTTATCAGACTTTATTATCATTATTATTACTATTATTTTTTTGAGACAGTGTCTTGCTCTGTTGCCCAGGCTGGAGTGCAGTGGCATGATCACAGCTCACTGCAACCTCCATCTCCAGGGCTTAAGCAGTCATACTGCCTCAGCCTCCAGAGTAGCTGGGACCACAGGCCCATCTCCTTTCTGCCTCCCACATGCAATCACACCTTCTTTTGCAGTTCTCTTCATGCTTGTTCCCTGCTCTTCACCCACACTGTCCCACTTTGGTTCGGGGACTGGCTCATTTCTTACCCAATTGATCACAGCTGCCAGCCTCTGAGCTCTCTTGTGGCCTTTCTTCCCCTTCAGTCTGGTACTGGCCCCTGCAAAGTCACTCTTCCCAAGCACAGCTCAGATTGTGATTGCTCAAATGCAGAACTCCCAGCACCTGTGGATTAAAGTTCCAGCTCCATCCTGGCCCAGTGCCCTGTCTGATCAGCCCAGCTCTGCCTCACCAACCTGTTTCCCACAGGCTGCCTTCCAGGCAGGCTCCTCCCCCCAGTTCTCAGCCTCTCCTCCACCTGCCTCTGCCCAGCACTGTAGGCACTTTTGGTGTTCAGTCTGCTGAATCCTGTCCTTGGAGATCGTCCACCTTTGCAGCTCCAGCAGCCTCCACCTCCTCCCACCTCTTGCCTTCTCCCCAGCAGCCCAGCCCAGAGCCACACCTAGAAGTTTGCCACTGCCCAGAACTGCCCCACCTAAACTCCCAGTGGAAATGCTCTTCTCTAATCATGACTTGGAGCTGCTGCTTCTCTTACCGTGTCACGCGCATGAGACCTGCTGCAAATCCACATTTCAAATTCTTAGCCAATGCCTCCCTGTCCTCCTGATCCACCTGCCTCCCTGTCCTCCTGATCCACCTGCCTCCCAGGGGCCTTTATTCTTTTGCTCATCTTGGAGCCCACATTGTGCCTTTGCAATCATGTTCAGCAGCTTCTCAGTGCTCCTGATTTCAGGCTGGCGCCACCCAAGAAACTCTGGTGTCTAATTCTGCGTCCTGCTCTCGAGGGCTGCCTGGCACTGTTAGAGAAAGCTGCAGAGCCCAGCTGGTTGGTGTTGTTACCAAGTTATGATAACTTAATGCTGAGCCTCTCAGTGCTGCTGGGACAGGCTTTTCAGAAAATCTAGCCAGTTTCCTGTCTGTTTCAATTCCCACAGCAGCTGTTCCCATCCTTTACCTCCTTCTCTATCTCTTCAGCCCCTTCCCTTTAAACAGCCATCTGACGTCTCATGAAAATCAATATTATCAGCTCTGTTTCTTCTTCTGTTCTCCACCAAATTCCTGGGGGAATGTAATCTCTGTACTCCTTGCTTCCATATCTTCACCTTCCCCTTGTCCCCTAACACACTGAAATCAGGCTTCATTCCCTTGTGCCAGTAGAAATGCTTTTTTTCAGGGCCACTAGAGGCCTCAGGGTTAGCAAAGACCATGAATACCTTGTATTGTCTACTTGACCTCTTTCATACATTGGACGTGGTGGATTGCCATCTCCTTGAAGTTATCTTCTTCTTGAAGAGGCACCTTAAGGGTGGGGAGAATGACGGTTATGCACTTTTGCAAGGAATTGTAAATCTGAGTTTTAAGAGGTCCAGACTCTTGTAGTGTTTTCATATATATATATATATATATATATATATATATATATTTTTTTTTTTTTTTTTTTTTTTTGTGGCAGGAAGATTTCCCATGAAGGGCATAACTGGCCTTTCTTCTGGTGCTGCTGCATGCAGCCACAAGTGTGGGTGACATTGATTTATGATCTCTTATGTTGCAGGAGCCTCTTGTATTTTGCCTGCCGAATTTATTCTGAAGCTCCTGATCATACCGAATGACTTATCCCTTGTTAGAGTGTAATAACATCACGATGGTATAAAGCTTTTCTGTTTACAGAGAAATCTTGCATCGAGTATCTATCTCATTTGATTCTCACAATAACTCTGTGGGGTCATAAGGGCTGGGATTATTATCCCCCACTTTACAGATGAGGAAACTCAGGCTACATTGGGTTAAGGGCTCTGTGGGGTCATAAGGGCTGGGATTATTATCCCCACTTTACAGATGAGGAAACTCAGGCTGCATTGGGTTAAGGGACTTGCCTAGAATTTCATGGGGATAGATGGAAGAATGCAACAATGTTCAAATCCAGCAGTCCTAGACTTTGGTATCCAGTTGCTCAGCCTTTGAGGACTTCAGTGGTGCAAGTGACTCTGGGAAAGCGGTGAGGTATATTGTATTTTCAAGTACACTCCTTCTTCAACAGTTAATCTTGGGTGATAAGGATACAGAGAGGGCTCAGATATTATTCTGACCTTTATTTTCCTTTTTTTTGAGATGGAGTTTTGCTCTTTCACCCAGGCTGGAGTGAAATGGTACAGTCTCAGCTCACTGCAATCCCCACCCCCCCCAGGTTCAAGCAATTCTCCTGCCTCAGCCTCCCAAATAGCTGGGATTATAGGCACCCACCACCATGCCTGGCTAATTTTTGTATTTTTAGTAGAGTCGGGGTTTCACCATGTTGGCCAGTCTGGTCTCAAACTCCTGACATCAGGTGATCCACCCACCTCGGCCTCCCAAAGTGCTAGGATTACAAGTGTGAGCACCACACCCGGCCTATTCTTACCTTTATTTTCAAAAGAAATTCTGTCAGAAATATTTAAGGAGGGCAGCAGGATTATTTTAGATTTATGAATGTCTGATTTTAGAATTTCACCTTTGAGTGTTTGTTAGAAATTCTCAATTAACATCCTGGTACTATGAATTTGATGGATTTAGTAGTTTCTTTTTTTTTTTTTTTTTTTTTTTTTTTGAGACAGAGTCTTGCTGTCACCCAGGCTGGAATGCGGTGGCGTGATCTTGGCTCATTGCAGCCGCCTCCCGGGTTCAAATGATTCTCTTGCCTCAGCCTCCCAAGTAGCTGGAATTATAGGCATGTACCACCACGCATGGCTAATTTTAGCATTTTTAGTAGAGACGAGGTTTCACCATCTTGGCCAGGCTGGTCTCAAACTCCTGACCTTGTGATCCACCCGCCTTGGCCTCCCAAAGTGCTGGGATTACAGGAATGAGCCACCGTGCCCGTTGGATTTAGTGGTTTTCAAATTGGGGTTAAGGATGGCATTTGTAGCCTTATATCAGCTTCAGTGTCTAATTTATTTTGTTATGTGAACTCAAAATCCATCCTGCCAAGAAGAGAATTTGAAGTAAAATGGTTTTTTTAACAGCTTACTTTGCAATCCCTTCAATTATAATAATCTATAAACTTGAACATGCAGTAGGTAGATGTGTTTAATTTGCTTTAAGATTGAACCTTGAAACCAAACTTTTCTGCTTTGTTAGATCAAGGCAGTATCACCCACTTCAAAGAACAGTTATCAGTAGGACATGCATTAGCATAACAGGGGCCTGCAATATTATAATATTCAATAAATCACAACTGTTACTTTGTTCTACAGGTTTAAGGAAAACATTGACAACTGTCCCCCCATGCTGGGGATTCATGGTAGCACTGGTCTGCTACCAGGATTTTTAATTTTCAGGGTTCTGCGAACTTGAATGAAGAAAAATCCCTTTATTTTTACTGATCGCTGACTGAAATGTAATATATCCCCAATTATAGGGACATCGTAGGCAACACGGTCATATTAGGAGTGCCTATGACTTCATCGCTAATAGAAATCACAGATATTTTCATTTCTTCTTGCAGTGGTTGCAGATATTTCCAGCTAGGATTTACACTTATAACTAGAAATTATTATAAGCGAATAATTATTGAAATTATTGTAAGGTGTTAGACCTACAACTAGATCTTGTTACTTACTATTAGATATGCTAGTTGTGTTGATGTTTTATTTCATGCATTTAAAGAGAATATTCTGAGAAAGTGTCCATAGGTTTTACCAAACTATTGAGATGGTCTGTGGCATAAAAATGGTTAAGGACCCCTGTTCTGATGCCGCGGAGCTGGGGGTAGAGGGTTTAGGAGCCCTGTGGGACCTGCCAGTGTGGGGGAGTTGCTGGAAAGCGCTTGGAACAGATGGGGGGTCAAATCTCTCCTCCTCTGCTTTTTAGTTTTGTGACCCGGAGCCAATTACTGGCATGAGACTGAATTTCCACATCTGTAAAACAGCAATATTCCAACACACCTTAGCTGCTTTAACACACACATGAAGCCATTCCTAGCAATAGGAAATTGTCAGAAATGTAAATTCCTCTTTACCTTCCTCCCAATTCTTTTAAATGCATTGTGATTCTACGTTTTTCCTTTAATTAAGGCCACACCACACAATCCATTGTTAAATCAAAGGTGGTGTCGCAGTGCCTCCGTGGATGTCTATTAGTCTTCCCTTCCTGGAGCAGCAACGAACCGTTCAAACCCTTCCTGACCCTCCCACTGTCCACCTTGGCTCTCCCTGGCTCACCTCCAGCCTGAGCTCATGTGTTGGGAATGTGTAGGCTGATCCTCTGCTCACTGAAGTGCTTGCAAGAGGGCCTTGGGGTAACACATTCTGAGACCTATTCCTACACTGCTTGCATCAGTTGATAGCAGGCCTGGGAAACCCATTAATCATTGTCCTCAGTGGCTCTGCAGACCCATGTTTGTTCTCACTGCTTCTCTTATCTGCTGTTCCAAGCCAACTGTTCTGAGATGGAAAACACAGCCTATTGTTGTCATGGTGGAAAGGCGCTAAAATGATGGGATGCTTTCTTTATACAGGAAGTTAGGAGTATATGGGGTGGGGGAAATGGCTCAATGCCTTCATGAAACCATATCCTGACTCCTTTTTTTTTTAAGTCCTGAATCAGAAAAGTTTTTGTGGTCACTGGGTTCAGATGTAATGCGTTTTGTGGTTTTGTTGCCTGGTCATTTAACTGACCTGGGCCCTGGGATCATGTTCTATTTCAACTCAATTTTCAGAGTGGGTGAACACATATGGTGTGCCTGGCTGACCGCTGCATTGCTCGTTAAAATGATTGCCAGTCTCTCGGCCCGATGGACATCTGTCTACACTCAGCATGCCCTCCCCCGCTGTCCTGGTCCAGACATAGAGCCTCCACTCCCGCTCAGAGCCCAGAATCTAACCACCGGTGCCCCTCTCAGGCCCACGAGAGAACTGAGTGTAAGGAAACAGATGTTTCTGAGACTGAGCTGAGCCAAGAGAGGTGGATGGTGCATTTAGGCTCTTAAATATCACTGGTAGGATTCTGGCTAGGGATTGTGGAGGTGAGAGGGTCACTCTTGCTTCAGGACATAGGAGAGGTGGGTGTGCTATGAATTCTATTGACATAGACTGCCATTGAAGCTCTCATTTCTTTTCAAGCCACAAAGTAAGACAGTGTTGTGGCACAGGTCCTGAGAGCGTGGTCTTTGGGGTCAGACCAACATGGGTTTGCATCCCACTAATGGCTGGGTGGCTTTTTTTTTTTTTTTTGGACAGGGTCTCACTCTGTCACCCAGGCTGGTATGCAGTGGCAGTCTCAGCTCACTGCAGCCTCCACCTCCTGGGCTCAAGTGATCCTTCCACTTCAGCCTCCTAAGTAGCTGGGACCACAGGTGTGTGCCCCCATGTTTGCCTAATTTTTTATGCTTTTGCCAAGATGGGGTTTTGCCATGTTGCCCAGGCTGGTCTTGAATTCCTGAGCTCAAGCAATTCACTCACCTTGGTTTCCCAAATTGATGGGATTACAGGTGTGAGCCACCGTGCCGGGCCTTGGCTGTGTGACCTTAAGCATGTTACTTAACCTCTCTGTGCCTCAATTTCCTTAACTGAAAAATGATAATAGTCTCTATCTTTGAGGGTGATTGTGACGCCTGGATAAATTAATATGTGTAAAGCACTTAGAACAGTGACCAGCATAGAGGAAGGTGATTACCTTCGTCATGATTCCTGTTTGTCAGGGTGAAAGGACTCTGAGCAGTGGGCTCTCTATCTGGCTGCCTCTCTGCCCCGAAACCCACTTGCTGTTCACCATTCTCCTCCTAGTTAAGTACGGGCATCTGTGTCTTAAGAGAGGGCTCCACTGCAGACCCTTCCACAGGCATGCCTGCCCACAGAGGCTGCAAATGTGGTGGTCAGCTGCTTCTCTGAAGTTCCAGCCTGGGAGAGGAATCTAAGGAAATGTCAGCCTCCTGAGTGTCCTGCACTGTCAGCTATCCCAGAGAATGTCTGACATCAAGGTTTGTGATGAAATTAAGCTCTTCTGAGGGATTTCGTAAATACATTCCAGATACAGTATTAAACCAAGCCCACTGCTGGGCCTTTCTGCATTTTTACTGTTGCAAGAATGAGCTTGGGGGAATCATTGTTTCAGTCAGCTTCGGGGAGGAGTTTGGGTGAGTTTAATTTGGTAGCTAGTAACAACAGAGGTAACTAACCCATACTGAGCCCTACAGTTTTGAATGCCCCCATCTAGCCTCAGGTGTTGGTGAGGTTATCCCACCACATAGATTGCTAGAAAGAATTGTCAGCTCAGCCTCCTTGTGCTCAGGATCTCTGTAGTTAGCCAGGCCTCCTGAATCTATCTGCCTTATGAGTTTGCATAGCAGAGGAGGGGGAGGAAGCAAGGCTTCATGTAGCCTAGTGAGTTATGAAAAGGCTGATGGCCCAAGGAGGGTGTCCCCATCTGCCCTCTCCAAGATTCCTCTGGTTCAAATGAGGTGTTTGTAGAAGGCCTAGAATAACAGCTTTCATTCAGCAAGACTGGATGGGTAGGTGGATGGATGGATGAGTGGATGGATGGGGATGGAGGAGGATGGATGGATGGATGGATAGGCAATGGGCAGATCAGTAGGTAGATGGATGGCTGGGTGGCTGGATGGGTGGATAGGTGGGTGGATGGATGGATGGATGGATGGGCAGATCAGTAGGTGGATGGATGGGTGGGTGGCTGGATGGGTGGATAGGTGGATGGATGGATGGATGGATGGATTTTGGGTGGATCAGTAGGTGGATGGATGGGTGAGTGGCTGGATTGGTGGATAGGTGGATGGATGTGGCCGGATGGACGGACGGACGGATGGATGTATGGATGGATGGATGGACAGACGGACAGATGGATGGATGGATGGGCAGATCAGTAGGTGGATGGATGGGTGGGTGACTGGATGGGTGGATGGGTGGATGGATGGATGGATGGATGGGCAGATGGGTGGACGGATGGGTGGATCAGTAGGTGGATGGATGGGTGGGTGGGTGGCTGGATAGATGGGTGGGTGGCTGGCTGGATGGGTGGGTGGCTGGCTGGATGGGTGGGAGGCTGGATGGATGGATGGGTGGGTAGGTGGATGGATGGATGGATGGGTGGATGAATGGGTGGAGTCATGATTGCACTCTTCTAGATGCTGGAGATAAAGCAGTAAGCACTTCATAAGCACTGCTAGGATAAAACCCATTCCTGTTGTTCAGTGCTAGAGGGAATAGTGAAGAAGTATACACATTGGCCATTCCAGAGTGCCTTCTCACAAAGAAGATAAGCCTCTTTCCTTATATCCTTTCATCTTGATCCAAGCCACTCATGATTCCTTCCCATCCCCATGACAGAATCTACCCATCTTGATGCCATCACCTGCTGTATTGCCTGGGGCTGGAAACTGAGCCTCCTAGCAACTCTCTGACGTGTGTTAGGTGTTACTGTTACCATTTCATGGATGAGCAGACTGAGGCTGGAGGAGACCAGGTGCCTGAAGGGGAGGAGGACTTCAGTTTTAGTCTTATCTCTGTTCAGTGCTAGTTCTTAGTGTTCTTTGTGCTGTACTCCTCACTGCTCAGCTCTCCCAGCAGAGGCAGTGAAGGCGTCTAAGCCCATAGACAGTGTGTATAAAAGAAGCTCTCGGATCTCTAGGGGCCTGGAGGAAGCCAAGGTGACCCTCTTGTACTCTGTCATGCTTCCTATAAACTGCTTCAAATTAAATCCCAACCCCAGCCTGTGATCGCGTCTTCAGAATACTGCCAAGGCTTTGAAATTCGACATCCTCTTTGCTACATGTGATGTGCTTCCCAGGCACATAGCAGGTGTTCAGCAAAGGAGTCCTGGAACTAGAGGTAGCTCTGATGGAGCCCCAGCTCTGGGCACTGGTGGGCATTTTCTCTCCACTTAGGCAGGGAGATGACAGCTGTCTTGCCAGCTGCAGGCGGAGGCCTTCCGTTATAAGATTAACTGGCGCCTGCACTTTTGCTGGAAACTTGTGGGAAGTGGCTGAGAGCTCTCCAGTGCTTAAGAAGGGGGTTTTGGAAAACAAACAAGATCTTGCCTACGCAGGAATAGGAATGAAGCAAAGGTTACACATGGCTTTGGGGAGCTTTTTTCTTTTTTTTTGGTTTAGTTGAATAACAGCCTAGAAGGAATTCTTAAAGTTCAAAGTAAGCCTTAGTCCCTTTAAAAGTAGGTCCATAAACTTGTGTAGAGGACAATGAGTTCTCTGTGCTTAGAGTAAATTTAATGACAACTATAATTTGTAAAAGGCATTATAATTTACAAAGCCCTTTCCACATGCATTGTATGTGTATATAAGTACTATATGTGACCTTTCTCTTTAAGACTATTTATCCCATGATTTGAGGGTGCCTAGCCAATTTTTAAAAAAAGATTTTTTTTTTTTAAACATGCACAGTCTCTTCATTCTGCCTGCAGGATAGTAGAAAGAACACAGACAGGCCTCAGTTTACCCAGCTGCAAAACAAGGACAATAGGAGAGATGGGTCCAGGGAAGGTTTGCCTCTTACAGGCTCAGGAGCCTACTGGGAGTGCGGAGAGTGGGAGCTTAGTTGACTCTGAACACGGTGGGCGGTTCAAGGGTTGCCTGGCACAGGTGGTGGGAGCTCCAGACATCAGCTGCAGGAAGGTTCCCTCAGATGCTGCTAGCTCAGAGGATGCAGAGCAGTCTGTTTTTGAAGCTAGGTGGTGAGGCTGAGGCCCACGGGCCTATGGGCAGCTTGGCTGTCCTCCTATACCTGGTTCTCAAGGTGATCTGCCTGTGTCCCTGTCCCTAACTGTGCTAATTCTTGAGTGTAGTCCCTGAGTGGTGACTAGCATTTCCCCCCATGAATTAAAGAGAACAGCGATGTGCCTTCTGCCTGAGGCTCCAGCGAGGACTCTGATCCCGTGCCTGCTCTGCTCTCTCCCCGTGTGGAGCTCTGCCTCTTCCTCTTTCTGTGTGCCCTCCTCTGTCCTCTTCCTGCCCCCATTCATCTTTCCTTTCTCTTCTTCTCTCCTCTGTAATCATGGAGCTGATTGGTTTTAACTGTATTTTATGTTTCTTGTTCCTTACATCAAACATTAATTCATTAAATGGTTTCACAGTCAAGGGAGAACATCTCTAAGGTTGCTTTATTTGTGAATTATGTGTGCTTCAGTTAATTTTTTTTTCTGAATAGTTAGTGAAGCATCCCGGCCAGGGTCACTTCTAGGGGTGTGGTCCTGCATCTGCATCCTTGCAATGGGGAGAGCAACACTTCCTCCTGAAGCAGCAGTGGCCAAATGAGGGACTGAACGCATCCATACAGTGGCAGACCCTGGCTCTTCTACTTGAGTAGGGAAAGGTCACTTGTTGCTGAATGCTCCCAGGCAGCGGCCTCAGCTTTTGTGGAACTCACTTGAGATGGAGTCGGACGCTGTGGTTTTGAAGGCTTTGTCTTTGCGGTTCCTTGTGCTGAAATCAGCCCCCTGTCAGCAGCTGCTGGTGGAGGTGACTGAGTGTTCCCAGGAGTGGATGACTTGTCTACGTCTGTCTTACTCCTCAGCTAACTTGCTGGAGGCTGGCAGCTGCCTCCCTGAAAGCCCAGGGTGACTCCCCCACTGTGTGTTGGTGGGCTTCCCAGGCCCCTCCCCTGAGCTTTTCCTCCCCCTTTCTTCAGTCCCACCTCATGCCCTTGCCCCCTGGGGTAGGCGGGTTGTTGATAGGGAGGGGCAGTTCCTGGGGTGGGGTGGGGAAGGGAAAGCTTGAACTGCTGGGACCCCAGAAGTTGTCTGTGACACTCTGCCTACTGTTCAGTGCTGCTTTTGCTCCTCCTCCTCCACCCATCCATACATATAGCCAATTCCCTCCTTTTTTTCTCCAGCTTTTTACTGTTCTTTATGGGAATCACAAGCCACATGGTTAGGGCACTTGAAACGCGGCAAGTCCACACTGAGCTGTGCTGTAAGTGTAAAATACTCACCTGATTTTAAAGGCTTAGTATAAAAAAAGATAATCAAATATTTTATCAATACTTTTCATACTGATTACATGTCGAATTTTTGGCATAGTACATTAAAATATTGAAATTAATTTCCTATTTCTTTTTACTTCTTTAGAAAAAATGTGGCTCTCAGAAAATTTAAAATTGTATATGTGGCTCACATTGTATTTCTATTGCAGTGATTCTTAACTGGTGGCTGTGTTGCCTTCCAGGGACATTTGACAATATTTGAAGACATTCTTTATTGTCGTGCTCCTGGGGGGAGTGGGGTGCTTGGTACTAACACCCAGCTGGAAGAGGCCAAGGATGCTGTCAAACATCCTGCAATGCGCAGGGTAGGCCCCTACAACAAAAATTATCTGGCCCCCAAATGTCAGTAGTGCTGAGGCTGAGGAACCCAGTTCTGTTGGGTAGCACTGTTTCACTCTCACTTTTGATGAACCAATCTTCTCTCATTGACTATGACACCAAAATTGGAGGTCTTAGGGCATAGTAGAAAGAGCATAATGACCAGAGTCAGATACCTGTGACCCTGGGCAGGTTATTTAACATTTCAGAGCCTCCACTTCCTCATCTGTGAAATGGGCCAATCATACCTACTTTATAGGATTCTTGTTAGGACTAAATAAATAAAATTGAATGTAGCATACCTGGTACATGGTTGACTCACTAAATAGAAGTTAGCGTTATTGTCAAAATTTGTGTCACTCTGTGGACTCTTTGGATCAACTACTAGGATTTCTACACATCTTTTAGATTTTCTGTGAGTACCTGACACTCAAGAGATAGAAAACTAAATTCATAATTTTATACTTCCTCTCCCCTCCCACTCCCTAAATGTATTCTTCTTTCTGACTTTCATTCTTAGTTCACAGGATCACCATTCTCCCACTCTGAGAATCTGAATCAGTTTCACTTCCTGATTCTACCCTCTAGCCTAAATTTGTAATCTTTTAACCTTCATTCTTAAGTGCCTCTCATCCAACCCCTCCTTTACATTCCTGCCTAGTGGGACCTCTGTACCTACTGCGAGTGGCTTCCTTCCAGGTCCTTGCCTCTGCTCTTTCCCAGTCCCCACTATGTATAGAGTTCTTTTGCTCAGAAGCCTTTGGTGTCTTTTTCTTTGTTTTTGTTTTTGTTTTTGCTAAAGTGTGAGTATCCATGGGCAGAAAATGTGACGTGTCCATCTCTATTTCCCTAGCACCCAATATGATGCCTAGGAAATAGATGTTCCTTTTTTTTTTTTTAATGAATACATAGATGAACAAATAAATGATAGCTATCCTTTTCCCCTTGGTACATGCGTAGGATCAGGTATTACAGGGAGCTAGGGTAGTGGTTTCCAGATGCCCTATTTTCCTTTAATAGTTTTGCAGGGTTTCAACTATGCATGCCCTAACCTACCTTATCACACCACACCCACCACCCCCACCACCTCCACCACCTTCACCACCTTCCTGAGTCTGAGCTAGAGAATCGTTTTGTTTTCTCTGAAGGGTTACAGTGATGACGCCTTAGACCTGGGTCCCGGAAATCCTGCCTTCCATATGTGAGCTTCCTCAGCCAGCCGGAGCCAGCCATGGCTCACGGTCTGTAAGCCCAGGCCTGCCTCCAGAGGGAAAGTGCCCTAGATGCCCAGGCATGCCTTCCTCTTGGTGGCCAAAGAATTCCCAGGCAGCTCCCAGCAGGCTGAAGAAAGACTTTCCAGAAATGTGCCCTTAAAGATGCTCTGATGGAGAAAACATGACATGTTCTTTGGCAGGTTGTAGGTATCTATCATACCGTAATCACGGGCAGTCAGGATGGTGTGGGATTGGAGCTTCCCAGTGTCTAGACACTGTGGTCTGTTCACAGTTTCAAAAACATTTTAATTACAAACCACTTTATGGTATAAGGTGACCCACTTGGTGTAAGGAGTTATCAAGAACTTCTGAGTAAGTTTGCTAACTTCTTTTGTGGCAGCTGCAAGTTGAGTCAAAACTACATTCCACTGGTGAATATGGGTTGTCTGGCCTGGAAGGCATGTGTGAGATTCTCTACGGGGCTCGCTGTTGTCTTATTATCTGCAAGGTCTCAAAGCTCCGCTGGTGGGAAAGGCTTTCATGTGCAAACACGGGGATTTGTCTCTTGAAGAATCATGGTTCCATCTTCTGTGGGTTGGATACCAGATGTGTATTCAACTCCCACAAGATGGATCAAGGTGCATTTGACCAAATCGCTTTTCTCTTGGGAAACTCGAGGATTTTCTGTCACCTCTAACTGGCTCTGTGACATCTGAAGTTGTTTTCTGTATTTGAAGCTAGTTATTTCAGTGGCAAAAGGTAGTAAAACCCCTACCTGTTTTCAGCTTTGATTCCTTTTCTCCCTCAACCCCAGAATTTGTGCTTCAAAATAAGTTGTTTCACAGACAAGGTTGCATATATTAGGTGACAACATCTTCTCTCCATTTTTGTAAAGTATAAAGTCACATCACTGCCTGTCAGCATTTCTAATCAGCCACAGATAATTTGTGTTCACACAAAATTAACAAAATCCCATGCAAAATTGAGCAAGAGTGGTGACTAATAGCGTAAGTCCAGAGTTGAACAGATTTGGGTTTGAAGTTTAGCTCTGCCTTCTACCAGATAAACATCTTTAGTAGCTGGACTTCAACTTCAGTGTCCTTGCCTGAAATAAAGAGATAAAATAGTTCCTATCTTATAAGTTAGTTTCTCCCTTATTTAATAAGATAATATATGTAAAGCCCCAAGACAGTATCTTCCTAAATATTGGCTATCATATTTCAGTTAGCCTCAGTGTGCATCCTGATTTGGGGTAAAAGTATGATTTGAATTGATTTAATTGACTGATTGATGTGGCAAATATTTACCAGTACCTGCTAAGGATCAGGGACTTCTCTAGCCTCTGGGGATACAGCTATGAATGAGAAACAAGGCCCCTGCTTTAGTGGAGCTTATGTTCTAGAGGGACACACACCTTGAACTATTTAACAAATAAAAAAGATGACCGGGCGTGGTGGCTCATGCCTGTAATCCCAGCACTTTGGGAGGCCAAGGTGGGCAGATCATTTGAGGTCAGGAGTTCAAGACCAGCCTGGTCAACATGGTGAAACCCCATCTCTATTAAAAAAAAAAAAAACATTGAAAAAGTAGCCGGGGTGTGGTTGCGTGTGCCTGTAATCCCAGTTATTTAGGAGGCCGAGGCAGGAGAGTTGCTTGAACCTGGGAGGTGGAGGTTGCAGTGAGCCGAGATCGCGCCATTGCACTCCAGTCTGGACAACATAGCAAGACTCCATCTCAAAAAAAAAAAAAAAATAAGAGAGAGAGAGATGTAGGCCAGATGAGCCTGTAATCCCAGCACTTTGGGAGACCAGGACAGGTGAGTTTGGGAGTTTGTTACCAGCCTAGATAACATGGTGAAACCCCGTCTACAGAGAAATACAAAAAAATTAGCTGGACTTGGTGGTACACACCTCTAGTCCCAGCTACTCCGGAGGCTGAGATGGGAGGATTGCTTGACCCTGGGAGGTCAAGGATGCAGTGAGCCATGATTGCACCACTGCGCTCCAGCTTGGGCAACAAAGTGAGACCCTATCTCTAAAAAGAAAAAGAAAAAAAAGAGAGATGTTGGGTTTTGATAAGCACTATGCAGAAAGTAAACAGGGAAATGTGAGAGAGTAATGGGTGGGGCTGAGAAGGTATCATCTCCCCTCATCTCCAGGGAGTGGGATGTTTGAACTCAGAAGTGAATGGTGAGAAGGAGGTGTGTTCAAAGATCTGAGGGAAGGGCATCTAGGGCAGGAAGACCAGCAAGGAGCTCCATTAGATTTTCAGCAGCACAAAAAATGGCCTCTGGGCTCCCTGAAATAACTTCTGAGAACACCGCTGACAACCAAGGGCAAGGAGTTATGGGGAGGGATGCATTGGACAGCATGATCTAAACCCGCATTTGGTGACAAGACTGAAATATTTACTATCTGGGCCTTCATAGGGAAAATGTGCTGGCCCCTGATCTAAGGTCCCTTTCAGCTTGGACAGTGCATACACGTGCAAGCGCAGGTGGGGAAGGGCAGCTTGCCAGTGCAGGAAAAGTCAGCCTAGCAGCCTTCTGGGCACCCAGGCTCCAGGTGGGGCTCATTCACCATCCTAGAGATACCCCGACAAAGGCAGTGTGTCTGTCAAGGAATGCAAACTGTCTCCAGCCTTGAACTGCTGGGATCACAGTGTCCATGTCCCCCAAATGGGATGGACTGGACTCTGAGCTCTTAGAAGTCAAAATCTGATTTCACTTAAAGGATTTCTCCTCAGAACCCAAGCGAGGTGGCTCACACCTGTAATCCCAACACTTTGGGCAGCTGAGGCTGGCGGATGGTTCACCTGAGGTCAGGAGTTCCAGAGTAACCTGGCCAACATGGTGAAACCCCGTCTCTACTAAAAATACAAAAATTAGCCAGGCGTACTGGTGGGCACCTGTAATCCCAGCTACTTGGGAGGCTGAGGCAGGAGAATCGCCTGAACCTGGGAGGCAGAGGTTGCAGTGAGCTGAGATTGCGTCGCTGCACTCCAGCCTGGGTGACGGAATGCGACTCTGTCTGAAAAAATAAGATAAAATAAAGGATTTCTCCTGAGAAAGGAGGGAGAAGAGGAGTCTTGGGTCATTGCTACCATTTACTGAGTGCTCGCCATATGCCATACGAGGCTGTTTTACGAACAATTCTGCAGTGTGTTGACTCCATCCCCATAACCCTGCCTGGTAGGAATTTTTTTATTCCTCTTTCATGGTTGAGAGAACTGACATCAGGTGTCATAAGCTGCTGTGTTCAAAGCTATGCAGCCAGCAAACAGGCTGCCTTCTTCTGACCTCAGGTCCCTCACTACACAACCATGCCCACTATTTTCCCAGTGATGTTCAGTCAAGGGCTGGTGAGTCTTTTCTTGTTTGCAGGCCTGAATTAAGTCATGCTTAGACCCCTAAGCTGTGTTCATTCAGCACCTGTCTAGGTGAGAGACTTTAGAAAAGGAGAAAATGAAGGAGGTCAGTGTATTCTTACCTGTTGCCTCGTTCTTGGGGGCCACTCTAAGGCTCTTGGCAAGGTGGTTAGCTGTGGGCATAGCAGCTGGTCCAGATATGGATGTAGAATAGCATGGAAGCCTTGCACTCCTTGGCTCCAGTTCCGGGCTGCAGGAACAGCTGCTAAGCTCAGATAAGTAGTCTCTCCCTTGCTGACCTTAGAGCAATAGGCATTGGTGAAATTGAAGGAATGCCTGGCCTTTTCTCATGCAGATCCATTTCCGGGCCTCATCATGGCCTTTCTATAGAGGCCAGTCTGAGACAAAGCTGTCGTCCATGAACAGGGTCAGCCTGTCTGTGGCCATGAGTGGTCATGGGATGAGGTGGTGCCAGTAGAGAATTCAAGTGCGTGTGAGGGAGAGAGAAGGGGCCAGAAAGACAGTGGGCCCTAACACTTCAAAGAAAGGTGGCAGAGGAGGGGACAACGTAGGAGTCACCGGGCAGTGACTCTCAGCTCTGCCCTTTATCAGCTGTGTGAAGTCAGGCAGGTGTAACATGACGGATGTGAGTTTCTGCTTTGGAGCTTGACCACCTGGATTCAGAGGCCGGTTCCTCCACGTACTGTGTGAGGTGACCTTGAGCATGCTACTTAAGCCTTTCATGCCTTGGTTTCCTCATCTGGGCTTGCTGTGAGATTTGAATGAATTGATACATGTGATACACTGAGAGCTCGTGCTGGACGTGGAGTTGGAGTGCAGCACGTGCTGGCTGTTATACCATTTTGCCTCTGGATCTCAGTGCCTCAACTGTAAAATGGGAGCAGCAATGCCATTTTCTTAGGGGTTCCTGCAAGGGCTAAATGAGTGAATATACTTCAAGCAGATCTGGCAATTATATGGAAGACACTTAATAGACACCTTTCTTGACCTCAAGTAGCCCCCAGCCATGGCAGCTGTTAGTGGAAATGTTTGTCATTGGGTAGACTGACAGCAGTGCTTGCAGCCCTGGCTGGAGTTCTCTGGGCTAGGAAACTATGGGTGGTGGATGCCATTGCCCTCTCCCCAATTATCTGCTGTCATCTCTATGGCACAGTGGTTAAAGCGTGGTCTCCGAACCAGATACCTGGATTTGAATCCTAGCTTCACCGCTGAATAGCTAGAGCTATAAAACGTGGATGATGGATATGCGTTGCTGTGAATACAGCCTTACAATGGGCCTGGCATGTAGTAAAGAGCGTTAGCTATTATTATTGCAGTGTGGGGGACCCTTACATGCCTGAACTGATAGGCTTTAAAAGTTACTAAGCAACTAAAAAGAGAAAATGGCAGAAATGAACTGCTCTATTTCTGGATGTTATATTGTTCATATATTTCAGCTCTGCCTTTTTCCCCCACATGTAGATTATAACTGGCCCTACATTTTTTAGCCTTGAATATATCTTGACTCAGCCCATCTCAGAAGCCTCCCCTCTTCCTCCTGAAGAAATGTGAGGTTTCTCTGACACCGTTTTTTGGGTCTTGAAAGACCCTGTCTTCTGTTCTCCTGAAGACAGCTGACCAGACCCAGGCCTTGCCTCTTGACTAGAAGCTCCGTGCTATTAACAGAACGCACCAGGGTACTACCACCAGAGCCCAAGGGACAAGAACTCACAGGATCAGTTGGAAGAATGACCACTTACAGGGAGAAAACCGAGCCTGTAAGAAGCAAAATATATTTTAATTTTTCACATCAAATGATATGTTTAAGATATGTGTACCTTTCTCCAATTATACAGGCAGCAGGGAAAAAAAAGTATGTGCATTTCATTTTATGCATATTTTACCTTAAACTTGGGCCAGACATGATGGCTCACACCTGTAATCCCAGCAGCACTTTGGGAGGCCGAGGCAGGAAAATTGCTTGAGGGCCCACGAGCCTGGGCAACCTAGGGGGACCCTGTCTCTACAATTTTTTTTTTTTTTTGTTAGCCAGGTATGGTGGTGTATCTATAGTCCCAGCTACCAGGGAGGCTGAGGTGGGAGGATTACTTGAGCCCAGGAGTTCGAGGCTGCAGTGAGCCATGATTGTGGCCCTGTACTCCAGCCTGGGCTACAGAGCAAGACCCTGTCTCTAAAAACCAAACCAAACCAAAACAAAACCTTGAACAAATATTGAACTCTAGCCAATGAGATACATCCTGAAATATTTGGGAGGAAATGTATTGATTCTGCAGTTTAGTTGAAATGCACCACAAAATATAAATTGATGAGTGAGTAGAAGGATAGATGGGTGTGAACAGATATGGCTAAAGCAAGGAGAATAAAATCTAATCATAGAATCTAGGTGGTGAGTATTTGGGTGTCTTGCAACTTCTCTATATATTTGAAAAATGTGATAAAATGTTACCAAAAATATTGTAAACTTACTAGATAAAAACAACAAAAAAGTTCACAAAGGAATATGTAAAAGTAGATGCTGGAAATATTTACAAATGTTTAAAATGCTGTTTGGAAAACTAGAGTTCACTATGAAGAAAAATAAAGCTAGGCCCATGTATTTTTTGCAATAGATTTTTTTTGTATTAGAAAATTGCAATATATATATATATTTAGAGGAAGAGTGTTCTAGACAGAAAAAAAGCAAGTGAAAAGCCCACGTGTGGTCTCAGTGAGGCCAGTCCAGCTGGAGTGTGAGAGGAGGGGGTGGTGGGAGCCCAGGACAGAAGGGAAAGTGGACGTTGAGATCTTATAGGGCCTTAAGGCGTGGCCACATTTTCTGATTTTGACTTCCAAGTGCCACAGGCAAACATTAAAGGGTGGCGCTAGGAGTGAGTGACATGATCTGACTTGAGGAGGACTGCTCTGGTTGCTGTGTGGGGATAGGCTGCAGAGTGACAAGGGTGTAAGCTGGGAGAGCAGATAGGAGCCCTGATACCAGGTCAAAGGAGAGGTGGCCATGACTTGGGTAAGATGGCAGCATGCGAGCAGGTGAAACTGCTTGGATTCTATGTCTGTTCTGAAGGTAGTCAACAAGATTTATTGGATTGGTTGTGAGGTAAGAGGAGAGGAACCAAGACTGATTCCAGATTTTCAGTCTAAGCAGGTAGAAAAGTAGGTAGCACTTACCAAGACCATGTGATGGGGGGAGAAGCAGGTTTTTGAAGGGAGGGAATAAGAGTTCAGTTGTCTGCAACTGATATGTGAGCAATGCTTATTAGAGCAGGTAGAAATGTCAGCGCACAGTTGGCTAGGGGAATCTGGAGTCTGGGGGAAATTCAGGCTTGGGGATAATTTTCAGCACCATCAGCATGTAGATGGTAATTAAAGTCATGGAAGTAGATAGTGTTGAGGTCAATAAGGAAGGGTATACAGGCCGAGCCCCAGGCACCCCCAGGTATAGAACACAGGAAGATGAGGAAGAGCAGCAAAGGTGCCTGAGCAGCTGCAGGGCCAGGGAGAGTCCAGAAAGTAGGTGAACTGCTTCCAAGGCTTCCCTGACTGCTTCTCTACCCCCGGGTTTCTTTTCTGTCTTCTTACCATCTTTGTTACTGCTCTGGAGCCAATTGTCCTAAAGTAGCTCCTCCATCCTATTCCAAGCTCATAAAAGCCACAGTGGAAAAATAAGTCCAAACTCTTGGTCTGCCATCCAAGACCTCCATGATCTCTTTCTTTCTCTACTGCCTGGTTTCACCTTCTCCGCCAGCCCCAGCCCCTGACCCTCACTTCACTGCCCACTGCCCTGCAAACCACCCCCTCTTTCCCAGCACGCCATTTGTTTTCTCTTCCAAATGTTCAGCCTCGGTTCTCCGCTCATGGTCTATCTCCTGGAGGGATCCTTTCTTCACTGAAGTCACTAATCTGTTTCTGCTCTAAATTCCTACAATAGTCAGAGGTGATACCAAACATTGTATCTGTTTTTCTTCTTCTTTTTTTATTTTGAGATGGAGTTTCACTCTTTTTGCCCAGGCTGGAGTGCAGTGGCTCAGTCTCGGCTCACAGCAACCTCTACCTCCCAGGTTCAAGCGATTCACCAGCCTCAGCCTCCCGAGTAACTAGGATTACAGGCATGCGCCATCACACCGGCTAATTTTTATTTTTAGTAGAGTTGAGGTTTCTTCATGTTGGTCAGGCTGGTCTCAAACTCCCAACCTCAGGTGATGTGCCCACCTCCGCCTCCCAACGTGCTGGGATTACAGGCGTGAGCCACTGCGCTGGGCCCTGTTTTTCTTCTTCTCTAGTTCCCAACCAGACAGTGTCCTGAGGTTTGGGAACATGAGCCTGTAATGCCCAGAGCCATCTCACCAGCCCTTTACATATCTTAGATGGGAAGGAGAACATGAATGCTGTGCCACGTAACACTCCACGGAAATCTGGAAGGATTAATATAGGATTGGGATTTTGAGTATGGGATCAGAGGTTAGGTTCTTCCTCTGGTTCTATTACCACAGCCAAGTCATTTAACCTTCCTGAGCTCCATTTTCCTATCCGCCAAATGGCTACGAATATGCCTAATTCAGGGCGATTGTAAGAATGACGTGGAATGCATTTCTTACAATGCGCTTAGCACAGTTCATGTACGTTATAAGCAGGCAATAAGCGGTACCTTTTTTTTATTGCTATTATAAATACTGTTATTACCCTTGGTCTTCCCAGTAGAGATGCACAGGCGTCAACAAAGATGGGAGTGCTTTGGCTTGTTCACTCTGCCCTTTCAGCTCTCCCGTTAGGTATTCGGCTGGTGCTGGCAGGGGTGCAAGGGTGGCCATCACCCCCTGACTTCAGGGAACCTATATGTTAAATGGGGAGATGCCGTGAGACCGAGACCCAACCAGTACCCAGAGACATATAAGCCTTGAGGATTGTGCTTATAGCTTCTAAACTAGGCAGCAATGTGAGCGAACTTCTGAGGCCAAAGGGCAGAATGTCTGCAAATAAACCTGTCCCTGAAAATCCAGACCCTGCAGCTACTGATTACAGTTGGTCATGGAGGAGGAGACCACTGGCTCAGGGTGGCAGGGGAAGGGCAGAGCGAAACGGAATATTTCTCAGAGGAATTAGTTGGGTTTTTAAAGGAAACACATAAAGGATAGGATACCTTTTTCCATTTTTCTTCTGTAAATCTCTGAGATTGCTAAGTGGTGTATAATTGTTACTCAGGAATGACTGGATGTGTCCCAGATACAGAAGAGAGTCTGGAGATGTCAGGGCCATGTCAAGTCAGATGAGATGTACCTCCTCACCCAGAGCAGCACTTAAAAGTTCTCCTGGGGGAGCCCCTACTGGCCAACCCCCTCTCAGAGATTCCTTCACAGCTGGAACGTCAGGTGATTTTGAGCATGTACCCTGGGATCAGAGGTTAGGTTTTCACCCTGGTTCTGTTACCATGGCCATGTCATTTAACCTTCCTGAGCTCCAGTTTCCCACGTGCCAAATGAGGATGAATATGCCTAATTCAGGGTTATTGTAAGAATGAAGCGAGGCCAGGCGCAGTGGCTCATGCCTATAATCCCAGCACTTTGGGAGGCTGAGGCAGGTGGATCATGAGGTCAGGTGTTCGACACCAGCCTGGCCAATATGGTGAAACCCTGTCTTTACTAAAAATATAAAAATTAGCTGGGCATTGTGGCACATGCCTGTAGTCTCACTTACTCCGGAGGCTGAGGCAGGAGAATCGCTTGAATCCGAGAGCAGAGGTTGCAGTGAACCAAGATTGCACCACTGTGCTCCAGCCTGGGCGACAAAGCAAGACTCTGTCTCAAAAAAAAAAAAAAAAAGATGAAATGCATTTCTTAAAACATGCTTAGCACAATTCTTGTACATTATAAGCAGGTAGTAAGTGTTAGCCCCATCTCTCATATCCCCCAGCACTGCCCTGCAGGGATGAGGCTGTGCAGCCAGGCCCCTACTGTAAGCTCTCCCCCAACACACGCATACTGGCAGGTGGGGTGGCACCTTGGATTTGAAAACTCTCCATCCTGCGATTCTGAATCAAGCTGTTCTTATTCACGGTAAACCAGTAACAAACAGGGGCTTCCTGCCTGGATTCAGGTAAGTGGCTGGTTCTGAGATCCAGGGAGGCTGCAGAGCCACACCAGGAAGTATGGTGGCACGTCCCTGGCACCAGTGCAGTGCCCCGGGGGAGCTGGCCTGCAGGCCAGTGTGCTGGGAGGCTGTGGCTACCAGGGAGACAGCACCATGCATGACCTCCCCCACGCCCAGCTTGCTGCCAGGGCCACCAGCTCACCAGAGGAGGCTTGCACTGTCCAAGCCCAAACTCCCACTGTGGTGGCACCTGCCAGTGTGACTTCTCAGGACTTGCACCGGCTCAAGCTCTGTCCAGCCTATGATCTCCCCCCGCTGCGGAAGCACATGAAGCTCAGGCTGGACATGGCTTGGTCATTCCATGCAGAGGCCCTGTGAACCCAGCCTGAACCCCAGCTCCATTCAGGAGGCCACAGTGTGCTCAATGCAGGGAAGCAGCCAAGTCCTCTCACTTCATCCTGACCTCACTGCTGAGGTCGGGCTTCACTATCAGTGAAGCCAGTGAGAGCATAGACTGTGGACCCATACTACCTGGGTTCAAATCCAGATTTGACCGCTTATTCATTATGTGACCTTAAAGACATTTCTTGCCCTCTTTACTCAAAGAGATGATAAGGGTGCCTGGAGCAAGTTACTTAACTTTTCAGTGCCTTAGTTACCTCACTTATAAAGTGGGGATGATAATAACACCTTTGTAGGGCAGTTGCAAGGATGAAATACACAAAGCAATTGGAACAGTGCCTGGCAAGTAGCATGTGCCGGGTACAGTGCAGTTTTGCTCTCACAGCTGTCCTTTCTAGATGAGGTGCAAGGTGAGTAAGCGGACTAGAGAGCGCCACACCCTGCTCAAGTGCTGGCTTCTGCACTCCACCTCGCTGCAGTGTCTGGACACACGGCTCTTAAGGAAAATGGGGACAGGATTCAGAAGCAGAAATGAAGCCTGCAGACTGCTACCTCCTGGCTTAGCCCTAGGTCCCCTCAGCATCTCCCTCTGGGGACTGAATCTCTGTGCATTCCTGACACAGCCCCAGCACACTGACCCACTTGTTGGCTGGCAAGAGGGCTGGCTAGAAGATGCACCATGTCAAGAATTGGCTCATGTTTGCAGGGCCCACTGGGAGAAGCAGGAGTTCCATGTGAGCTGGGGCCTCCCTGTCCTTGTGTCCTGACTGTGGGTTGCTTGGTCCCCTTCCCTGCATCCCTGCCTCTTGATAAAGAGCGGATTTTTCCATGTGGTGTTTGTCTCTCGCCTGTGCTAACGTGGAGGCCTGAACTCCGCCGTGCTTATCTATACAATGGATTTCCTGCTGGTGTCGGCTCTGCCCTGCTCCCCACTGGGTAATAATTTATGTCACCTGAGCACACAGATATGCTGACATCCATGATGCTGGTGGCCTTGGCAGACCCCCGGCTCCCCCAGTCTGGGTGGGAATCTACAGACGTGAACCCCCACTGGTGTGAACTGAACATCCCAGTTGTGGATGGAAAGGCAGAACTGGGTGGGTGGAGAGGGTGTGGAGAGTTCATCCGTCAGCTGTCAGTTGAGACCTCCTGGGTGGCAGGCCTGGTACTGGGCTTTGAGGACACAGAAATACGGAGGACAGGGGGCAGCCTTAGAGGAGCCCTTGGACTGGCTGTGGGTCACACACAGACAACTGTGACCTGCAGAGCTGGTTCTGGGGAAGCAGAAAGGATAGAGCTCATGGGAACGGGCAGGAACGTACAATCTAACTGAGTTTTAATGAAAAGCTTTCCTTCCTTGGACATAAGGGCTGGCTGGGTCTGAGGAAAGAGCTCCTTAGGGTCGAGTTATCACAACCCTTTGCATCTGTGGTCTGTCTGGACCGCATCCAGCGTCCAGAGCATCTACAGTGGGCATGCCGGGGAAGTCCTCCTCTCTCCCACTCCTCTGCCCGGGCATGTGGCTGCCATGGTATTTGGCCTCTTGTCAGAACACCGAGTTCCCATGTTAATCACAACAAGCGCGTTCAGGAAGACCTGGCCTGGCCCCTGCCAACAAGCCGTCTCTCTGGCCTTGATAACATCTGTACCGAATTTTCTCCCTTTATATAATTAGGCCCGTTGGTATTTGCTTTGACTTTAGGTTACGGTATGACTGGCATCTCTGAAATTTCAGGCCTGAAATATGTACTGGGGCCCAGCATGGTGGGAAAACTGAGCTTTCGCCAATGGGATTTTAGGTTTAGCCAAGAGCATCAGAAACTGTACACCAGCTACTGTTTGCCCACAAAATGCACGGCCGCCCCCTGACTGGTGGGAAAGGGATCTCTTGCCTTGTCCGGGGAGCAGTGCTGGGTCAGGCCCGGTCGACAGAAGGACGCAGGGTGCTCCCCTCCTTCTTTCCTGCCCCCTGTTTACCCCACATCCTCCCACCCCTGCTTCATCCCTGGCCCCGAAGGGACAGAACTCAGCAAACAGGAAAAGATGTACTAACGGCAAAGAAATGCAGGAATCCAGACTTAACCCCAAAGCAAACCTCACCCGTGTTGGGGCTTGGAGTTGTGCTTTGAAATGACCGTCATTGTCTGGCTATGACCAAGCCCGAGGAGCTGTTTGGGGAGTGAGATAAAGAGTAGTGCTGAGCTTGGGAAACGGGGCTTGGTTCCTTCTCGGTGGCTCTATCCAGAGAGGATGCACATGGGCTTGCACGCCCACTCACCCCCTGATGTCTCTGGAGCTGGATCTCAGTGGTGACCTCATTTCCCTTAATTAGGTGTCTACAAACTCTCTGGAAGGTTCCAACCAGCAAGCCACACTGATTGTGGTGTGGGAGCTCCTGATATGCTTGTTTGCACTTTCCTTTTGGGACCCTGCAGGCCCAGCTGAGTGATAACTGGGTGATGGAACATTTGCTAGAGGAAGGGGAATGTGCTTTTTTAAGATAAGGTTTGATCTCAAGCAGAAGGACAGTTTCCAGATGCCTCCGCAGTGTTAAGGAGTGAGGAGTGGGTGCAGATCCCCTTGTCTGTTGCCTTGCTGGGGGTAGTCAGATCTCCAGGCAAACTCCTGCCTTAGGAAAGAGTTTTCTTCTGATTCTTTCAGGCAGAGTATTGCTGTCTTCCTCTGGTTTCAGACAGTATTGATGCTGCTCCTCATAAGGTTTTCTTTTGAATGAAAGGGCTTTTGCCCGATACAGGCTATCCTAGATCATCGTGTGTCTTCCCTGGGGAAGGATCCTTGTCTTTTTCAGCATGTGGTGTCCATTGAGGACCGAGCAAGGACTCATGCAGAATCCTCTTTGTCACCTCTGCCCACATGGCCCAAATGCCAACAGGACCAAGGCCATCAAATATGCCTTTGGCACTTAAGACTTTCACCATTTGGCTCCAGACTACCTTTCATCTCTTTTCTCCCATTCCCTTCTCTTCTCCCAAAGGATTCGTGTCTCGTCCACCTTGAACTTCTTTCTCTTTCCCTTTGAAAGGGCAGTTCCCCTCTGCTGAAATCTTCTTATTTCTTTTTATTCCTGGCAAACCAGAAGCAGTCCAGCACGGTAGGCTCTGGAATGAGACTCCCTGGGTTTGAATCCTGGTTCTGCCCCTTTCAGTCTGTAAAAGCATGAGCCAATCAAGTAGCTGCTTTGTGCCTCAATTTCCCCATCTGTGAAAGGGGCATCATAATAGTTCCTTAGATTTGTTGTGAAGATTAAGAGCTAAAACACAGAAAGCACTTGAAACCGTCTCGACCCATAGTAAGCGTTCAACAAATGTAGGTTAAAGTAATAATTTGAAAGACTCACCTCTGTGAAATCTTCTCCAACTTACGAGGCAGGATTAGCTTTTCCCTCTGGGCTCCAGATAAAACCAGCCACACGAGGTTCTAGTTATTATTTTTTTATATGTAAGTTATGTATTTTACCCCTAGCCTGAGAGTTCCTAGAAGATAGGGCCTAGGTCTCAGCAATGAGAATGACACCATTTACAGTAGTATGTGCCAAGCTCTGCACCATATGTTTTTTTCTCATGCACTTTTTTATGATGACATAATTCACATTTACCCTCTTATAGTACACAATTCAGTGGTTTTAGCATGTTTGCAAAGTTATGCAACCATCACCACTATCTAATTCCAAAACAGCTTAAAAACACACCCTGTATCCATTAGTGGTCATTCCCCAATTCTCCCCTCCACCAATTCCCAGCAGTCACTAATCCACTTCTGTCCCATGGATTTGCCTATTCTGGACATTTCATATAAACAGAATACAATATGTGTCCTTTTGTGTCTGGTTTCTTTCACTTAGCACAGTGTTTTTTAGGTTCGTCCATATATTAGAATTTCTGTCCTTTTTATGGCTGAATAATATTCCATTGTATGGATATACCACATTTGGTTTCTTCATCAATCGTGGCTATTTGGGTTGTTCTTACTTTGGGGCCATTATGAATGATGCTTCCGTGAACATTCACGTACAGGATTTTGTGTGAACATGTTTTCATTTCTCTTGGGTATATATATCTAGGAGTAGAATTGCCGGCTCCTATGGTTTAAACCTCTATGTTTAACTTTTAGAGGAATGACCAAACTGTTTTCATGTATCTGTATCAATTTATTTTCCCACCAGCAATGTCTGAGGGTTTCAGTTTTTCCATATCCTCACCCACACTTGCTGTTCTCTTTCTCATCATAGCCATCCTAGTGGGTGTGAAGTGATTTCTCACTGTGGCTTTAATTTGCATTTCCCTGATGGCAAATGGGGTTGAGCATCTTTTCATGAACTTAGTGACCATTTGTATATCTTCTCTGAAGGAATGTCTACTCAGATCCTTTGCCCTGTCTTTAATGGGGCTACTTGTATTTTTATTACTGAGTTGTGAACATCCTTTATATATTTTGGGTACAAGCTCCATACCAGATACATGATTTGTAACTATTTTCTCCCTTCTGTGTGGTTGTCTTTTCACTTTCTTGGTGGTGGCCTTGGAAGCACCAAGTTTTAATTTTAAAATCCAATTTGTCAATTTTTTCTTTAGTTGTTTGTGCTTTTCCTGTTATATCTAAGACGCTATTACCTAATTCAGGACCGCAAAGAGGTACCATACACTTTTAAAGTGATCTTATTTACAATAACCTTATGAGGAGAGTAGTAGACCCACACAGATAAGGAAGCTAAGTGGTCAAATGCTGGAGCTGGGACTGAAACCCAGTTCACTTTAACTCTGGACCTCACGTGCATCTTACTGTGCCTCCTTCCCAAGTCCCTTTCCCTCAGCACTCCTCACAGGGCTTGGCACAGTGGTTGGTGCACGGCAGGCCCACAGGTAAGGTACATTGGGTGGATGAATGACAGGCCCTAACAGGTACGTAGTTTGCACTTGCTGGTTGGTTCAGGTAGACTGGGATTTGCACCTCAGTTTCCCTGCTGACTGGGGGTTCGTGTCTGTGATGCTAGAGGTTGCTCAGAGTCTCTTTCCTCTCTCACCTCTGCAGTGTCTCCATCGTTGGGGGAGGACCCTGTGGCTTGCGCACTGCCATTGAACTTGCCTACCTGGGAGCCAAGGTGGTCGTGGTGGAGAAGAGGGACACCTTCTCCCGGAACAACGTGCTACACCTCTGGCCTTTCACCATCCACGACCTTCGGGGCCTGGGAGCCAAGAAGTTCTATGGGAAGTTCTGTGCTGGCTCCATCGACCATATCAGTGAGTGGAGTCTATGGTGATATCCCAGGAAGGGAGGGACCGACCCTGGGTAGGACATATCTCTCCATGTCTAGGAGTCCCCAGCTTGTCTGTCTTAATCCCTGGGGGCACCATATATCGGACTAACAGACATCTAGTGAAAGGCCGGCTTTGTGCCTTGTTCTGGGCCCTGGGCTATCCCCCCAGTAGGCTGTAAGCGTGAGGTCAGGGACTGCAACTTGCCTTAATCAACAGAATATCTCCAGGACAGGAGAGAGTGCTTGACTCATAGCAGATGCTTGATAAACATCTGTTGGATGAATGAGTGAAATAGAGAAACAGAGGCAGAGGTAAATAGCATAGTCTGCACCCTGAAGGAGCGCACTGAGATTTTGTTGGTAATAGTGTGCTTTAATAGGGTTAGTGACACTTGCTAAAGGAGTTTGGAGGAAGGGGCCACACAAAACCATTAACAGGCCAGATAGTCAAGACCCTCCATGCAAAGGAGTTTGGACATTGTGCTGGTGGTGCTGGGGAGCCATGGCAGGTTTTAGAGCAGAGGAATGAAACAACTGGATCCTTGTTTCCTGATGGGTTCCATACCAAAGTTTTAAAAATCTGACCTTTAAAAAGAAAGAGAACATCATGATGGGACTTCAGCCAGAATAGGACGGAAAATAGACAACGTGGACTCCAGGTCCTGGGCATCGCTGAATGCTTACATAGGGCAAGATGAGTGCCGAGGCCCTTCTGCTCTGATGTTCCTCAAGTCTGGAGCTCTTAGGGCTGGGTCTGTGCAGACAGCCTTTGGGAAAGGCAGCCTCCCTCCTTGCAGCTTTGCAGTAGGGGGAGGTCCTTAGCTGTTTTATATGCAGCTGACCCTTGAACAACACAGGTTTGAACTGCAAGGGTCCACTTGTACATGGGTTTTTTCATCCAAACACCTGCAGGTTGTAAAACCCACCTATATAGAAAGCTGACGTTTTGTATACTTGAATTCCACAGGGGCAAACGTAGACCTAAGTATGCATGGATTTTGGTATACTCAGGGGTCCTGGAACTAATCTCCAGCATATGCTTAGGGATGATTGTATAGCAATAGTGACCCATGAAAGGGCGGTTAACACTATGGGGAAAGCTCAAGAGTCTGAACAGATTTGGGTCTGAAATATGTCTCTTCCATTTCTGTCTGACTTGGGGCAAAGCCTGTACCCCCTTCAAGCCTCAATTTTATCTCCTGTAAAGTGTGATTAATCTCTGTCTCCTAGAACTGCTGAGAGGATTAAATGAGGTCAGGTTTGTGATGTACTTAGCACTATGCCTAGCACACAGTAAGTGCTCAGGAAAAATGCTTTGCAGCCCATGCTGTACAGTGAGCGAGAAGCAGCCGTGGTCCCCAGACTTCAGAATCCAGAGCTGCTTTCTCCCAGCCAGTGTTTCTCAGTGGGGGTGGTGGGAGGAGGGCCCTGAGAGCCATGTTCTTACGAGGACAAGAATTGATGGGAAAAAGGAATGCAGCTTGGGCGGGAACAACTGGAGAGAATTATCAGTCACATAGGGTATAATTTATTCAGACGCAGGAGAATTTACCAGCTGTGGCCCCAGAGTTTATTCCCACTTGGAGATGAAAAAATTCCAGGAGTCCAGTGGAAATTTGGATTTGCTTAGAGAGCTATAGTGTCAGCTTTCAAGATGTGCTCTCCTACCCACAGAAGAATGTGTGTTGGTTACCAATTTAGAACCACTGTATTGAGCACCACTTTCTCATCAAGTTCTCTTGGGAGGCAGAGTTGGGTACCAGAAAGCCTTGTGGGGTCCTGGGCTTGTTGGGCTGGCTTCCTGGTCAGGAGCCCTTCTCTGCCCTCATTGATTGGGCTTTCATTTAACCCCTAGTCCTTGGAAGTACTTCAGCATCCCGTATTGCCAGTGGGACTCTCGAAATAACATTGAGACAGTCAGAATGATCTTTGTCAAGAGTATCTCAAGTACTTGCAAGAACGGAGAATTTATTAAGCACCTACTGTGTGCTGGAACCAGACTGAGTAGGAACCTCAGAACCATAAGGAGAGGCCAGGCCTCCTCTGGAAGGGTGGTTCATGGCAGGAGGGGGAACTGGGCTCTTTATGCCCAGTTGATTGGGTTTGGTTGAGCCCAGCCACATCACTAGCCCCAGCTGCGTCCTCATACTCAGCACTACTCAGCAATTCTCCATGTCTCTGTTAACATTCTCCTCCAGTTCCCATTGTGGCCATTCTAAACCTCCAGGATGATGACCTCATTGCTAGCAGATAGCCTCCCTCCTGTGCTTGGGGGAAGAGGAAGCACTCCCGGTCTGGGCCTGCTTCCCTCCTCTGTGCCCCAGCACCCATTCCTTCCTCTTGCCCCATGCCAAATCACAGCTGGCACTTCCTTTCCAATTCCAGTCCCTCTGGCTTCGTGCCTTTCCCCCCTTCCCTGCCACTGAGTCTTCCTGCTCCTCCCCTCACGCTGGACCTCCAGCCCTCTGTTGCTGCCCTGCTACCTTCCCTTGCCATAAGGTATTTATTCTAGACAGAAAGGCATAGACTTGGTCTACATTTTCCATTCAAAGCTCCTTCTGTCACAGTCTGCTGTCTTCCCCACCACTGTGCTAAAGAGATTTTCATGAAAGTCTTCAAAAGTTTCCTAACCCCAAGTTCACTGGCCTCTTGTCACCTTCACAGTCCTTCATCTCTCTGTGGTAGTCGATATTCTTGGTCCCTCCTCTCTTGGCTTCCAGGACCCCCACTAAGGCCCTGTTCTACCACTGCCACCCTCCCCCAACCACCATGTCTTGCCCCATTCCGTTTACCTCTGCTCCCTCCATTAGAAGATGTGTTCCATATCTCCTGTGCCTAGCATGGTACCTGGCATAGTATAGATGCTCAATAAATGCTAAATGAGTCCAGCCCACCAAATACAGAAGGGCCCACAGAAAGTTTAAAACTTCTCACTCTGCAGAAAATTATTTGGAGGCATATCTATTTGTGCTGAATGGCAGGAGATAAAACAGGGAAATGAGATTCCACTCACTGAGGGAGTTTTGAAGGGTGGGTGGGAGATGGGGAACCATGACGCTTTGTGGGGAGAATTTCCTAACTAGTCCTCACCACTGCATGTTTAACAGCTGAGGCATGGGCCCCATATAATGAGTCACTGATCACGGGCTTCACTAAGGCCCTTTACTCTCTCTTTGCCTACTCCTCTTTCCATCTTCATCTCATCAAACCCAGAGCCCAGCTGGGGAAGGAGGCTGGAAAGACAGAGCCTCCCTTGTTATAGCATCATCTAGCGCTAGAACAGGGTCTAGAAAGAGGACAGACGTAGGTCTACATTCTAGTTTTGCTCCGTGCTGCCTGAGCAAGTCACTTAACCTTGTTAAGCCTCAATTTCTTATCTACAGAATGAGGATAATAATGGTTCCAAAGGACCACTGTGAGAGTCAGGTGAGAAGACATAGCGTGCTTGGTGCACAATCCGACTCCATAGTGGTATATTGCTGTGCTCAAAGGTCACCGAGCAGCAGTGATTATGTAGCATTCCTCATAGAGGTGGTGTTCAGGCATTGCTCTGACAGTTCCTCTCTCCTTCCTGCCCAACAGGTATTCGCCAACTACAGCTCATTCTATTCAAGGTGGCCCTGATACTGGGAGTTGAAATCCATGTGAATGTGGAGTTTGTGAAGGTTCTAGAGCCTCCTGAAGATCAAGAAAATCAAAGTACAGTATAATTATCCTTTTCTGCCTAGAAAGCAGATACTACAGGCTGGGCGCGGTGGCTCACGCCTGTAATCCAAGCACTTTGGAGGCCAAGGCGGGCGGATCACCTGAGGTTGGGAGTTCAAGAAAGCAGATACTACGAAATAGAAATCCCATTTGCTGCTTGCAAAGGGTGTTTCTGTAAGAGTTATTCTTATTGGGAGCTGGTTGGCATAACTCCACTGAAGGGTATTTCACTTTTTTGACCATTGCTATGACTTTAGGTTTGCTCTTTGGCTCCAAGGGGATTTATGATTAAGCCATTAAACCTATAATTTGGTTACCCTGTCCCAAGGGGGTGCTACTTTGGTAAAGGAAATCTAATCAATAAGTAGGATAGAAAACAAAGATTTGGTTGTTTGGTGAAGTTCATTCATATGTTCTGCAAGCTGTGTGTGTGTGTTTCACACATGGATATGTGGATGCACTTATACCCATGGCACATTTTAAAATCCAGCAAAGTGAAGCTTCTAGAGCAACTGTGAAATAAGGTTCAAGATGTTATTTGGTATATAATACTTTTAACCATATCGAGGTGTCATTTATAAACTATGATATTTGCCTACATAGGCAGATCTTAATGTTTCTCTTTCCTTTTAGTATGTTTGTTTAAATTCTTATCCCTTACACACATCATGGTCAAAGAGTTTGTTCACGATGCCTGTGCATCTATCTGCCTTATTATCAAAATCATCTGTTGCCTTGGAAGGGCTTTGACTTTGGGACCAGCTTAGTGTCAGAGACCTTGCAGTTTCTCGCCTAGGGTACATTTCTGATTTTTCCTGTCGTCTGTCCAGAATATTTGAGAATTTGGGGGAGGCTTTAGTTAGCTTTGTAGCAGGACAGCATTCACTATTTGGCATTCAGGAACTGTGCACTCTTAACCTTTTCTAGACCTCTGGTGACATTCAATCTTAATTATTCAGGCTTCACCTGAATTTTTTTAAAATAAAAGACAGTATACTGTACAACAACATTTTGAGCATGAAATAGAAATTAAAACTGGTTTCCTTATACCCTACACATCTTTTTGGGTCTGTTTAGCAATGAGAGGCACTGAAGAATATGGGAGAATGTGAAGAGAAGGTGGTGGACTCTGTTGAGAAAAATAAGGTGCAAATGAGAGTAGTTTATGGACCTTTGAGGCTAGACTCCTAGCAGAGGCCAGCAAAACCAGGCATGGAGTTGGTGTTGCTGGTTTACCTCATCCTGGATTGAACTGACACTAAAGTCAGAGGATACCAGATTAGAGAGTGAATCTGGACTGCTCTAGGCCTTTCCCCTGGAGGCTCGCTCTGGGATGCACAGACCGGGCTGTCCATTTCTTACAGCCACCACACAGGGGGTATAATCATTCCCTTCCCACTACTCTCTGTCAACTCATCTCATTTCTCTGTTCTGGTAGAAATTGGCTGGCGGGCACAATTTCTCCCTGCAGACCACTCTCTGTCAGAGTTTGAGTTTGACGTCATCATTGGTGCCGACGGCCGAAGGAACACCCTGGAAGGTGAAGCCTCTTCTTGGAGTGGGAATAGGGGGATGGGAATGGGAGAGGGTGCACTGGGGAAGAGTTGGAGAAAGTGGGCAAGATGCAGATGCCAGAGCTGGATGGAGGTCTTGATAGGAGGGCAGACTGTCCTGTCCATCTTGAGGTAGAACGGCCCATCCTCCTGTGGGGTGGGTGGTTCAGCGGGCAGCCATCTCATTCCATCTGAACCTCGATTTTCTCAACTGTAAGATGTGGGTCGCAGAACCCTCTCAAAGTGTTGTTATGTGGGCTGGGAAAAGACTAGTATGTGAAAATGCTTTATAAAGATAAAGTGCCATGGGGGAAGAAATCAGCATCCATTATTGAGTACCTTCTGATGTGCCAGCCATGGTGCTGAGCACTTTCCTTTTTTTTTTGAGATGAAGTCTCGCTCTGTTGCCCAGGCTGGAGTGCAGTGGTGTGATCTCGGCTCACTGCAACTTCCGCCTCCCAGGTTCGAGCGATTCTCCCACCTCAGCCTTCCGAGTAGCTGGGACTACAGGCGTGCACCACCATGCCCAGCTAATTTTTGTATTTTTAGTAGAGATGGGTTTTCACCATGTTGGCCAGGATGGTCTTGATCTCTTGACCTCGTGATCTGCTTGCCTCAGCCTCCCAAAGTGCTGGATTTACAGGCGTGAGCCACCACATGCGGCCAGTGCTCAGCACTTTCATACTTACTTCAGCTAAGATAAACATTTTTATACTATCAATAGTATTCACTTACTTTCAAGTGTATTATTACTTTTACTTGAAGGAAGAACTCACCTCTTTTTGTAACTTTTAAGCACACCCACTGCTGGGCAGGCAGGTATGTCTCGCCAAACTGTCAAGGTATAAAGCCACACTTCTCTGAGTTCTAAAGCTGAAGCATAGTATCTTTCATGGAGTAAGATCCTGTCAGGTTGTGAGAGAAACACCAATGTCAGGAAATGCTTCCACTCCAACACCAAGACTGATCTATCCACAAGCTGTACTCATTGATACTACCCATGCTAATTTGAGACCATGGGTTGTAAACAACGTGGCCCCAGGTGGCATCTCTAGATTAGGGCAGTGCTGCTTTTTGAGCTTGCACCCTCAAGAGCCACAGGCTGCAGATGCCTGACTGAGAGGACACATCACTCTGAGAATGGGACATGCTCCCTGAGACAGGGCTGATCTTAGAAAACTCAGGATATATGGGCCGCCTGGCTCAGAACCTTCCCATCTGCCACATACCCAGGGCTATCTGCCACTCTCTTTTCCCTTCCATACCCCACCTCCCCAACCATCGGTCATCAATCTCTGACAGGGAATGCTTAAGCTGCCAACTTGGATGTAGTATTGTTGGAATTTGCACACTTGGTAAAAGTGTGAGTTAGAATATTTGAGGCCAGGTGTGGTGGCACACGCCTGTAATCCCAGCACTTTGGGAGGCTGAGGCGGGTGGATCACGAGGGCAAGAGATGGAGACCATCCTGGCCAACACGGTGAAACCCCGTCTCAATAAATAAATAAATAAATAAAAATTGGCTAGACATGGTGGTGGGTGCCTGTAGTCCCAGCTACTTGGGTGGCTGAGGTAGGAGAATCATTTGAACCTGGGAGGCAGAGGTTGCAGTGAGCCGAGATTGTGCCACTGCACTCCAGCAGCCTGGCAACAGAGTGAAACTCTGGCTCAAAAAAAAAAAAGTATTTGAGTATTCAGGACCCACTGTCAGCTTGGGTATAGTTGGGCATTTCATGAACACAGAAACAAGGGTGGGAAGTGATGGAGCCATTTGAGCTACTCAGGCCCAAATGCATAAACTAGATCAGGGCTTCTCAGTATCAACACTGCTGACATCTGGGGCCACACCATTCTTTGTCACAGAGACCGCCCTGTGCATTGTAGGGTGTTTAGCAGCATCCCTGGCCTCTGCCCCCCCCAGACACTGGGAGCACCCCCAGGTATGACAACCAAATATGTCTCCACACTTCACCAAGTGGTCCCTGGGAACAAAATCACCCCCAGCTAAGAAACGCCAGATGAGAATAATGGCTGTTTCTGACCCTTTTGACAAAGGTCTAATTAAGGACAACTGAGAGGAGGGCTATTGAATAGAAACCCAAGGTTGTCACTAACAGGGGTTTCTGACAGAGGTGATTGAGAATCAGTGTGAGGCTGGAGTACATGGTGAGCAGATGTGCAGGGCCTTCCCGAAGCTGGCTGAGGAAAGGTGATGTCTGGAGGTCTGCACCTGCATGACAGGCACCTGGTGTTACATAAAGTACACAGCATGCCTGGGGCAGGGGCACTCAGGAAGGGTCAGATGCCAGCGAGATGGGGGACTAGGAGGGAGACATGCTCTTGAAAAGTGACCATCTGTTGTGCAGAACCCCTATTAACCTCAATAGGGAAGGTACCAGGTTCCAGAGGCCAAAGAAGAGACCCAGAGCCAGCAAAGGAGACATGGGTTTTATTAGGGACTCACAGGGGAGAGTCCAGTGGCAGTGGGCTGGACAAGAGACCCGCCTTACCTACAGAAATAAATAATTTTGGTCCAGTGGCTGTACAGCACAACCTCACAGCCCAGTGGTGGCAGCCAGGGCAGGAAAACCACAACTGCTTACAAACAGCATGCAGTGTATACAGCATTTTCACTTAACCCCCTCCACCTGGCAAGCTTCATTCAACTCAAAACTCAGGGCCTCGATCCCCCTGTATGGTCCGTGTTCCACAGGAAGGCCAGGAGCTCAGATGTCCCTCGTAGACAAGGAACAAGTCTCACGGTGGGCCACTCTTGGATTCCCTAGCTCAGAACACACATTCAGGGGGCGTCAGCCATACAGGGTCATTCTAAAGGCACGCTTCAGTTATTGCTGTCGGTGAGTTTACCCTGTACCACCTGCTGGGGTCCTCCATGGCACTGCCATTCAAGAGCAATTTTAATACAAATCATGGAAAACAAGAATTAGAGCGCTAAGCCTGGGCAACATGATGAAACCCTGTCTCCACAAACAGTTAAATAAGCCAGGCATGGTGGCACATGCCTGTTGTCCCAGCTACTTGCCAGCCAAAGTGGGAGGGAGAATCACTTGAGCCTGGGAGGTCGAGGCTGCAGTGAGCCATCATTGGCACCACTGCACTCCAGCCTGGGCAGCAGAGTCAGACCCTGTCTCAAAAAAAAAAAAAAAAATGAGAGCTAGAATTGCATCTATTCATTTATACATGCATTGCAGATGTACTAAGGGCCAGTTACTGGGAGCTGGTGCACTATTTTCCCCTTTTCAAAGGACACTGGTCATATTGGAGTAAGGTGGGGCCCCACCCTACTCCAGTGTGACCTCATCTTAGCTAATGACACCTGCAATGATGCTATTTCCAATAAGATTCACATACTGAGGTACTGGGGTTAGGACTTCAACACATGAATTTATGTGCGTCTGTTGGAGGGGGACGTAATACAACCCAGAAAATTGGAGATGCAAAGAAAATCTGTTAGAATCCCTGTCCTGCAGGAATTCAATGTAATCTACTTTTCAAGGGAGTTGGTGCGGGGCGGGGTGGGGGGGGGGAGGAACCATGAGAAATGCTAAGAGAGTAGTTTTAATCCTGTAAATTCAAAGTGCATGTGGGTCTCTCATGAGTGTATCTAGCAACAGTGCTTGACACGTCCTTAAAAGGGTGTGCCCTGTTGGGAAAGGATCACTGTGGCCTTCTGTTTGTTGAAGACTAATAAGGTCCTATAGATTTTAGAAAAGGACAACGTCCTACTGACTTTCAAAGGCCTTGGGAGCAAACCTCGGCATTTCTGCCTGCTCCTATCCTCTAGAGATCCAGAATCCTGGTTTCACTGGCCTGGGAGGCATCTGGGAACAGCTCTCCCAATAACCATTTTCGGTTTTCACACCAAATCCAGAAGATAGACCCGCTCTTCCCTTCTCCTCATGCAGGGTTCAGAAGAAAAGAATTCCGTGGGAAGCTGGCGATTGCCATCACCGCCAACTTCATAAACAGAAACAGCACAGCGGAGGCCAAGGTGGAAGAGATTAGTGGTGTGGCTTTCATCTTCAATCAGAAATTTTTTCAGGACCTTAAAGAAGAAACAGGTGGGACCTTCACCTTTCTCCCAGCCAGGCCAAGGTCTCAGCTTCTAAAGTGTGCAGAGGCCTGTGCTGGCTTTCTGGGCTCTGGGGCCTGGAGGGACTCACTCTGATTGGGTGGAAGCAGAGATTTCCCTAGGCTAGCAACAACGGACAGGACTCCTTCTGGGACAAGAGAGATTCTTGAAGGAATGTTCTGGATGTTGTACATGAAGAAGCTAGCGGACATTGACTGAGTGCTCATTACATGCCAGTTCTCAGTGTTGTGCGGTACAAAGTGGAGGCTGACATGATTCCTCCCACAGCAGCTCCCTGTCCATTAAGGGATCTCTGCATAAGCCATCCTAAGGCAGGTGGCCAGCACTGTACCCGAGGTCAGCACGATATTTAGAGATGCTGAGGAGGGAGCCAGTAACCTATGGACGGTTCCTAAAGGGGCCCAGGTGCTTCCGTGCAGTGCAGCAGCTGCCCTTCCCCAAGTGGGACATCTGGGTATGCCCAGGAACGTGACCTGTACTGGCACCAGTTGTCACTCCGCCACGGGCCTAGAAGAGAGGAGGTACTGATTCATTCACTCAGCTAATACTGAGTGAATACCTGCTATGTGCCAGATGCTGTTCTACAGCTTGAGAACGAGCAGTGAGCAAAACAAAATCCCTCCCCCCTGGGCTTATATTCTATGGGAATACACAGTCAATACACAAATAAACCAGTGACACATCAGGTGGTAACAGGGACAGTAGAGAAAAACAAAACAGCGTGAGGGGAAGGGGGGTGAGTCGTCTGTCTCCGGTTAAGTAAATTCCACATATTTTTCCTTTCTTTTTAACCTGATTAAAAACACATATTTCTCCTTGAAAAGCAGTGTAACAACATTAAATAAAATCTTTATACAGACAATAAATCATCCACAATCTGACCACCTCACACGGGGATAGTCGTCAGACTCACCTACTCCTTTTCTGTAATTTTCCACTGGCGTGCTTGCTTGTTATGTGACTGTAGCTTGAATCACGGTATCCACACTCTTTATTCAGCTTTTCTCATTCAGCGTCACGTTCCACACATCGTCCTCCTGGTGGTCACTTTCAGGGACTGTGGAATATCTCATCGAATTGATGTATTGTCACTGCCTGAGCACTGAAACCAGGGATTAGCAAACTATGACTGGCCACATGGTTCCATATTGCCATGGAGCTAAGAATGGTTTTATATGGAAGCTGAAGAAAACCGTCAAAAGAATATTTTGTGACACATGAAAATTATTTAAAATTCAAATTTCAGCATCCATCAATAAAGGCTTATTGTCACCCAACCATGCCCATTTCTTTACATTACTTTCTACAGCTGCTTCCACTATGAGAGGCCGTGAAACAGACCATATGACCCATGGCCAGAAATAGTTCCTAGCTGGTCGGTCACACACACACACACACACACACACACACACACACACACACACAAAACTTGCTAACCTCTAATTTAGACCTTCCAGTTATTGACTGTTACAGATAACACTGCTTCTGTTAAACTATTTCTTTAACATCTCTTTTTGTTTGTTTTTGAGGTGGAATTTTGCTCTTGTTACCCAGGCTGCAGTGCGATGGCACGATCTCGGCTCACCGCCACCTCCACCTCCACCTCCTGGATTCAAGCGATTCCCCTGCCTCAGCCTCCCAAGTAGCTGGGATTACAGGCATGCTCCACCACACCTGGCTAATTTTTTGTATTTTTAGTAGAAACTGGGTTTCTCCATGTTGGTCAGTCTGGTCTTGAACTCCTGACCTCAGGTTATCCGCCTCCGCCTCAGCCTCCCAAAGTGCTGGGATTACAGGTGTGAGCCACTGCACCCAGCCAAGATCATTTTCTAGGAATGGCATTAGTTATTGAGTGAGATTGTGCCTCTCACCGGCCAGGAGGGTGTGTGCCAACTGCACGGCCCTCCGAGTTTCACCCTCTGTTGCATTATTTCATTAAAAGCTTTAATATTTCCTGCCAGGCTGTGATGGCCTTTGGAATAATTTGAGAATCCTCCAACCCTCCCTTTCCCTAAAAAATCAAGAAAATAAATACTTAAACCACTAAAAATAAATGAGAGCAGGACATGGAGTGTGTTTTTCCACGTTTCAGTGAACTTCCTGTGAACTTTGCTGTGGTTGTCACCTTCAGCCGTTGTTTCACAACAGCACCCTCACACCGTGACAGCTGTGAACTTCCTGATTCTCCCGGGGACCTCGGCGTTGATGGCTGTTTCCTATTTCACTGTAATGAAGGTGTTCCTGTGGTTACCCAGCACGCCTTGTGTTAAATGCTGATATGTCGCCATGTGTCTGTTCCTTTCTCTCCCTTCAAACAAGCCAGTCAGCCTCAAACTTGAGTGTGAATTGGCATCACCTAAAGCTTGTTAAAACACAGCGTGCTGGCCCTATTTCCAGGTTTTCTGATTCAGTAGGTCTGGAGAAGGAACTTGATAATTTGCATTTCTAATTTCTAATATATTCTCAAGTGATGCTGATGCTGTTGGCCGGGGACCTCCCTTTGAGAACCATGGAGCTGAGCTCTCATTGCGCAGCATGGTTTGAAATGCAGGAGCTTAGTGTGTAAAATGTCTGTGATTGCTGGAAAGCACAATAAGATACAGCCCAGCCTTCTCACCTGAGTTGTTTCCGCCACTGCACTTGGGTTTTCACATATAAGCAGGGAAATGTAGAAATATTCCTTGGCATAGTCATTGGAGAATTCCCACAGCTCTATGCAGCTGTGGCCACACAGAGGGCACAGTGGACAGCTTCCATGGCCATGGCCGGCACTTGGCTTTTCTGCACAATTACACGGCTCTAACTTATAAATACTGGCCCACAACTCCTACACCCTACAGACATTGTGAGTTTTTTGTGTGTTATTTTTGGGGTTTTTTGTTTGTGTTTTTTTTGAGACAGAGTCTTGCTCTGTTGCCCAGGCTGGAGTGCAATGGTGCAATCTTGGCTCACTGCAACCTCCACCTCCTGGGTTCAAGTGATTCTCCTGCCTTAGCCTGTAGCTGGAATTACAGGTGCCTGCCACCATGCCCAGCTAATTTTTGTATTTTTAGTAGAGATGGGGTTTACCAGGTTGGCCAGGCTGGTCTTGAACTCCTGACCTCAGGTGATCTGCCCGCCTCGGCTTCCCAAAGTGCTGGGATTACAGATGTGAGCCACCGCACCTGGCCCCATTGTGAGTTTTAACAGGAATAATTCCTCAGTGGAACTACAGAAGCTAGCTGCTGTGACTTGGGTAGACTCTAACACTCTGTTTTATCTTTTCCAGCCTTGTATGCCTTAAAAACTGGTCTAATATGAATATTCTGCAGATAAATAACAAGCCCAATAATGAGGCAGAGTACAGTTTCTGGTGCACAGTTGGTGCTAGAAAGTAACACTAAGTCTGTGAATGCTTCTCGTTTCAGGCATAGATCTTGAGAACATTGTTTACTACAAGGACTGCACCCACTATTTTGTCATGACAGCCAAGAAGCAGAGCCTGCTCGACAAAGGTGTCATCATTAATGTACGTACCTCTTGGCCTCGATCTCCCAACTTTGTGACCTGGGCTGGCAGCATTAGCAGGTGTGAAAGCAGATGTAGTCCTGCCAGTAACTGAGCGAGGGGAAGAGGGGGGGAAGGTGCCACCCACTCACACCCTTCTTTCTCTTGGTGTTACGTGAGTGGTGGATAAAGGAGCCCCTGCCAATATGCACAGAGAATTTTCTGCAGAGGGGCATGTGCTGCTTTGAGACCTTTACTAGGTGTTAATGTGGATCGACTGAGTCTTTTCTTTCCCAAGTCTCATCCAGCCTTGCCTCCTCTCTGGGAGGCCACATGTCATTTGTAGGCAGATGGGGGCTCCTTGTCCTAATGACACATAGACATGCTTTGACTTGTGAATTTCACACTGTGGACCCTTGTCACAGTGTTGGGGAAAGTTCACCATTCATGCAGTCAAAAAGACTCCATCTGCATCTTGACTCTGCTATGTACCAACTCCAGACTGTGGGCAAACTGTTCATCCTTCCTGAACCTCAGTCTTCTCATCTACAAAAGAGGAATGATAGTTTCTGCCTGAAAGGGTTCTTGGAAGGAGGAAATAGAAGATACATACCGAGCGCCTGGCACAGTGCCTGGCCGAAGATGGGTTCCTAGATTCCCTCTGTAACCTCTCAGCCTTGTTTGCATACCAGCTTTTTTGACCTGCTGACCTCCTGGCCTCTGCTTCATGGTTTGCAACTTCATGCTTAACCGCAGAGCAGTGTTGGAAGGAAGAAACACATGGAGTAGTGGCCCCTGACTGGAAGCTTCTTCGGTCAGGTGTGCAGCCCTTCCAGAGCCCCTGTTGTTGCTGCTGCTGTCACCACTGCTGCTGCAACCTCAAGATAAGGATCACGCAGCCCAAGGTCAGCCTGCTGTCTGGGTGTCGGCCTGGAGCCCAGGCAGCACGGTGGCCATCCTCTGCTGCTTGTCAGAGAAGAATGTGCCTATTTTCTCTCCTGCGCGTGCTGGCAGCTGGCCGGGTGGCGTTAGTAACTCAGCTGTCCCAAGGGCCTCCTCCACTTCCTCAGGTCTTTGCTGAGAGGCTGAGTTGTGGACGGAGGCTGTGAATGTGGGCTTGGCGAAGTGGGCTGAGCACGCCAGCAGATGGGTGGGCGATGGGCTTCAGCAGTGTCCCACTGCTGGCTGTCAGTCTAGGAGTGACGGTGTCCCCTTCTTCCCTCTGCCTCACAGGCATCTCTCCTGAAGTTGCCGCCTTAGTCTGAAACTGTGTCAGATAGAGAAGGACCACTGGGGGGTGCAGGGGTGTAGGGTAGTGGGCACCTTTGCAGAAGAGGGGCTAGGCAGGCAGGCAGGCAAAGTTTGATGGGTTTTGTGTTGTGCTGGCAGAGCACCCTGGCTTCCTGGGATGCTAAGGTCACCCTCAGGTCATCCCAGGGTGTTTGCCCAGGCAGCGACACGTTGCTCATGGCAACTCACTTCCCTGGCAGTTGGCAAAGCCCCTCTAGGCCCATGCTTGTCTTCACCAAGGCCCTTCTTTCTCCTTCAGAGACCCTGGGAGCAGCTCCTGAGCTGGTGCTGAGGAGCTTCAAGGTTTAAGATGGGAAGGAAATTGGAGGCCACAGGCTGGACACCTGATTGGAACAAGAGCTATAGCCTGAGCCTCCAGGTGTGCCAGCCAAGTTCCCGACCCATCTTCCCTGAGCCACTTAAATTTACATTCTTCTCTTGCTCCCTGGGGAAATGACAGGTTTTCTGTTTTCCTCTCCCTACGTGGATCCGCATCTCCCTACGGCCACGCGGCAGGTGCCGAGTGAATGTTTGTTGAATGACTGACTCACCTCTGGACAGGAGGTTTTCCTGCTTCCCCATTGATTCCAGCTGATCTCTGGGCTTCTTTCCATGGCTACTGAAGGAAGAGTCAAGTTTCTCTTCAAGCAGCCATGCCTCTGGGCTCTGAGCTGTGTCCATCTTTCTCTTCCCCTACAAGGAGGATGTCCCATCCCAGGGCTTCCCTGGGCCCCTGCCTCTGCTGGCCTCACATGTGTGAGCTGGGATTCTGTCCTCCTGTCCTTGTCCTCATCTGATTCTGTGCTCCCTATGGTTCTGCTCCTCCTATCCCCCCACTCATCGGGACCCTCCAGCCACTAAGAGACCCCACAGCAGCCCCAGGCCAGTAGTCTTCCAGCCAACTCTAGCCTAGTGTCTTCGGGTCCTCACTCTCCTGCATGAGGCACCCATGCCAGGCACCGTCTTCACTGTGTAATGTCATCCACTCCATCTTAGGGATGCTTGAGGCATGTTTTGAGCAGGGCGCGTTGAGACCTCTCCTTCTCTCTCTCCCCATCTCACCTCCACGCCTTCAGAGAGAGAAGTGATCATGTAACTATAGTGACAGTGATCAGAAAGGAACCAAATAACAGGAATTTCAACCCGGACACTAGGACCTGACAAAGAGCTGTTGGACCAGTGCTGGATGCAATTTGGGGGGTGTGGTCTGGATGTGGAAATATGAGTTTCCAGGACAGGGTATTTGAAATCATGGCTACTCAGAAAATTGAGACACGGGTCACTCTGGCTGTAGATCCAGCACTCTGTGACTGTCAAGACCTTTGTAACCGAGGATGCCTTGGCTGGGTCCAGGATGCACTTCATCATAAGCCAACTAGGGCCAGCATGAATTACAGGGGACAGGAATTCCCATTCGTCGAGTACTTCCCACATGGGGCTAGGGATTTCATGTGTACACTCATTCCATCCTCTCACATGGCTCTGTGATGTAGGTTTTGATATTCCCTTTTTACAAAGAGAGAGTGGAGACTCTGAAAATTTAAGTAACTTGCTCAGATTTAGTCAGTAAACAGCAGAAGTAGACTTTGACCTGTGGCTCTCCCTGACCCCTAAGCCTGTGTTCATGTTACACACTGGTCCCCTCCCTCTCCAGGTGTCTGTACTTTTTGTGTCACCTTTGAGAAGGGCGGTCTTTTAGTTTCTTTAGCCACACGGTGAGCAGCCTGGACTCGGGGGAATACACTAACCTTGCCGGCTGTCTTCGATCCTGACATCCTGTGGTTCATTGCTAGTGTGTCTCCAGGATGGATATTCCAGTCCTTGCAGCTCAGGGCTCTGCACCCCTGATTAGAGAAGCATAACAATTAGCACCAAAAGCAAAGCCAAGCTCTGAGGAGCCCTCAGCCCATCAAGTAAAGAGGTGACTGATTCTGGAGAGAAAGCATGAGAGGGTACCCATTTTCTTTTCTGGTCTTGTTTGACCACTAAACATGACATATCTGATCACATCAGCTTAGCTAAATTTATTATAAAACCACACTTTCTGATGGTTCCTTTGTCTCGTAATTGTACTGAAAGTTCTCATGAGAACCAGCGCTATGAAATGTGCTTGTTGTTTGCTCCAAGACCATTATCGAGTGTACTGTTCATTACAACTCTCAGCGTACCCTGTTGAAATTCCTACGTGAGACAGATCTTTTAGAATTTAATGCCAGGAAAAAATTGCCTGCCCTGAGGAATTTCTATGCTTCCTTCTTTCTGATAAGGAAAGCTCTGTGGCATATCACATTTCCCTTTTGCCTTGGATGCCAGGAAGCTCAAAGCCAAATTTGATGCTTAATCACAACCGTGTTAACCCTCACAGCTGGCTGATTTATTTCCTCTTTATTCCCTTGACCCTGATTTATCTATTTCTGTTTTGATTCGCCTCACTGTATAGACCCATTCCAAGTCCTTTTGCCAAGAAGTGGGTCTGAAGGCTAGCCCTTTAGAGGGGGAGGTTGCTGGTTGCTGCACTGTGTTTTCATCTTCCCCAGGACTACATCGACACAGAGATGCTGCTGTGTGCGGAGAACGTGAACCAAGACAACCTGCTCTCCTATGCCCGGGAAGCTGCAGACTTTGCCACCAACTACCAGCTGCCATCCTTAGACTTTGCCATGAACCACTATGGGCAGCCCGACGTGGCCATGTTTGACTTCACCTCCATGTATGCCTCAGAGAACGCGGCCCTGGTGCGGGAGCGGCAGGCACACCAGCTGCTCGTGGCCCTCGTGGGTGACAGCTTGCTTGAGGTACCGCCTGTGCTTGGAGCCCCCCACGTTCCTCTGTGAGACAGATCCCACATTAATATCCTGGCAGGCACTATCTGCTGTTTTGCAGCGGGGAGAGGACGGGCTCCCAGCCAGTTGGCAGGACTCTGCCAAGCCTGTCCCGGCCCTAGAGCCTGTCCTGTTACTGCCTTCCGAGGAGCCCGTTCCGCCTCTGTGTAGTTAGGAGAGCTTTCTCTTCTCTCTCCTGGCTCTTTTGCACTGACTTCTTTGATGAAGTACAACATCAGGCAGCCCTGGCCTGGACCACATGGGCCATCCTTCTCAGAGCGTGTGGACCCTCAGCTGGCCAGGATTTCTTCCTCATGTGGGTGGCCCTTTGTGGTTTCTGAGATCACATAGGGTGCAGGAGAGGTGCATGTTCCCCAAAATCTCCTTTCCATTCACAGCTTCCCTGCTGAAAATTCTTCCCAGAAAATCTGCAAGGGTGCAAGGACCCTTAGATTAAATGGCTGTGTTCAGAAAGGAGAAATTTTTCTCTTTAGTGTAAGCACTGATTATGTATTTTTTCCAAGTTAAGAGTCAAATTCCAAACCATGCTTTGGGTGCTCACGGAGCAGATTAGTCAGCACTTTGCTTGGTTGACTGGGTCCTTGGGCACCATTGTGCATGGACTCGAACCTAAGAGCCTTGGCTGAGTCCTCAGTAGCCTTCCTGCTTCTGGTGTAGCAGGATTTGTAGCTAATTGGTGTGTATATAATTAGCTCCTTTCCCAGCTTGGTTTCTCCCTACCCTCCTCGCATGCTTTTTGTCACACCTGCAACAGACGGCTGTTCTTCCATCAGGCGCCAGGATTTTCCAACGACTCTGCCTTTGCCCACACTATTCCCAAGTAGATCAGGATCAGAATCCCATCCATTTGTTAAGATCAGCTTAATGCAACTCTTTTTTTTTTTTTTTTTTTTTTTGAGATGGAGTGTCACACTGTTGCCTGGGCTGGAGTGCAATGGCGCAATCTTGGCTCACTGCAACCTCCTCCTCCCCAAGTTCAAGCCATCCTCCTGTCTCACCCTCCCGAGTAGCTGGGATTACAGGCAACCACCACCAAGCCCAGCTAATTTTTTGTATTTTTTAGTAAAGACAGGGTTTCACTATGTTGGCCAGGCTGGTCTCAAACTCCTGGCCTCAGGTGATCCACCCACCTTGGCCTCCCAAAGTGCCGGGTTTACAGGCGTGAGCCACCGTGCCCAGCCAATGCAACTCTTAAGAAGTTTATTCTGATTTCCGTCTCCCTCTCTCAGGATGGGAATTTGTCTTGCCTTTTCTGAGACCTAAAGCAGTTCTGTTATGCTTGCATCATAGCACTCTTTACATTTTGACTCTCTGCTACCGTTATTTGAGCTTGTGGTGAATCCTCATAGGTAGCAGGGTCCCTGCTCTGTCACCTCTCTGTCCCTTCAGTGCCCTGCACAGTCCTGGTAATCAGTGTGTTCTGGGTACAATGAGATTGTAGATTGGGAGTCATCAGAATCAACTGCAATTTTTCGTGTTTTCTTTTGCAGCCATTTTGGCCCATGGGTACAGGCTGTGCCCGTGGCTTCCTGGCAGCCTTTGACACGGCATGGATGGTAAAGAACTGGAACCAGGGCACCCCTCCCCTGGAGCTGCTGGCTGAAAGGTGAGCTTTGACAGCAGGGCTCCTAACTGGGGGGGCAGGGCCACTCCGGCAGGAAGGGGGAAAGATCACCCCTCGGTGACTGCTGGATATACCTGGAGCCTCTGCCTCCTCTATTCTGCCTTCTCTTATGTGGCCTGATTTGATCATCAGCATCCCCCAAGGATGCTTTCTTCATCATGATCTGACTCTTACAGTGACTTTCTCTGGGGGCCAGGACCTTGAGCCCTGGATGCCACAGAAACATCTTCATCCTGGCTGGCCCTGCAGCTGGGGCTCCCCCACACTGCTCATTCACCCAAGAGCCAGAGAGGTTTATTTAAGGGAATCTTCCAGGGCAGTGCTGAGTCTCCTGTCCTGGATGGGGGGTTGGATTCTCTGGTTTTCCAGGCCTCTCCCACTGCTGAGATCCTGGGCTTCCTCCCAGACCCCTGCTGCCGGCCACGTGGCTGTGACAGCTGGTGGACAGGAGGAGGTCAGGGCTGGCGGGCGGCAGCAGGCCTCTGACAGTCTTGGGTGTGGAAGCCTGTGGCCATGGGGGAGCAGGCCGCAGGAGGCAGTGTGGCTGAGCATAGTTATGGCAAAACCACAGGCCACTGTGCTGCCAGCCCTGCATCCCCTCCCCTCTTCCCCAGGGGGGAGGAGCCTGGCATCCCCCGTCACCCAGGCGCCCCCTTTCCTCTTGGCCCCTTTGACCTTCTCCCCCACTTCGCAGATCTCAAGAACCAGAAGTGTCAGACATTTCAGGGAAGGGTTAGACAAACATGTCCAGGAAGCCCCTTGAGCCAGAGGAAGGGGGAAGAGGGGGAGGGTGGGGACAAGGCCTGAGGTGGCAAAAGTGATCCCTGACCTCCAGGCTCCGCCTCCCTCTAGGGAAAGTCTCTACCGGCTGTTACCTCAGACAACCCCGGAGAACATCAATAAGAACTTTGAACAGTACACGTTGGACCCAGGGACACGGTACCCAAACCTCAACTCACACTGTGTCCGGCCCCATCAGGCAAGTCCATCCCTGGGGCCTGTCTGAGTCACTCTGCTCTGGACAGTGGAGAGGCGGTGGGGGAGGGGGTCACATAAAATTTTGGCCCATTCCCTGGACAGAGGCCACCAAGGCCTGCTGGTCTAATGGTGGGACCAGTTCCTCTCCCCCAGTAGAGTCAGCATTCTTTCTAGCCCACAGGACAGAACTAAAACCCATATGTGGGGAGAGAGAGAGAGATGCATATGTGCATATATTTACATATATTAATTTGTCACTATGCATATGCATTGCTGATCTTACCTGTCTCAAATAATCTACTTGGCCAAATATGCTCTCTGCATACCACCCATGGTCCTGGAGTCCATTTCTGCTTCCACTGATTTAGAGCCACCCAACTCCCAACCTCTTTGGTCATCAGAACAGAAAATTGTGTGAACCTTTAAAATTAGCTAATTACATACACACAAATTAGCTACACACATTCCCACTTAGTTTGCCTGCATTTGGGTGGAAGATTGAGGCCCATTGCTCTATGACTCCGGTTGCCAGGTTCCCTTGCTGAAAGGTCATGCCTCCCAGCAATAGAGGAAAATGGTGGCAGGCACTGAATTGGGGGTGGGTCGAGTTTAGGGGCCCTGAGACTAGGATCTGGGGGAAAACTGGTGGGCAAGCATGTTGTCTCTCTTGCTCGTAGGTGAAGCATTTGTACATCACTAAGGAGCTGGACCGCTACCCTCTCGAGGGACCGGGCTCAGTGAGGAGATCTATCAGCCTCTCCAGGAGGGGTAAGCGGCTCTCCTGGGACCCTGGTAGGTGACTGGGAGGGCTTTGAGGGGAGGAGCCCTGCTCAGTGACCATGGTGACACAGGCTCTGCAGCCAGCCTGGCTCTGCCCCTTTACCTGTGTAACTGTGGGCAGGCACCTCTCCTCTTTGTACTCCAGTTTCCTCCTCTGTAAGACCAAGAGAACCCCTGCCCACAGAATCACTATGAGGATGAAAGGAGCTAGTATGTGTCGATAGCTTCACATAGTAAACATGAACTGGGGAATTATTTCACTGGGACTTGTTCTTACTTTCCTATTGTTTCCAGCATGGGGTCCTGTCTCCATAAGTAGATAATGAGCTTAACGTATGTCACCCTTTTCCCGATCATCCTGGGCCTAGCAGTGCGCTAGGCACAGGGCCCGGGCTCAACGCAGGGAGAACGGATGGTTCAGTGAGGAGCTCCCAGCACCCAGCTCGGCCCAGGATGCTCTCCTGCTTAGAGACCTCTTTGGCTACCTGTGCCTGTCCAGACTTTGCCTCCTCTCCTTCCTTAGGCAGACTCAGCTGTGCTCCTCCATCCTGTCCACACACCATGACGTGCCCCACTGCTGTAATAAACCGCTTACTATAATCAACCATTTTACTGTTGCACAAACATAGCAGGTTTTTCTAGATTCTTTGCCACTACACAGTCCTTTCTGTTTTCCTGGAATGACTTCTTCTGTCTGATAAGTTCCTAGATGCTCTTAAGGAACAAGCTCAAATGCACCTCCCCATGACATTTTTTTTTTCTTTTTGAGAATTCCCCTCCCAGAGCACACTCAGGCAAACCTGCTATGTGCTCCCACAGCCCCCTGCTTCTCCCTCCATCGCAGCCCTGTGTCATCGTCACCCCCTCTTCAACTGTCTTCCCCACTAGACGAACATGTTATTGGCAGGGCCTAGACACAGGGACTCTGCTGGAAGAGAACATGCTTCCTCTCCCCTCCCGCCACACTCTTGATCAGGCCCCCAAGCAGCAATCCTCAGGGGGCTGCACCCATGCCAATGGCCCCCTGCCCTGGCCCCTTGCCTTGAGGCCACTCTTCCTGGTCACCAGCCACAGTGGCAATGAGAGGGGACCCAGGGTGGGCTGTATGAGATTCCTGCAGAGTCTCACTGCCTGCGTTCTCCTTCTTGCAGAGTCAGATATCCGGCCCAGCAAGCTCCTAACCTGGTGCCAGCAGCAGACAGAGGGCTACCAGCATGTCAACGTCACTGACCTGACCACATCCTGGCGCAGCGGCTTGGCCCTGTGTGCCATCATCCACCGCTTCCGGCCTGAGCTCATGTGAGTCTGGGACCCAGGTTGGCCCCCTGGAGACAAGGGATGCCAAGGCCATTCTGCTGCGTGCAGAATCTCCATTACTTGGTTCAATATTTCTCTTTTTGTGTTTCATTTGGAATTTTTTCTTACATTTGTTCTTTTCCCTTTGCACTGATTGATCTGTGTTCCTAATACGCGAGGATAAAAATTGGCTCAGGCTTAGTGATTGCACTTTTAGTGACCTCCCCCCACAACTACCACACTCTTTGGAAATTTGAGCATTCATACCTTGGAGCTCCACCCTCAAGAGAGGAGTTATGGGCCAGACCTAATTCCAGGGACTAGTTTGAGGGTTTTACATAATTAGGTTTTTGAGGATTTTCCAGGGACTAGTTGGGTTTTACAGAATTAGGTTTGAAATTCAGATCCACAAGCTGTGTGTCCTTAGGCAAGCCACTTACCTTCTCTGAGCTTTAGATTCTTCATCTGCAAATTAGAAAAACAGCAGAGTCATTAGGGAGATCAGGCTATGTTTGAGGAAACAGTGTGATGCCAAAGCATGATGCATCTGTATGTAAATCAGCAGCAGCATAACTTCATGACCAGGTGCAAATCCAGCATGATAGGCTGGAAAGAAACCTACCCAAGGGTCTATCAATTGGTACCTTAGGAAGCAAGGCTGCCTTAAGAGGATGGACTCGCCTCTTTTTTTTTTTTTTTTTTTTTTTTGAGATGGAATCTCTTGCTTTGTTGCCCAGGCTGGAGTACAGTGACCCAATTTCAGCTCACGGCAACCTCCGCCTCCCAGGTTCAAGCGATTGTCCTGTCTCAGCCTCCCGAGTAGCTGGGATTACAGGTGCCCGCCACCACACCCAGCTAATAATTTTTGTATTTTTAGTAGAAATGGAGTTTTGCCATGTTGGCCAGCCGGGTGTCGAACTCCTGAGCTCAAGTGATCCGCCTGCCTCGGCCTCCCAAAGTGCTGGAATTACAGGCTTGAGCCACTGCACCTGGGCTCCCTTTTAATTTTATATGCTGTATAACTTGATTTTTTTTTTTACAAGATGCCCATTTTACTTTTGTAATTAAAAAAAAAGAAAAGATATTTAAAAGTAAAATAGCTCATGAATTTTCCCAAGATGTTTAAATCATTTTCTGATGGTTTTAGCCCAGGCAGCAATTATGTCATCATGGCCCGAGTCTGATTTTGTCACTTCATGACCAGTGGGGTGGTGGGTGAGAACTGGGGGGTAGGGGTTGGGGGTCACTGTTCCTTCCCCCGCAGCCTGCCGACACGTGGCAGAGTGTCACCCTCGGTGCTCCTTACCAGCTGGAGGTGCTCAGTGCACCCCACCTCTGCCTCCTCTCCCTAATTTCTCTACTTTGTTTTGATTCTCTAGCAACTTTGACTCTTTGAATGAAGACGATGCTGTGGAGAACAACCAGCTCGCATTTGATGTGGCCGAGCGAGAGTTTGGGATCCCTCCAGTGACCACGGGCAAAGAGATGGCATCTGCCCAGGAGCCTGACAAGCTCAGCATGGTCATGTACCTCTCCAAGTTCTACGAGCTCTTCCGGGGCACCCCGCTGAGGCCCATGGGTAAGCACCTGCACTGAGATGTTGCTTGGCCCCTTGAGCTGTCTCTGTCCTTGTCACTGAGTCTAGCTGCTTCTAACACTGGTATGGTCTGTTCTGGGGCTGCCCAATACGTTCCCCTTGACTTTGAGGCCAAACAGGGGTGACTTCACTCACCCAGCCCCTGTGCATGTAAGTGGATCTGTATGTCATTTACATCTTGAGTTTAGGGTAAAGGAATTATTTTAGAGGGACCTGGTTACAATGAAACCTCCTTGTTATAGCCACACTTCCAGGAGTCAGGATCCAAATGGCAGTTGCATTTTTATTTCCCAGCAGATTCTTGGCGCAAAAACTATGGAGAAAATGCTGACCTCAGCTTGGCCAAATCATCCATTTCTAGTAACTATCTCAACCTCACATTTCCAAGGAAGAGGACTCCACGAGTAAGTTTTGGCTTGGCTTTTGTTGTGTTTCCCATTGCACGTGGACAGGGTATGAGGAGCAGAGAATATCACATGCTCAGTCTGTTGATGCTAGTAAGTTACACGGACCAGGCGCTCCCGGAAGATGCTGGTAAAGCTCGGATTAGTGACTGAGTGTTTTTGGAAGTTCTTCCTGGCACTGTGTAGCTAGTTCAATGACTTCAAAGTGGTTATAGGAAGGACATGATCGTGAGCTGATAGGACATATTGGTAATGCTTTTAGAAGCAAATCAGATCAGCTCTGCTTCCTGAGACATGGGGATGAAATGATTTCTCACTGTGTGGAGCAGTTTAGATCTGGAACGTGGTGGCCATCAGTTCAGCGGCAGAAGTGCATGGTCGTCATGCTCCGTCCACCCATCTGCTCCATTAACTTGTATTTATTCATGGAATTCATTCATTCCATGAATTCAACAAATATATATTGTATTCATTCAACAAATATATATCGGGCTGTCCTATAGGTGGCAGGTGTCTGTAATCCCAGCTACTCGAGAGGCTGAGGCAGGAGAATCACTTGAACTCAGGAGGCAGAGGTTGCAGTGAGCCGAGATAGTGCCATCACACTTCTGCCTGGTCAACAAGAGTGAAACTCCGCCTCAAAAAAAAAAAAAATGAAGACTAGAGAGGCTGGGTGCCTTGGCCAGGTCACCTGCTACTCTGTTGTACTTCATTGTTTTGCCCCTACCCCAGGCTTTTTTCACACTAATTAGTTCATTCATTAAAAGGCATTTGTTATGTATCCAGTTATAGGACATACGGAAGTGATGTGCTGCTTGACCTTGGAATCCAGCTGGGAAGATAGATGCTGGGAAGAGAGGGAGAAAACTGAGAACCAGGGGTCTAAACCTTGGGGAACAAGAGAGTTTAAGGGGCTGGCAGAGGCAGAGCAGCCAGGAAAGAAGATGGGAAGAGGAAGGGACAGTTGGAAAGGCAGGGAGGAGTCGGAAGCCCAGGGAGGAGAGCGCTTCTACGCGATGGGCCCTGGAGACCGAGCCAGGCAACAGGGAAGCCAGCCAGCGTGAGGGCTGAGGACAGGCTATGGGATATGGATGCGCTGGGGCAGATGGCAAATGTCAGAGTTCTAGGATTGGAGTGGGGAGTCCCTGGGTGGTCAGTGGGAGCAGAGGAGAGAAGATGGATGGAGGAGAATAGGACCAGAGTGAGGCCACTGGTAGGAGCAGGGGTGGCTTGGGGTGGGGGCAGTTGTAGGTCCCTGCCCAGAGCTGGCCTGCCCTCCACAGGGTGGCAGGGTGCCCTCCGCCAACAGGACAGTGGGCTGGAGGCCTCTGCAAGTTTCTGAGTCTCTCTAGGTGGCCAACAGTCTCTTTAAGCTTGGCCAAGACAGCCACATCCAGCCAGCCCCTCCACCCTGGGGTGGGGCCGCCCAGCCTCCTTTCTTTTCCTGGGCTGTGAGCAGTGGTTACTTTTTCCACTGAGGCCTGCACTCCCTGCTCCCTGGGACATTGCAGCAGCTGTTTCGCTAACTCCAGGAGCAGGATACTTCATGCTTCTGCCGCTCCCTAGCTCTAGGAAGGACTGGGCTAGCAAGGCTGCAGCTGGGCAAGGAAGGTGGCAACAGAGCAGTTAAAATGATGAGCTGCACCCAGCCACTCCAACCCAGAGGCTCTGTGTGAGGGCTGCCTTGCCCACCTTGTTCCCACTGAGCGAATGGTGCTCTCTTCTGGATACCAGTGGTTAGCTTGTTCTACCTGTAGCCCAAGGACCCCTGTCTTAGGCTGTTTTGCCCCAGACAAGCCAGTTGGAGCTGCTGGAAGCTCTGTACGCCAGGCATTGACCACCTTTCTCCATACACTGTGTTTCTCCCACTTGGCCCACAGAGGGGACTGGAGAGGAATGTTTCAACCTTTCTCTCACCACACCTCTGTTGACAGAGTGATGGAATTGAAACAGCCTGGCCAGCACCGGCTCGGGAGGTGGGGACGGTGAGAAGTCAGGAATCAGCAAGGCCAGCCAGGCCTTCCCAGGGCTGAGGGCCTCACTCGGCTTCCCTCTGGCTCTGCTAGAAACTGCTTGCAGTGGAGGGCTCTGCTGGCCCAATCCTGGCCCCTTTTTGAACCCTGTTGAGTCTTCAGGGTGTGTCCCTTGGCTGCCCACTTTGCGAGGAGTCAAGGCCCACAGATCTGTTCTCTCCCACAGCCTCATTTAATCTCCACACTCTGCCCCATCTTTGGGTAGGTGGAGAGGTTTGGCCATTGAGTTAAGTGCCTGACATGGGCATTGTATTTGTTGTTCTCTTGTTTTGTCCACCACTCAATGCCAGCACAATGATCAGGGCACGTAGAAAGTACCTTCTTCCCGTCCTACCAGATACCTTGTTGTATCTGAATGCTTTTTTGATTCGGAGAACATAATGGCAATGCTCTTCGGCCTCAACATTTCCCACTAAAAAAGAGCACTGCGTCCACCCTCGTTTGGTCCTGCAGAGCCACAGGAGATATCTGCACATAAGACTCTGAAATACATTCACACATCCACTTCTGTACATAGAGGCTCCCTCACATTTACACCAAGATGTCAGTAGAGCAAAACATGCAACCCTCAGTGAGCTTGCTCATCAGCCCTTCAGGAGTGGAGGTACAGGCCAGGCCATGCTTGCACGAGTCTACACAATAGCGCTCCCTGCAAACACAGGCAATATCTGTACCTATGGATATCTGTATCTGACCTTCCTCCCTGCCCCTCTCTAACTTCCTCTCCATCTTCCAGAGGAATATCTCGATATGGGAATTGAGCTGTGAGTGCACATGTGTTTACAATGTGGCATCTTCATCCGAAGGGGAACCACTGGTTCTCTGCTGAGTCAGGCTTAAGAATCTCCCTCCTGGTTTTCACTGACGATGTTAAATTCTTCTTTCCTCCCTAATCTTATCTTCCCAATAATGTGCAATACCAGAAGATGTATCAACTTCAAGCAAAACGAAAGGCTTTTTCCTCCATCAAGGATCTTGTTTACTTTTAGAGACAGTAACTTTTCCGTCGCACCATGAGTGGTCACCAGTTGGGCTGATTAGTCTGAAGACTGGGGGGGCCCACGCGTGGAGAAGGGAGAGCTTGGGGATTATATTTGCCTCTTACTAGGCCCTTGGTCTGCTTCTACAGCTCTGTCTGTGGTCCTGGGGAGCATCTAAAAGCCTCATGGCATGGGACAGTTCCTGGGGGCTCCAGGGCTCTTGTCATCATGCATGCAGGTGACACCTGAACATACAACCATGGCCCCTGTCATCCCTGTGGGCACAGGCACACACACAGGCATACACACTCAGACTCACAATACCTGCCAGTACTCTCATAGACCTATCACTCATGGTGACATCTGTACTTACGGCCACTACAGTCATTACTGTACACATACGCAAGACACTCATTTTGTTCCATTTTGAGCCCACTCCTTGGGGGATAAAACAAAAGTTGTCACTTGTCCCTGCAGAACTCATCCCGGAAGCCAGATGAGTGGTCCCAGGTTTGATCCTGCTCAGCCGGTCCTCCTCCTCCTCCAGCACTGGTCCCTGACAGAGTGGCATTCACAAAACGTGACTGACATTTTTGTCAGTGTCTAGTCTGAGTGGTCCAGGTCCCCCTCTCCAACCTTCCTCTTCCTGACCCACCTGCACAGACACTTTCTGTAGAGCCTGGTGCCATTACGTGTGAAAGTGCCTCTTCCTTCCATCCACTCATTCAACAACTGTTTATTGAGTGCCTATTTTATGTGGAGTTCTCCTTAGTACTGGGGGATGGAGCAATGAATGAAACAAGCAAGGACCCTGCCTAGGCAGCCTGCCTTCCAGTAGGACTTACAAACTTCCTCTCACCCTACCTCCCCAACTTCTCTCACAGAACCACCCACCCAGCAGCCAAAGCTCCCCACTAGGTTTCTAGGACTTCTCATTGCAGAGGTTTGAAGAAGGCTTAGGAGAGTTAAGAGTGCCGTCTTCCATGGCCGGGGCAAGCACAGGGCCCTGGAGCAGCCCCTTCAGGCGCCGGCAGGTCACGACTGAGGCTGTGCTCTCTCCTTTCCTCTATGCAATCTCAGTCCAGGACTCAGAGCTGATTTACAGATTGGGAATGCAGTTAGAAGTCAGGCAGACAAACATATATTTAGGTCTGCTGGGGATTTGGCAAATGCTCTAGCCTCTCAGAAGATTCCTTTGCTTGCCTGAGAAATGAGGGTAACAACATATACATCACAGCATTGCTGCAAAGATGAGGCGAGCAAATGCGTGTGGCAGGTCTGAGCACCGTGTCTGGGAGGTGGAAGGGGCTCAGTAAATGGTAGTTCTCTTTCTTTAAAATGATGATTAAATGAAGATGCTTGTTTTCTCAAAAGATGAGTAAAACTATCTGGCTTGAACACTTGGTTCTGTACTGCCACCACAATCAATGCGGCACTTTCCAGCATACAAAACACTTTCATATACATCTCATTTGCTCCTCTGTCACCTTTGGAGGAAGGCTGGGAACACATTTTCATGCCAGTTTTTAGATAGGGAAACTTGGACTTGGAGAGATTACATTTTGATAAGTCATGTAGGTGGTAAATGTCAAAGCCAGAAGTAGAATCCAGATGCTTAAAATTCTGCTACTCTGCCAAGCATGGGTCTCATGCCTGGAATCCCAGCACTTTGGGAGGGTGAGGTGGGTGGATTGCTAGAGGCCAGAAGTTCAAGACCAGCCTGGCCAACAAGGTGAAACCCTTTCTCCGCTGACAATACAAAAACTAGCCTGTGTGGTGGTACACCCTCCTAGCTTCTTGGGAGGCTGAGCCACGAGAATCACTTAAACCCAGGAGATAGAGGTTGTAGTGAGCTGAGATCACACCACTGCACTCCAGCCTGGGCAACACAGCAAGACCCTGTCCCCAAAAACAATAAATAAAATAGAAGTCTGTTACTGACACTAGCCTCACTAATAGTGTCTAACACTTGTACCGTAATCCCCTCCTTTTCTGCGGTTTTTGCTTTCCAAGATTTCAGTGACCTGTATTCACTCATGGTCCAAAAATATTAGAAGGAGAGTTCCGGAAACAATTCACAGTTTTAGATTGCACACCATTCTGAGTAGCATGATGAAATCTCACACCTTCCTACTCCATCCTGCATGGAATGTGAATCATCCCTTTGTCCAGTATATTCATGTCGTATATGCTACCCACCCATTAGTTACCTTAGCCGTCTCAGCTACTAGATCAAAAACACGTAGATCAGTTACTAGATCAAAAAACATAGCATATCTATGTTTTTTGATCTAGCAACTGATCTACGTTTTTTTGATCAAGTAACATGGTTCGGCACTATTCATGGTTTCCAGCTTCCACCGGGGGCCTTGGAATGTATCTGCCATGAATGAGGGGAAGACTACTGTCTAACACTTTATAGAAGTGTTTTACATCTGTGATTTCATTACTCTCACAGCACCTTATGAACTAAACAATATAAGATCTCTTCTTATAGTTAAGGAAACTGAAGTCCAAGTAGTTGGATGGTTTTCCTGAGATCACACAGCTGGGAAATAATTAGTACCAGCACTCAAATCCATGATTCCTTGAAGAAAGCGCTCTCTTGCTGGCGTCACTGCCCATCTTTCTAAATGTCATAGCTGCTGCCCAAGTCAACAAGGCCATAGCCTGCAATGGCCAACCTCTCTTCCTATGACCCATTTCTAAATTATTCCTGGGCTAGGCTATACCAGCTAACTAAATATAAAGTTTGTTTGCTTTGAGCGAAAATCACATTAACTCAGGCAGTATAGGAACATGGTTATCTTGTGCTGATCAAATAAATGTTCAGATTGGCAGATCTACATCTTTGATTTTTTTTTAATGGCGAAACCAATTAGTTTAATAAATGCCTTTTGGTATATAGACTCTTTCAAATGATTGGGCAATCATGATAAGAAAGTATTCTTAGGGCGGAAGAGCTGGAAACATTAATAGGAAAAGAACATAAGTTATTTATTCTCATGTTCTCTTTGGGCACAGTAAGTGTTTTCTTTCTTCTTGTACTTTCAATTCTTTGTAGAGTAAAATAGGGTCCAAGGACAAGGGAGTACTGAAGCAATTTTGGTTCCCAAGTACAGATATACAGATAAGAAAAAATTAGATAAATCTCTAGGTTTGAACGTTCTTAACCTTTTTGCTTTAGCCTAGCTCTTAGTTGAGAATCAGTGCTTCAATGTTAAATTCATAGGGAAAAGTAGAAACCACCTGGATATGTGTGTTGCTAACTTTTCCATATAGACTACATTTGGTTGACCCATGGCTCAGAGGGGGTCAGAGGGGCTGAGGTTGTCTCTGTCCATGTCCTTTATTCCCCCTGAAGGATTTGGAGTCTTCTCAGGGGCTGCTGGCTGGGCACAGTCTCCCAGGAACACCTTTCATAAGCCCTTGGCTAATAGGGCTGTCTTTGATCTGTATAGGCTCCAGTGAAACAGTCCCACCCTGGGCTGTTGAGTACAAAAGAGAGAAAATGTTTTGCTCTTTGGAGGAAAAGTCATATCCTCATTTAAGGTAGAAACCAAAAAACAAAAAAACAAACACAAAAAAACCAGAAACCGCTAAGATTATGCATGAAGCGTTCTTGTTGGGTGGGACATTCTGTACCTTCACAGGCCCCAGTTTTGGGCTGGCCAGAGCAGCATTCCCAGGCTATAGAACAGGGTCCAGACAGCCTGTTCCTCTAAGACCCAACGTTGTTGCAAATAAGGTCATCTGTTTCTCTTGGTGTTTGCCCAAGCTTTTGGCTTGAAATCATTTCCATTCACAGAATAATGATTTATTAGAAGCTGAGGAAAATGTTCAAGAGAAGGCAGGGCCCTTTGATGTGTTGTTTTATGCTGCCTGGGTCAAATTTTTGAACAAATCTCAATGGACTAAACTGTGGTTGATCTTGTCTTTAAAGACAAACAAACAAAAAGAAAACTGGTGCTGGCAAATGTGGGGAGAGGGCAGAGGATGATGCAGAGGACAAGAGACGAGGAAGCAGGTGCTTTCCGTTGGAGGAAGGGGCGCGTACTGGGCTGTGCGTTGGGGCGCCCATAGCTATTGTTGTCTCAGAACAACCAGGAGGTGAAAGAATCCCCCTGTGATTGAGTAGATTAGGATTTATGGGGCTGACTGGGCTGTGCGCCTGGGTTTGGGGTGAGCAGGTGGCCTGTAGCACTTCCCCTGGCATCCAAAATAGTAGCAAAGCTAGGATTTAATGTGGGCCTGCTATGGAGGGCCTCTCTAGAGAGTAGGATGCTCCCTGTCCCAGTCTGTGGTTGGTGGGACATGGCTCCCTGGTTCTGAGAGAGCTAGCCATTTGGAGAAGGCCCCAGTGGCTGGAGACTGGTAGCAGAGAGGTCTTACTCCAGAAAGGATAGGGGAGCCTAGGTGGACCCTAGCCCAGTGTCAAGGGTAGGCTTACCCATGGGGTGCAGAGGAGGTACTAAATTCAGTCAGTCCAGCCATAGCATCAGCTCAGCCTCCAGAGTTCTGCCCCTTCCCTGAGGAGACAAGCCCAACAACCGAGTGCCCTTTGGTAGCCCTTGCAGGGTGACGCAATGGGCTTGGGTAGAGCGGGGCTTTCCGGATTTAAATGTCCAGATTCATGCAGCAGAGAGTGGGCTGTGAGGGGTTCTCATAAGGCAATCATGTCATGTATCATCTAAACCAGGAGACTTCTGGGAGTGAAGAGGGCACTGTTAACAATCAGGTAGGGGGTAAAAAGCAGTAAATCAGAACTACTCCCACACACACCTCCAGCAGACTAGGCTGTATGGTCACGCCAGTCATCAGGCTATAGTTAAGGCTTATTTGAAGTTAATAAAATATTGTTTACTAGTATCTGTGATGGTGACCAAATTGCACACTTAATTTGCCATCAGATCCCTGGGCAGCTCATTTGAGTCCTGAGAGTCTGTGTGAGGTGAACCAGGTGGACTTCTTGTAGGAGAGAGGCTACCTGGTTGCAGAGAGACCCCTGGTGGGCTCCATAAGGCAGCACAAGGAGGGCATCAGCAGGCCTGGCTGTGGCCTTGGGCAATCCATTAAACTGCTCCGAGCCCAAAGCCATGTTGCAATGGAGATCATCCTGGCCCTGCCTATGTCCCCGGGATTCTTTCTGCTTTGATGTTTCATGAAGATCTTTGGGGATGTGATTCCTGCCCCTTCTGACGGAAGCCTACGCTCCCTAAATGGGGTGAGGTTCTCTCCACTGTGCCTGAACAAACCTCTGTGACAGTGTTTGTCACAGTGCAGGGTAATTTACTACCACGCCTGCCTGTAGGCTGACAGCTGTTTGCGGACAGGGACATATCTGCAGCACCAGCTCAAAGCCAGCCCTGTGCCCTCAGGGGTCTTAGTGGGACTGAAGCCCTTGCTGGCCCCCTCAGCTCACCCTCTTTCTCGGCCATTGCAGGTGGATGGTCAAACCGGAGAGAACGACATGAACAAACGGAGGCGGAAGGGCTTCAATAACCTTGACGAGGTTTGTGTACACAGTGTGGGTTTAAACAGAGGCTGATTTCCTGACAACCAGTGGCCACGGGCAGCCTCACTGTGGCAGCAGCCTGGCCCTGTTCCTTCCCTCTGTCATGAACCACTGGGTTCCAGGCTTGGCGTGATGGAAAAACAGTTGGGGTTTTGGATCTCGCTTCACTACTTACTAGCTATGTAACCTTGAGAAACAACCTCCCAGGATGTGGTTCATGTCTGTAACATGCAATGACACACTTCAAATGCGTGAAACTTTGCAGGACTTTTAAAGATGAATGAGGTGAACATGGTATGTGACACATGTTAATTAATATACAGTCACTACTAATAGGAAATAGAGGCGTCAGCACTCCCACTTTCTCCCAATCATCCTTTGTATTCCTTTGCTTTTAGTCTTTAAGGCAAATGTCCTGGTGCCCACAAGTGCCACCTTCTGGTGAAAGAAGAAGATTACAGGTTACTTTGTCAAAGGAGAGCTTGAATCTCTCCCCTGCTTCTGAAAAATTGATCAAGCAGAAAAAGAGTATCAGTTCCTGCTTCCCTGGGCAGCTTTTAAAAGACACCTGAGATATATACTTCATTCAAAAAAGCCATTCTAACTCCACAAGCATGCATATCGTCAGCAAAGGGTAGGATGCCAACTTTGGCTAGCCTGCGGGCTCACCCCGAAATGACTGAGAGGCATGCAGGACGATCTGCATAATACATTGATTCCTGATTTATAGGCGGCAGAGGGACTTTTTCTATTGCATATGGTTGAAGAGTTTTATTGGTGCATATTTGCATGATATGGTTGCTCGTGTCTGACTTGCTGTATCTCACAACAGTGAGCATTATAATAAATAGAGCTGTGAGGTTCACCTTGGGGAAAGCAGCAGCCAGCCATTCCACTCATTATCCGGGGTGGTCAAAGGGAAGTGCTGATGAAGAAAAACCAGTTCAGTTCACATCTTAAAATGTGAAGAAACCCATTCTACCCAGTGAGTTCAAAACACCCTGGCCTGAACTTTTCCTAGAGCCCTTGAAGGCACTTCCCTCAAGCACTGTTGCCTCCCCGCCTCTTGGCAGTGGTGTAAGCAAGAAGCCAGCAAACAGAGACACAGAGAGGAAGTGGAGGCTGCACAAGGCTAGACACATGTTCCATTTCCCAGGTTACGGGTGTTGGCTCTCCACCTTCAGGGCCTGGGATTTGCTCCTGCCTGTTCCCAAGAAGCTGCCCTTGGGTACACTTTGTCTCAGGCAGAAGTCTTTTCCTGCCTTTCACCCATGGCTTGTTTAAGGGATGTGAGTGTTGTTTCTGTTATTGGCAACACAGGAGCTGGAGTGGGAAGAAATCTGGTTTGTGTCTACGCTTTCTGAGATTCCCTGGACAGTCTCCTGAGGCAACTGTTTTGTTTAAAGTCAGTTTTAACAAAGCAGTATTCTTTCTAAATTCTTGCTACTCAAAATGTGATCCAAGATCCAGCCGCAGCAGCAGCAGCAGCAGCTGGGTACTTGTTAGACGCACAGGTATTCAGGGCCCACCCCAGACCTACAGAAATCAAATCTGCTTTTGAGGATTCATTTCCAGATGATTCATGGGCCCATACATGTCTGAAAGTGCTGGCCTGTATGGCCCACTGTCCTGGCTAACTTTGGTCTTGTACAAATAGTGACTGCCCAAGTAAACACACCCTCTTCTCACTCAAGCCTGTGCTATTGTGCACAGTTACACTGCATTTTGAAGGAGCGTGTGTCTGTTTGGTTTGTGTTTGTCCAAAACACTCAGAGTGGCTCTACGTATTAGGTTTCCCATGGGGCTGCCACACCTAGGGATCTTTTTTAAAAAATTAAGTACAGCTTGCCTGTTCCCGTGAATTTCTTCTAAATGAACACATCTTTGTTGTCGCGGGAATGTGTCTTCCTGTGAGGGACATTCCTGATGTCCCTGGGAAAACCGACTGCCCACTTGCTGTGGCAGCATTTATACTTCCAAGGCCTGTGGGAGGAGATCCTGCAGTGCAGTAAGGGGGGAACAGAGCCTCTTAAGTAAACACTGGTCATCTTCAATTGTTTACTGTTAGCAGGTGAGCTAGAGACATCTTATATTGAACTCTGTTCTATGAACTAGCGTAACCAAATGATCAAGGTCTACATCACCACTTATAAGTCATGTCGATATCATGCACCCCGCTGTACTGGCATGAGAAGAGCATTTCACCTCGGTGGTGTCCTTTCCCAAAGTCTAATCATGAGAGAACATCAGACCAACTCAGACTGAGGGGCTTTCTATGAAACGGCGGCTCAGTACCCTTCACAGGGTATCAGTCTGTTACAGAAGCTGTTATGGTTTGTAGGAAAGCAAGGAGACCGGATGATGAAATGCAGCATGGGATCCTGGATTGAATCCTGGGACAGAGAAAGGATATGAGTGGAAAAACTGATGCAATCCAAATAAAGGCTATAATTTAGTTAATAGTATTGTGCCAGTGTGAATTTCTCAATTTTGATGACAGGAGCAATTATTTCAGATTTAACACTGCTGGCAGCTGGGTGAAGGGTATGCAGGGACAATCTGCTATCTTTGCAACTTTTGTGTAAATCTAAAACTGTTTCTAAATTAAAAGCTTTCTTTAAAAAGATAGCAAAAATAGAACAGGGCTGGCTAAAGCTGGGGGTGGGGTACAGAGGAGAGAGGAGAAAGATCCCGGAGCCCAGGCCTTGCCTAAGTGACCTCCTGCTGACTCCCCTCATTGCTATCCCGTCCCCCGCTCTTCTCCTCTTCTCAGCCAGATGATGTATTTTTGAAAACCACTTTGTTCAACACTTCATGATTATATTTGGTTTTTGCAGTAATCATGTGAAGTAGATTACTCTTCTCATTTTATACATGAAATAATGTCAGAGAAGGAAAGTAAATCGCCAGTGTTACAGGGCTAAGAAATCAAAGTCGGGATTCAGACCCCAGCTGTCTGGCTCCCAAGCCTAGCTGTGCCCTTCCTTTGGAAAGACGCATCCCTCCTGTGAGCGTTGCCTCTGCCTCCCTTCCTCAGGACCATGGAGGGAGCCCTTCTGCAGGAAACAAGTCCCATGTCCTGAGTCCCCAAGTCTGCTTTCTGATATCCGGTAACCGTCAGTGTCCCGTTTCAACCTTTGCAGCCTTCAAACTTTTCCAGCCGTAGCTTGGGCTCCAATCAAGAGTGTGGGAGCAGTAAAGAAGGTGGAAATCAGAACAAAGTCAAGTCCATGGCGAATCAGCTGCTGGCCAAGTTTGAGGAGAGCACTCGGAACCCCTCACTCATGAAGCAGGTGAGTCATGTCAAATACTCACTGGACCTGACTTCCTGGTGACTTTTCGGCAGGAATGTTCTGGCTACTGCTAGACTTCAGATATGCCAGCCAGGCCTGGTCCCAAGGAGAGCTGAGCTCCTTCTAGATCAGGAGTCAATAGACTTCTATAAGAGGCCAGATAGCAGTTTTTTAGTGCTTTGGAAGCCATACTGTCTCTGTTACAACCCTGCCATTGTAGTATGAAAGCAGCGGCAGACATACCCAAACAAATGAGCCTGTCTATGTTCCAATAAAACTTTATTTACAAAAAACAGGAGCAGGCCAGATGTGGCCCATGGGCCTAGTTTGCTCGTGCTTCTTCTTCATTAAAGAAATCCGTTCCCTAATTTGGTTTTGCTTTCCAACCATGACTTGGTTTGCAGCCAGTTTTGAGATGATACAGTTTGAGGGAGCTTTGAGAGGCTGGCTGTCTGGGAAAGTACAAAGTCCACACTGAGAAGACCCATCCAAACCAGAGGAACTGAGTCTGAGTTCACAGTATTGAAGGCCAGCCTCACACGTGTTTCCTGGCACTCTCCTCTCTCCCTGCACTGGGGCAGCCTGGCGGGCTGTTGTGTCTGACGGGGGTTAGTCAGAGAGCTGGAGGAGGCTGAATGCTGTGTCAGGCTGCAGGCTTCCTCCTCATTCCGGCTCTGAGGTGTGTGGTTCGGTTTGCTCCCCTAAACTTTTAGGATGATGCTCTTGTCACATTACAGAAGCTTGGGAAAGAGGTTGGTTTCTATGGTGAACACCTGTCACATGACAGAATGAGGCTCCTTTTGGGAGGACGGACTCTTAGTTAATAGCTTTAGAGGCAACCAGAGATGTCTCCTTAGTCTCGATGTAGACTATGTGTCTCCTGGGCGAACTAACCTTCTCCAGGAAGTGAAGGGATTTTATTAAGGGACCATTTCCTGAGACCTGTAATTCTCCACAAATTTTCTGGATGCCTGTTCTGGAGGCTTTGCCCCTCACAGTCCCCAAGTGTTGATGAGGGCTCAGATTCCATCAGAAGCACCAGAGCATCCCTGTCCTTGAGTGGACAGAAAGCTTTTCATTTCCAGGCAGACTCCTGAGCCAACCACCCTGCCCTGCCATGGGCTCTGGCAGTGCCTGCTTAAGGCCCTGTGTCTGAGCCAAAAGCGAAGCCACCCTGGGATTCACACTTTGTCCACGAGAAGGGGACTCCAGGACTCACTGTTCACATGGACAGGGAGCCAGGGCTCAAGTTTCCCAGCTGGGCCTGGCTTGTAGGAGCTCAGCCCAGTGCTGTCTCTGCACTTGCAAACTTCGTCTCCCTGCTCCTCTCTGTCCACCCTCTGAGCCTCTCAATCTGACTCACGTTTTCCTTCATGTCTCCTGTGGCTGCTTTTGGACTCGCCTTTCTTCTCCCAGGAACGCCGTGTCTCTAGGGATAGGTAAGCCCGTCCTGTGCTCTTCCTCTGGCCCTCCTGTTCACTCTTGCTGCCCCAAGCCGGAGGAGGCCACACCCAGCCCCGTCACCTCCTCTGAAAAGGCAGGTAGGGCTCCTTTTAGTGGATGCTGTTTTGGTAAAGGCCAGAGGGACTTTGATCCAGAGGGGTGGGGTCGGTGGCTCTTCCCACACCCCAGGTAGGGCTGATTGTAGATTCTCTGGACACACCTTGAGATCACCACCCTTATAGGTAAGAATAACCAAGTATGCAGCATCACAAAATACATTTCATGGATCCCTTAGCCAGTCAGAGGTATCAGTTGACCAAATACCATGGTCTCGGTGGTGCTGCTAGGGAAAAATGAACTGTACCACAGGGTATTTTGTATGATGCCCCATGACACTAAGCATTATCTGCAGACCATTCGAATAGGGTGATTTCCAAATCAATGAAAAAGTGGTGTTGAAATGGGCCCAGGTGGCCACTTGGCTGGATGCATTGAAGGGGTAAGGCTGGAATATGGCAAGGCCTTCCCGGTACCAGGGTAGACCTGCATAGTGGGCAGGAAGGCAGCTGGCAGTCACGGAGTGTGGCTTATGCCAGGTCGTGCTCCTGGGTTTGCAATCTGAGCAGAATCACTACTATTGGCCATAAGCCGCAAATGTTTCTGGTTAGCATTAGGATTTGCGTGTTGCTTCCAGGTGGTGGAGGTTGAATAAGGTCAGTGTGGATACAATGTAGAAATTTTATGTCTGTGTACCTCACCTGGGGGAGCTTTTTAAACACTGCCATTGACTCATGCCCAGTCCAGAACAATGCAATCAGAATCTCTGGGGGTTGGGCCCAGACTTGGGTCTTTTTTCTTAAGTACCCATAATGCCAGTATGCAGCTAGGATTGAGAACCAGCATTGTTCAGGTTTTGATTCAGGGGGTCTGGGGTGAGGCTTCAGACCATGTATTGTGAATGAGGATGCCAGGCAATTTTGATGCAGGTAGAGAATCAATTCCTGGGGCTAGTTTGGAATCCTACTAGGGTTGCACCTGGTGCGCCCTTTGTCTCTGGTCTTCACGGGGCATTCCTCATGGTGGGGGTGTATGAAAGGGCCGCAGTAGGGAAGGAAGCTTAATTTTCCCTCTTTCCCAGTTCCCCTCTGTGGTTGTGACGGGCCACGTGCTCAGAGAGCTCAAGCAAGTGTCTGCCGGCAGCGAGTGCCTGAGCAGGCCCTGGAGAGCCAGAGCCAAGTCTGACCTACAGCTGGGGGGGACAGAAACTTTCGCTACCCTGCCTCCTACCCGCCCGAGGGCACAGGCTCTTTCTGGGGTGCTGTGGCGGCTGCAGCAAGTGGAGGAAAAGATTCTCCAGGTGAAAGACTCACTTTTTGCCCTGTCTCTGTCCGTGTCTGGGCAACTTCTTTCTTCCCCTCCCTCCTCCTGCCCACGTGGTTTCCTCCTCCCTCTGCCCGCCCCCTGTTTCCCGTCCTGCTGTGTGCTGAGCCCCCGAGGCCCGGCTGCCTCCCTCACCCACTTCTTGGAAGCAACTGTCTCAGTCTCTGTCACTATCTCTCTTTTCTTTCTCCTTCTCACCTTCACTGCAGAAGAGGGCTCAGAACTTGGCCAACAGGGAATTTCACACAAAGAACATTAAGGAGAAGGCGGCCCACCTTGCCTCCATGTTTGGACACGGAGATTTCCCGCAGGTAAACATGGGGCTTTCAGAGCCCCCAGGAACCCAGATGTTGGACATCCAGCCAGGTGACCTTGAATTGGGCTCTGAGCTCAATTTTCTCCTTCCTCCTGCTTTTATAGCATGAGGAGCTATTTATTTTTCAAGCCACTAAATAATTCAAGCTGGCGTCTAAAAAAGACCCAAATGCCCAGATTCAAAATAAGGCAAAACTAAGGCAGGAAAGTAAACTCAGGTCAAGAAAGACATTTCTAAACAGAAGCACAAGCTGGTAGGCTCTAGATATTCTCCACTCAGGCTGTGAGTTTCCTCAGGGTCACCACAAACAGGAAACAGTCATAGTTTAAAGAATCACAGTGCCTTTACCCAGTTGCCTGTGATGTTTTGGGGTGTGAGAAAGAAATCTCCCTGTGGCCCTGATCAGGAAGATACCGAATGGTGAGACTGACCACGTGCTGTAACCGGGGCTCTGCTTCCACATGGGGTAAAGTCAAGCCAGCAAGAATGGCTTTGCCTTAGAATTAGGAAGTACAGCCTCCTCAAGCCAGGTGGCACTTTGGAAATTCGCTGAAAAGAAGAGCGTGTGCTGGAGAGGAGATGAAAGAGTGGATGATGAGATCCTGCAGGTGGGTGTATGTGTAAAGTCCTCCCTCCCTGGCAGCGCGCCTGGCCCTAGAACTTGGCTCCACTGTTTTCCCTTCGTCTCCTCCAGACCTGCATCTTCTGCTACTTGGTGGAGTCACTGACGTGGGAAGGATGCTTTACACTTACTTGATTTTTAGGATTCCACGTGGCTGCTAGGAGGCTAGCACAGTTGTCTGCTGCAGCCACAGAGGCCCCTGCTGTGGCCACCTGCCCTGAAGCAGCCCAGGGCTCTCCTCTCTTAAGCTCGCAGCTGCTACTTCAAACCAAGCTCCAGGGTGAGGGCTTTGGTAATTGGCGTTGGTGTCCGAGGCGGATGTAGGCAGGAATGGATTGAATCTGCGTGAGCTATTTTGGTGTGACAAGGGAGCTGGAATAGTTGCAGCAGAATGCAGTGTAACCAGGAGCCAGATAATCCTGCCTGGCTCCAAAGCCAGGGGTTTCTGTGTTGTCCTGAGACATGGGTCTCCTTTCTTTGCCCCGTTGCGTGCACGGGCATGGGGGACTGCATGATCGAGGTGTCTGTCACCGTGTGTGACTCCTGGGATAATCCTCGTTTCTTCTACTTCTGTTCTGTGCAGAATAAACTCTCTAAAGGCCTGTCTCATACTCATCCTCCGTCTCCTCCCCTCTTGCCTTCCGTCCCCTGATCCAGCTGCTGCTTCTCCATCAACTGCTGACTCTACTTCTCCTGCCAGAAAGGTAGTTGTTCTGAACAATTTGCTTTCCTCACCCCCTGCATGTTCCCAGATGATCTCATGCCCCACTTGACCTGCACAGACAGACATCTCAAGCCTGGCTTGGCTAGAATACAAATTTGTAAGATATTTTACAACAGTGCTGGATTGGATTTTGCTTTTGCATTAGAGCACACAACATGGCAGAACAGGCAGCATACAAAAGCTTGCCAAACAGGGCTCATTCATTCAGCAAGCATTAATCAGGACCCACCATATGCCACCCTCCATGCCAGATGCTGAGAAAACAAAGAGGGCAGTGCAGTTCCCTTACTACGGTGGAGATGGGAAACTACACATTAGCATAGAAATAAGTAACATTTTTACAATACAAAATAGTGGATATATTTGCCTGTTCTGTCCTTATAAGATGGCAATTTCACATGGTAAACTTAATGTAATACTATTCATTAATTCTGTAAGAGGTATAAAGGGCAAGATTGTAGGAATGGAGAGGGGAGAAGACTGAGAGGTAATACAGAAGGTATTACGGGAACGGAGTGAGTGTTGAAGGTTCTGTGGGGGGGATTTTGCTAGAGAGAAGTTTAGGGCAAGGGAGTTTTGGAGAGGGGGCTAGCCTGTGCAAAGGCAGGAAGGTGGGGCTTGCATGACATGGAAAGATGGAATGTCTGGTGTGACTTGAATTTGGAGATAAAAGTATTTATGGGGGCAGGGAGAGTGGAAGTGAGCCCACTCTGTGTAAAGGAATTTCATTTTATCCTCTGGATTATAGGAAGCCACTGCAGGATCATTTCTGTGTTTTAGCAGGACGACTCAGTAGTGCAGAGATTGATGTGGAGGACGACAGGAGTGGGGAGCTAACTTTGGTTAAGCAGTTAATGAATACACTCACAAGCAATGATTAAGATTGGGTTTGGGGGTGCTCTTTGTGTTTTTCACTTGTCCTGTTACCTCCTGTGCTGAGAATAATACCAGGCTGGGGTGGGAGAGGTCTGTCTTCTAGGAATCCTGGCCTCTGGAATGAATGAGGCTGGAAATGGGTGTGAAGCCTACCTCGTGAGCTGTTGCTCATGGGGTAGGTTTGGAGTCTCCCCCACTCCACCCCCCAGTTGTGCTTCTCTGTACACAGCCAGCGTGTCTGGCTCCCCACCGAGGCTCGGTGTGTCATGCTGAATGTCCCATTGCCAGAAGGAGTGCTGGCCTGTTTCTGTGCTGTTAAACTGATGCACAACCCAGCTCCGTGCTATTACATTAGTGAAAAATTAGAAGCTGCCTCTTGGAGTGTAATGGGGGGGTCCCACCCCTGTTGGCTTCTACCTCTGTGAGGAGAACGGTGTAGGTAGAGTCCTCAAGAAAGGAGCAAGGAGTCTTACCAGCCCCACCCCAGCTGAGGCCCCCTGTGCGAATGAGAAGCACCCCAGAAAGGGCAGTACCAGGTAACACAAGAGAACACAAACACGATCTTCAGTGCCGCTGAAAATAGTCATGGTCAGCACATCAGGATATCCGGACACCTGCTCAAGGTCAGCCAAGGTCAGCTGTTTGACCTTAAGTCTCCTGACCTATCTGGGCCTCTGTCTTTCTCCTCAGTAAGAGTAGTTCTGGGCTCACGTTACAGTAAGCTGTATGGGTGGAGACAGGCATTTTTGTCATCACCATCAGCAAGGTTGCAGGGTTGGCTTTTGCCCAGCTAGGGAAAGGGGCCTTCCCCGGGGTATACTCCCTACTATTGGAAAAGGTCATGGCACCCTTGGCAGGATGGTGGGAGGGGAGAGGGCACCTGGGCACAGACCAGGCAGTGGCTTGTGCTCAGAGTTGGTCAGCCAGTCCCAAACCCTGCTTCTCTCTGGCCCAGCCCCCTTCAGCTGCCTGGGCCCTTCAGGGTAGAGTCAGGCAAGGCCTTCTCCTGTCCCTGACTTCTCCCATCCTCAGGAAAGTCTAGCATGGTCACTGTTTGGGTCAGCACCAGGGCAAGAAAAGCACCTACACCTCTCCAGTTCCCTGACTTGGTTTCCACTGGGCATGAGTTCCCCTCTGAGAGAGGGCAGGGAGCAGCCTGCTGGGAACATGTGGAGCTGCTGGGTAAGACAGAGATGCAGTCAGCCACTAAGCCGGTTCCCCATCACATCATCATCACACCCGCTGAGGCCCTGCCTGCCACTGTCTCTGGCTCTTCAGGCAGCCCTCCCCTGAGGACTCAGCTCCCTCTCAGCCATTAGTTAATTTTGCTCCTCCAGAAGGGAGGCCACCGCTGATCTGGCCCGTGGTGTGGCTGCTGGCCATTGCCATGCTGGTGAGTTCTTGCAAGAACAAGAAGGCACTGAGCTTTTGCACAGCTGGGTGGGTGGGGGATGGAGGCTCTTCACTGGGCTGGGAGCTACCCTTCAGTCCTCCTGGGTCAGAATAGCACTGAGGATTACAAAAGGAGCTTTCTCCATCAGTGTCTCTCAGCAAGCTAATGTGTAAACATTCATTCATTCATTCAACAAATTTTATTTTTGAGACGGGGTCTCTCTCTGTCACCCAGGCTGGAGTGCAGTGGCGGGATCATAGCTCACTGCAATCTTAAACTTCTGGGCTCAAGTGCTCCTCCCGCCTTAGCCCTCCACCCCCGAGTAGCTGAGACTACAGACGTGAACCTCCACCCTCAATAAACAACAAATAGTTACTGAATGACAATCCAGTGTTACGCACTTCAGGCTCTCAGGATACGCATCGATGCATAAGAGTTAAATCCCTGCCTTAATGAGGCTTACACCCTAGTAGCCTACAACAATCAACATAATATATCAGTAAATCATGTAATGTGTTAGAGGGCAAGATAGTATTTCCTATGAAAAACCTAGAACTGGTGGTGGGGACCCGGATTGCTGGGGAGGGAAGGGTGACAATTTTAAATGGAGTGGTTGGGTGGGGCCGGTGAGCTCTTCCTGTGATTGTGAGAACTGAGCAGGAGCAGAGCCACAGGTAAGAGGGCAAAGGCTCCGGGAGGAGACTGGAGCCCCAGCGTTCTGACTCCCAGGCTGGTGCTCTCCTGTGTACTGCAGAGGCTGCGCGTGCATGGAGGCCTTGTCAGAGGGATCAGCCCAGAGGCTGCGTCCACATAAAGCCCCACACTCAGGGACAGGGAGGGCTTTGCGATGGCCAACCCCAGATCTACTGTCCCCACCTCTACAGCTTTGTTCCTTGCTTCTCCCCAGTTGTGGTAGAATAGTTGCTCCATTTTTGTTCTTTTAAAAAATTCTCTCTCCCAAGCCAGTGTTGGCCATTAGATGATGATGTAATGGGGCTCTTTTGGCAGCCTCCAACGTCTTAATTACAGGCTGATGTTTCTTTCCCAGTATAGCTGGGAATGATGGAGGAGCTCTTGGAATGAACACTTGGGCAAGTCACTTAGCCTCTCTGTGCCTCAGTTTCTCTAAGTACCTACACCCACAGGTCTGTGCAGGTTGTACTGTGATTCCGTTGCAGGCAGTTATGGATGGAGTGGCGAGTTGCTAGTTTAAAGCAGTCTTAGAAAGGATGTCAGCAGCCTCACTCCTTGCCTTGACGTCCCTCCCTCCCCAAACTCTGCCCCACCGTTGATTCAGCACTGGGCTTTCCACATGCAGGATTTGGCAGAATCACAGCCTTCTCTGAGGAGAGAACTGGCTGCTCCTTAAAGTAGGTGATGACTTGGTGATAAACAGATTTATTTTATCCCGGTGCAGCTCAGGGAGTTTCTCTCCTAGAGCCTGGGGCCTTAATGCTTCTTCCAAACAGATTTGGGGCTGTTCGTGTTGCCCAATTGACCCAAGTTCGCCTGAATTCAGGGAAGCCAGAGGAAGAAAAATGCACTTAGAAACTGATGGTTAGTCCTTAGCAACTTCTGACAAGCAGCTTGTCTCTGCTCCTGCCCTAGGGTCTTCCATGCCAATTCCAAGGATCCAGGAATAATCATCTCCGCGTGGGAACAGACTTAGCCAAACTTATTATAAGTAGCACCTGTTACTCACAGGAATGCAAACTTGAGTTGCTGACTCCAAGACAGGGAGCCAGGGCTCTGCCTTCAGACTCCACTTGCCCGCCCTCTCAGATTGATATTCTGCTTTAAAATTCAGAGTGGTGCAAGTTTCTTGGCCTGAATGGTCACAGGGAGTCTTGAGGGCTGGGCTCAGATCCTTGGCAGAGTCTGTCTTTCCAGGCTGTGGACTGTGGGGGTCTATGCCCAGACTCAGGTGAAACCAGCCCTCTTCTGTGATCTCGGCTCCCTATCAGCCATTAGTTAGTTTTACTCCTCCAGAAGGGAGGCCACTTTGCAGATCTGGCATGGCATGGCTGTTGGCTGCTGGCTGCTGGCTGTGTGCCATGCTGGTGAGCTCTCACAAGAACAAGAGGGCACTGAGCGTTTGCACAGCTGGGCAAGGGGGGACCTTCACTGGGCTGGGAATCGCCCCTCCATCCTCCAGGGTAAGAAGAACACTGGGCATTGCAAAAGGAGCTTTCTCTACCCTTGGGGGTGTTTGTTTTAAAACTGGATTTGCAGGGTTTACTCTAGAGATTTGCATATTAGAGGGAAAGAGGGAAATGCTGGGGCAATCTGCCTTTGTTTGATCCAGTAGGAGGATAAATCTCAGGGACAGGTCTCAAGGCTACCTCCAGCCTCAACTGTTCCTCTTTCTATCCTGGGAATAGAGATAGGCAACCTTATGGAGGTCTCCTGTGTGCATCCCAGCCTGGGGGGTTTTAATTTGCAGAGTGCTGGAAGAAGGATATGAGTTTCGAATCAGACTTGAGTTCAAAGCACCTTACTCACTGTGTGGCCTTGGACAAGTTTGTGAACCTCTCTGAACATTAGTTTCTTAACCTATAAAATGGAGAGGAGAGCAGCTCCTCCTGAGGTAACTGGAATACTGCAATGTCCTAACATTTGCAAAATGCCTGAAGTATCCTGTAAAGCTTCTCTTTCCCCAGTGAAAGAGAATTCTGAAAGAAAGCTCATTTACCTGAAATGCATGTTGATCCCTCTCTTTCTAAAGGAAAAGAAGTCACCTTCAGGGTTCCATTTTCATCCCAGCCATTTGAGAACAGTGCGTCCTCAGGTGAGTTAGAGCCTCCCTGAACTTCAGCTGCCTCACCTGCAAAGGGGGGATTATTAGACCCACCTGCAGGGCTCTGGGAGCAAAGCACTTATGATCAGCAGCTCAGTGCCTGGCACCAGGAGATGAAGTTGGGCAGACGTGGGCTCTTACTGGGAGCTCACAGCCCCTAAGGCCTGCCTGCATCTCAGCTCTGAACTTGTAATTTCCAGGCACCCTTGAACATGGTGATTTCACTTCTTTGCCTGCCCTCCTACCACTAGCCCTGGGCATATGGCTGAGCAATCAGGTCCAACAGGCCATCTCTGTTGTTTTCTCATCTAAGGACTCCTCAGTGAGGATGTCCTTGCCCAAGAGGACCCAGCAGACCTTCTCTGGCCCTACCTGTCAGAAGCTCCCCTTCATGTGAGCCCTGCGCTCTGAGGCCCTGCATGTTCTACTCTCACCACTGCCTTATCCATGTGGGCTTGCTGGATGCTCATGGCAGGCTGTATGGCCACAGGTGGCCGAACTCGGTGAAGTGCAGCCAGGACACCTGGTAATCTTGGCTCAGTTCCAGGCCCAGGGAGGGACATTTCCATTGTTCTCACACAAACAGGGCCTGGAGCCTGCTTCTTCCTCCATCCACAGAATTTGCCTTATGCCAGGAACGTGGAGGTGAATAAGCCAGGGCACTCAGGGAGTGCAAACTGAGGGGGAGATGGGCCAGCTCAGTGCAGTGTGAGGAACGCTCTGCTATCCAGGCGGTGACCATCATATTCTGCGCTGGGGTCACAGGATTACTTGGAAAATGCCTCTTTGTAGAGGTCTAGCCATTGTCTGCAGCCTCTGGCATGGGTGTGTGTGACAACAGCTGCGTTGCCATGTTTCTGTCTAGATTGGCTCTGGGGAGAGGAGTGGGGGAGCTCATCCTGTGTGGGCTACGCCATGCTTGTGCAGAGGAAAGTGAAAGTGAGTTAAGATGGGAGAGAAGTTCCAGAACGTGGAAATGCAAAGCTGCACAAATGGCCATGCTTTGTTTTGTTTCAATTTTTGTGGGTACGTAGTAGGTATATATATGCATGGGGTACATGAGATGTTTTGATACAGGCATGTAATGTGAAATAAGCACATCACAGAGAATGGGGTATCCATCCCCTCAGGTATTTATCTCAAGTGGCTGTGCTTTGGACTTGCTATCTGCCCAGCGCCTCCTGCACCGCCCGGGTTCTGTCAGGAATCTTTTCTGCAGCCCTGCAAGGTTGGTGGTGGTCTCTCCCATTTTACAGATGAGGAAGCTGAGGCTCATAGAAGGGAAATGGCATATGTGAGGTTAACCTCATGTAACATGAGATGATGCCCCTTCTGAAGTGTTCTAATTAATTTGCTGAAAAAGAATTAGAATTCAAAAGGGAGTAAAAAGTAATGAAAAACACCCAAATTCTTGAAAATTACGAGAATATTGAGAGATGTATAAAAGGTTGCAAAAGCAGTCCCATGGGACTTCAAAATTGCTAATTCTTAAAAAAATAGTGGCTGGAACGTGATCATCTCTGACCAGATCATCAGATTGCCCAACTTTGCATTTAGATGCGTTGTTTCCAGCGTAATCGTAGGCTCTCCTGTTGACCAGCCTCCCCAGGAGCATGGTGGCTTGCCATCAATGCATGCTTCTCTTTGGTAGGAACCATTGCCTCTATCCCTTCTCTGGGATTTCTCCATGAGTTGAACATTTATTTCTCAGGATCCTGAGAACCTGGTGATTCTCCCAGTTGACTGGAGCAGTGCTACTCAAAGTGTGGTCCACAGGCAGGGACTGGGCTGCAATCCCATGATTACAGCAAGTGAGAGAGAGTAAACATTGGAAACTTGTAGAACCATTTGATATTGCCACACATTCAAGTGTGTGATCATATTTCTAGTTTATTTTCGTTGTATCTGGAAGTAACAGGTCATAATGGATTAAAGATTTAAAAAGAATAAAACCTGTCATTAGCCACAGAGAATTTGAGGAGCAGTGAGCGAGCAGAAGGCAGCTAGTTACATCCTCACTCTGAGAGCCGGTAAAGCCTTCCTACTGTCAGGAAATAGAAGATAACCCTTGATGCCCAGGGCAACATTCACCTTCGCATTGGCCTTTGGGGTGGGCTTCAAAGGCTCCTGCCTCATCCCTGGAGACAAGTTTTCCATCACCTCGTTTCCCTGTGACCTCTCAAAGAAGCGCTGGTCTACCTCTTAGTGATTCTGGAATGTGATTCATCAGGTTTGGAAGGACAGACAGGAGACCCAGTGCAACTTTCCTTAAGGGTGCTTTCATTTTCCTTTTTTTTTTCTTTAAAGAATGTCACCCTCTGAGGGTGGATGTGTGGATGCCATGGGAAGAAGAGGAGGCTTTTGGCCCTAATGAAAGGTGGGACCAGGTGTGGTCCTTATCCTGGATCCCCTGCCCAGATGACTCAGGCCGTGCCCTGTGCTGTAGAACAGCAGAGCAGCTCTGCAGCAGCTCAGTTTTGGCAGCACCTCCCAGCAACCTCGCCGCCTTCTGCACGCTTCAGTAACGCCTCCCTAAGTCAGGGTTGCTGAGAAGCTCAGTGCACAAAGTGCTTGTTAGCTAAGTGGTTAATGAGGTCTCATTAGGGATTTGTATTAAAAGCCCCAGAAAGTATAGTCTCAATCTCTGCTTACTCGGGGGAGGCAATAATTGTGCATGGGTATCTTGGCATCACTGTGGTGCCTTTCTGGGAGAATATTGTGGAGCCAGTTCTCACACTGGGCCAGTGGAGGCAGCCACACAGGGGCTGGGCAGGCGGTGCTGAGAGTGTAACTGACCTTGCTGCTTTTCCTCCCCCTCTTTATTTCCATACAAGCCCAGGAAATCCTTTGTATCCTATAGCCCCTATCTGAGGGGCCAAGGTGGGGGCCTAGCAGGGGATGGAACATCAGACAAACAATGGCTTATTGTCCTGAGCCAACACACCTGAACCTTTGTTGAAAGTAAGGGCTAAATTTCTTGGCATTTGTGGCCTCCTGGAAATGCCAGAGAGTGTGCTTGGAAGCAGAATCTTAATCTCTCCCAGGCTGGGCCAGAGTAGAGCCAGGGGTAGAAGGGGGGTGCCGGGCCTGACAGCTGCTCCCAAGAAGTGGCAGGCTTGGTAAACTCTGATGAGGTCCCATCTGTCTAAGTTCAAGGGATCAGACAACCCCAGCAAGCCTGTAGCCATGTCCTCTGCAGGCCCCAAAGCCACACACGTGGTCTGGAGTGACCATTCCAAAGTCGCTATAATGTTCGGCTTCCCAGTGAGAAAGGGGATGAGGGGCTCCTGGCTTTGTTCACACCAGCCTGCCAGGCACTCCTTTCCCTGCTCAGCCCAATGTAGTGCCTGTGCTTTTGCTGGAATCCAGTGAGTTAGCCTGAGGCCCTGAGGATGGGCACTGCCACCAGGAATAGGTGAGCTGTGGCAAGCCCACCATCACTGCAGTTCCCTGGATTTCCTGCTTTATAGTTGAGACTTTCTCTTATCAGCTTAGATGTGGCCTCCCAAGGGCAGTCTTGGGTTTTGATGGAGGTGATCATTTCATCCACACACAAGTTACTGTGATTTGTGGTGGTGATGGCTATCAACCCCTGCCCAGAGGCCAGCCTCCATTGCTGCTCTTTCTGGCCACATCTCCCGGAGGCTGAGTTTGGAAGCTGGGGAGGACCTAGAGCTTCACTCCCCCTAGGATCTTGGAATCAGGAGCAGTGCTTCTAGAATCTAGCTATGTGTATTTGCCTCCCCCAAGAAGAAACTGCAGCCGTACCACGGTGGGCTTCCAGAACTGGGGGTGAGGAGTGAAGGGGAGGCAAGTTGGGGTTTGCAGAAGGGTGTATGCATAATTGTGCCATGCTCTTTAGGCTGTCAGCTTCCACCCATTTCCCTGCTCTTTGACACCTTGGTGGGGGTCCAGGCATTTGTAGGTACCCTCAGGAGCACAGGCGCCACCCACAACCCGTCACTGGGCCATGCACCAGGGCCCACACAGAGCTGCTGTCTCCCCATCCCCCAAGCTGACCTTGCCTGGCACTGGTTCTGGAGCCTGCTGCAGTCCCCATCCTGCCCTACCTGCCCAGCGTGCACCCATTCCACATACTGCTCTTGTTGGCAGGGTGGGCTGTGGTCCTGTTGGGAAGGACCTGGGGAGCTTCAGGGCAGGCTGGGGCAGGCTGAATCTAGAGGAGGGAAAAGAAGGAGGAATCAAGTATAAGGAAGAAACAAAGCTGCTTCTCACCACTCTCACACCACTCACTTGTGGTCACCAAATAGAGTGGGGATGTTTCTCCCCACCAACAAAATCTATAAATGGAAGGGTTTCCCTTAGTTCTGCAAGCCATCTTTGCAAATTAGTTGAACCTGAGGAGGGAAACGTGGTTACTGGTTTATTATACAGGATCTTATCAAGGATACAGAGGAGCAGCCAGGTGAGGAGAGGCACAGGGGCAGGGCATGTAGGAAAGAGCAGGTGCCGCCATGCCCTCTCTGCGGCATTGTCCTTCAGGGGCCTCCACTCTCCAGAAGCTCTAAACCCTGTCCTTTTCGGTTTCTATGGAGGCTTCATTAAGAAGGCATGATCGATTACATCATTGGCCACTGGTGATCAATTCAGCCTTTAGCCCCTCTGCCCTCGTAGGCCAGTGTGTGGGACCGAAAGTTCCAAGTCTTTAATCATAGGGTTGGTTCCTCTGGCAACCGGCCCTATTCTGAAGCTATCCAGGAGCTCAAGAGTTGCCTCGTTCCAGCAAAGGATGTCACCCAGGAAATCCCAGGGGATTTAGGAACTCTGTATCAGATGCTGCCATCACTCAGGAAGGTACCAAGGTCTTAGGAGCTCTGCCTCAGGAACCAAGAGGCAGAGCCAAATATGTATTTCCGACAGTATCACAATATCACTCAAGGTAGTCTAGGCCCCAAGCCTGCTAAGTGCCAGGCGCTAGGACATATATTCTCTCACTCAGTCCTTCCCACAGACTCAGGAGACAGGTATAACTCTCCCCATTTTACTAAATGAGGAACTAGGCTCAGAAGTTCTGTGCTTCATGCCGAGTCTCAGCACTGGCTCCTGGTGGAGCTGGACCCGAACACTTCCCCTGGTCTTGCTGGTCCCTGAGCAGCTGCCAGTGGCCCTCATGGGACAAGTGGTCTCTGGAGGAGGGCGGCTGCAGTCTGGCAGTCTAGCTTTCTGTCTGAGGGGGCTTGGCTCCTGATTTCCTTCTCTTTGCTTGGTTTGTCTGACTTACAGGCTTTTGGGTAATGACTGGGTCTGAGCACCATGTTTACCCCATGCCCCTAATGAGCAAAGCTGTGAAGGTCCCAGGGCTGGGGGGCAGGTGACCAGAGTGCAGTCTGGAATCTTGGATTTATTTGCTAAGCAGCCTCAGATAGACCCTTCCCCTCTCTGGGATTCGTGTACGCAACTGTATGTACGTGAAAGGGCTTTTGGTTTTTAATCTTTTTTTCCTAATTTTTTTATTGTGTTAAAATACGCCTGACATAAAATGTACTACCTTAACCATTTTTAAGGGTACAGTTTAGTGGTATTAAATACATCCTTCATGTGCCACCCTCACCATCCTCCTGCTCCAGAACTCTTAGTTCTGTAAAACTGGAGCTCTGTACCCATTAAACTACAGCAGCCACCGCTCTACAGCCTGTGTCTATGGATTTTGACTGCTCTAGGCACCACCTATAAGTGGAATCCTACAGTACTTGTCTTTTTGCGGCCACGGGTTTTATTTCTTTTCTTTTCTCTGTCTGGCTGGTTTTGCTTCTCTAGGGTTGTGGGGGTGCTATTTGCATGTGGGTGAGGAGTCCTATCCCCATCCATCCGGCCTGTGTTTTCCTCCTGGCGCTAACTGGCCTCTATCTTTGTCTCTGTCTCCTCTGCCTCCACTCTTGGTTAGCTGACGGTAGGGAAAGTGTCCAGCGGAATAGGGGCTGCAGCTGAAGTCCTGGTCAATCTGTACATGAATGATCACAGACCTAAGGCCCAGGCCACCTCTCCAGACCTGGTAAGGACATGCAACCCCAGCCTTCACCCACAGACACTGGCTCTGGCATCCCAGGGCGGGCACATGGGATGTGGAGCGGATGGCCTGGTCCTCCCGAGGCTCCTCTTCTCTTGGGACCAGAGGGAGCTGAGAATGAGCTGGATCAGGGCAGAAGTTAGAGGGAGGCTGCATTTCCTTAAAGACAGACCTCACTCAGGTCCCCTGTGGTTTTTTTTAAAACAGAACATCTTCCTGCTATCTGTGGCTCTGGAAAACGGCCTGGTAGGAAGGCCCAGGTGAGGCCATGAGCATAATTGAATGGCCCTCACTTTCAGTGTTTAGTGTCCAACCTGAACAGCCTCTTTACATTGGATTGAGAAAAAAGTTATGGGAAAACCATCCCTTTGATTTGAATTCTCACTTTCTCTAAACTAAGCCACTTGCTGCCGTCACCAAGAATTTTAGTTGACAGTTCTTTCAGTTTCCTTTCGGCACGTTGCCGTGGAAATCCCAGGGGTACTGCTACCCTGGCCCGTGTCCTCCCAATTCACAATTAGAACTATAACTCACCAGGATTTGATGCCACCAGCTTTCCTCACCCCGACGTGCGCCACTGCAGGGGAACAGGACACCTAAAACATCAGCGGGCCTTTGTCCAAAACCAGGTGACACTCATCCAGGGACAGATCCTGGAAAGAACATCATGGAGCGGACAGGTGTGTGCGTGAGGCCCACTCCATCAGACCGGAGACACCACTCCCCACTCCTAAACCAGAGCGGCCAACCTGGGGGCGAGCCCCTCCCCGGCCTGCCTGGGAGGACAGTGAACAGCAGCCCCTGTAGAGTTGGGGTCTGGGTTGGGGGCGTTCCTTCCCACCCCTCCCTCTTTGCTGCAGTGGCAGGAACAGGGAGTAGAAGCCCATGAGGTCCCCAGCATTCAGTTTGGAATTTCTAAAAGCCTCGACCAGGCATATGAAGGCTCAGGATAAGCTCTAACACACCACTCTTCTCTCCCCCATCCCCCAGGAATCGATGCGAAAGTCATTTCCCCTGAACCTGGGAGGCAGTGACACGTGTTACTTCTGCAAGAAGCGTGTGTACGTGATGGAGCGGCTGAGTGCCGAGGGCCACTTCTTCCACCGGGAGTGTTTCCGCTGCAGCGTCTGTGCTACCACCTTGCGTCTGGCTGCCTACACCTTTGACTGCGACGAAGGTAACCCCAGGGGCCAGGGCAGCACTGGGCTCTGGACTTGGCCTCAGACATGACCTTGGCCTGTGTTCCTGTCCCTCTGGAGGCTCTAGGATGCCCAACACATCCTCAACAGGAAGTATGATGTCATCAGGAAGGCTGTTCAGGGAGAGTGGCAGCTCCTGCTAGAAGTAGGGGCTGCCTGTGGTCCCAGGGAAGGAGAAGCACCAGCGCTGTGGTGTGGATACCAGGTCCCGGTGGGCACCTCCTGTGTGCCCAGGGCTCTCTGTACCTCTTCTTACGCAGCCTCACCACCTTCCACTGTGCCTGTGTGGCCAAGAAAATCAAACCTGATACCCTCCGTTGCATGCTCAGCAGCACACCTGGCATGCGGTCAGGTGACTAAATGATGCAGGGTTAACATTACTTACATAGTATGTGTCTTAAAATAACCATCATGACATTCCCTTTGATAAATAGCCTAACAGAGATCATTGATGGAGGAATCATGCTCATTGGAATGAACAATTATTTCTAATTTTCAGCATGTGACATTTGCTCTGTCATCTATAGGGAGAGGCAGTATAGCATGGCATTCACATTTACATGCCCTCAAACTAAACTGCCCTGGGTTCGACTCCAGACTGTACCACCCCCTAGTCATGGAACCTTGGGCCTGTCACTTAAACTCTTGGTCCCCCAGATTCCTCATCTGTAAAATGAGGTTAACAGTAGTCCTTAGCGCTCAGGGTGGTTGTGAGAACTAATTAGTTAATTTACGTAAGCATGTGTAGCATTGTGCCTGGCATAAAGCCATTCCTATGTAAATGTCCCCTACTGTTACCATTTTTACCATTGCTATTGTTACCAGCGTAGCAGTGAACAAGGAAGGATTTTCTGGAGGGTGTACAGTGGTCCTGGGCAGTGGCCGGTTTCCCAGTGTGTGCCCTGTCTGGGTCTTTTCCTCCCCATCACTGTTGCCTTTTGCTCTCAGCCTTTCCCCACCTGCCAGGGATTCCACAAAGAAGGATTGAGGGTGTTCATAATTGAAGCTGTCCATTTTGCTGCCTGGCAGTGGGTCTTAGGAAGAAACTTGGCCTCAGTTTGATTTGGGGATTTTTTTTAAATGTTGTCCTATTTATCATAAAGGATGCAGAGGAGCAGCCAGATGGAAGAGAAGCATGAGGTTTGGTAAGGGAGAAGGGACTCAGAACTCCCATGCCCTGTCCAGGCGGGGGCATGCTGCCCTATGGGAGCCAGCACGCGTCCACCATCTAGAAGTTCTGCATGCTTTGAAGACCTTAGCCACATCCCCGGGAGCCCCCATTGCTGGAGCTTGTCTCTGAGGCAGTAAAGAGCCCTACTACCTCATCTCAGTGCCACTTGTTTAAGGAAGGTGACGGAAGTTTGAGCCACCCTGGGCTGTTTCTGTCGTTGCTATTTTCTGACTTGAACAGTGGCAGGCACTTGGCTTTTGTCGACGTTGGCTCCAGTTCACAGGAGAAAAATCTTTCTGTTTGTGTGTGCCTCTTTTTACAGGCAAATTTTACTGCAAGCCTCACTTCATTCACTGTAAAGCCAATAGCAAACAACGGAAGAGACGGGCAGAGCTGAAGCAACAAAGAGAGGTACGTTTGTCTCACACGTGCTGGTGAAACGCGGAAGGCCCCTTGATAAGAGAAGGTTTCCAGGGATCCTCAAAGTCAGGCTTGAGATGACTCACAGATAAAGAAGAAAGCCTCTGCTTCTTGGTGTGGAGGGTTCTTTTGCTTCAGTCTGTTCCACAGCCTCTGGGGTGTGTCCCATTCCAGCTGAGCTCCCAGGGGAGTAGCCGTGCTGGCGTCTCATAAGAAGCGTGGAAGAGGAGAGTGGCAGGGATGGGGTGATATGCTCAGCCACACAAAAGCCACGTGGTCCTCTGTACCTGGAGCCCACCTGGCCACAAGGTGCTGTTTGTAAGAATGCCTGGTGTGGGACAGACCCTTCCACAGTTTCCAACTCCTCTCCCAGGCTCCTGAAGTTAAAAAAGTGACCAGCCCACACTGCATTTATAGACGGTTTGTGGAAGCATCTCTTCTGGGATCTCTTAGCAAATATCTTCTCTCTGGCTTGATTAATTATCTACCACTAGCAACAACCCATAACTTACAACTTTTTTCTAATTACCCAAATATATAGGTTCAGTGTAAAAAATGGGAATGAACTATAAAGAAGCAAAGAGGAATCACCTGTGACCACTCTACCCTAAGAAAGCCACAGTTCACATTTTGTAACCTCCCTTTCCAGGCTCTTTTCTATGTGAATATATTTTACGCCAAGTGGAATCCTATGCCTACAGTTTTATATCCTTCCTTTTCTTCACTAACTCTACATCAAGAATAGTTTCCCATGACATTAAAAATTCTGTTGGAGGGCTGGGCACGGCTCACGCCTGTAATCCCAGCACTTTGGGAGGCCGAGGTGGGTAGATCATGAGGTCAGGAGTTTGAGACCAGCCTGACCACATGGTGAAAACTCATCTCTACTAAAAATACAAAAATTAGCTGGGCATGGTGGCACGCACCTGTAATCCCAGCTACTTGGAAGGCTGAGACAGGAGAATCACTTGAACTCGGGAGGTGGAGTTTGCAATGAGCCAAGACTGCGCCATTGCACTCCAGCCCGGGACAACAAAGCAAGACTCTGTCTCAAAAAAAAAAAAAAATTCTCTTGGAGCATAATTTTTAATGCCTTTAGAAGATTCTAGTCTATAAGTGGTCAATAATTTACTTCACTACTCTGTATTACTGTATCTTTACATCATTTGAACTTTTTATCTTATAACTGTTTTTACAGTGCACATCCTGGTATGCATATAACTATCCAATTTCAATTTACTTGATGTGTATCATTAGGAGTGAGATTGCTGATTAAAGGCATGCATATTTTTGAAGGCTCGTGACCCCTGTGGTCAGTTGGCCCCCTGGAAAAGCTGTGCCCGTGTTCAGCACCAGCTTCAGCATGAGTCGGGGGCTGAGATGATTGTGGGGCTGGCTGCAGGGTCTGTCGAGTTCGGTTTGTCTTGGCTCTCTGTGTGCTTTGCTGAAGCAGTCGTCTGGAAGACTTGTGCACTCATGCCCTCATTTCAATCTCTTTCTAGGAGGAGGCAACATGGCAAGAGCAGGAAGCCCCTCGGCGAGACACTCCCACCGAAAGTTCTTGCGCCGTGGCCGCCATTGGCACCCCGGAAGGCAGTCCCCCAGGTATCTCCACCTCCTTCTTTAGGAAGGCGCTGGGCTGGCCCCTCAGGCTGCCGAGGGACCTGCGTAACTGGATGCAGGGACTCCTGCGAGCCATTGGCCTCCATGTCAGGGACAATGCTTACAACTACTGCTACATGTACGAGCTCCTGAGCCTGGGGCTGCCGCTCCTCTGGGCGTTCTCTGAGGTCCTGGCAGCCATGTACAGGGAATCTGAGGGCTCCCCTCGAGAGCATCCGCAACTGGCTGCTCAGGTGCTTCCCAGTCAAGCTCCGCTGACACGCCTGGCTGCCCCAAAGTGCCTTCACATTTCCAGGGTTCAGCTGGCAGTGCGCTTGCAGTTTGCTCAGGCTCTGGCCGGGAAGCCTAGCATTCTCTAAGCAATTAGCTCTAAGCCAGAGTTTCACGTGGGCCACCTCCGCCTGGCCTTATCAGGGTGAACATCCACTCGTGATGCTAGGGCCAGGGGCGATATGAAGGATCTTTTCTGTAGCTTTGTACTTTTATATGTATACACCAAAGTGAGCCATATTTCTGGGTTTACATTTCAATTTTTTAATAAGCCTAGAGAAAGCATTTTTTTATATGAGTGTGAGTTTTTCTAAATATGGGGGTTTGAAGTTTGCAACCAGCTTTATAAACCCCTTCAACATTGCAGTGAGTTGTCAGAGCCACTGCCTGCGAAGTGAATGATTTAGCATTTTACATACATGAAAGTGAGTGTGCCACCTCCTGACCAGTGCCTTTTGACCAGTGCCTTTTGACCAGATGCCACTTGTCAGCAGCAGGGTACTTTTTATAACATCAAAGCATGATCATTTTAGAAGAAGAGATAAAGGGCAGAATAGAATTCAGCCTACAAAAGCACAGAGTAGTGTGTGGTTGGCTGTTATCTGTGCCCCTGGGGGGGGGACTATTTCGCTCCCTTGTTTTGATGTTAAATAGTAGCTTAAAGGCTTCTCCACCCCATATCAAATCACAGCCAAATGACAGAGAACCAAGAGTTTCAACAGATTTTACAAACATACATTTTCTCTTCCCACTAATGGGCACTGCAGTGCCAGCCTACTGGCGTTTGACCACGGAGCTGATGCGGTGCTGAAGACAAGCGCTTTCAGCTGATGTCATTTTAGCCCCTACGGCTCCCATCAGATCCCGCAGCCAGGCTGCAGGCTGAGCCAAGGGCATGCAGGGTCCATATGGGTCAGGCCGAGTGGAGTGGAAGACTCTGCCCGCTCATGTGGTATCCTTAGAGACTGAGGGGGTTTGTTTGCACATCGGGCTGTTGCTGGGAAGTGTGGCCTGCCCAGTGAGCATTGCCTGTGGACATCCTGACTGCTTAGCTGCTCCACTGCCATGCATATGTGGTCAAAACAGAAACCATTTTCACACTTCCCTGGCGAAGGAATGGGTCTGACCTCCAGGGAAAGCTCTACTGTATCTTGACTGGCAGGGAGGGCTGGGAGTGGAAGCTGCTTATGGACTGATCCAAAGGAAACATGCCTTAGTAAGGGTAAAAATGAACATGTGGGCCCTCCTACATTCCTCACTGTGGGTATCTGGAAGAGTCCTCAGCTCTCCCTACTCCACGCTGCCTAGACATGCACAGCTGCAGGGTCTGGCTGAACAGTCAGGAGGCTATTGGAGAAAGGCCGTCTGCAGTGCTCAGTGTATCAGGAGTTGCTGGACCCAAGATAGCTCTGTGCAGTTATCACTAGAGATGCCTCTGGATTAACTAAGAGGGGTGCCTGGGTGTGGGTGAGGAGCCAGAGCTCTTGAGAGCTTTGAGATGATAAGTTTATATGGGGTGGAAAGAAACAAGGAGGTGCATTTTTGCAAATACTTCCCTGAAATCCTTGGGAAAAACAGAGGCATGGCCGTGGCCAACTCTGTGGGAGCTGGCACCTCTGTCCTTGTTGGCACTGTTCTCAGTCCCATGACTTGCATGGTATTTTCTCCAATTTTTGCTGGGATTTTAATGTTCAACATGGTGGGAGGAGCCCTTGATTCCTTTTGTTTGATTATAGAAAGCAAATTCTTGAGATCATGATGTGAACGGCCCTGTTATTGTGATTATCTTCAGCTCAGGGTAGGCTGAGATGCTTTGTGGAGTGCTCCATGAAGCCAGAGTCAGAATCTCTAAGACTGTCATGTACAGCCATAAAGAGACTGGTTCGAATTGCTGTGGTGAGACGGTGTGCCTGTCAGGACTTTGAGATGTTGATATGCTCTGAGACCTTGAACCTTTCTGGTAGGCAGCACCAACACACAGGGGTGGACCCCAGAGGGTGAGTGCCTCTAGGCCTCCACAACATATTTGAGAATGAGTAGGAGAGGCTAGAGTAAAATGGGGGCAGAGAGGATACTGGGGACAAGACGCAAACTCTGTGCGTCCACTCTTATAAATCAGTAGCTGGTCACAACCAGAAAGGTTCATCTCTCCTAAGCAAACAGGGGATGTTTCCCTTTTTCAATAGTTGCCTTATTTTCGACACCAGTGCCTTCTCGTGATGTTCATTTCCTTTTCTCCCCCACACTAAGATGTCTTTTCTGTCCTTCTCTTTCCAATCTCACACCATGGCCATCAGTTCATTTCAGCCTTCCAGTGCTACACCCACTTCTTGGCTGACACATTTCTGCTCTGAGGTGACTGGTTTTCTTGCCAATTTTCAGAGAGTGGTACTAACCCCCCACCCGCTTTCCGCACCCCGTCCTCCCCGCCAGTGGTACCGGTTGCGCTAACTGTGTCTTGCGTACTGATGGACTCATTTGGTGGCATGGTTGGTTAACAGCATGGGGGAGGTGTTCAGCTTCAGAGTCATGTCTGTGTCTATTTCCCGTGGAGCCGGCAGCCTGGTCAATCCCAAGTGCATGTCCCGCCTCTCCTCTCTCCCTCGGGCATACTTGCGTGCATGCTTCTCCAGTTGTACCTGCGAAGCCACCTTACTTTCTTGGGAGGGTCGACCCTGATCTTGAGACAGTACCACAAGGTGGGCTCTGTCACCTTTGAAAAGAACACTTGTTGAGCAGCCTCCAAAAGCTCATACACACCAGCCTCTTCTTAAATTGGCTCTAATGTGAAGATTGTTAATGTCGTTGATCAGAACCATAGGTGATTCTTTGGAGGGATTTAAAAAACGTAATTATTCCCCAGGCCTCATCCCAAGCTTGACCCATGCTCTGTAGGTTGAACATGTGATCACAAATATTCTAGCAAATCCTGCCTTGGTTGCAGCCTGCACTGTAGATCAAGGGTTTTGCTGTGGCTTTTCTTATCTGCTTTGGCTCATAAAGCCCCAGATGATGCCAGAGCTTCAGTTAGAGCCATCTTCATCCCAAGCAGGGATATCTTTGAGAAATGACTCAGTTCTGCCCCAGGCCCCTGTGACTCTGCTTAAAGCACACATTCCTGCTGACTCTTGTACCTGCGGCAGCAGGATAGTCACTAACGCGCTCTTAATGAGAAACAACACACCAAGCACGGTGGAGCTGTCCTAGGCAACCCCTGCAGTCTCAGGCTGCGGTGGGCGTCTGTCCTGCATGCGACCCAGACCGCCCTGACCCCTAGGCCTGCCTACCCGGCCCTGCATGCTGCGCGCTCGCTGCATTTGTGCAGATCCTGGCCAGTACCAAGTTGTTGCTCTTGTCTTATCTTCTCTTACAGAGTCTCCCCTCCCTTTATAGAATGTCAACCAAAGAGTGCCCTCCTCCCCTCTCAGCCTCCTCTTTAGCTAGCCTCCCCCACCTCATCACTACGCATGTCTGTGACCTTTGGTAATCATTTACAGTGCCACACGGAACCCTGTATTTTGCACACAGCAAAACAATGTTTAGCTTTATTTATGGTATTTGATGCTGTAAATGGAAATAAATATTGTTCTTTATAAAGCTCATTGTTTCCTCTCTTTCTTTGCCGTGGAAGCTTCTAAAACCTCACACACAGGGATTGGGTCCCCTTTTCCCGTAACTGCTGGCGGGACTTGCACTTGAGGTGACACGGGACTCTGGGGCTGCGCTCAGCACTCTGAAAGGAAATATTACCCAGGGGTAATATTTGGAAACTGTCACCAACGCTCCTGGGCCGGGCTTTGGGGTCTCTTTCTTGAACACTCATTGTACTTTGCTGTTCTAGACGCTGGGCATAGTGGATGAGGGTCAGTGTCCCCTCAGCGATTAGAAACAGACTGTACTGACAGCTACCTGCACCCAGTTGCCCCGCCCATCCAAGCGTGGCTCTACAGGAGAAGCTTCTCTCTATGAACCTTACACTAATTTAGGCTCCCATATAGCAAAGGTTGGTCTTGAACATTTCACGCTGGTCCACAGCTGAGTGGCAAGTGGAAGGTAAGGAGGAAGGACTGGACGTCAGTCTCAGGATGGCAGTGAACTTGGCAGTGTTTGCATCAGCCCGTCCTTTATTCCTCAGAGACCTCTCCTGTCCCCAAAGGCTCAGGGCATTCAGTGTCTATGGTGTGAGGCCTAGCGCCACCCTAAGTACAGCATCCATGCTAGGTCCCGGGCAACTCTAGGCTGTGTTCAAGGGAAGATTTGGAGCCTCACTCGGCTAGCCTTGGCAGTGCCAAAGTCATCTGGTCTCAGCCTCCCCCAGGTGGGATGCCTGCCATTGCCTGGCTGGGGGTAGCTGGGCCTCTGACACTGGTATGAAGTCACCTGTGAACTTCATGAGGTCCCTGGCACCTCCAAATGGGTGTTCCTGAGGCTCTGGTCTCTGATACCTGGATCTACCTTCAGAGCTGCCTCAGGTCATGACCAAGGGTCCTGTACTCTTACCCTGGTAACATATTTTCACTTCCATTCAAGGAGGGGTGTTAGGGACTGTACGGCAGGTGCTGGGCTGTGCAAGTGACTCATTCCTTGCACAGGAATGAGAAGACAAGACAAGAGCAACAACTTGGTACTGGCCAGGATCTGCACAATGCATTCATTTGTTCAGCAAGTTTGTTCTAGGCCTCATTCCAAGCCCTAGATACAGCAGGGAACCATGCAAAGTCCCCACACCTCCCTGCACCTTAGAAATGTGGCTCAGTCTTGCTGTACTAGATGAGATCTGTTGTATTTAACTGTGCATATGCTCATTTGTTCATTCAACTGCATGATATTTCCTGAGCATCTACTATGGGCTAGGTATACAGCAGGGAATAAAGCAGACAAAAATCCTCACTTTATTGCCAAAGCGTGACACCCCAAAAGGTGTTACACTAATAAAGGAGTCCGTAGTCACGACACGTGAGGAGTACTTTATGCTGATCTTGCCAGTCCTTGCCAGCCCTGGAGACTCACAAGATTCATTAGCATGTTAAGTCTCTGAGGCATATTCACAGAGAAATGTAATCAGCTTTGTGAAAGTCAGCTGTCCAGTACTTACTTGAACATCTTGTTCTGGTTTTGTTTTGTTTTTTTTAATATTGCATTCTACATACATAGTTTTGGTACAGTAGTCTTTAATTAAGAGATATTGGATTACAGACTTAAAACTTTAAAAGTAAAACCGTAGAATTAAATATTGAATCAAATTAAATATTGATTAGATCTGAGGTGATAACTTTCTAAGCGTGAATCCTCTAATAGGAAGAAGAACACAGAGGAAAAACATGACATAAATCTGATTGTATGAGTTGTTAAAACTTAATGTAGAATAATAAAATATTAAGTAGACCATTAGACTAGGGAAAATGTGAACTAAATGTTATAACAAAGAAGTTCCTTGCATACTATTTTCAAAGTTCATTAAAACCAGATGTTCATGGGCACCTTTCACAGTGTAGATGATCAGTTAATATTTGTTGATTAAAGAGTCAATGATAAATAGGCAAAGACTATGAATAGGCAGTTTACACTTAAGCAAATTTTAAAAAGTAAACAGTACATTTGCAAAAGTATTCCTACTTGGTTTTTAAAGGAAGTAAATTAATTATGGTGCACACGGGCCAGGTGCAGTAGCTCACACCTGTAATCCCAGCACTTTGTGAGGCTGAGGCGAGCAGATCACTTTAGGTCAGGAGTTCAAGACCAGCCTGGCCAACATGACAAAACCCTGTCTCTATTGAAAAAAATAATAATAACAAAAATTAGCTGAGCATGGTGGCGCATGCCTTTAATTCCAACTATTGAGAAGGCTGAGGCACGAGAATCGCTTGAACCCAGGAGGCGGAGGTTGCAGTGAGCTGAGGTTGTGCCTCTGCACTCCAGCTTGGGTGATGGAGTGAGACTCTGCCTCAAAAAGAAAATAATAAAAATAACGGTTCACCTACTGAATTAGTAAAGAAAAAAGTAAAATTGATGGTAAGAAAAAAATATGAACTTCATCCTGAGTATAGAGTAAAAGGTAAACTCGGAGAATCTTTTTCTGGGAAGCAATGTGACAACCCTGATTAAGATCCAGAAAAAGGTTCTGACCTCTTGGCCTAGTAATTCTACTGCAGAGAATTTATCCTGAGGGAATAATCCGGCAGAAGAAATAAATCTCTGTGCAATTTGAATGTGTAAGTCAGTCAGCCAGAGTGGGTGGACTGTTCTTTATTTCTGTAAACCCATTCATTTTCACAACTTAAGAAAAAAAGGCGTAATTAAGTAAAAGAAGTTACTGCATCTTTGCCTGCCCCCCAGCCAGCTGTTATATAGGGAATGTTTTCTCTGTGCCAGGGACTGGGTCAAGAACCTATGTGCAGAACTTTGTTAGCTCTTCACCTCCTCGTGGCAACCTTGAGGTCAGTACTTATGTTAAAGAAGCTCCTGTTAAAGACAGTCACTGATACTAGGGAGGCAGAGGCGAGTCTAGCGCCATGTCTTCCACTGTGAAGGGACTGAGTCCCACAGCCCAGGCTAGGAGTCGGGTGCCTGCTCTAAGAGGACCTCGGTCATGATGAGGGCCTGGGCTCCACCAGAGACCAGGCTTTGCTCCCAGCGCTTGATACTGACTCAGTGGCTTTGCACAGATCCCTCTGTGGACTGGGGCTAAGGATGCCTCTCGTGTAGGGTTTTGGAAGGTGTTTGGCTCTCAGGACAGCCAGATCTCTTTGGCATGTTCTAGATAGCACTTTCCTGATTTTGCGCATCATAGAGTGCCCAGAGGAAGACTTGTCTCGAGCATTCTCGATTAACTGGGGCTCAGAACACCTGACAGGGCATCTTCAGGTTGGGAACTGGACAGCAGTCCTGATTCACGCTTGGTGGCACCATGTGTTTCTCTCCAGTTTTCTGATTCCCCAGCCTTCTTAAAGGCAACAGCCACCTCCCTTAGGACACCCAGGGCTCAGCTTTGGGGCTCCCCTTCCCTCCCACCACCTGCCAGCGGACTTTGGTATTGCCTTAGTGAATGCCCGAGTCTCAGCAAAGAGGGAGCACAGGCTCTCACTTTGTGCCCAGCTGCCCACTTGACATCCACACCTGATGTCTGTTGTGCATGTCCAGCCCAAATGCCCACCTCCAACTGCTCATTTTCCCCAAAACAGGCTGCACCCTTAGCTTTGCCATTGCTGGAAACTGCAATTCCCCTTTTCTTGTTCCTCAGCCCAAAGGCCCTGGAGGCATTCTTGACTCTTCGTTCTCTTGACCCCACACTAAATCCATCAGCAAATTCGAGGCACAGCCAGAACTTGTGCACTCCTCACCACCTCCACACTAACCGGCCTCAGCCGCTGTCATCCAAGTTATTGCAGTCACCCCTCTGAGGCCTCCTGCTTCTCCCTTCATCCCTAAAACTCTTCAACAAAACAGCTAGATTATCCTTTTATTTATTTATTTATATTTGTTTGTTTTGAGACAGTGTCTCACTGTGTCACCCAGGCTGGAGTGCAGTGGGTGGCATGATCTCGGCTCACTGCAACCTCCGCCTCCCAGATTAAAATGATTCTCGTACCTCAGCCTCCCGAGTAGCTGAGACTACAGGCACCTGCCACCATACCCAGCTAACTTTTTGTAATTTTAGTAGTGACAGGGTTTCACCATGTTGGCCAGGCTGTTCTCGAACTCCTGACCTCAAGTGATCCTCCCCCCTTAGTTTCCCAAAGTGCTGGGATTACAGGTGTGAGCCACTGTGCCCAGCCTGGATGATCCTTTTAGAATGTACATCTCATCACTGCTCAAAACTCTCCAGCAGCTCTTCAGCTCACTGCAAGCAAACGCCAAAGGCATGATGGATTCAAAGGCCTCTGTGGGGTCTGGCCCCTACTCTGACCTCTCCTACTTGCCCTTGCACACTCTGACCCAGCCACATTCTCTCTTTGAGCCTTTGTGCTGTCTCTTCCCCTCTGCCAAGAACGCCCTTCCCCGGCATTCATATGGCTGAGCCTGTCCCTTATTCAGATCTGTCCATGTGTCCCCCAATCCCCACAGTGATATCTACCTTTAGTCCTGAGACCTGCACTCCCTGGCAATCCTGCTCCCTCTTACCCTACTAGACAGTTTTTCCACTGCACGCATTTATTGCCTTCTACATATTACTGTGTGATTCACTCCTTTATTATGTGTATTGCTTACTTATGTTTTCCAACCTTGCTGGAATGCAAGCCCCATGACGGCAGATGTCTTGGTTTCCTTTGAATGTTTGTATAACCCTGACAGAACAGTGCTTAGCACATAGTGGGCCCTCAAAAAATGCGTTTAAAATATATGCCCTCTGTCCTGGACCTCAGATGGCAGAGCATGCACCCATCTTGGGCTGGGGAAGGTCTGGCTGGCATCTAGCATGTTCAGGAGGGAGACCTGGAGGAAGAGAAGTCTGACGTGGTGTGTCCTGGCTGCCGCTGCAGACCCGCTGATTGTGAGAAGGGAGTTTTGATGTTGCTTCTATTTTGCCTTCTGAGGGCATCATCTTCATGTACATCTCTTGGCAGAGCTGGGTCTGCACAGCAGCAGGTGGTCCTCAGGTGCCTCCTCTCAGGGACAAGCCAAGGTTGCGGCAGAGAGCGGTTCCAGCAGCATCCCCTTTGGGGCATCAAGGCCCAGGCCACTGGCCTCACACACATCCTCTGTCCCCTCTTCACTGTGCCTTGCTCTGGGGTCCTGACACAGGAATCCAAGTGGCAGATGTGAGACAAGGGACAGGCTGTGGAACACTCTACCCATCATAACCTGGGCTGGCAGGTATGACCCCCATGCCAAGGCATATGGATGGCTCAGCATGGCTTTGACCCCCTGAGTCCAGTTATCCTGCAAGTGCCTATAACTGAAACCAAGAAATGCTCCCTGCCCGGCAGCAGAGGGGCTGGGGAAGCTGGGGACCCACCCTTAGATGAAGAGGACAACTTCCATTTGTAGGAGCCTCGAAGTGCCAGAAGATCAGATTTTCTCTTTCCCACCCCCGGCCCACACCAGCCCCTGGCTGTGACTCCCCTTGGGGACATGTGGCAGCTGGATGGGGATTGCTCAGTGCTGGGGTCACGCTACTGCCCTGGCCGGGGCCTGAACAGAAGGGAAGGACAGTGAGCCCCAGGCTACTTCCCTTCCTGCTTTAGGGGGTTGCTGCTGGGCTGCCTTCCCAGAAGCTTAGAGTTATTCCTGCCCACCTCATTCAGAGAAACGTGGGTATAGGTCCTGGCTGTGCCCAAAGCTGGAGGCTCACAGCTGGCGAGACACGGTGCCTATAGTGGCTGAAGAAGAGTCCAGAGGTTGCATTTTCATGCAGGGACGAATAGAGTAAAATGTAAGCCTGAAGGAAGATGCAACCTTTGGCAGGTGGTGCCAAAGCCTCGGCCCTTCCCCATGGCCGTCAGCAGAGCTGAGCTGCTCCTCCTGTGAAGGCCTCATCCTGGACACTGGGCCAGACACAGGGAAATGCCAGCCACAGGCAGCCGGCGATCTGGCACCAGACCTCGGCACACGGCTCCCTCTGGATTCCAGGTCTCCCCCACTGAGGTGAGGGGTGGGAGCACATGCTGAATCTTCCCAATAGCTCTGTGGGCTCCACAGTAGCAGGGGCTGTTTCTTTGCTAACAGCAGCAGGTCTGAAGCCTTTTCCTTGGACCCTGCCTCTTTTCTTCTCTCTTCTCAGCCACTACAGTCACCGTGCCTGACGAGCTGTGCCTTTTCTCTAAAGGGCCACACACTGAAAAGGACCTTGGCACTGGCATTGACAAGTCTTCCCAGAGCAATTGCGGCATCCCCTGGCAGTGGGCAGAAGGGCTGCCTACCGCAAGCATCTTCCTAGGGCCCTATCTTATCCCATTTGGGGGCTTGTGGTATCCCCTCTTACAAGAGGGCAGGGAGGCCACTCTGCTCGGAATCCCAGACACCTGCCTGTGAGTCTCAGATGCCCTCCCTGCCCTTCTCCGGCCGGGCTCTGTATCGAAAGGCATATAGCCCTTGCAAGTTACCTTTTCCAGCTCCCTTGCAACTGGCTTCCTGTTATTTTGACCACTGGAAGCGCTGGCTGGGGCTGGAGGGCAGGATGCAGGGGAAGCCAGGGTGTCCCCTCCCAGCTCCCTGCCTTGCAGCGGTGTTGTGGCCTCTGCGCTCTGGTGGCACCAGCTTGTCCCCTTGTTCCTCTGCCGTGGAGGGATGGTGGCCTGCTGCTGCTTGTCCCTGGGTTGCCTCATCATCCCTGTTTGGCTTTTGCTCTTTCAACACCCCTGCAGTTCATTTCCTGTCTGGATGCTTCTGTTGAACTCCCTGGCTTGGTTCTGTCTTCCTGGCTGGATCCTGATCCTCTTAGTTTTGCTGCTTTCTTTCCCAACTTTTTTCTGCAGAGAGAACAGTGGACAGGGGCCAAAAGTGGCTCTGGCCATTAGGAGCTGTGTAACGTTGGACAAGTGTGATAACTCCTCCAAGCCTTGGTTTCCCTTCCTGCAAAGTGGGGGGTAACAGCAGCACACGGGAAGCCTGTTGCATTGTCATCTCCCTGGGTTCTGGGGGTGAGTGGGAAGAGTCTCAGACTTGAGTAGAAAGCAGCAGCAATTTCGCCAGCAGAAACAGGGAGCGCCGCGCCTCTCCCTAACCCTGTGGCAGGCTGCTGGGAGCTGTGTGAGAGGACAGACATTTCCCCAGACCCTGCCTCGCTCTGCCTTTCCCAGGCTTGTAGGTAGCCCTTGGACCCAGCACTTAGGATTTTTGGAGCCTCATCTTTCATCAGGGAGCAGGTATCAGGCCAGAGCTGAGATGAGGCTGAGGTGCTCAGTTCTGGGCAAAGCTGCTTCGTGCCACGGACTGGCAGCAACTGCTCTGCAGGGTGCTGGATCCTTCTCCTCACCCCTGACCCCTAAGTCCCTCCTCTCTTGTCATCCCCCATACCCCGTTAGAGTTCTTGATTCTCCAAACGAGCAAAGATGACGTCAAGCAAAGTCTTAAGCAAAGATCAGTCAGCCTTGGGGAGGCAGCAAGAGAGCTGGTGGTGTGGGCATGCAGCACAGGTGAGCACACCTGGCTCTTCACCTGGGGCTGGCCACAGGTACAGCTGCTCTGTGCCCCGCAGCCAGCGGCCCAGCCTGCAGGGACACCCAGCACTGTGCACTCCCTGGCTGGCCTGGTGGGCGTCTCTCTGGACTCCACTCTTCCACTCATGCAGTGACAATGCTAATGGCATTCTCTGAGGGCTGTTGGGATGCGAGGGTGGATGAAGGTGGAGTGCTCAGCAGCATGTGGGCACTTGATGAGTCAGGGTTGCTTTTGTTACTGTCCTTAGTATTATTTTCAGTATTTGTACTAGCACTGCTAGTATTACTGCTATTATATGGACACAGAGGGAGATGTCTGCGAATGAAAAGAGATGTGTGGAAGTAGCCACTTGACGGGAGGAATCTCCTCCCAGGGGTGGCACTGAATCCCATAAAAACCCAGCAATAGCCATTGGCCTGAGCCTTAGAGGGCAGATGTCGGGGGAGGAGCTTGGCCTCCTTTGGGGCTTCTTGCCTGGGCCCCTGGCAAAGGGGGCCCCAGAGAAAGTACCAGCTTCTTTTGTAGAGTCTCTACCTCAATACTGCCCCTGAGCTGCCCTGATGTTGGGGCTCACTGTGAGAGACACTGGCCCCGGCCCTGTGTAGTGAGGGGCCATCCGTCAGCCATGACCTTCACCCTCCTGAAGCCCAGGGAGCCAGGCTAAGGCCCGGCCTCTTCCATCTCTCCATGGAAAGAGGAAAGAGAAAAGTGGGATGCTGGATGTTCCTCACAGGTTTGGTCTGGGCTCTGAGGCATAGGGACTGTGGGTCTGGTGAGACCTGGCGTGGCTAAACCAGGCGTGGCTAAGCTCGCCTCGGCCTCCTGCAGCCGCCTCAGCCCCCACTAAGCCACCCTGGACTCCACCATTCTCTCCCCCTCATCCCCAAGCCCAGTCACAGCAGTGCCTTTAACCTAAAACTACTGTTGCATGGAAGTCCGAATCTCCCTCCCCTTCTGCCTCTTCCATACCTCGCTCTTACATGCTTTATCTTATCGCGTAGATATTTGTGAACATGCCTTATCTCCCTTGTGAGACAAAAAGAGGTCCTTGAAGGCAGGGACTGTGGTGGGAGGTTCATCCCCAAACCCCCAGCACAGGCCTGAGTCCGAGGAGGACGCAGTCATCGTCTATTGGATATGCAAGCATTTGGGCACACAGCTCACAGGCACACACCTGCCTTTACTCAGATAGAAGCCAGGCATGGAGCTGGGTCTTTGCACAGTCATTCTATGTAACAAGCCTCCCAAATCTCAGTGGCATAGATGGCACCTATTTCTTGCTCAGGAGCCTGTGGGTTGACTGAATAGCTCAACTTCAAGCTGTAGGTATAAGGGAGAGGAAGGCTCCCCCTGGGATTGGCTGGGTTGGACTCCAGGATATAGGTTGGGTCCAGGTCTGTTCCATGCATCCTCCATCAGGGACCCTGACTGAAGGGGTGGTGACCACCTGGGACAAGCGCTTTTCATGGTAACCTAGCAGGAGCATGAGTGACAGCCAGCCAGCAAGCCCACTTAAAGCCTCTGCTCATGTCCCATCCATAAGTTGCCACAGGTCAAAGCAAGCTTTGCTCCCAAGCCTCGCATCCATGGGACAGGGCTATGCACCCCACCAATTCCAGTGGGAAGGACTGGAAAGTCACAGGACAAAGTGCAACTCTGTTATAGGGAGGGAGTGAAGAACTGGGAGCACTTTCCAGCCAAAACTCCCAGCACGAAGGTCACGCAAAACAGTGTCCATGCGTGGTTCTGTGTTCACAGACACGCAGACTACCCCCCGTCCTCTGACAGAATAGATGACCGTGTGCTGGTGTTTTAACCTCTTTGTGCTTGAGTTTTCTTTTTCTTTTTTTTTAAGTGTATATATATATATATATATATATATATATTTTATTACATTTTAGGTTCTGGGGTACATGTGCAGAACAAGCAGGATTATTGCATAGGTACATACATGGCAATGTGGTTTGCTGCCTTCATCCCCATCACCTATATCTGGCATTTCTCCCCATGTTATCCCCTCCCCCAACTCCCCCACCCCCCTGCTGTCCCCTCCCCTAGTCCCCCCCCAACAGACCTCAGTGTGTGATGCTCCCCTCCCTGTGTCCATGTGTTCTCATTGTTCAACACCTGCCTATGAGTGAGAGCATGTGGTGTTCGGTTTTCTGTTCTTGTGTCAGTTTGCTGAGAATGATGGTTTCCAGCTTCATCCATGTCCCTACAAAGGACACGAACTCATCATTTTTTATGGCTGCATAGTATTCCATGGTGTATATGTGCCACATTTTCCCTGTCCAGTCTATCATTGATGGGCATTTGGGTTGGTTCCAGGTCTTTGCTATTGTAAACAGTGCTGCAATGAACATTCGTGTGCATGTGTCCTTATAGTAGAACGATTTATAATCCTTTGGATATATACCCAGTAATGGAATTGCTGGGTCAAATGGAATTTCCATTTCTAGATCCTTGAGGAATCGCCACACTGTCTTCCGCAATGGTTGAACTAATTTACACTCCCATCAACAGTGTAAAAGTGTTCCTATTTCTCCACATCCTCTCCAGCATCTGTTGTCTCCAGATTTTTTAATGATCGCCCTTCTCAACAGGCGTGAGATGGTATCTCAATGTGGTTTTGATTTGCATTTCTCTAATGACCAGTGATGATGAGCGTTTTTTCATGTGTTTGTTGGCCTCATGTATGTCTTCTTTTGTAAAGTGTCTGTTCATATCCTTTGCCCACTTTTGAATGGGCTTGTTTGTTTTTTCTTATAAATCTGTTTTAGTTCTTTGTAGATTCTGGATGTTAGCCCTTTGTCAGATGGGTAGATGGCAAAATTTTTTCCCATTCTGTTGGTTGCCAGTTCACTCTAATGATTGTTTCTTTTGCTGTGCAGAAGCTCTGGAGTTTAATTAGGTCCCATTTGTTTATTTTGGCTTTTGTTGCCAATGCTTTTGGTGTTCTAGTCATGAAGTCCTTGCCTATGCCTATGTCCTGAATGGTTTTGCCTAGGTTTTCTTCTAGGGTTTTATGGTGGTCTGCCTCAGTAATGGCAGACTGCCTCGATAGTGGTGGACTGCCTCGGTAATGTCAGATGCCCTTTCCCCTACAGAGCTGGACCGTCCCGGGTCCAGCTGTGCTTGCTGTGAAACTCTCAATCCAGAGCATTTCAGATTGCTGATCTTTGTGTGGGTGGGATGGTCTGAGCCAGATCACCTGGCTCCCTGTTTTAGTCCCCTTTTTTTCAGTTGAATGGGCGACTTGTCTCCCAGGCATTCCAGTTGCCAGTTGAAACGATGCCCGGATTCGTGTGAGTTTTTGTCTGGAGACCCACTGCACTGGCTGTTTCCACACTGGCGACTCATGGCGCTTTTCCGCCCAGAAATCTCCTGGTCTGTGGGCAGTAAAAATTCGTTTGGAAATGCAGTGATTACTAACCCTCTGTGTTTTCACTGGGAACTGTAATCCAGAGCTGTTCCTATTCGGCCATCTTGGATCTCTTCCTGTGCTTGAGTTTTCTCAGCAGGAAAATGGGGGGTAATAACAATGCTTTTCTGAGAGGATTGTGTGAGATTTAATAGACTTAATACATGTCAAATGCTCTAACAATTCTTGGTATGTATTGCACACACAATAAAAGTAAGCTGCTACTGCTTTTATTATGACTAATGCTGCCACCACCACCACCACCACTGCCGTGTCATTATTATTATGTAGCAGAGCATCTGATTATATTCCTCAAATGCCTTCCATCCCCAGTTACACTAATTTAGAAGTGTAGACACGTGTACACAGCAAGCATCTACATACACCAGGGGCTACAAACTAGCAACCCACTTGCTCAGTCTGCTGCAGACATGTTTTGTTTTGATCTATATGATATTTTAAGACAAGGTATTTCACATAAAAATCAAAATGTCTTGTTCATCTTCACAGGTGGTAAATACAGTTAGGGAAGAGATTCGCTCTCCCAGAGAGAATTCATGGGTAAAAAATGAGAGGGCTCAGGTGGATGCATGGAGAACCCAGTTGTTGAAGGATTGGTTGGAATCCTGGATGGCAGAGAGAAAATGTCCCCAGGAGCAGGGACGGGGCAGGCTCAAGGACCGCAGGAGGGCCCCCAACATCCTGCGAATTGGACTTAGCAAGAAGGAGGCCACTTCAGACTGTGCTGGGGCAGTTTGGGAGCGGCGGAGGCACAGGCATGATTATAGGGATAGGGGGTTGATAAAGAAGAGGAGAGAGAGAAGAGTGTAGCTAAGCCTTCCATGAAGCTTGGCTGGGAAGGAATAAGAAAGAGTAGGCTGGGGCTGGGAGTGAGGACTGGGATTAAAAGGAGTTTCGTAAACAGAAGGCTTTCAGCACATTTAAATACAGACAGGAAAGGTTCAGTAGACAAAAGAGAACACAAGTATGATGCTGCAGAGAGGGAGGAGGGAAGTGAGAGGCAGCCACGTTCAGGTGAAGGCTCCACCTTAGGAAGGAAAAGTGACACCTGTTCTCTGGACACTGTCCCAGGGAGTTGATGTCACCCAGCTAGTTAGTGGCCAAGACAGAGCTGGGTGCATTCATTCATGAACTCATTCAGCAGACACTCACTCATCGCCTACCCTTCGCCAGGGACCACCCTAGCAACAAATGAAACAGACAAAAATCACTGTTTACATTCTAGTCACAGAAGAGACAATAAACAAAATGAAAAAGAAAATTGTATAGTTCATCAGAGGCTGAGACACACTATGAATAAAAAGCACGGGAAGTGGAGGGCACTGAGGCCGTGGGCTGCAATTTTAAATAGGATGGTCAGGGCAGGTGACGTTCAACCAAGGACCTGAAGACAGCCACTGAGTGAGTGAGGCCTGCAGGGGAACGTCTGGGAATAACACCTTCCAGGCAGAAGCAAGAGCAGCACAAGCGGTCCGAGAAGGGCTGTGCCCAGAGTGTGGGAGGAGCATCAAGGAGGTGCCATGTGTAGGGCAGGGCCAGCCCGGGGCCAGTGCTAGGGGACAGGGTCACAGGATGCACTGGGGACTACATTGTGTTGGACCTTGCAGGCCTCAGTAAGGGCTTCAGCTTCCACTCTGAGTGAATGAGGGGCCATTGGGGGATTTTGAGCAGAGGGGTGGCATGATCTCACTCAGGTTTTAACGGGGTCACCCTGGCTGCTGTGTTGAGAATAGACCGAGGGGTGTGGCACAGCAAGAGGGCAGGGATGGAGGCCGGGCAGAGGCCGTTTCTACGATCCAAGCAACAGACGATGGCACCCGGACCAGGGGTGGGAAGCAGAGAAGGTGGTGAGAGGGGTCTGGATTCCTGACGTGTTTTGAGGGCAGACCCATCAGGATTGGCCAATGGCTTGAATGAAGAATGAAAGAACAAGAGCAGTCTATGGTGCTGGTTTGGTGTTGGCTTCACTCACAGGAAGCCAAAGTTGCCATTTACTGAAAGGGGGAAGGCTGTGGGTAGGACAAGCTGGGTGAGGGGAGAAGATGAAGAACTCCCTTCGTACATGTTGAGTTTGACATGTCTGTTAGACACCCGGATGGAGAGGCAAGTGAGCAGTGGTCTCTATAAGTCTAGAGTCGGGAGTGTCCAGGCTGGAGATAGAGATCTGGGCGTCATTGTTGTCTAGGGTTATTTAAAGCCATGAGACCAGATAGGAGCATCAGGAGCATGAGTGCAGACAGAGAAGAAAAAAGATTCAGAGACTGAGCCCTGGGGTCTCTCAGTGTTACAAGGTCAAGGGGAGAGGATGGAACCAGCAGAGGAATTGAAGGAGCTAGCCAGTGAAGTAGGGGCTGGGCAGGCCATGCTATCCTAGAGGCTGAGAGAGCTGTTTCTAGGAAGGAGTGACCGGCTAGGTCAAATGCTGCTGCTGTGTCACATGGTCAAATAAGATGAGAACTGTGATGTTACCACTGGATTTAGCAACATATTGGACGTTGCCATCTTGACAGCAGCAGTTCAGAGGCTGGTTAGCCCAGAATGGTCCTCTGAGCATTTCAGGACCTTCCCTGTGGATTAAGTGGGATGATCTGTGCATTCATGCCTTGCACGTAGGAGGCATGCTCTGAATGCCTGGGCTTCTGGTGGGCCCAGGGGTGAGGGTCCCAGCAGTGGCACAGAGGACAGGGCCAGCTTTGGAGGGTCCAAATAGACGCCAGGCCTGCAGGGGCCCCGAGCCCCTGGAGGAGTCCTGCTGGGCCATTCATTCGCACCATCTCTCTAGACCCTGCTCTCCTCTCAGCAGATGAGCCCACCTCCCCCAAGAGCCGAAGAGCATCTCTGAGCCACAGCACAGTGATGCGGAGGAGATGCCGCCTCTCCCCTGCCCTCCGAGTGGACCTCGGTGAGGATCAGCCCTGGGGAGGATGCAGCTGGACAGGATGTGCTGGCTGTGCGTGTCCTGGTCACCAGCGAGGACAGCAGGTATGCTCAGGCTGCTGCCAGATGGGGACAGAACTGGGGTTGGAGGAAGGGAATCGCATTTGGGATTGGGTCTTCTCTCTACTCACTTGCAGTGTGGACTCTCTGTGCCTCCATTTCCTCATCTGTAAAATGGGGACAATCATAGTACCCATCTCCGAGGGAGTTGTAAGATTCACAGAATTCATATGTATTAAGTGTATAGAACAGTGCCCACACATCATTAGCACTGTGTTAGCAGTTGTTATTCTCAGGAAGGGAAAGAGCCGGGGACCCACGCTCTTCTCAGGACGCAATTGTCATGCTGACTGCAGTGAGGGGTGCAGAATGGGTGTCACCTGTCCCTCGGGCCTGCCCACTGCAAGATGGTGATGCAAGGGGCTGGGCAGGCTAGGATGCAGGGTGGGGGACACGAGGAGTGAAGCCCTGGTGCTGTAGGCGACTATTTCTCCGAGCGCTGTCCTCATCCCCCTGCATCGGAATCACCTGGCGTGGTTATTAGCTATGCAGACTCCAGGACTCCCTCAGATGCACTGAATTCACTCAAGAGGTACATCAACAGCAGGTACTGATTGCTTATTACATACTAGACTCTGAGGATACAGAAGTGAGCGCACAGGATAAGCTCCTTGCTTTCCCATGGCTTTCGTAACATTGGGAGCCAGAGAGGAAGCAAGTGAGTAGCTAATCAAGAAAAGCATCACATATGCGTCAGGTCAAGAGATAAAACAGACACATGCTATGGAGTGGCTGGTCAGCTTCCTTAGACTGAGTGGCCAGGAAAAGGCCTCTGCAGCAGTTATTGATGCCCGCAATAATGCTGAGAGACAAACCAGCCCCAAAGTGAGTGACTTAAACCAGCCACCATTCATTACACATGATTGTGTAATAAAGCAGACCAGAGTAAGCCAAGCCTGACCAAGTAAGCCAGGCATAGCCGGGCAGTTCTCGTCTTCGTGGGCTCACCTGTGTGTTTGGGCCAGCAGGGTTCTGCTTTGGAGCCTGACCATCAGCTGGGGTGACAGAGAGCTATTGGGCCATGGGTCTTTCATCCTCCAACCGGCAGCCCAGGCTTGTTCCCATGGCCTTAAGAGAAAGAGGGGAGCCATCCAAGATCTCCTGAGGCCCGGGCTTGGCAATGCACAGGGCTACTCCTGTTGCATCTATTTGGCTACAGCATGTCACAAGGCCTGAACAGATTCAAGAGGTGGAGAATAGGCTACACTCTTTAGGGAAAGAGCTGCAAAGCCCCATTGCAAAGGAGTGTGGATCTAAGGGGAATGATTGCAACCATCTTTGCAAACAAATTCCCACAGTCTGCCAGAGGAAGTGACTTTTATTTTGAGACAAGAGTCTCTCTCTGCCACCCAGGCTGGAGTGTAGTGGTACGATCTCAGCTCGCAGCAACCTCTGCCTCCTGGGTTCAAGCAATTCCCTGCCTCAGCCTCCCAAGTAGCTGGGATTACAGGCACCCGCCATCATGCCTGGCTAATTTTTGTATTTTTAGGAGAGATGGGGTTTCACCATCTTGGCCAGGCTGGTGTTGAACTCTTGACCTCATGACCTACTCATCTCGGCCTCCCAAAGTGCCGGGATTACAGGTGTGAGCCACAGTGCCCGACAGGAGGTGACATTTAAGCTGAGAATTAGTTGACAAGAAGGGACAGCCAAGGGAGAAGGGGAATGCAGGAAGTGACAACAGCGAATGACAGGCCCTGGGGTGAGAGTGAGCTTGTCTCAGAGGTATGAGAGGGTCTGTGCGGCAGGTACACCCTGAGGGGGAGAGGATGAGACTACAGCAGGAAGGAAGGCAGGAGCCAGTCTTGTAAGACAGGGTAAATTGTATTCTAGGTATTCAGTCATGCATTGCTTAAGAGTCGAGATGTGTTCTAAGAAATGTGTTATGAGGTGATTCTGCCATTATGTGAACATGATAGAGGGTACTTAGGCAAACCTAGATGGGATAGCTCACTCCACACCTAGGCTATATGGTGTAACCTATTGCTCCCAGACTACAAACCTGTATGGTGTATTACTGTACTGAATACTATCAGCAATTGTAACACAATGGTAAGTATTTGTGAATCTAAACGTATCTAAATATAGAAAAGGTATAGTAAAACCACAATATAATATATTTAAAAAGGGCACACCTGTATAGGGCACTTACTATGAATAGAGCTCACAGGACTGGAAGTTGCTCTGGGTGGGTGAGTGAGTGGTGAGTGAATGTGAAGGCTGGGACATCACTGTACACTGCTGTATACTTTATCCCACTGTGCACTTAGGCTACCCCTACATTTATTTGAAAAATATTTTTCTTTCTTCAATAATAAATTGGCTTACTATAACTTTGTTACTTTCTAAACTTTTTAACTGTATTGTAATAACACAGCAAAAAACACACACACACACATTGAATAGCTGGAAAAATATTTTCTTTCTTTATATCCTTATTCTATAAGCTTTTTTCTATTTTTAAATTTATGTATTTATTCTTTACTTTTTAACTGGTGGCAGTGCTGTAGGTTTTACACCAGCATCACCACAAACACGTGAGTGATGCGTTTCCCTACGATGTTAACGAGGGCTGCGACGTCAATAGGTGATAGGAATTTTTCTCTCCACTGTAATCTTATGGGACCACCATCATATATGGGTTATATCGCTGACTAAAACGTCATTATGAAAGACATGACTGTAATTCCAAAGATTTTTAAGTAGAAGAGTGACATCTCATTTACAGTTTTTACAGATCAGCAGGCCCTGCTTTGGGAAATGGATGAGGCAGGGTTGTGTGAGGATGAACACAGGGAGAGCAGGTGGTAGTCTACAGTTTGGGGGACAGGGTGGGGCCAGTGGAGATGGATTTGCTAGTGGACTGCATGAGAGGGAAAGAGAGAATTTCAGGGCAATTCCCAGAATTTTTCTAGAGTGACTGAATGGCTGGTATGGTCATTTCTAAAGTTATCTTGAGGTGGGGAAGATTTCAGAGAAGGTGCAGGTTAGTGGGGAAAATCAAGAGTTCTGTTTGGGACACATTGGGTTTGAGATGCCGGTGTCTGTGTGGATGTCAGGTAAGCAGTCGAATATGTAAGTGTGACGTTCTGGGAGGCAGGGCTGGAGATGGTGATTTTACAGGCTATTAAAGCCCTGGGCTCTGATGAGTTGCTTCCAGAGTAAGAATATCTTCCTGTAGATAACTGAATCCCTACCGGTTATTTAAGGCCCATGTTAAATACTACCCACCCCCCACCCCCCACCCAGGTAGAATTTTCCGTTCTTCCATCCATTCCATGGGGAAAAGAGCAGTATTTAAATGCCTGAAGTTTCAGGACCAAGTCCCTAATGATGAGCTTACCGGGCCAGAGAGACCTTAGGGCCCATGCTCTGGGACAGGAGCAGGTGAGCAGAGCAGTCTTCATTCAAACAGCTCCTCACGCACTGCTGGGCCCCTTTCTTCTACTCTGAGCCAAGCCTGCGTTGTTCCGCCCTGGCTGCCATAACAAAGCTCCACAGATCAGGCTGTTTAAACAACAGAAATGTGTTTTCTCACTGATTGGGAGGCTGGAAGTCCAAGGTCAAGGTGTGGGCAGGGCTGGCTCCTATGGTGAGACTGGAGGGAAGGTAGGTTCCAGCCTCCCCTCTTGAGCTTGTCGACGGTGTCTTCCTGTTCGCATAGTGTTTTCCTTCTGTGTGTGTCTGTGCCCACATTTCCTCCTCTTACAAACATATCAGGTGTGCTGGACAAGGGCCCGCCTAATGACCTCATTGCACCTTAATGACCTCCTTCAAGGCCTTGTCTCTAGATGCAGTCACATCTGAAGGTACTTGGGGTTAGGACTTCAGCATACGAGTTTTCAGGAAACAATTCAACCCATAACAAAGTCCAAAGCTGGGCTCTGGGCACACAGGACTAAGCCCGGGCCCCCCAGGTGCGCTGGAGGAGTGCTGGGTAGTGTGGGTGTGTTAGGGTGTGGGTTCCAGGGCCCCTGACTCACCCACCCGCTCCTTCCTCCTTCCAGCTCTGACCTAGAGTCTGACTATGGTGGCCGCGAGCCCTTCCGCCCAGAGCCCTGTGAAGAGAAACCCCAGTCAGCACCCTTGTCTCTACCGCACGCCTCCCTGAGGAAGGCCCTGAGCAGGGCGGTCTCTCCACAGTGCCCTGAGGAGCCCAAAGCTGTGCACGGTAAGCAGAGAGCCCGCAGGGCTTGATTCTGGGATGCGGGGAGGGAGCAGAGACCCTCACAGACAAATTTCCCTCAGGGAGGACCAGGTGACAGAAGGCCTCGTCCTCAGGCTCAAAGGTAGTGGGGCTAGAACCTATGGGGAGAGTGAGGCAAGTGACAGTGAGGGGACTGGACCCAGGCCTGGCTTCCCGCTCCATGAAAGCTTTGGAATCCCAGCGGGGAGGATGTCATGGGGCCTGGCCGGCTGTGGTATGTCACAGACTGGCAGGGATAAGGGGCCCGGCAGGTTCCTCTTGCCTGGAGCGGTCTCCCCTCCTGCCTCCTGTGTGGGCATCCCCTTAGGGGCCCCTCCAGCACCCACAGCCCTGAGGGAAGGGAACTGGGTCCGGTTGCTATCGGGCAGCATGTGACCCTGGATGGCATCGTCTCCCTGGGACCACCTGACAGCACTGGGGCCATTTCTGGTGTTTGGGACTTGTGGGATGGACCCGAACGATTCTACACAACAATTAATGTACTTTTACTGCGTACCTGTAATGGGACCAGGACTTTTCCCATACGTGGCCCCATCCCATCCCAGGATGACCCTGTGGGGTAAGTAGTGTGAAGCCTGTTCCACAGGTGAGCAAACAGGCTGAGTGCTCTCTCAAAGTCTCAGCCAGGGCTGGTGACACCCCCAAGCCACCACTGCCCAAGCTCTGGCCTACTTAGCACCCCAGCCTGTGTTTAATACAAAGGTGACCTGGAATTAGGTGTTTTGATTCAGTCAACAACTTGGGACCAAATCTTCTGACTTATGGGCAACTTCTGGGCGAGCCTGGGAAGAAACAGGCTAACCTGACGGTAAGCTTGCTGCCCACTGGCCTCAGAGCCTTAGCTGTCCTGGGAGAGCTGGAGCTCAACTTGTCCTGCACCGCTGTCTGGTGGCCAAGAGCAGAATTGCCACCTGGTCCATGAAATGTTCCCAGGAGTGATGGTTTCCCAGGAAGACCAGGGCTGGGGCAGAAAGAACGCAATAGATATTTTTAAATCCTGGAAGTGTTGAATTTACCCTGGAAACGTTGAAATTTACCCTCATATTTCTTTTAAAAGTGAGACTTTACAAAGAAGGACAGATTATTATCCAAACACATTTGTTGAGTACCATTTGCGGGGCTGTGCAGAAAGTCTTAGCACTGGCACTGAACCAAGTACTCTCCTGTGCCCAGCTGGGTCCAGCCCTGCCTCCAGTTACCAAGTGGCCTTGATGTACCCTTCCATCCCCCCTGGGCTCCAGCTCCCCATTTCCAGATACAAAATCGGGCTGCCTTTCATCCCTTCTCTCCATTTCCCCTTCAATTGCCGGAGGGTTTTAGGTGACTTACAAGAAAAAGTTAAAATTGTACATCTATAAACGTGAAAGATCAAACCTCAAAATCAGGGCTAACAAAACCAGTTTGGCAGGGATAGACCCCAGAGAGGCAGACCATAGTCCTAAACAGTTGCTCTAGTTGAATCCTAAGTTTGATTCTGAGTTTTCTGGCTTCCAGTGTTAAAAAAGGAAACAGAACATCATTATTCTCATCGTTCATGAGAAAAGCATGTATTGGTTTGCAGCAGGTCTCTGAGCAGGCACAATTTCTCCTAATGCTTAACTCTGTAGAGAGTTTCTGGCTTGTGCCAAATAGACGATATTGAGAAATGTGTTAGATCGTGTCTTCACAGTTCCTCAGAAAATGCAGCCCTAGTTTTCTTGAGGCTGTTCCTTACAGCATCCCTTGCTGGAAGGTGAGGGAATGACAACAAAACATGAGTCAGCGATTGCAGTTTTCTTAGCGGGATGGCGTTGGGTTGAGAGACTAGTTGGGTTGGGTTGGGTAGTGAGGCGAAAGCATTTTGTTTCCGGCAGTCGAGTTTAACTCCAGAATAAAATACAGAGGAGATAGAGAAGTGGGTAGACCTGTGTGACTCTCAAACAATTCTTTGTCGCGTTAGTCTCCATCAGTCGTTGTCTTGATCATTGCTAGGTGGACCACATGGGATGGCTGAGCAGTCTGGCCCAGGTCTAAGTGCTGTGCTCTGTGTTGCTCCTTATGGTAACCCCAACACTTTACCAAATAATGCAGGGTTGACCCCTTGAGTGGGTCTTATGGAGCTTCATTAACCACAATTCTCACCTGGATAAATGCCTCCAAGGTAAACCAAGGGAATGCCAGACAAGACCAGTATATTGCTTTGAAAAGACTCCTGGTTTCAGTGTGGAGTTAAAAAAAAAGACTCCAGGTTGGTCCAGCCATGCTTGTAGAAGCATTGTTCACATTAGCCAAAATGAGGAAGCAAATCAATGTTCAGCAGACAAACGGATACACAAAACACAGTATATCCATACAGCAAAATGTTATTCAGACTTTAAAAGGAAGGGACTCTGACACACACTACAACTTAGATGAACCTCCAAAGCATGATGCTGAGGGAAATAAGCCAGTCCTAAAAAAACAGCATCTGTTGAGATGAGGAGAGAGTTCTGAAGATGGGAGGTGGTGAGGTGGTGGCGGCCGCGCACCAGGTTAAGTGTACTTAATGTCACTGAAGTCTAGATTTAAAAATGTACGAGTAACAATTTTTACATTATGCATATTTTGCCACAATTTTTAAAAAGACTTCTGGGACCACCTTGGCACGTGAAGAAACCTATTACATCCTCAGAGTTCATAGAGCATGCCCAAGAGGATGCCTGAAGTACAGCTCACTCCCTGTGTTGTGGAGGCTGCAGAAAGCCCTCAAAACATCGGGGTCAGTGGTTCTTGACAATCTTGTTTAAGAGGCAGATTCCCAGGTTGTCACCATCAGAGATTCGGATTCAGTGCATGTGGGGCGGGGCCAAGTACGTGCATTTTGTGTAAGCATCCCCCAGGTGCTTTGACACAGTGGGCCATGTTCTACACTTTGGGAATCGGAAATGCAGCTTTGTGGAAGACCTGCCTAGATGAATTCCTTGTAAAATCCATGCCCAAGCAGCTAAATGAATTGATCTAGTGCATTGGACTCTTGGCTGTACACCAGTTAGATTTAGGAGAACAACCTGTGCCCAAATTATCCTGGCTTAGAGGAACTGGTATTCATCCATCTTTTTTCTGGCAATAATTTGATAACAGGATGGACCGATGGCATACGGAGGACACTATCAGTTTGTAACAGTAAAATGATATCATCAGCACCACATGGCAAAATACCCTCTGACTCCTTTTACAGTGGGGCATGCACTGAGATCTCTGAAAGTGCTCCTTTAACATAAATAAACTCAGATAGAATATAAGCTAAAAAGAAGGGATTAGCCCACTCTCTGCTGCTCAGCATTACTAGAGGAAATCATTACCACCCACCCTGTTATCCCATTGTGGTAAAAATGTGTGCTCTAGTAACACCAGTGATGGAAAATCTCTCATGAATTTTAGCCATTTCCGGTAGGTTCCATTCCACCAAGTTACAAGCTAAGAAGAAGCAATCAGAGCTTTATGCAGGTTTTTAAAAAAATTATTATTTTGAGAAATGTCTTCATTAAGAGATTAAGAGGCTAGCTTTGGCCCACAGGATGTAGCTGTGTGCCCATCCACGGAGGCTCCTCCTCAAACCCATGGACTATTTTGAGAGCAGGCCTGTGGCATTGGGAACCTGCCAGGCAGAGCAGGCATGAAACACCTCCAAATGTAACCACCCAGTGGGTTCTCCTTGCCTGCTGCCTAGATTGAGCTGATTTATCAAGACAGGGGAATTGCAATAGAAAAAGAGTTTAATTTACACAGAGTCACTGTATGGGAGACCAGAGTTTTTTTATTACTTAAATCAGTCTCCCTGAAAACTCGAGGATCGGGGTTTTTAAAGATAATTTGGTGAGTAGGGGTTCAAAAACTGGGGGATGCTGATTGGTCAGGTCAGAGATGAAATCACAGGGAGTCCAAGCTGTTCTCTGGTGCTGAGTCAGTTCCTGAGTGGGGCTAAAACACCAGATGAGCCAGTTTATTAATCTGGGCAGTACCAGCTGATCCTTTGCGTGCAGGGTCTGCAAAATATCTCAAGCCCTGCTCTAGGCTTTACAATAGCAATGGTAGCCCCAGGATGCAATTTGGGGAGGTTCCGAATCTTACAGCCTCCAGCTGCATGACTCCTAAACCACAATTTCTAATCTTGTGGCGAATTTGTTAGTCCTGCAAAGGCAGTCTCATCCCCCAGGCAGGAAGGGGATTTGTTTGGGGAGAGGGCTGTTATCATCTTTATTTCCAAACTAAACTATAAACTAAGTTTCTCCCAAAGTTAGTTCAGCCTATGCCCAGAAATGAAGAAAGGCACCTTGGAGGTTAGAAGCAAGATGGATTGGTTAGGTCAGATTTCTTTCACTGTCATAATTTTCTCAGTTACAGTTTTGCAAAGGCAGTTTCACACGTGGAGTAAGGAAGGTAGAGGAGCTAAAGGATCTGGTCTTGAGGAAAGAAAGCCCCCAGGTAGTGGTTGACACCTGTGCTCCACAGCCTGGCTGCTAAGAAAGAGCCCCACTGTGAGACCTGGCAGGGAGTGGAATAGCTAGGACTGTGCCTAGACAGAAAGAAAGACAGAGGGCTGGGCTAGCTGGGCCTTGGATTTAGAGTGCTGGACTGAGACTATCGCTGCCTCCATCTCCCACCCCACATCATGCCCTTGGGCTTCCTTTCCATTCATGCTTCCTGGCCCTGCCTGTGTGCACATTCAGACCTTCACTGCCCCCATCCTTCCTCTCCAGCTGTGATGGAGGCACAGGGGCCTGGAGCCTGAGAATGCATCTGCAGGCCTTGCGTGAGAACAGGGGAACACGTGGACCCCACTGCACACTCTCACACAGGTCTAAGAGCCCAAGACCTGTTTTTCTTCTGCATGTGATGTTCCTTTTGCTCAGCTAATCCTCAAGGCCCAGCTGGCAGAAGGGTCTTCCACAGGAAGTACAATGTCCCACAAATATGTTTCCCTTGGAACCAGGCCAAGGGAGGGCCACAGCAATCATGGTCCACAGCCTCAGTTAAACCTGGTTTCCAGAGGGTTTGGGGGCTCTGTGGGAAAAGGGGAGGCAGAGAGTAGGACTTCCTGCAGCTTCCTGGCTTCAATCAGAGCAGCTCCAGTTTTTATGTATTACACATATGGAGCCTTGATGTGAGGCCTCAGCTTTAAACCACTGTTCTGACATGAATGAATATATGCATGTGTGTCTATACAGATGTGTGTGTAAACATGTCTACACGTGTGCATATATGCATGTGGATGCTTACTGATGATCTTAGTGATGATAGTTCCTAATCTGAGGCATTCTCTGAGGGCAGTACCTGTCCAATAGCAGGGTCTCAATAAATATTTGATGCCAGGCATGGTAGCTCATGCCAGTAATCCCAGCATTTTGCAAGGTCAAGGTGTGAGGATCACTTGAGCCCAGGAGTTTGAGACTAGCCTGGGCAATACAGGGGGACCCTATTGCTATAAAAAATAAAAATTAAAAAATTAGCTGCTTGTGGTGGTGTGTGCCTATAGTTCCAGTTACTCGGGAGGCTGAGGTGGGAGGATCATTTGAGCCCAACAGGTCGAGACTGCACTATACTCTAGCCTGGGTGACAAACAAACAAAAACACACACACAAATATTTGATGTGTGGACAAATGAAAAGTTTGGTAGTGTGCGTTGTGAGGATAGGAGTACAGTGTGAGGGAAGGAGAGGGTTCAGTCAATTACGATCATTAGTCTATTAACTTGCGGTAAATGAGCCATAGGAGATAAATTCCTACCTACTCTACGCTTTTAATGGACTCTTGCTCCAGCCCCATCTTCCCTGCCCCTTTCTTTTTCCACAGCAACTCTGCAACGGGCCAATAGCTTCCAGTCTCCAGCCCCAAGCAAATACCAGAACTGGAGGAGAGAATTCCGGTCGAGTGAGTCACCAGCTCTCTGGGGGTGGGAGGCTGGGGCTGGGCAGAGATCTCTGGTTAATTCTCAGGGGCAGCTGTTCTCATTCCTTACATGGTATCTCTCTGGCATGGCCTCCTGGTTGTCAGAGGCAAGAAATAAAATATAACGTTGACTTTATTTCTACTGCTGACTTAGAGGGAGCCTTTTCCAAGAGTACTCAAGATATTCCCATCCCACTCCACCGGCTCAAGAATTGTGAAGCTTTAGGATTCTACAGTTTCACCCAGATAGGGCCTTAGCTATCATTGCCTCTAAGTTTTTAAAATACAGATGAGTAAGCTGAGGTTCACAAACTCTGTGATTTGATTCTGTATGCTGGGGTGAGACTGGGGCATCAGATTAACGGCCTCACGCAAAGCAGGACGCTATACACACACCCATACATCCACACACATCTCTACAAATACATGCGCGCGCGCGCGCACACACACACACACACACACACACACCCCTACACCCCTACACCTACACACCCCAGCTCCTTTTTCTGAGCCAGCCTTGGTCCCATCACCCTGGGGAATAGCTGGACTGCGTCAGGTGCCGAGGCAGCAGGCCCCACCAGGGGGCGCAGTGACCACACACAGGCTCACCGCATCGGCAGGCCCGCGATCCAGGGGGCTGCAACACTTAACTGAGCGGAGTTCCCCTCCCCAGCCCCTGAGCGAGGGCCAAGATTCTTCATGCAGTTCCAGGCTCATTGCTGCCTTCCACCTACCCCGACACTCACTCCCTCTCCCAGCCTCACCCTAGGTGAGGAGGACCCAGGAAGGCCTTGGCTTAGACGGGTTTCTACCAAGAAATGTTGCTGCAGTTGGAACTGAGCCCTGGTCTTCCTTCCTTGTGAGTCAGGACTCCCAGCCAGTGAGTCATTCCCCCACCATCCCCAGACCCGCCACCCTCACACCAGGTCAGGCTGGGACACGGGCACGTTGGGAGCAGGACCCAGGGCTGCACTCTTCGGCAGGCCATTTCATCTGGGGACAGCCTAGAGTGACTCCTGAATCCTCTGACAGCTCCCAGCAGTGACAGCAGAGGCAGAGGAGCTAACATTGTCACATATGGATCATCACCTTTACTGCCCTGCTCCGGTGTTCCCCCAGGTCCCTGGAACCCTGCTGCCCGGGTGCAGACTGCGTGGGTGCAGAATCCATCCCAAGGTTTCCAGCCCACTCTACTGTGTGCTGCCAGTGTGGGGGGCTCAGTCCCTCCTCGCGGAGCTCCCAGCCTGGGGTGAGAGCAGGGAGGCTGCTGGGAGAACCCCCCCCATCCCCAGTAGGGCTGGGTTGCCGAGGGAGGCGCAGCAGCAAGAGGACTGCTGAACAGCCCCACGGGGGCTGGGATGGACCCGGGGGACCTCAGCTTTTAGTTATCAAGGAGTATTGCACAGTGTTTCTCGAGGGTATATGAAAGCTGGTTTGAGGGCAGGGTTTGAGTTTTGATCATTTCAATTAGCCTAGTGTCTAGCACGGTCTGGCCCAGAGGAGGAACCCAATTCTTGTTTGCCGAATCAATGAAGGCAGGAAGGAACCAAGGAGCAAGCTGGCTGGACTGAGTGCAAAGGGAGCACATGGAGTCAGGCCTGCTCAGGCTGCCGCCCCTAGAGGGCGCTCCAAGACTTTGAGAGGGATGTGAGCCTCGCAAAACCTCCAAGTTCTGGGAAGCTGCACCCTGGAGTCCCAGTCTCACGAAAATCCCCGGAGCTGAAAGCCACCAGAGCCATCTTTTTGATTGTCTTCATTTTGCCCAAAAGGAAACCCCAGGAGGCAGGGCTGGCCTTGCCATTGGAAGCAGAGTGCGTGGTACCATCCCTCCTGTGCAGAGGCATGACTGCCCCATCTCAGCTTGTTCTAGCTCCAGGCCCCAGTGGGAGGGCCAGAGGGGCTATACGGCTGCCCTGGGCACCCTCCCCAGCTGATCATGCTGCCAGATGACCTCTAGGATCTAGGGGAAAGGTTGCTGCTGCCAGAGGGCCCAGAGAGGAGGCCACGCCAGCGCCTGACCCAGAGGTAGCCTGGATGCTGAAACTTGGCATCCTTCGGGCAAAGCAACCCTAGGGGCCAGCAGCACGCATGACTGGGACCCTGCAAAGGGCAGGGCAGCCCCTGTGGGCCATACCGAGGTTTCAGGGAAACAGCCAGCCGTGGAAGATGTGAGTTAGCCAATGAGGAGCTCCCGGCCCAAGGGTTAGAGAAATCCTGGCTGGGGAGAGTGTGCAGCCCCCTCTGGAATGGGCCAGGGCTTCGTGTCTTCACTGGACACGGCTTGAGAGCGTGAGAGGATGGGAAGCTAATGGAGTTCATATTTTGCTGACAACTAGCTTTTACTTTGTGTCCTGCCCCACTGAGCACCTCTGATTTTTGTTTTTAGTTTTCCTTGAGATGAGGTCTCACTCTGTCACCCAGACTGGAGTGCAGTGGTGTGATCTCAGCTCACTGCAACCTCCACCTCCTAGGTTCAAGTGATTCTCTCACCTCAGCCTCTCAAGTAGCTGGGACCACAGGCGCACACTACCACGCCCGGCTAATTTTTGTATTTTTGTCAAAAACGGGGTTTTGCCATGTTGGTCAGGCTGGTCTCGAACTCTTGAGCTCAAGTGATCTGCCCACCTCAACCTCCCAAAGTGCTGGGATTACAGGTGTGAGCCACTGTGCCTGGCCAACTGAGCATGTCTTTTTAGCCCATGTTACCCACTCAGCCACCCCATGAAGCTGCACCAGACTGCCCACTTTTTGGATGAGGAGACTGAGGGGTTGAGTAATTTGTTGAAAGCCAGGCAGCTGGTGTGTGTCAGGAGGTGGAGTTCCAGGCTCCCCTTCACCATCTTCTGAGAGAACCCAAAGACACAGTGGGCGTTGGGAAGAGGAGGTTTCCCATTTCCTCCCTCCCCAGACTGTGCCTAACTCCCAAGCAGTGGCTTGAATGGCAGCTCGGGGACAAGGGGCTTGGCTTGAGCTGGGGCTTTGCTTCCCCAGTCTCCTCAAGCCCTGCTGGAGTTCCATGTTGAAGGCAGTGCGTGAGGACCACATGTGGGGGAGAGAACCCCCCTAGCGGGGGTGGGGGTGGGGATGAAAGAAAGAAGAAGAAGGGAACAGTTTCCGGGTCATGACCTCGTGAGCCCTGAGGCGTTTCTGTCAGGTTTGGTTCCTGAGGTGGTCCCGGCTTCCTGTCAGGAGGTTCCCTGAGGGATCCTCAGGGGGAACAAAAAGGCAGTCTGTTGAGCTGAGGGGAGTGGAGGCAAGTGAAGGGGTTTGATTCGGAAGACGGCAGAGAGAGGAGAATGAGGGTGCAAGGAGGAAGGGAAGAAGGAATTTTTGGCAAGCTGAGGATGAGGATGGGAAGCAAGACAACGACTGACTCACAACTTTTGCCTTTTTAGGCTGGAAACTTCTCATCGTGGGCTGCGATGGGGGTGTGGTAGCGGGAGGCCGGCCAGCCGCCTCCCCAGCAGCTCCTTCCTGCCACCCTCAGATCGTATCTGTTCCCAGAATTACCTTCCCCCCCACCCCCCCACAAGTGTTCTGCGAGGCCTCCCTCTGGGAGCTTGCTGACCGTGCGTGCGTGGGCATGTGGTGCTATCTGTCGAGAGCCCGAGGCTGGGACACACGGTCACACAAGTTCGCATTGGTGTGTGGGGGGAAGGCAGGACAGGATATCGAGAAGAGTTTGGCCCCCGGTGTGGAGGGGGACTCAGTGGGATGGGTTTGGCCTGGCCTGCGTGGGTCCCTGAGGAAGAGCTCACCACCCAAAGCTTTGGGGAAACTGAGACCAGGGGATTGTGTTACGTTAAGAAGCGGGTGAAAATCTGAAGGCTAGACACCCTGGAGGAAAATTTGAATGGGTCAGTTGAGCGGCCAGAAGCAGAGAGTCAGACAAGAGAGTGGACTCGTTCCACGTGGTGGTCCTGGGAAGTTTCTGGGGGACATCCCTGTGTGCCACCACGGTTCTGGGGAAAGCTGGTTGGGCTGAGGGTAGGTACTGAGAGGGCAGATCTGAAAGGGTGCATGGCATTTGACAGAAATGATTTGAGGACAAGTGATCTGAAATGATCCAATATGGAGACAAAATGTTTGAGATTTTAGATTTAAGTTACCATGCTTGAGGGGAGGAAGGGGAGAGAGGGCAAAGGAGGGGAGAGGGAGAGGAAGGGAGTGCGCATGTGAGCTTGGTTATCTTACAGTCTACGACTGTCAGAATTCTGCTCTCACCAAACTGGATGATCTCAGCTCCCCACAGTGCAGAATCAGGCCTGTCTTCAGGGCCCTGCCCCGCGCCTTCGCCTGCGTCTCTGAGCTGCCGCACTGTATCCCATTTGTTCCCTGACCAACAAGAGCTTGGCATGGGCCCCACGTCATATCCTTCAAATGATTTGATACTCACTGTAACCTCCTGCCCTTATGTTCTCTTAAAATCTTAAACAACTCTTCCTGTCTGAGAGCCTCTTGGCACACACGTGAGAAGGAAGAGTCCATCTCCTGAGTCGTGGATGTCTATCCTGTCTGTTCCCACAGCTAAGGGTCCAAAATCTTGTGGGAGGAAAGCTCAGGTGGGTTATTGACTGAGTGATTTAACACAGCCCAGCTCCCAACCATGGTGGTTTTAGGACGCTCTTTGGAGGCAGATGCGTATTTCTAAGAAACGCTCTGGAGATGCCCTGATACATCTCTCAAGAGCATCCTCGAGTGAGTCTGAAACACAGTGGTTCTTAGACTTCCCACCCTGGGACTTCCTTTGCCCCATGGGACCCTGCCACTGCTCTACCCATTCCTCTGAGTCCCAAGCCTCAGCACCAAGAACCTCTGAGTCAGGCTCTGACATCTTCCTCTTTCTGTTTATAGAATTGGAGCTTCACTTAAAGTCTCCTCTTTCTTGATAAAATAGTAACACTTTGTAATGAAGAGTGTGTTCTTTCCTTGGTAGGTTTGATGCCAGTGAACAAAAGAATTATGTCACGTCCAAAGGATGCTTCTCCGTCTCCTCTTCCTTCATTGCCTTCTCGCTCATCTTCCCCACCATCTTCTTCTGCAACCAGTGTTTCTGGGGATGGTTCTGGTTCCTCCCTGCCTCAGGTGAGTGTCCCTGAGGGTCCTGCCCAGGTGTCAGGAAGCTGAGCTACCTGTACTCTTCCCACCTTCCACACTTATCTCTGGATTCCACGTGCTCATAGGTCAACCTAAGTGCAAAGCCAGGGACAGAGGACGTTCTGTCAAGGGTCTACCCAGCCGTCTTCACATGTACCTTTCACAGAAGCTCCTGCTGCTCCTTCACAGCCATTCTGAGGACACAGTTACTTTCTCAGCAAACTTTATAGGGTTTAGACTCTGTGCCAGGTCTCCAGAGGATGCAGAGCTGCCAGGACACCTTTCCCTTGAGCACTTGCAGAGGGCGTTGAGGAATTTGCAGCTGTAGGATGGCAGACATAGAAGGGAGGGTCCCTTTGGTAGCATCCAAGAACCTTGGAAGCAACATATCCCTTGATATAAAATGTCATCATTGATATGCAGGCTGGACTCTTTCCTTCTGTATGTATTTATCAAGCCTTTGTTGCCTGGCAGGCCTGTTCTAGGCTCTGAGAGTAGAGTGCACAAGACAGAAAGGATGTGTGCTCTGGTGAAGCCCCTGTGCTATGACCTGCCCCTCAGCACCAGAGCTCTGGGGAGGCCACAGCCACCCCTAGAATCCACTCACATTCTCTCTTTGCCAAGGGCCAAGTTCCTGCATTCTAGAAATAGCTACTTTCTCAATGGTGCAAGATGGGAGGTTAGAAAGGGTCACTGGAAGGTATTAAGGGCCATCCTGTGCCACCACAGCTTCAGCCCAGAGGGTGACTGTCGCTTCTTATTTTGATGGCCTCCAGGGAAGAAGCCTTGGTTTCTTGGTTGTTGGAGGCACGTACCCATGGGTGGAACACGCCCTTTAGTAGAGACAGTGGCTGAGCAAGAAAAGGAGGAGCTTGTCTTCCCCTATGTGCCTGGCCACCCACAGAGGCCCAGCCAGCCCTGCCCTCATGGGCCCAGGAGCTTGTCAACAGCAGGGTCCTACCTTTGTCTTCCCGCTGGCTTCCTGAATCCTAGCTAACCTGGGATTCAGAAAAGCCTTTCATAAGTGCTGATTCAGGGGTTCCGGGCAGATCCTGGCAGGATGCAAGGCAGCTACTTAGAACAAAGAGTATCCCTTTGAAATCATCTTAGGCAAAATTATTTTTGAATTTGGGCATCTGAGATGGAAAGAATAAAAGGGAGGGGATGGTGGATTGAGATTTGCTTTCATCATATAAATAAATGGTGGAAAATTTAAATAACTGCTATTTTTGCCCATCCCCTCTAGCTGACAGCTTCTGAGCCCCTCTCACAGGTCTCAAGAGATCATCCAAGTCCTCCCACTCCAACCTTTGGGAGGCGAGCCATAGCCCAAGGAGCACCCAGGGAAATTCCCCTGTATCTGCCTCATCACCCAGTGCCAGAGTGGGCAGAGTACTGCCTGGGGATCCCTGGTGAAGATGGCATCTCAGGCCCTGCAGAGATGATTTCTGATGAGTGCCAGCCAGCAGAGGCCCCTCTTGGGGACATCAGAAGCAGCCACAGAAACCCACACCCCATCTGGGGGAAGGACAGGTGCTTGCCAGGCAAAGAGCTGTCTCCCTTGGCTGGAGAAGACCAGGAAAAGGGAGTACTGGAACCAGAAAGGAAGAGGAGGGAGGGCCAGTACTGGCAAAGAGAAGCCAGGCCTAAAGAAGTTAGTCCTCACTCAGGAGCAGAAGACCATGTTACTGGATTGGAATGACTCCATCCCTGAGAGAGTGCACCTCAAAGCTGGGGAGCGACTTTCCCAGAAGAGTACTGAGAATGGTAGAGGAGGCCGTGTGCTGAAACCATTTCGCCCCTTGCTGCTCCCTGGGGCAACAAGAGAGCCTCTGCCAACCCAGAGAGGGACTCAGGAGGAGACGGGGACCCCCGTGGAACAAGCTCAAGGGGAGCGAAGCATACCTCCACCCAGGTCCCCGCTCCGGCTTATAGCCAATGCCATCCGGAGGTCCCTAGAGCCCCTCCTTCCCAACTCTGAAGGTGGGAAGAGGGCCTGGGCCAAGCCAGAATCCAAAACTTTGCCCACACACACCTGCACTCGCTCTTTCAGCCTTCGGAAAACCAATTCCAATAAAGACAGGGACCAGCATTCCCCTGGGAGAAACCAGCCCTCAGCCCTTAGCCCTCCTGGCCCTGCCCTCCGCACCCATAGTTTGCCCAATCGGCCATCCAAGATCTTTCCTGCTTTCATGTCCCCCACCGTGCAGCAAGATTGAAGATGTCCCCACACTCCTTGAGAAAGTGAGTTTGCAAGAGACCTCCCCAGATGCTTCAAGGCCTCCAAAGAAAAGAATCTCACTTTTTTCCTCCCTCAGACTCAAAGACAAATCTTTTGAGACTTTCCTCCAAGAATCCAGACAAAGGAAGGATATCAGGGACCTCTTCAGCAGCCCCAAGAGGAAGGTACCGCCTGAAGACAGTGCACAGGTCCTGGAGAAGCTGCTGCAGCCTTTCAAAAGCACCTCCCTGCGCCAGGCAGCCGCTCCTCCTCCTCCTCCTCCTTCTCCTACAGCTGGAGGTGCAGGTAAGTGGCTCGGGCTGGATAAACGTCTGTACTTCATGCTGGGCAGTTAGTTATCTTCATTGCATCAACAAGAAGGCATCTTTCACTTTGTTTTGCTTCTCAAATTCTAACAAAAGTAGGAAAACCTTAAAGTTGAAAAATTTGAAAAAAATTAGTTTTGAAATTATAGAAAGTGTTGAAAGAGACTTATCAACCATAACTGTACCACCACTTTTTTTTTTTTTTTTGAGACAAGAGTCTCACTCTGTCACCCAGGCTGGAGTGCAGTGGCATGATCTCAGCTCACTGCAACCTCTGTCTCCCGGATTCAAGTGATTCTCGTGCCTCAGCTTCCCAAGTAGCTGGGATTACAGGTTTGTGTCACCACACCCAGCTAATTTTTATATTTTTAATAGAGACGAGGTTTCACTATGTCGGCCAGGCTGGTATTGAACTCCTGGCCTCAGGTAATCCACCCGCAGTGGCCTCCCAAAGTGTTCGGATTACAGGCATAAGCCACCTTGCCCAGCCTCTTTTTTTTTTTTTTTTTGTAAGAGACAGGGTCTTGCTCTGTCTCACAAGCTGGAGGGCAGTGGCATGATCATGGCTCATTGCAGCCTCAAAATTCTGGACTGAAGCACCTAGCTAACTTTTTATATTTTGTGGAGATGAAGTCTCAATATATTGCCCAGGCTGGTCTCAAACTCTTGGCTTCAAGCAGTCCTCTCACCTTAACCTCCCAAAGTGTTGGGGATTACAGGTATGAGCTACCATGCCTAGCCCAAAATTTTGCATCATTTAAAAACAACATTATATCATAGATATTATGCCAGTTACCATGTAGTATATATAAATGTGTTTAATTGAATATTGTCTGGTGGATATGTTATTTAATGAACTATTATTGTTTAACTTATATTTGTATATATGTTATATATGTATATATTTATATTTAATATGGTGTTGAATGAACATCTTTATGCATATGTTTTTTCCTTTAAACTCCTAGCCTAAACACTTATTTATATTTGCTTACCAATGGAAATGCAGGCTTTTTAAATAATTTAAATCTGATTAAATTTTTTAAATTCTAAAATTAATATATCACATAATCAGAGTAATCCAACAATATGGAAATATCTAATAAAAAGTAAAATGTATTATCTCATCACCTCTCCTTCTTGCCAAACTTTTTGTCTATTCCCTTAGAGACAGTTTAGCTAAACATTCACATGAGTTATTTTTTGTTGTTCATACTTGTTTAACTGCTTTAAACAAACTGTGATCCTACCATCCCTATTGTTGAACAACTTTGTTTTGCTTTTTTTAAAAAAAAAAACCTTTTTATTTTCTTATTTAACTTTTATTTTAGAACATTAGTTTTCAGGTAGTATATTATTTGTCTTCAGTGGTACCTTAATCAAATAGCTATTTAGATTAACAAGAGACTTTATTTTCAGCCAGGTTCAGGATAAGCATGGACAGCTTGAAGTATAACTCTTAAACATGCATAACAAATTAATAACTATTAAACTTTAGTTTAATAAATTAAATAGATTATTTAATAAACTATTAAAAATGCATAATACATTAAATTTTATGATGTGTGGCAATACACTCTTATGTCACACATCATAAAATTTAATGTGTTATGCATTTTTTGATAATACATTTGCATGGTTCAGAATCAAAGGGTACAAAAGGCACAAAATAAAAAGTCCTCTTTCCCTTCTTTGTCCCTGAGCAATCCAGGTTCTATCCTAGTGATAGTTATTGTCATCAGTTTCTTAGGCATTCCTGCGGACAGAATTTATGCATGTAAGAGCAAATTTACATATTCTTTCTTTTTTTGACGCAAATGATAGCATGGCAGCATGCTGTGTGCACTCTTTTTGAACTTTTCATTTTATTTTGGAGCTCATTCCATATTAGTACATAAAGCACTTTCTTCTTTGTTTTACAGCTGTACAGTATCCCACCGTGTAGATGTAATATCATTGATGTAGCCAGCCCCCTGTGATGCAAAGTTTAAGTTATTTCCAATCTTTAGCTATTGCAAACAGTGCTACAGTAATCAACTGAGAACTTAGGCCATTAAGCTTATGCATGAATTTATTTGGAGGATAAATTCTTAGAAGTGGAAATGCTGGAGCAAAGGATACGTGAATTGGGAATTCTGATAGATATTGCCAACTTGCCCTTCATCACAGTGTGCTGGTTCACATTCCCAGCCGCAAAGTATGAGCACTCGATTTCTACATTTGCACCAACTAGTGTGTTACCGATCTGACGGTGAAACACAGATCTCGAAGTGGTTTAAATTTCATCTGTTGTTTAATAAGGTGATTGAACATCTTTTTATACGTTAAAGAGCCATTTCCATCTCCTTTTCTGTGACCAGTTGATTCTGTCCTTTGTCCAGTTTTCTATTGGTTTGTTGAGTTTTTCTTAATCATATGTACGGATTCTTTAGTAAAAAGGAAATTTAGCCATTTTTTGTAATGCTGCAAATTACAAGTATTTTTTTACCAATTTCTTGTTTGTGCTTGACTTTATTTACAGTGATTTTTCTTATATAAAATGTCTACCTTTATATAGTAGTGAGAAACATAGTTTTATAGTATGGCTTCTGGGTTTTACATAGTAGTTAGAAAGCTTCTTCTAAGTTTGTAGAAGAATTTTCTTACAGTTTCTTCTAGTCTTTTTGTTTGATTGTTCTCAACATTTTTACATTTAAGTATTTACATCAAGAAATTATCCTAGTACAAAATGTGAGCTATAGATCCTGTCTTAACTTTTTAGATGTTTCCCTGGCTATCCTAAAAAATTAGTAAATAACTTCTCTTTTCCTCTTATGTGAGATGGCATATTTATCATACATAAAATTCCTGAACATGGACTTAATTCCACACCATCTATTATATTCCATTTAGTTGTCTGTTATGTATCAGTACCATACTGTTTTAAATATTTAACTTTACGTATTTATATACTTTTTACTTTAGGTATTTTACTATATGGCAGGAAGAGTATTCCATTATTGGTTTTCTTTTTCTAAAATTTCCTGACTTCTTGCTTGTTTGATATTCTATATGAACTTAGTATAAGCTTGTCTATATACCAAAAACAAGTCTCATGAATACTTTTATGGAATTGAATTAAATTTGTAAGTAACTTGACAAGAATATGTAAAATTATGATATAAATTATCTTTCCATTAGTTCATGTTTTTTTGTGACCCTCAGGAATATTTTGCACTTCATAGCATATAGATCTAGCATAATTATTTATTTTATTATATATATATATATATATATTTATTTATTTTTTTATTGCACTTTATATTCTGGGGTACATGTGCAGACATGCAGGATTGTTGCATAGGTACATACATAGCAATGTGGTTTGCTGCTTCCATCCCCCCATCACCTATATCTGGCATTTCTCCCCATGTTATCCCTCCCCAACCTGCCTACCCGCTGCTCTCCCTTCCCTAGTCCCCCACAACAGTTCCCAGTGTATGATGCTCCCCTCCCTGTGTCCATGTGTTCTCATTGTTCAACACCCACCTATGAGTGAGAATATGTGGTGTTTGATTTTATGTTCTTGTGCTAGTTTGCTGAGAATGATGGTTTCCAGATTCATCCATGTCCCTACAAAGGACATCAACTCATAGTTTTTTATGGCTGCATAGTATTCCATGGTGTGTATGTGCCACATTTTCCTTGTCCAGTCCATCATTGATGGGCATTTGGGTTGGTTCCAGGTCTTTGCTGTTGTAAACAGTGCCACAATGAACATGTGCATGTATCTTTATAATAGAATGATTTATAATCCTTTGGATATATACCCAGTAATGGGATTGCTAGGTCAAATGGAATTTCTATTTCTAGGTCCTTGAGGAATCACCACACCGTCTTCCACAATGGTTGAACTAATTTACACTCCCTCCAGTAGTGTAAAAGTGTTCCTATTTCTCCACATCCTCTCCAGCATCTATTGTCTCCAGATTTTTTAATGATCGCCATTCTAACTGGAGTGAGATGGTATCTCAGTATGGTTTTGATTTGCATTTCTCTAATGACCAGTGATGATGAGCATTTTTTCATATGTTTGCTGGCCTCATAAATGTCTTCTTTGGAAAGTGTCTGTTCATATCCTTTGCCCACTTTTGAATGGGTTTGTCTGTTTTTTTCTTGTAAACTGTTTTAGTTCTTTGTAGATTCTGGATATTAGCCCTTTGTCAGATGGGTAGATTGCAAAAAATTTTTCCCATTCTGTTTGTTGCCGATTCACTCTAATGATTGTTTCTTTTGCTTTGCAAAAGCTCTGGAGTTTAATTAGGTCCCATTTGTCTATTTTGGCTTTTGTTGCCAATGCTTTTGGTGTTTTAGTCATGAAGTCCTTGCCTATGCCTGTGTCCTGAATGATTTTGCCTAGGCTTTCTTCTAGGGTTTTTATGGTATTAGGGCTTATGTTTAAGTCTTTAGTCTATCTGGAGTTAATTTTAGTGTAAGTTGTCAGGAAGGGGTCCAGTTTCTGCTTTCTGCACAAACTGGCAAGTTTTTGACTAGCCAGTTTTCCCAACACCATTTATTAAACAGGGAATCCTTTCCCCATTGCTTGTTTTGTCAGATTTGTCAAATATCAGATGGTTGTAGATGTGTGGCATTGCCTCTGAGGCCTCTATTCTGTTCCATTGGTCTATATCTCTGTTTTGGTACCAGTGCCATGCTGTTTTGATCACTGGAGCTTGTAGTATAGTTTAAAGTCAGGTAGCATGATGCCACCAGCTTTTTTCTTTTTTGCTTAGGATCGTCTTGGCTATGCAGGCTCTCTTTGGTTCCATATGAAGTTTAAGGTGGATTTTTCCAGTTCTGTGAAGAGGGTCATAGGTAGCTTGATGGGGATAGCATTGAATCTATAAATTACTTTGGGCAATATGGCCATTTTCACGATATTGAGTCTTCCTAACCATGAGCATGGAATGTTTTTCCATCTGTTTCTGTCCTCTCTTATTTCCTTGAGCAGTGATTCATAGTTCTCCTTGAAGAGGTCCTTCACATCCTTTGTTAGTTGTATTCCTAGGTATTTTATTCTCTTTGTAGCAATTGTGAATGGCAGTTTGTTCTTGATTTGGCTCTCTTTTAGTCTGTTATTGGTGTATAGGAATGCTTGTGATTTCTGCATATTGATTTTGTATCCTGAGACTTTGCTGAAGTTGCTTATCAGTTTCAGGAGATTTTGGGCTGAGACGATAGGATCTTCTAAATGTACAATCACGTCGTCTGCAAATAGAGAAAACTTGCCTTCCTCCTTTCCTAACTGAATACCCTTTATTTATTTTTCTTGCCTGATTGCTCTGACTAGAACTTCCAATACTATATTGAATAGGAGTGGTGAGAGAGGGCATCCTTGTCTAGTGCCAGATTTCAAAGGGAATGCTTCCAGTTTTTGCCCATTCAGTATGATATTGGCTGTGGGTTTGTCCTAAATAGCTTTTATTATTTTGAGATACATTCTGTCAACACCTAGTCTATTGAGAGTTTTTAACATAAAGGGCTGTTGAATTTTGTCAAAGGCCTTCTCTACATCTATTGAGATAATCATACAATTTTTGTCTTTGCTTCTGTTTATGTGGTGAATTACGTTTATAGACTTGCGTATGTTGAAACAAGCATCCCCCAGGATGAAGCCTACTTGATTGTGATGGATAAGCTTTTTGATGTGCTGTTGTAATCGGTTTGCCAGTATTGTATTGAAGATTTTTGCATCTATGTTCATCATGGATATTGGCCTGAAGTTTTCGTTTCTTGTTGAATCTCTGCCGGGTTTTGGTATCAGGATGATGTTGGTCTCATAAAATGATTTGGGAAGGATTCCCTCTTTTTGGATTGTTTGGAATAGTTTCAGAAGGAGTGATACCAGCTCCTCTTTGTATGTCTGGTAGAATTCAGCTGTGAACCCATCTGGACCTGGGCATTTTTTGGTTGGTAGGCTATTAATTGCTGCAACTTCAGCCCTTGTTATTGGTTTATTCAGGGTTTTGACTTCTTCCTGGTTTAGGCTTGGGAGGATGCAAGTGTCCAGGAACTTACCCATTTCTTCCAGGTTTACTGGTTAATGTGCATAGAGTTGTTTGTAGTAATCTCTGATGGTAGTTTGTATTTCTATGGAATCGGTGGTGTATCCCCTTTATCGTTTTTTGTTGCGTCTATTTGATTCTTCTCTCTTGTCTTTTTTTAAAAAATCTGGCTAGTGGTCTATTTTGTTGATCTTTTCAAAAAACCACCTCCTGGATTTATTGATTTTTTTGAAGGGTTTTTTGTGTCTCTATCTCCTTCAGTTCTGCTCTGATCTCAGTTATTTCTTGTCTTCTGCTAGGTTTTGAGTTTTTTTGATCTTGCTTCTCTAGCTCTTTCCATTTTGATGATAGGGTGTCGATTTTATCTCTTTCCTTCCTTCTCATGTGGGCATTTATGGCTATAAATTTCCCTCTAGACACTGCTTTAAATGTGTCCCAGAGATTCTTGTACATTGTGTCTTCATTCTCGTTGGTTTCTAAGAGCATCTTTATTTCTGCCTTCATTTCATTGTTTATTCAGTCAACATTCAAGAGCCAGTTGTACAGTTTCCATGAAGTTGTGCGGTTCTGAGTTAGTTTCTTAATCCTGAGTTCTAGTTTGATTGCACTGTGGTCTGAGAGACTGTTTGTTATGATTTCCATTCTTTTGCATTTGCTGAGGAGTGATTTACTTCCAATTATGTGGTCAATTTTAGAGTAGGTGTGATGTCGTGCTGAGAAGAATGTATATTCTGTGGATGTGGATTGGAGAGTTCTGTGGATGTCTATTGTGTTTGCTTGATCCAGATCTGAGTTCAAGTCCTTCATATGCTGGTTAATTTTCTGTCTCGTTGATCTGTCTAATATTGACAGTGGAGTGTTAAAGTCTCCCACTATTATTGTGTGGGAGTCTAAGTCTCTTTGTAGGTCGTTAAGAACTTGCTTTATGTATCTGGGTACTCCTGTATTGTGTGTGTATATATTTAGGATCATTAGCTCTTCTTGATGCATTGATACTTTTACCATTATGTAATGCCCTTCTTTGTCTTTTTTGATCTTTGTTGGTTTAAAGTCTATTTTATCAGAGACTAGGATTGCAACTTCTGCTTTTTTAGCTCTCCATTTGCTTAGTAAATCTTCCTCCATCCCTTTGTTTTGAGACTATGTATGTCTTGGCGTGAGAGATGCATTTCCTGGACACACACAAAAAGTCAGATGGGTTGTAACTTTTTATCCAATTTGCCAATCTGTGTCTTTTGATTGGGGCATTTAGCCCATTTACATTTAAGGTTAATATTGTTATGTGTGAATTTGATCCTGCCATTTTGATGCTAGCTGGGTGTTTTGCCCATTAGTTGACACAGTTTCTTCATTGTGTTGATGCTCTTTACCATTTGGTACATTTTTGGAGTGGCTGGTACTGGTTGTTTCTTTCTATGTTTAGTGCTTCTTTCAGGAGCTCTTGTAAGGCAGGCCTGGTGGTGATGAAATCTCTGAGCAATTGCTTGTTCATAAAGGATTTTATTTCTCCTTCACTTATGAAGCTTAGTTTGGCTGGACATGAAATTCTAGGTTGAAAATTCTTTCCTTTAAGGATGTTGAATATTGGCCCCCACTCTCTTCTGGCCTGTAGGGTTTCTGCCAAGAGAATCGCTGTGAGTCTGATGGACTTCCCTTTATGGGTAACCCGACCTTTCTCTCTGGCTGCCGTTAGCATTTTCTCCTTCATTTCAACCTGGTGAATCTGAAAATTATGTGCCTTGAGGTTGCTCTTCTTGCAGAATATCTTTGTCATGTTCTCTGTATTTTCTGGACTTGAATATTGGCCTGCTTTGCTAGGTTGGGGATGTTCTCCTGAATAATATCCTGAAGAGAGTTTTCCAGATTGGATTCATTCTCTCCATCACATTCAGGTACACCTACCAAAAGTAGATTAGGTCTTTTCACATAATGCCTTATTTCTTCGAGGCTTTGTTCATTTCTTTTCACTCTTTTTTCTCTAATCTTGCCTTCTCGTTTTATTTCATTGAGTTGATCTTCGACCTCTGATATCCTTTCTTCTGATTGGTCAATTCGGCTATTGAAACTTGGGTATGCTTTGCGAAGTTTTCGTGTTGTGTTTTTCAGCTCCATCAAGTCATTTATATTCTTCTCTAAGCTGTTTATTCTTGTTAGCATTTTGTCAAACCTTTTTTCCAGGTTCTTAGTTTCTTTGCATTGGGTTGGAACATGTTCTTTTAGCTCAGAGAAGTTTGCTATTACCCACGTTCTGAAGCCTGTTTCTGTCAATTCATCAGACTCATTCTCCATCCAGCTTTGTTCCCTTGCTGGTGAGGAGTTGTGATCCATTGGAGGAGGAGAGGTATTCTGGTTTTGGGTGTTTTCATCCTTTTTGTGCTGGTTTCTTCCCATCTTTGTGGATTTATCTACCTGTAGTCTTTGTGGTTGGTGACTTTCAGATGGGGCCTCTGAGTAGATGTCCTTTTGTTGATGTTGAAGTTGTTTTTTTTCTGTTTTTTAGTTGTCCTTCTAACAGTCAGACCCCTCTGTGTAGGACTGCTGGAGGTCCACTCCAGACCCTGCTTGCCTGGGGATCACCTGTGGTAGCTGCAGAATAGTAAAGGTTGCTGCCAGTTTCGTCTTCTGTTATCTTCATCCTAGAAGGATACCCGCCAGATGTCAGCCTGAGCTCTCCTTTATGAGGTGTCTCTTTGGATCTATGAGGGTCAGGGAGCTGCTTGAGGAGACAGTCTGTCCCTTATAGGAGCTCAAGTGCTGTGCTGGGAGCTCTGTTGTTCCATTCAGAGTTGCTAGGCAGGTATGTTTAAGTCTGCTGCAGTGGAACTCATAACCACCTTTTTTCCCAGGTGCTCTGTCCTGGGAAAATGGGGTTTTATTTGTAAGTTCCTAATGTACTGCTGCCTTTTTCAGAGATGCGCTGCCCAGCAAGGAGGTAGCTTAGTCACAGTCTGCCAGCAGAGCCCACAGTCTGCTGTGGGCTCTGCCCAGCCGTTGTGTGAACTTCCTTGTGGTTTTATTTAGAGAGGTATGGTTAGAACTGCCTCAGTAATGGCGGACTGCCTCGGTAATGGCAGATTGCCTCAGTAATGGCGGACTGCCTTGGTAATGGCGGACTGCCTTGGTAATGGCAGTAATGGCATACACCCTTCCCCCTGCAGAGCTGGACCACCCCGGGTCCAGCCACGCTTGCTGCGAAACTCTCAATCCAGAGCGTTTCAGATTGCTGTCTTTGTGGGGTGGGACCCACCAAGCCAAATCACCTGGCTCCCTGTTCCAGCCCCCTTTTTTCGGTTGAATGGGCAACTCTGTCTCCCCGGCATTCCAGGCATCAGTTGAAATAGCTGCCCAGATTTATGTGATTTTTTGTGCAGAGACCCACTGCGCCGGCTGAAACAGCTGTTCTGGAAACTCGTGGTGCTTTTCAGCACAGGAATCTTCTGGTCTGTGGGCAGTAAAAACTTGTTTGGAAATGCAGTGATCACTCTCCCTCTGCATTGTTCTCGCTGGGAACTGCACTCCAGAGCTGTTCCTATTTGGCCATCTTGGATCCAAGAGCCTATTTATTTTATTAATAGATATATTAGCTTTTGTTGCTATTGTCGTCAAGATCTTTTCCAGTTTATCTTTCTACTGTTGTTTGTACTTATGAAAGTTACTGATTTTTGTATAGTAATTTTGTATCCATCCATTTTATTGCATTCTCTTTGTTATAAAAGTTTTTTCAGTGGATTCCTCTGAGTTTCCCCCTGTATATACAATCATAAAACACCTGCAAATTTTTAAATTGTATACCTTTAATTTGTCTTGTCTCCCCCGGTTTATTTTGTTTTCAGAATCTCCAGAACAATATTAAGTAAAAGTAGTGATAATGATTTCCTTAATATATTCCTACTGTTAATGAGAATGCTGCTGGTATTTTTCTCATATAAGCACGATAAATGGCTTCTGGGTTGGCTGAGATATATTTTATCATTTTGAGGAAATAGCCATCTAGTTCTATTTTATTGGGCATATTTTTAATCACAAATAGATGTTGAATTTTGTCAAATGTCTTTTCAGCATTTTTTGAGATGTCTGATTTTTTCTCCTTAATTTGATTAATATTATGAATTACATAGTAAATTTACAGATATTTAACCATCCTTGCATTGCTGAGATAAATCTCACTTGGTGCTGATGTATTATTACTTTGTTTTATTACTTTACATGATGTCTTATTATTTTTTATGTTTGATAACATTTTATATTAAATTCATAGGTAATATTGGCCTACAGTTCACTGATATCACATTTATATGATTTCTGTATGTGCTAATTATAATAAGTTAGGGTAAATGTATTTTCCTGGTTTACTTAGCATGAAGAACTACATTCATTTATATTCATCAGAAAATAGTATGACTTCCTTGCGTTGGAAGAGAATGGGAATGTATGGAATGGAATTAGGTTAGAGTTAGCCAGCTCTGAAAGTAGCCCCTGCACCTATCTCTTGGAAGAGTTTTGTGTTTCTCTCAAGTGTTCTTAGGTCAGTATCCTAAGAATGTAAAGATTTTACCTAAAGTATCAGATTAGACTCATCAGTCTTTTTTTTATTTCCCTGCTTAGTCCACCAAACACACACTCACATATATACACTGACACTGTTGCCTGCACATTTAACTTGTAGGTACACACGTCCATGCAATGGAGAGAGGAAACAGTATCATGCTCATTCAAATTGAAGTACCTAAAATTTATGATCATTTGAATAACAGCCAGGCTGAAATTATTTAATTTGTTTGTATTTTTACAAGACAACTTTCTGATTAAATTAATGGTATACATAAACTTAATGGCATATTTGAATGACTTGGAGGCATAAACTAGTTTCAGGTACTTATCCGTGCTCATTTTATAAAAACAATTTTAGTACTAGTTATCATTCTTGTGTATAATTAAAGAACATGTCCTGAGAACCTTCTTTAATTTTTTGCATAAACATTTCTATTGCAGTATTACATATGTACAGTAATATCCACATATGTTAAGCCTACTGCTGATGAATTTTTGCAAAGTGCACATTTGTGTAATCACCCCTGAGATCAAGCTATAGAATGTTACCAGTACCCAGAGGACTCCCTCATGCTTTCTCCCACTCTATGCTCTGCCCAACAAAGGTGCTTATCATCTGCCTCGTATTATCTTAGATTACTCTTGTAGTTTTTGTGTTGTTTTGTTTTACTTTATAGACTCGTTCAGTACTATGATAGGCAGAATTCTAAAAAGATCCCATGTTTCCTGCCTCCAAGTGTGCTTACTATGTAGAATCTAGTCCTCTGGGCCAGGTACAGTGGCTCACACCTATAATCCCAGCACTTTGGGAGGCCAAGGTGTGTCTATCACCTGAGGTCAGGAGTTCAAGACCAGCTTGGCCAGCATGGTGAAACCCCATCTCTACTAAAAATACAAAAATAAGCTGGGCATGGTGGCAGGCACCTGTAATCCCAGCTACTCAGGGGGCAAAGGCAGGAGAATGGATTGAACCCAGGAGGCAGAGGTTGCAGTGAGCTGAGATTGCAACATTGTACTTCAGCCTGGGCAATGAGAGCAAAACTCCATCTCCAAAAAAAATAATAATAATAATAATCTAGTGCCCTGGAATATGGTGGGAACATAAATGTGATGGATTTCATTCCATCCCATGATTAAGTTAGGGGATTGTGCAAATATAATTAAGCCCCCAAAACAATTAAGTTTGAGTTAATAAAAAGAGAGATTGTCCTGGGTAGGTCTAACTCAATCAGGTGAGCCCTTAACAAGTACTTCCTGAAGTCAGAGACTGGATTCAAAGCTTGAGAGAGACATGGTCCTCCTGGCCTTGAAGCAGTAAATTTGCCATGGTATGAGAGGGCCTATGAACAGGCGGCCTCTAGGAGCTGAGATTGATCTCCAGCTGACAAGCAGCAAGAAAGCAGACCCTGTGCCCTCCAATCACTAGGAACTGAATTCTGCCATCAAACTGAATGTGCTTGGAAGAGGATCCGGAGCTACAGATGAGACCTGCAGCCCAGCTGACACTTTAATTGCAGCCTTGTAAGACCCTGAGCGAAGGGCCCCATTGAGCCATGCCTGGGCTTCCAACCTACAGAACTGTCAGATAATAGAAGAGTGTTGTTGTAAACCTGCTAAACTTGTGGTAATTGGTTCCACAACAATAGAAAAACCCATACAAGTATGTACTCTTTTGTGCCTGGTTTCTTTCATTAAACATTCTGTATTGGTCCCTTTTCACACTGCTGATAAAGACATAACTGAGACTGGGAAAAGAAAGAAGTTTAATTGGGCTTACAATTCCACATGGCTGGAAAGGCCTCAGAATCATGGCAGGAGGTGAAAGGCACTTCTTACGTGATGGTGGCAAGAGAAAATGAGGAAGATGCAAAAGGAGAAACCCCTGATAAAACCATCAGATCTCATGAGACTTATTCACTATCATGAGAATAGCACAGGAAAGACTGGCTCCCATGATTCAATTACATAGCCCTGGGTCCCTCCAACAACACACGGCGATTCTGGGAGATACAGTTCAAGTTGAGATTTGGGTGGGAACACAGCCAAACCATATCACATTTTGTGGGGGTGAGGGATTTATCCATGTTGTTATGTGTAGAAGTGGTTCATTCTTTTCCATTGCTCCATTTTATTCCATTGTATGAATATATCACAATTTTATTTGTGCCTTCTGTTGTTGGGCATTGAGGTTGTTTTCAGTTGTTTTGATTGTGAATAATGCTGCTTTGAGCACTCTATACATACATATTTTGGGTGCACATATGTACTTGTGTCTGTTGAGTATTGCCAAAGATAATAAAGCTGGACAGTCGTTAAAATGATAAGGGCAGATTTTAATCAGTAACATGCTACTGTAATAAGGAAGAGGTTCCAGTGTGAACTGAGCTCAACTTCCATTTCTACAGAAGCGACTGAGTGTTTTACAAGGAGAAGGAGGGCAGAAGGAGGTGGTCAGGCTGGGACTCCCAGTAGAGTCAGGGAAGTGAAAAGTCACAAAGGGCTGGTCAGTGTCCTGCAGATTAGGCAAGCTGCATTTGCTAGCTGGCAGTTAAGAAAGTCAAAATCCTCTCTTTCCACAGAGACTGGGAGACAGTGGCCCTATCTTTCCTGATGATTACATTTCAAAGGAATGGCTTTCAGGTCCTTGAGAAAGACACTACTGAGTTGTAGGAGATACACATATGTCTCAAAGGGACAGAGGAAGGATTCACAGTTGTAAGCTCTTTTTAATAAAGGTTCTGAGAATGAGTGGCAGTGGTGCCTGTCATCAGGTGTTGGCTAAAACAAACAGTCCATTCTTTTGGCAACCTTGAGTTTTCTTAGGCAGGCACTTTAAGGGAGGCTATGGCCATCTTAGTGATTGGGTCCTGAGCTTTCAGAAACTATGTTAGTGTTTGTTTAAGCCTTTTAATGTAGAGAGAAAAGGGATGGACAAAAACACTTATGTCGAGAGTCTGTTCTTTTCATAGGCCAAGGTGAGGCCTCGTTGAGAAGAGGATTCAGAGGAGCCTAGCTAGGGTTTGGCTAAGAAGGGAACATTAGCATATACCTGAGAGTGGAATTGCTAGGTCATAGGCTAGGTATGTATGATAGGTTGAGTAGATACTAAACAGTTTTCCAAAGTGGTCGTACCAATGTATGTACTCTCAGCGGGGAAGGAGAACTCGCCTTGCTCCACATCCTTGTCAACACTTGATAGTCTCAGCTTTGTTTTGCTTAGTCGATGTTGCTATTTTTATGGGTATACAGTGGTATCTCATTATGGTTTTAATTTGCATTTACCTGATAATGATGTTGCATAACTTTTCACATGCTTATTTAGATATTCTTCTGTATGAAGTCTCTCTTGAAGTCTTTTGCCCACACTTTTATTGTGCTGTCTTCTCCTACTCTTTGGCTCACTTTTTCACTCTCAAATGATGTCTTTGGATAAACAGAAGTACTTTTTTTTTTTAAAGGGACAATGTCTCTGATAAAAGCCTGGGAATGCAGTGGCACAATCATAATGCACAGAAACCTCAAACTTTTGGCCTCAAGCAGTCCTCCTACTTCAGCCTCCCAAGTAGCAGGGATTGTAGGCAGATGCCACTGCACCTGGCCAGAAGTATTTGTTTTAATAAAGCCAAATTTACCAATACTTTCTGCATTAGTTCTCACACTGCTATGAAGAAATACCTGAGACTGGATAATTTATAAAGGAAAGAGATTTAATCGACTCACAGTTCCACATTGCTGGGAAGGCCTCAGGAAATTTACAGTCATGGTGGAAAGTACCTCTTCACAGGGCAGCAGGACAGGGGAAATGCCAGACACTTATAAAACCATGAGGTTTTATGAGACTCACTCAATATCAGAAAAACAGCATGAGGGAAACCGCCCCCATGATCCAATTACCTCTACCTGGTCCCACCCTTGACACATGGGGATTGTAAGGATTACAATTCAAGGTGAGATTTGGATGGGGACATGGAGCCAAACAATATCACTTTCCTTTATTACTGCTGATGTTTGCATCCTGTTTATGAAATCTTTCCCTACTCTAAGGTCATGTAGATGTTCTATCTTACCTTCTAGAACTGTGCTGTCTAAATACAGTAGCCACTATTTCATACTTGAGATGTAGCTAGTATGAATGAGGAACTGAATTTTTAATTTTTAAGATTTTAATGAATTTAAATTTAAAAACTGAAGCAGTGTAAAATGCTTTTCTATTAAACACAACTTTATTTGATAGGGTTACATTTCACTTTAACCATTAAAAATGTATCATCTGAACAGAGATATACTTTAAGTGTAAAATATGTGTCAGATTCTGAAGACTTAGTATGAATGAAATAATGCAAAACATCTCATTAATAATTCTTGGCTCAGTGCGGTGGCTCATGCCAAATGATGTTACATAACATTTCACATGGTTATTTAGATAGTCTTCTGTAAGAAGTCTCTATTGAAGTCTTTTGCCCATACTTTTATTGTGTTTTTAGCTCTTTTGTCTTTTATTTGTAATCTGTATAGATTCTGGATATAAGTAAGTCCTTTGTCAGATATATGCACTTTGAGAGGCTGAGGAAGAGGATTGCTTGAGTCCAGAAGTTCAAGACCAGCTTGGGCAACACAGGGAGATCCTGTCTCTATAAAAACTAAAAATATTAGCCAGGCATGTTAACCATGCTCATAGTCCCACCTACTTGGGAGGTGTGAGGATCACTTAAGACCAGGAGGTCAAGGCTGCCGTGAGCCACGATTGCGCCACTGCACTCCAGCCTGGGCAAGCGAGCAGTACCGGTCATAAACTAACAAACAAATAAATAAATAAAACATGTTGAAATGATAAGATTTTTGAAATTGGGCATAAATAAAACATATTAAAATTAATTTTATTTTTAAACATTTTTAATGCACCTATTAGAAAATTCTAAATTCCATGCATGGCTTGTATTATATTTCTATTGGATAACACAGAAGCTTTATTGTTTTTCCTTTCACAGTCATATCTATGATGAAACTAGGATAGATTTTTGGGTATTCTGTGAGGTAAGGTGAAGGTTTACTTTCTTCCATGTTGTTACACAATCGATTAAGCAGCATTTATTAAAAAGGCCAGGCACAGTGGCTCACCCCTGTAATCCCAGCACTTTGGGAAGCCGAGGTGGGCAGATCACCCAAGGCTAGGAGTTCAAGATCAGCCTGACCCAACATCTACCAAAAATACAAAAAAAATTAGCCAGGCATGGTGGCGCATGCCTGTAATCCCAGCTACTCGGGAAGTCGAGGCAGGAGAATAGCTTGAACCTGGGAGGTGGAGGTTGCGGTGAGCCAAGATCGTACCATTGCACTCCAGCCTGGGCAATAAGAGTGAAACTCCATCTTAAAAAAAAAAAAGGCCATTCTTCTCCTCCCACTGTATTGCAGAGAGAGTTTTGTTATAAGCTAAGCAGTCTGTTTTAGAATCTTCTGTTTTGTTCACTCATTGATTTGTCTGTCCTTGTTCCTGAATCACACTGCTTTCATTAGGTTTTATAATAGATCGTCATAGTCTAGAGTAAATTCTTCATTTCGTTCTTCTTCAAGATTGTCTTAGTATTCTTGGCCTTTTTCTTTGCCATGAGACTTATGGAATGAATTCATCAATTTCTACATTTTCTGGGCATTTGAATGGGATTGCATTTAATCTATAGATCACTTTGGGGAGAATTAACATCTTTGCAATACAGTAGTATCCCCCTTATCTGTAAGGGGTATGTTCGAAGACTCCCAGTGGATACCTGAAACCATGGATAATACTGTATTAGTTCATTTTCACACTGATATCAAGATACTACCCAAGACTGGGTAACTTATAAAGGAAAAGGGTTTAATTGACTCGGTTCCACATGGCTGGGGAGGCCTTAGGAAACTTACAATCATGGCAGAAGGGGAGTCAGGTGCATCTTACATGGTGGCAGGCAAGAGAAAGCATGTGTGTGAGAAGCAAAGGGGAAAGAGTCCCTTATATAACCATCAGATCTCGTGAGAATTCACTATCATGAGAACATCATGGGGGAGACCACCCACATAATCCAATCACTTCCCTCTTTCAACGTGGGAATACAGGTCCTTCCTCTGACACTTGGGTATTACAATTCAAGATGAGATTTGGATGGAGACACAGAGCCAAACCATATCACTGTATATACTACGTTTTTTTCTTGTACATACATACCTATGGTAAAATTTAATTTATAAATTACCACAGTAAATTGAAACTAAGAATAATTATAACAATATACTGTAATAAAAGTTATGTGCCTATGATCTATCTCCCACAAAATATCTTACTGTACTGTACTCACCCATTTTTTGACCACAGTCAATTGTGGGTAACTGAAACTGAGGGAAGTGCAACTATGAATATGGGGCACTACTGTAGTGAGTCATCAAGTCCATGGACATGATACATCTCTGAATTTACTGAGGTCTCCTTCAATTTTTCTTAGTATTTTATACTTGTAGAGACCTTGCACAATTTTCATTAGATATTTTCCCAGGGCATGTGGGGCTTTTAAAATGTGGATTTAAGTGATAGGATTTTTGATTGATTAAAGACATTTGATAGCTTTAGAATACTGAGACTTCCCATCTAACAACACCCTATAGCCCTCTATTTAGTCAGATTTTTAAAAATTCTTTACATTTTATAGTATTGTTCATAAAGGTATTTTGCATGTTTGAAGGTTTATTCCTAGACAGTCATTTTTCTTGCTTATTATACAAAAAGAAAAATACTTATAAGTATACAGCTTGATGACTTTTCACAAATTGAACATACACATGTAGTAGGAGCCAGATAAAGACAGAAAATTGCCAGAACTCTGAAAGTCCTCTGTTTCTTTCAGTCACTAATCCCACGTGGTCACCACCTACCACAAAAATAACCACTGATTTCTAACAGTATTCATTAGGTAAATGGAACCTTTTCTTTCTGGTTTATTTCATTCAACATTGTTTTTATGAGATTTATCCTCATTCTTTCTTGTGGCTATATTATTCTCCTGGTAAACTATATTTCATTGTGGGAATATACTGCGATTTATCTGTCAGTTCCGTGATTGACTATATGGTCATTTGGGTAGGAAAACAATTCAGCTACTCTACCAAACTCTAATTTTTTTATTGAGGTATAATTTACATGCAATAAAATTTACCCTTTCAAAATGTGTAGTTCTATGTGTTTTTTACAATTGTATATAGTAATGGAACTGCTTCCAAAATCAGACTAGAGATATTTTCACCATCCTAAATGGTCTTCTTATGCCTCTTTATAATCAATCCCCTCCCCATATTCTCAGCCCCTGGAAAACACTGATTTGCTTTCTGTCTCAATAGTGTTGCCCTTCCTAGAATGTCATATATATGGAATCATACAGTATGTTGTCCTTTGTGTCTGGCTTTCACTTAGCATAATACTTTTGAGATTTATACATGTTGTTGCACTTATCAGTGATCCATTCCTTTTTATTGCTAGTAGGATTTCATTGTGTGGATGCACCATTATTTGTTTATCCATTTACCAGTTGATAGACATGAGGTGGGGTTTAGTTTTTTAATGTGAATAAAGCTTCTATAAATGTTAATATACCGGTCTCTGTATAGACTAATGTTTTCATTTACCTTAGCTAAGTTCCTAGCTATGGGGTTGCTTAGTCATTTGGTAAGTACATGTTGCATTTTATTTTTTAAATTGTCAAATTGTTTTCCAAAGTGACATGACATACAACCATGCACGAGAGTTTGTTACTCTACATCCATGCTAACACTTGATGTTGTCAGACTTACATTCTAGCCATTCTAATACATATAGTAGTATCTCATTGCAATTTTAATTTGCATTTCCCTAGTGACTAGTGATGTTGAGCTTCTTCTGATGTACAAATTTTTCATTTGTATATTTTTTGGTCAAGTGCTTTCAAATCTTTCGCCCATTTTTAAATTGTGTTATTTTTTAGTATTGAGTTTTAAGTGTTCTGCATGTAAATCCTTTATCAGATATATGTTTGCAACATTCTCTCCTAGTTAGTGGATTGTGGTTTCATTTTCATTACAGTATCTTTCAAAGAGCAGAACTTTTTAATACGATAAAGTCAAAGTTACTGATTTTTTCTTTTATAATTTGAGTTACAGTTATCTTTGCTAAACTCGAAGTCACTACGAATTTCTTGTGTTTTCTCCCAAAAGTTTTATAGTTTCTAGCTTTTAGTCTTCAGCCTATAAGCTGATCCTAGATGACTTTTTTACATTGCAATGAATGCAAGATTCTAGTTAATTTTTTATAGTAAATATAAGTCATGTGTTGTTGTTGTTGTTGTTTGCCCATAGGTATCTAATTGCTTCAGTACCACTTGTTTGAAAGACTATTCTTTCCACATTGAGTTACTTTGGCACCTTTATATATAATCAATTGACCATATATGTGTAGGTCTATCTCTGTACCTCTAATCTGTTCCATTGATCTGTATGATCATCCTTACACTAAAAGCACACTTTCTTGATTATTGCAGCTTTAGAGTAAGTCAGTCTTTTTCTTGTCTTGTCTTTGAAACAGAGCCTCACTCTGTTGCCCAAGCTGGAGTGCAGTGGCTTAATCATAGCTCACTATAGCCTCCACCTCCCGGGCTCAAATGATCCTTTTGCCTTAGCCTCCTGAGTAGCTGGGACTGCAGGCATGCAGTAGCATGCCTGGCTAATTTAAAAAAAAATTTTTTTAGTAGAGACAAGGTCTCACTATGTGGTCCAGGCTAGTCTTCAACTCCTAAGTTCGAGTGATCCTCCTGCTTTGGCTTTCCAAAGTGCTGGGATTATAGCTGTGAGCCACCATGCTTAGCTAGAGTAAGTCTTGAAAACAGGTAGGGGAAGTCTTACAACTTTGTTCTTCTTAAAAATTAATATGGCTGCTCTAGGTCTTTTGTGTTTTCATATAAATTTTAGAATTAGCTTATCAATTTCTACCAAAAAAGCCTACTGGAATTTTGCTTGTAATCTATAGATCAATTTGGAATAAATGGACACCTGTTTGGTCTTTCAATCCATGAAAGTGGTGTATCTCTCTATTTATTTAGGTTTCTTTCACCTTAGTTTAGAATGGGTTTTTTTAGTTTTTAGTGTGTGGATTTTTCACACATATTAAATTTAAATTTATCTTTTAAGTATTTCATGTTTTTGTTGCCATTGTAAATAAAACTGCTTTCTTAATTTTGCTTTTAAGTTGTTCATTATTAATATGTAGAAGCAAATTAACTTTATATTGACCTTACTAAACTTACTTATTATTGTAATAGCTTTTAAATAGAATTTTAACAAGATAATGATGTCTTCTACCAATAAAGACAGCCTGACATCTTCCTTTCCTGTTTGTATACCTTTTGTTCCATTCTCTCACCTTACTGCACTGCCTAGGACTTCCTATACAGTGCTGAATAGAAGTGGTGATAGTGTACAGCATTGTCTTTTTCCCAGTGAGAGGGATTGTATTTCACCATTGAGTATAATGTTGACTGTAGATTTCTTTTCAGTCCTTTATTAGATCAATACGATTTTTTTCTATTCTTAGCTTGCTATGAGTTTTAATCATGGGTAATGATAAATGTAAGCAAATGCTTTTTCTGCATCTGTTGGATAATATGCTTTTGTTACTTTAGTCAGTATGTGCTAAATGACATAATTTATATGTAGCTTTTTTGTATTTTTAATTGATAAATCATAGTTTTACATGTGTTTGGGATATATGTGATATTTTGATGCATATATGCAATGCATCATGATCAAATCAGAGTAACTGGAATATCTATTACTTCAAACATTTATCTCTTATTTGTCTTAGGAAACTTAAAATTCTTCTAGTATTTTGAAATTTACTATAAATCATTGTTAACTATAATTTTCCTATTGTACTATCAAATAGCATAACTTATTTTTTCTACTAATTTTATTTTGTACTCATTACCCAACTTCTCTTCAGCCTTCCCTTCCCACTTCCACTTCCCTGGTAACCATCATTCTACTCTCTATCTTCATGAGATTCACTTTTTCATTTTTAGCCCCTGCATAAGTGTTAACATGTGGTATTTGTCTTTCTGGGCCTAGGTTATTTCACTTAACATAATGACCTCCAGTTTCATCCATGTTGATGCAAATGAAAAGATTTTATTTCTTTGTGGCTTCATAATATTCCATTGTGTATATATATCACATTTTCTTTCTTTTTTGTTGGGGGGTGGACAGTCTTGCTCTGTTGCCCAGGTTGGAGTGCAGTGGCAGGATCTCGGCTCACTGCAGCCTCCACCTCCTGGGTTCAAGTGATTCTCCTGCCTCAGCCTCCTGAATAGCTGGGACTACAGGCATGCACCACCATGCCCAGCTAATTTTTGTATTTTTAGTAGAGATGGAGTTTTACCATGTTGGCCAGGATGGTCTTGATCTCCTGACCTCATGATCTGCCTGCCTCAGCTTCCCAAAGTGCTGGGATTACAGGTGTGAGCCACCATGCCCGGCCCACATTTTCTTTATTCATTCATCCATTGATGGACACTTAGGTTGATGCTATATCTTGGCTACTCTGCTGCAATAAACATGGGAATACAGATGTCTCTTCAGTATACTGATTTCCTTTCTTTGTGTTATATACTCAGCAGTAGGCCTGCTGGATCATATGGCAGTTCTGTTTTTTGAGAAACTGCCATACTGCTTTTCATAATGGTTTTACTACCCTACATTTTCATCAACAGTGTATAAGTAAATGTTCCCCTTTCTACACATCCTTGCCAGCATTTTTTATTTTTTTTAATAGCCATTCTAACTGGGGCCTGCTGGGGGTGGGGGTTAGGGGAGAGAGAGCATTAGGAGAAATAGCTAATGTAGATAATAGGTTGATGGGTGCAGCAAACACCATGGCATGTGTATACCTATGGAACAAACCTGCATGTTCTGCACATGTACCCCAGAACTTAAAGTGTAATAAAATAAAGGAATAAATATAAAAAATAAATATCTATTTAGGTCTTTTGCCCAGTTTTTATTTGAGTTATTTGGTTTTTTGGTATTGAGTTGTTTGAGTTTCTTAAATATTTTGGTTATTAATCCCTTTTCAGATGGATAGTTTGCAAACACTCTCTCATTCTTTAGGTTGTCTCTTCATTTTGTTAATTGTTTCCTTTGCTGTAGATAGGCTTTTTTGCTTGATATAATCTCAACTGCCTATTTTTGCTTTTGTTAGCTGTGCTTTTGATGTCTTTCCCAGAAAATCTTTGCCCAGACCAATGTCCTGTAGCACTTCTCCAGTGTTTTTGTCTAGTAGCTTCATATTTTCAGTCCTTAAATTCAAGTCTTTAATTCACTTTGAGTTTATTTTTGTATATGGTGAAAGATGGGGTCTAGTTTTATTCTTTTGCATGTGAATATTAAGTTTTCCCAGCACTATTTATTGAAGAAACTATCCATTCCCCAATGTATGTTCTTGGCACCTTTGTTAAAATGAGTTGACTATAAGGGTATAGACTTATTTCTGAGTTTTCTATTCTGTTCCATTGGTCCATGTATCTGTTTTCATGCCAGTATCATGCTTTGGGTTACTCTAGCTTTGTAATATAATTTGAAATCCAGTAATATGATGCCTCCAGCTTTGTTCTTTTGGCTCAGGAATACTTTAGCTGTTTGGAATCTTTTGTGGTTCTGTACAAATTTTGGGATTTTTTTTTTCTGTGAAGAATGTCATTGGTATTTTGATAGGGGTTGCATTGAATCTGTAGATGGCTTTGGGTAGTATAGACATTTTAACAATATTAATTCTTCCAATTCATGAGGAATGAATTTCTTTCCATTTTTTGGGTGTCCTCTTCAACTTCTTTTATCAGTGTTTTATAGTTTTTCTTGTAGAGATCTTTCACTTCTTTGGTTAAATTTATCCTTAGGTGGCTTCGTTGTTGTTGTTGTTTGTAGCTATTGTAAATGGGATTGCTTTCTTGATTTATTTTTTCAGAAAAGAATCTCTATTGATTGCAATTAGTATATAGAAATGCTACTACTTGTTGTATATTGATTTTGTATTCTCCAAATTTACTAAGTTTATCAGTTCTGAGAGGGTTTTTGTGTGGAGTCATTCAGTTTTTCTAAACGTAAAATCATGTCATCTGCAAATAAGGATAAATTGACTCCTTCCATTCCAGTTTGGATGCCACTTATTTCTTCCTCTTGCCTAACTGCTCTGGCTAAAGCTATATAGATTTTTGAATGTTAAATCATTATTGTGTTCCTGAAATAAACCCGACTTGGTCATAATGTACTACCTTTTTATATCTCACTTTATTGAATTTACTAATTATTTTTCAGACTTTCACACCTGTGTTTATAAATGATGTTGGCCTAAAATTTTTCTTTCTTTTTCTGTTTTGTTTGTTTTGAGACAGAGTCTTGTTCTGTTGCTTAGGCTGGAGTGCAGTGGCATGATCTTGGCTCACTGCAATCTCTGCCTCTGGAGTTCAAGCAATCCTCCTACCTTAGCCTCCAGAGTAGCTGGGATTACAGGTGCACACCACCATGCCCAGCTAATTTTTATATTTTTCTTAGAGACAGGGTTTCACCATGTTGGCCAGCCTGGTCTCGAACTTCTGACCTCAAGTGATCCACCCGCCTTGGCCTCCCAAAGTGCTGGGATTACTGGCGTGAGCCACCACACCTGGCCAAATTTTTCTTTCTTGCAATATCTTTATCAGGTTTTAGTATGAAGCTTATACTACCCTCATAACACAACTTGAAAGTGTCCTTTTTCTATTATCTGGAAGACTTTTTTATTTTAATATTGGTGATTTTTTTATTAAACATTTGGAAACAAATGAAGTCATATAATCTAGAACTGCTTTTAATTATAAATTTCGTCCCTTTAATAGAGAACTATTCAGATTTTCTATTTCTTCTTGTGTTTGTTTTGGCAAATTGTGTTTTTCAAGTGAATTTATTTAAACTACATTTTCAAATTTATCATTATATAATAGTTTATGTAAAAACATCCTTTAATAATACTCTATAGGACTTTTCATCCCTAATATTGGTAATTTTTTTCTGCCCATGTTTTCTTAATCATTCTTAATCAGTTTTGTATTTTTAGAGTTCAATTTTTACTTTGTTGATTTTCTGTTTTATTTATGCCTTATCTTTATTGTCTTTTATAATCTGTTCTTATCTTATTATTTGCTTTCTTTTACATTCTTTAGGTTCAATTGCGTTTCTTTTTCTATCTTCTTGAAATGGATCTTAGAACAACATTTCTCAACATTTTTTTTCTTTTTGCATGATGTATGCTTTATGTAAGGCTCTAAATATCTCTCTAATTACAACTAACTGCATTCCAGTCATTCTGTTGTGTTACACTTTTGTCATCAGTTTAAATTTATTTATATGTCTTCATTGATCCATGGGATGTTTAGAAAAATATTACTTAATTTTGTCAAGTCCAAGAGAAAACTTCCCCCTCACCCTCTGAAAGGTTGCTGAAAATCACCAACAAAAGGCAATTTAAGAGGAGAAAAGGCATACACATTTATTTGATCATCATTTTATGTGACATGGGAGTCTTCAGAATGAAGCCCCAAAGATAAAGGGATACTGTTCATTTTTATGCTTAGGTTCAACAAAATATGGATAGTCATGAAGAAATTAGATTGGTTTTCTTAGACTGGTTTTCTTCTGCCTGGAGAATTCCCTGTGGCATTCCTTTTAGTGTGAGTCTGCTGAGGATAATTCTGTCAGGCTTTGTTTGAAAACATTTCACTTTTGCCTTTATTTTTAAAGAATATTTCTTTAGAATATAGACTGCAGGTTGGCAGTTAGCATTGTCCTTCATCATTTAATGATATCACGCCATTGTTCATGGTTTCCATTGTTTCTCTTCTAAGTCAGTCATCAGTCTCATTTTTAATTCTTAGACTTTAATTCATATTTATTAGCTTCTTACAGTATGCTTAAATCATTTATTTTAAAACTTTCTTCTGTTCTAATATAAACAATGTAAAGCCATACATTTCCCTCTAGGCACTACTTTAGCTGAATCCTACAAATTCTAATATGTTATGTTTTCATTCCATTCAAATTGTTTTTGATTTTCTTTGTAGTCTGGGTGACAGAATGAGACTGCCTGAAAAATAATTGTTTTAATTTTCTTTGTGATTTCTTTTTTTGACTTATGGGTTATTTAGAAGTATATAATTTAATTTTCAGATATTTGGGGGATATTCCAGAGTATCTTTTAGTTATTAATTTTTAATTTAATTCTCTTGTGGCCAGAGAACATGGTTTTTATTATTTCAATCTTCTTGGAACTTTATCAAGATTGTTTTAAAGCTCAGGATACAGTCTAACTTAGGAAATGTTTCCGGTGCACTTTCAAATAAACTGCTGCTGTTTGGTGAAGTGTTCTGTGATGTGAAATAGGTCAAGTTGTTTAATAGTGTGTACAAGTCATGCACTCTTACTTTTGTCTACTTAGTCTATCAATTTCCAACAGAAGAGAGTTAATACTCTTAGCTATAATTTTTGAATTGTCTATTTTTCTTTGCAGTTTGGTCAGTTTTTGCTTCATGTATTTTGGAGCTCTGTAATCAAGTGCATATATATTAAAATTGTTTCATTTTCTTGATAGATTTACCTTTTATTATGGAATGTCTCTCTTTATCTTTGTTAATATTCCTTGTCCAAAAATCACTTTGTTATAGCCTCATGAGCTTTCTTATTGATTCAAGTCTTCACACTCTAGTTTTTCTAAATTTTTACTTTTAATTTCTCCTTATATTTAACATAAATTTATTATAGACAACATATAGCAGGTTCTTGCTTTTTAAAAATCCAGTCTGACAATATCTTCTTTTTAATTGCAATGCTTTGACTGTATATATTTAGTGAAAATGTTGACAGTAACTGTTTCAATCCATGAACATGAGATTTATTTGTGTCTTCTTCAGTTTCTTTTATTAATGTTTTATAATTTTCTATGCATAGGTCTTTCGCCTCCTTGGTTAAATTTATTCCTAAGTGGGATTTTTGGAAGTTACTATAAATGATACTTTTTAAAATTCTTTTTCAGATAGTTTGTTGTTAGTGTATAGAAATGCTACTGATTTTCCTATGTTAATTTTGTATTCTGCAACTTTACTGATTTCTTTTATTATAATAGTTTTTTTTGGTGGAGTTTTTGAGCACATTTATAATAGCTATTTCAAAATTCTCATATGCTAATTCCATCATATCTGTCATTTCTGGGTCTGTTTTTATTGACTAATTTTTCTCTTGATTATCAGACTTGTCCTGCTTTTTTACATATCTAGTAACTGTTTACCAACTGCCAGACTTTTAATGTTACATTGTAGCATGTCTATATTTTGTTTCTTTAATTAAAGAATTAAATAGGCAGTAAAGAATGTTTGGCAGGAAATAAAGAATATTTGGCAGGCAGTAGGGTAACTTGCAGATAACTTGTTTTTCTTTCAAGGCTTGCTTTTAAGCTTTGTTCAGGTGACTCTGTAATAACCTTTACTCTAGGGCTAATTTATTCCCTGTGATTTTTCTTTGGTCTCCTCTATAAATGCCTCAAATTTTTGTTCTACCCTGGCTAGGTAGAACTTGAACATATCCCAGTCCTGTAGAAGTTTTCAAGATTGTTTAGCCTACAGCTTCCCAGCAGCTATTTGCCCAACCTCATAGAGTTTCTTTCTATGCATCTATAGTTTACTAAAAGCAATAGACTTAAGGGGATTTCTATGCTTATGTCTAAATTTCTTCCTTGCATAGCTCCCTCTTCTCCAACACTATGCCCGACATATTCCAGCTGTCTCAGCCTGTGCCCAAACTCTCATCTGTCTTTTCGACTCAATGACTCTGTTGTGCTTTTTTAGTTTCTTCTTACCTGCACTGTGATCTGGAAAGTCCCTCTAGGTAGAAAGCTACTGTGATTGTAGGACTTTCCTCTTTTGCTTCTGTTCTTGCCTGTTGTCCCATGCCTGAAAATAGATGCATGTATTTTGTCTTAATTTTCAGTGCTTTGGGTTGGGAGATGAATTCCAGAATCAGTCATTCTAACATAGCCAGAGTGGAACAATGCTGCAAAGTCTTTTAAGATTCTACAAATGAAAAGTTTGCTAGAGCAGGAGACCAGGTGCGGTGGCTCGTGCCTGTAATCCCAGCACTTTCGGAGGCTGAGGCAGGCAGATTACTTGAGGTCAGGAGTTCAAAAGCAGCCTGGCCAACATGGTGAAACCCATCTCTACCAAAAATACAAAAATTATCTGGGTGTGGTGGCAGGTGACTGTAATCCCAGCTACTCAGGAGGCTGAGGCATGAGAATCACTTGAACTCGGGACGAGGAGGTTGCAGTGAGCCCAGATCATACCACTGCACACCAAGCTGGGGTGACAGAGCAAGACTCCGTCTCAAAGAAAAGAAAGCAAATGTGTAATAGAATGGTTGGTTCTGTGATGGAAAGGGTAACAAGAAAAAGACTCAATGACAACTATATAACTTCTTTCTTGCTGGAAGTGTAAGAAATGCCTTATCTTTGGAAGCATTTTCTCCTGAATTTCAAAAGAAGTTTCAGTGGAAATACTTATTTTTTGAAAGTTAGAAGAAGTTTCAACTTTAGGTTTATATTTTTTCTGTAAACAGGCTAACTAGGCAGTTTTCTAATGTTGCAGTATTGTTAGTTTACATCACTAATGATGATAAAGTGGTTCTTGCTGCTCTCGCTGCTACCAACAATAAGAACATTTACTGAGGCACTGCTAATATACCAGGCATTGTGCTAGGCACTTTACACTGATTATCTTCACCCTTCCACAACAGTTCTGCAAGTTAGAAATCATGATCCTGAGAAACTCAAGGAGGTAAAATTATTTCAAGGTCATACGCTAAGAAGTGAAAACTCCGTGACTAAATTACTCAGTGGTCATTTAGTGGCTAGAATTGGGAAACAATCTCAGCTCATCAATAACAATGCCTCCTCCCATTATTATACTGCTTTCTGATTCTGTCTTTACCTGAGCTTTCCATCTGGCAAATTAAACTGGAAAACAGCCAACTGCCTCCCCAGAGAGGCTGTATTATTATATAGATGTTTTGTATTATTTTGCTTTGAATAACAACATATGTAAATGTGCTCCTGGAGGCTAAACTACCCTTATTTGGCAATCTTGGCCTCTCTCACTAGGGTGAATAGTTGAAAATTTTAGAGAGGAAAAGGCAGGCTGGAGAGAAGGTTAGTTGACATGGAGGTGGTGCTTCTCCTTTGCCCGGCCCAACACATATTTCTATTCAGACATAAGCAGCCACAGCAGAGTCAAGATTAGTAAATTTCATATCATGGAGTCCTAGCTGGTCCCGATAGTCAGTGATCAGAGTGGGTTAATCCAGCTATTACTCATTAACTCTGCATCATGTTGATATGTAGGGGCAGATGTTCTTGCTGAGAAGAATAAAAGCCTCCTGTGGCACCTGGAAGACCTTATCAGACGGGGTCCCGGCCAGATCACAGAGAGATTCTAGTTAATGTGGGCATTTTGCTGCCTCTAACCATCTACTTCTTGTTCAGAGGTTGGCCTATCTCCTCAACTTCAGCTCTCCCTTGGGCCCTGTATTGTTGAGCCATCCCTATCTTAAACGGCCTTTCCTGGCATTTGAATCACCACTTCGAGGATGTGATAATATCTGCAAGTTGGGAAAATAAAAATGGCATTTGTTTAGCTGTAATTAATGAAATATTTATGTTGCATGAGACTATGTGATAAAACCTTAGGCTTAGAGTCCTTTTGCTTCTGATTACATTTGGGATTTTTTTTTCTATGACCAGACATTCTGACGCCAGCTCTTTTACACTGAGCAGATGTCATGTAGTAAAAATGGGTGCCAGATGCTGTGAGCCGCAGAAGGGCGATTTGTTTAAGAGCTGGCTCCAACTTTTTTGCATTCAATTACTCTGCAGAACAAACCTTACACAAGCTTTAGGTAACTCAACTAACTTCAGACATGCATTTTAATAATAGATTTTTATCTGAATGCACTCTGAGCAACGCACCATATAAATGGTGTTTAAGGAATTAATTGATTTCTGCGTAATACCTTGGCTTTTTTTTTTTTTTTAATGTGAAAGAGAGCTACAAAGCTCTTGGCAGGAACCCAGAAATGTAATTAACGTGGAGGGCCAAATTTTCAGTTGCCCCTTAGGTACTGTTGCCTCGTGCTCACAGCAGGTGCAGTGAGGGGAGGGCGGGGAGGAAGGAAATGAGAGGAAGCGGGGGAGGAGGAAGCAGCAGCTTTGGTTCATAAAGCAGGAAGCAAAGCTAGCAGTTCATTGAGTTTTTCTGTTCCCATTTCAGACTCCAAGAACTTTCCCCCTCAGAGCACAGGTAGCAGAGGCTTCCTCTTGTGCCTCTTCTACCACCTCCTCCTCTACAGATGAAGAATTTGATCCCCAGCTTTCCTTGCAGTTAAAGGTAATAACACTTGGTCCGCCAAAGGCCTTGGCTGGTGGGGGCTGCTTACCATCCAGATTTCAGACCCAGTGTCAGCTCCAGCTGCAGTGGTTTCGTTAGGAAGATCATGTTTCATTGCATCCGACATGATCCTCTCTTTACCTGGAACACCCCAAGAATTATATCTTTAAAAAAAAAAATTGTACACATTTGCCTTTCTCAGACCCACACTGGGGAGAAAAAAAGAGACATATTTACTTGAAACCATTTGGTGACGGCAGCTCTTAAAGTGGGTTTAATATATGGTCCAACAAGCAAACCATCGAAAAAATTACAACAAACATGCATATTCCCCTGGGGGAGCACAGCTTCATTTAAGAAGCACTAGAGGCAGATTGCATGGAAAATGTTATGTTTATTCTAATCAGAAATATGAAACGAACCATGCAGTTGCATCTAGACATAGATACTCCAAGGATCCCTGCTGTGAAAGGCACAAGCTCGGTGCCAGCTGGGGAGACGGCAGACTTCTTTTCTCAATGAACGTTAATGTTTCTGGAGAACTCTTTAAACAACTCTCATATCCATAGATTAAAAAACACAAACATTGTATACGTCTATAAATGTGTCTGTATGTCACATTCACAGAGACAGATGTCCCATAACCAAAGCCCACCATTGTTTTCTTTATCCACTGAAGCTGGAGCATTTTCACTAAGACAGTAGAATACTTGGCGTGGATGGTGGGGCGGGTGGGGTGTTACTGAATGGTTGGACCTAAAATGCAGAAAGAGAAGCAGTTTCCTGCTCTGGTGGTGTTTATTTTTTGGAGTAGTGAGGATCTGGGGAGGGAGAAGGAGAACCAAATTTATTTACTTACACTCAACTTTTCCATATCTGGCCTTAGGAGCTTTGGCATCATCTCAAGTCACTCAGGGGTTCCAACTCCCCATGGCCCAGCTTGGAGCAAGGCAGGAGGGGTCTGGGACATGTGTGAGAGTGTGTGTGTGTATGTGTGTGTGAGAGAGAGACAGAGAGACGGAGGGGGGCACATGGGGGAAGGGGAGAAAGGGAGAGAGGGAGGGAGAAGTGATTGAGGGAGAAAGATGTATGAATTTCTCATTTCTAACAATGCTGTCTCTGATTAGTTCAGTATTCAACACAAATGAATTCTGTGTGTGTTGTATTAATTTCTGTGGTTTTCTTACTGCCCCTCTCATCCCCTTGAGTGACCCTGAGTTAATTCTATATTCAAATTAGGCAGAGATTCCAGCATCAGCCATCTTGACACAAAGAATAAAAGAATAGAATGACCCAAACATATTGAAATCGCAAGACGGTGGTATCTAGGACCAGTCTCACAAATAGCTCCTTGTCTTCCTGCTGGCCCAGAACAGAGCCCACCATCACATCAGCTTACCAGGCTGATAAAGCATGCCCGCCTCACCTGGCTTCAGACCTGGCCCACTCTTCCAGGAAGGGAAGCTGGCAACAATATTTCTTCTTTCCAACCTCTCGAGGGCTCACACTGAAGGAACGAGAGGAGGTTTTCGTCCTCTGGTTTCTTTGTCTCTTCTGTCCCATGCAGGTGTGTCCCCAGCCAGGTGGCACAGAGCCCATGACAGCTCAAATGAACCTTTTCACAGGAAACCGGAGGCAGGATGTGTCCTCTCAGCCCTTTCCTTTGCTTCACCCTTGTTCCCCCACTGCCTCTCCTCCCACACCACCACCTAGATCTAAGAGAATAAGGCAGGAAGAGATGCAGCAGCTTGTCTTGGATTCTGCCAGATTTCTGCATCTTTTCTTCCATAGCCCTTAGCTTCTTTCCCTCTCTGCATCATCAGTGAGGATATAAGAACTGTGCCTTGTATACGTAAGGCTGTGTGAGTTTTATTAATGATGCATCCTTCTTTTATGTGTCAGCAACTCTTAATAAAAGGCAATAAATGACTTTCTAGGTTCTGTTTTGCTGACTCTTGATAAAGCAGTCAGAGTCTGATAGCTTTGCTGCTGGAAAGCGCTAAGACCACGTGATGCTCTTGAGGCAATTTCCCCCACCTTTCACCTTGGAATTGCATTCAGTTGTCTTCATTTAGGGAGGAACATTGGCATTTCTTTTCTGTAGTCTCACTTTAGAGTAGGGCCTTGTTGTGTCTAAATGGTATTTGACACAAGGAAAGGCAGTATAGACTAGATGAAATGTGGATACTAGATTCAGGCTACCTGTGCCTAACTCCTGGCTTTGCCTATTAGTAATTGCATCATCTTGTACAAGTTAATTTCCTCTCTGAGTTTTGATTTCCTTATCTGTAAAGTAAGTGCAATTTGAGGAATAAATGGGATGATACATGTGAAGTAATTAGTACAGCGTCTGACATATAGCATTTAGTAAACGTGAGGATTTATTACGTAGGTTACTACAATGGAAGCTCAAGGGTCACTTGTTAATAAATGAACTGACTCCATATAGACTAAGTTAGACAATCTCTGGATGACAGTTACCGTTGATCCCCACCACCTCTTCCCTAGAGCCTTTCCAGAAGATCCTAGCTGCCCAGTGAGGAATCCCCCATGCAAAAGGTCTGGAATCTCCATTTAGAGTGATTGACAGTCAATCTGGTAGTCATCTCCTGGAAGCAGAGATGATACTATGTGGAATAAGTTGAGTTCTGAGAGTTGAAAGTTTCTTCCAAGGATGAAGAAGATCTTTAGGATTTGAAGTCCTAAGCAGAATTCCAGATAAATAGCCTGTACCAAGCTAGCTACAACAATTTTTAAATTTCATATTTGTTTCTTCCAGCATTAAAAAGAAATGCCTAGAATGCTCTAATCCTCATCCTAGTTTACATGAAGTTGATGTGTATGCTCAGAGAAGGCAAACAGAGTAAAAATAGCCCAATTTGAACATTTATTTTGCAGATACAGAATGTCTGTGTGTGTATATATAATATATACTCCTACACACAAAAATCATAATAGATTTTAGTAAAAGTGATAATCATACTAATTTAAAATATAATAGGCATGCTAATAATAATAAATATCATGCTATTAATATTTACTGAGAGTTTATCTCATGTCTCTTTGAAGTATCCTACACAGGGCTTAGTCTTATTATTTCATTTAATTCTAGGCACTAAATTCTCATTACTCTAAAGAAGGCACTGAAGTTCAGAACGTTGTGTGACATTCTGAAGCCCTCACAGCTCAGCTGGGATTGGATGCCAGCTTTGCCTGTCTGGTGGACCCAGTGCTCAACCATTAGTCTTTGCTATTTCTCCCATTAGAAGTGTCTCCTGAACTTTCCAGTATGTGGAATTGGCCACACCATCACTTCTCTTTTCTCTTGTGTTTAAAACCTGGAAGTGACACTATCAAGATCTAGACTTCTACATTCTATGCATTAGTTTTGAGTTTTTTTTTAACAAGCACAGGTACATACACAACCCAGTGACAGTAATGCTATAATTGTATAAACAAAGTGAGGTTGGGAAGAGAAGCAATCTCGGGCTTCCCTCAAGCCAAAAAACACTTAAATTGGAATGATGCATTTCTCCATTTCCAGGTTTAATTAGCCACTGTAGACTCAACTTAAGCACTATTTAAAGTTGTTAACTGGTTTACATGTAGGAGAGAGAGAGCATGTGTGTGTATGTCTGTCTGCTTGCCTGCCTGTCTCTCTCTCCCTGGCCCCTCATCCCTGGGCTATATCATAGCACCCCTGTAAAGTATAATTCTTGTTCCATTCTTTCTCTCAGCTGAACCCAACCAGTATTCTATATAGCAATTCCCAGCTACAGACCTATACATACACTCCCTCCTCATAGACACATAGCAGCTTCCCAATCCAGAACCTACTGGCAACATGTGGCTAGTTAAATTTACACTTAAATTCATTAAAAATTAATCACATTTAAAATTCACTTTCTAATTCACACTCACTTCCTTTCAAGTGTCCACTAGCCCCCATGGGGCTTGTGGCTTCCGGATTTTAGATAGCACAGCAATAGGTTATTTCTATCATCGCAGAGAGTTTTACTGTTGTTATTTTGGAAACTAAGCAGTGGCTAGGAATGATTAGTTGGAGAGAGCAGACGCCTATAATGATATTTTGTAAATTTCAACCTCATTTTTCTCAGACATAATTTTTTTCTTTATTGGTTTTCATAGGAGAAGAAGACACTTAGAAGAAGAAAGAAGCTGGAAAAAGCAATGAAGCAGTTGGTTAAGCAAGAAGAATTGAAAAGACTCTATAAGGCTCAGGTCAGTAAATAAACTGGAGATGAGTGAGTGGGCCTGGGTCCCCTGGGACTCTGGATGGGAAAGAGATTTGAGAGTCTGTATTAGGAAACTCAGGCTGGAGAAAGGTCAGTCTTCTTCTCTGAGGGACCAGATTTGTGGCTGTTTTAAAGAGGCCGTGGCTTAGTCTCAGTAGGACTCTGGGTCATGGACAGCCCAGGTGTTAATATGGCCTATTCTCAGCCACCCCTCCATCTACAGACATGTGAGGTTGGAACAAGAGACAGTGCGTGGCCTTGGGAGTCATCCCTGACTGCCACGTAGCAGTGACCTTAGTTTTTGTCCTCTGTAGACACAAACCTTCCACCAACTCCCCGACAGTGTCTTTGCTAAACTGACAGCTATTAAGGGCTGTCTCCATTTCAAGATTAGTTGAAATCTTAAGTATCTAACATTCCAATAAAGATTTCCTGGCCTGATTGCTTACTTCAAGCATTTCCTCCCAAGTTGCTCTGCCCCACTCCATCACAGACAGGCAAAATGAAGCAGAAAGTCAAGGCACCCTCCATATCTCTGAGGACCCCAAGCCTAGTCTTGAACAAGAGTTGGGTTTTAGGACATATGGACTTAGAATGACCACTCATGTTAACCCAGCATATCCTCACATCCCTTTCTCCAGTTATTCCCTTTATCTGGCTAATAATCCTACACACTACTTCTGACCAGAGTGACGTCATTCAATCCACTCTCCTTTACCCTTCCCCGTGGCTGACTTGGGAGCTACCTCTTTCACCTAGTGAATGGGGAAAAGTCACTTCTGTCCACTTGCAACCTCTAAAACAGGTTTCTTAGAAACACTGCGACATTTCCTTCCAAGAACAAGACAACTCTTATATTGATTGGCAAACTAGGCAATGTATCTTCCTTGTATTTTCACCCCAGACAGTTGGTTATAATAAGAGAAGAATTACAATAGCCTTTTGAGTCCCGCTGGCACCCATAGCAGCCCTCTTTAATCTCTGAGACTTTCATCCTTAGTTTCATTTTTTGAGACAGAGTCTTGCTCTGTTGCCCAGGCTGGAGTACAGTGGCACGATCTCAGCTCACTGCAACAGCCTCCTGGGTTCAAGTGATTCTCTTGCCTCAGCCTCCGAGTAGCTGGGATTGCAGATGCCTACTACCACACCCAGCTAATTTTTGAATTTTTAGTAGAGATGGGGTTTTACCACGTTGGCCACGCTGGTCTCAAACTCCTGAGCTCAAGTGATCCTCCCACCTCAGCTTCCCAAAATGCTGAGATTACTGGTGTGAGCCACGACACCCAGTCTCAACCTTAGTTGCTAAAGAATGACCACTGTATTAGTCTGCTTGGGCTGCCATAACAAAATACCATGGACTGAATGGCTTAAACAACAGAAATTTGTTTTCCTCACGTTCTGGAGCCTAGATCCAAGATCAAGGTGCTGGTGGGTTTGATGCCTGGTGAGGCCTTTCTTCCTGGCTTTTAGGCAGCTGCCTTGCTATGTTCTCACATGATCTTTCTGTGAGTTCACGTGAGCAGAGAAAAGTATCTCTGGTGTCTTTTCCTCTTATAAGGACATCAGCCATATTGGATTGGGGTTCCAAACTTAGAACTTCATTTAACCTTAATTACTTCCTTAAAGGCTCTGTCTCCAAATACAGTCACATTGGGGGTTAGGGCTTCAATGTACGCATTTGGAGTGGGACACAATTCAGTCCCTAAGAACCACATAGCTGTAACTGCACAGTGATCAGTAATAAAGTCATTTAGGTGTTTCCCTTCTTTAGCAGTTCTACAGCATGTCGGCAAGAGATGGATTTATAAAGATGTCATTGTCTTTAAGGGAGAGACAGGAAGAGGGCATGAAATTACAAGTAGTTTTAAGTAGACTTTCCATCTATTTCAGATTTTATGTTGGAACTTAAGCACTCATAGCTGAGACAAGAAGAGCGGGGTGGCTGTGCAGGCCCCACCCCTCCCTGCTTGGGTCTCTTTACAGGGTTTGAGGGGCCTTGGCTCTGTACTTGTGATTTTAGGGGTGATTTAGAAAGACATGGGGTTAAGGAGGAAGGGGAGTGAGACAGAGCTGAAGTAAAACAAAGGAGGAACACAGGCATTCTGCCTGCCCAAATAGCTGACGGTTCCTTGAATATACCTGTTCTGCCAGGTGCAAAGTCTGTCCTGCCAAGGGATGTGCCTTTGACAGCATGGTATTTGAAAGCAGAGAAAATGGATGGGGGATGAACAAAATTTATGTAGGAAAGGCTTTTCCATAACTTTCTTTCTTTTCTTTTTTTTTTTTTTTTTTTTTTTGAGTTGGAGTCTCACACCATTGCCTGGGCTGGAGTGCAGTGGCGCGATCTCATCTCACTGCAACCTCCACCTCCCGGGTTCAAGCAATTCTCCTGCCTCAGCCTCCTGAGTGGCTGAGATTACAGGCTTGGCTAATTTTTTGTATTTTTAGTAGAAACTGGGTTTTACTACGTTGAACAGACTGGTTTCAAACTCCTTACCTCGTGATCTGCCCGCCTCAGCCTCCCAAAGTGCTGGGATTACAGGTGTGAGCCACCGCACCTGGCCCCTAACTTTTCTTTCTAATATACACAAGAGATTAATAGTTAGTAGGGAAAATAAATATGTAAATGCCAACCCAATCATGACCCCAGACCTTAGTAGGTGCCTATGATGAGCCTAAGGAGATGTGATGCCATCCCCTAATGAGTTAAATATCTTGTGTCTTGTCCCAATAACCTAGTAAAAAAGCCACAGTACACTTCCATAGTGAAAGAATGCTGGGCATCTACCCATGGTGCAGTGAAAGACCACACACAATTTGTAGCTAAGGATAAGAGCAGGACAATCTGAAACAGGAGCACGAAACCCCAGAAGCTGGCCCAGGTCTCTTGCTCCAGAGTGACTCCTTAGGAGGTATAGGCTGGTTCTTCTTGGGAAAAAGAGATTATGCACATATTGAGTTTGCCCCCGGACCCACTACCCTACTCTGAATAGGGGCTGCAGCTTCAATCATTATGCCACGGCCACAGTCAGAGGCTGTGGGCTGCAAGGAGTCCAGGAGCCATGACGACTGCCCACCTCACCCAGCAGCCTCTGTCTTGGAGGACATCTGTGATTGACGTTGTCTAAGGGGACTATTTTAATGTCCACTTAGGGGCCAATTGAACATACACACAGATTCCTTGCTTTATGTTGCATACTAAAGAAGGGAAACATCAGGGTATAGCTGTCTGAGAATTCAGAGGTCCTTGCTTAGTTACTCAAGGCAGAACCATCACGAGTGAAAGGGCCTCTTTATCCTGGAAAGGAAGTGGCAGATTCTGCTCCTCTTGGGACTCTATGTGGAGAGTCCTTGTGTGACATGCGATCCTGGTGTTGCAGGCCATCCAGAGGCAGCTGGAGGAGGTGGAGGAGCGGCAGAGGGCTTCTGAGATCCGGGGTGTGAGGCTGGAGAAGGCATTGCGAGGAGAAGCAGGTAGGCATCCCAGCAGATCTGGAGCAGTGGGCGTGGTCTGAGAATAGTGCTAGTCTAACCATCTGAGCAAAACAGACCTTGTCACCTGCTGGGGATCTGTCAGCATGGACATGTGCTAAATCCACAACTGCTGCACACTTTAAACGTCGCACCATTGCTTCTCGGCCTTTGGCCAAGATCAAGGGTAAAAATCAAACTATTGGCCCAATTTGAAATTCCCAGGAGCGTTGCTCAGCCCACAGGCCTTATAACTGGGTTTCTGTTCTGCCCCACCTCCCCACTGGCTAACACGAATGTTCTTTGCAATTCAGGGGTTAAGATAAATTCAGGAGAAATATGTGGGTATTGGAGTAGGGTTGGTAGTAATTCAAAGACCAGAGTGAGAGTCAATGTCCTGGTTTTTCCTTTACTACTTGTATGACATTGGGCCAGTCATGTTATCAACCCTTATACTTTTTCATTTTCTCATCTAAAGTGAGGATAAGAGTGGTTTTCTCCTTTATAGAACTGATAAAAGGATTAGAGGAAATTATATATGATGGTTAGGTAACACATTGCCTGGCCCAAGGTAAAGCAATAAGTGGTAGCTATTCCAGTGATAACTTCAGATTCTTAGATTCAAACAGAACTCATCTGGTGAAGACCTACCGAGCATTAGACATTAAGACACTGGGTCTATAACAATGAGTATGATGCAGTTTTTACCTCGAGAAGTTTATAGTCCATCGACAGACACACACAGGTAAAGAGATAAGCCACAGTATGATATGTACCCTAATGCTGTGATAGGAACAAGCATTAGGGTACAATGTGAACAGAACCAAGAGGTTCCTAACTGATCTTGGGGCAAGGAGAGCCATCAGGCTAGGCTTCCGGGAAGGGGTGATCTATAAGATGAGAACCAGAGGAGGAACAAGAGTTAACCAGTGAAGAGAAGATTGTTCTAACAGAGGGAACAGCACCTGCAAAGCTCAAATGTGAAAAGACATGAAATATCTTCACAAATGAGCCAGTGAAAGGTTTTCAGGTAAGGAATGGCTGAAAGAAATTTATATTTTCAGAAATCTTCCAGTAGGGGTGTAGCTAATGAATTGGAGGGCCCTAAGAGTTTGTTGGGGGTATTGTCTCTTTAGTTTTGTGATGGATGTTTTCAGCCTTCAGTATGTGGGATATAAAAGGCGAAAAACCAAGCACTGAAATAATGTGCAATAATATAAACAGGTTACTTGTTACTTAACAAGTGAAATGTAGGATTTCAATTATTTAAAAGTTCAGTTATTTGAGAGTGATGGCACTAGCAGGGGCAGACCTAGATTTCCTGAGGCCTGGAGTTCATGCAAAGTCATGCATGTAAAATTGTGAGGGCTGCTTCCAGAACCTTGCAAGGACCCATCCAAGTAAGGAGTCCTGAGGTTTCAGTTTCATTAATTACCTGGTTAATTTAGCACTGGATTTCAGGGAAATGCTGGAGTCAGACTACCTCTTCTGTGCCTCAGTTTCCTTGTGGTAAATTGGGAGTGATAATAATACTTGTTTCTTGTATTTGTGGTGAGGATTAGCTAAAACAATTTATGTAATACCCATAGCCCAGTGCCTGGCATGGAGCAGATGATTAATCAATATTTGTTTTTTTTACTAAAATGCACTGGATTTCCTTGCAAAGATGACCAAAATTTGCTCATTTGTAGGCTTATTACAAATAAGGCTTATTACATGAAGTAGGCTTATTAAAAATATGAAGAGTTTCTTGCTACTTGGACTGAGAGTTACTGTCTATCTCTATAGCTGCCGTGGGACTTTCGGTAGAATGAACTGCCCTTGTTAGGCATTTGATCATACTCCCAGTCCAGAAGGCTCTGGTCCTTGTCTTTGGGAATCTGCTGATCTCAGTGACAGCCTTAGAAAGGAAAAGGAAAAACCAGAAAAGCCAGGGCATGCTTCAGTTTGCTGCCAGCAACACAGGCCAACAGGTGGCATAGTGGGAAGTGGGGAGCTGTGGGTGCCAACAAGCCCTGTGTTCAAATTCTCTTCCACTCCACTTAGGCTGACTAGTCCTGGGCAAATCACTTAACCTCTCTGGCCCTAGATTTCTTATCTGAAAAATGAAGATTATTATCCCCATATTAACATGTCATTTTGAGGATTAGGTATGTTGATGGGCAGAGTCTCTGCCAGAGCATTGATTACATTGTAGGCATTCAGTAAACACTACCTCATATCATTTTACAAAATATTACTAAGTGTCCACACATATCTTCTTTTAAAGAATTTGTCTAATTTTTACTGCTTGAAATTTAAATGTTAGAAACCAAAATTGTAAAGCATCTTCTGAAAATCCTCCTCATCTCCAAATATGAAAAAAAGAAAGGAAAGAGAGAGCTATTTTGAGTTATAGCAAAAGGAATCTGACCAGCTTGTGATGTTTCAGAGGTGTGCCTAGCCAGCCAGAAGATGGATTCCATTCATTCCCTTGGTAATTCAATTCACCTATTAAGTTTATGGGCCTTTTTCCCTTGATTGTCCTTGTGTGGGTGACAGATGCAGATCAACAGGGGGCTGGAGACTAAAAGAGTCAAGTCACAGAGAGTGGCCTCAAAAGCAACCAAATGGAAGTTTTGCAAACCAGACACCAAAATTAATATACTCTAACTTGTAATAACATTTGTGCAATAATAATATTCCTTGGCGGTTTAATATTCTATTCAGTTCCTTTAAGAGATTGCCCTGTTGCTTAATGAATGACCAATGCTTATTAGGTTAAGTTGTATCTGAGCTGGCCTGTGCTGCGCTGGTTCAAGTGATTTAATGGGAATTATTTAATAGGTATTATTAGGATAATTAGAAAATGATCACAGTTAGGCAATAATATTGAGCTATAAAGGTTGTGAATAACCAAATTTAGAGACAGACCTGAAAACATGAGTAGCCTGCGACAGTTATGCAAGGCTCCTCTGATAATTATGTAGGCACCCTGAAAGGGGCTTTTGTTCTGGGAGTTATTCATTAGGCGAGCATTGAATTAGAGGAACATGCGGGGGTGCAGGACAGAGGGCAGTGATGGCTGATGAGCAAAATGAGGCTTTGATGAGCTCCTCATTGTCGTGACAACAATTCCCGCTTTCTTTTTCCAGCAGTCAGAAATAAGCTCTCCCGCCCCGGGAAGGGTTTCTCCCCATTTTGTCAAGGAAAGGGGAAACAAAGAAAAACAAAAATCTAACAATCCACCCCAGATGACAAATCATTATGTTTTGCAGGATGTAGACTCATGCGTGTGTGTGTGTGTGTGTGTGTGTGTGTGTGTGTGTGTTTTCTTTGACAAAGGGAAGAGAGTCCCCTCTTGGTCCCAGATGCCCAGGTGAAAGACTAGGATATGCAGTGACCTGATTCCTGGGGGCCCTACCACCAGCTTTGCAGCCACTTAGACTCTTCTTTGTTGAGGCACTGTTTGTTACCTACTGGCTGTTGCTTGTCAGTATGATGATCAGTGTTACATACTAGGGGCATGGAATATCCCAATCTAGAAGAGACCACCATTCACATTTAAATGGTCTGGATAACACAATCCGGGCTTGCTTTCAATACCTGGAATCTGATGAAAACTGAGTAACTTCGAAACAGAAAGGATTTCTCCCCAGGGGAGTTTGATGAGAATTATTATTCCCTTATAGCTTTACCAGCTTTGGGGACGATTTACCAGCTATTTGTCTGCATGGAGCTTCTTCCCTTTTTTGGAGCCGGATGGTTTCTCCTTTCCCGAGATTGAAGGGTTTACCAAGAAAAATCAGGATGCGCAAGGTGCCAGCAGGTGGCAGCGGGAGCACACATTATGGTGAGAAATGCCAACGAAAGCCTCACCAGGACTGGGGAAGTAGTTTGGCTTAGACTTCGTGGTTTTCACTGCTGCTGAGGAGCCAAGGAATAAAAATTCCTGGATAATGTAACAGTGAGGTGTCCTGGACAGAGCACAGGCATTAGAGTCAGACATTCTTGACTTTGAATCCCAGTGTAATCCTTATACAATTATTTACTTTTCTGCCAAATTTTCTTCTTGTCTGTAAAATGGGATGAATAATACCAACCTCATAGGGATGCTGTGAAGAAAAGATTAAGTGATATAATATTAATAAAGCACCAAAAAAAGGGCCTGAAATACAACAGGCATTCAAAAATATTTCTTCCCTTTTCTTTTATATCCCTGTTACTGTAGAACACAGCTGGATGGTCAATGACTTCTCAAATTGTATTTATTTGTTTGTTCATTCTTTCACATTCATTTATAACTATACTCCCTAAAAGAGATTAAAGCTGGTTTCTATAAATATTTGTAATACATGAATTTTGCATGCCTGGCCCAAACAAAGATCTCAGTGAGAACTCATTGTTACCACTCCCGCACCCCCGCCACCACCTGCCCCCGAAAACAGCAATACAATAAAAGCTGTTCAACAAAGTTAGCAGACTGTGGGTTTCAAGGCATGCCTCTCTGACAGTCTGCCACAGTTTGGGGATGGGTTTTAAGAAATAGATATTCTTTAGGTTTCCTTCCATAACTGTTTGTTCTCAAAAGGTGCTGGAAGGCAGTGGGTTAAAAGTTGCACCCTCTCATTCATCATTAGACACATCTGGTTACTGTGCATTCATAGGTCAGCAGAGCAGGGGAAGGGTTGACATCCCTCTGTGATTCTAGAGGAGTCTCTCTAAATACAGGTAGCCATGAACATGGAAACACAGATAATATTATTTTGTCACATAATATAATGGGATATTGTCAGAAAAGGACACCAACCTTATAGAAAATGGCAAGGAGTAATAAGTTTCCAGCTTCACTGACCATTCTGTAGGAAGTCCTTGGCTTCATTGCAAGCCAAATATTGAACAAACCAATAAAAGACTAAAGCTGACCATCTTAAATTGTTTTTTTAAAAAATGAAACAGAAGATAGAAATAAGAAATGAAAAGGGCAGATGCAACCGCGGATACAGCAAAGATTAAAAAAGATAAAAGAATATAATGAACACTTAATCCCATTAATTTTTAAATCTGGCAATCTAAGGGTGATTTTACAACTACTGTATTGAAAAATTAAAGAGGAAAATCTTACGGTCTTTTCAATAGAAGAAGGAAAATCATTTGACAAAATTCAACAGCCATTTGCTAAAAACTTTTAGCCAAAAAAAGCAATAGAACAGGATAGAACTTTCTTAATTTGGAACATATCTTCCAAAACCATGCAGTAAACATCACTGTTAAATAGAAACATTTCTTTAAAAATCGGTAATTAAGTAATGTTGCCTACTCTTCTGTCTTCTATTTAGCATTGTGCAGGAGATCCCAACCAGTGTGATAAGACAAGGCAGGGAAAGGCAAGAGGTTTGGAAAGGAAGAAAAAAAATTTGTTGTATCCAGATTCGAGGATTGTTTATCTGAAAAATCCCCCAAAATGCACAAGTAAACTATTAAAAATAATAATGACCTAAATCACAGTGACTGGATATAAGCTCAAACTAGAAAAATTAATTGCATTTCAATATCTCAGCATCAAACACCTAGAAAATAAAGCAACGAAGATGTCACTTACATTAACATAAAAAAATATAAGATACCTAGGAGTAAATCTAACAAAAAACATGCACTGTCTTATGGAGCCAATTTTAATACTTTGCTGAAAGTCACCAAAGGACCCAAACATAATCTCATATATATAAAAAGTTGATATAAGCCAGCAGTAGCATTAGAGATCACAGGAAGTAAGTGATTCTGAGACAATTGGTTTCTATAGAGGAAAAAACGAAATTGAGTCTTGTTTTGTACCATACAAACAAATCAATTCCATAAAGATTAAGGACTTTAATGTGAAAATTGAAACTTGAGATGTTAAGAAGAATCTTTTTTTTTGACCTCAAGTTGTTAGTCAATAGATACTGTAAAGGAAATGAAAAGCCACTCATTTGGAAAATATACAGTCACACTCTGTTATCCACAGAGGATTTGTTCCAGAACCCCTGAAGGTACCAAAATTTGAGGGTGCTCAAGTCCCTGATATAAAATGGCATCGTAACTGCATAAAACCTATGCACGTACTCTCGCATACTTGAAATCATCTCTAGATTATTTGTAATACTGAATACAATGTAAATGTTGTGTAAATAGTTGTTATACCATATTGTTTAGGGAATGATGACAAGAAAAAAGTCTGTATATGATCAGTACAGACACAATCATCTTTTTTTTCTCCAGAATATTTTCAATCCACAGTTGGTTGAATCTGAGGATGTAGAACCCTCAGATATAGACTGTCAACTGTGTTTGCAAAAAATATAACCAAAAAAGAATCAGCATTCTAGAATATTCTCACTCTTACAAATCAGTAAGAAATAGGCAAACAACCCAATATAAATATAGATAAATGGCATAAATATACTTTTCACAGAAGAATACTAAATGTTCAATACCTATGAAAAAGACAGGAAAATACAAATTCAGATTATAGTAAGAAACTATTAAAAACTATTAAATTATCAAGACTTTAAAAATATGATAATACTAAGTATTTGGCAAGGGTGAGGGACAAGTGACACTCTTATTCAATGTTAGTAGGAGCATAAATTGTCAAAACATTTTGGGAAACAATTTGGCTTTAGGCTGTAAAGTTGAATATGTGTATACCCTACAATTTAAGAATTTCATTCCTAATATGTATTCAAGAGAGTCTCTTACCCACATAGGCCAAAAGACACATACAAGAATGCTCATAACAGCATTATTCATAATAGCAGAACTCTAGGAATAACTCAGACATCCATTAACAGGAAAATGGATAAATTTGTGGTATAGTCATACAACTGAATATTATATATAGAGCAGTGAAAATGAATGAGTGACATGGATGACTTTTTACAACATAATTTTAAATTTAAAACAAGTTTTGGAAGAATATATACAATATAATATAATTTCAATAAAGCCCAAAGTTAAGAAAAACTAATTCTTTTTTGTTTCTAAAAAATAGTTACAAATAAAATAAAAAAGAGGTAATTTCAAAGGGAAAGATTAGAATTTTTGTTTTTTAGCTGCCACGCTCTGGCTCCCATATTGGAATTGTGAGCTAGCTACTAGCATCCTGGGCTTGTCAAGACTGAATCAGGCCAGACCCACAGCACAGCTTTCTGGATTAGCATCATTCTATGTAAGGAGCCTGTGGAAGGCAGACGTCCCCAGAGCTCCGGATATGAAGGTTGGTAGAGACTTGAATGAAACAGGTCTGTGCATGAGCACCAGAGCAGAGCATTGACCACAGACCAGAGAACAAAAGGCAGGGGCTGAAACGCAGCCAGTCCAGGGGAGAGGCCCTGCACAGTGCTGTTGAGAGTTCCTGTTCCACTTTCTCTAAAGCCCCCTGAAGCCCCCAGACCATCAGTGAGGATGAAGAGTATATCAACAAAATTGCAGCAAATACTGAATTAGGACTTCTCACAGATTCTAAGGAGGTGCAAAATCACATCAAAAGAAATAGTTATGAACCACACGGCAAAGAAGACCCAACTTGGAAAAAAACATACTGATACATAATCAGAGAAGTCTTCAGCATTACCTACAAAAGAAAATAGCTAAAAAGAAAACAAAAAAATGAGTTTATATATAGAATAGTTCATTTTTCTCTCTACTACTATTCATTCCAAAAAAAGATTATTGGCCTGGCGCAGTGACTCATGCCTGTAATCCCGGCACCTTGGGAGGCCAAGACAGGCGGATCACCCGAGGTCAGGAGTTCAAGACCAGCCTGACCAACATGGTGAAACCCCATCTCTACTAAAAACATAAAAATTAGCCAGGCATGGTGGCGGTGCCTGTAGTGCCAGCTACTCGGAAGGCTGAGGTGAAAGAATCACTAGAACCCGGGAGACGGAGGTTGTGGTGAGCCGAAATTGGGCCCCTGCACTCTAGCCTGGGCATCAGAGTGAGACTCTGACTCAAAAAAAAAAGAAAAAAGAAAAAGGAAAAAGTCACTGACCTTTACATGCTAGTCACCCTAAAGCAGGGACTAAGATTTACCAGGCTTGGTGGTTGGAAGTGACATAGTGTGCTTTGCAATTTTGAGAGCTAAAAAGTCATTTTGTGTTGGGTTTTGATCATTTCACCTCAGCAAGTGGGATACTTACATTTTGCGCAGGAAAAGACATGAGGTGACGACACGGGAGCAACTGAAGAGCCAGTTGATAGTGGACCCGGGCAGAGGGTGAGAGGAAGAAAGGGCTGGAGAACTGGGCCATTCTATTCACAGCCAGAGGCTGCTTGCATTTTGGCCACCCCGTTGCAGCTGAATCTTGGTTCCTAGCTGGTCATAAGTCCCAGCCATGCCTTGAAAGGGCTTTCCATGCACCAGCAGCCGGGGGACCAGATGGAGATGGGGATGAGCAAAGCATCCACATAGGTACCAGGTGCTTATGCCTTCCCAAGAAGTGCAGATGATCCACACAGCCACGTGACTTTTTCATTTACATGAGGCCAAATAATAATTATTACTTACAAGTTTTTGTTAACTTCAAGTTAAGTTACAAAATAAAGTTTAGCCATGTATAATCAAGGCAGGGGTTACACTCTAGCTGAATTCTAAAGGTGAGCAGAAGATAATCCATATTGAACCACAGAACTAGACATGGGAAGAAATGGTAAGGTAGGAATAACAATGGTACAGTTTACTGAGTGTTTACTACGTGCCAAGCACAATGCTAAGCATTTTACATGCATCAGCTCATTTAATCCAATATATAAGGTAGGTACTGTCATTACCATCCCCATTTTCCACAGGAGGAGACTGAGGCAGAGAGATGTGAGATTACGTGCCCAAAGTCACACATTTGCAAATGGCAGAGCAAGGTTTGACTGACTTCAAAGCCCATGCTTCTTTCACTTTGCTCTATTGCATTTATAGCGAGGGGCAATGCTGCCTTCCTCAGGACCCACAGGAAGGAATCTGACCAGGGAGTTAATGGAAATCATAGAGGAACCTCTTGGAGCGTGGTCAGAGTAAAGAGCAAGGCAAGGCTGAGCTGGGCACAGTCCCCTGAACCCAACACTTTGGGAAGGCAGATTCCCCTGGAAACCTGCACTGGATTTCACATGCAAAGATCCCCCAAAGTGCTTTTTACTATTGAAGGAAGGGAAACTCTAAAAAATAGGCCGGCGTCATAGCTCACACCTGTAATCTCAGCACTTTTGGAGGCCCAGGCAGGTGGATCACCTGAGGTCAGGAATTCAAGACCAGCCTCGCCAACGTGGTGAAACCCTGTCTCTACTGAAAATACAAAAATTAGCCGGGAATGGTGCGGACACCTATAATCTCAGCTACTCGGGAGGCTGAGGCAGGAGAATCACTTGAACCTAGGAAGCGGTTGTTGAGATGAGCTGAGATCACACTATCGCACTCCAGCCTCGGCAACAAGAGTGAAACTTCGTCCCATTAAAAAAAAAAAATGAACTGTAGCCAATAAAATTGCAAGTTATTCCACTGAAAAAAGAATTAACTTGAGTGATTCTGTTCAACTGGTGTTTGTCAAGTACAGTGTCAAGGGGAATCAGTGTGGCAGCGCAGGGAGCTCTCTAACAGGCCAGATTTTAGGACACCTAAGATTGAGAACAAACGTGTAATCTAGGATGAAAACCCAGCTAGAACTTGTGGGCATAATGCAGCAAAGAGGCTGAACCTGAAAAACAACAACAAAAAATGCTCTAAAGACAGCAAAAGAGTGTCTTGAAAGCTGTTTCTTTTGGATTGAGAACAAGGAAGGAAAGGCCCAGTGCGTGTGGCAGATGGTATAATGTTAGATGACAAGGAAAGGCAGAATTCTCAGCTCTCAGCTTTTCTGTTTATCAAGGAAAAATGATCCTCAATCTAGAAACATTAAACAAATATCTAGAAGGGATTGAATCTAGATAAGTGGAAAAAATGAGAGCCGTATGCCCAGGTGGAAGGTGGAACCTAGAACAGTGTCTTGGATGTAGCATTACTTAATCAGAAGTTGATGAATTAAGCTCCTGATTTTGAAATATCTTATACATTGACTGGGCATGATGGCTCACACTTGTAATCACAGCACTTTGGGAGGCTGAGGCAGGTGGGTCGCTTGAGCCCAGGAGTTGAAGAACAGCCTGGGCAACATGGCGAAACCCCATCTCTACTAAAAACACAAAAATTAGTTGGGCATAGTGGCACACACCTGTAATCCCAGCTATTCAGGAGGCTGAGGCAGGAGAATCTCTTGAACATGGGGGTGGAGGTTAAAGTGAGCTGAGATCATGCCACTGTACTTTAGCCTGGGCAACAGGGTGAGATACAGTTGAAAGAGAGGGAGGGAGGGAGGGAGGAAGGAAGGAAGGAAGGAAGGAAGGAGGGAGGGAGGGAGGGAAGGGAGGGAGGAAGGGAAGGGAGGGAGGGAGGGAAGAGCGAGCTTGCACATATGACCTCAGTCTTTAAAAACTCATGGAGAATTTTGGAACCAAGAGAGGTTTTGGAGCATATTTCCTACTTTTCATATGGAAAATAAATATGACTTATGATCCTTTTCAAAGTTCTAGAAACAATTATTTTAAAAATTGTATTTAGAAAGAGTTTGAGATTACTAGGAACCACTAGTGTTTACTGAGAAGCTGTGAAAAACAAATACCATTTCTTTTTCTGGGTGGAGTTGCAAGGTTTATAGTACCAATGAACATAACAGACGTTATGGAGCTTGATTTTAGGAAATTATTTTGACCTTGGTCATTTCTGTAACAGCCTCATAGACAAGATATAGCAAGATGGGCTGGTTGATTCCAATCAGAGTCGGCTTCATCCAAAGGCTGAGAAAGGTCCCTAATGATGGGCCAGATGGCTTTCTTCCATGTCCAGTTCCATCTGACACTTTGCTTTCTAATATCACATAAATGTACAGGATGCCTGTTTATCAATTCTGCAGAAATCTCAGAGTTAGGAGAAATGTCTCAGCCAGATAAAATATTCAGACGATGTCCCCATAACAAGACAAAATAAATAAGGTGATATTTAACAAGATATATATAAAGTCTTGAATTGGATTATGAAAAAGATCAGTTGCACAAGTAGAAGATGAAGGTATCAGACTTAACTACTACCACTGTGGAAAGGCCAGAGTTCATTTATTAGTAAATAAGAGCCGCAGTGAAGACGCTGCTAAAAAGACTTCTACAGTCTCTGGTCACAGAATGAAGATGTGAGAGGTTCTCTCCATTTTGGGTTGTTTATATATTGTTTAATTCTAGAGTCTCTTTAAGATATATCATGGAAAATTATAGGGTAAGCAGAATAGGCATCCTTCCTATGACAAAATGACGGACGATCTGGAGGTGCTGACTGTGAAAAGAGCAAACTTCAGTGAATTGTGAGATGTGTCCTCAAATATCTGAAGATCTGTCATGTAAAATATACAGGGTTTCCGTTTTCCATTTTCCTCTAGGGAGAAAAACTGGAATCAGTGGCTAGCGGTTAACCCATTGAAGGCCAATAGAAAGAAGTGTTCAGGACTTAAAGTACACAGCCCTGCAGTGGGCTTCCTGCACAGCAGGGAGACCCCTCATCCCATGGATAATTGTAGAGCAGCCACCTGTCAGGGAAGAGTGGAGGGAATTCCTGCATTGGCTAATAGCTGGACCAGATGACCTCAGACGGTTCTTCCACCTTGTATATTGTATGATTTCAGCAGTGACTGTTCCCATTTATTGAGCGTATACTATGTGCCAGGACTGAGATAAGGGCTTTGTGTGCATAATCTCACTTCAGCTGCACAGCAGATAAAGAGACTGAGACTTAGGAAGGCTATGATAATAGCTCAAGCCCACACAATGGGAGGTAGAGGAGTGGGATTTTGATCCCGAGTCTGAGTTTAAAGTGTACATTCTTAACTTCTTTGTTATATGTGATCTCTGGTGTGCATACTTCATTCTTTCATTCAATAACGAATGCCCGGGTGAATGCCTTGTTCTTCCCCCTCCTCTCCCCTGGCAAACTTTCTCATCCATTTAGACTGAGCACACCTGCTGTCTCCTCTCTGAGGTTTTCCCTTGCTTTCTCAGCACACAATTAATTGCCTGCCTCCTGTGTTCTCACAAGAGGCATGTTGTATTCTATTTGGCTACGCTGGTTTTCCCCAATGGACCATGAGCTCCCAGTTACCTAAAGAGCTGGAGCCAGTGTTTACTCACCCGTCTGGCACCACTAACAATGCTTAGATGTTGGCCCGCAATGTTTATAAGTTTGTTTGCTCAAACATTCATTCACTCAGGAAACCTAAGAAAGAATAACACCTTATTTCCCCCCCGCCTTCTCTCGATTTAGTCCTTCATACACGACACTTCACACATCATTCTTGTACTCCACCTCCTTTAATGTCCCTTTATGTTCTACAGCATGAAGTGCAGATGCCTCAGCACTACTCTCTGTGATGAGACCATCATAAAATGCCAGGCCTCCTCGCTCACCCCTCAGCCCTTCCCAATCTCTGTCTCCACCATCTTCTTTCCCATTCCCTCTTCTTTCCTCAAGTTATTCCCTTTTCTTGAAAAATGCCCTCTTCCACCCTCATTATTTCCTCTCAAAAGTGTCATCTGTTCTTCCACCCTAGCCCCCTCAGGAAGCTCAGCTTCATACCCTGATCAGGAAAATCCTCCCTCCCCTGTGTGCTCAGAGTGCGTTTTTTGCTTTATTCTGATTATTTTCTAATATTCTATTTTATTCTAGCTCTTTGAGTCCCTCTGATCCAAAGAGTATCTAATAAGATTCTTTTTGGTAGGCACAATGCCTTACTATCTGCAAATTTCTCATGCAATGTAACGTTACATATCACTATATCTCCAGAACCTAAGGCAATACCAACACATAGGAGATGTCTGATAGATAGGTGTTATTAAGTGAATGGATAAAACAGAAGTCAAGCTCTGCATTCTAGCACCAGTTTGCCCATAAACTAAATAATTTTGGATGTTGCATATACAGTCCACCCTTCTGCATCTGCAAATTGAAAATATTTAGAGAAAAATTTAAATAATACAGTAAAAAATAATACAAATGGAAAAACCAATACAATATACTAAATATTCAGTATTATAAATAATCTAGAGATTATATAAAGTTTACTAGAGGATGTGTATAGGTTATATGCAAATACAGTCACCCCTCAGCATCTGTCGGGAACTGGTTCCAGAACTCCTGTGCAGATACCAAAATGTATGGATGAACGAGACCCTGATATGAAACGACATAGTAGGCTGGGCATGGCAGCTCACACCTGTAATCCCAGCACTTTGGGAGGCCAACGCGGGCAGATCACCTGAGGCCAGCCTGGCTAACATGGAAAACCCCGTCTCTACTAAAAATACAAAACTTAGCTGGGCGTGGTGGTGCACGCCTATAGTCCCAACTACTCAGGAGGCTGAGGCAGGAGAATCACTGGAACCCGGGAGGTGGAAGTTGCTGTGAGCCACGATTGTCCACTGTACTCCAGACTGGGCAACAAAGCAAGACTCTGTCTCAAAAAAAAAAAAGGCATAGTATTTGCATATAACCTATGCACATCTTCCCATATTTTCAAATCATCTCTGAATTACTCAATACCAAACGCAGTTCCTACAAACCACTTCATTTGAATGGATTCAACATAATACTTGAAGTGCAGCAAATTTAAGTTTTTTTTTTTGGAACTTTGTGAAATATTTTTTTCTGAATATTTTCGATCCACAGCTGGTTGAATCCACAGATGAGGAACCCACACATTTGAAGAGTTGAACATACTATGTCCTTATATGTAAGGGACTTGAGCACCATGGTTTTTGGTATCCAAGAGGGGGTCCTAGAACTAGTCCTTCATAAATACTGAGAGATGACTGTAAATCTTTCTGGGCTCCAATTTCCTTATCAATAAAAAGGTGGTCCAGGAGACAGGGAGAAAAGGGAACTAATTTCTATGGATTTCTTGCTATGTGCAAGGCAATGAACTAGGTACGTTATTTACCTTAAAAGACTACTTTAGCAGGAGGGAGGGAGAAATACACATAGCAGTGAAGATCGTGGGTTTATGATCAGACACAGTTAATTTCAGGCTCTAGCTTTGCCACTTACTGTGAACTTGGGCAAGTTTAATCTTTTAAACCTCCATTTCTTCAGCTACCAAGTGGTGATGATAAGTGTATCTACAGGTGAGTAGTTTACGAGGATTAAATGAGATGCTGCATATAAGGTACATAGCCCATCAACTGGCATGCCATCACTACAAAATAAACAGCAGCTCATTATTATTATTTTGCCTGTGTGTCTTATTATTCCGATTTAACCAATGAGGAAGCAGAGGCTCCAAGAAGTTGAGCAACTTGCACGAGGTCACACAAATCATCTGTCTGCCTTGTTTTCCCCTCTGCATATGGGACCCTCCAGTATAAATCCTTCTAGGATGGCCATGAGCTTTGCCATACAGCTTGTGTTCTTCTTTCAGGGTGAAATATTAGAAAGCCACCTTTTAACGTTTTAGTACCTAAATATTTAGTATCTAACATTAAATATCTAAGAAGCAGCACCAGTTTTCTCATGATTCTTCTCTGTTTAATAAAGGTCATAATCTAAGTAATTAGAATATATGGATATAACTTTACCCCCATGAGACACAAAGCTAATAACTTTTCCTTTTATTATTTGACTTTTCTTTGTTCAAAAAAATCAAAATGCCAGTCAGCACTCCTCTATGACCAAATGTGGTGTGAGCTTCCCTGCTCCGTGGAGGGAGCCACACGCCACCTGGGCACTCAGTAGGCATTTGATCTGGGGAAGAAAAAGAAGGAAATGATGGCCAGCAGCTAGGGTTATCCTTGGTGAAGGATGTGATGCATACACATGTGTAAGTTTTACAAAGAGTATACGAGTAGGCAGGGAGAGGGTCGTTTGTAGTGGGATGTTTTCATGGTTATGTGACCATTGGAACTGGAGTAGTCATGCTCTAAGTGTCCGACGAGACCCCCCGACACATGTACCCAGAGCGTGCACAGATGGGTTTTATTTGTCATGCGCATAACTTGGAGGCATCTACGGGGTGTGGGGGGTGCTGCCTGCTGAGCTCTCTCACTACAAACATAACCTGCAAAGTGGCTCAAAGCAGTTTGATCATGGGGAGAAAAACACCAATCTAACCCATTTGCTGTTGATTTCTTAAGCAGATTCAGGCACACAGGATGAAGCACAGCTTTTGCAGGAATGGTTTAAGCTGGTTCTGGAGAAGAATAAATTAATGCGATATGAGTCGGAGCTCCTAATCATGTAAGTAAGGCAACACAGATACCGGTGAGTCCTAAAAGCAAATGGGAAAAGGAGGGTGGCTTACCCTCCGAGGCTGAAGTCTCGGGACTTTTTTTCCTTGTGCATACAGAATAGTGATTGAGGCAAAATGACATTTTATGTCTTGCATATCATGCTGGCATTAGTGCAAAGCATCTTTAGCTGTCTGTTCTCTCTGCAGAGTCCTATGGCTAAAATAGATTTCGGGTAGTGGGTCTGGAGCTGAAGGTCATTTGGATAAGGCAGTTTCAATCCATCCCCTGTCCCCTGACCCGTCTTAAAGGAGGGATCATACACTGCAATGGGAAGGCTGTGTCTGGCCTCTGAGTGTGAATCTTGGGAAGGACTCAGTGACATATGCCTGACCACTTCCTGTGGCTTTAAGAGAATGAAGGACTGAGATCCATCTGGCTGTCCTCTCTGAATGAGCAGTTGCAGCCTGGTTGGGAGATCAAAAAGTGGAGATAGATCTCACCACACTGAAAAAGCTGAAGGTCACTATGCCTGTCATCATTCTAGAGGAAAAAAGTAACATTTAGTATAAATTTAAGTGCCACAAGTCATGCTGGGTGCTTCCATTTATGCTGTCTCATTTCATTTTTGTCCCAACCCCAGGAGGTAATTTTAAGGGCTTTTGAAGGGGTATAATAAATATTACCACTCTTCCCTGCCTGGGTTCTGAGCCAGGTGAGAAATAAGACAACCAAGTCAATAGATGGAACATCAGAATGTTATCTTTATTACCAATAATGGCTTCTATGATAATGGCTGGTACATGGCTTACTATGAACAGCCCAGATGTGCTTGCTAGTTGTATTAATTTCCTAGGCTGCAATAACAAATTACCACAGACTGGATGACTTACAACAGAAATTTATTCTCTCACTGTCTGGAAGCCAGAAGTTCAAAATCAAGGTGTTGGGAGAGCCGTCCTTGCCCTTGCCACTTTCCCTGGCTCCGAGCTTTCCCGAGTTGGTGGCTGCATCACTCCAGTATCTGCCTCTGTCTTCACTCAGCCTTCTCTGTGTGTCTGTGTCGTCTCCTCTTTGCTCTTATAAAGACATTTGAGTCATTGGGTTTAGGACCCACTGAGATAATCCAGAATGTTCTCATCTCAAGATCCTTAACTTAATTGCATCTGCAAAGACCTTTTACAAATAAGGTCACATTCAGTTTCCATGGGTTAGGATGTAGACATATCTTTTAGGGGGTCACCATTCAACCCACTACACTAATCAACTCCAGATGTGGACATAAACCTATCTAATTACAAAAGGTAGTGGACTCACCTGCTCCTTAGGGGAAAGGCTGTTATCCTAGACCAGTGGGGTTCAGCCAGGGGCAGTAACTTCAGAGGATATTTGGCAGTGGCTGAAGGCATTTTTGTGGTCACATCTGGGTGTGGGGTTGCTACTTGATATCCAGTGAGTACACGCCAAGGATGCTACTAAACATTCTACAAAGTCCAGAGCAGTCCTTTCCTCCCACCAAAAAAGAATTATTTGGCCTAAAATGTCAAAAATGTCAAGGTTGAAAAACCTTGCCCTAGAACTGTTGCAAGGCTTATTGAGAATACATGTTTGCTGAAGACTGGCTGAGCCTGGGAGAGAAAGAGAGGAGTGAGTTGGGCTCACATAGTCTGTTTTTCCCAAGTTTACCTCCCCTGGGGTGAGAGTGAGGACGGGTAGGGTTGGGAAAGGCGGACCAGAGTTACATGCATTGAGTTCCGTTGACATGGAAGGTAATACCAGGAATGGGGAAGAAGGGGGGTCATCTCTAGTGATGATTTGTTTTATTACAGCTTTTTGTTTGCTTATTTGTTTGAGACAGAGTCTTGCTCTGTTGCCCTGGCCGGAGTGCAGTGGCATGATCTTGGCTTACTGCAGCCTCCACCTCCTGGATTTAAGTGATTCTCCTGCCTCAGCCTCCCAAGTAGCTGGGGCTACAGGTGCATAACACACCCAGCTAATTATTGTATTTTTAGTAAAGACAGGGTTTACCATGTTGACCAGGCTGGTCTCAAACTCCTGACCTCAAGTGACCCGCTCACCTCGGCCTCCCAAAGTACTGAGATTACAGACGTGAGCCACCCTACCCAGCCTTATGACAACTTTTTAAGTTGATGCATATACTGAGACTCAGAGCAACTAAATAATTTGTCCACTCTACCTGACTACAAAGCCCTTTTCATATAGCTTCAGTGTCTGCATTGAGGCCAGGTGTGAATGATAAATTATAAAAATGTAAAAATTATTTAAAAATTGTCAGAAATTTATCAGGCACATTCCATGAATCAGGAACTCTGCTGGGTTCTGTGGAAATAAAGATGAATATGGTCTTAGACTCTATCTTCTAGGGGCTTGTTGTTTCTCTCCTAAAGAGAGAAAAGTATTTTGATTGTCACTGCTTCTCCCCAGGCCTATGCTAGTCATTTCTCCACTATTCTCCCCACCCTCCACCCCATCCCTAAAGGGTCTGGGTGGCCTTCCAAAGCTACTGAGAGCACATTGCAGCCCTCAGCTGCTCCCCCCCGGGTCTCTTCAGTTCAGTGCATCTCAGCAATCTTTCCAGGCACCTTCAGAGATCCCAGCAGCAGCAGAACATTCAGTTTAAAGACAGGCTAAGGCCAGGCGTGGTGGCTCATGCCTGTAATTCCAGCACTTTGGGAGGCCGAGGAGGGTGGATCACCTGAGGTCAGGAGTTCGAGACCAGCCTGGCCAACATGGTGAAACCCTGTCTCTACTAAAAACACAAAAATTAGCTGGGCATGTGGCAGGCACCTGTATTCCCAGCTACTCAGAAGGCTGAGGCAGGAGAATTACTGGAACAAAGGAGGCGGAGGTTTGCAGTGAGCCAAGACTGTGCCATTGCACTGTAGCCTGGGCAACAGGAGTGAAACTCTATAAAAAAAAAAAATTAGCTGGGCATGGTGGTGCACGCCTGTAATCCCAGCTACCCAAGAGGCTGAAGCAAGAGAATCACTTGAACCTGAGAGGCAAAAGTTGCAGTGAGCTGAGATGGCACCACTGCACTCCAGCCTGGGCAACAGAATAAGACTTGGTCTCAAAAAAAATAATAATTATAATAAAAAACAAAGATAGGTTAAGACTCCAATTTTAATAAGGAAAAAGAAAGCTATAGCTACTCTCAGTGGGCTTATTCATCATGTTTCCTCACAAATCTGTAGTATTTATGAAGTTGAACATTTTCTCTTACCCAGGGCCCAGGAACTAGAATTAGAAGACCATCAAAGCAGACTGGAGCAGAAACTGAGAGAGAAAATGCTCAAGGAGGGTGAGTATGCTGATGTCTTGGGCCCTTGTTCAGAACACTTTCCCCCAGAAAGGCTCTTGAGCAGAGCGTGCTGCAAATCCCAGAGTGGGGCGTTCTCCTGCCAGCCTGCGAGTCAGAGGAAAGTCAAAAGCCAGCCTGCCTTCTGCCCCCGACCAGCACCACAAGCCCCATTTAGCCTCATTCACTTGGGCTGTGAGGGCAGTGTTCTCCCCCATCCCATGTGGCAGTAGGAACACAGGCCTGTGTTCACTTATTCATTCACTGATCCACCCATTCATTTAACACACATTTACTGGGAACTATGGGCCTGGTTTATGGTGAAGAGCAACCCCTGCCCTGTAGGACTTTGTGGTCTCACTGGGGGAGACTAACACCCCCAGACCAGTAATGCTAGTTCAGTGAGATGAAGCCCACAACAGAAGGGCTTTGGGATCACAGAGAAAGGTGGGCCTAGTGCTGCCAGCCACTAGAACTGGTAGAGGAAACATTCCCCTCCCAGCATTGGGCAGGGCCAGGGCATCACACATGAGAAAACGATTCCCACAGGAAGGAGGGAGGGTGGAGATCAATGCAATTGACACAGTATACTGCTGTTATTGCTGTATGCATTTATTAGTTCCCGCCAGAAAGTCATATTCACTCTGTTTTGTGCCTGTGTGTTTGCAGTGCCAGATCCATGCATGACCTTCCTATATGCAGACGTAGATCTAAAAGAACAACTTAAAGAATGTCTATACCTCATGGAACTAACACTGCACCCCCCTTATGAGGTTGCCCAGTATAGAGCAAGTACTTAGCAAATATTAGGCATCATTATCACTTATTTTTATTTAGGTATTTTTGCACTCAATTTACAAATTAGAAAACTGAGTCTCAGAGAATTTATATAATGTGCTCAAGGTAAATGGTAGGGCTAAGATTTAGGAATAGACCACAGATCAGGGTCTCCTGTCCTTTCCCATATGGTAGTAATTTGCAGACTGTTTCTTTATAGCAACAGAATTCTAACAAAATCCTGATGCAGCAGCACTGTACAGACTAGAGTGGTATAAATCATCTTTTATATGTCAGAAGGGGCTCAGATGGGTCCATCCACGACAAGCCTAAACAGAGAGAGGATTTTTTTTCTGTGCTGTTTATTAAGTGAGTAGTAATCCTGGAATATATCTAATTTAATAAACCTAGGGTCTAACTAATATCAGATTTATATATCTGATTAGAAGAGTTTAATTTGTTCTGTTTAAGGATACTAAATAAATACCACCAAAGACTATATGCCACCTTTGATTCTTTTTAAAAAAATTTTTTACTAAGGAGTAAAGGTCATACGCTTTTCTCACTCCTCTCAGATGTATCCAAAAAATGTAGTTTCTTTATTCTGTCTGTACCTGAGCTCATCTTCTGCATATGCTTCCTCCCACTAATTAGCAAGGAAAAAAATAGGAACTCTTTGTCTCTCTATGGGTAAACTTAATCTGATGCAATAACTTAAACAGTCCTTGTAGGAGATGCTCAGTCTCTTTGGGATGAAAATGTGCAGTCTTGAAGATGCCACCCCTTCTTTCTGCGTCTCTCCCCGGGGGTGACTGGCAGGTAATGGGAAGAGGCAGGTCTGTATAACCTTGTAGCATTAGGAATCTGTGTGGGGCGCTCTGCTCATTGAGTCCCCCACACAGCATCCCCCATCATTGGGCTGCAACTCTCTCTGCTGGCATCCACAGCTGAGGTGTGTGCTGGTGTCATCTGTAGCCTGGCCACTCTCTTGGCATGCCTGGGAGCTGCAGGCATTCCTGGCTCACCCAGCCTCACCTCAGCACATCATCCATTCGGCGCGGCCAGTCTCTCCTGTGGGGTCACTTTGCTCCATGGGGGAGCCCTGTGGCAGGCCCACCAGCCAGCTGTCTTCGGCAACAGTGGGACAAGTGGACCCTTCTAGGCTCCACCCATGCCACATACAGCACACCGAAATCTGGGGGGCCACACTCAGACCCTTCTCTGCCCAATCATGAAGTACTGTCCTATGTTTATACATAGGGGTGCCCTTTAAGCTGGCTCTTTCCAGAATTCTGAACAAGGGCAGGGCAAGAGTCCTTTGCTCATCCACCTCCTTCCCCCCACTGTGCCCATCAAATGAGATATGACATTTCCTGCCCCCTTTGGGGCCTCCAAGGCCCAGACGGAGAGATCGAACATGGGGCTCTAACCCTCTGCCCCTCCTGCCTCTCTCTTCTCTGCTTAAATCTTGAGATACAAGGGGTGGTGCTTCTTTGTCTCCCTTTCATCAGACCTAGCTGCTTCCTGGTCCAGACCTCAGAGCTAAGCCTGACGAGGGACAGTGGTACCCTCTATACTCTGGGATGGGGCTTCCCACCCAGTCCTCCATGTGTTAGACAGAGAGGCTCTAGGAATTTAGAAAGGTTTCTCTCAAGGCAATCATCTGCTTGACAAGACTTAAATCTGGCTTCAGATTCCTATTTTCTGTATCCAAAGCTCATTACTACTTGTTTCCTACTCTCCTTTCATCTTCTAATAATCCTGTCTCCCCCAGGCAACTGAATGCCTCAGGCCAATTATCAGGAAGGTCAGGTACTAACGAAGACAAAGGGAAAAGCAAAGTCAGTGTGGAAACACCTTCCTGTCTGTAGCCTCACTTTCCTTCCCTGTGGTCCCTACACAAAAGGCTACAGTTTGTCATTAACTACAGGTAAAAGAGATTCTAGCTGGGCACAGTGGCTCATACCTATAATTCTAGCACTTTGGGAGACCGAGGTGGGCAGATCATGAGGTCAGGGGCTCAAGACCAGCCTGGCCAACATGGTGAAACCTCATCTCTACTAAAAATACAAAAAAATTAGCCAGGCTTGGTGGCAGTTGCCTATAATCCCAGCTACTTGGGAGGCTGAGGCAGGAGAATCGCTTGAATCCAGGAGGCGGAGGTTTCAGTGAGCTGAGGCCACACCACTGCTCTACAGCCTGGGCAACAGACCAAGACTCTGTCTCAGAAAAATAAAAAAGATTCTGGTCGTTGAAACAGTAGCCCCTGGTGCAGATAGCTGGTTTATTAGAAACTTCTCACAGATTTATTTGCTGTGGCTCAGATATGTTCATGGAAACCACCTTTTTGTTTTGTTAGTTTCTCTCTGGGGTAGAGAGAAGGTTGGGGGACCTGATAGAGCTTAGCTGGTATTAAGTTCTTCTTCTTACAAAGGGATTTTCACTGTCGCTTTGTACATATCTTCAAGATGAAAACTGAGTGGACTAGTTCACTGCACCCACCTTTCTCCTCTCTGGCTTTAAGGGCGGTTCCTTGGTATTAAATTCATTTCCTTGTTTTCTCCATTAAAATTAAAAGGCAGAACAAGTCCACAACAATCGAGAATGTCCATGCCAAGAACTCTCCTGGGGCCCAATCTTCTCTGAGCCCAGTGTTTTCCTTTTTTTTTCTTTAGAGAGCCAGAAAGATGAGAAGGATCTAAATGAAGAGGAAGAAATACTCACCGAGCTGATGCAAGTGATTACGCAAAGGGACAAACTTGTCAATTCCTTAGAGGAACAACGTGTCAGAGAAAAGCGGAGGACCAGCACTTTGAAAGCTTCATATTCTCCAGCGGCTGTCAGCTGAGCAGGACTTGAGGAGGCTCATGGTCCCTCTCCCTGGCTGCAAGCTGGGACCGGATCAGGCCAAGTGCACCGCATACCCTCATGGGTCCTTCTGCAGGATTAATCATCCCTAGAACTTAAGTTACACCTTAGTGCATTTGTTAAAATTAAAATTCTCTTGCACGCACGGCAGCTTCCCATGGTCCTTCCAGAGATTATAATGAAGAAAACCCAAAGACTCTGGATATTGGCAGTCAGCTTCAGCCAGGCTCTCAGACTGGAGGTGTTGTTGGCAAATGACCAGCATTGTTTTCCCTAGAAAGTGACACAAAGACTTGACTTTTCTGCTGCTTTTATCATTTTTCTTCCCAATTCATTGAGTTACATACTTTAAGATTTTTGAGAAGCTGCCTTTCCACTAATATATCCATATTTGCCTTTTTTATATGGATGACTGGTTTCCAAATGTCAGAAAGAAGCAGCCGCAGTTTAAAGATTAGGTTAATATTTAAATTGTGTTTCCAGAGAAGAGAGGAGAAACCTTGAGATTACTGATTACATAAAACAAATAACTCATATAGCAGGTGTTAATTCAATCCAGGGTGAATTTAATTTACCAGGTGCATTTGTAAGCCTTAATATAATATACATAAGCAATGAGAGCTTAATAGAACATTTGAGCCTTTATTTTAAGAGGAAAGGAAATAAAACTTTAACTTTATGCCAGTGGGATTGTTAGTGTTCACCAAACACTGCTGGCTTAGAAAAGCTTTTTGTCCCCATGCTAGTCTTTTTATGGCCCCCTGGAAAATAATAAAAAGCATTTTCAGAAAAGGAATAATTTTAAAGTACTTTTAAAATAAGTGTTGATGATGGCAAAAAAAAAAGAGACTTATTTTATTTGTTGATAAAATATTTGTGAGGTTGGTGCTGCTACTGAAACTGAACGTGCTAGGGTACAAGAGAAGGAATGCTTCTTGCTGGTGGTCTTAGACTCAAAGAGGGAAGTATCTCTCCCTCTCCCCCAGGAACTCTGCAGAGCAAGGACTAAGTCACTTCTGACTGAGAGGGAGAGCTGAATGCAGTGACCCTATTTACCACATCCCAAACTGAGTCGTGGATTTTTTTAATGACATTTCAGTTTGAAAAGAAAACTGGAAGATGGAGTTTGTGTCCTGACATGTTAGAATTCCTGGGGCATTTTGATGGTCCCCGTGGGGGGCCAGAGAAGAGAAGATTTAATATGGTGATGTGTTGTCAGAAAACATCTGATTGTTTTTGCTCACTGGGATTCTTTGAATATTTAGTCTGTTATCGATAAGAGACACACTAAAGAACTCTTGGTTGTATATTTGGCTGCTCTCATTTCGGCAAGTGTTTAATTGTGTCGTGAGACAAAAGGTGCTCTACAACAGTTGGCTGTGACTGGAGACCAAATTTCTCTCAAGTCGATCCGTGAACTGCTTCTGTCAGAGATGCTCTCTGCGCACACCACTCTGGCCAGCTGACAAGCCAGAAATTAGATGTGTAACTGGATTTCCTCTGAGTCAGCCAATGCTTTGGGATATATATAAGCACAGTCTTTCTATGTTATACCAAGTTCCAAAGGTTGTAGTTCTTTTTTCTTTTCCTTCCTTCCTTCCTTCCTTTTTTTTTTTAAATAAGAGTCAGTTCTTCCAGTGCCTTAATTCTATTATTAGGCAATATGGGGAGGCATCTACCTACCTACCCACCTATGAAAAACTGTACCATTTCTGGATATTTATCTATTTTTATTTATTTGTATATTGGTTAGAATTGATAATATGATTTCCTCATAATTCAGGTTTTCAGGTGTTATAATTTGGAGAAGACCTATTAGCACTAGGAAATTGGTACATAAGCTATTTAATATACAAATAACCCAGATGTTTGGGGCAGTGAGTTGTATGGTATTAAAGATTTCAGCTGTCAGGCATTTAGAGGTAAGATTATGGATGCACAGGAATATCAACTCATTAGAAGAAAAAGATTTATAACTTCAGTTTTCATTCCAGAACATGCAATAATATTCAGGCCCCAGTCTTTTCTGTCAGTTGCATAAAAGTACATCCTTTGATGCTTGCATACATTTAACAGATGATGCTCAAGTGTGTCATGTTTGAGTTGTTGTTGTGCAAAAGAATTAATGGCCACTTATTTTAATTTGCTTTATTTCCATCCCAAAGAATGAGTCTCCCAAGGGGGCCGAGAGAGAAGGTGGTTCTTGGCCCCTAGTATTCTGTTAATAGATGAGAGAAGCAATTTCTTCACTTTATTCCACAGACTGTGCTCTGTGGTTTATGGCTCAGTTTTATCTGGCCAAGTTAAAACATAAACCTCATCCTTGACAGTTTTCTACATACACTGGCTTTCTGTTTTACTAGTACATAAAACTATTTCAGCATATCCAGTAGACACAAATATTGTGTCTGTTGAACTATCTGAAATTATTCCATTCCTTATTTACAAGAGTGTTCTAAGACTCTCAAAATGTAAAATATTGTACATTTTGAAAAGTTTCTTTGATACAATATGAGTAGGATTATGATGAACACACAGTCTGCACTGCCCCATAAAAGGACACTAGCGAATGTGATCAAGACCCAACTATTTAGGACTTTGAATGGGATAGAAAGCCCAGCCTCAGGTCATATTTCACAGTCAGTCTCATACAGCTTCTAAGGTAAATCAAAGTGTTTATGATAGTTATAAGTTCAGAATTTTACCTAAATTGGGCCAAAGGACAGTTCTTAAGCCTACTGTCCCAAACCATTTATGTGTCTATTTATTTAACATCCTCTGAATGCCCATGGGGTTCTGCAGCCCTCTACCAGATGCTGAGATACAGAAAGAATATTAGTCCTTAATTAATAAAGACTTGATCTTTGTATTTATTTGGAGTCCACCTCCAAATAAATACAAAGATCAAGAAATAAGTACCATCCCCAAATACAAAGATGAAAAGCTATTTTTATTATAAGCATCAACCTATTCTGCTCACGTTTATCTCAAGCATAAAGGCATATTCCCCCACGATCACAGTGCTTCTTTGGCAATAAAAATAAGTTTGTGTTTTTGAAACTGTGAAAAATAATATCAGGTTGTACTGTTTCATTTAAACCTAGACTTTGGCAGTGTCAGGCTGCTTGGACTCAATCAATGCCAAGATGCAGCATGTTAATTGCAGCTGAGAAAGGAAGTGGCAGGTGTTTCCAATCCTGATGAGCTGCAATGAAATTGATGTTTTCTGCATTCTGGAGGCAAATGACAATTCAGCAGTGTCTCTCTTCCCAGGAAGCAGATTTACAGGCTTTTCCTTCCAAACTGAAAATGGCAGCATGCCCCACCCAGGTGGTTGATCAGAGAACTACCTCAGCAGGGCAGAGGTGGCAGGGGACAGCTGGGGCCGCCACATGAACAGAGAGCAGCAGTCATTGGATGTGGTGAGCTCAAATGTGGGAGTTTATTGTAATAAGAAAGTTCACATACAGGGGAAAGTGTACGATTTCATCTGCTGTTTATCTTCCATCCTCACTGCTGAGTAGCTTGTAAAAGATTAATTTGCTCCAACAATTGGAAACTATTCATGTGGATGGAAATGTGTTATTTGTGCACTGCTATAGATACTGAAATGAACCAAAAATAAATGGTTTTGTGTCTCAGGAATCAAAACATTTTCATGTGGGCTTGGTCTGGTACCTCTGAGGGCAGCATCCATTTCATTTCTTTCTTCTCAGTGAAAGAGCTGGGCAGAGCTTTGATTTTCTGTGGGAGTCTGTGAATTAACCTGGGGAGGTTTTATTACCACGAGGCACCTGGAAGGACTTACCTGAGTAGCAAATTGGATTTGAATGGGAGGATGAGTGAAGAAGGCTCACCTCAGGTGTATTCAACAAAGAAAGCTATTTTCAGGGCTGGGAAAGGGGAGGAATGAGGCTTATGGTAGCCCCAGCCTCCCGCTTTCTCTCACCTTCTCACCTGGTTTTGTATTGAATTCACTCAACATGAATGTTTCCTTCTGCACAGAACTAGCCTCTTCCTTCAAGTCACGAACTCTTTCAATTTGTTCGTTTTACCTCTTTTCTTAACCCCAGCACATGCATATTCTTAAACTGTGAGTGCAGGATACACCAGAACTGCCACGTCACATTAATCAACCCGTCAGTCCCAAGAGCTCCCGTCATTCCACACGAAGGTGCCCCCTTTGTTTGAAAGCTTTTGTCTGCAGATCAAATACTTGAAATGATTTTTCCATTGCGCATCAACAACAAATATACATAACTTCAGATGGGAGCTCCTGTTTTACCAGCACTAATGTGTGGAACAAAGAGCTCCAAGCAACAGCCACTTCTGATGGCGCTTTGCAGGTTTTCCTTGGGCACATGCTGGGGCTCAGCTCACCTTCTCAGGCTTACAGAGCTGCAGACTCTTCAGCCGTTGCTGCAGCTCACCATCTCTGAGCCTTCAGGGCACGCTTGGTAATTTCATGATCACTCCCTCTCCCAGTTCACTTAGAAATAAATGAAAACAAAACCAAACATCACAGCACCCTTCCCCTAGTCCCTCTGACCCTGATAATGGTAACAGCTACTGTGAACTCAGCTTTTCTCACCTGCCAGGTAAACTAGGCCAGGAAACTCACCAGAGCTCTGTCACCTGTCTGATTTTGTCTGACTCACCAAAGGGCTTGTGGAATCTCTTTGGGGACCATCTCTTTGAACTGTCTTCTGCTGTCCAGATGTCCAGCCCCTTGCACAGCTCTTTGGCCAATACTCCTTCAAGTATACCCATTAGTGTTTCCAGGAGATGCCATCTGGCCTTGGTGTTTGGTTGCATTTCATTGTTAGAGATGATACTTCTAACCTTCCTCCCTAAAAGGAAACATCCATTGTATGAATAGCTTTAATATCTTCCCCAACAAAGATGAAAGCAGAGTCTCTCATTCCTCCAGATCACACTGACCTAGGAAAGAATTGGGGAGAGGAAAATCAAGACCTCGGGTGTAATCTCCGTGGCCTGGGACGTGGACCACACACCAGTATAATCACTGGGGCCCCAGGTATTCCCCCCCTGCCAGACTGGGTCTGCAGTGGCTCACACCTACTGCTTTCTGTCTTTAAGAAGTGTTTCTGTGCTCTCGTTCCCCTGTGTGTTCTTCATGCCTCTGTTAGATGACCCAAGAAGGGACTACTGATTTTCAGGCATCACTTCTGCAGCTGGCCCTCAGCTGTCATGCTCAGGTGAGTAGATCTCTCCACCACTGTCTATAGTTCATTATTACCCCTGAAGGATAGGTGAGCAGGTCATCTGTCTCAAAGAACTTTGGATACATTCCCCCATGGCTGAATCAGAGGTTGTTTGAGTGGCATCATCCTGTGTGATTCTCAAAAACAGCCCTGCCCTCAGTCCACCATGCTACCAACTAAAGCAGAGGTTGTCCAGCTTACTCTGTCCTGTGACTTCGCTGCCCACCAAGAGAAGTCCTGTTCTCCCATTCCACCCCTGCCACCTGACAGCCTTCACCAGAAAGGTAGAACTCCTGGAGGACATGCTTATAGGCAGGCTGACCTTCAAAGGCCACTGCTAATATCCCAGAGTTCCCAAGGGGAATGTGCAATGACATGCAATGAGGCTTCTCCCTTAAGACCCCCACTCCACAGGCATTTCATCTCTCCTGCATTCCTTTCATCCTAAAAGCACACCTTGCTTGCAGTGGTCAAAGAGATCCCCAGGAGGCTCTGGCTGGCTTCTCTCTCCCCCACTCCTGCTTTGCTGTGGTCAAATAATTTTGATTATTGAGTGGGATCCAGAGCTTTTGTAAAACCCTCATCTTGATCTGCAGGGGATGCCATTTGTCCCTTTGATGGTGTGTGGTCCATGTCCCAGGCCACTGAGATTACACCCAAGATCTTGACTTTCATCTCCCAGATCCTTTCCGAGGTCAGTGTGATCTGGAAGAGTGAGAGTCTCCTAGGGCTGCTGCCACCAAGTACAGCAGATGTAAAACAGCAGAAATGTATTATCTCCCAGTCCTGGAGGCTAGAAATTCAAAATTAAGGTGTCTGCTGAGCCAAGTTCCCTCTGAGACTCTAGGGGAGGATTCTTCCTCGCCTCCTCCAGCTTCCTTGAGGATGTCCCAGGCATCCCTTGGCTTGTGGCTGCATCAGTCCAGTGGCCATCTTCTTCCTGTATCTTTGCATCACGTTCCCTCTGTGCATGTCTGTGTCCAAATTTTCCTCTTCTCATAAAAGTACCAGTCTTGTTGGATTAGGTGTCCACCATATTCCAGTATGACCTAATATACAATTTTTAGCAACTATTACACTGGCCATGGCCCTACTTCCAAACAGGGTCCCATTCTGAAGTACTGTATCCTTTATAGGGGACACAATTCAAAGCATAACAGATGGCCTTCACATTTAGGAAGGATATCTTTTCCTAGTGAAAGTCACTTTGGGTTTGAGTTTTGCCTTAATTTGCTTTGATATGATTGGTTTACCTATATCCTGGGTTTTAAGTTTTTCAATAAAAAGCAACCCAGAAAAATAAATAGAAAACAGAATACAAAAGAAAAGCTTCCTTCTATATGACAGATAGAGAATACATGTAATTTATGAAATCTGAATGAAGTATCTAGACTCCAGTTTTCTTTCCATTATCTTGGCACTTACAGTTACTGTTTTATTATACCTTTAATCGTTATTCTAGAGATTACAACATGATCCTTGATTTATCAGAGTCCAGCAGAAATTGCTGCTTTTACTTCTTCCTAGACAGTGCCTGGATCTTAAAACACTTAACTCCATTTATTGACGTCCCAATTTTAATGCTTCTGCTTTTGTGTATTTTAATTTGATTTATATTTTTAAATCCTGTATTATTTCTGTTGTTCTGTATAGTGAGTAGGCGTTTTGGCTTACCATATGTTTACCCTTTGTTCCTTCCTCTTGCCTGTGTCACCAAACTCTCACTTGAGATATTTTTCCTTCTGCCATTCACTTCAATATTTCCTCTTGTTCGGATCAACTATTAACAATTTTTCTCAGTTGTGTTTTTTTAACTGAAAACATTTTTATGATCTCTTTGTCTACTAGGTTAGGCTTTTCCGGGTTTGTTCATTTGTTTTTTAGAAACGGAGTCTTGCTCTATTGCCCAGGTGCTCAGTGGCATGATCATAGCTCACTGCAGCCTCGAACTCGTGGGCTCAAGAGATCCTCCCACCTCAGCCTTTGGAGTAGCTGGGCCTACAGGTGTGTGCCCGTACACTTGGCTGATTTTTTTCTTTTTTCTGGTAGAGAAGGTCAGGGGTGGTCTTGCTATGTTGGCCAGCTGGTCTCGAACTCCTGGTCTCAAATGATCCTCCCACTTTGGCCTCCCAAAGTGCAGGGATTACAAGCATGAGTCATTGCACCAGCCAAGTGGACTCTTGGAGGGCTTGCTGGGGGTCCCCCCATTTGGGTGGTTCCTGAACTTTTTTCTACTTGTCCTTGTTAGGTTGGTACAACTTTTCTCCTTCTCTGACTGCTTCATCTAAATTAGCAGATATCCCTAAGGGAAAAGTGGGCCCAAAGCTGCAATGAGCCGAGATCATGGCATTACACTCCAGCCTGGGTGACAAGAGTGAGACTGTCTCAAAAAAAAAAAGTATGGATTCTATAGATATTTGGGAGAACAGATCCTAAAAGCTGAAGTATTAGTCTCTCATTGGCTACTTGTGATCTGTAGCCCATAATTTATATTCTGGGTTTCAAATAACTTGTCCATAAAATGGCGGTGATGATAATACCATGCATGAGTCTCAAATGAGATACTAATAGCCAATATTTCTTGAACTCAGGTCTTATCTTCTGCTGGGCATTGAGCTGACTTGCTTATTTATTCTCATTCTCTTGGTCCTCTCAACAACCTCATGAGGAAAGTACTCATTTTATGATAAAACTGAGGCAAGAGCAAGGTTAAATAACTTGCACAGGATTATACAGCTTTGGCTGCAAAATGGTGATTTGAACCCATATGCTTCACCACTACATGATCCTGCCTCGTACATCACACAGCCTGACTGTTGGCATTATAGAAGAAAGATGACAGGACTGGGATGGGAAAACTGCTGGGTGGCTGACAGCAGCACGCGTTAGCTAGAAATGTAATTGCCTAAGAAAAAGGCTGGACAGAACTGGCCTAGCTTTTTTTTGGGTTGGGGGACAGAGTTTTGTTCTTGTTGCCCAGGCTGGAGTGCAATGGCGCAATCTCAGCTCACTGCAACATCCGCCTCCCAGGTTCAAGAGATTCTCCTTCCTCAGCTTCCCGAGTAGCTGGGATTACAGGCGTGTGCCACCATGCCTGGTAAATTTTCTCTGTGTATTTTTAGAAGAGATGGGGTTTCTCCATGTTGGTCAGGGCTGTCTTGAACTCCCAACCTCAGGTGATCGGCCCATGTCGGCCTCCCAAAGTGCTGGGATTACAGGTATGAACTACCATGCCCAACCTGAACTATGAAGTTTTGAGTGACATGGGCCACCCAGGGATTTGGAGGAGACTAGACAGAAAAGAAATCCTACAGTCCTATGGCTTCATTTTAAAAAATGAAACCTGTAGTCCCGTGGCTTCATTTTAAAAAATTAATCATGTTTGTGATAAGTTCATAATTTTTGTTAGTTAGTTTGTTTGTTTTTGAGTTAGGGTCTGGCTCTGTTGCCAAGCCTGGAGTGCAGTGGTCCCATATCGGCTCCCTGCAGCCTTTGCCTCCTTGGCTCAAGCCATCTTTACACCTCAGCCTCCTGATTAGCTGGACTACAGGTGCACACCACCATACCTGGCTAATTTTTGTATTTTTTGTAGAGACAGGTTTTTGCCATGTTGTCCAGGCTGGCTTTGAACTCTGAACTCAAGTGATCCGCCCCCCCTTGGCCTCCCAAAGTGCTGGGATTACAGGTGTGAGCCACCGCGCCCAGCAGTAGATTTTTATTAAAGTATAAAATATATACAGAAAATGTGTGCTGAAAGTACTAAGTGAATGTCCCATTGATTTTTAAAAGTGAATATATCCATGTAACCAGTACGCAGATCAGGAAACAGAACATTACCAACTCCAGTGGCCTTCCTCATGCTGCCCACCCCATTCTAGTCACTACCCCGTCCAAGGCTAATCAATATCCTGACTTCTAACATTATGGAGTAGTTTTGCCTGTTTGTGAACTTTATGTAAATAGAATTATACAGTATGTGCTCTTTTGTGTCTGGTTTCCTTTCGCTCAACATTATATTGTGAGATACATTCCTGCTGTGCCTGTAGTTGCAAATTGTTCACTCTCATTGCTGTGACTATCACAATTCATCAATTCAACTGTTAACAGGCACTTGATGGTGCTTCTGTGAACTTTCTAGAGCCTGTATCTGGGTGTAAACACGTGCTAATTTTTGTTGGGTATAACCTATAATTGAAATTGCTGATCATAAGATATGTATGATGGTTGCCTTTAGTAAGTACTGCCTCGGCTTCATTTTATACATGACGGGAAAAATAAATGCAGCAAGGGAAGAGATTTATCCAAGCTCACCTGGCTGCTGAGCTAAGATTGGAACTTGAGTTTATTCTCTTCCAGTGTGGTGTGTCTAGGCCCCAATTTCAAGAAGAGGCTGCCTAGAGATTCAGCGGAGTCTCACACAACACACATTTAATTGATGATCTGTCCTTATAATCTAACCCCTTGTGTAAGATGAGAACAATGACCAAGCATGAGCAGGGCTGCTGTTCGGTGGGGACATAATTGTAAATACCAATTAGATTGGAGGGAGCTGGTACAAGGTCTTCTCCTCATCTTATCCAAGAACAGCATGCAGCATGTCTCTAAGTAAGATTTAGATTCAGTCGACTTCAGTGCCAGACCCAGAGATGGTGCTTTCCCATAGATTATCTCATTTAATCTTCCAAATAAAAACCAGATCAATTCACATTCTTAAGGATTCTAAAAGCATATCAAAAGCGAGTAGATGAACTCTGTAAATAAACAGGAACAATGTAGAACAGAGCTTCTCAAGCAATCTGTGCTAAAGGACCAATTTATCGCAGAGCAATATTTTTGTAAATAAAAAAAAGTAAAAATTACCAGCAAAATTGAATGAAAAGATATTCAAAATATAAGCTTCTGATTCTCATTATTAAACAGACATAAGTGTTGTTAAATTGCTACAAAAGTTTCTAAAAGCTTTCAATTTCTACATATATATCATTGGCTAATAACGGTATCCAGATCAATACTGGTTTGCAGAGTATGCTGTGAGCAGCGCTGATGTATGATTCATCACCCATTCCTACTGGTCTTTCCAGAGAGATTGATAATGACCTCACAAGTAGAAATGTTTGAATAACAAGATATCGGCATAATATCGAGGCCCTGCAAACCATTCACACCAATGCAGGTTACTGTATACATTAACAGGACTTGATTGTTCCCCTGTCTATCTTCCAAAAATTTCTTGCCCAGGAAGATAAAAGTTATGAATAACTTTCTTACTCTTTTCAATAACTCCCCACCAAATTTCATTGAGATGAACATAAACCCGTTAGACTTTTCAATAGATAGCATTAAAAAGACTATTTACTCTGCAAGACTCTAGGAAAGCTTTGCCTTTAGTCTACCAGTCCTAAACTATTATATCACGATCCTTAGTCCAACTTAATCAAGCACCACCCCACTGAAAGGCCTGTCTTAATCAAGATTCTAAAACCTTATACATATCCCTCCTTTGCCTTCCCCCACTCCAAGATGCTACTAAGACTCTGGGAAGGCAGGGCTCTCCTTATCATGGTGTACAAAAATTGCAGCTTTGCCTTCTTCCACAGTTTATTTTGCTGATATTTTCTGGGAGCTACCATTCAACAATCAAGACTTTATTCTTCCATTTACTATTGCTCAGCGGTTTTCAAAGTTTAGTGTACATAACAATTACTGAGGAGTATTATATATGCAAAAGCATGCATGGGCAATTGAAGGCATCTCCAAGGGTAATTTTGATTATGCCACATTTAGGACTAAGCCTTGCATACAGATATTAGCAATTTTTGAAAGAATAGAGAACCACAGACTGTTAGAGCTGAAAGTAGCCCTAAGTGGCAAGACATCAGTGTGTGAATCAGCTAAATACATTGAAATTACCTGATGTAGTCCATTTAAAACATACCTATCCCTTGGTTTCACCTGAGATCTATTGAATCAGGATTTCTGGAGATAGGGCCTGTGAATGTAACAAACTCCTAGGGGACTGTGATGCACAATTGAGTTTGAGAACCACCTTTCTGCACCAACCATTTCATTTTGTAGACGAGGAAATGGAGACTCAGAAAAGGAAGTAAACCTTCCCAAGATCACACAGCTATTGAGCTACGTGTCTCTTAATTCCCCGACAAGAGCTTTCGGGGCTGGCGATAACGCTTTTGGAGATGTCCGATAGCTGATATCCTGAACAAAAATGACTAATGATGTAATCAAAACACACTGCTACTTTGGCTTCTCACCATCCCTTTAAGATTTATTGGCTGGGAGGAGTTGTAGTAATCTTCCCAGGCTAGCAGACATCACGACTTCTTTGCTGCTAGGTAAGAGGCACCAACTAAAGTAAAATTAAAAAAAAAAAAAGTAAAATTATGACTCTCAAGCAAAGATAAAATGAACCTATACAGTGTTGAGAACCTATTGACTATCTTGTTGATTAAATTTTAGTTCTACTCAGAAACTGCTTGTCAGTTTATTTAGTCTAAGGAAAGGTGGATGGGTTAATAAAAGGCTGAGTAACATCTCCTGGGAAGGAACGCAGCTGGCCCTGGCAGGAAGTGCAAGTGGGGTCTGGGAAAAGATTCAAGGTCCAGGCAGCTACTCCCTATGGTTTCCATTACTCAGACCACGTGGCTTCTTGAGCACACTTCTTCCTTCCATTTTTTTGTTTTCCTACTAGTTAGCATGCACGCGGCTAGAAACAGCCACCCCAGTCTTGACTGCGAATGATCATCAGTCACGTGGACAACTTCTGACAACAGTCTCTCCAACTTAGGGCAGAGTCTTAAGTGGGGCTAGCCGATAGGCTGCTCTCCAGTAAAGCAGTAGCGCCCTTTGGCTCAAGTGTTCACCCAGGTTCAATCAGCTGTAGCCTAGAGGGAAGTGGGCACAAGAAGGAAACACAGTTGCCGAGGCCCTGTGAGTCTGTGTGTCTGAGAGACAAAGGGACAAAGAGCCCGAGTGAGAACTTGAGGTGGGCAAGCGCAATAAATAACACATGCCTTTTCAATCATTTCCAGTATGAGTCCTTCCAACACTGCGCCTTGTGTGACTCTCCTGTTATCTCCAATGAGTCTGGTTGTCACTCTCTTGCTTTTATTTAGGCAGGGTAAATTTTGGGGAAGGTCGTGTAGGAGCTTATGGTTGTGCCTTTCCCATTCATGTTTCTACCACCATGTGGGATCTTCCTTTGTGTAAGCCACTGAGCTGCTAGAAACACGGATGCCTTGCAAGAATAAGAAGCGTCGGCTCTACCCTCGTGTGCTCCCAGCTTCTCAGTCCTGGATGGGAGAAGAGGAGGTTGACAGTCATGGATAGGTTCAAGAGTGATTGGTTGTGCCCACTTTGGTGGGGCCTGGACACATTTTGGTTCACTCCAATAATTTCTTCCAGGAGCTGCAGTCTCGTGGGCACAAGACGTGGGCCTGATAACCCCACAGGCAGCAGTGCTGGGGAAGAGCCAGCCGGGCTGGAAGGCCCTGGGACAGTAACAGGGTTGGGTTGGTTCTCAGATCTGCTTTGCGCCAGGCTGTGTGGTGGGTGCAGAGCCTGGGTAAATGAAGCTTTCTGCTTCGAGCGCTCCCAAACTGGGCACACACGGCCTCCTGTCCTGCGAGGGACAGTTTTGGGGCATTCTCCCTTCTTGGGGCAGCCCAGTGGCGCAGGGTGCAGCCCCAGGAGCGCAGCTCCTTCCAGGGCAGAGGGCGGCGCGAGGGAGGGGGGCGAGGGAGGGAGCGAGGGAAGGGAAAGGCGAGCGTGAGCTGCCTCAAATGCTTGGAATAATTCCGCTTCCGTTTGGAAAGCCGCAGCCTCAGTCCCGCCGCCGCCCGCCGCGTCCGCCCAGCGCTAGCTCCGCGTCCCGACCGGCCAGCGGCTGCCTGCGCCGCGCCATGGCCACCTCCCCGCAGAAGTCGCCTTCTGTCCCCCAAGTCCCCCACTCCGAAGTCGCCCCCGTCCCGCAAGAAAGATGACTCCTTCTTGGGGAAACTCGGAGGGACCCTGGCCCGGAGGAAGAAAGCCAAGGAGGGTGAGTGCGGCCGGGCGGGCCGGGTGGGCGGTGGAAGCCTGGGGTGCCGGAGGGGCCGAGGGGCCGGGGCTCTGGGGCCGGGCGGAGCGCGCCGCGGGTGCCCGGCGCGGTGGGGCGCGCGGCAATGCGTGCGCGCGCTTCCCGGGCACGTCGGGCAGGAGCGACGCGCGCCTCACACTGAGCCCGGGGCTCGCGGGCTATCGGGGCCGCCCCGCCCGCTCGCGGCCGTCAGGGCGCTGCCTTCCTGGGCCGGGGACCAGGCCGACGCCCCCGCCGGGCCGTGGGCGGGCGCCGCGTGGCGGCCGGAGGCGGCGGGACCCGAGCCCAGGCCGGGCCCCAGCCCGCAGGCGGCGCGGTTCTGTAGGCCCTGCCCCGCCCTCTGCGCCCGAAGGCTGGCATTTCCCAAGTTTCCGCCGCAACTTTCCTGGGCGCCGTCACTCTCACTCGTTGCCTTCATTGGTCCTTAAAATCAGGTCGTTTAGTGGACCTGCTGACGTCCTCTGGCTGCGGCGTCGCAGTGTTGGCCTCTTCGGGTCTTTGTCCATCCCGAGGGCCGAGAAGGGCTCTGTTAATGGGAGTAGGTGGACATCGAGTGTTTGTTGAATGAATGAGCGAAAAATTGGCAAACCTAGCGTACCTTCGATGTAACAATACATTGTAAACTCCCATCCAAGGAGAAAACTTGGGGGGGGACACAAACATAGCCATGGGCCTCGACCCTACTGTGAACTCGGACATTCAGGGCTTTTGCAGAAACCTTCCCCGCGCCAACCAGGGTGAATTGAGGAGACCTTATACTTTTTTTTTTTTTTTTTTTTTTGTCCCCGAATGGTTTGCACGTAGAATATTTTTCCCCCAGGAGCAGATTTTGCATCCTGGTTTTGGTTTGAAAACTGAGGTGGCAGTCCTCAAGCACAGTGGTGATTGCTGTGTAGATAGAAGTTGAGTTAAAAATGTTTATTTTAAACATTTTTTTAATTGATGCATGATGTACATGGTTTTGGGGCACGTGTGATAATTTAATGTAATTTGTAAAGATCAAATTGTTACAGGAAAGGGGTCCCGATTCAGACCCCAAGAGAGGGTTCTTGGATCTCACGCAACAAAGAATTCAGGGTGAGTCCATACAGTAAAGTGAAAGCAAGTTTATTAAGAAAGTAGAGGAATAAAAGAATGATTACTCCATAAATGGAGCAGCCCCCAGGGCTCCTGGTTGCCCATTTTTATGGTTATTTCTTGATGATATGATAAACAAGGGGTGGAATATTCATGCCTCCTCTTTTTAGACCTTATAGGGTAACTCCCCGACGTGGCCATGGCATTTGTAAACTGTCATGGTGCTGGTGGGAGTGTAGCAGTGAGAAGGACCGGAGGTCGCTCTCATCGCGTTGGTGGTTTTGATGGGTTTTAGCCGGCTTCTTTACTGCACCCTGTTTTATCAGCAAGGTCTTTATGACCTGTATCTTGTGCTGACATCCTATCTCATCCTGTAAGTTAGAATGGCTTAACCTTTTGGGAATGCAGCCCAGTAGATCTCACTCATCCTTAATTTTACCTAGCCCCATTCAAGATGGAGTTGCTCAGGTTCACATGCCTCTGACAAAATCAGTATACTTGGGATATCCACCACCTTAAATATTTGTTGTTTCTCTGTGCTGGACCATTGGAATTCTAGATATTTTGAAATATACAATAGGTTATTATAAACTGTAGTTACTTTACCAATCTAACACTAGGTCTTATTTCTTCTATCAAATGGTATGTTTATAACCATTAATCAACTTCTCTTCTCCCCTAAAAAATGTTTTTAATAGATTGCTCCGTGAATTGGAAATAACCGTTTGAAAGCTGTGATGATGTGTAAAGTGTGTTATGTTTGTAAATTATCTAAAAGGATAAGAGCATCTTCAGTATTGAGGATTATCAGACTTGATGAAGAACCAGACCTCTGTTCCCTAGATTGAAATAAGAAGTAGCCAAACATACACGAAAGTTTCTCCACAATTTGGTTATTCTGGTAACCCATTGAGAAGTGTACAGTTGGTGGCAAATCATGAAACCCTGGCTTGCAAAGCTCTTTTCTAGATCATATTTCTAACTTCTTCCTCACAGCTTTCCTGACGTAGGCTCATCCAGTTTAAGATGGGGCATCTGAGAAATATTGGAGCTCATGACCTACCAGGAGAACCATCTTTACCTACTCTGTAGAAAGGTTTACTTTATATTTAGCCCAAAATTTATCTCTCCATACCTACTGCTGTTGGTGGAGCCAGAGAATGAGTCCGAGGTGGCCTTTTATTAATACCTTGCTGACGTAGGCTATCCTGCTTTCTAGAGTCTTCTCCCCACCAGGTCCAACATGCTCTATTCTTCACAGACATAATTTTAAGGCCCTTTGCATCCTGTCTCTTTAGTTTCAGTCAGGGTCCCCCGCAGGAAAAGAAGGCCAATTTAGTTGAGATTTTCAAAATAATTTAGTGAAGGGGCTATTGACAGAGCTGTGGGCAGGCTTAAGGTAACTAAGAAGTGATGCTGAGGTCCCTAGGGGCTAGCAACAGGGAGAAGCACTTACCACTCCAAGGCCTGAAGGGATAAGGGAAGCAAAATGGAACCTATTACAAGCTGGGGCTATGGACACGGGGCTACTGGACAGGAACTATAGTCATAGAGGGATGCAGCTGCTGTCAGAAATATGCAGATGGAGCAAGGAGAGAGTGACACAAGAAATGCACATTCTGCAGGTTCTCTCTCTTCTTGCCCTTGCATCTCCAACTGGTGCTGAGCCCAGTGGGGGAGTCATCAGAGCAAGGGATCTGAATAATGCAGTATATAGGGGGCAGCTTCCTTAGGGCACTGAGCAGTGCAGAGAATAGATCACAGTAGGGACGGGGGAAATGGAGAATACCTAGCAGATCAACCTGTTAGCAGACGCGCTCAAAGTGAGCTCTCCAGAAGTCACCATAGTACGGTTGTAGTGCAAATCAGCCAGCCCAGATTAGGACTGTCGCCTCCCTTATTCTAGCACAGATACTATGTTCTTTTAATGCAGCTAAGGTTGTTTTTCGCTATTCTGCCAGCTACGTCGCATTGTGATCTCTCATTGAGCTTTGCTATCAGCTTACTCAAAGACATTTTTATATTTGTTGGTCCTAAATCACACCCTTCCCTGTCTTGGATTTACTCAGTTGGGTTTTTGAAACCAAGTGCAAGATCTTATTTTCATCCCCCGTTATATTTCACTGTAAAGTCCTGATTCTGTCATTCAGTCTGTCAGCTAATCCAGGGGCTGTAAATAGATAAATGGAAGAACACATAGCCTCTTCTGAAGGGCTGGCCACCACCCAGCTCCAGCTGCTTGCTGCTGCACATGGCGTTGCTGCAAGCCCAGTCAAAGAAGGCAGTGGGTTGTTCTGAAATGACTGTCCTTAGTGAGTGTGTGCTGGATCGCAATGATCAGTGCTAAAGTGATGGTTGGTAGGTGTAGGGCCCCATTAACCATCACTTCAGTCATAATAAGGCTGGGTCTTGCTCTGCATACCGGATAAGCTCACAGCTTTGTGCTCTGTGGAATCTGCCTTCTTCTGCTTTCTCCCTGGTGTTCTTGAACCTGTCATTCCTCAAGATCACTGCCATTAGTCTGTCCACAAATTATCTCCATGCTTTGAGGTAGAATTCTCCTGGGCCCAAGGACTCCCATTCATTCATTTGATACCTGCTGTGCCCCCCCTATAGGTACAACAAATGGAAAGATATAATACTTGTTAGAATATAGTTGACCCTTGAACTACGTGGGGGTTATGGATGTTGACCCCCTGTACAGTCAAAAATCTGTGTATAGTTTTTAACTCCCCCAAAACTTAACTACTAATAGCCTACTGTTGACCAGAAACCTTACTGATAACAGTCAGTCAACACATATTTTATATTACATACTGTATTCTTTCAATAAAGAAAACCAGAGAAAAGAAAATGTTATTAAGAAAATCACAGGAGAAAATACCTTTGCAGAACTGTGCTGCATTTATTGATACCATAAGTTTACGTCATTTGTCTGAAATGGCGGGTAACCACAGCTGCACACCTCAATCTATGGTACATATCAAGCAATTCAACTTTTCGTAGAATGTCATGACTTTCTCTGATACTTGGGAGTACTTCTAGCATCTCTAGTGGCACTTCGTTAGAGTCCCATGGTGTTATTCAAGGTTTATGGTATTGCACTAAACATGATGAAAAATACACGAGAACCTCAAGAGATCACTCTTAACTGCCATACACAATTTACTGGAGACATGAACTGTTCATGTGGAGATGATTAGCATGACACGGTGTTTTAAGCAGATACTTGCAGCACTTGAGCTCACCACAATAGCAACAGGAGGTAGCTATGAAATTATTACAGTAGTACGGTATGTACTACAGTTCCTTTGTGCAGTGAGGATTTAATACCGCACCTTCACGTTTACATTTCTCTCAGTTGCAGATGGCATCACGTACAGTTTTTGTGTGTATGTGTACATTTCGATAAGTTCTAACTTTTTATAATAGATTTGATTTGTTTAAATTTTATGGTAGCAAATGAGAAAGTAGACAAGTATCGATGTATATTTTTATGCATTTATGGCATGAGTAACTTTTTTTTATATTTCTAGGCTACATGGTTCATCTGCAAGGTTTTTCTAATTGTCACAAATCTCCAAAAACATTTTCCCATATAGTTATTGAAAAAATTTGCATATAAGTGGACCCTTGCAGTTCAAACCTGTGTTGTTCAAGGATCAATTGTATTATGTTAATAATTTCATGTAAAAAATGTCCTCCTAAGGAAACCGACATCATAGAATGACTATGAGTCTCATAAGAATGCATTCAACTAGTCATCACTTCTGTGTTTTCCTAAGAAAAAGTAGTGTTAGAAAAAATAAATAAGAAAAAAGAGAAAAAAGAAAAAGGAAAAGAAAAAGTAGTGTTAGAATACAAGAGAGAACAGGGGTTAAAACGATGGTCTTTAGGATTAGACACATTTCAATTTGATTTCTGATTCAACCGCTTATTTATTTTATGACTTAAGACAAGTTCCTTAACCCCTGTAAGCCTCTGTGTCTTCATCTATAAAATGAGAATAAGAATTCCTTCTTTACATGGAAGTCGTGAAGTTTCAATGAGATCGGGAATGTAAAATGCATTGCATGGCACAAGTAATGGTAGCTATTAAAATTGACAACTCAATTTTCATTGGTCTTTGAAATTTGAAATAATCTTTTTATTATGGACTACATGGCTTTTTCAGGTTCTATAAGCAGCCTAGTAGACCATGACTGTATGGAACCTGCATGACACTATTCTGTCTCTTTAGGAGCTAAGGGATCTTTCTTTGCAAGTGAGATCCTCTTGTTTCCCAAGATGTTACATTTCGGCACTTTACGACAACCATCCTCAGACCACAACCCTCCATTTCTCTTTTCTTATGGCGTCTTTCTTATGATGTCATAAGAACACCATTCTTCTGAGTTGTAGCTTAAGTGGCTTTTGTTTTTCTCTGTTGATCTTTTTCTTTTGGGTTTTCAATCCCATTTCTGTTGGACATGGCCCTTCTGTGTGGATTCTTAGACTACCGTTTCAGAGTCTACTTGCCAGAGGGCCACTTTCAACTTTCTTTCTCTGAATCTGTCATCAAGACTTGCTCTTCGAGGAACACCATCTTGAATTGTACTTGTCTGCTGAAGGCACCTGAATTAGGCCGGCAGCACTGGTCATTCCTGTCATTTACTCATTCACTTGCATTTTTATCCCCCAGAGTTTTACATTTTGATCAGGACCTGAAGTAGCCAATGAAGGCTTTAATTTCATAATTCTTCTAATAGTACTGGTTCTTACCACTTGATTATCATTGGCTGCCCAGTGTTGCTGGAGAAAAATCCACAAACCTTGCAACAAATGTATGGTTTCTAGAGTGAGTAGCACCCTTAGCACTGCAGAGCTATCCTTTTCTTCTAATCAGTGTGCATTCTCATTTTTCTAAAATATATCTCTTTCGTAGAGACAGGGTCTTGCTATGTTGCCCTGGTAGGTCTTGAACTCCTGGCCATATCTAACTTTTTCTTAATTTTTTTGATATTTCTAGATCACATGGTTCATGTGCAATTTTTTTCAAATCGTTGCAAATCTCAAAAGGAATTTCTAATACATTTATTTTAAAAATTTACATGTAAGCGGACTCTTGAAATTCAAACCTGCATTGTTCAAGGGGCACCCCTTGAACAATTGGATCCATGATGTTGTCCATAGCCCCTAAAACCCTTCCCTGGATCTTCAAATAGAAAATTGAGACCAGCTATGAGCTCCTTCAAGTTCCCTTTCTACCATATCTGCCCAGTCTCATCCATATTGCAAATGTCCTTTTGTGCTCCCTTCCTGCCCTAGTCCCTTCCAAGGAGGTTCCCTCTTTCTTCATTCATAAGGGCATTTCTTTCAGCTTCCTCCCAGACTTGGCATAGCCAGATATGCTATTTCTCATATCCCATCTTTTTTTGCCACTCTGTCACCCTGACATTCTGTAAATATGCTTGAGTCTTTCCCATTTGGAGAAAATCTCCTGATACTGGTTTCCTTTTAAGCTACTCACCAGATGCCTTGAAAGAGTTATCTCTGCTTGGCTTCTCTTTTCTTATCCCGTAGTCACTTTCTGATCCATTATTTCTGTTCTTTCAGCAACTATTTATTGAGTGCCTAACATGTACCATGCACTGTACTAGGTGCTAGAAAGGAAAACAAAACAAAAACTCCTGCCTTCCTGGAGCTTACATTCTAGTAGGGGAGACAGATAATAAACAAGATTAAATTGGTAACGTGTATTTTGTTTGAGCTTTAGTAAGTGCTAGAGAACAGAATAAAGCCAGAAAAATAGAAATGGAGGGTTGTGGTCTGAGGATGGTTGACAGTATTAAATAGGATGGCTAGAGAAGGCCTTAACAAGAAGGGTAGATTTGAGTCCCAATCTGAAGGAGGTGAAGGATACAGCCATATGTATGTCTTGGGAAAGAACATTACAGGTGGAAGGAATGGCAGATGCAAAGACCTTGAGGCAGGTGTGGACCTGGTACATTATTGAGGACCAGCAAGGAGGTTGATGTGACTGGAGAAGAGAGTGAGCATGATTGTGGAAGTGGGGCTGGTCCCAGGCATGATGAGAGGAAGGGCAGAGGCAGGTTGTGTAGGGCCCTGGAAGCCATTGTAAGACTTGGGCCTTTATTCAGAGTTAGATGGGCAGGCTTGGTAAAATTTTGTGTAGAGGAATGGCATGATCTCACTTCTGTTTTAACTGATGGTGTTAAGTGACTTAAGGGGGCAGAGAGGAAGCAGGGAGAAGAGGCAGAAGGTTTCTAGAATGAGGCTGGGCATGGTGGCTTATGCCTGTAATCCCAGCACTTTGGGAGGCCCGGCACATGGATTGCTTGAGCTCAGGAGTTCAAGACCAGCCTGGGCAACATGGCGAAATACCATCTCTACAAAAAATTAGCCATAGGTGGTGGTACACACCTGTAGTCCCAGCTACTCAGGAGGCTGACACGGGAGGATAGCTTGAGCCCAGGAGTTCAGGACTGCAGTGAGCTGTGCTTGTCCCACTGCACTGCAGTCTATGTGACAGAGTAAGTCTCTGTCTCAATAATAAATAAAAATAAATAAATAAAGACTGTTAGAATGACCCAGCTGAGAGATGGTAGTGGTCAGGAATAGAGTGGTAGCAAGGGAACGAGTGAGTGTCAAATTCTGGATATATTTTGAAAATACAGCAGATCTTGATGAAAGATTGGATGGCAGATGAGAGTAGAATTAAGACGACGCCAAAGGTTTTGGTCTGGGCAACCGGAAAGATGAGCTGATTTTAACGGAGTTGGAGAATCTTGGAGGAGGTCAGCAACTTTTTCTGAAAGGGCCAAATAGTAAATATCTAAGGCTTTAGGAGTCCTGTGACCTGGTTTGCACTATTCAGTTCTGCCTTTGCTGCCATAGACAATAGGTAAATGAACAAATGTGGCTGTGTTCCCATAAAATTTTAGTTATGGACACTGAAATTTGAATTTCACGTGATTTTCATGGGTTACAAAGTATGCTTCTTTTGTTTCCTCTCAGCCATTGAAGGAAGCACGTACAACAGCCTGAATGTAAAAACCATTCTCAGCACTCAGGCTGTACAAGATAGATGGCAGCCTGCACATGACCCAAGGGCAGTGGTTTGCTGCCTCCGCCTCCATTTGATTCCCCATGTCTAATCATCTCTTATGAAATCCTGCTCAGTCTACCATCTAAATATCACTGCTTTAATTCAGCCTTCACAAGTGCTCTAGATTGATCATTCATTTTCAAAATTTTTACTCCACCTGAAATACTGTGTTATCCATCCAGCTAGGCTTCCTATCTTGGGTCCAGTTTTGTTCAACCCATTCTTCATCCTTTTGCCGCTACACTGTATTTTAAAGCACAAAGATAACTTCTCTTCAGGACAAAGTTCTTAGCATGCCATCCAAGGCCTTCACAACTACTCCTTCCTTTACGTTTTTGGTGTCTCTTCTATTTCCCTTCCAAGAAATCTCCATTTTTTACCATGGCAAGCCACTCTTTATCTCCCAAACACATCATGTTCTTTCACATGTTTGTGCTTTTACATGCTGTTCCATATTTCTGGAAAGACCTTTTCCCTTTCCTATACAACCAACTTCTATTCATTCATGAAGACCCAACTCAGAAGTCCCCTTCTGCATGAAGCCTTCCACAGTGCCTCCAGGAAGAGTGAGATGCTTCCTTCTCTGTGATCCCTTGTCCATACTCTGTGCTAGCACTGGCCATGTTACATTGCAGCCACTTGTCACAGACATTATGATGACAGCCCTCCTGCCTATCATAATATCATCAAACACATAGATATTAGAATTTCTGTGGAATGAATTTCCCCCATGTTTGCCTTGGTGAAAATAGCCCAGCATTAACTGGCTGTGTAATCTTAGACAAATCTCTTCCCCTTTTGGTGTTATTTGCCCATTTCTAACATTAGAAGATTAGGCTAAATAACTTCTTAGGCCCTTGCTGCACTGGTATTCTGTGATTTCTGAGCTCTTATTTCACCAGGCTTCTCTCAAATTCAGTTTTATTGTCTGTGTAGAGTGGTCTGGGGAATTACATCATCACAAAGACCTCTTTCTTTCCTGTACTAATGAAGGCACCTCTGTGTCGGGAGGAGGAGATGGATACCAGGATAAGTGGGCCCCGGCCCAAGGACACCTCCATATTAGGAATCAGCCTTCTTGTCTCATGGAATATCTCTATTTGGTTAACAAGCACAGTTCATAATTATGTTCCAGCCATTAGTCCAGGAGAAGAGATGAAATCCTCATGTAAACATTTGTAAGCATCTAAAATCTCCACTTGCTGTCATGGAACAAAGAACAACATTTGAGGAAAGCCCTACTATTATTTCAAAAATAAAATACTTTTAAAAAGTAGATGTAAACACATTCTGTTAGGTTTTCAATAGGTTGTGCAGCCTGAAATCAGTAGGAAATCCAATGAGGGCGTTGCCTGAGGGCCAGAGCGCCAGCACACGGAGGCCTCCGGCGTAGGCACTGGGCAGCGTCCTTTTCTTTTTGTTTGCTCTGCAGACGCCATGAGGGGGAGCACTTGTGTTTGCTCTGCTTGCTTTGGTATCTTTGGTGCCTAGCATAGTACCTAGTACTTAACAAATGCTCCCTAAAATGCTTCTTAATTGTCTGAATCATCACTGGGTATCTTATTCTGTAAATAACGCAACCTAAAGTTTTTTTTTTTTAAATTCATAGTACTTTCCTTTGGATAAAGTCCTAAAAGTGCAATTACAGGGTCAGAGTGTGATAATTAGCTTGTTTATCATCAATAGGTTAGAACTGATAGTCAAGAAGAAATGATTGCCTTTGGGTCTGGGCGATCTCCCTGATAGGTTGCTTGGAAGTAAAACCAACATTGTGAGGCTGAAGGTTTCTGTTTGCCTTGGGCTGGCAGGACCAGGTTACCTAAGGGGTGGGATGGGAGGGTGATGGGTCAGGGAGAGGACATTTTCAATCTGGCCAGTAACATGCTCAGAGGCAGGCCTTTATTTGAGAACATTCTCTATGACCATCTTGCCATCCATATATGGCCCTATGTGTCACCCCAGTGTCTACTCCCTTCTGACAGGCCCAGGGTGTGGCTGCCTTGGGAATTGCCATCTTTGAAGCTGCCTGGGAAGCACGGCCATCATCCCTTCTTCCCCCTCTGAGCCCTCGCCACTCCTGTGTGAGAGCCAGTGGAGATCTGGTCAAGAAGTCTCTTTCTCTTGCACATTTTTCTCTCCACCTCCCAACTTCTGAGTTCTTGGACTTACAACAAACTTGGCAATCACAGATACATGGGAGGTAATTGCAAGACAGTGGGCTGAGTGCTGTGGTAGACGCATTCAGGTGGAACCCTTAGGAGACATGGTGATTTCAAGCTGGGTCTTGAAGCCAGCAAAGGGAATCCCCCTTCCATCCTTTTCCCCCTCCAGGGAAACAAGAGAAGGGATGGGCTTTGGGAACCTTCCAAGTTTCAGCTGGGTTTTGACGGAGTGGGTTGGGCTGATGCCTCAGGGGCTCAGTTTCCTCTACCTGCCTTAGAGTTCAGTAGGCAGGTATCTCATTGCATCTCTGAAGAATGAATCTGAGCCAGTTGGAGCATATCATTATCACACCTGCCACCTCAGGGAGTGTTTTTGGGGGAGTCACTGGAGGAGGTGGATGCTCTCCCTGGGAGGGATGTGTCAGGGCATTTATTTCATCATTGAATAATACTCCATTCCGTTCACTCATTCCCTCATCTCTTTTAAAATCCAGAGGCAACTCCTCTCTTCTACTCTGAAAAGCAGCCTGGCTCTGAGGAGCTGTGAATGAGGCTCTTCATGAAAATGCAGCCCATCTCCTGGGGATGATGATGTTGGACTACCAAGGGGCACAGCTGGCGGCCTGTTTCTGCTCCCTCGGTAACATAAACCCAGGTGGAGCAGACTCTGTGCTCATTTCTTTCCAGGATACATTCATAGGCAGAATCATTAATCTGCCAATTGCAGTATTACATTGACTTTTCAATTCAAAGCAATTATTCTGAAAGCATTTTTTGTCTTGGCCAGCATGGTTTTGGCTGTGGGATGTGTTGGGAGCCCTTGGTGGGGATGGGGAAGGAGAGAGGAATTCAGGAGGGGGTCTGTAGTTCTAATCACCACATTTAGGAAGCAGGGCACCCCAGGTCTGTTGAGATGGGCAGTGAGACGGCAGGGTGCAGAGAATTCTTGGCATCTCTCAAGTGCCTGAGTCCTGAATGGAGATTTCTCAGAGTCCAGGGTGAGGTCTCAGATTCAGAGTCCTGGGGGCAGAAGCTGGCAGAATGTAGCAGGCAGGTTATGACCCTAGCTGAGTAGGTAAGGGGCAGAGGCTGCTGTAGTCTCTATGTGGAATCAAAACTCCCTGGCCCTACAAAGTGGAAGTCGGTGGGGAGACTCACTAAGGGACCCTGGTTCTTGCCTCCCTCACCCCATTCTCCCACATTTGAGACTTGGAAATCAACTTTCCTCTCTGTTGGGAGGGGTTTTTCTATTTACCATAAGGCTGAGCTCTCCCTGGCTCCCAGCCTTGGTGAGGCAGACCTGCAGATGACAGGTAATTAATAATGACAGCTGGGAGAAGCTGGGGCAGCAGGAACCAACAGTTTTGATGCTGTTTGCAAAACACAGGAGGAGGGTAACACAATTCCATTTTAAAGCAGCTCTCAGGATACAAGCGAGTTATGAAATAGCCCCATGTAAGGAGTAGCAGCTGCCTCTTGGCTGAGTGTTGCAAGGCCTCTCTTGGTGGGCTCAGCAGCTCCTTCAGCACATGCCCAAGTTCCCAGAGAACAGAATGATCTCTTCACCTGCACTTCCTCCATGGCCATCATTACAGTAAATTGCAAGGCTCTCATGATGACTATAGAGAGGCAGATTGATTTGTTCCTTCTGATTGTGACTGTGCTGAATGTGGCCGGGGTGATAGGCACCCAGATTTCACACCTCATAATGGCCCTGCCAGGGTGGATGTTAGCACAATTGGGACCTGACGCTTCAATAAATCTGAGACATTCTGCTGTGGAGATCAAAGTTCAGAATTGCTTAAATTGGTGTTGGAGCAGGTGGGAAACAGGAGTCCAGGGCCATGAATTGGCTAGATGGCAATTGTCGTTCAGTTTGTGAGACCCAAATGTCGCCTCTTCAGATGATATGACATCAATTTAAGTAATCTGGGCTCCCAGCTACCTAGCCCTTTCAGTATTACTGGTTCTGGGAAGTGTGATTCATGGTCTAGCTTATGCTCTTGTGTGAAAAAGAAAAACAACACTCTTGCTTGTATCTCTGGGTTGGAAGGCTGTGTTTGTGCAGGGTTGGTATCAATGGGTTATCAGTTTTCATGAGTGTGGATGACAATTTCATCTCCTACTTGTATATGCTGGTAAGTCCCCAAGCTACACTTCCAGCCATGACCTCTCATCTTCACTCCAGACTCATTAGCATGTGTGTGTCATGTCATTGTCACTTGCACACAGAGATGGACCTGGATTTTAACACAGAGCACGGAATTCCCAAAGACTTCTTATGAGCTGGGAATGTGCTCTGCCTTCTGATGGAAGCTCAAGTCCAGAGGAGAGGTGGTCTGATCCATTTGGAGGAGTGGGCACTTTTTTAATATTGCGGCTTATTGAGATACAATTCACCCATTTAAATGGCATAATTCAGTAGTTTTTAGTATATTCATAGTTGTGCAACCATTGCCACAATCAATTTTAGAGCATTTTCATCCTCCCAAAAAGCAACCCTGTACCCATTAGCAGTCACTCCCCCTCCACTCCCCATTTCCTAACCCCAAGTCATCACTAATCTACTTTCTGTCTCTCTGGATTTGCCTACTCTGGACATTCCATGTAAATGAAATAATATATATTATTGTAATAATGGAATAACATATATATGGAATGGAATGATAGAATAATATATGGAATGGAATAATAGAATATATGGTGTTTTGTGACTGGCCTTTACACTTAGCATAATATTTTCAAGGTTTCATCTATGTTGTAGCATGTATCAGTACTTCATTCCTTTTTTTTTTTTTTTTTTTGAGATGGAGTCTCACTCCGTCGCCCAGGCTGGAGTGCAGTGGTGCAATCTTAGTTCACTGCAACCTCTGCCTCTTGGGTTCAAGCAATTCTCCTGCCTCAGCCTCCCAAGTAGCTGGGATTACAGGTACCACACCCAGGTAATTTTTGTGTTTTTAGTAGAGATAGGGTTTCACCATGTTGGCCAGGCTGGTCTTGAACTCTTGACCTCAAGTGATCTGCCTGCCTCGGCTTCCCAAAGTGCTGGGATTACAGGAATGAGCTACTGCACCTGGCCACTTCATTCCTTTTTTATGGCTAAAAAATATTATTTGGATATGCCACCTTTTGTTTATTTATCAGTTGATGGACACGTGGATGTTTATACTTTTTGGCAATTATGAATAATGTGACTATGAATTTTCATGTACAAGTTTCAGTGTGAACATATATTTTTATTTGTCTTAGATATAGACCTAGGAATATACACCCAAGTATATTTTAAAACTTTACAGAGTTCAGTGCACATCTCCTCAGTCCTGAGCCTTATGAGATATCTGGTTGTTAACCCAGAAATGTGTGCACTGTGGGTCTCCTCCCATTTTTTAACCCTGACTGGGACACCAGAGACATGCTGCATCTTGTATTAGGTGTTTCATCTTGCAGAATGACTGTGCTCCTGAAATATTTCCTGTGAAGAAAATTGTCACAATCCTGTTACATCTGGCTTTTATTGTCAAATTGGAAATTGTTGGCTGGAAACAATTTTAACCCCAAATTGTAAAAAAAAAAAAAAAGAAAGGAGAAAATAATACCAGAAAAGTAGCAGAGATTTACACATAAGTGAAATGTAGACATTCTCGATGATGTACCATTATTTTTCAAATAATATTATTAATAACAACAATAATAATATAAGTGCATCAGGGACAAGCACTTATAAAGTGCCATTATGGACCAGGTAATGTGGTAGTTTTACATTTATTAACGTATTTGGTCTTCCCAACAACCTCACAAAATAGGTATTAATATTATTGGCATCTTTGCCCCTTTACAGATGAGGAAATGGAGGCACAGAGAGGCCGGGTAACTTGCCCAAAGTCAAAGCTAGTGTACTAGTTAAGATAACATTAGCTGCTGTAACAGATAAGCCCCAGGTTCTTGGAAGCTTAACATAATAAGCTTATTTCTTGCTTGCGGCAGAACCTGGTGGCATTGTTTTTGATTGAATTGTCTTCCGCATGGTCATTCAGGGATCCAGGCCCCTTTCATCTTATGGCTCTGCCTTCCTGAAGTTTCTTCAAGTCCTCATCACTCAGCTGACGGGTGAGAAAGAAAGCAAGCACTCAGTGGGAGGTCTTGGGGGACCAGCCTGAATGTGGTGGATATCACATCTGCCACTTCCCAGTGGCCAGAACTCAGCTATGTGGCCACACCTAAGTGCAAGAGAGACATAATTTTGTTCTTGGCCCCAGGGGGAAAGGCAATGGGTTTGGGCAAACACATGCTTCATTTTGCCACTGGTAGCAAGTGGAAGACATGGATTTGAACCCAGACAGTCTGGCTCCAGAAGCTCGCTCTTGAGTGGCACACTCCTCTACCTTCCTCTGAACAGTAGCTCAGAGGCCTGGGGAAAATGTGTGGTTGCACAGGTTTTTACTCAGTTTTCTTCCTACATATAACTACATTTGGTTGCCTAGATGCTGCTGAAGTCACTGCGTTTTAGAAAAGAAAAACAGTAAAAACCAATATTAAGCAAGTATTTGCTCTATGCCAGGCACTGTTCTAAGCATTTTACGTGTTCTATTTTACTGAATTTTTACAATACCCTATTGCATAGGGAATTATTGTTATTTTCATTTTCCAGGTGAGGAAGCTGAAGCAGAGAGCTTGGTTCCATGTCCAAGGCCATATTATTAGGAGAGGTATCACTGGGCTTTGAATGCTCCCCCACACAACCACTGTGCTAGGAAGGGATTGAAGGGAAGAGGAAAAAAGATGAAAAATCCAAAGCCACCAGAGACACAATTTAAAGTCAAAACCCAGCTAGTCGTTTGAATCCTGCTTCAAACAAATCAACTTCTACAAGTCACTTAGGAGACCATCAAAAAAATGTAAACACTCGTGGGAGATCTGACGATATTAAGGAATCTTTGTTAACTTATTGGGTGTAAGAATGGTATTGCGGTTAACTTATTTTTTTTTTTGAGGTACATACTGGGATGTTTGTGGATGACACGATAAAATGTCTAGGATTTGCATCAAATAAATGCAGTGTAGGGGTCAAGGTAAAGATGGAATCAAGAGTAGGCACAAGTTGTTCCTTATTGTAGAATGGTGGTGGGTATGTGGAAGGTTGCTGTAGTCTTCTGTCTACTCCGGGTGTATCTGAAATTTTCCATTATTATTACAATCATCCCCCTGTATACATAGGAGATTGGTCCCAGGACCCCTGTTTATACCCAGATCCAAGCACACTCAAGTCCTGCAGTCAGCTCTATGGAACCAACGCATGTGAAAAGGCCCTATGGGCTGGGCGTGGTGGCTCACGCTTGTAATCCCAGCACTTTGGGAGGCGAGGCGGGCGGATCACCAGCGGTCAGGAATTTGAAAACAGCTTGACCAACCCCGTCTGTACTAAAAATACAAAATTAGCCAGGCGTGGTGGCTGCTCATGCCTTTAACCCAGCTACTCGGGAGGCTTAGGCAGGAGAATCATTTGAACCTGGGAGGCGAAGGTTGTAGGGAGCCGAGATCACGCCGCCATTGCACTCCAGCCTGGGCAACAAGAGGGAAACTGTCTCAAAAAAAGAAAGAAAGAAAGACGGAGAGAGGGAGGGAGAGAGAGGGAGGGAGAGAGAGGGAGGGAGTGAGAGGGAGGGAGAGAGAGGGGAGGGAGAGAGGGAGGGAGAGAGAGGGAGGGAGGGCCCTATGGAGGTTTTTCCATGGGTTTTGCATGTTGCAAATACTTTATTTTCGATTCATGTTTCGTTGAAAAAATCCACATGTAAGTGGGTCCTCACAGCTCAAACTAGTGTTCAAGTCTCAAAAAATAAAAGAGAGAGGGAGGGACGGTGGGCGGGCCTTATGGAGGTTTTTCCGTGCGTTTTGCATATTGCAAATACTTAATTCTCTATCCACGTTTGGTTGAAGAAAATCCACATATGAGTGGGTCCTCACAGCTCAAACTGGTGGTGTTCAAGGGTCAACTGTATGATTTAAAAAAAAGACTTCAGTGAATGATGAGTGCAGACTTTCCGTAGTCCCCAGATAGTAAACTAAGAGCGTCAAACATGTTTACTGAAGAACAGCTTTACATAGGTCTTCTGGGACTCTGGGTAGAGTCATTGGTCATTGGTCAGCTGTTAAACTCTGGTTCTGAGATACTCCTGGAGGCAGTGGGTAGTGCCTGAAGAATCAGGCTGCTGAAAATGGGCCCTGGACCCTCTAAAAAGTAGAAGCACAGGCTTCCTGGGTGACGGGGAGGCCAGGCCAAAGTCTGGGCTCTGTCCTGGCCAGATTGGCTCAGCCTGGATTAGTTGTTCAACCCATGACTTATAGCTTGCTTGAAAGCCCAGACCCCAGGTGCACTTTAATTAAACAGTGAAAATCCATCAAAGACTCGACCTCCTCCGCTGGCCAATTCTCTTAAGTCCCAGGTGAAGCTTGCTCACGGCTGGCCAGGAGGACCTCCCAATTCTCCACCTAAAATCAACAGCCAACACTTGGCAGCCCAGCTTCTGACCTAGTGCAAATTAAGCCTGGCATTTGGAGATATTAAATGTCCTAAATCAATATTTTGGAGGCAGGATCAGAACAATTAAAACCCTGCTTTCCTATTCAGATCATTGGAATATGTGTGAATATAAGATTTTCAGTTCTCTTTAAAAACTCAGAAGGTTGACAAAGAAAGATTATGCTTGGCAATGCTCTGAGCATATAGTCTACTCCATCTTCAGCATCTTATCCTTTTATTTATATGCACATCCAACATATGTCAAGCACCTAGGGGCCTCCATGTATGATATCACATTCCATTTTACATATGAGGAAACTGAGGCCCAGAGAAGTGAAGTGACTTGTCCGAGATTTCCCAGCTACTGATTGGTAGAACAGGGATTTCAATTTGGTTTCTTCATACTGAAGTCTAACTCTTTGCCCACTATAACACAGCTGACTTTTCTGAAGTATTTATTTTTCATTCATCAATAATTATTAATAGTGATAAATTAACAGTGACGATAGAAACTGTTTAATAATTTGCCATTTCTCTAGTTTTTAAAGGTGCTGGTAGTTTGTCCATTTGTTCAACAAATGTTGATTGAGAGGCAAGCCTGGGCGGTTGGTGTCTGGGTCCTGGAAGCAAAGTGCCTGGTCCTAGCACATACTGGCTGTGTCACCTGGGACAGGTTCATCATTCTCTCTGAGCTCCAGACTCCTCATCTGCAAAATGGCATGACTAGCACCTGTCTCATAAGGTTGCCTTGAAGATGAAAGGAATTGATACTTGTGAAGTGTATAAAACAGGGCCTGGCCTTCAGTGGCCATTCCAGAAATAGGATCCCCTGCCAGGCATGGCCCAGGCTCTGTGTCTTTGCTTTCATGGAACTTCCTCTTGTTCAGTTGATATTATGACTTCTAAGTGTATTAACCCGGCTAAAACTGTTTAGGTTTATGGTAAAACAGAATTTTTAAAGGATAGAAATATAAACTGAAAAGTAAGGAACCCCTCTTTCTCACTTCCAGGCTTTGACGGTAATAGTGTAGGCTGTCAGAAATGCTTGTTTTGCAAACATATGTACTTGTTTATATGCAACTGCAGTACTGTTGTTAAGAGCGTTCAGTTTATTCTTTTTCACGTACCTATTTGTCCTGGGTATGTTTCACATGGGGATTGACCTCATTTTTATAAACAGCTGTATGCATTGCTTGGATGTGCCACTCAATGCATAAAGGTGTTTAGTTCCCTATTGATGAACATTTAAGTTTTTTAATAGACTGAAGATAATTTGATCATATCTTTATTATTATTATTTTTAGAGATGGGGTATTGCTATGTTGCCCAGGCTGGACTTGAACTCTTGGGCTCAAGTGATCCTCCTGCCTTGGCCTCTCCAGTAGCTGGGACTACAGGCATGAGCCACTGCACCCAGCTTAAATCATTTTTTAGTGTTTTGCTGCTCTGAGCAATGTTGTATTAAACATGCTTGCAAACAACATTCTACGTCAGTTTATCTGCACGATAAATTCTTAGAGGTGGAATTGCTGAGGCAAAACGTTTTTAAGTTTGGATTTTGCTGTATTTTACCACATTGCTCTCCAAAAAGGAAATGCTAGGGAAGAAAAACACCTACGCACATTTTAGTAAAACTCTTATTTCTTGTTAAGAATTCAGTCTTGGCTGGGCGTGGTGGCTCACGCCTGTAATCCAAGCACTTTGGGAGGCGAGGGCGGTCGGATCACCTGAGGTCGGGAGTTCAAGACCAGCCTGACCAACATGGTGAAACCCCGTCTTAAAAAAAAAAAAAAAAAAAAAAAAGAATTCAGTCTGGAAAAGAGAGGGTGGAAACTGAAAGTTATCCTGATCTCTAATTTTATTGGAAATACTTCTCTTTGGCCACGTATTTTTAGGCAACAAATTCTCAGGCTCCTAACTTCAGCATGTTGGTCCAGAAAGGATGTTCTGAATTTCAAGGTGAAATCCTGTGTGTTCTTAACCATCTCTCCACTCTCAAGTCCCCTGCCCCGTTTTCTGGGCAGGTCTTTTTTTTTTTTTTCCTTCAACTTTGAGGATAAATGTTTAGAGATGTCGTACTCCTCTGGATGCGGAGGGCGCCGATTTCTGACTAGAGGAGGAAGTCACAGAAGAGTATCCCCCACGTGGAGGTCTGAAGCCCCTAGTTGCTAAGTGTTCCACTAGCCCAGCACAGGCCTCTCTGCCCCCTCGAATTCCGCCAGGCCCAGGAACAGCTGGGCCTGCCAGTGCCCTTCCCTCTGCTTCCAGTCCATTTGGCAGGGAGAGATGGGACTTGTTAACAGGCTGATTTCCTTTTAGGGATGACTGCTCAACCAACCCCCAGCCAACTAGGAGCAGACACCCAAATGATGAAGATAATAAATCACATCCAAAGCCATGCTGAGGAGGGAGTGTTGAATGACTCACCAGCCCCTGCATCCTCTGTTACATTCTAAGAACTGCCTTCCTTGGGACTTAGATCACTCCCTGGGAACAGCACCCCAACCAGGTTGTGGAGGAAGACCAGCTGCTGTTTGCTGGCCTGTGTGACAGGGACCAGGTGAGGGCCCTGGCTGGAAACAAGTTCTGGATTTTTATTTTGGCCTGGTCTTTTGAATAGGCTGGTGACCCTGGCTCTTGTAAGAGCCTTGACTGGGCTAGGCATAGGAGGACAGGGGTCCCTGGAGCCTAGACTGTGAACCCCCGGAAATGAGAGGGCATTTCTACTTTTATAAGGGGTTCACAGTCTAGCTTCTAGGGACCCCTGTCCTCCTGTGCCTAGCCTAGTGCCCTGGAGGGAGACAGACCTAATAGCTTGGTGACCCTGGGCATGTCAGTTCATTTCTTTGAATCTTGGTTTTCCCATCTACAAAATGGGCATAAGAACTCAGTGCCCGATCTCTAGTGTTAATAATTAAGGAGCTAATTCATGTTAAATGCTTGGCATGGAACCCGGCTCATATAAAGCACTTAATATTACTTGCTGTTATTACCATGTACACCATTCCTCTTGACCCATGTTGCAAATAAGACATTGGGAGATACGATCTGACTGCAGCTGTCACCCATGCCCATGACTTGTGATAATAATAGTGGGCGCTTATTTAGAGCTTTTCGTGTTCCAACGCGTTGTATTTATTGACTTATTTAATCCTGCGGAACCCTATGAGTTACTATGAGATAGGTTCTGTTTTTATCCTCATTTTATGCATGAATAAACTGTCTTGTCATGGACAGGTAGCAAACAGTTCCCAGGCTGATGCTGGGCTGCAGATCATACTCTGTGTAGCACTGACCTAGGTAAACACTGTTTGCATTTTATCATATTGATTTCCAAAAATCTTTTGTGTTTTGTTGTTGTTTTTAGTTTGTATATACTTTTAAATTTTTTTCTCATTACATTTCCCATTACAATGTACAGAAAATAATTCTCGTATATTTTCTTTGGTGACTGTAATGTAAATAATATATGCCATTTGGAAGATGTACTGTAGATTACCAACCTTTTCCCTCGGTGCTGGAGCTTAAGTATGTTTCCAGTTATTTGCTATCATAAAAATACATTGATAAAGTTTTATGTAATTTTTTTTTCCATATTTAGTGTTGCTTCTTTAGGGTAGATTTCCTAGAATGGAATTACTGGGTCAAACATTATGAAGACTTTTAAATTTCTCTTTTTTTTTTCTCCTTTTTTTTTTTTTAATTTTTTCTCTTGACTCAAGGGCCTTGAATAGGTAAATTTCTTGATAGATGGCAGGAGTATCTCTTGAGCCCAGGAGTTTGAGACCAGCTTGGACAACATAGTGAGACCCAATGTCTATTAAAAAATAAAAATTTTAAAAAAATTACTTGATATACACACCTGACCGAATCCAAATTACTTTTTAAAAGGGATATGCCAACATATGTTCCCAGCAGTAGTCTATGAGAGTGCCTATTTAACTATATTCTTTTCTGCATTTATTCTAATTTATTAAATTGGCTTAGTGGGAACAACTGTGTTTTGATTTGAATTTCTGTGATTACCAGTGAGGTTGAACATTTTTCTTGCATAAAGCCATTTGTATTTCTTCTTTTGCTTTGTAATCAGTTGGCCACTAGAATAAAAATTTATTACTTTGAGTAGATTTTAAACTACTTTAGATTGGAGGCCAAGTAAATGTGTGCAGAAACTCTGTGCATATGGACATACCTTATCTCCCTCCACTGTCCAGATCCTTCTCCTTTTCTCTGCTGTCAGAACTGGGGAGTACTTTTTTTTTTTGAGGCAGAGTTTTGCTCTTGTTGCCCAGGCTGGACTGCAGTAGTGCTATCTTGGCTCACCACAACCTCCTCCTGCTAGGTTCAAGTGATTCTCCTTCCTCAGCCTCCCAAGTAGCTGGGATTACAGGCATGCACCATTATGCCCAGCTAATGTTTTATTTTTAGCTGAGATGAAGTTTTTCGATGTTGGTCAGGCTGGTCTCGAACTCCCAACCTCAGGTGATCCTTCTGCCTCCGCCTCCCAAAGTGCTGGGATTAAGGCGTGAGCCACTGCACCTGGCCAGAGAGTATTTTTATATGACCTTGATGGTCCTTCTCTTTAGAAAAACACACTTGAATTCATACGAAATACTATTCATCAATAATGTAGCAAGTGTATGGGACTTTTCTTGAGTAGTTCCATTTATTTCTTCAGCCTTGTTTTTCTTCTCTCCCTCCCTCTCTTTTATGTGAATTGGGCCTATTTTATAAGTATTACATGCCAGCTTGAATTAATCAATTTTTGCAACTATTTTTCATCCATTGGAATTTCTGACATATTTTTGTTAATTATAAGGAAAGCAAGAAGAATATTTGAAATCTGGATGATTTTAGGAACTTCTAGATGCCTGAACACAAACATTTAACTGTATTCCCATGTGGTCTGTGCTATACTAGCAATGTGGGCAAAGTGAGGCTTGAGGAGCAATGTAGACGGTTTGGGCTGGAGTCTGGCAATAAATGTCGACCTGTATTTTCCTTGAGGAGACTTATTGAGGGCTCATGTGTTGTTTAGTAATGTGAGGAGATGCTTATCAATAAGACAGTGACTTCTCACTGTGCACCAGAGTGCACCCTTTCAAAGTCTGTGCCACTGTGGCGCGTAGTGGGACCGGGATATTCCCTCATGGTCGATTCTTACCTTAACAAGCTTCGGGTCCCTTCCCTGGGCTGGCAGATATTTTTAAGCAAAATTAAAGAGCATACTTGGAATCTGTAGCGACCTCACAGGCAAATAATTATAAGTGGCTAAAATATGTGGATATCAAGTTTACAGTTAGGAAAGCTATGTTAATTAATAAATATCCACAGGAAAAAAGTATATAGTATGCTCAGATTAGTTTGGAAAAAGCAACGCTAAATGGGCTTCTTTTCCTGCTAAGGCTTAACACACTATTTCAATTTCCAAAAAAGAGGCAAAGGGAGGATTTAATATGTAGTTTTTTCAAAACTCTTTTTGCAGATGGGATCCTATCTTTCAAAAAGCACCTACTAACCTCTTGCACAGTGCCCTTCTGCAGCACACACAGACAGTGGAGCATGCTGGTGCCAGCCCAGCGTCTGTGGCATTGATGTCCACCTTGCTCATGAATCTTAAGAAGTTGAGGACATTGTACTGGAGTATAGAATTATCTGTGAAGTGGGAATGATGGTCCCTACTTTATAAGGGCTGGATGTGAATGCAGTCATGTTCCCCAACTTTCCTTTGTGTCCAGTTACAGAGCAGTAACATTTAGGGAACAATAGAATTGGGAAACCATGATCACAGGGCAGTCTCTGATGACACTGAAAAAAATGTTTTTACTAAAATAGAACAATCAAGACAGCCCAGTTTATTAGGATATTTTACACAATTTACAGTACTAGTGCGATACTGCACAGTAGCTAAGGTGTAATACAGGCATGGGAGTGTGACTGCTTGTGTCAAATCCAGACTTTGCTTAATTAGCTTTAAGCAGTTAGTCAACCCCTCAGAATTTTCAAGTTCCCCAACTAGAGAATGTGAATAATAATTTCACCCATTTATAGGGTTGATGGAGGTATTAAAAATTCATGTAAAGTGTTACAACCGCGTGTATGAGTCAAGGCCCTGGGAGGGAACACTTTGCACACTCTATGGAGTGATTGAAGTGAGTAGTGAAGGGACCAGTCACAAAGAGTGGGCTTGAAGGGAGCCAATGAGGGTGATGCACCCAAGGCAACAGCGGGGAGCTTAAGGGGTAAGGGGACAGGATATTGATCTGCAGCTGGGGAGAAAGCTGTAGATGCAGAAGATGCCCTCAGCAGGAACTGTTGCCCTCAGAAGAGCAAAACAATCACTGCCAATGTGTGGCCCAGGAGGGAGGGAACCAGGGGAATAAACATCCATCATTCCTGACATCATCCGTTGGCCAAACCCAAGCACAGTACAGAGTGGACGGAGGGGCAAGTGGATATTTAGCATAGTATATGTTAACTAAGGTTGATGGATACTATGCAGTTAATTTCCTTTTTCCCCTTGGTCACAAGTTCTGTAGTATTGCTATTACTATATGTGTAACTTTTGGAAAATTGGAAATTACTTAACCTCATTGTGCCTAAGCTTTCTCTCTCTCTCTAAAGGGGATACTACTAGTTTACTTCCATGACGTAAGATAATGAGTTAATACACATTAAGTGCATAGAACAAATAGTGCCTGACCCATAAGTAGGCTCTCAATACATATGAAGCAATGAGCTGTTTCCCTTCCTCACAGTTTCAAAGAGATGTTGACACGTACATTCTGCTTTGTTGCAGAGACTGTGCACACATACGTAAGAAGGAGCTTATTTTCCTCCTGGGTCTGGCCCTCTGTTGGAAAGTTGAATGCCTTTCTCATTTTGTTACTTAGAGTGGATGGGTCTCCATTCTGGGCCTCAACTCAGTCTCAGAAATCTAAATACGTTTTTCTGATGCTGATGGTAACTTTCCTGTAATGTACTTGGCACGGCTGAGAATATGTCGTTCTCAGTCCCTCTCTGTAGCCTGTGGTTAGCCCTGCCCATTAAATCTTGGTACTAAAGCACACATCGTCAGCCCTGCTGCCTGCCTCCCCTACAGGGGCCAGCACAGGGCAGCTCGAAGGGCCTTTCCCCCTCTTCTCAGTCTCCTTTCTCTCTCTCTTTTGTCCAAGGCTTCATTGTGAAACCCCTACTCTACTCTGCCTTGTATTTAACCCACTCCTGTCCCCCTCCTTCCACCATTTATATTTATCGTAATATCCTCTTGCTTTTCTAGTTTTGCCAGGAGCAGCCTGAGTACTTGGTTTTGAGGTCACTAGGATGGGGAGCAACAGGTACTCTGATGAGTCCCCTAGCAGGTTATGGAAGCCTACACACCTTCAGGGAAGCTGAAGGCTTTTGCATGGTGATGATGTGCGTAGGAGGTTCTGATGCAGTGGGGCCCAGAAGGTAGCAGGCCAAATACTTGAGGTATGTGCTCAATGTTTAGTTATGGGGAGAAACTGACGTTACATTAACAAAGCCAGTATACTGGTCTCTTTATATTCAAAATGAGAGATTAGATGTGTTTAATATATGTCATATTCTGCACTAAGCAACGTCTTAGAAAATATAATAAAAGAGTTAAAATTTAGCTACTCAGATACATTGCTCATTCCCACCAAACAGCTCCAATGTCTAGGGTTAGTCTGGTTTCAAACTTTCAGCTGACCTGCACCTCCCAATATCAGGTTCTGTCAGCCAGCTCGTTTCGGGGTTGGTGGCACCTCTATTTGCACCTTGCCCTTTTGGCAGTATAAACATGTTCGTCCAAAGTAGCTCTCAGAGAGGACTGTGATTTTTACCCCCCTCAGCAAATGCACTATCTTCTTTGACAGAAATGGAAAAAATTTTCACTTTACCAGTTATGGAAGAAGCAGCATGTAGAGACCTGAGTTAACTGGTACCATATTTCCAATTTATTCTAGGGATATTTTAGCATTTCTTATAAACTTGCACCCCAGGCAGCTGCCCAGTTGGCTCGCCGTTTAATATAGCTCTTTTTTTTAATCACTGAGAAATGCTTGGATAGGAGGCTTGCCAGGACCTCAGTAGTGTGGCCTATGTGTAGTCTGTTTATTCATTTTTTCAGCAAACACTGGAAATTATCCCAGCCTGCATTACCATCAGGTCTTAGGGTTGCAGATTATAGCAGGATATTCCAGGGTGTCAGTGCTTGGGAATGAAAGGCTCATGATTTGCGGAGATCAGTCCATTTGTTGCAGGGATCCTTATATAGCAGGGCCCAGTTCCCTGGGGGATGCCAAGGAGAGTGTGAGGGCCCCAGGAAAGGGTCCAGTCCTAAAAGGGATTCAAGAGTACGCTCGGTCTAGGTGGGCCCAGGAGGGGAGAGGGAAAACCTTTGGTGCTAGGACTCAGTCAAAGCCTCCACAGAAGCAGAATTTGAAGTTGCTGGCAAAAGGAGTTGCTTTTGTATCCTAAATCTTTGCATTCGGGCTATCCCTTCATGTGCATGGGACGGCAGGTGGCCAGGGCCTTGTGCCAATAATTAGATGGGGACTGGAGAGGCTGCTGAGACTGAAAGAAAGTGCTGAATTTGGCCCCATTTAGGGTAGTGCGGGTGGCCCTGTTTGCTTCCAGCTGTGGAGCTTGAGGCATTAGGGGTCCTGGCCGGATGCTTTGGACACATGGCATAGCCCAGAGCACTTTTGGTCCTGGCGCCTGACCCTGGCCATCCTCACATCCTCATCTTTTCTGGAGCTTAATGACCCATCATCTGAAGTCACTGAAGAAAACTGTGGAAGGCCAAGGAGAAAACCCTGTAATGTAATTGACGTGGTTCTCCCACTGTCCATATAGGAACAGTAGTGAAAGTCACGTGTGTCTAGTTTTACAGTTTACAAAGGAAGGAATCTGGGCTGTGTCAACTACCAGCTGGGAATCTAGGTGCAACTCACTTAAACCCTCTTTGCCTCAGTTTCCTCATTTATAAAACAGATAATAAAAGTCTCTGCCTGGCTCATCTATCAGGTTTTTCATTTGAGAGAATAGGCTTTTTCCTTCTGGGCAAGAAAAAAGAGAAGACAGAAAGGAATAGGAACAACATTAAGGTGGGGCTGGGACAGGTCCAGAGGAAAGGCCAGGAATCAGATTTTTGATGTGAGTTGGTAAAGAAGCGTGTTCTCTTCTTCAGATTGCCTAAAATTGCACCGTATACCTTTGAGTGGGCATTGAAATTGCTTCACTGAATTCAAATCACATTGTAATTATGTTTTCCCCTGATTACAAAAATAACACATGCTTATAGGAAAAAGTTTAGAAAAATATATTAAGTATAAAGAAAAGCCAGGAGTGGTGCCTCACGCCTGTAATCCCAGCACTTTGGGGCCTGAGGGGGGAGGATCACTTGGGCCCTGGAGGTCAAGGCTGCAGTGAGCTGTGAGTCCACCACTGAACTCTAGCCTGAGTGACACAGTGAGACCATGCCTAAAAAAATAATACTAAAGACTAACATTAAAATAAACCATAGTCTTTTTACTGTTAATATTTGGATATGTTTTCTTCTCTTTCATTGTTCATATATCTAATATTGTAATAATAGAATTGGAGCTGAACTTGGTGGCTCACACCTGTAATCCCAGCAGTTTGGGAGGCTGAGGTGGGTAGATCACTTGAGGTCAGGAGTTTGAGACCAGCCTAACCAACATGGTAAAACCCCATCTCTACTAAAAATACAAATATTAGCTGGGTATATTGGCAGGTGCCTGTAATCCCAGCTACTCAGGAGGCTGAGGCAGGAGAATTGCTCGGACCTGGGAGACAGAGGTTGCAGTGAGCCAAGATCCTGCCACTGCATTCCAGCCTGGGAGACAGAGTCAGACTCTGTCTCCAAAGGAAAAAGAATTGGAATCATAGTACATATTCAATTATGAGACCAAAGTTTTTTCAGTGTTATTTATACACGTATGTGTTTTTAGCTTTGTTTTTACAAAAATGAAATCATACTTTTTATTAGGGTTATCCAGAGAAACAGAACCAATGGGGAAGATACACATACACACACACAGATTTATTTTAAGGAGTTGGCTCGGGGCCGGGCGTGGTGGCTCACCCCTGTAATCCAAGCACTTTGGGAGGCCAAGGCGGGCGGATCACCTGAGGTCGGGAGTTCAAGACCAGCCTGACCAACATGGTGAAACCCCGTCTTTAAAGAAGGAAAAAATAAAATTTAAAAAAAAAAAAAAAAAAAAGGAGTTGGCTCAGGTGATTGTGGAGGCTGGGAAGTCCAAAATCCATAAGCAACCCAGCAGCCTGGAAACTCAGGCAGGAATTAATTAAATCTGTTGTTTTACAATAGAATTCCATTTTCTCTGAGAAATCTCAGTTTTTGTTCTTAAGGCCTTTGACTGATTGGATGAGGTCCAACCACCTTATGGAGGATAATCTCATTTACTTAGAGTCAGCTGATTGTAGACGTTAATCAAATCTACAAAATACCTTCAGAGCAACATCTAGACTAGTGTTTGATTAAATAACGGGATACTGTATCCTAGCCAGGGTGACATACAAAACTGTAACATATTGCATACTCCAATTTTGTATTTTGATTTTTTTTACTTTGCATGTCATGCACATTTTTGCATAACACCAAACATTCTGCAAGAATTTGATATTTAATGACTATATTGACTTTTCGTCAAATGGCTTCCTCGTGATTTATTTAAAATTTCCACATTGTTAGATATTTAGGTTGTATCTGGTTTTTATTATAAATATTCTTATTAATGTCTTTTTATGCATATTCTTCTGTATGTTTTGTTAGTCCCTAGAAGATATTCATTAGCATGGAATTACTGGGTCAAGGTATGAAGAATTTAAGCTTTTGATGTACATTGCTAACGTTTCCCTGGGACGTTGCTTCTCAAAGTGTGATCCTTGGGCCAGTACCGTCAGTGTGAAAGTGGATTGACGGTTTTGATGTTTAAAATGTGCGTATCTGTGATATATTAGCTTATGGAAATATCAATTCCTTGGAAGGCTGGAGCCATCTTGTTTTCTTTTTTAAGGCTTATTTCTGACGTTTCAGTTCTACCTTGCATGTCTTCAGCAGAAATAGCATATACATTTAGTTTTCTACTGTAGGCATCATAGATAGAACTGATGCTAGGGAAAGCCCGTAGAAATGTACACTGCTGTTCTTTGGAGTTCAAGCATAGAGGAGATCAGTCATGAAAGGATGTTTTTAAATGTTTCATTTAAAACATGCCCAGTAAATAAACAGCTGTTTCCAGCCAGATTTTTAAGGTGTTTTCTGAAATCAGGAAACTGTAAATACTCACTTTGGGGGCATGAGAGAAGGGATTTCTTAGGCTCCAGTTACATGTCACAGTGTCCCAGTGTCCAGTTTTCCCTCCTCGTGGTCTCTTCTCACGCTCTCCTAAACGTCCCCCAGCTGTTCAAATGATCACCAGCACAGAGGAAAGCAGTTTGATGCTCTAAGGCCTGGAAGTGTTAGGTTCTCCCTACATCACCCTCGGGGTGTGCATGGCTCAACCCTCTTGAAGGACCTTTGCATGAGGGCAATGCTTAACAGAGCCCTGACAGATGGCTTTGAGGTGCAGAGGTGTTTGCGATTGGAGGCCTTTTTGCACCTCATAAGGAGCAGGTCTCCCTGCCATCTGACCCATCCTGCCTTCTATTGCTAAAACAAGTCTTCCTAAAACACAGGCTTCTCTCTTGTTCAAGAACCTGCAGTGAGTTGCCATCCTTTGAAAGAGGAAGTATCAGTTCCTGAGTCCAGGTTTAAGGACTCTAGAGTCTGGCTCTTCCTTGACGTTGTTTTCCTTTGCTCTATAATATGCAGCTTCTGCTGACTCTTGTTCACGTGTGTCCTGCCACTTCTAAGGTCTGCACCTTTGCTCGGGCATTTCCGTGTTGTCACCACATGCTCCCACCCCGGCCTGGCCCTACTTACTAAATCCAGACACTGCGACCCCATTGTCTCTCACACGTCTGGCCCTGCAGCCTTTCCTGTCACAGCAGTGAACCCGGGCTCATACGCCTCTTGGTGCCGCTGACCGTTTCACGTTTGGGGTTGGTTTCCCCAGCTTGATTGTGCATTCCTGGTTTGTGGTGACCACATCCTCTCCTGTTCTCAGCCCTCTCAGATGGCCGAGCTGCAGACCATAGTTAGAGATGCGCTGATTGGTTGGGCCACAGCAGGAGGCCTCTGTCATGGTTTCACTGCGCTTCCTGGAGCTGGGGACTGCTTGGGAGCTGGACCCAGTGTTTTCATCCCTGTGCCTCCCAGCCAGACCCTATGATGAAGAGGTCAGGGAGGGTTCCTTCAGAGGCTGGAGTGTAGAGTGTATCCTTTGTTGGAATCCCAGCTACCTACCCAGTTCTTAACTCTCGTGCTAAGGTCCTTCAAGAGGGCTGAACCATGCACACCCTGAGGGTGATGCAGGAGGAACATAACACTTACTTCCAGGCCTTAGAGCATCGAACTGCTTTCCTCTGTGCTAGTATCACTTAGTTTTTTTCATGTATGCAATTCAGAACTGCTCACTTAACAAATATTTCTTAAGAGCCTACTATGTACTAAGCCCTATTTTAGGAGTTGGAGGATATTGCAGTGAATAGGGTAGACTAGGTTTCTGACCTCATGGACCAGACAGGCAATATCAAACAAACAATGAGAATTTTAGATAACAGTGGCTTGGTGGGAAGTGGGGTGGTCACTTCAGGGCAGATGGCTAAGGAAGGCCTCCCTGAGGACAGGGTATTTGAGTTGAGGTTGGAATAATGAAGTGGGACTAGCTATATGATCTTGGGAATGAATGTTCTGGAAAGAGGGGTCAGTAGGTACAGCCATGAGAGTTCAAGGAACCAAAAGGAGGCCCCCATAGCTGAAGCACGGAGGTCCTGGGAGAGGCCAAAGGGGATAGTGGTAGATGTTGGGCCAAGGGTAGGTCCCATAGGGCCTCGTAGGGCCACTGGAAGGCTATGAATTTTCCCAAGAACATATGGAAAGTCATTAGAGAATTTTAGCAAGTGAGTGACCAGTTCTGGTTTCTTAACAGTGTTCTTTGAACATCAAACACAATTAAGTAAGATGATATACATAAAATATGTAGTGGTATGCCTGGTACACAGAGGTGCTTCGTAAGAAGTAATTATTGTTTTCACATTTTGGAGACAAAATGGTTATCTCCTACAGTTTGACCTTAAAATCTGAGTTTTGTGGTAGGCTGAGTAGTGGCAGCCTGAAAGTGTCTATGTCCTGATCCCTGGACTTTGTACGTATTTTATCTTACATGGTAAAGGGGAACTGAAGTTGCAGATGGAGTTAAGGTTGCTAATCAGCTGACCTTCAAATAGTGAGAGTTTCCTGAATTATCCAGGTGCACCTAATGTGATCAGAAGTGTCTTTAAAAGTGGAAGAGAGGACAGAAGAGTCAGAAGGAGGTGTGACTATGGAAGAATGGCCATGGAGATGTGACATTGCTGGCTTTGCAGTTGGAGTAAAGGGCCACAAACCAAGAAAGGGGTGGCTGCTGGAAGGTGGAAAAGGCAAGGAAATGGTTTCTCCCCTAGAGCCCTCAGCGTGGAATGCAGCCCTGCCAGCATGTTGAGTTTAGCTCGACTTCTAACCTCCAGAATTGTGAAATAACAAATTAGTGTTGTAAGCCACTAAGCATTTAATAATTTGTTAGAGTCACAATTGGAAGCAAGTACAAGGTTTTTGCACCAAACATTGTCAGCTCCAGTTTATTACACTCCAGTATTACCCATGAGCCATGCAGTTTTCATTCTTTCTTGAGTTCACTGTCTATTGATTGGTGCCTACTACATGCCAGGCAGTCTGAGATAGCATCTTTGCTTTTGCAGAGGTGACTATCTGTGGGACTTACTGTTTTCTGTAAACTGTAGTAGTACCAAATTCCAAATGTCCCTCTAGGTGGCACATAGTAGCCTCTCAAGTGAGTCTCACTTTTAATTGACCCAGGAGGGCAGGAGAAACTACAGAGCTCATGGTAAGGGATTAGGCTCTTAGCCCTAGCCCCTTCTGGGCTTGGCCACCCAGGCCCTGGGACAGCAGGGGCAGGGATCACGTTTGCTTTGTGCTGGCCTGGCTGTGCTTGAAGTCCACCTGTCTGCCCTTTCTTCATCTTCAGGGCTCAGCCCACAGGCCTCAGCCCACAGGCCTCCTCCAGGAAGCACCCCTTCTACCCCCAGGCCACAGGAAGCATTCTCTCCAAGGTCTGCCCTTCCCCCGGCAGGGACTCCGGGCCAGCTGCTTCATCTCATGGGCTGCGGTTAGTTTCTCTTTACTGTTGGCTCCTGTCTGTGGAGACAGGCCTGTGCCAAGCATACATTTAGGGGCTCAGCAATGCCTGTGGTTTGATTGGTTGGGGCTACATCTGAAGGGCTGCTATGTGAGGGCTTTTGCTTTATCCTTTTAGGGAAGTTCATTCTCTCTGGTTGCTTCTCCCTCTCCTTTTGGAGACATCACTAGAAACCTCAGCAGGAGGGGCCCAGTGTCTACGCCAGCCCATCTTTCACACTGTAGCTGCCAGAATGTTCATTCCCAAACCCAACTCTGACCTAGTTCCTCCTACAATGGAAAACTACCGAGGATCTCTTCCTCCCTTCACCCCATCTATAGCTATGGCTTTCAGTGTTAAAAAGAAATAAATAAATGAAACTTGTATGGACCCTTCTTTTTCAATGAGGTATCACATGGAATGTTCATCATGAAGCATCTGGACTCTGGCATCGGACAGACCTGGGTCCATATGCAGGCTCTGCCACTTACCTGTATAACCTCAAGCAAGCTGTCTAACCTTTCTGTGCCTCACTTTCCTCAGCTGTCAGATGGGGGTGTGACACTGATGATCCCTAGTTCATGAGGCTGTTGTGGAGTTCAAATGTGTACAGTACTTAGCAGAATGCCCGGCCTGGTAGAGCTACCAGATAAATGTTAGTTAACGTTACTAGAGCGTAAATTAATTTTCTAAGTTCTAATTTATAACAGTTAGAAAGCCCATCAGTGACAATAATTTGGCTGTTTGGATGAACAAAGGATTTTTAAAAACAGATTTCACTTTTTATTAGGTTGCTGCAAAGGTTATTGCGACCTTTGCCATTTTTATGGTAAAAACCGCAATTACCTTTGCACCAACCTAATAGAACAGTTTTAGATTTACAAGACATTGTGTGATAGTGCAGAGAGTTCCCACATGCCCTGTACCCAGTTTCCCCAGTTGTCAACATTGCACATTAGTATGGTACATTTATTACAATTAACAAACTGATATTAATACATAGTCACCAATCAAAGTTCATACTTCATTCAAAACTCCTTAGTATTTACCTAATAGGTTTCTTTTTCTGTTGCAGGGTTCCATCAGGGAAGGCACCATAGTACATTAGGTTGTCACATCTCCTTAGGTTCCTCTGGGCTATAATAGCTTTTTAGACTTTCCTTGTTTGTGATGGCCTTGACAATTTTTAGTTGTACTGGTCAGGTGTTTTGTAGGATGCCCCTCTGCTAGGATTTATCTAATATTCTTCTCAAGGTTAGACTGGAATTGAACACAGAAACATAAAGTTAGCAGATATTGGATGACCACTCAAGTTTTCCCTTAGTCTCGGCATCTATGAAATTAAAATCTAATGTTTATGGGAAGTCTAAAAACATGGTTTGAAAAATCACTGGAGAAGATCAAGTCTACACTCCCTGGTGTGACCTACGAGGTCCTTCTCACTCCAACCCCTGCTCACGTCACCAGCCTGCTTTATCACTCCTTCCTGCTGCAGGCACCCCCAGCCTCTCAGCATTCCCCTAATAGGTCCGGGCATTGAGGCATATCGACTCATCCCCCGGGAATGCCTTCCCCTCCTTTCTCTGGCTGCCTAATTGCTTTCTAGTCTCTACACAAAGACTCTAAGATCCAGTTTAACTTTTCCTTCCTCCCTGATTCTGTTCCCACTTTCCCCACAGAGACTGACACTGTCCCCAGGACTCCCTGGGCACATCTCTCTGTTGTCCTTGTCAGCTCTCGTGTCTGTCTCTTCCTCTACACTGGAAGCTTCTTGAGAGCAGGAGCTGAGTCATAATCCTCTCTATTCCTCATGTCCAGCGTGAGCCTGGCACACAGTAGGTGCTTAAGAGATGCTTAATAAATGACTCTGATGTTAGAGAAAGGTGCCGTTTCTATACCAGCCTTAACACAGAGCACGTTGCCTTTGTCCTAAGAAAATGGGGTGCCCCAGTGGATGATAGATACCGGTGATTAACCCTTGGGTAGATCTTTTAAGGCCATTTTCTCCCCTGCCCCAGAGGGTATGGGAATGAGGTGTGAATATGGAAAGGGCCACCAGGGGGCTCCAGGATGCAGTTCACCAGCCCAGGCCGAGAGGAAGGCTCAGTGGTGGCTTCAGCAGCAAGCCTTGGTCTGGCAGAATCCTAAGAAAGTGTGTAAAAAGAGAGGTCTGTTTTGCTCCTGATGTGCCAGGCTCTGTAGCAAGGACAGGATGTACCAGCCTGTTCTTCAAACATGTGTGGGCCCCTCACTGTCCTTTGCCCCAGAGGTCCCAGCCTACAGAGAAAGGAACAAAAGATCCTGAAAGCCAAGAAATAATATTTGCAGGAAAAATGGTCTTGTTATATGCGCGAGCAGACCTTTACTTCATTCGGACTTCCTAATTTCCCTTTCCACGTCAGTGTTCGTAATTCTCCTTGGATTGCAAACTCTTAATGGCTATTCCTAAAGCCAAAAGTATCACTGAGAAGTTGAAGCCAAAATCTTGGGGCTTTTTAAAAATTCTGTAAGGAGAGGGGGAAAACAGCTGAATTAATTTGAAATAATGAAGCTTGAACTAGAAATTGCTCTCTGGGGTCAGTAACATCCACTGTTTTGTTTTTTGTTGTTTGCGTTATTAACAGTAATACTAACAATAGCTCTTGCGCATTAGGTGCCAACTCTGTGCCAGGCATTGGGGTGGAGGCGTCTGCCTGTGCCAGGCATTTGTTTTTGAGCATGCAAGGGGAATTAGACCAGTATAATCCCTGCCTATTCTGCCACAGAGATATTATCTCCATTTCATAGATGAGAAAACTGAGGCCCAGGAGCATTGCATGATTTGTCAAGGTTAGAAATCAGATTGTGTCCAGCTTCAGGACCTGAACGCTTTCCAATCACCCAGACACACCTCAAAAGGATATAAAATAGTTGCCAATCTTAAAACATGTCTGTGCTCCAGGGGAGAGGAAGGGATGGGATTATTATACGAGGCAGAAATGCATAGGCATTACAAGTACATCCAGCATTAATAATGATGAAAGGATGATAGTATCTTACTGTTTTGGGCCATGAGCTTCCTAGCATTCATGTAGATGAATGAAAATACAGAGGGATGTCTGCTAGAATGTGATATGGTTTGTATTCAAAAGATTCTTGTAGTTTACTTTAAAAGCAGTGTTACAGTGGAAACTGTAAACTCACACTTTTTTTGTTTTTTTGAGATGGAGTCTCGCTCTGTTGCCCAGGCTGGAGTGCAGTGGCACTCTCTGGGCTCACTGCAATCTCCACCTCCCGGGTTCAAGCAATTCTCCTGCCTCAGCCTCCTGAGTAGCTGGGACTACAGGTACCCGCCACCACGCCCAGCTAATTTTTGTGTTTTTAGTAGAGATAGGGTTTCACAATGTTGACCAGGCTGGTCTTGGACTCCTGACCTCATGATCTGCCTGCCTCGGCCTCCCAAAGTGCTGGGACTATAGGCGTGAGCCATCATGCCCAGGTAAACTCACACCTGTTTAAGAGGCAGATTCTTCCTTCCAAGAGTTTTGACCCAGTTGCAAATGATCTTACCTGCATCTGTCCTCTGCTTTAACCCTCAGGTACAACTGTGGTCAGTTGAGGTGCCAGGCAGGCTCCAGGGAGCAGGCACAGGTGGTTCCCTATCCTGAAGGCTCTCTTGCCTCTATTTCTCAAGATGGGGATTCTAAACAGTAGAGCCCAGAACTAAACTTGGAGAACACTCGAGCCCCCAGCTGAAAGACATTAATCACCCATGGACAGGTCTCTTGTACAGGAGAAAGTTTGTAACCAGAGAACAAAGCAGTTTCTGCACAAAACAGTAACTTAAGAAGGATGTTCAAAAACCTCTTGGACTTTGTCCCACGTCATAGCCTAAGTCCCTCTCAAAGCTGCCCAGATTCTCAGGACCAGTCGTGCTCCCTGCTTTTGACCGGGACCCTGGGGATCCCAGGGCCACATGGCAACTGTGTGTGGCACATCCTCAAGTTCACTTCAGCAAGCTCTGGGATTCGCCCCGTGCCAGCACAGAGCTATTAATTATTTTTCTCTGTCAAACCTTTGTCAGCAACTTCATCCCAAAAGAAGTGGTTTATTTTCCCTTTGGCAGTGTTTGTGACTCTTGTAAATAAGAGATAATTACACTCCAGTTTTTAAATTAAAACAAAAAGAGCTAGAGATGCCCGTTAGGAGTTTACATTTTACAACAGCCCACTTCCTTAGTCAAAGATCCAGCAGACTTAGTTTGCTGAGTTTTATGAAGATTCTGAGAAACTTGAGTGGTTTAAATGTGAAACTTTTGTGTTAGCCGCCTGAAAGGCCTTTGCTTTTGCTTGGAGTTAGTATTAAATAATTTTAAATTTTTTCATCTTTCAGCACTGCTGGAGGATTTTAAGGCTATAAAACTGCAATTAAAATGTAAACGTTAAGGAGTTGTAAGATTAAATGAGAGAATGTATCAAAAAGCGTTTGGAGATGATGTTTTTATTACATCATGGTCTGATTTGGTAGCAGGAGAAATACATTCTTCTCTTGTGGCTGCCGAAAATTTCATTTTTTTTTTTTTTTGTGTCTAAGTGTGTGCTTGAAAAGTGAAAATATATTCAAATGAGTCCTTATAAACATTTGATCTTGTTTTCATATGAAGTGAAAGAATTGTGAAAAGTAATTCAAAACATGGAATTAGATTCTTACAGCATTCATAGCGTGGAGCCATCTGCAGGGCTAGGCCAGGAGTTCTGTGGGTTGCGGCCAGCCCTGGATCGATGTTAGCTAATATCTAATTAGTGGGCCTGGTGGAAGTTGGCAAGCCTTTGGATAAGAAGGCTTTGGGGAGGTGAAGACATCTTTCCTCCCTAAGGAGGAATCATCCCACAGACTCAAGGGCAGCATTCTTTGGAGAATGTAAGGGTGGACCTAGCCTCGGCTGTCAGGAACCAGCCTGGGCACTGGTGGGTAGCTTAACCCCTTCCTTTCCATCCCATCCCAACACCTTGATGAAGTGACGTGTTAACAGCAGGAAAGGCAATATTGAGGATGGCATGACTTAGGAAGAGAGTTTATTTCTGGCATGTCAGCTACAGGCTGTGCTTACACAGATGGGCGTTTGGGGACTGGAAATCTGTGAATACCCCCAGAAGACATTATAAGGCTCATGGGAGCAAAGATGGCATGAGAAACTCGAAACTAAGATTCCAACATGGCAGAGGAAGAGAGCATAAAGTTTCATGTGTCATATGCTAAGCTTTCTCATAGACCTTTCATTTTTGTAAATCAGAGGAGAAAGCCGTGTTTTGACAACCCTGCATTTAAGACATACCAACCACTTTGACAATGAAGTGGCATGGCCTTGCCCTCCCCACCCCCACCACACATGTGCTTCGATAACCAGGCAGCACTCCCTGATGTCATCAATACATAGATTTACTGGGAGGGACCAGGAGAGCTTTAGTCTATGAGAAACAATGGCCAGAGTTTACTCTCAAGAGAAATCAGCCTTTACATCATCTGAGCCTAAGACATTTTCTGGACTGCAATATATATTATCGCAGATCTCAATCTGAGGCATAGATGTTAGAATAATTTCATTTTGAAATATGGTGGTAGTAAAATTCAGCATTAACATGAGCAGTCAGTAATTCAAATTTTATTTGCTGTGCCATCAAAGGGATATCTTTCTTCTCCCACCAGTTTGGAAAAAAAGACAGAGAGAGAGAGAGAAAGAAAGAGATATTAAGCATTTTGCTGAGTACATTTGCAGCCCAATTTAATTTTTTTTCATAAAGACGAAGTCTTGTAATTGATTTGTTTGGTCTCTGAAACCCACAGAGTCCTACATAGCCCCCTGGATCTTGGTGAAAAGGTGTAGCGCCTTCTCTGCTTAGCTGTTGGCACTAATCTATGCTTGCCTTATTAGGGGCAGAAAGTTTGAAAACTTAGAACTGTTTATAGCCTCCATTTGTTTTCCCTTTCAACAGCATAATGCTATGGTGAACTGGCTGTTTCGGCAAAGAGGTCAAAAGTGGAATGATTGAGGGAGAATTTTCCCCCTTGGTGACACTGATTGACTAGCTAGTTTTAGAAAAATTTTCATCTGTAGAATAATTTTGGCCATTATGAGCATAAATGGCTTTGTCACCCTTCAGCAGGCAGATGGAGCATGTGTTTCACATTATTAATTCGAGGCAGCATCAGGGCTGGTTGAGGCAACTTTGAGGAAAGCAGAGTGTACACGTTCCCATCTTGCATCCAGTTCCACCTCAAGCGACAGTGTTCAAACTGTCCCGAGCGGGAGAACGGCCCCTCTGGTGAAATGCTGTGTGACATGAATCTTGCCAAAAACTAATGGATCATTTACAGGAAATAAGTTTAACAGGAGGATGAGTCAGTAGACTTCAAAGCAAAACCATTTCCACAGAACTTAAATAATGAATACCAAAAACTGAAGATTTCACAGCTTATACAGCTCTCTGCACAGCTGAGACCTTCACCGACGCCAGCGCTGTCTGTCTGCTTCAGGAAGGAAGGGATTAAAGGAAAGAAGGAAGAAAATCAGGGGAGAAAGAGAAGGAAGGGAATGGAGAGAAAGAAGGAGAGCAATTTTACAAAGAAAGGGAGAGGAGGAGAGAGGAAAGATAAGAGGGGGGAGGGAGAGAAGGAAGGAAGAAAGAAAGCGATGGAGGGACAAAGGAAGGAAGAGAAGGAGGGAGGGAGGAGAAAGGAGGGGAGGGCATAAGGGCAGACAGAGAGATGGCAGGTGAGAGAATGAGGGATGATCACAAGGCAGGTCGTTAAGTCTAATTTTGCACAAATGAGTCTTGTGTGGCCAATATCCTAGGACATATGTCTTGTGGCTCTCTTTCAGCAGATCACTGAAGTCAAAATAAAATTGTGTATCTTTTAAATGCCACCGAATCATTTTTGTCATAACTACTTATAATGGAGAACTTTGTTTGAGAAGGCCCAGGGCTGGCTCAGATTATAAGCACAATGCCAAGGCCTGTCACTGTAAGGAAACTTGTGTATCAGTGAAATCGACTGATTAGGGAGATTTATGCATATTACAAATACATTTTGATCCAGCAATTCCACCTTTAGGAATTTATTCTTAAGAAATAATTGGATGAGGTTGTAAATCCTGTGTAGATAACAGCATTGTTCATACTTATGGAAAACTTGAGATAAACTATAAGTCTAATGTGAAAAATTTGGTTAAATAAATTATGGTGTATTATAATTAAAATACTTTAACATTAAAATATACCATAGTTCTATATTATTTTTGTGGAAAAATTTTACAGTATATTAACTGAAACTTTAAAAAGAGTATATAAGTGTATATATGTAAAAATACATATGTTTATACTTGCATTGAACAAAGTCTGGAAATGTGTACCTACAGTATTAACAGTGGCTAAATCTGGAAGGTAGGATTTGGAGTGATTTTAATTTTTCTGTCTACATTTTCTAATTTCTTTTCTACCATGAATATGTATTACTTGCCTAATATAAAAAACAAACAGTAGGAGAGGAGGATTTTTCACTCTGCAAGAGGATTTATTTAAGTGTTTTTCCACAGAGAAGGGCCGAAGTTTGTATTTACAGAGCCCCTCCCAGTGTTGGGAAGGGGAAAAACTTTCCCAAATGTCCAAATCCTGTTTCTGGATCTTTTTCGTCCTTAGGGCCCCCTGGTGCCAAGCCTTCTTCTTGCTTAAGGCCTGACCTGAGTTATCCCCTGGAGCCAACTAGCCCTTTCTGGCTGGGTATCTCCCAGTGGTGAGGCATCTCTGCCCAGGGAGCACCTCCTGCAAGGCACCCTTTCCTCCCGATTAGAGAGCCCAGCAGTGCCAGGTTCTGATGCAGAGTGCCTGGAGGCCACCTAAGGCCAGCTTGGAGTAGGGTGAGGAAGAGAAGTCACTTGAAAGAAAAAAACTGAAACTGCAAGTTACTGGAAGGTTCTTGCTGGCACCCCCTCTGGGCTCGGATAAGAATCAGGAACCGAATTCCTGTCACATTTCAGAAATTTTCCACGGGAATCAGCATGGGCCAAGGGGCCCAGTGAGAGTCTGAGGTGGGAGTGGGTCATTGGAACCCAGGCCGCCTACCTGGGCCTAGTTCTCCATGACAGACACTCACTGTCCCTGGGTGGGTGATGTGAGTTTTGTTCCCTTAGTTTGGGCTGGGTGATGGTGCCCAGGAGGCTCCACCCACAGGCCTCTGTGGCCTCCTGTTTAAGTCTTGCCCTTCCATCTGCTTGAGGTCCTCAGTGGTGACCTCTGGATCCAGCTTCCCACTTTGGGCTTGTGTTCTCTTTGTTGGAAGCAGCTGGTCTCATCCCTGGGGCAGGATGGGTGTGGGAGGAGGACGAAGACAGTTGGGATTCTTTAGCGGGTGGGTTGTTGGCTTGGAGCAGAGCCCAGCTTCTCAGCGTGCCTACCACAGCCTCCCCCCACCCAGTTCATGGATGGGACAGAAGGTCTGGGCCAGTGTGATGACTTCTTGATTCTGTATCAGGCAACTGTACCTCACTGGAGCCAAATTCCATCTTTATCCTGCTCTCTGCTACCACCCCACCACTGGCTTTGTGACCTAGACTGATCACTGAATGCCTCTGAGCCTCTATTTCCTCATCTGTAAAATGTAACCATATTGAGAATGGAGGTGGGGGGTTGAAGACTAAATGCCATAACATAGGGAAGCACTTCAAATGCTGCCTTGCGCCCTGTAACAATAATAACCATTATCACTGTGATAACTGATGTGTGCTGAACAATTCTTTGCACCAGGAACTCTTAGAAACACTTTACATGGGCTGCGCATGGTGCTCACACCAGCACTTTGGGAGGCCAAGGTGGGTGGATCACAAGGTCAGGAGTTTGAGACCAGCCTGGCAACATGGTGAAACTCCATCTCTACTAAAAATACAAAAATTAGCCAGGTGTGGTGGCGGGCGCCTATAGTCCCAGCTACTAGGAGGCTGAGGCAGGAGAACCACTTGAACCTGGGAGGCAGAGGTTGCAGTGAGCCGAGATCATGCCACTGCACTCCAGCCTAGTGACAGAGTGAGACTCCATCTCAACAACAAAAAAAGAAACATTTTACATGTAGTAATTTACTTAATCCTCACAATGGTTTATGAGGTAGGTACTAACCCCATTTGCAGATGAGTAAATTGAACCATGGAGAGATTGAATAACCTGCCCAAGTTATTAAGTGGTTGAATTTACGAAGTAACCAGGAGTTGCTTTTTAAAAATTTTTTGGTTTTTTAAAAAGTCTTTTCAGCTATCTTAAAAAAAATTGTGGTAAAATACATATAACTTGTTAACTATTTTTAAGCATACAGCACAGTAGTATAAAGTGCATTCACACTGTTGTGTAACACCTCCTAAACCCTTTTCATCTTGCAAAACTGAAACCCTGCACGTGTTAAACAACTCCCCATTCTCCCCTCCCCCACAGCCCCTAGCAACCAACATCCTGCTTTCTGTCTCGATGAATCTGAGTACTCTAGGTACCTCCTATGAGTGGAATCATACAGTATTTGCCTTCTTATGACTTATTCCATTCAGTATAATATCCAGAGCCCGTGTTGTAGCGTGTGTCAGAATGTTCTTTCTGTTTGAGGCTGCATGATACTCCATTGCGTGTCTAGACCACATTTTGTTCATCCATTCATCCATTGATGGACACTAGGATTGCTGCCATCCTTTGACTATTGTCAGTAATGCTGCTGTGGATGTGGGTGTACAAATATATCTCCAAGATTCTGTTTTCAATTCTCTTGAGTGTATGAAGAAGTTAAATTGCTGGATCATACAAGTAATTCTATGTTGAATTTTTTGAGGAACGACCATACTGTTTTCCACAGTAGCTGCACCATTTTACATTCCACAGTAGGGCACAAGTGTTCCAGTTTCCCCCACATCCTCATCAACACTTAATGTTAGCATTTTTTGGTATTAATAGTGACCATCCTAATGGGTGTGAAGCGGTGTCTCCTTGTGGTTTTGATTTGCATTTCCCTAACGGTTAGTGACTTGAGCATTTTTCCCATGTGTAATGACCATTTGTGTATCTTTTTTGGAAACAAAAAGTCCTTTGCCCTTTTTTAAATGGATTATTTGTTGTTGTAGGAGCTCTTTGTATATTATGGATATTAACCTCTTATCAGATAGATGATTCATAAGTATTTTCTCCCATTCCGTGGGTTGCTTTTTCCACTATGTTGATTTGGTGGTTTGAGGCATAAAAGTTTTACATTTTGATGTTATCCAATTTGTCTATTTTTACTTTTGTTGCCTAGCTTTTGATGTCATATCTGACCAGTGGGTTCTTTTGAAATGATTTATAGTTCAGGTAAGATGAGGGAGGAATCAAATTCCACCCGTATTGTTTGGAAAATAAGACATGAAGACAAAAGCCGCTGCCCTACATGGAGCTGAGCAGTTCAGAAAGACTTAGTAAAAAAGATAAGAAAGTATAACTAAGGGAAAGCGATTTGAGATTGGATCCCAGCCCAAAATTGACAGAAAAAGACTGACAATACCAGACACTATTTGAGACAAACAAAGAAAAGTCCTAAAGAGCCAAGAGCTAGAAAGTCCAAATCATAATAAATCAGGAGAAGATGGGGAAATGGGGTCCCTTGACCATCTAAGGGGAGGAGTGGCCGTGCGTATTAGGGAAATAATTATTCAGCTGAAATTTGAGTGGAGAAGCTGACAAATTCTCCTGGCTGAGGAAAAGGGAGGTTCTACTGATTGGGATAAAATGGACTTTGCCATGGCATTGGAGAAAAACTGTGACGGGAAGAAGCTGAGGCTGCTGATTGAGAGAGAGAGGGAGGGCTTTTCAGAGATCTGAGGAAATGACCACAGAGCTAAATTCTTAGTCCCTTCCAGCCTACCCTGTAAGGGGTTTCAGTGGCAATCTGGCACAGCCAGAGTGAGCAAGGGAACGGGAGGAGGGGGAGCGCAGACACGTGTGCATGTCCTTCAGTTTCCGTTATTTTAAAAACAGGCAGAACTGCACCTTGGCAAGAGGAGCCCTGGTCTCGTTGCTGTTACAAAGCCCTGAAAGGCAGGGGAAGGCTACGTGTCTGAGGCAGGCAAATGGAAAGCAGCGGCAGCGTTACCTGAAGACAGGAGAGAGCACTGTTCTGGGAGCCGAGACGCCCGGGGCAGCTGGACTGCGCCGTCAGTCACTGCTTTAGAGGTTCCTCAGATCCTCATCCAGAAACAAAGGCCGCAGCTAGTTGGTCTGAGTTTCAGAGAGGCGAAGGGTCTTCTTCAGATCACCTCGAGGAACTGGGCTTTTGTTTTACAGATGTCCATTGACAAGAACTCTGAAAAAGTAGAATGGTCAGGCCACAGGCCGAGTGTCCACCACATGAGAACAGGACCTTAGGGAGAAAGGAGCCAGAACGGTGCTCAGAATCCCAGGCAGCAGGAGAGGCCTCGGCAGGGTAGAAGTTTCTGGATTTTCATCCTGCTCTGCCGCCATTACATGACTGTTCTGTTCTCTGGCTGCTGGACGGCCTCCTCGATTTCCACTTGAGACCTTTTCTCTCTGTTCTTGCGCCTGCTCTTTTAGGACACTGTTTGTACAGCAGGCCCTCTCCCAGTCTGCGGTGACGTCAGGACAATTCAGAATTCCCACTTGCCAGCCACCTCATTCTTGATATTTCCCTGGTCAGACTCCTGAGAGGGATCATCGGCTTGTCCCAGCTCATCTTGCAGTCACAGGCCTCCTGACAGACCACAGGCAGGGCTACTGCTTGGCCATGGGGCCCAGTCAGCCGGGGGACAGGCTGTGGGATTGTGTGGTACAACACAGGCCATCCACCCCATTTCTGTCCTCAGCGGGTTGGAATATAGACCTTGTCAGCAACGTAATCAATATTTCTAAGAGAACTTCATAGGGTCTCTTTGGTTCTAATTATCAGTGATTGGACAGAATTAATGACTGAGGAGGAAAAGAATAAGGGCCAGGGATTTCCTTTTCTTAAATTCTTAAAATCCTATCAACCCCACTTGCTAAACATAGAACATACATTTCTTTGGAGGGAGGGACAGGGCTGTTACCATGAATTCAGCTGATAGCCACAGAGCTCACCAATGTTTTTCTGATCACACCAGGAAAATTTTCTATTAATAAGTGTCTTTCCGAAGTCACGTGTATACATGGTTGCTGTGGAAAGGGAAATCCAGGATTTAGCTTACCAGAAGCAGAGCTCCCTGCCCACCCCCCAGTGGGGCTGGTGAGATGAGGAACCACTCTACCTTTGGAGGCAAATAGAGGCAGACTGGACCCCAGGCTCATTATGAGGCAGCCAGCTGAGTGGTGGAGAAGAGAGCAAGTCTTTTCCAGGAGCTTCTCCTTCTTCATTACTTTAGAGTCACTGACATCATTGCTCTTAGAGCTAGAAAGGACCCCATTAGAGGTGATCTTGCCCAGCCTTTCATTTTATATACACGGGATCTGAGGTTGAGAGAGGGACAGGGACTTACCCAAGGCCACACCTGTCCTAGGTCTCTTATGGGTTGAGCCTAGCCCTTCTGCGGCTAATGTCAAACTGAATTCTTACATTGTTGCTAAAGGTGTGGTGGCAATAGCTAGGTAAATGCTGGCGGAAACACTTTTAAGATTCATATATCCTGCTGTTCAGAATGTCTCCCATCATTATGGGGAAAAGTATATTATTTTTAGCAAATGTTAAATCAACTATATTAATTGTAAGTTCTGTTCAGTAGATGTTCTGAGTATATATGTAGCTAGTTCACAAAATGCATTCCTTGAAGTCTTTGAGTTTCCACTAATAAAGAAAACTAAGGAAATCAGGCATTCATGGCTCTAGACAGGAATGAAGACTTTAGGAGAAAAAGGGTTAGTTCTGAGAGACTCACCTTCTAATGTGGACTTGTTAAAAATTCCTAATAGGCATTTATTATACACATCTGTTATTCCTTTTGGAGACACTAATTCCAGCAAAGAATGTAGGTTTGTGGTTTTTTTGAAAAACACCAAATCAAATTATTGCATGTTTAATTTGAACAGGAGACTTTGCGAATGAGATGTCTTCCAAGTGCACCAAGCAAGAGACAGGAAACGTAGATTTAAACCTTTTGTTCTGTTTAGAAATGTAGACAGTCTATTCAAATTCTTAAATATAGACAAAAGATCTAGAACAGAGGGATAATGAAGCTGATGTGTCTTGAGAGACTGGAGCAGACACATGGAAAATAACTGTACCTAAAGGCACTGAGGATGTTTCCACCTAATAATAGAGTATGGTTCTATAAGCTACTGGAAGTAAGGATGGTCCTTTGGGCTCAGATCCAGAGCCCAACACGTTTTTAGTGGATGATAAGAATGCTGATAATAATAGCTAACATTTATTGAGTGCTTACTACATGCCAGACACTGTTCTAAGCACTTTACAGGTCTTAAATCGCTTAATGTTCTTACCAATCTTGTGGGGGCAAGAACAATTATTATTCCCAATTTATAGATGAAAAAGGTGAGGCCCAGTGGAGCTGTTTGCCCGTGGTCACACAGCTAGTAAATGGCATAACTACCATTCAGGTCCAGGCGGTAGGCCCAGAGCCTTTCCTCCTCACACCGCCCCACCCAGCAAGAATGGAAGGAGTTAGCTACCAGAGGTCTTAAATTCCTGTACCCTTCAATGATCACTCAAGCAGCGGTCAACATCTGTTTATATCAGCCTGTTAGAACTCTTTTTTGTACTTTTTAGTCTGTACCAGCTCTAACGGTGATACTACCATGATTTACTACTTGGTGTGTCTTGATGGACTTGGAGCTTGCCGTTATAAATTGCTAGACATGAGATGGACAAGGTGATGGGCTGGTAAGAAGGGCAACTAAGGATCTGACCCAGCTACAAAGAGCTGCATAGATGAGGGCATCCAAGCGTGGTACCCAAGAGGCAATAAACATCTCTGCCCAAAACTCAACTGTTCACATCATATCCTTAGGAAATCCAAGTAAAGACCTGAGACTAGACTTTAGGTTGTGGGGCGATGGTGGTGGCCATTAAGCCACGAGAATGAATGAACTTTCCTAGAGAGTGTGTGCAGGGTGGTAACCTCAACACCATTTATCAGATTCTTCCTCTGGAAGTCTAAATTCCAGAAAAATCTCAGCAAGAGATTTCGTTTCTTCTTTAATCTGCCTTTTAAAATCTTACACCTTTGAAGTGATTGCAGAATACAGTTTTGCCGAAGTGGATTTCGCACGGTCTTAAGATAGCCAGAGGGGCGTCTATCAACTGCCCACGTGGTGGTATCACAGCTGCCCAGGCCATGCTCTGTGGACAGATCAGTAATGATGCCATGGGCTGTCACAAACCAGGCTCTCACCAGCAATGCTCTTGTTGTAGTGTTTTTAGTTATTGATGTGTTTCAGGGGCAAACAATGGTTTTAATTCTTGAATTGCAGTTGTGCAAATATAGTTTGTATACTTCATTCCTCAATCCACATAATAGAGGAAAAGCCAAAAGGATGCATTCAGCAGATATTGGGGCTGATCAGATCTTTATCTGATTATGCTCTTCTGGAGTTGAACTAAGTTCTAGAAATATGGAACAGGTCAGGCCTAGAATATTCTTGATTGAGTAGTTCAAGTAGCATTCAGAGCCTCCCTGGGTGGCTGTCTAAGCCAGTTGCTGCTGCTTTAACTTGACTTCTCCCCCACATTTGGAGGATATTCCAGCCAGGAGAGTACTTGATTCACAATCATCATCTTCTGTGCACAATTCGAAATGTTTTGCATTTAGGGTTCTTATGCTTGTTTTTTTCCTAACTTGAAATCGTTTTGTATTTACATTTCTCTCCATAGGTAAATTCACATGATTACTTAAAAGTTCTGAATAATGTCATAGAATCCTATTGAATTGCTATGTTCAATTTACTTAACCCATTTCTCTGTAGTTGGACATATAGATGGATTCAGTTCTTAATAATATGCTGTTAGAAACATTGCTCACATCAGTTACTTTTCTTTCTGTGTGCCCCTTTTTGAGCATTTTTTCAAGATATAGTCCCCAAAGAGGAATTAAGGATCAAAAATACGGATGGTTTTATAGCTTTAGTTTCAAACTGTTAGACATCTGACAGAAACACTGGAGTCATGTACGACGCCCCTGGCAGTAGTTGAGTGGGCGTGTCGGCCAACAGTTCTGCCCAGTATTATTTTAGCAATGTGTCTCTTACTGTGTTTAAATAGATAAACAGTTATTTTGATTCATGTTTCTTTGTTAGTGAGACTGAGCACCTTCCCTGTGTTGGCTCATAAGGTACATTTCCCAGTGTGTGTAATGCACCTATAAAGTGCCTGGCACAGGGCTGCCACCTGCTAGTGTCCTTCTCTTTCCTGCTTTCCCCCTTTCCTCTTTAGCCATTTGTCAAATGAAGTCTCATTACTGATGACAATATATGTTTATATCACACTATAAGATTTTATTATTTTGGATTACAAATATTTATCCATTATATTTATCATAATTTAACATTTTTTGGCTCCCTTTGTATTTGTTACTTTATTTATTTATTTATTTATTTATTTATTTATTTATTTGAGACTGAGTCTCGCTCTGTCACCCAGGCTGGAGTGCAATGGTGCAATGTCAGCTTCTCAGCTCACTGCAACCTCCACCTCCTGGGTTCAAACAATTATCGTGCCTCAGCCTCCTGAGTAGCTGGGATTGCAAGCACCTGCCACCACGCGCGACTAATTTTTGTATTTTTAGTAGAGACAGGCTTTTACCATGTTGGCCAGGCTGGTCTTGAACTCCTGACCCTAGGTGATCTGCCTGCATTGACCTCCTAAAGTGTTGGTATTAGAGGTTACTTTTCATTAAGGAGGCTTTTTTAAAAAAATTTATTTTTAAGACAGGGTCTTGCTCACCTAGGCTGAAATGCAATGGTGTGAACACAGCTCATTTCGGCCTAGACCTCCGGGGCTCAAGCCATTCTCCCATCCCAGTCTCCCGAGTAGCTGGGACCACAGGCGTGCGTCACCATGCCCGGCTAATTTTTGTATTTATTTACTTATTGGTAGAGACAAGGTTTTGCCATGTTGCCCAGGCTGATCTTGAACTCCTGCACTCAAGCAGTCTGCCTTCCTCGGCCTTCCAAAGTATAAAGGGACTTTAAATAGACTTTATGATATTTGAGTTCACCTGCCTCAGTCTATAATACCATTTAGGTTTTTTAATCATGAATTTCTCTCTCCGCTATAGCTGAAATAAATATGCTCTTTTTTTTCTTTAAAATGCTTTCCATGTTTAATTAGTTCATTAACCAATTTAGAAAGTACTATCATATATGGTGAGTTATGGATATAATATACTTTTCTTCATATTGACATCAGGTTGTTCCACCAGCATTTATTAAATGGTGATTCCGACATCTATTATTGTGATTCTTAGTTTTGTTTTGTTTGCCATATCCTGAGGACTTATAAGTGCTTAAATCCATCTTTGGAATCACTATTTTAGTAGAGTCTTTGTCCTGGCTTTGATTCAGCAAAATTCAGTTTTGATGAAGATCACTTTATAATATGTCTTAAAATTTGATTATTACATCCTCCTGCAATCTTCTTTGGAATTATTATGTATTTATTTTTCTTTATTAATTTTGCCAGTGATTTATCACATTCTAGAGTATTCTTGCAGGAATATAATTGTTATTATGTTAACCTAGTTTTTGTTATATGGATTAATGTTACTGATATTACTGTAAATTTTCTAAATCAAGAGGAATGGATATAACTTTGTTTCTTTAGGTATTCCTTTATTTTTCCCATTATAATTGTATTACTTTTATCTCACTAGATATTTATCTAGATATATAAATTCTCAGATGTTTTTTAATATTGTGAATAACACCATTTTTCATTGCCTTTTCTAACTTTATAGCAGTGGTATGCATTTGGACGATCTTGCCTTTTCTATTTACACTTTTATATCATATGAAAAACAAGTTGATATGTCTGTTTCCATCTTTCCTATACTCTATTTCTTTTTCATCTTGTCCTGCAATATTTCCCATTACCTCCGACACGAGTGCTGAGAGGAACATCTTATGCTTCTCCCTGTGTTTGCAAAGTGAAGTCTCTAAGACCGTGCCATCATTACAGTAGGTAATAGCCACTTTTGGCTATTCAAATTTAAATAAATTAAAAATAAAATTAAAAATTCAGTTTTTCAGTCACATTAGCTATATTGAAGTCTCAATAGTCAAACATAACTAGTTGCTACCAATACTGGTTGTCCAGTTGTACTGAACAGTGCAGAAATAAATATTTCCATCATTATAGAAAGTCCTAATAGATACCATTGCTCTAGAATTTCCACATAAAGAATAATACCGAAGCCCAGATTTATGTCTATCATCATTGTTTTATCGTAAGGAATAAATCACCTTTTCCAATTTTGAGTTCTTTTGAAGATTTAATGTTGAATGTTACTGATGGCCCCAGCATCCACCAAAATAATTCTTACCATAAAAATTTTTTTTTCTATCGAAGTTTTGAACTATCCTAATCATTTCCCTATGTGCTAGCTCTGTCTTTGTAGAATAGCTCATACTTGTTTTTGTTTTTGAAACATTTCCCTTTTCCGTATGTAGGTATCATTTATGATTAAAGTATATTTGTGAATTAAAATGTCTGTAATCCACACGCTCTGTCTTCCCCTCTCTCTCCCAGTTGGTATTGTCCTTAGGTGTTTCAGATCAAGATCTTATTTATGTAACATATAATCTTGTCTGTATTTTGAAATCATTTATGTAACCGGTATTTTAACAGTTGAAGATGTTCCGAGAACCCATTAGGGGCTTCCTTTGGAGGAGTGTAGGGAGGACAGAACTTTCCCTAACAGTTTCTCTATCATTTGTCTGTTTATGTTTTTAATTTTTTATTCAACTTAATATGTTCAACAAGCACTGCTAAGGTGAACACAGTTTTGGCCATCAGAAAGAAATGAGAATGGTCGTATCACCTCTACATTGGATTCTTCAAGGCCCTCCCTTACCCCTTAGTTTCCCCAGCATGAATCTTACCAGATCAATCTTCTAATTGTGTCCCTATCCCCAAAATACCTCAGCCTCCTCATTGCCTCTTCCCAACACCAAGGTTCTCTTGCAGAGAATGCCCTTTTCCTTTTCACCTTTCAGTCATCCCAAAGTTCCCGTCTTTGTGATTCTCCCTCAGTGATTTCTTTCTGCTCTCATCTTATTGTTTCCCTTAAGTGTGCCATTCATCTTGGCAAATAATTATTCATAGCCTTGTCATATTATCTAATTACCTCCTGTGTACATTATGTACATCTCATATGTCTAATATCCCTGTAGGGATAGGGGTGGAGGGAGATCTCAAGCCTTCTATTTCTTTTGTTTAGCAAACAGAGTCCCCTATACATGGCTAAATATATGGCAGATGTTAAGAAATACTTATTGAATAAGTGTGTTGAGATGTTAACAATTCACACTTCGTTACCAGGCAGTGCCAGTAAAAATCTGTGGCCAAGGGGCAGGTTTTATTAGCTTTAGTAAGCTAGTATAACCTATGTGGAGAAAAAGGCAAAAGTTTCTGCAAGGAACCACACTCATCTTCCAAGTTCAGTAATCAGCCATCCACTCCCATTCATTCAACAGACAATGATTGGGTACCTGCCATGTGCCAGGTGTGGGGGGAGACAGGGTTAAGCAAAGCAAACATGGTTCATGATGTTCACACTCTAGCAGGGGGAGATGTATTAAACAAGTCAACCAACAAATAAGTGTATAACTTCAAATTTTGCTAAGTACTATAAAGGAATGACAATGACGTGGACCATTAAAGTCAGCCTGGGTGGCTGAGCAGGGCTTCTGTCAGATTAGGAAGCGACATTTAAGCTGAGAGCTGAAGGATGGGTCACTAGCCATGAGAAGCTGGGTGAAGAAGCCTGTTGGAGGGAACAGCATGTGTTAAGGCACTGAGGTGTGAAAGAGTTAAGTGGGCTTGAGAGGGATCTAGAAGCCAGTGTGTGGCTGGAGCATGGTGAGTAAGGAGGGGAAGTGGCATGGGATGAGGCAGGCCCTGATCGGAAGGACCCTTATGATCGAGGGCAGAGTGTTTGGGTTAAAGTGGGGTTTAGGCAGTCTGATATACATTTTCAGAGACTTTTTAAAGTGCCTAAAGCCAATTTATTGCTCCAAGCAATATACATATGTTCTCTCATTTAATACTGAGGGCATCCAGATGACATACATGCTTTTAATTATGTGCTTTTAATATGCCCATTTTCAGTGGAGGAAACCAAGGCCCAGAGATGTTAAGCAACTAGCTCAGGGTCACGTTGTATGTTTGTGAAGGGGCCAGGATGTCACCGGGTTGTCTCGTGCCTCCAGAGCCCAAGCTCTGACCACTGCCTGGCCACCACAAGATTATTTGGCCACCGTGTGGCTGGAGGAGTTGGGCAAGTATAGGAGCAGGTAAAATTAGGAGACTTTCAGCAGTCCGGGTGAGAGGTCTTAGCTTGGACCAGGGGATACAGTGTGACTGGAGAGAAATGGATATTCTGGGGGCAGAATGAGGACAGCGAGAGAGAAAGGGAAATATGTGTTGAAATAAATAGACATGATTTATTTGGACCAAAAAAAGGCTTTGAAGTTTCATTTTAAAGAATTTAGAAAAGAAACAAAGTAGTAAGCTAAAGCATACAGCATGAGAAAGGAAATAAGAATAGGAACAGAAATGAAGTAAAAGCCTAATAAGACAGAGTTTTCCATTTTAATTAATACAGTAGAAAGAACTACTGAATGAGAAAGGAAATAAAATTGTTATAAAGAAATCTGTCATGTGTATGGCACATTATTTATAACTCTTGCTGAATTAGCTAACCCAGCTGAAACAGATACTTAGATAGCATGAGATAATGAAACTGGTCAACAATTTATTGTCATTAAATCTGATATGCAATCTACTGCCCTGTGTGAGGCCTACCCTTTCACTTTCCCCGTCTCCCTTCCCTGCCTATTAAAGGCTGACTAGTCTTCATGACCCTGTTCAAATCCCTTCCTAGGACAGAAAAATGAAAATCATTGACATGAATACATGGTTATTGTAGCCCAAATCAACAGTTATCAACAGTAAGGATGGCCTTGCACTAGTGGAGCCAAGGGTTAAATTATGTGCAGCCTTCTCTGTGATGGAAGCAAGCATGGGCTTAATCCGCTTCAGAATGTTTTCATCCATAACAGACACTTTTTTTAAAAAAGCAAGTTTGACACTTAAAGGCATTACAAAAATCAATTATCTTGAAGCTTTTGTCTTGTGGGTCATCAGTAGGACTGAATAAAGTCAGAATGAAGTATCTGTGGGCAAATTGAAGTTGTAAGCTTTAGGTAAAAACGTCAAATACAGCTGCTATGTTCCTAACTTTTATTCTCTTGAGAAAAGGTGAATGACAGTAGTTAGAAGTCAGTTGCCCTCAGGTTCTCAAACTGAGAGATGAGGAAACCCGTTCCTGATTTCTAGGTAACACAACTGTGTCTGGTTTAGGGTGTGTCCCCGAAGCTAGTATACTGACCAGGTGGGAAAAGGGCAGCTGACATTGCCCACTGCATGCCCATCTCCAGGCCTCTCCTCATCCTGGGAGAAGTCTCCCCATTTATGGAAAACTTAACAATTGGGACAGGGCTCACTACCAGCCTGTGGGACCTCCCTTAGAGAGTGAGCAGCCATTTTAAATGGTGCCATGTGCTTTCTGTGAGGGGATTGGGAAATTTACAGCGAGTGGCAAACGATGAGCAGAGAAATCAGGAAAATGCGGAGTCTCCAGCCATGTGCTGTGTTAGGTATTGCCGCATTGCCAGTCTTAGAAAAGCAGTATGGCTTTTCTATATCATGTGCAGGCCACTTCAGCTTCCTTTTCCATGTAGAGTCTCTCATCTGGAAGGAAGGAACATAAGAGGAAAGAAGTGAAGAGACAGAGCAGATCAATAACTAAATGCTAATAGTAGGCCATTCAATCATTCATTCATGCAGACACGTGTGCTTCAGCATTACTAAGCCAGGACACAGCTGGGGCCTGAAGACTGAGATGACCAAGACCCAGTCTGAAGTCACTATCATTGGCTAGTTAGCCATATGTTCACAAATACCGCTGTATCTAGATAGTGTATGCAGGGTCCCTGGCATAGTATCTGGCACCTATTTGGTCCTCAGTAAACTCTGGCCATGATTGCATTACCATCATCTCCATCATGATGAGATATTCATGCATGTCTGAATCCCTGGGTTGGCTTAGTATCTGGTACAGAGGTCAAGACGGTAAGTTGACCAAGTGACTGAGCAAATACATTTTTTGTTTTGTTTTGTTTTTTTTGTTTTTGTTTGAAAAAAGAATAATGTTCTCTTCTATTTTGATTATTTTTTTTTCTTTTCTTTAAATTGCATTTTAGGTTTTGGGGTACATGTGAAGAACATGCAATATTGTTGCATAGGTACACATATGGCAGTGTGATTTGCTGCCTTCCTCCCATCACCTATATCTGGCATTTCTCCCCATGCCCTCTCTCCCCAACTCCCCCACCCCCCAACTGTCCCTCCCCTATTTCCCCCCCGACAGACCCTAGTGTGTGATGCTCCCCTCTCTGTGTCCATGTGTTCTCATTGTTCAACACCCACCTATGAGTGAGAACATACGGTGTTTGATTTTCTGTTCTTGTGTCAGTTTGCTGAGAATGATAGTTTCCAGGTTCATCCATGTCCCTACAAAGGACACGAACTCATCGGTTTTTATGGCTGCATAGTATTCCATGGTGTATATGTGCCACATTTTCCCTGTCCAGTCTATCATCGATGGGCATTTAGGTTGGTTCCAGGTCTTTGCTATTGTAAACAGTGCTGCAATGAACATTCGTGTGCATGTGTCCTTGTAGTAGAACGATTTATAATCCTTTGGATATATACCCAGTAATGGGATTGCTGGGTCAAATGGAATTTCTATTTCTAGGTCCTTGAGGAATCAACACACTGTCTTCCACAATGGTTGAACTAATTTACACTACCACCAACAGTATAAAAGTGTTCCTATTTCTCCACATCCTCTCCAGCATCTGTTGTCTCCAGATTTTTTAATGATTGCCATTCTAACAGGCGTGAGATGGTATCTCAATGTAGTTTTGATTTGCATTTCTCTAATGATCAGTGATGATGAGCTTTTTTTCATATGTTTGTTGGCTTCATGTATGTCTTCTTTTGTAAAGTGTCTGTTCGTATCCTTCACCCACTTTTGAATGGGCTTTTTTCTTGTAAATCTGTTTTAGTTCTTTGTAGATTCTGGATATCAGCCCTTTGTCAGATGGGTAGACTGCAAAAATTTTTTCCCATTCTGTTGGTTGCCGATTCACTCTAATAACTATTTCTTTTGCTGTGCAGAAGCTGTGGAGTTTGATTAGGTCCCATTTGTCTCTTTTGGCTTTTGTTGCCAATGCTTTTGGTGTTTTGGTCATGAAGTCTTTGGCTATGCCTATGTCCTGAATGGTTTTGCCTAGATTTTCTTCTAGGGTTTTTATGGTGTTAAGTCTTATGTTTAAGTCTTTAATCCATCTGGAGTTAATTTTAGTGTAAGGTGTCAGGAAGGGGTCCAGTTTCTGCTTTCTGCACATGGCTAGCCAGTTTTCCCAGCACCATTTATTAAACAGGGAATCCTTTCCCCATTGCTTGTTTTTGTTAGGTTTGTCAAAGATCAGATGGTTGTAGATGTGTTGTGTTGCCTCCGAGGCCTCTGTTCTGTTCCATTGGTTTGTAACTCTGTTTTGGTACCAGTACCATGCTGTTTTGATTACTGTAGCCTTGTAGTATAGTTTGAAGTCCAGGAGTGTGATGCCTCCAGCTTTATTCTTTTTGCTTAGAATTGACTTGGCTATGTGGGCTCTCTTTTGATTCCATATGAAGTTTAAGGTGGTTTTTTCCAGTTCTGTGAAGAAGGTCATTGGTAGCTTGATGGGGGATAGTGTTGAATCTGTAAATTACTTTGGGCAGTATGGCCATTTTCACAATATTGATTCTTCCTAACCATGAACATGGCTTGTTTCTCCATCTGTTTGTGTCCTCTCTTATTTCGTTGAGCAGTGGTTTGTAGCAAATACATTTTTTTAATGCTCACCCCATGCAGACACCTTTAAAAGGCTCGAAGAAAGCTTCGGAGACTGACTTTTGTCTAAAACAAGATAGAGTATAAATTAAAAATGTTGTAAATTGAAAAGCCAGTACAGGGGGTATCATTTGCTAACTGAATGAAAACAGAAGGAGCTTCAGGAATTTCGGGGAAGGGTTAATTGTGTGGGTTGGTAAAAGCATGATGTGTGTTATTAATCTAGAATCAAATCAGGCTCAGAGTTTTTGTTTGTCTTGTTTTGTTTGAGACAGAATCTCTCTCTGTTGCCTAGGCTGGAGTGCAATGGCACGATTATAGCTCACTGCAGCCTTTACCTCCTGGGCTCAAGTGATCCTTCTGCCTCAGCTTCTTCCCGAGTAGCTGCGACCACAGGTTCATGCCACCATGCCCAGTTAATTTTTTAATTTTTTGTAGAAGTCGGCTCTCACTTTATTGCCCAGGCTGGTCTTGAACTCCTGGCCTCAAACAGTCCTCCCGACTTGGCCTCCTTTGGATTATAGGCATGAGCCACCACGCCTAGCTCAAAGTTTTAAAAGAAGTACTAACCCTTTAGCCCTTTAGCAGTGAGAATAGGGATAATAACCCCCTCCCTGAGGCATACATTTGCAGACACCCTCAATAAGTTGCATGCTGGTAAATGTTTAACAACAAGCTTTCCAGTAAAAAGTGTGTGTGCTAATGCATGTATAAGTTAATTATAAATTTCACTGATATAAAGGATGTATAGCACATAATTTACAAATAATAAAATATCAACATTGTTTTATTGTAAATTCCATATAGCCAATCAATTCTCACAGAATACTTTTATTGATTCTTTGAGCTCTCGTAGCCATAGCTAACCTATGGTTAGCCGTGATTTGTCAAGTGGAATTTCATAACTCCACTAATCTTTTCCCAATAAATTTATTGTCATTAAATCTGTTGTGTACTCACTAAACTATTTTTCATCTTTGCATCTATTATGAACCCATTTATGCCAGAAGTTGCAAATTTTTGTTGTGAAAAATCAGACCTTGGTGATGACCTTGAGCGGTAGGATATAAATAACTCCCACAAACTTAGCCTTCCAGTAATGGAACACTAGGCATAACTGGGATAAACTGAAACCTCTTTCAGCCTCAGCACTGCATATAACTTCATTCATTCACCAATGGCATGAGCACCTTCTTTGCTGATCATGTAACAGTTTTAAATACTGGAAGAGTGTTTTCCTTTCTTTGTTATTCACGATGTAACGACTACAGACACTTTTGAGTTTTACAGACTCAGTTCAAGTTTAATCTGCATCATTGACGTTTCTTCATCCTTTTCTTAAGTCTAGATAATCAACAAAATGAGAAATCAAACCCTGATTTGCAATGTTTGTTGATTTCCAAGAAGTAAATACCCCTACGAGGGCCAGTATTGTGGTATCCCGGACGTGGAATCCGGAAGAGCAGCTCACCGTTGTGTAGCAGTGCTCTGCCGTATAGATGCAGAACATAATCTCAAGAACGCAGATCATCAGTGTAAGTGATGAGTTTTGAATATTAGCTTTCTAAGCATAATTTATTTAATTGCAAGTTTAGATTTGAATAATGACTGTATTTAACAACTGGCTCCCTGAATCCCTGAACATTTAACATTTGAGCGCTGGTAGGAGCCAGCTCCAACACACCCATTGCCCCTCTTTCCTAATGAGGGTCAAACTCTTCTCTTTGGGTGAAGCACTCTTTCCCATCTTGACCCTCCTGGACATGCAGGTCTTGGTTGCTCATGCTGCCTCCAGCAGAAAACCTACATAGTAGAGGCTCCTTTCTTTCCTGAGTCTGATACTGAGATGCTGTGCGGGGTTGAACGTGGATCTTGCCTAAGCCTTGTTACTCACACGAGTCATGACGTTTAACTCATTCACTAATAATACCGTTCCATCTCACACTTATTTTCCCTTATATCTTTATTTTAAAAAAAGAATAAGAAAGGAGGCCCATGCCTGGCTATAATAGAGGATAGTTACAGACAGATCACTTGGGCAGCTGTCAAATTAGTTACTCTAAAGTGTTCAAAAGCTCCTTCCTGATCTCACCTCCTAGAAGAAATCTAAATCTGCTTGACAGGTCAGAGAAGTCTATGCCTTTCTTTTCCCTCAACCATGCCACAGGAACAAAGAGACACTTCCTAATCGAAAAAGCACAAGCTTTTGTTTGTGCTAACCAGCAAAGCAAATGTTTGAGAAATCTGACAAAAACAGGCTCCTCATGGCTCCACCCTGAGCCTTATTTTCCTTTCTTAAGCAATATCCCTTTCACACAGATGTGGACAGACTGCCAACTGGAAGGCGGGAATAACCTGTCTGCCCCTGCTTTCAAGGCTGACTCACAGCAGTTTATGTTTGCAGCGGTTGATAAATAACTGGTCCCCCCATACCCCTGCCAGTGTTTCTATCCTGTGCAGGCAGCCTTGTCCCCCGCTGAGGCCTGCCAGACCCTCCCATAATCCAGCAACAGCAAGTGCTTCCAGATCCTGCACTGGTATCAGACTGGAGAGTGCCCGGATGTTACACATTGTTACATATCTGTCACCCCCTGCCTCCATCCTCACAGTCATGGCCTTGAGCCACTTAACACCCTGTGCACTCAGCCCCTGCCTCCAATCCAAACCAGGAGGCTCAGGCCCACCATGTGGCTGTGGGACCCATCTGATTTTTTCTTTTTCACTAGAGAAGAACTTAGCAGCTTAGAATCAAGCAAGAGTCTGCAGAACCCAAAGCCCCTTCTCTGAAGTTCCTGCCCCACATTTTCAGTCCTGACATGTTCTCATGTGGCTTCACTCATTCATTTCCACATCCTAGGTCCTTTAAATGGGTTAAAGGACCTGTATGCTCTCACCTGACCTGAAAGGCCACCTGTCCCATGCTAGGGCCTAACCATCTACTGAACCGCCTAAAGGCAGACCCTGTGCCCAGCTGGGCCTTATGCCTGTACCTGCATGCCCCTGAGGCCAATGCCACCGTGGGCTCCCCCACTTCCTGCCAACTTCCCCCACTCTTGTTACTCTCTTTGCTGCCATCAACAGCCACACTGCCTCACTTGCCCTCTGGGACTTTTTCTCATCTTCTGCTGTGGCTTCTAAATCTAAGCAAACATTTGAACCCAGCAGTTGTTTGAAATTCCTTTCTTATTCTGGCTGCAGCCTTGGTCCTCATAGAGGTGAGGGTACTAGTTTACATTGGGGTTGCTCGTCCATTTCATCAGAATCATAAAAGAAATGAAACCCCTTTCTCCAAAAGAGAAGGGCTCTGCAAAGGAGCGCCCAATATCTGATCATAAAATTAAAATATAACTCTTTTTACAATTAACATTAAATTTTTCCTACTTTGCTTTGGGTTGGGAAATTACTACTATAGTTGAGAAATGACTAAGTCTTTTTTTCCCTCATTTTCTTTCTCGTCTGTCTCTTTAAAAATATTGCTCACCCTGGGCGCGTTGTCTCATGCCTGTAATCCCAGCTACCTGGGAGGCTGAGGCAGAAGAATTGCTTGAACCCAGGAGGCAGAGGTTGCAGTGAGCCGAGATTGTGCCATTGCACTCCAGCCTGGGCAACAAGAGTGAAACTCCATCTCAAAAAAAAAAAAAAAATTGCTGTAAAGAATGTATATTAAAAGTGAATTCCAATAAAAGGCCTATTAGCCTAATTCATTAACTCTTTTTAAAAATAATGTGCATGTTTAGGACAGGAGTATGTTCCAGTTTTTATTTCATCAGATAAACGTGTTGGGAAATGGAGAGAGTACAAATAGATGTGAATGTCATTTTACTTAATTGAAGATGAACGCTAAATTTGGGAGCTGTAGTAGAATTGAGTTTAACTTTCCTTGAAAGAGATTTATGATCATGGGATACAATGCTTTGTCTCCCAAGGACTCTGCTAGTGACTGTTAACCCCTTCAGCTCTGTCTTTGGGAATCCAAAGAGGTAACTTACAAGGTGAACAGCGGAAGAAGGCAGGATGTTGAAGTTTGGCGAGCCAGCAGAACCAAACCAAACCAACAAACTGCTTACCTGGGCCTGTGCAATGTAATATGACAGAGTAAGAAGCACATTCTGTCAGGTGTACGTTACGACAACTGGTCTTCCTTTAGGCTCTTGCATCATTTTTTTCTGTATCATGGAGATTGTTCCAGAATATTTTAAAAAGCAGAGAGCTTTTAAGCAGAGAAATTCTGTTCTAGCACAGTTGGTTTTAGGCTGCATTGTTGAAGCCAGACATAGCCATTGTATTTGAACCTGTTTTCTGCCATGACCTTTGAAAACCCATTCCCAGAAAACTGACTGCTTAGGTCCTGTGGTTATACACACGAGATGGTGGCTAGAAATGAGGGCTGTGGCCGTGGTGCTGAAAGATGCTTCCATGATGGAATGTTGTAAGACATAGTTTAAAACATTAAAAGGTATATTAAATTGAATTGTTTTGAACCGTTTTTAATTCCCATAAAGGAAGCTAGGAAAGCTAGAAAAGCTAGAGTTCTTAATGACCTATTTGAAGAATAAAATCCACCCGAACCTCTAGGTCAAATGCTAAATTCCTTCTGCAGGTGGAAAGGCTACACCTCACAAGCGAGGCCAAGTTTCATTTTTGCAATGACCTTACCCAACTGAAACTTTCCCGGAATCTTTTAACATTAGCTCCCCACCCAGGGGATGAAAACACCGTCTGATCTACAGTTTTCCCATCTCTTATTTGAGTTTGCAACTTTCTTGGATAACAGATGGCCACAAAATGTGTAAGCCCAAATAAAAGCAAAGCATGGGCTTCACTGGTTCTTCACTGGTATCAGCTGCTTCTTAAAATTAAAATTATGTAAATGATATCGTAGCTTTAAGTGAGAGAATCAGCAATGAAGGAGGCAACCCCAGCACTGGAGAGTATTTCAGTTTGGGTTGTGTGGAAGGCTTTCTTTCTTTTCTTTTCTTTTTTTTTTTTTTAAGCTTCTAATGTTTCCTTTTAAAGAGAAAGAAAAGAGGCATTTGGTAGAAGCATTTTGTAAGTTGCTCATTCACAAAGCTTGCAGAGTTTCACCGGCAGCCGGCCTAGAATCAGAGAGAATATTAGGATTGGCAGAGACCTTAGAGATTGTTGTTTTAATTGACTTGAAGAGGGAGGAAAAGACTCCAGAGGAAGAGCCCAGAAAACTGCCCCGGCCTCTTTGGGTCTGGCATCTTTCTTACCTCAAGGAGTTAAAAGTCTGGGCCTGGGCGTGATGAGCCAGATGGTCTTTAGCAGTAACATGGCTCATATTGTTTAGATTATCCTGTTGCAAGTACCGTGCCTCCTTTACCTTTTATGGAATAAAGTGTGGAAAATTGACCACAGATGTAAGTAACCAAGAATGATGGGGAAGCTGTTGTTACCAGGCCTCTCCGTTTCTCTCCAATGCGCCTGATCCCACAGATAAAAATAAAGAGAAAAATGTGAGGCCGGCTGAGAACGAGCTTGCCTTACCTCAGTGGCACAGGTCTGAGCACTGCGAGCGCTCTGTTTTACGTGTTCAGAAATCCAAAGTTGGCCCCAGGACTCGTGTGCAGGCTACCCTCGATTCTGAGTTTCCAAGTGCCCTCTGGTTAAAATATCATCCCATGTCAGCAGTTTTTCCAGCCTGTTTTGAAAGGCCGGGGGCCACATACTGACACTGAGCAGTTTTGCAGCCCTGCATTCCCAGAGGGAGAGAAATGAGTGGCATTTTGCAGCCCAAGGAGTGTTGATAAATTCTGCATTCCCATTGCTTTGATGGCTATCTCAGCTGCAGGATGAGCCAGATTAATTAGAATGAGGCCCTTGCTGTTCTTGGGACTATATGTCAGGGCTTGACAAAAGAGTTGACTACCCAGAACGGGCCCAGTGTAGAGAGGAGCTTGTTGAGACAGGCCTGTGCTTTTCAGGATTAGGTAGGCATAAATGCCGTTTTAAACCCTCGGAAGAACAGTGTCCAACCAAAGTAATAAGCTTGGCTTGATGAAGTCCCTTTGTTTTCACCTCACTTCCTCAGCTGTGCCCTCCGTGGCCAAGGCCATGCCGATTTCACCTCTCGTCCTTCCCTGTGGCCATAACCACACTCCGGTGACCAGTTTCTGCTTGTGGGTCTGCTGGCGGCAGCGAGGGCCAAAATTCTCCCCCTCAGATAACAATGGGCATCTCTGGCCTCTGGAAGATGGCCAGCATCTTTCAGTGTGGACTCCTGGGTGACCTCTTTATGTGGGGCCCATCACGAGATGGGGCCCACTCCTCTGGGTACCTGCATTTCCTGTCTTCTCATTCTCATCCAGTTCTGCTCCCCTTCCTCCTGCCAGGCCCCCTACTAATCCCATCTCCCAGGCTGTCTCTCTGGGTCCTGACTCTATTGCCAAGGAAGTTCCCAGCATCCGACATCCTTAGCCCCTTCCTCATGCCTTCCTGGAAACCTGGGCCTGTCTCTGGGCCACTGCTTTCTTCCCCAAGCTTCCCTGGTTTTCCATACACACTCCTGGTTCACTGTTGCTTATCCCCCCTGTGGCCCTCTACTTTGAAGCTGAGGTGCCTGCTGGGACCCCCCGCACTCTTCATGCTTATCAGGGACTCTGGCGCTTGCTCTGTATCAAACAGGCCTCCTTCTTCCCGGAGAGTTTAACAGCCTCCCTGCTGACCTGTCTCCCCAGCCTTGGAGTTCCTCTGCCTTCTCAGCTTTTCTGGCTATCACAGCCCCCACCCATGTGACTTTGCTCCCATGGTTCATGTCTCGGATCAGGCTGTGTCTGAACACATAGTACCCTCTGAGCTTCCCCTGACCACAACCCTCCACCTCCGGGTCTCTTCTACTCTGTAACTCCCATGAAGACTTGCTCTCCAGCCTCTAGCTTCTGGGCCTCTCTCCTTCCAAACCCTCCCAACCCAGCCTGGTCATCTGTTGATTATTCCAGCCATACTCACAGCATCCTCAGTCCCCGCCCCACCTCCATCCCCCAACCCCTTTTGTTCTTACTGCTCAGACTGAGCAGTCCCCAACTTGAATCAACCCAGAAGGCATTTTTGCTGAGCCTGCTCCAGGTCTGGAGATAATCACTTGTCTGCCTAAGTGACTTGGTAACAAACCCCCAGCTTTTAACATTACCCCAGTACTGAGTCTGCCACCCCCCACACCAGTCCCTTCTCAGTCAGCTTCTTTCCGGCCCATATTCACCAAATGTCTTGAAAACTCACATATAGGTAACGTGCTGCTTTTTTGCTTCCACTCCATACACCAAACTGCAGTCTGACTTGAACACCCATTGAAACTGTTCTGGCAAAGTTTACCTGGGACTTCCCAATTTCCAGACTTTCTTTTCTAATCTTCCCTGATTTCTCTTCAGCTGCCTGCTTCTTGAAGCTCTCCTCTTCCTCAGCTGTGACAGGTATTGCTCAAGGCTCCCTTCTCTCTTTCATTATTTGTTCCATTTTCCCCCACTGCCTCTCACTTTTCTTCTTCCTAAGAATTATTCCTCCCTGGAGGTTGCAGTGAGCCAAGATCCCGCCATTGCACTCCATCCTGGGCTACAGAACGAGACTCTGTCTCAAAAAAAAAAAAAAAAAAAAAAATTTATTCCTCCCTTAGTTCCCATCCTCTCACCTCTCTCCTCTCACTCCAGTCAAGGTCCTGATTCCAGAACATGGGGAAGAATACAGAGGGTTGACCATTCCAAAGGACACTTCTGAAAACATCCCTCTTGTTCAACACAGATGAGATGTGAAACACGCAGAATGGGTGACAGAGCTTCTGGTCTATTTCTAAGTCTCAGAAATGAAGAGTTCTCGTTTTGGTTGTGATAGCAAGATGCTTCGAATGGCCAAACCCATGGAATTACGGGAGGGTATGAGCTGCATGTTGGGTGTAAAAACTCTCATAGGTCATAAGGAATGATGAATGGGTGGTTCCTAAACCCCGGAGAAGAGCTTCCATTTCAAAAGCTGGGTTGTGCAGTGGAAACCATGTAGGGTTCGGAGTTACACATTAAATTAAGAATCCCTCTCTCCTCTCAACGGTTGTCTGATTTGGGGGCAACTGACTTCTCCTGGCTGTATCTCTTTTTTTTTTTTGAGATGGAGTCTCTTGTCACCCAGGCTATAGTGTGCAGTGGCGTGATCTGGGCTTACTGCAACCTCTGTCTCCTGGGTTCAAGTGATTCTCGTGCCTCAACCTCCCAAGTAGCTGAGATTACAGGTGTGTGTCACCATGCCCAGCTAATTTTTTGTATTTTTACAAGAGATGGGATGGTGTTAGCCAGGATGGTCTCGAGCTCCTGACCTTGTGATCTACCTGCCTCGGCCTCCCAAAGTGCTGGGATTACAGGCATGAGCCACAGTGCCCGGCCTCTGTTTTTATTTGTAAAATAGATAGCAAGATCTCCCTCTTCTGAGGATTAGGAATAATGTGCATATTAGGAACATATTATTTGCTAGACTTAATTCGGTAAGATGATTGAGCCGATATAGTGAAATCCTCTTAGACTAATTATAAACCAGACAACTCACCAAAAATTTTTTATTAACCTGTCTCATAACTAGTATCAGAGTTGAAGGGAGAGAATTAGCAGAACTGGTTGCTGGTCTCAGACTATGGAAGTGACACACAACACAATTAGAGCCCGTTCAGTAACAGCCTCCCATCAAGGTCTCAGTGGCCTTGGGAAGTAAAATTCCTGGAGATGGAGAGAGATCCGTGTAGGCCAGAGTAGAGGGAAAGGGACAGGTGGCCTGGGAGGACCTTTGGCTGCCTGGAATAGAAATGTCATGTTGTATAAAGTGAGTAATGCGTGATACAGGCATCTGTGAAAGTTAGGCTGGGGAACTAAAATTGATGCCAGAGGCCACAGTGAGCCATTGAATATTACTGAGTGAGAACATCAAGAAACAGTGTTTTGGGAAGATCAGTTTAGCTTCCTTTTTATATGGAAGGCATTTTTGCTTGGGAGGATGGGGGCAGGGAGGTTATTCAGCAGGTTGTTGCTGGAAACAGACCCTGATCTGAAGAAGCATGGGGTTAGATTGGGAAGGAAAGAATGGAAATGCAAACTATTTCAAAAGAAAAAGTTATTAAAGGTGTTGATGGTAAATGTTGATACCGGAGATGAGAGCAAAAATGGCTTAAAAACAACTCCGAATTTTCAATGAAACTTGAAATATGGGGATACTATGAAAATGAAAGGGAAACTGTATGCGTGTTGAAGTACACATAACCAGAACGTTGCTGTTTTCACCGTCTTTAAGTGCACAGTTCAGCGTGGTACCATCAGCACCAAAGGAGAAACGTTTACAACAGTTTGGCATTGCTGCAACATCTGAGCGTGTGATTGGCACGCTTGTATTTTGTGTGTTATATTTCAATATTTTATGGTAGTTTATTATAGTTTTGCAAAGTTATCAGTCTGCAATGATTTGGAAATAAGAAAAATAAAATTGTCCTTTACTTCAGAGAGATTAAGGAACCCTAAAGAATAAAGGATTTCAGAAAGAAGAGGTGAGGTGTAAGAAGGATATCTTCTCCCTGCCTTTGCCAGGGTAGTTCCTATTCATTCTGTGAAGCCCACCTCCTGGGTCCCTCCTTCCAGGAAGCCTTCTCTTCCCCACATTGCCCCCACCCTCCTAAGCCTCTTACCAGAGGTTAATTAGCCTGCGTGGTGCTGTTGTGCCATGGACGTGTTTCTGTTGGCCAGCATCATCACAGTGTATGAACTGGCCATCTTGGTGGTCTTCTCACTAGAATATGAGCTCTGTGAGTAAAGACCATGGCCTCTTCATCTCCGTGTCCACTTTGTCTTGCACACCTTAGGTGCTCAGTGAAGGTTTGTTCACATGAATTGAACTGAGAGAGCAGACTTAGAGAGTGGATATGGGGATGATGCTATGTTGGGGGTGCGGGGGTGGGAATAAAAGAGCATAGAGGCTGTGCTTAGTGTCCAAGTCTCCTTTGGGAAGGAGTCAGATGGTGTGGGGGAAGACACTGAAGCTGAAGACAGAATCAGGTTGAGCAGCCCATATGGGGAATGTGCAGGGGAGGCAGAGAGTAAAAGGGAAAGGTGGCAGCTTGGTCTGTGCCTCCCATTCACCCCGTGACTTCGTACCTCTGCTGACACATTCGTCATGGAGTTTCATCAATATGCAGCCATCAAATGTACTTCTAACCTTGTCGTTCATTGTCAGTCCGTCTCTGCTTCTATAAAAGAATGCCATACATAGACTGGTTTCTGGCTCTGGAGGTTCAGGAAGTACAAGATTGAGGGGCTTCGTCTGGTGAGGGGCTCCTTGTTACTTTATCCTATGACAGGAGAGCAATCAAGCATACCAGAGACAGGAAATCAGGCCAGACTCATCCTTTTTACCAGAAACCCACTCCCAGGATAACGAATCCACTCCCGCAATAATGGCATTTATTCCTTCATGAGGGCCGAGCCCTCATGGCCTAGTCACCTCTTAGAGGCCCCACCTCTTAATACTGTTACAATGGCATGTACATTTCAGCATGAGTTTTGAAGGGGACATTCAAACATAGCATTCATTAATTTATTCATTTATTCAATAAATATCCACTAAGGGCCCACTTTGCCTCCAGCGTCATGCTAGAGACTTGACTTTTATTGTTCCCAACCCCTAAACACCTCCTTAAAGTAGGTATTATTGTCCCCATTACAGAGATGGGACTCAGGGAAGTTGAGTTATTTCCCTAGATTAAGATAGTCAGTGGCAGCACTGGGTTTTGAACCCAGGGCTTAAGTCCCTCCTGCCTTGCACAATGCCACGAGGTTGGCGCTCAATAAACGTTTGTTGGATCGATTCCAGGAAAATTCGGAAACCAGGATGGGAAGAAAGAGGTCCTTTGGGATTAAAAATTGGCCCAGCCAGTCCAGAGGAAGATTGAGACAGAATGGTGTTAGGGTAGGTACTGTAGTGCCCAGGATGGCTCATGTCTTCAGGAGGGCCTAATGACATGGGAAAGAGAGGATGCATGAATAAGATCGTGTTTGGGACAGACAGTAGACTGTTTAGGAAAGTGGCAGAGGAGACCACTAGTTCTGATCCCAGGGGCACTTTAGGAACAGTAATTCTTTTGGAGTCCCTCTCATGGTTTCTGAGCTGACTGTGTCCTTTCGATCGGATGCATCTTTATAGGAATTTGAGGGTGAATGTGTAAGGGGACCACTCCTTGGCCAGTGGTTCTGCTGATTCTTCCCCCAAACTACACAGTAGGAGAGATGGAAGAGGGCCCAGCTATCTCTGTAGGAAGGATCCTTTAGTATAGACACTGTTCCTTCGTTTACCACTGATGTTCCATTAAGTCTGTGGACCCTGCTGTTTTGATTCAGCCCTCCAGCTTGAATCAAAGATGGTGAGACATTATTGAATTAACCAAGTTGTTCTTAGTGATAGTGGGAGCATGAAGTAGATGCCTAGCCTGACTCACTCATCACCCCTTTCTTTGGGAAGGACGGCACCCAGAGGGCCAGCTGCAGGGGCAGGCTTGGGATGCCACGTTTTAGACGTTGTTTGGATCTCTGACTGAGGACCAGCAATCCGTGCCACTACCTCACAGTAAACTCCTTGAGGGTTTTCCCATATCGACCCTACCTGTGTTGGCCCATGCTGCTCCTCCCATCCCACTTCCTATCCTTCTCTCCCTGCTTTCTCTGCCCCAGCTCTGCTGGCCTTCTTGTTCCCTACATGAGCCAAGTACATTTACATTTCAAAGCCTCTGCACTTCCTGTTTCTTCTTCCTGAATGTTCCCTATGTATTTGCATAACTGGCTCCTTCACTGCAGTCTTTGTTCAAGTCCTCCTCCCTATGCACAACCCTTCTTAGAGAGGCCTATGATCACCTGTTTAAAAAATAGCACTTCCTGGTTCTCTTATCCCATCACCCTGTTCTGTTTTCTTTCTTTCTTTTTTTTTTTTAAAGACGGGGTTTCACCATGTTGGTCAGGCTGGTCTTGAACTCCCGACCTCAGGTGATCTGCCCGCCTTGGCCTCCAAAGTGCTTGCATTACAGGCGTGAGCCACCGTGCCCGGCCTCTGTTTTCTATTATAATTTGTCACTGCTGGAGTGCCATGCTTGTTTCCTTGTTTGCCTTTCCATTGTTTCTTTCCTTCACTAGAATATAAACTCCCTGCGAGCAGGATGGCGTCTTGTTTATTGCTGTATCCGCAGCACCTGAAACAATTTTTAATACACTGTATATGCTCAGTTAACATTTGTTGGATGAATAAATGGCCAACGACCAGCTGGCCATTCATTCAGAAATCTCAGAATTTGAACTAAGGACACAGTGGCTTTTTTGGTCAGTGATTGGTGCTGGCTCTGTGACTTCAGTTAGGCGTGGAGCCAGCAGCTATGTGTGGTCATAGATTAGTGTAGGAAGCGGTCAAGATCAAAAGGGAAGCCGAGGGGGAGCATCCAGGTGGCCCCTGACTGATGGAGAGGTTTTGCTTCCTTGGGACTTCTCTCCTTCCTGCTGGGACCTGATCACATGTGAATTCCTGTGCCCGTGAACTGGGACTCTATTAGTTTTCTAATGTTGCATAACAAATTATCACAAACTTAGCAGCTTAAAACAATCCATGTATTATATTCTAGTTCTATAGGTCAGAAGTCCAGTGGGTTTAGCTGGGTTCTCTAAACTGTTTAGAATCTCACAAAGCTAACATCAAGGTGTTGGCCAGTCAGGGTTCTTATCTGGTGGCCCTGGGAAAGAATCTGCTTCTAAGCTCATTCAGGCTCTTGGCAAAATTTGTTTCCTTGCATTATAGGACTGGAGTCCCTATTCCTTTGCTAGCCTTGGCCAGGGACTATTCTTACCTCCAAGGGGCCACTCTCAGCTCCTTGCCACAGGGCCCCTCCACGTCAGCAACAGAGAATCATTCACACAACGAATCCTTCTCACACCGAGTCTCTCCGACTTCCTCTTCTGCTATGTGCAGAAGAAAACTCTGCTTTTAAAGGGTAAGAATGATTAGGTTAGGTTTACCCAGATCATCTCCTTTAGAGTAACTCAAATCAAAATGAGTACCCTTGATTACATCTGCAAAATCCCTCTATAAGGTAACCTAACATAGTCAGGGCATGCTATCTCATGACATTCACGGTCCCAGGATTGGAGCGGGAAATCTTAAGGCACAGAATTTTGCCTACCACTGTATTTTTAAACAATCTCCTTTAATTAATTAGCTTAGGGGAGGGGGGATTCTGTTTCTTACAACTAAACAGTAATGGCCCATAATCCACAGAGGCCCCAGCCTTGGGGGTGGAGGTGGGGCTGAAGTTAGAAACTTTGCTTTCCTGACCTCTACTAAATTGTGGTTCTTTATTTTTCCTCTGGAATTGAGTTCAGGCTATAGAGATGCAAAAGATGAGACCATCTGCCGTGCTTCAGATGCCAAAAATAATGAAAATAGCCCCTTGCCGCTATACTCTGGTAGAAAACTTTTTTTTTAAATTGCTTTTCCTTAAGGATCACTCTCCAAGTGAGATCATTGGTGATCCTGAGCCTTTTCCCATGACTTAATTGACCAAGAGAGGACCGCCCAGCTAGATCTCACAGAATACATTCGGGGTAATTGGCTTAAAGCCTCCAGGCTCTTGTTGAAATGAGAGGTTTTGGTTAATCCACAACACGAAGCCAAAAAGCTATTATGTATGTATATTTTTGTCCTGAGGTATTATCAAGCAATTCCACATAGAAGGGAATAAAGTACGGTTTGAGAATGAAAAAAAAATTGAAATGCAAGACGTAAACTCTATTTCCTACAGATGTAAATCAGAGCAAGTTTTAAAGCGTTTTCATGACTCAGAGAGAGGTCACTGACCAAATCTGCTGAGGGAGGCAGGATTAAACAAAAACGACTACATTTTAATGATTTTTCCCCCCGCTGCTGTTAGCTCTTTCATTTGCCCAATGTAACACAATTTTCCACAACGCTGTAGGAAATTGGAGATAGGGAATTGCTATCCAGTTCACTGCCTAGCTCCACAAAATGTATAGTCATAGTTGAGTGTCAAAAAATAGCATGTGGTAAGTTGGGGGGGGAGTTGAAGGGAGAAGCTTACTTTGTGGAAGATTGCCAACAGGTTGAAGGATTGTGGGATTAGAGAGGCAGAGAGACTCAGAGTTGGAGGGGCCTCGCCCCCTGTAGCCTACCAGTCCAAACCTTACTTGATGCTTGGACCAGTTCAGCAGCACGGAGGCAGGAGGCCATCAGCTCCACTTAATCACACTCTTCAGAGCGAGTGAGAAGTAGGGAGGCAGCAACTATATTTGAGGATAAGGAGTCCTAGACAGGGAGGACCTTTGGGCAGTACCCGATGCTGCTGCTGTCCAGCTGGACAAGCTTCTTGCCTCTTTTGAGCCTCAGTGTCAAATGGAGATCACAATGCCTACTTAGCAGGATTGCTGTAGAGTTAAGTAAGATACATGTGTAAGCTTTGGGAACCATGAAGCAAATGCAAGGGATGGTATTCATATTATTAGTAGGAAGAAAATGAAACTCTAACCTAGGAAGATGGATGGCCAGTGCCTGAAGAAAAGGTATGTGGAGCCCAAGACAGGTATTGGGAATGCAATAAAAGACACTCCATTTTCAAAAAAAAAAACCAGTGTCAGTAACTGTGACCTTAGGAGCTCGAGGCTACTTTAAAGAGGGAGATGGATTGCTTCTCGGCCTTTTGGCTAAGATCAAGTGTAAAGAGGGAGATGGGGGGAGATGCAGGGCAGAAGTCTCAGGCACAAGGCAAAAAGGCCTTACTGCTTGGCTCTCCACAGGCACACCAGCCAAGCTCTTAGGAGCGCAGCCTAAGAGCAGAGCCCCTATGATCTACTCACCAGGCTCACTGAGAATCCAGGCCCGGTGAGGACCGCGGGGGAAAAGAGCCTGCCCACAAAGCTTCAAGAGGGTAGAAGGCAGAGGCTGCCACACATGAAATAAAGGACATAAGGGGCAGTTTCCAAAAGCCATGGGGCAACTTGCGATGCTCTATCAAGGTGTTTTGTAATGTTCACTGACTTCTTAAAAGCATCTGTCACAAACCTCTTCTTCTCTTAAGTGACCTGTTTCCCCTGCAGATGTAGGATTCAAAAGGACTACTGAACTCTTGGCTTTTGGCAATAACAGAGTTTAGTATATTCATTCATGTTTTTATCTGATAAGCATTTACTGGTATTTGCTTAACCATGTTCTAGGCTCTGGGGGATTCAGAGATGAAGCCTAGTGGATATCAGATAGGAACACGAGCTGCTTGGATGGAAGCAGGTGTAGCATAATTTTTGTTTTCCCTTGCCTGTCCCCTTAGGCAATATGGTCACCACTGCTGATTCCTGCTCTGAAGACTTTGCTTCTGGTCTTGCTTCTTCTCCTCTACCTTCAACTTCCAGGTTGAGCCCTGCTTCTCCAAAGCTTTACCAGTCCTCTTACCACTTGCTTGTTGTCTGTGCTCCCATTTTACTGCCTCACTATCTCATTCCTGTTTGCCTCACGTCGTTTTTAGCATGGCTTTGCAGTGTTGAACTTGGCTCCAGGAACGCTTGTTGAGCTGAATCTCGAGGCTCTCGCTTCAGACACCATGTGGCGGCTTCAGGGGAGGCAGGTTTGCAGCTTCCTACCCACCTGTCAGCATCCCTTTGCTCATGGTTGCCTCACAGAGAGGGGCATGTTGATGTTGGCCCCAAGTGGTAAGGACTTGGTAGAAGCGGAATCCAGGTTGTTAATGGGGATATGCAGAAGGGCATCAGGCATTGCTGTTGGTAAGAGGTGGTCAGTGGAGGCATTACAAAGTGTTCCAAAGAGTACCAACAGCGAAATTCAAGGGTCCAGAAGAAATGGGTAACCTATAAAGATGGGTGTTGAGGGCCAGAGCAGGCAGCTCAGACAATTAATACCCACTAATTCATGGTGATGACTGAACCAATCTTTATGTATATTACTCAACCCAGTGTATCTTTCTTTTTTTTTTTTTTTTTTTTAAGGGACATAGGGTCTCACACTGTTGCCTAGGCTGGAGTGCAGTGGCAAGATCAAAACTCACTGCAGTGTGGAACTCCTGGGTTCAAGTGATCTGCTCACCTCAGCCTCCTGAGTAGCTGGGACTACAGGCATGCCCCCCCCCCCCCCCAATTACACCCAGCTATTTAAAAAACATTTTTGTTTTTGCCCAGTCTGGTCTCAAACTCCTGGCCTCAAGCGATCCTCCTACCTTAGCCTCCCAACCAGTTTATCTTAAATGCATTTTATAATCTCTGGTATTCTGGTTGCCCCCTGAAGCCACTGGCTATTGCTACATAGATGAACCCAGAGCCATGCTGAGATCTCAGCCCTGGCCTGGGGGGAAAAGAAAGCAGCTAGGATAGGGTAGAACCAAGACAGGAATTCAGGATTTCAGGTTAGCATGAGCAGCGGATCACTGTGTCTCGTGGTCTATCCAGAGTGTAGCAATTCTGCAGTCAGTAGGTGGAGCTGAGAGGGCTTGTGCTATAAAGAAGGGGCTGGCAAAGTAGCCAAGTAGGCAGTGGTCTAGGGGAGGGCTGTACTTCTAGAAGGAACTGGACTTTTAACCCTTGTGTGCACAGAGCCAACTGTGATGGGGTCTGGGGAAAACGAACTCTGATCGTATATGTACTCGTTCACTGAGGCCGACTGCATACTGGGTATATCAGGATCCCTGCCCAACACCATGGCACACTCCAATTGATTAACATAAGTACAGTTTAATAAAGGGTTTGCTCACATAGAAATGGGCTAAGTATACTCTAAACCTGGGGAACCGTGGGGAGCAGTTATCTCTCCTATGCCTGAAGCAGGAGGGATGTGAATAGTTACTAAATTCCAGAGATAGAGAAAGTGGATTGGAGGGGCCGCCCAACAGACAGGGCCTGTGACCTTTGATCATGGTGACCTTACAGCAGGGGGAATCAGGACATAAACATCCCCGACTGTCTCTCCCCCCTCTCCCAGGTTTCTTGGGGTACTTCGCATTGATCTAATGGAAGCAGAGGACAGAGAGTAAGTGTGCCCACTGATACATGGAGCAGGGAACAGGGTGGGAAGGCATGGATCTAGAGACGGATCTAGAGGGGCAAACACCGGGCTCTTTGCAACACAACTAATTCTGGATACTTCCTTCTCTTAGGACTGGCTCTACTGACATTCTGCCTGCCCTTGTAAGGTTGGGCTCAGGACCTGGGTGACACTGAACCTTAGGCTAAAAACTGCTGTTGCTTAGAGTTGACAGGGGCTGAGAAAAAGTGGGGCCTGGAATTGTACCTTTAAAATAACAGCTTGCTCCATACATATGGGGGCCATATGTCCTTAATTTTCCAGGAAAGTCTCCATTTCAAATATTCTGTCCCATTTTGCCCATAAGGACACTGGCATTTGTCAGATCACATGTTCCAGTTTTGATTCAGAAAATATGGTCAGTGTATTCCTATACCACAACAAACGCCAGATGGTTTAAAAGCTAATTTTTAAAATAGTATTCTTACCCCAATTGTTGGGGAAAGACAATTTTCTGACTATTGAAGCAATTGAAGAAATTATCAGTGACAAGTTTGAAGGGTTCAATTACTTTAAAGAAAACACACACACCTTTTTTTGTACAAAGAAAATCAACAAAACAAAAAAGGTAAAAAGAGAAGCAACAGACTGGAGAAATAGTTGCAATAAACATGACATCTAAAAACTTAATATCCAAACACTTTGGGAAAGTTTTAGAAAAATCTGAAAGGCCCCAATCAAGACTTCACTGGACAGATGGTCAAAGAACGTGAGTAGACAATTCACACAACTGTATACAAATACTAGGGAGGTAAGTTAACAAATTCAAGTTAAAACAACTGAGTTACCACTCCCACCCTACTACATTATCAAAAAAAAAAAAAAAAAAAAACCTACAAAATCTAACATGGACAGAGGTACACCCACACACTGAACAAGGCATTATAATTTGTTTTCCCTCCTAGAGAATGGTGTCATTATGTGCAAAAGGGATCACAGAATCAATCCTCCACTCTGACCCAACAATTCTACTTTTAGAAATATATCCTAAAGTAATAAAAAATTATATAGTTTTACCTACACTGCAACAACCCAATGGCCAGCAATTATATGATGACTTAAATATATTAAAATAGGCTAGGATAAATGAATATTATATTATCATTAAAATATCAGATACGTTCACTTTATAAGTATGTGGAGAGATATACTTTAAATATTAAGTGACAAACATACAATAAAATGCTATAGCAGTAATGATGTGATCATGTAAAAGATAGCCTTGTCCAATTATAAGGTTCAGATGAGTCTAAATTTTGCAGTTCGTTGCTTTCCTCTGGTAAAAGTGTATTCTGTGGTTTCTGGCCCGTTGTTTCATGATTGTTTTATACATTCTCAATGTAGCCAAGTTTTCCATAAAAACAGAGAAAATTGAGAACACAGCTATGACTCCTATAAGTCTGTAGGTTAAGTCTCAGGGTAAATGCTGGTGGTGTCTTCAGAAAAATTTACATACAGGATAAGTAATTTCTTCCAGGCTTGTGTTATATGCTTGGCTCTCTGTCTCCTCTCTCTGTCCTAAATGTGACTGATGAGAATGCCCAGGGACCTGCAACATGTGATGAGGTTCCATCTATGTGTTACTCAGACCCTGCAATGTAACAGTTTCTACTTGACCATAAAATTGCTGAGGTCAATCCATGTAAAGATCAATCTAATGACACACCCCGCCATGCCTCACTGTAAGGAAAACACAGTACAATCTCTAGTTTTTTTTTTTTTTTTTTGGTCGTATTTTTAAAGCGTTAAATGCTGATCTCAAAAGTAGGGATGGGGTCAGGAGAGGAGATAATTCATTATGCAAATGTGAAGTTTTCAAATACCTTGCCCCATATCCCTTTTATAAACAGCAGCCCATCAGGGCTGGTGTTTAGCTCACCCTGGGCAATCCCTGGCATACCTCATGTCTTCAGCAGAGGGAGAGGGACCAGAGTGCCTTGCTGAGCCCTGCAGATACAGCCCCAGTCAGTATAGGTGCACTGACTTCCTTCTGAGAAATCCAGGTCCCACTCATGCCTTGCTCGCTGGGACTGCAGCTCCCATAAAATTATAATGACTGTTTGTACTCAGCTCCCTTGAAAGAGTTTGCAGAACTCAACATTTCATCTTCTGTGTGACCTGAATTTTAATAGTAGAAAAATCTGGCAGAGGATGCTGAGGGGAGTTTGTATGATACTCAGAGTACGGTCACTAACCCTGAAAGTAGATGCCCAATATATTATCAAAATGTATCAAAGGAAGAAAGAAAAAGATAAAAACCTCGTAGGGTTCCAGGTACCCATCAAAAAGACCACTCCCAGCACTGGGGAATGAACATGAGGTTTGAAGTCAGTGGGATCCCTGTGGAGGGCCCTGCCTGATGCCTTGCTGGCTCTTTGAATGTAATCTTCTCATACAGAAAATGTTAATGATGATATATCTAACTCTTGGGTTTGTTATGAGTTAAAATAATTGTGTAAAGCAAGAAATCAATGTCTGGTACAAAATAAACCTTCAACATTAGTTCTCCTCTCTTTCCCTCACCTGTCAGGGTAACTTGCATATAGAAGGTGCTCAGTTTATAATGTGTATAAATTACCATTGAATCACATGCAGGGCTGCAGTCTGATTAACCTACCATACAGTAGAGAGAACCAAAACTCAGAGATTGGGATTTGCTGTTGGTTGTCTTACAGCATGGCCAGTTACTTACAATGGAATGAGGAAGACGGGTGGGGGTCATAGAGAACTAACCTGTCCGCCAGGCTAGGATTGCACCAGGATCGCTGGCCTGCATGCTAATGGTGAAGATGCAGCCTGGCCAGCATGGGTGCAGCAGTGTCTGATCGTTCTGAGATTAAACAGCAAATCAGAAGAATCCAAGACAAAGTAGTAGGATGTCTCCATGGGTAGATGAGTGCAGCAGCAGGAACTTTAGATGGGACGATGCTTAGACATCCAGAAAGGCAGCCTCAGGACACCCTGGAGTTGTAGCTCCAGACATTGGGTAAGGGTGCTTGACAAGTCTGTAGGATGGGGTGCCCAGCAGATTCTTGGACAGGGATTCATCAACAGGGACCAGGCAGAACTTCAGTGATAAGAACCTGGGTAATGGATCAGAACTTCATTTGTTGGAATGAGGCAGTGCCCTGGGGACAGACAGTGATGCTGCTGAGCCCAAGTTAGCCTCAGGTCAAGATGGGTCTTGGGAAATGAGGCAGAACTGAGTTACAGCTGATCTCTGTCATGGGGAGGGGGATAGAATGGGATGTAACAGCTGGAAGCCAGGCATCATTGTCTATCTTGAAGCAGACTTACTACCACTTGGGTAAAAAATTTGGAGTAATTTCCAGAGATGTCAGTGGACGTTGCTCCAAAAGTTCTTCAGTTTTTTCAGGGATGATGTAGGTTTTCTCTCCCTGCTCCCTTGTCTCTGTCTCTCTGTTATCTCTTCCCAGCTTATTTAAATTACTGCGAGTTGACATTTAGCTAAGAAGCTTTATCAGAATTTGTGAGAGGAAGGAACTGTTTGTAATGGAAAATAATATTCACTATATAATAGTTGCTTTAATTTGGGTTTAGTCATGATGTTTAATTTGTTTTGAAATTTCAAATCTCAATAAAAAGATTTTAATGTTTACCAAAAGGGACATAGATTTTTATTTTACTTTATTTTATGTTTTTTGGAGACAGAGTCTCCCCCTGTCGCCTAGGCTGGAGTGCAGTGGCGCGATCTTGGTTCACTGCAACCTCCGCCTCCCAGGTTCAAGCAATTCTCCTACCTCAGCCTCTGGAGTAGCCAGGATTACAGGCCTGCACCACCATGCCTGGCTCATTTTTGTACTTTTTGTAGAGACAGGGTTTCGCCATGTTGGCCGGGCTGGTCTCAAACTCCTGGCCTCAAGTGATCCGCCCACCTCAGCCTCTCTAAGTACTGGGATTACATGTGTGTGAGCCACCATGCCTGGCAGGACATACATTTAAAATGGTGATGAAGCACCATTTAAGGCTGTCTCTTCTAAGGATCCCTCCCTGGCTTTCTGTCAATGAGCTCCCTTCATGGACTTACTGCTGCTCCTTTACCACAGGTTCTAGCTCCATATTGTTCTTTCTTCCTCTTTCTACATGGTACTTCCCAGCTAGATCAGTAGTTCCCCATGGGGATGACTTTGCTCCCACCAACCTCTCCTCTAAGGAACACTAAGCAATGTCTGGAGATATTTTTGTTGTCACAACTGTGGGAGTGGGAGGTGCTCCTGGCATATAGTGGGTAGGGGCCAGGGATGCTATTAGACATTCTACAATGTGCAGAACAGCCCCCCACAACAAGGGATCATCCTGTCCAAAGATCAATAGTGCCTCTGTTGAGAAACTCTGAGCTAGACTCTAAGCGTATTATGAGCTGACGTAATGTCTTAGGATTTACTCCCCCGATTCTTGCAAAATAATAATCACTACTAGCAACTAACACTGATCAGATTCTTATCATGTACCAGGTATTGTTCCAAATGCTTCCTGCATATTTACTCATTTAATCTTTTTCCGTAAGAATTCTTGTTATCCCATTTTACTAAAATTGATCAATATGGGAAAACTGGAACGTGAGAAAACTGAGACCTGAGAGAGTTCAGTAACTTGCCCAAGGTCACACATCTGGTAACAGCTGAAGCTGCTCGGTAGTAGTAAGAATAATAGTTAGTAGTACTGGTAGAATTTTTATTAAGTCGAGAGCTTTGCATATATTGACTCATTTCATCTTTGCCACAACCCCATGGAATAGATATTCTTTAATACCCATTTCACATTTGCAGAAACTAGGACTCAGTAGAACTTGGCTTGTATTTAGGAATTTGTATATTTCTTAGATCAATGTCTATTTTCCCCACTGCATTGTAATCCAAAGAATGTGAGGACCTTGCTGATCTGATGGATCTTATGGTAACCCCACTATTCAGCTCTGGGTCTGGCAATACCACAGATGCTAAGTGATTAAGGGAAAAGAGAATGAAGCATCAGGGTGTTGGATGCCCATGTGTATTAGTCAAGGTTCTCTAGAGGGACAGAGCTAATAGGATATGCATACATGAAAGGAAGTTTATTAAGGAGAACTGAGTCACACAGTCACAAGGTCAAGTCCCACAATAGGCCATCTGCAAGGTGAGGAGCAAGGAAGCCAGTGGCGGGTTAGTCCGAGACCCACAGCCTTCAGTCTGTGGCCAAAGGCCCAAGAGCCCCTGGCAAACCTCTAGTGGAAATCCAAGTCCAAAAGCTGAAGAACTTGGAGGCTGATATTTGATGGCAGGAAGCATCCAGCACAGGAGAAAGATGAAGCCAGGAAGACTCAGCAAGTCTGCTCTTCCATCTTCTCCTGCCTGCTTTATTGTAGCCGTGCTGGCAGCTGATTTAGATGGTACCCACCCAGATTGAGGGCGGGTCTGCCTCTCCCAGGCCACTAACTCAAAATGTTTATCTCCTCTGGCAGGACCTTCAGACACACACCCAGAAATAATACTTTACCAGCTATCTAAGCATCCTTCAGTCCGATCAGGTTGACAGTCAATATTAACCATCACACCGTGCATTGGGATTTGCTGTTGGCCTCCAGGCAGTTGAGGCCTAGCTGTGGCTTGATCAATGTGCTGTGTTTTCCTTGCCCTGATGCATTCCTGTGGTTCCTTCTTTCCACTGGACCTCAAAACTGCCCCATGAGAGGATCCGGTCCTCATCACTATAGAGGGTCCCCAAAATGATGGAAGTTTATTGAGAGTTCTCTGGTTTCACCTGGGGCTTGTCAAAACAAGGAGAGCATCTCATCTCTAGCAGCTAAAAGCTCATGACTATGTTAAACCCCAGATTTTCAGGCACCGTCGAAAGCCTTATGACTTGCTCTCAGAGGAGGCAAGGGTTTTCCTGCTGCTGGATGCCCACGTCCCTACCTAATGAAATTTGATGACACATGAGGCTAGGTAGAGATGCTTTTCTTTTCTGTCTGATATCTGGATATTTTCAGAACCTAGATAATTTTATCCTATTTATATCAAACATGCAGGTAACTCTAGACTTTTATATCTGTATTATTTCTGGGGAGGTATAATATGATTATGAATGACAGTAATTGACATTACATGCTTTAATTACATTTCCTTTGCCATGAATCAAAACCTTTTAGTTCAGTCCTACAGTGCTATTTCTAGATTTCTCTTTTACGTACGCTAATGCATTAGGCAGTAGGTACGACATAATTCATTTTTACAAAGTCTACATCCTGTAGATTAAATGAGAAAATGTGTGTAAAAGGCTCAACTTAACAGTTACATAATAGTTATTAATCCAAGAATGTTACCTAAATTTGCATGCATACTCTGTATTTTTTAGCCCCATTCTTCAAGGGGCTCTTTGAAGAATATTGCGCTTCTTAGATGATCATCATAAGCCAATGATTCTGAAAAGAGCCCCTTTTTCAAATGATCATGGGTAGCATAGTAATTACATCTCAGGATTCCTCCTTCTAGAGGTTTTAGGGGATCTGTGGAGGCTTAGACTTTTGTCCTTTTCCAAAAGGGAGGAGTACCCCAGATAGTCTCCTGCTGCCACCACCCGCCTGCCCCACTCCAGCAAAATAAAACAAACCCTTCATCTATCATCGGGAGCTAGCAGTCTCCTAGAGAGGACTTAACTAGGAAGGTCTGGGTATCAATTCCCCCAGGCATAACCCCACCCTTCATTTTTGGGTGCACCAAGTACCTTGCCTTGGAAAATGCACCTGAAACTGCAGGGCTCTTGAGCATCCTTAAGGACCTCTGCAGCCCTCAGAGAACACTCCGCACCTTGGTCTTGAGGGTCAGACAGAGCAGGAAGGAAGAGTCCCCTGTGGATTCTAGCCACAGTGCCTCCTTTCAAATGAGATTTTCCATAGGTCTGATTGTCAGCAAGACCGCTTTTGTCCCCCTTGCTCAGTCTCTCCCCACCCCTGAGGCAGGGTGACTTTGGCACAGGGTCCTGGAGGACAGACCACAGTGGTTGGCATCCTTGCTGAGCCCACTAAGATCGAGTATCTTGGGAACCAGTCCTGAGTCCCTACAGGACTACTCCACAGGGAGCAGATGAACTGGTCCCAGCACCTGAGCAATCCATTTAGCCCAGGGCCAGTGCTGCTCATCTCCCTGCCTTATCTGCAAGCAGAAACAGGTGTATGCTTTCAGGGTCTGCCTCCAAGGCAGGGCTTTGCATTAAAGTAGCCAACCAGCAAACCTAAAGGGCCAGAATGACAGTTACTCAAAAATGAGAAAGTTTTCTTCTTTAATGCACGCCTAAGATGACACACTTGTGCTTAGGAAAGTGTATGTAAATGCCTTCCTCTCCTAGGGGGAGAGCCTGTCCTAGCAGGTCAGATAACCTAAACTAGTAGTTAGATCTTCATGATCTTCATGAACTAACTACTGGTTTAGGTTATCTCACCTGCTAGGACAGGCTGTCCCCACAACAATTGAGAAAAAGCTTTGAGGGCACAGCAGGGCCACTCTGTGTCCAAGGTGGCCTGGGGGGGTCACCCAGCTACATCCACAACTTGCCTCTGCCTTTGCAGATACCCATGACCCTGAGTCTGTGAGTCAGCTAAGAAGGCTCAGATCCCCCCAGGGGAGACGCATTTCTTAGTAGCCCCCAGCATTGAGTACCCAGCCCAGCCTCCACCCCTACCCTGCTCTACAGGTAACTCAGATAACCTCATTGAGGTATATACCTCAAATGAGCAGAAACGAGCAGGCACTTCAGATTTCAGGTTGCCAAGAGGGAAGATGCAGAATCCTGCTCGCTTAGCAGCAGGTCTGTGAGTCTCAAGTGGCATCGTATTAAATTATATAGGCAGCCACTTGTTTGCAACTGACGCACTGAGCTGAGAGTTGTGCTGAGCAGGAGGCATTTTCTTCGGGAAGCATTTGAGAAGATCCTATAGCTTCACAGACCTCCAGTTGATCTGAAAGCAGAAGGGTGTGGGAAACCACAGGGAGGGGGTCAGCTCTGGGCGGAAATTGCCATGATCACCATGAAATCCTAGACCATGGGCTGTGGGGCACTTTGCTCTCAAGGTAGGTCAGAGCCTGAACAAGTTGCACATGCTGCGGTGGGAGTGATTCTTTGTTGGGGGCACCCTGGCCGGCTCCCAGCCCCTCTCTGGGGTTTGGGTTTCTGAGATGGTGAGTGCTCTTCCTCTTGCCTCTGAAGGGTTTTTATATCATCCTGGCCTGCCGTATTGTGGCTCTGTTGTTAGAGGTAGCTATGGGGGGATGGGGGTGGGTGTCTGATATTTAGGGGTAGGAGGGAAGGGGTGAAGGACTTATGGAAGAAAAGATCTACCTAATTTTACTGCTTGCTGTCCTGTGCTCCTATGTAATGGTAAATATAATCAGGGATTCTGAAACAATACAAAGAAGCTTTGGGCCTTTGTGAGCTATGAGCCTGCTACTTGCTTTTCCTGAGACGTGACAGCCAGCTCTACTCCATAGCTGGAGCAGAGAGGGTGTTGTCATTCTCATTAGTGACAGTGATAGGAAAAGTACAAGTATCTTACTTTAAGAGCACCTAATCTGTAATGGCTAATAGACCCTTCCAATTCTCCCATATAGTTTGGAATACATTAAAACAGAAACTGAGATGGGTTTTATTGATGCACATACAAGTTCTTGGCAAGATTTTCCATTCAGCTTCCACCCATAGGTTAAACATGGTTTTGAAAATTCACGTTTGGGTTGATGGCTGAGCTGAAACGCCTCCCTGTAGATTTTGACAGGTTAAAGGTTATATCAGTTTGGGCTCCTTGATCGGGTTCTAAAACACACATAATTAATAAAGGAACAAAAAGGGTGACCCTGAGCAACCTTCAGCCACAGGGGAGCCCAAGGAACGGCCATGGTGAGCGAGTCCTCTTGGTTCCCCTGAAGACATATAGGGGTGGGGGGGACACAGCTTCTCCCTGGGGTCTGTTGTGCTGTCATCACAGATTAGCAGCCCCTTCCTAACGGATGAATGTATAGACCACAAATCCATCCTTGGCTCCCTCCAGGAAGGCATTTGTATTGAAGGTCACAACCAGAGAAGACACTAACTTGTGGGGAAAGCAGGAGACTTTGAGAGATCCAGAGGTCACAAGCAACCCCTGGAAGCTCCTCAGTAGAACCGGGGTTTGCCCTTAGATCCAGGAAGTGGGCGGAGCAGATACTAAGGGAAGAAGGTGGTGAGAGGACCATGGGCTGCTACTCATGGAAAAGAGCCCTTTCACTGTTTCACCTACATTTCAGTGGAGACCAATGGAGATGGACATTTTCTCTAATATTGACTAAATAGTATAAATTTTTTCTTTACACAAATTGCCACTTAATGTAATTTGTTGACTCTCCTAAGGGGCTTTGATAAACTTTCATTATGGATTTTGACAGTAAAGTCATTATATATTAAATATAGTAATCCATGCCTGCTATGTTAGTTGAATACTTTTTTCAAACGGACGTTACTCTGAATCTGAAAAGCTTCTTGCCCTGATCTGCCTCCTTATGTTATAAAACAAACCTGACTTCTGCTTTACCCCCACAATCCAGTTCTAAAGTATCATTAAAAAAAAAAAAAAAGAAGAAGAACTTCTGACTATGGAAAACTAACAAATACAAATGCAGAAAGAATAGTGTAATACACCCCCAGATGCACCCAGCAGCAAATGACCATCAATGCATGGCCCATCTTTGCTTCACTCACACTTCCCATCTGACTCTCTGCCCCTACTAGATGATTATTCTGAAGTGGTTACCAGATATATCATTTTAGCATATGTATTTATAGCTCTTAAAAATAAGGATCCTTTTTTAAAAACACAACTATATTACATGTAGAAAAATTAATAATTCCTTAATATGTTCAGCTATTGAGTCTCATAATTATTTTGATTTTTCATCAGGCATGAGTCACCATGCCCAACTTATTTTATTATTTTCTGATTATTGTTATTTATTATTTTTCTGGTTTGTTAGAATCAAGATTGAAATAAGGCCCATGCATTGCAGCTGGTGGACATCCTGTCATGTCTCTTTTATTTCTGGAAATGTATTTATTAAATAAACCTGTAGAGTTTTCTACAATCTAGACTTTGCTACTGTATCTTGATGGTGTCATTTAACATGTTCCTCTGCTTCTTGCGTTTCCCAAAAACTGATGGGTAGATCTAGAACGGATGGCGATGTGTCACTTCAGGGAGGATGGGGAAGCATTACTTCTGGTTGTCTCTCTTTTTCTGATGTTAGGAGCCATCGATGATCATTGCCTAATTAATCCATTAGGGATTTCCAAGTGGTGATACTCTCATTCATGCATTCCATCATTATTTATTAGCTGAAATACTTTGTAAACATTTCCTCATTAAGTATTTGACTAGCCGGAGATACATTTCGATTTAGAAAGATAGGATAAATGTTAGATTATTTCTCTTTATTTACCAGTTTTCAAAATGAGCGGGATTCCTAGCATCCTCCAGAGGTAACTAATGATGGGTTATATATTGTTTTTCTAGTGTCATTATTAACTCTTGGATTTAAATATTTTTGATGTGTTTTGGTCCATTGCTGATAACCTTATTAATGCTCAAATTTTCTGTCTTTGGCCAGTGGAAGCCTCCTTGATACAACCCTCTCTAGTAGAAATCTAGAGCTTGCTGGTTTCTGGCACTAATCTATAGCTTATTGGTTTCTGGTTCCAGGCTATTCTCATATATTTTCTGCTCTGTATGTTTTTAGATCCAAAATCAGCCATTTTTCCAAGGAGCTCTGATGGCTTTTAGTGGATAATAGCATTCATGTTTATTTAGAGACCACAGTCCAGGTGCTGTGAGAATTGAGCACCATTTTTTTCTGCTTCTTGCCACCTCTGAAACGTCACCTCAACACGATTTCCACTGTCAGCACCACCACCCATTGCAGCCCTCAGGCCACCACACCATCTTCCTCTTTCCTCAAGCGTCCAGCTTCCAGACTCCATAACACCCATAAAACATTCCTTCTCCAACCTGCCTGGGTACTTTGACCATGCCACTTGTTCCAAATGTCCTTCAATGTCATGAAACATTATGTGGGCCTTTTCTAGTCCCTCTTTTACCCCGCCGTCTCTTTGAAACCCAAGACGAGATAGTTGATAACTTCTTAAAGTCTCCTTCAGCTTTGTTTTTGAGCTCTGCTGGCTTGCCAAGTCATTCTTATTTCACTAGGTCATCACTGAGCAGTCCTTCCTTCCCTCCCAGTATGTATGCGTTGTTGGCATGTACTGAGAAAAGGTAGGGGAAGGGTGAACCAAGAGAGGATGCTTACGAAGGCGTGCGCTACTGTGCTGGGCATTTCACGGGTGCTGTGTCATCTAAGCTTCATTATAAACCTGTGAGCTAAGTATCATGATTCCCATTTTAGAGGGGGGATCAAGTTAAATAATAGGCAGAGCTGGGATTAATCCAAGATCTACCTTTCTCCAGAGCCCAGGCTAACTTAAACTGTATCATCAGGGTGGTATATATCCTATGAAGACTTCTGCTTGAATGGATCCATTAGGGAACCTGTTCCCAGCCATCCTACAAACTTGTAAAACTCTGCTTGTATCTTGTGGCTCCCCATTGCTTTCAGGATTAAACTCCTACTTGGTGTGTTCTGGCTTGTATGGCCTTGACTTAACCCTGTATCAATACTCCACAGTTGCATTACCCTCCAGCCAGCCTTCCCCAAAATGTTCCTTATTCTCATGTCTCCAGTCTTTTTGTATGTCTTTCTCCCTGTTCACCTGGTGAGCTCCTAATCCCCTTTAAGAAGCAACTGAAGCATGTTTTCCCTCATGAGGCCCTCCCTGATTTCCACTTTCAGATGACCTAACTGATACCCCCCGGGGTCCCATAGAGTACTGTGCTGTACTCTGGGGCTGATTCTTTCTCATCCCTTTTACCCCAAGACATAGCACAGGGCCTGACCTGGGAACACTGGTCACTGGTGTTGTTAAATGCATATTTAAATGAATGAGCCTGTACCAGCTACCCAACACTTGCTCACATGGGTAAAATGTTATCTTCTTTGAAATGGTTTTTACAGTTTCTTATGGCCTTTGCCACTTTATGCTTATATTGTGCATGTTTATTTTTGTCTACAAGCTAAATTATGCCCTAGGCCTAGAAGATGCAACTGGAATGAGGCTCCCAACGCATTGCCTTGCACGTAGTCAAGACTCAATAATTATCCATTGAATCGAATCAAATGGAAGGTTGTACAAAAGGAAGCTATAGTGGAAGTGTCAGGCATGCAATCAGCAGAACGTCAGACAGGCAGTTACAGCATCTTCGACTTACTACAATTTCTTTTAATAGGTTCTCTGTACAGATTTGCTGTCAACATGAATTGTTGGTTTAGAAAAAAAAATCAGGGGTGCTGCCATGGCTCTTGTGCTGCACAGTGACTGGCAACGTTTTGCCATTTCCAATGAAGTAGTCCACAGATTTCCAGTTGCCGGCAGGGTTGGTCATTCATGCTGAAGAGGCCTAAGTTATAAGCAAAAATTCTTCACAGTAAATGTCCTGAACCCCTACTCTCAGAACCAGCACACGTTCACCCTCTCTGCTTCCTCCCTTGTTGCCTCAGTTCCTCTGCCTTCCCCATTCCAGCTTCTCTTCTTAAAGCCCAGACCCTCTGATGATTAACGCCCTGTCTCTGGTGTAGAAGGGAGGTCTGTGTATTTGGATGTGGGACTCCACTGGAAGGGGAAGACTGCTCAGGGCCAGTGCTGACAGACCACTCATCCATTCGGAAAGTATGTATTTAGCACGTATTGTGTGTCAGGAGCTGGCAGGACAGTGGTGCGCAAAGCCTCAGTCCTCTTGGACCACTCAAAATAGTGTGGGAGACAGGTGTTCTTCAGATATGCACACAGATGCACAATTGCAAACTCTGGTGAGTGAGATAGAAGAGCAGAGATCTGTCCACAAAAGGGTCTGGCACTGCCTTTGCCATGAAGCCCTCCCGGCAGTGTGACGCTCACCTGGAGGTGCTCCTTCCTCACTGGAGCTAGGCCTGCGTCGGCCCTCAGCCCACCGAGACTGGGGGCATGTGTCACTGCGAGCTCCTGGCGCCAGGGTTCTTTCTTTCCTACAATAGTGTATGGCATACAGTAGGTGCTCAATTATTGTGTAAGACTGGGAGGAAGGGAATGAGCACATTTTACATGTCCTTATTCCATCAGATGAAGGGGTCACCGGCTTCCCCCAGTGCTGTGATCATGGTTGTATTAATATGGTGCACAAGCTCCAAAACTTCAGCTCAGTTCCCATGAAGGTGTCTCTTCCCAGAAGAGTTGTGAAGCATGAAGTAATGAATAGAGAGTCCTCGGCACAGGGCCTGGCCCCAGGCGTCCTTCCAGGACAGTGTCCTACCCTACTGAGAGTGAGCTGCCCAGCCAGCATGGCCTGTATTTCTCAGACCAGACTGAGTCAGGCCAGGAACAGGACTCATGTCCTGATCATCTCAGCATGGGCTTCCATAGAGTCAGGACTGAGGAAATGTCTATTTTTGCATGACACTGGCCTAGTGTCATATATAAAGAACAGGATTCTGCAACCTGCTCATTCTTGGTTGCTTCTTCCTTGGAGGAAAAGAGCATGTTGTGTTCCCAGATTTGCTCCTAAAAATATACTCCCTTAACTCCCAGCCAGTCTCCTGTGATTTCTCTCCTGGGGAAAGGGGAGAAAACTCTGGCCCCCCAGCTCTCTGGGTGGGCACAGCAGATGCTTGTGCACCCCACACTGTACCCCCTGTGTCAGCCGCACTGTGGGAGACTGTGGTCTACACAGCAGGGTGCCAGCTTCTCACACCTCCGCTTTTCTGTCTCAAGGCTCTAGCTTCTGAAGCCCACTCAGCCTGTACTCAGCACAGCCTGGAAGTGTGACGAGACAGAGCTCCCTGGGGGCAACCTCAACTAATAGGAAAGTCTCCTTGAGACACTTTTTGCAGTTTCTCAGAGAGCCCCAGTAGGGAGTAAGCCCCAGTTATACAGGTGACCAGCGGAGAAACCCACCTTTATTGCCTCTTTTTGGGTCTATCATATTGTCTTTGTTCTTCTTTCCTTTCCTGGGATTTCTTTCCTGCTTTCACGCAACTCCAAACTAAGACATTGGAGAAAGGAGACAACTCATTGTTAGAATCATCCTCTAGGGATGTTTTCGGGGAAGTTACTGAAGTTTTCTGGATGTTGGCTTCCTTATCCGTGAAAGAGAAAGAATATAGCCTGTGCCAGCTGGGCATGGTGGCTTCAGCCTGTAATCCAAGCACTATTGAGCCCAGGAGTTCGAGACCAGCCTGGGAAACATGGTGAAACCCTGTTTCCACAAAAAAATACAAACATTAGCTGGGCATGGTGGAATATGCCTGTAGTCCCAGCTACTCAGGAGGCTGAGGTGGGAAGATCACTTAAGCCCAGAAGGTCAAGGCTGCAGTGAGCTGTGATCACACCACTGCATGCCAGCTTGGGTAACAGAGAGAGACCCTGTCTCCAAAAATAAAAAGAAGAAGAAAGAATATAGTCTGTGCCATAACTCTCATCTAGGACTGTACACGAGTTCTCAGAGGCCCCACATTCCTTGATGGTCTGCCTGTGAGCACCCACTCACCCCTTGTAGCTGGGAAATGACTCAACTGTCCCCTTCCAAAAACTGGAAACTAGGTAAACATCCAATAGTCACAGAATGGTTATGCACGGTGTGTACCTTCAGTAGAAATTGAGAAGCCACTTAAAGTGATGTTTCTGATGGCATATAGAAATATAGCAAGATTATATGACCTGAAAAAAGCAGGCTATAGAACTACAAGTATCCAGTATGTTTTAAAACTATGGATAAAACAGACACGCTTGTGAGAAAATATGACATGTTAGAGTTTAACTCTAAGCAATGGGATTATTTTCTCCTTTTAAAAATATTTTCCAAGTTATCTTGAAGAACATGTTTTTCTTTTATAGTCAGAAAAAATCCACCATTATTAAAACAAACAAAAATACTGCTCAAATATCACCTCCTTTTTAATCTGGCCTTGCAGGAGCTGAGCCTCCATAGAATGACCAGGCAACCCCTAGGGCTTAGCTTATGCAAGATTATTGTCCATTAAACTTTCTCCAGGCTTTACGTGGGAATACAGAAGTGACTGTGTTCCCATGCCTTCACAACAAATGAAGTTTGCAAAAAATGGCGTGATATGTAGTTTTGGGCCTTTTTAGAGATAGGCATTGTGTTTAGGGTGTATTTCCTCTGCCTAACCTAATGGATGAAACATTTTCATATAAAAGCAGAAGTTGCTACATAAAACTGGGACAACATAGTGTTAAGGATGCGAGCTCTGGAGCCAGCTGGCTCAGGGTCAAACTTGGGCTCCACTTTCTAGCTGTGTGGCCTTGGTCAGATGATATAACCTCCCTGGGCCTCATTTTCCTCATCTGTAAAATGATGATAATAATAGTACCTACTCATTGGATTGTTGCAAAGATTACATGAGTTAATACATGTAAAAAAAAGTGTCATATCGATGCACCTGATACAAGGGACGTACAATGTGTGTGCACTCTCACCATCATTATCAGTCACAGGAGAGAGTTTCCACAAACAGTGCTCTCAGGGTAAACCACCGACTCTTCAGACAAAACCCAGAATTGACCCACCAGTGACTCGATCCAACCAGAACACAGCATGTCTGTTTGCTTCCTAGCCCCACCAAGAGCTGTCTCCAGGGAGGCTTAGGAATTCAGTGGACTAGTAGTGGATGTGGCACTTTTTAAGCAGCATTGAGCCATGGCGAAAATGAATGACTAGCTGTTCGGGACTTATAAATAAGGAGGATATAGACACGAAGGTGAAAGGGCCACAGAGAACGAGATGAAGAGAGGAAACTCAGGTGATGTGCGAGTGAAGATGAAGGCCAGTGAGGTGACAAGGCTGCACCAGGTGCCTCTTGCGCCCGAGTGGCGTTTGCCTAGGGCCCTGCTGACAGCCTATGACTCCAAAATGCCCCCCCTATTGCTGCCTCCATCCTGGAAGAGCACGCTGCTCTCAGGACTTGGTTCTGAACTGTGTGAGCGCCCTCATATTGCATTGCAGTTTATGGGGATGCAGTGTCCCCCCCTCCCCCACATTAAAACATCCTCCAGGTACTTAGTAAGTGCTTCTCAGGTGCCTGGCACTGTGCTGGGTTCTGAGGGCCACTAAGTGGCTGCCCTTCAGGAACCAACCAGCTCCGGAAGGCAGGTACATGTCTTTGTATTCATAGCTCCTGGCCCATCTCCTGGCACCAGAGATGCCCATACATGCTTATGAATCAGTGAGATAAGTAATACCAGCTCCACCCTGGCTGTCCTTGGTTTAGGTGGCTTATTGTATGTACTTTTCATATGTAATTAGCCAGCTTACCAGGTCAAGTTCTGTGTTCTCCCCAAGGCCATTACAAATGCTTAGGGCACGTGGCCACACACACATGCACACCCATGCCAAAAGGCATGGCACTTCTGCTCTAAGTAGGAGCAGACTTTCAAACCAAGGAAATGGTTCTGGTTCTCAATTTAAAATGATAACAGGGAATGGCATGGCAAAAGACAAACAACAGTGATGAATATTGCCCCCTGGGCCTTCTGTGCCTGTTTTGTGTTTAAATTTAACTCCCATGGCTTCCTTGAGACTTCAGCCAATGTTTCACCTCCAATTGTTTGACCGCCGGAAGCCAGCCAATGGCGCTTCCATATCCTTCAGTGCCTGTGAGCAATTGGAGGGCAGCCGTGTCACGTGGTTGGCTGAACAGTGAATAAATGCCTAGGGGCCATTTGCTTGGCAGACTTCCAACTCTGCAAAGCCTATGAAACTGAACAAAACAAAGATGGGTGGAAACTGCAGGACCTGGGACTGTAGATCCTGCTGTTAGCTCCCATCACCACACCAGCCTCTAAGTTCCCTTTTTTGGCTGTGCTCCAAGGGCTGTATGTCAACCTTGGTGACTGAACAGCTGTGTCAAGTATGAGAGTTTGGTGAGACCCCAACAGTCTGCTAGGGCTACCGAGAGCTGGCGCCCATGTTTACCTGAAGCCACATATTATGACCGCTGAAATAAGTATCCTTTTTGTTAAAAGTAATAAAATTTCTCTTGTTTAAGGGACTGGGTTGTGGGGGCGGGGTACGAATTTTGCATTTTCCTTTGGCAATCTCACATGGAAAAAAAAAAAAGTGAATTCACATGTTGTAGGGAGGGGGTGAGTATTAAGAACAGAACTTGTTCCCTTAACAGAAAAAGCTATTGTAGTCAGAATACTCACCCTCCCAAAGAGGTCCATGCCCTATTCCGTAGAATCTGTAAATATGTTACCTTATGTGGCAAAGAGGAATTTCAGTTGCTAATCAGCTGATCCTAAAATAGGGAGATTGGCCTGGATTATCCAGGTGGGCTCAATAATCACAAGCAACTTAGAAGAGGAGATTAGTGTATGCAGTGAGAGGGATTTGACTGTCGCCCCCACTGCTGGCTTTGAGATGGAGGAAGGCGACCACAGACCAAGGAATGAGGGCAGCCTCTAGATGCTAGAAAAGGAAAGAAAATGGATGACTCCCTTAGCCAGTAGAAAGGAACACAGCCCTGCTGACCCCTTGACTTTAGCCCAGTGAGACCCATTTGGTCTTCTAACCTACAGTTCTACAAGGATAATAAATTTGCATTGTTTTAAGCCACGAAGTTTTTGCTACTGTGGCAGTAGAGAACTAATACAAAAGCCCATAGTATAAAGACCTCCATAGGGCACCATGGATAGAGGCAATTCCACAGAAAAATCATTGAGGAGACCACCAAACTTTCAGCGACACTTGTACTAGTGGGACAGATCCCTTCTTAATAAAGTAGAAATGACTCTACCAGGCATCCCTAAGTTAGGAGGAAGCTCTGTCTTCTCCTCACTTTTCTCATCTCAGCCCCGGAAATAACAACAACTTTGAATTCAGTTGAGAATGAGTACAGCTTGTGCTGTAGTGATCTTCGGGCTTTGCCTCCTGTCCAAATGCTTCTACCTACAGAGCTCAGTCGGATAAATGACCACTACCTCTTTGGTGATGGGAGGAAACATTTGTGTCTCATAAAATCATGGATTTCCAACCCCCTTCATGAACACTATATATTTTCAGGATAGTTTTAGATTTACAAAAAAGTTGCACAGGTAACACAGAGTTTTTGTATATCCCACACCCAGATCTCCCTCTTATTAACATCTTACATTAGTATGGTACATTTCTTAAAACTAATGGACAGTAGTGATACATTACTAACAGTTATTGATATATTGTTACTTTTATTATATTACTAGTATTATTGATAGTACTATATTATGTCTAAATCCATAGTTTATTCAGATTTCTTTAGCTTGGACTTAACGTACTCTATCTGTTCCACATTACGTTTTGTCTTCATGTCTCCTTAGGCCTCTCTTGGCTGTGACAGTTTCTCAGACTTTGTTTTATGACTGACAGTTTTGAGAAGTACTGGTCAAGTATTTTTTAGGGTGTCCTCCTGTTGGAATTTGATTATTTTTTCATGCTTAGGCTATGGTTATGGGTTTCTGGAAGGAAGGTCCCAGAGGTAAAGTGGCATTTTTCATCACATCATACCAAGGGTACCTAACATCAACATGGTTTATGACTGTGGATGCTGGTCTTGTTCACCTGGATGAGGTGGTGTTTGTCACATTTCTCCACTGTAAAGGCATACTTTTTCTCCTTCCTATAGAGTACTCTTTGGAAGGAAGTCACTAGATGCAGTCCACACATAAAGAATGGGGAATTATGCTCCATTCTTTCAGAACAGAGGATCTATGTAAATTTGAAATTCTGCATAGATTAGTCTCTTCTCATCCATGTGTTAATTTATTCAATTATTTATATCAGTATGGATTCACAGATATTTATTTTACACCTTAGATTATTATAATCCAATACTACTTTATTTTGTTATTCAAATTGTTCCAACTTCGGCCAGCTCTTTCAATCAGCTCTAGTGGGCCTTTGATATCCCTCTTCCCGCCCCCTCCAGCCCCCCCCTAAGTACTTACTTCCTTTCTGGCTCCAAGTTTATCTCGTATATTTTCTCAGCAGTCCTAGAATCAGCCATTTTCCAAGGAGTCCTGGTTACTTTTATTGGAGAATAGGACTAGAAAGGAACATTTGGGCTCTATGTACATTCATTGTTACGTGAGTATTGATGCATCTAGGTCCTCTCAGTTAACACAGTAAGGAAATATATGTGTGTGCACTAATTTATGTAAATAGAGATATATGCACATATCTTGTAACCATCTATATCCATATTAAGGTAAACATAAGTTCATACTGATGTCTCTAACTCCAGTGCTTTACTACATGGACCATCCTAGCTTTCTCCCCTTGTTTATCTGTAACCTCCCACTCCAGTGAGAAACCTGGCTCCTACCATCCACCATCCATTTACTTAATCGTTCAATTCCAGTATACACGTATAGCAGTATCAGCATTGTTAATCCATACCCTATGGGAACAACTTTATCAACTAGAGTGCAGTGCTTAGGTACAGTTCCTTTTGCCCTTGGTCTTAAAGAATCATCTCATTTCCAAAGATACTTAAGTTAGTACCATTCCCATCACCCCTTTCATTGAGATCATCTCATACATTTGTAATACAGTTAGATTCTATTGTCACAATCTGCATTCTATCCTTGGGTCCTCTAACCTTCTAAATGATTTTTTAATTTGCTTACATTAAGGTTTACTCCTTGCTATGATTTGAATATTTGTCCCCCTCTGAAACTTATGCTCAAACTTAATCCCCAGTGTGGTAGTACTGAAAGGTGGGGCCTTTAAGAGGTGATTGAATCATAAGAGCCATACCTGGATTAATACAGTGGTCTCCAACCTTTTTGGCACCAGGGACCAATTTCATGGAAGACAATATTTCCATGGATACGGGGTTGGGTAGGGGGTAGTTTTGGGATGAAACTGTTCCACCTCAGATAGGCATTAGATTCTCATAAGGAGCACACAACCTAGATCACTTGCATGCACAGTTCACAGTAGGGTTCACGTTCCTATGAGGATCGAATGCTGCCACTGATCTGACAGGAGGCAGAGCTCAGGTGGTAATACTCACTCACCCACTGCTCACCTCCTAGTTCCTAACAGCCCATGGACCAGTACTGGTCCATGTTCTAGTTCACAGCCTGGGGGGTTGGGGGCCCCTAGATTAATCCATTAATGGATTAATGAGTTATCATGGAGTGGGACTGGTGGCTTTAATAAGAAGAGGAAGAGATATGTGAGCTGGCACACTCAGCCCCTTTGCCATGTGCTGCCTCAGGACCCTGCAGAGAGTCCCCGCCAGCACAAAGGCCCTCTTTGGATGTGGTCCCTCAACGCCTCCATAACTGTAAGAAATAAATTTTTTTCTTTATAAATTACACAGTTTCAGACATTCTGTTATAAGCAATGGAAAATGGACTAAGACATTCCTTATGCTATAAATACCATGTGTCTGCCATTATAGTATCATACAGACCACTTTCACTGCCTTAAAAATCTTCTGTGCTTTGCCTATTCAACATTTTCCTCCACTTATCTTTTTACTTTCTCTAGTTTCACCTTTTCCAGAATGTCATATAATTAGAATTATACAGTATGTAGCCTTTTTAGACCAACCTCCTTGACTTAGGAATATGCATTTAAGGTTCTTTCATGTCTCTTCATGGCTTTATAGCTCATTTCTTTTTATCACTAAATAATATTTTCATATAGATGTACTACAGTTTATCTACTTACCTATTAGAGGATATCTTGGTTGCTTACAGTTTTGGGTGATTATGAATAAAGCTGCTATAAATATTCACATCCAGGGGTTTGGGTGAACATGTTTTCAGATCAGTCGGGTAAATACCTAGGAGCCTGACTGCTGGATTATATGGTAAAATTATAGTTTTGTAAGAAAACACCAAACTGTCTTCCAAAATGGCTCTACTATTTTGCTTTCCCACCAGCAATAAATGAAAGTTCCTGGTGCTCCACATCCCTTGCCAGTGTTTAGTGTTGTCAGTTTTTTGCATTTTAACCATTCTAATTGTTGTCTAGTGATATCTCATTGGTGTTTTCTCATTCCCTAATCACAAATGATAATGAACATCTTCTCATATGCCTCTTTGCTATATGTACATCTTCTCTGGTGACATGCTTATTCAGATCTTTTGCCCATTTTGTAGTTGGGTCATTTGTTTTCTAGTTCAGTTTTAAGAATTATTTGCATATTTTGCATACAAGTCTTATCAGATAGGTTACTTTGCAAATATTTTCTCTCATCTATGCTTATCTATCTTTTCATTCTCTCAACAGTATATTTTATAGAGTAGAAATATTAATAAAGCCCAACTCACCAATTTTTCTTTTATTGATTGTCCTTTGGGTGTTGTATCTAAAAACTCATTATCAAACTGTAGGTCACACAGATTTCCTCCTATTTTTTTTTTCTAGAATTTTTATAGTATTGTGTTTTAACATAGATCTGTGATCATTTTAACACATAGTCTTGAAGTATAGTAGTGTTCATCCTCCAGCTTTGTTATTCTTCCATATTTTGTTGCCTACTCTAGGTCTCTTGCCTTTTTGTGTAAACTTTAGAATCAGTTTGACAATATCCACAAAATAGCTTTCTGTGATTTTAACTGAGATTAACAATGAATCTATAGGTGAACTTGGAAAGAACTGACATCTTAAGTTTTCCAGCCCATGAAGACTGAATATCTCTTCCTTTATTTAGATTTTTATTTCTTTCATCTGGGTTTTATCATCTTCTGCATATCAGAAAATATATATTGTGCCCATCTTTTTAGATGTACACCCAAGTATTGCATTTTTGTAATGCTATAAATGATACTGTGTTTTTAATTTTAAATTTCAACCATTCATTGCTAGTATATAAGAAGCAACTGACTTTTGTATATTAGCCTTGTATCCTGCAACCTTGCTAGAATTGCTTATTCTAGGAGTTTTGGGGAGTGGGGAGCATTGGGTTTTGTTTTTATGGTTGATTCTTTAGAAATATCACCTGCAAACAAAGTTTCTTCCTTCCCAATCTGTATACCTTTTATTTTCTTCTCTTGTGTTACTGTACTAGCTGAGACTTCTAGTATAATTTTGAAAAGGCATGGTGAGAAGAGACAACCTTGACTTGTGCCCATTTTTAGGGGCAAAGCATCCAGTTTCTCACCATGAAGTATGATGTTAGCTGTAGGTTTTTTAAATAGTTGTCGTTGTTGTAGATGTTCTTTCAGATTGATTTTTTATATAGAGAAACATTGCTGGGACTTGCTGACCAGACAATATAGTTGTCTTTAGCCGCCAAGAGCTTCTTTATAGTCCCTTGTACCATTTAGAAATGAAGGGAGCTTTAGTAACTTTCAAGAGGACTAGAAATTAATAATCAAAGTTCTGGTAAGGATTGAGAGCAGCCTGAACATCTCACTGGGGCCTACTGGCACTGAAGGAGAAAGAACATCCTGGCTCTTTTCTTGCCCTCTCTCAGAATGATTTTTTGCAAGTACAGATATAGGAAGCGTGATTCAGGGAGTATGGAGAATAGATGAATTCAAGAACCTAACACTCTGAACCCCTGCCCTACTTATCTGCTGTTCCATTCCTCGCCCCCTTCCACTGTGCACACTTACATTCCTTGTGTTCAGACATAATCACTACTCCTTCGACACCTGCCGTTTTTCCATATCTTGCTATTTTACACAAGATGTGCCTTTTGTAGTGCACCTGTGTTGGTTGAAAATTTACATTTTCAAGGTCCAGTTCAAATGTTCCCTTTTCTAGGACTCCTTCCCAATCTTCTCCATCCAAAGTTAGCCTTGTTCTACATGAGCCCCTGTGGCTCTCTCTTTACATCTCTATCACCCCTGAGTGTTAGCACCATGGCATTGCATCTGTGGGCCTACATTTCCCCACCACCTTGAGCAGACTGAGGCAGGCCTGTCAAATCCCCAAACCTGTATCCCAGTGCTGGCATGGGGGCTGCTGCAGAGGAGGCGCCCAGTAATGCTTATTGGTCGAATGAATGAAATTACTGGCCTTGCATATGTAGAGACCTCTGTCTATTCTTCTCTCTCTGTTTGCTTTCCCCCTGGTATTCTTTGAGTCCTTAGACGTATTCTAGAGTATAAGAGATGCCATAGCTTTTCTTTTCCTCATGGACAAAAATCAGGGGAAATTACCATTCATTGCAGACCTACTCTATTCACCCATTGATTTTAGAATCCTGGCATCCCCATGTTATCAGTTAGGGAGTTTGGGCTCTGAGGCCCAGAAAAATACCTCTTGTAAGGTATTCAAACAATAAGAGAATTTATTGTATCTCCTGTAACAAGACATACAGAACTTGCGTGGTTCCAGGGGTTGTGGCTTAATAGTATCAAGAAGCAGCCCATCTTCCTGTATTTCTTTCCTGCCAGCCTCAACACAGTAGCTTTCTCCTTGAGCTTACTCACTGCATGGCTACAAAATGGCTGCAACATATGCAGGTATAACATCTTGACACAATAATGATAATAATGATTACAAGGAGAAGGTTGCCTTCTCTTTCCTTGGGCCTCTCTTTAAAATGAAGGAAAGTGATTCCAGAAGCTTCTAGAAATTTTCTCTCACAGCTCATTAACCAGCATTGACATGATGATGCTTGAGCCAACCACTGCTACAGGGATCAAGATCATCATGATACGTTTAAACCAACAGGGGCTTTACCTGGAGGCACAGGAAGGAGGGGTGTATACTGGAACAAAATGAGGGTTCTTTCAGCAGGAAAAACAGGTTAATGTTGGGGAGCAAACCAGCAGTGTCAGCCACACCCTTGTTGTGGACACAAGTGTTTTATACCAAATTTCAGGGAGGTTAACTTACTTATGTAAGGTTCCACAGTTGATAAAAATAGAAGTCGGGTTCAGATCCACACGCCAAAGCCTGTCTAGGTACTTTTTTCTGTGCATGTGGACCCGGAGTCAGACCACATATCCCTGGAAACAAAAGTCCTCTTTCTCACGGTGAGCTCTTTAGGGGTTCAGGCAATCTCCCTGCTTTCCCTAGCCTGAACTTCAGCTGGGCGTTTGATCTGTGTATTAAGTTATGATTTAATGGTGCACGAGATTTGGACCTAGTTTTAGATTGTTAGAGGAGGTTCAGGGGATAAACTCCGATTCCCATTCTGTGCTGAGAAAATTCAGTTGCAGTTCTTTCTCTTTCAGTGTGTGAGGATTGGCAAGGGGCTTCTGCTGGTCCTGCTTTGGTTTCATACAAACAAAACCTCCAAAGCAGGAGGGCTGTTTTGGGAAAGTGGCCACTAACAGGGCCCCATGGGGCAGGGGCCAGGCCTGCACTGGGCAGTTTGCATATTCACTTTTACAAACAGTTGGCTCAAAGTCAGCAGTTAATGGAAAGGGGATGATGTTCCTGTACCAAATCGTTTCCTGAAAAAAACATTTCCAATTGCAAACATATCTTGGCCTTTCTTCTTGGATTTGTTATGTCTCTGTGAGTGAATTAAAGAGGCAGGGCAGAGGGGAATGTTTCTGACTGGGGATTTTTCATCTGAAAACGTTTTTAACAATGATCTATGCAGAAAAGGAGATCCTGTTCAGACCCACCTTTCAGAGTCTCGGCTTCAAATATTGAGTTTCTAATCACATTTTAGAGATGTTTGAATACCTCTCTATTTACAAATTGGCTCCCTTTGGCTATATAACAAGTCTTGGGACAGATGTGTCTTTTCTTCCCTTACAAAATGTAAGCTGGAAATGCTGCCCCAGAAATGTGCATGCATGCACACGCACAAGTGCACACCCACAGTCAGGCTAAAATGCACATGTATTTTGTTTTTCTGGGAAAAAGGTAAAATCCCTTGCATCCAATACTCTACTTTGGCAAATTCTGCCTCAACTCAAAACCTGTGCAGTTGAAGGGTGGTCTTGCCAGTTTGGATTATATGTTCAACAAATATTTCTTGAGTGCTTACAATGCTTGAGGTGTTGTTTTAAGTAATAATAATAATAGTAGCATATATTTACCTATCTCTTAGCAGCTGCCAGGCATGCTTCTGGGTATTTTGCAGATATTAACTCATTTAATCTTCTCAGCAACCCTAGGAGGTAGGCAATATTGCTATCACTCTCATTTTGCAGATAAGGAATCTAAGGCTTGAGAGGTTGATGAACTTGCCCAAGGCCACAAAGCTGGTGAGTGGTGGAGTCTGGATGTGCATGTAGACATCCTGGCTTCTAACCACTGTACCATCTGGCCTCTTTGGGGATCTAATAGTGAACAAGAGAGAAATAGTGCCAGTCCTTACAAAACTTACATTCTGGTCAGGGAGAGAGTTAACAAACATATAAATTATTATTTCAGATCATGATGAGAAAATAAAACACGAGAGGGAGGGGGGAGTGTTAATCAGAGTCTGATAGGTCATAGATAGGAGTTGAGGTTTTATTCTGAGTATGATGGGAAGTCACAGGAAAGCTTGAAGTAGGAGAATGTATGATCCTATTTACGTCTTAATAAGACATTCTGCCTGCGCTGTGAGAAGTAGGTGAGAGTTGGGGAAATGCAAGCAAAGCAGCAGACCAGTTAGCAGGTGGTTCTGATAGTCCAGGCAAAAGATAACGGTGGCTCAAGTCAGGATGGTGGAGCAGGGAGATGGTGGGAAGTGTTTGGAATTGAGTCCTGGTTTGGAGGCGGAGCCCACAAAACTTGCTGGTGTTTCATATGGATGTAAAAAGTGAGGAAAATGAGAACTTAAGGATTCCTCGGAGCTTGGCATGAACCATGGTGTAAACAGTGGTGCCATCTACTGAGGAGGATAAGAATAAAGGAAGAATGGGTACGTTTTAGTGCTGGTATAGTGGGTGTGAGGGTGTTGAGAATCTCAAGTTCTGTGTGGATGTGTACATTTGAGAACTCTATTAATAGCCTTAAGTAGAGACATGGAGCATGTGGTTAGATTCATAAGCTTGGAGCTGAGAGTCAGACCCAGGCTGGAGATTTAAATGTGGACATGGACATTAGTTGAATGGGATGACTTAGGACGTTTTCCACTTAATCTTTTTTTAAAATGTTATTTTTTTAACTTTCATTTAAGTTCAGGAGTACAAGTTTGTGACATGGGCAAACTTGTGTCCTGGCAGTTTGTTTTATGGATTATTTTCTAAATGCCCATCAACAATAGACTGGATAAGAAATGTGGTAGACATACGCCATGGAACACTAAGCAGCCATAAAAAAGAACAGGATCATGTCCTTTGCAGGGACATGGATGGAGCTGGAGGCCATTATTCTTAGCAAACTAACACAGGAACAGAAAACCAAATACGGCATGTCCTCACTTAAATCATGAGAACACACTTGATGATCTTGTGATGGAAACTTTCTACATCCAGGCTGTCCAGTATTGTAGTAACAGCCACCTGCAGCCACTGAGTGCTTGAAATGTGGTTGGTGCAGCTAAGCAGCTGAATTTGTAATTCATTGAAATTTAAATAGTTCAAGTGGCTAGTAGCTACTGTATTGGACAGTGCAGATCAGTGTAGCTACAGGAGAGAAGTCCCAGGCAGGAGCAAGTTCCTTTACTGGCCAGTAAGCCTAGCCTGGCAGCCACATTTAAACATGACTTTATTTCCACTGCTCACAGCATGCATGGCAATGCTTGTTAACAAAGTAATGAAAATTGTGCTTCTTTGTGAGGAATAGCCTGGGAAAGAAAGAAAACTGGTAGTTCTAGGGGAAATATTAGAAGAAACTATAGAAGTCTAAGGAAGCAGTTGTGCTTAGCTGGAAAACAAACACAATCCGGTACCTACAGAATCATTTAAGCCAGGGGTACCCAATCTTTTGGCTTCCCCTGGGCCATACTGGAAGGAGGAAAACTGTCTTGGACCACACATAAAATACGTGAAACACTAATGATAGCTGATGAGCTAAAAAAAACACACACACAACAAAAAAAACTCCTGATAATCTCATAATCTTTTAAGAAAGTTTATGAATTTTCTTAAAAATTCTGCATTTTTGGGCTGCATTCAAAGCCATCCTGGGTCACATTGCAGCCTGTGAGCTGCAGGCTGGACAAGCTTGATTTAAGCTTTTAAGGTATCCCTTCTGTGTTTGTTACATTTTATGGAGAATGCTATGAAATGGTGTGTGTCTGTGAATTTGGAGATTCAAGGTGGTGACTGGCTGGTACCCTCCATCAATGTCCAGGGCCCGCTGCAAAGGTACTAAATACCAGCCTCGTCATGCGAGTTGTGTCTCTTCAGGGCATAGTGTGTTTCACTCCCTTTGTTTGTCAGTCTCGTTCCAGTCCAACTGCGGCTATCAGTGAGTGTGCTGATGTGAAAGAACCCTTTGTAAGTGGCTGCCTTGTGCCTACGATTTCTTGCAAGTCTATGCTGGCACTTGGTGAGGCCAGAGTCAATAAAAAACATAAAATGGAAAGATGGGACCTTGCTTTTATTAAGGTTGATTGCAGCTGCTGTGTTAGCTCTTTAAGAACTTCTTGGTGACCAACACCTTCTGAGAAAATGGCCTTTCTGTGCTTAATTGGCGAAAAGCAAGGGGATTTAAGTCACTGCTTTTAGGAGGGGTAATCCAAGGTCAGCACTCACCAAATGTCTGTCACACAACTGGTTTTGTGGGAGGGACTTTTTGTACTAAGCCTCCATGTGGGGGCTGGGCACTTGGAGGAGAGTGGGCTGGTAATCCTTGGTAGTGTTTACCTCTTTTTATTGTTCTTTCCGAGGAAGATAGAATTGTAGACTTCTAGGATTTGAAGACTGTAAAAAAGCTTACTGTTCATCCAGTCAAACTCTCTATTTTCAGCTGAGGAAACAGGCCAAGAGAGATGAAGTGCCTGGCCTCAGGTCCCCACGGCTGGTTCCATCTGAAGGGATAGGACCAGAACTCAGGGAAGGGCTGGGACCAAGGTATTTTTGAGCAGCGGCTGGGGTTGGGTGGAAGTGGGAGGGCAGATAATCAGGAGAGGTGAGAAGTCAGAGGAGGCTGGAACTGAGGATGGAAATGCCTTACGGCGTACATATAGCCTCAAACCCATGACCCTGTTCATCCCATCAGCAGTCACTGGGTACCAGACAGGACGTCCTGGAAGGAGGGATGGGCAGGAGGCAGAGTCAGAAAGAAGTCAGCGCCCACCTCGCTTCCGTCTATTCCGAAATCTTTTCTGAGAAGAGGGAGATTTCTGTGCTGTTGAGACCTCCCTGTTTCCCTGAGGAAAGCAAGTGAGGTGACAGTTGGCAGAGGTGAGATTAAGGGGACAATTAGGTCCTGTCAGCCAGGCGAGGCCGTGAATTGATTGTAGGCTGAGTAACAGCTGTAATCTACCCTTAGTGGGTATTTTTCTCAATGTCAATATCCGACACCCTTGTTACAGAGCTCCAACCCCCTGCCGTCCGTCGGCTGAAATGTGACCCTGCTCTTCCTTTTCTTCCAGTGTCTGAGCTGCAGGAGGAGGGAATGAATGCCATCAACCTGCCCCTCAGCCCGATTCCCTTCGAGCTGGACCCCGAGGACACGATGCTGGGTAACTGTGCTCTTGTCTCTGAATTGGCTTAAGCTTTCCCGTGCCAGCACCCCCCACTGAATTCCTTTTCTTTTTAAAGAGGAGAATGAGGTGCGAACAATGGTGGATCCAAACTCACGCAGTGACCCCAAGCTTCAAGAACTGATGAAGGTAAGAAGAAATCAGGAGTGGCTGCTGGTGCCTCACAGACCCACCAGGTGTCCATATGCCACCTGCTCCGAGCAAGCACCCCTTAAGCCCCTCAGAGGAGGTAAAAAATCACGGCAGCCCCTGCCTCAGGCAGTGAGTGGTCTAGCAGATGGCCATCGAAAACGTAACCAATTGTGTAAGTGTGGAACCTGACAAATGCCCAGTGAGTGGTGCTGATCGCAGCACCAGACAGGTCAGTAGAGGTAAGCTCACATTGGCCAGGATTCCAGAGTGCACAAAATGCTTATTTTCTCAAGGACTCTCAAAAGCATGCAGTGGAGTAGAAATTAGTCTCATTCCCATTTTCCAGATGATGAAACCAAGTCTCAGAAAAACCAAGTGGTTTGTTTATGGTCATAAACAAGGAGACGGAATTCAAGCAGAAGTAAAGGAGATGAAGTGACATACTGTGCGTAACGTAACTGCACAGTGGCTGGTGTGTGCCTGTCCTAAAACTGTTCATTTCTCCTCTGCATCTTGTTCCCTGTTCTATGTTCCTCCTCTTCAGCTTAACCAAGCTGCACTTAAGACAAAAGGCATTCAGGCCTGTTATCCCAGCACTCTGCAGAGGCTGAGGCAGGTGGATCACTTGAGCTCAGGGGTTCGAGACCAGCCTAGGCAATGTGGTGAAACACCATCTCTACTAAAAATACAAAAATTAGTCAAGTGTGGTGGCGCATGCCTGTAGTCCCAGCTACTTGGGAGGCTGACGTGGGAGGAAGACTTGAACCTGGGAGGCAGAGGTTACAGTGAGCCGTGATCCTGCCACTGCACTCCAGCCTGGCCCTGTCTCAAAAAAAAAAAAAAAGCACTGGATGTCAGAGTGATTCATTCCCCATGCAAATCTGAATACGCACTTCCCCACTGCAAGACCTGTCAGAGTTTCCCAGCCACCACAGGTTGCAGGCCACTTCTGGAGGTGGTGTTTAGAGTCCGTGGTCTAACTGCCTCTTCAACCGCTATCCAGCAACACAGGGATGCCAGACCTGCTCCTCCCAGCAGCCCATGCGTGCTCCCAGGACTCCTCACTGCCAAGCCTGGCTAATGCAGTCCACTCTGACTAGACTGCTTCTCCTGCCCTTCATCTGAAAGTCTCAGCATGGCTACCTGCTGCAGGAAGCTTGCTCCAAACTCTAGTGCCATGGCTCAGCCCCTCCGTGGCTGCTGTGGCGCTGTCCTTAGCTCTGTTGTAGTCTCCAAGTCCTGTTACAGCATCTTATGCACTTCTCTGTCTCCTTCCCTAAATGGTGAGCTTCTTAGGGTTAGAGACTGTCTTTTTTGTCCATCGTTGTTGCTTGCCATCAGAGTAAAGAATAACAGGGGCTATCGATGTTAACAGGGACACTGGTGTCACCAGCGCTAGCAGGAATGTACATCTGAAAATTAATTAAGAAGGCCAACAGGGCTCATACTTATAGCTACCTGTGCACACACTGGGTCATGTGGCTAGTTCTGCTGCTTTTAAAATCTGAAGTTCAAAGCTGGGCACAGTGAACGCACCCATAGTCCCAGCTTTACAGGAGGCTGAGGCAGGAAGATCACTTGAGCTCAGGAGTTTGCGTCCAGCCTAGGCAACATAGTGAGACCGCATCTCTAAAATAAAATGAAACTTAAAATCTGAAGTTCATTTACATTTTAATTGTTCAGGATAAGAAAGCTGGTCTATAAGAAAATACCCCATGACTCTTTTCTTATTCTGGCACATTCTCTCTCTCATAGGTATTGATTGACTGGATTAATGATGTGTTGGTTGGAGAAAGAATCATTGTGAAAGACCTGGCTGAAGATTTATATGATGGACAAGTCCTGCAGAAGCTTTTCGGTAGGAGAGTTGAATGCTGCAGTGGATGTGGCTTTAATGGCAGGTGGTTGGATCACCTACTTGTAGCTAGAAGGAGTTAGTTATGCTCAGTTTACAGTGGCTTACCTAGAAATGGACTACAAATGTGTGGAGTGTGGAATAATAGCTCAGTGAAGACTTTAGATATACTCTTAGAATCTGTTTCACATGAATGAATTGTAGAAGGAGTCTTCGTGACCAGATGTGCCTGCTCCTTCTAGCAGCCGAGGGTCATCAGCTAGATGAAAGGACCCCACTCTATATTAATAGCTAGGAAGTATACCTCCCCCACTCCAGAAAAGCATGCATGTGTGGCCTCTGCAGGTATATTTACATGTGTGGGCGTGATTATGAATTTTTAGATCTCCGTCACCTTCAGATGCATGTGTGTGTGTGTGTATTCCTCTGTGATCTGTGGACTTGTGGGTGTGTGTGTGTTCCTCCCTGGGTCGCTTTGCAGCTGTTCATATGAAAATGTAAGGACAAAGGGGAGAGAAAGGACAATTCTCTTTCTTTAGGGGTAATCTTAGTGATGAAAGGATAAATTTCAGCTTGAATGGAGTCAGATGTCCCCCACTGCTCCTAATCTAATTCTGGCCCAGATCTTCCCCTCAGATTCTAGACTTCAATCCTTAGCTGCCCTCTGGGCCCCTCTACCTGAGTCTACCTTAGACTGTGGACTGAATTCATCCACTTTTCTAAAGCTTTGTTCTCCTCTGAGTTCATAGAATCCCCTCCCCTCCTCCTTGCTACCCTGCCCCCGTGTATACAGGGATCGGCAAGACCCATTTCTGCCTCTCCTGAATACATCCTCTGCCATTTTCACTTCTGTGAATTGCTCTTCTCTGAACTGTTGAAAAAATCGTCCAAACACTTATTTGTGTCCCATCTCACCTCCTCCAACCAACACAGCTAGCAGAGGAAACTTTTAAAATCACAAGTCCAGTCTTACCAATACTTATTTATAATTCTCAGTGCCTCTCTCCTGCCGGACATAGTCCAAACCCCTTGGCACAGCATTCAAAGCATTTCATCATCCAATGACCCCCCAGCTGTCTTCTCAGCCTCACCTCCAGCCACTCCCACACATGCAGCTCATCCGTGTGGTAATATGTGTAAAGTGGTTAGGATAGTGCCTGACACATAGTAGATGCTCGATAAATGTCATCATTGTTGGTTTTACTATTTTTATGTATACTATTGCTGCATTATTACATATGCCATGCATATTAACATGCCTGTACTTCTGATCATGCTAGTCCTTCTGCCTCTAAGGCCTGCCTTCCTCCTTTCCCCACCAGGGCAAACCACTATTGCTCATCCTTCTGATCTCTAGAATTAATCAAATGTGCCTCCCTATTACACCCTTTACAATACTTTCACTTTTGTTTTTTCTTTTTTGAGATAGGTTCTCACTCTGTCACCCAGGCTGGAGTGCAGTGACATGATCTTGGCTCATTGCAGCCTCGACCTGCAGGGTTCAAGTGATCTTCCTGCCTCAGCCTCCTGAGTAGCTGGGACTGTAAGGCATACACCATCACGCCAAGCTAATTTTTGTATTTTTTGTGGAGGTGAGGTTTTGCCATGTTGCCCAGGCTGGTCTCAAACTCCTGTGCTCAAGCAACCCGCCTCAGCTTCCCGAAGTGCTGGGACTACAGTAGTGAGCCACTGCACCTGGCCCTATAGTCACCTTTAGAAAAGATAGTCACATGTTCTTTCTTTTGTGTTCCCCCCCCAACATATGTGTATGTCTCTCTGTGAGGGAATATATATACACATGCACATATATGCATATATGTATGTGAATGTATATATACAAATATGTATGCATATATATCTATATACATATATGTGTTTAAGTATATATACACGCCTTATTATAAGAATTGCCGTGTTGTCTATAGCTGTTTTGGTAAATGTGTGTGGGCTTCCCAAGAGCAAGAGCCATGTCCTATATATCTACCCAGGCTTTCCCAGCACCAACAGGTTGTCTAGCACATGTTGCCTAGCACCTAATCCATGCATACTGAGGCTGGGCGCAGTGGCTCACACCTGTAATTCCAGCACTTTGGGAGGCTGAGGCGGGCAGATCACCTGAAGTCAGGTGTTTGAGACCAGCCTGGCCAGCATGGTGAAACCTCATCTTTACTAAAAATACAAAAATTAGCCAGGTGTGGTGGCAGGCAGGCGCCTGTAGTCCCAGTGACTCAGGAGGCTGAGGCAGGAGAATTGCTTGAACCTGGGAGGCGGAGGTTGCAGTGAGTCAAGATCATACCATTGCACTCTAGCATGGGGGACAGAGCGAGACTCTGTCTCAAAAAAAAAAAAGTGTACTGATGAATGAACAAATGAATGACTAATGTAATTTCTAGGAAGCTACACTGATTGGATTCTCAGACATCAGTATTCGTGAGTGTTAATATTTAAAGGCTTGTAAACTCCAACTGATACAGAGAGGAAATGAAAAAGCTTCGGCACATGAAGACATGGCTAAGCCGGGAGCCTCACTACGCATCTCTCCCAGTGACTACAGCTTTTAACTCCTCCAGCAAACACCTAGTCAGCATCTGAAACTGCCAAAATCTTCTATGCTAGGCTGTCAAAGCAAGGGTAGAACATGGCCACAGAGTAATGGAACATGGTCATGGAGTAATCTTGCCTCCAGGAATGGTTACGAAACTGTCCAGCGTCACATCTGTGCAATCCAAGTCAGGCATTGCGTACACACAGATTAGATCATTTCAGATCTCACCCTTCATGCTGAAAAGGTGATTCACTATGGAGGTGATGCTAATTTTGTAAACTTAAGTTTAAACCCTAATCTCAAAGGTCTAAGGCAGGGCATACACATTCAAAGCCTATAGGTAGGATACTCAGGTGGAAAGAGCCAGTTTGCAGTAAAAAAAATATCTATATCTATATCTATATCTATCTATCTATCTATCTATCTATCTATATATATATATATATATATATATATGCATCAGGAGCTCCTGGGTGGGATCAGTCTGGAAGCAGAGATTTTGGGGAACGTTTTGGTTTGTTTTTTGTTGAACAACCCTGTGAGTCTAAAGGAGGCAGAGTTTTGAGTAAGCACTCCATCCTTAAGTTCCCCTGTGGCTATTTTTCTTATCACTGGTCCTGTTAACCTCATTCACATTGTCAGGGTGGTATCTGCCAGATTTCTCCATTATAAAGTTACTGTTTTTCTCTTTTTAATTAATGTATGTGAGGAGAGATGCTTTGAGACCATGTAAATATTCCTGTTTCTCTTTAAACTTCTCCCTCTAGTTTTAGCATCCATGGTGGAATGTGCCTGCCGCAATTTTCCTTCTGCATTTATTAACTGGAATTATTCTAAAAGGAAGAGTCATCATTTCTATGCAGATCACTATGGACATATGTATTTTATACTTTGGGTTTAATCCAGTACTACTTTATCGTTCACTTTTTTGGCTCATCTGTTTATAACTTTGGCCATGGGGAGATCTTTCAGGTTGGCTCTGGGACACTTTCAACAAGCTGCCCATATTTTTTTTTTCCTGAGCATTTCCTTTGTTTTTTGCATTATAAGATACTCCCAGACCATCTTATATTTTTCTTACTCCAGTCCTGGAATCAATCACTTCTCCGAGGAGCCCTGATTTATTTTATGGGAGAATGGAATTTAGATATAAAAATTTGGGCATAATGGTGAATGTTTTTAACTTGTCTGCAGCATAAACAACCAAACATCAGTACCTAGGTACGGTGCCCTTACATGGTAGTACTAACCAGGCAGGACTCTTCCCAGAAATCCAGCTTCTAATCGTACTGGGGCTTGAGCTTCCTTAATACTGAGTTGGTTGGGCAGTGAGTTCGAGGGGCCTGAGTTTGAGATTAGTAAAGTAACTATGAAACACTAGCACTTAGAAGATGATGGAAATGGCATAGGGGCCTCTGGTAGCCCAAGAGCACACACATCTGACATCAAAAGAATATGGGGATGGGCTCAGTGGCCTACGCCTATAATCCCAGTACTTTGGGAGGCCGAGGTAGGTGGATCACCTGAGGTCAGGAGTTAGAGACCAGCCTGGCCAACATGGTGAAACCCCATCTCTACTCAATTCAAAAAATTAGCCGGGTATGGTGGTGCATTCCTGTAGTACCAGCTACTTGGGAGGCTGAGGCAGGAGAATCACTTGAACCCAGGAGGTGGAGGTTGCAGTGAGCTTAGATCATGCAATTGCACTCCAGCCTGGGCAACAAGAGCAAAACTCTGTCTAAGAAAAAAAGAAAAAGAAAAGGATATGGAATCCAGGAAGCCGTGATGGCTTCAATGTGGAACAAAGACTCACAACCTAGAGGCAGAAGTGTGTGAGAAGGTGAGGGAGTATATGAGTCTTCTCACACTGCTCATAAAGATACACCTGAGACTGGGTAATTTATACAGGAAAGAGGTTTAACTGATTCACAGTTCCACATGGCTGGTGAGGCCTCACAATCATGGGTGAAGGTGAATGAGGAACAAAGTCATGTCTTAAATGGTGGCAGGCAAAAAAGCTTGTGCAGGGGAACACTCATTTTTAAAACCATCAGATCTCCTGCGACTTATTTCTTACCCCATGATTCAGTTATCTCCTCCTGGCCTCACCCTTGACACATGCGGATTATTACAATTCAGGGTGAGATTTGAGTGGGGATACAGCAAAACTGTATCAGCAGGGACCTCTTGGCAGACGGTTGTGTGTGTTTTTGTTGTTGTGGTGAAATCCTGAACAGGTGGGCATCCATGAGATGCCGTATGACCTTGGCTGGCAAGGACTGGCTGGGTGTTCTCTGATCGTGAGCTCAATGGGGAGCAATAGCATGCCTGGCTCACCTCTGTGTGGCCACATGCCCCTTGCTCACAGCAGTGTCTTCCTTGCTTGCAGGAAAATCACCCTTCTCAGAGGCCCCAGGCATTTCTGGTAGATTCTCTTAGAACAGCTTCTCCCCCAGTCCTCCTTTCTCAGCCGCCTAAACCAGCTGCCCCATTGCTGCCTGTATTCCCTGGGTCTTTTTTCCACTTGCCCTGGCAGCAGATCTTAGTTTAGGTTTTCCCAAAAGCAGATACCGAGACAAGGACGTGGGTGGAGGAAGCTTATATGAGAGGTAACCTTAAAACGTATGAATAACTGAGTAGGGCATGTAAGAAGGGAAGAGAGAAGTGCCAAACAAGAGTGTGTTAATAAGAACAGCAGCTCTGTTTCAACCAGGGCTCATAGCTGGGCATTCTGAGAAACCACGTTAACAGCACATCTCAGAATCACCCTTCCCAGTTCGAGGTGGCAAGGGCATTTATCCTATGGCTCCCTTCCCACTGTGGTTGAGGGTTGCCTGTACAGGAAATAAAAACTTCCAGGTTGTGCTCCTGTGATGACGGAGAAGGAGAGAGCCTCAGGGCCAGAGATGGCCATCAATGTGCTAGGAACTGTCTACAGCTGCAGATGAATGCAGGTGGGCCAGAGAGCTCGGGTGAGGGCCATCACCATCATCCAGAGAGACCACGGGGTACAACAACCCTGCTGTGGGGACACTGGCCATTTCTCTTCCCCTGTTGATGTTGCTGCCAAGAAAATATTGGCCGCCGGCAACTCTGGCCTGCCTCTTCATGATGTACACTCCGTCCTCTCATGGGAGCACCAGCCCTTTCCAAACCTCAGAGCACAGGTTTCCCAACCCCTGAATGAGGAAGAAGTTCCTTCCTACCCCAGCCAAAGAGTCACCTCATTTTTTGTCCAGGATTTCCCGCTTCCATGGTGATCGATAGAGGAAACATCCTTAGGGCTCCCTAAATAGTTACTCCATGGCATCAATAGGAAAGTCACAGAATCAGACTTAAAGACAGCCAAATCAAGAACCAACTGCCATTCACAATTGCTACAAAGAGAATAAAATACCTAGGAATACAACTAACAAGGAACATAAAGGACCTCTTCAAGGAGAACTACAAACCACTGCTTAAGGAAATAAGAGAGGACACAAACAGATGGAGAAACATTCCATGTTCATGGCTAGGAAGAATCAATATCGTGAAAATGGCCATACTGCCCAAAGTGATTTACAGATTCAACGCTATCCCTATCAAGCTACCAGTGTCCTTCTTTGCAGAACTGGAAAAAACCACCTTAAACTTCATATGGAACCAAAAGAGAGTCCGCATAGCCAAGTCAATTCTAAGCAAAAAGAACAAAGCTGGAGGCATCACACTACCAGACTTCAAACTATACTACGAGGCTACAGTAATCAAAACAGCATGGTACTGGTACCAAAACAGAGATATAGACCAATGGAACAGAACAGAGGCCTCAGAGGCAACACAACACATCTACAACCATCTGATCTTTGACAAACCTGACAAAAACAAGCAATGTGGAAAGGAGTCCCTGTTTAATAAATGGTGTTGGGAAAACTGGCTAGCCATGTGCAGAAAGCAGAAACTGGACCCCTTCCTGACAACTTACACTAAAATTAACTAACTCCAGATGGATTAAAGACTTAAACATAAGACTTAACACCATAAAAACCTTAGAAGAAAATCTAGGCAAAACCATTCAGGACATAGGCGTAGGCAAGGACTTCATGACCAAAACACCAAAAGTATTGGCAACAAAAGCCAAAAGAGACAAATGGGACCTAATCAAACTCCACAGCTTCTGCACAGCAAAAGAAATAGTTATTAGAGTGAATCGGCAACCAACAGAATGGGAAAAAATTTTTGCAGTCTACCCATCTGACAAAGGGCTGATATCCAGAATCTACAAAGAACTAAAACAGATTTACAAGAAAAAAACAAGCCCATTCAAAAGTGGGTGAAGGATACGAACAGACACTTTACAAAAGAAGACATACATGAAGCCAACAAACATATGAAAAAAGCTCATCATCACTGATCATTAGAGAAATGCAAATCAAAACTACACTGAGATATCATCTCACGCCAGTTAGAATGGTGATCATTAAAAAATCTGGAGACAACAGATGCTGGAGAGGATGTGGAGAAATAGGAACACTTTTACACTGTTGGTGGGAGTGTAAGTTAGTTCAACCATTGTGGAAGACAGTGTGTTGATTCCTCAAGGACCTAGAAATAGAAATTCCATTTGACCCAGCAATCCCATTACTGGGTATATATCCAAAGGATTATAAATCGTTCTACTATAAGGACACATGCACACGAATGTTCATTGCAGCACAGTTTACAATAGCAAAGACCTGGAACCAACCCAAATGCCCATCGATGATAGACTGGACAGGGAAAATGTGGCACATATACACCATGGAATATTATGCAGCCATCAAAAACGATGAGTTCGTGTCCTTTGTAGGGACATGGATCAACCTGGAAACCATCATTCTCAGCAAACTGACACAAGAACAGAAAATCAAACACCGCATGTTCTCACTCATAGGCGGGTGTTGAACAATGAGAACACATGGACACAGGGAGGGTAGCATCACACACTGGGGTCTGTCGGGGGGGAAATAGGGGAGGGACAGCAGGGGGTGGGGAGTTGGGGAGAGATGGCATGGAGAGAAATGCCAGATATAGGTGATGGGGGAGGAAGGCAGCAAATCACACTGCCATGTGTGTACCTATGCAACAATCTATCTTGCATGTTCTTCACATGTACTCCAAAACCTAAAATGCAATAAAAAAAAATATATATATATATATATTAAAAAAAAAGAAAGTCACAGAATCATCCAAAGTTGGGACACATTTCCCAATGCCTCAGTTATGCATGTATGTCCATGGTCACCTGGTTATACGCACATTCACAACACCTAGGCAGTAGGCATAACTGAGTAAGAGATGGGATCAGCGATTTCAGGAAGATGCCTACACAACATAATCCATCATTTCATTTGAACATGGCCCACTGACTGTTTCTTATTGAGGTCTCCTAGCTTGTGATGGCTATGTGAATTTCCTTAAGGTATGTTTTATTTGACCGATCCTTATCTTTGAACGTGTACATGTGCTGGGAACAGAAGAGGGCTGTTCTCAGGGATGAGAGTCATAAGGTTACGGGGCTCTTCCTTCTAGATATACATAAACATATTACTGAAACAGGGTATCATTCTTCAGGCTTGAGACCAAATTGTTCCCTGTGGCAATAAAGTTCCACAAGAGGGTGGTTTTATTTTTGTGTGTGCGTAGTTTTGTTTTTCCCCTGATAGACCCTAAAGGGTGCATTTTACACTGATCTTAATCTAACCAGATAATATCCACTAAGCAAACGCTATTTAGTTTGCTATATGCTAACTGCTGAGTTTAGGGATATAAAAGTAAATATGTCATATTGCTGTCTTCTGGAAACTCACAGCCTGAGGTCTGTGAGAAATCAAGTCGGAGTTTGGGAAAGGTTACAGGCAACAGCGGGTATTTTGGTGTTTGTTTTTTGTTGGCTTTTTTTTTTTTTTTTTTTTTTTTTTACAGGGCTTCACTTTATCACCCAGGCTGGAGTACAGTGGCAAAGTCATGGCTCACTGCAGCCTCGACGTCCCTGGGCTCAGGAGAATTTCCCATCTTAGCCTCCCATGTAGGTGTGATCACAGGTGTGTGCCACCACACCCAACTAATTTTTGTATGTTTTGTAGAGATGGGATTTCATCATGTTGCCCAAGCTGGTCTCAAACTACTGGGCTCTAATGATTCACCCACCTTGGCCTCCCAAAGTGTTGGGATTAAAGGCGTGAGCCACCTCACCCAGCCAGAGGGGGCATTTTGAATGAGGCCTTACAGAAGAAGATTCTCAACCATATGTGGAAGGAAAAAGTACACTTTAGCCAGGACACCTTGGCCACATAAATTAGTGGGGCATGGTGGCATGCGCCTGTAATCCCAGCTACTCAGGAGGCTGAGGCGGGAGGATCACTTGAGCCCAGGAGGCAGAGGATGCAGTGAGCAGAGACAGCACTACTATACTCCAGCCTGGGTAACAAAGTGAGACCCTGTCTCAAAAAAATAAAACAGTTCCTAGGAAGCTTCTGTTAATTTTGGTGCTAATGGAGGGAAAATGCTGTAGAGGCCAGGAACCAGTGGGTAGGTGACTATCAGGGTTGGGTGAGAGGGATATGAGGCTAAGAAAGAAAATAGACCCAGCTCCCAGGTCATGGTTTTAAATTGTTTTCCAAAAAGAGAAACCAGGACTTCTTGGAGAAATGGCTAATTTTAGACCTGGGGCAGAGAGTGTAGACGAGCCTAGAGTATCTTGCGGTACCAAAAAGAAGTGCTAAGAAAAAGTATGTATATGGGGGTCACACACTGAAGATGTCCAAAACCAACCAGAGAGCTCCCAGTGGCCAAAGCTGGAATTATCTGAGTGAAAAAATTAATAGTAGTATTGGATTATAACCCAAAGTCTAACATAAATATCCTTAAATTGATACTGATATAAATAAATAACCGAACAAATAAATAAATGGGAACAAAAAGACAGCTCTTCCTTATAGAAAGAATTTCAAATACTTTACCTAGATACAACCCCTTCAAAAAGGTGGCAATTAACTCCCCCACTCCTTGAATGGCTGAATTTAGTGACAGGCTTCCTATGATTAGGGTGTGGAAGTGGGGGATGGGGTGGGGGGAGGGTATAATGAAGGGGTATTTCACTTCTGTGGTCTTGCTCCCCCAGCCTACCCATGAGAAAAACAGGAAAAATAGGGCAGTCCAGACCAGCGCTTCTCAAAACTGTCAAGGTCATGGTAAAAACAGGGAAGTGAAAAACCATCACAGAACAGAGGAGGCTGAGGAGAGATGAAGCAAAGAAGTGGTATCCTAGACAGTTTCCCAAAACAGAGAAAGAGAAAGGGCATTAGAAAACAACTAGTGAATCCAGGTAAGACATGGAGTTTAGTTAAAATCTTTCTCTGTAAGGCCCCATTCAAAATGCCCCCTCTGGCTGGGTGAGGTGGCTCATGCCTTTAATCCCAGCATTTTGGGAGGCCAAAGTCACGCACTAATGTCATACATGAATAGCTGTGACACATGTACCATAGTAATGTGAGATGTTAACAATAGGGGAAACTGAATTCAGAGTGCATAGGAACTGTCTGTACTGTTTGTAACTTTTCTATAAATCTAAAAACCATACTAAAATGAAAAGTCTCTTTAAAATAAAGAAGCTGGGTGGTGGGGGGTGGCTCATACCTGTAATCCCAGCAATTTAGGAGGCTGAGGCGGGTAGATTACTTGAAGCCAGGAATTCAAGACCAGCCTGGCCAACATGGTGAAACCTCATTTCTACTAAAAATACAAAAATTAGCGAGGCATAGTGGCACATGCCTGTAATCCCAGCTACTCAGGAGGCTGAGGCCAGAGGATCACTTGAGCCCAGGAGGCAGAGGTTGCTGTGAGCTGACATCGTGCCACTGCACTCCAGCCTGGATGACAAAGTGAGATCCTGTCTCAAAAAAATAAAGAAGGAAAGAAGGTGAAGCTCACATTAGAGGTCTGTGAACTAAGAGTTTTAAATTGTATTGTTTGGGTAGTGGCAACTAGTGGTGGCTTATGAGCAAAACAACACGATCAGAAATGGGGCTTTAGGAAATAACATAGGAGCAGTATGGGGGCTGCTCAGAGACAGTGGAAGGAACGCCAGCAGAGATCTCCTCATGAGATAAGAATAGTGTCAAACTAGAGTTTGGATGGCAGTTTGGATGGGAAAAAGCTTGGAGGACCTAGACATGTAGGGAATGAGTAGCTGTAGCCAGAGTAAACCAGGCTGATTCTATGTGGGGGATGTTGAATGGGTGTGACTCCATGAACCCCAAGAGGAGCTTCATCTTGAAGAGTTTGATCTTGTTGACTTTGAGGGTCACTATTCTGTGCCCCAAAATGCTGGGCTGAAGTGGCAGCTCTGCTAAAATTGAAGCAAGAATGAAGAAACAGGAGATCTGAGTTCCAATCTTGGTTCTACCATTAAAACATACCTCTGCCACTCAGATCACTCTTCTGTAAAGTCAGGAAGGTGATTTAAAAACCTCTATGACTGAACTATCCAATTCAGCAACCAATAGCTATGTGCAGCTGTTAAAAGCAATTAAAATAGAACATTTATTTTCTCAGTTACACCAGCTACATATCAAGCGCTCAATAGCCAAATGTAGCTATTAGCTGCCATATTGGACAATTTAAAAATGAACATTGCTACCATAGCAGAAAGTTCTGTTGAATAGCACTACTTGAAGAACTTCCTGCTATGATAGTCTGATTTTAGGATTGTTAATATATGCTGCCATTCTGAAACTGAAAGAGGCATTTTCTCATCTTTGAAAAACTCAAAAGTTAGACAAAAGTTTTTTATTATTATTCTTTATAAGTAATAAAGAAGCTCTCTAAAATGTCTTACTACGTAGAAAAAAAGCATGGTAGAGAACTACCGTGTGTTTGTGTGTGTGTCAAGGGACATATATAATGTTTGTATGCAGAGAATATTTCTGATAATAGTCATAATAAACTGTCTCTATGGAATGGGACTAGGGAACTTGGGACTGCCATGGAGAGGAGACAGTTTTCATAGCCTGAATTTTCTCTGTTTATATATCATCAGTCTTATTGAAAGTGGTTGAGTGCATATGTAAATTTCAGGAGCAAAACTGAATTAACCCATCAGTAGATATCAAATAACATTTGATATATTTCAACAGCCATTTCAAGTAAAATAGAAAGAGGACTTAAATATGATTAAATAAAACCTAACAGTGAACGTATTAAACAGTGAAATATCAAAGATGTGGTATTAGGGACACATAAGAAATAATGGCTATTACAGCTATTATAAGTGTTGTAGAGGTCCTAGTTAATATAATAAGAAAATAAATATTCATTTAATATAGTAAGAGTTAATATAGTAAGTTAATATAGTAAGGAAATAGATCAGCATTATGGCTGACTAGATGTTTTTAAGTGTGGTATTGGTACAGCACACTTAAAAAATCTGGATAAGCCCTTAAGAACATATTTTTATATGGGATGGCTAAACTGGTGGGAAAAGGAAGGAAATTCTTCTGATTCCAAAAACAAGAAGGAAATATAAATCTAGTGGGATAAGTATTCATTCCTAATGGCCTATAGCCTGAAGTTTAAAGGGTCACATGTACAGGGTAAGAGACAAATCCTGGGTAGCATCTGAACAAGAGAGGGGTTGGATCCGAGCCCCCTGAACAGAGCCATGGTCTTGGAAGGGCAACCCTTTCAATGAGTAAACTACAAAATCTTGTCCCACAGAAAGAGGCAATAAGGATAAATTATCTTAGCCTTGGATGTGAATAGAACTAAAAAGAAGTCTGCTTCAGATAATTCCTAATCAAAAGTCTGTACTTACACAGATTTAAGGCTAGGATTCACACTACTTATGTGATTTTAAAAACTCTAAATTAAAATTTCAGTTACAAGTTGTCCCAGGTTACTAGTTCCCCAAGGCAGAAGCAAACATATGTCATTCTTTTAAAGAGGAGTGAACTCTAAACCCAGACCGCAAAGAACTCCCAGAGTTAAAATTCCAAGGAATATGACCTAAAAATTAGACATCACCAAAGACATGAGTATAAGCCACCATGAGCACAGTCAACAGAAACAATAATCTATAGATTCATCCCACAAACACTGTAAATATTAGAAACTGTTCAGCTATAGGCTGGGTGAGGTGGCTCATTCCTGTAAGCCTAGCACTTTGGGAAGCCAAAGTGGGAGGATTGCTTGAGCCCAGGAGTTCGAGACTAGCATGGGCAACATGGCAAGACCCCATCTCTATTTAAAAAAAAAAAGAAAAAAAAAAGTATTCAGTTATAGAATATAAAATGTGTATGTTTAATATGCCAAAATAAATGTTTTAAAAGACTTGAAAAATGACAAAATAAGAAACTGTTAGGACTGGACAGGTAGATATGAAAAACAACCAAATACAGCTTCTAGAAATGAGAAAGCATGAATAATAATGAAACTAGAAACCTCAATGTATTAGATGCAGTTAAAGAAGGAATTCATGAACCAGAAAAAAGCACTCAAGAAATTATCCAGAATCCAGTGTAGAGAGACAACAAGATAGAAAACGAGAAAGAGAATTTGAAAACATAGAGGTTATTCTAAGTAGATCCAACATACATGACTGGTTGGAATTCTAGAAGAAGAAAAGAAAATGGAGTAAATATTTAAAGAAAACATAATGAGAATTTTCTAGAATTGATGAAAGACATGAATCCTCAGATTCAGGGAGCTCAGTGAATCAATCCTAAATAGGATAAGTAGTGACAAATCTACACCTACACACTTTACAGTGAAACCTAAGAACACTAAAGACAAATGACTAAAAGCATAGAGGAAAAAATAGATTATTTATAAAGGAACAACAGACTGAAAGCTGTCTTTCACAAGGAAAAAAAAAAGCCAAATGATTAATATTGAAGATATCAAAACACTTTGTTATCTTTAAAGTGCTAACAAAAACAATCAACTTGTAAGTTCATACTCAACCAAAAAAGTGTGCTTTAAAAGTGAGGAGAGGCTGGGCTCGGTGACTCACGCCTGTAATCCCAGCACTTTGGGAGGCTGAGGTAAGTGGATCGCCTACACTCAGGAGTTCGAGACCAGCCTGATCAACATGGTGAAACCCCGTTTCTACTAAAAATACAAGAATTAGCCAGGTGGTAGTGGAAGGTGCCTGTAATCCCAGCTAGATGGGAGGGTGAGGCAAGAGAATCGCTTGAACCCAGGAGGTGGAGGTTGCAGTGAGCCGAGATCATGCATCCCAGCCTGAGTGACAGAGCGAAACTCTGTCTCCAAAAAAAAAAAAAAAGTGAGGAGAAAATAAAGGCATTTTCAACGAACACAAACTGAGAGTGTTTACTACCAATAGACCCCTCTAAAGAAATTTCTAAAGAATGTACAATAAGAAAGAAAATGAACCCCCCAAAAATGTCTAAAATGCAATAAATAATGAACAAAGATTATCATGGTGGGTAGATCAAAGGCATATCTAAATGAATATAAAATAATCACAATAATGTCTACTTTATTAATTAAAATAATTAAGATAGAATCAGAATCCCATACAACTATAGCACATAAATCAGGAATTATGTGTTTGGAGTCAAAGTGTGCCGAGGTCTTGTATTGTTTAGTATGTGGGCAAAGATACTAATTAGCTTAAGATTTTATTAAGTTAAATATGAATGATAAATTTTCTATCATAAATACTGAAATAATAGAGTATATAACCTCCTTACTAATAATGGGGAGAAAATGGAATGAGAAAGAATAAAAACACTAATCCAGAAAAGACAAGGATGGAAGGGGGAGAAGAATCAGAAAACCTACTAAAAAGAAAGTTCAGAATAAGCTGGTAGAAGTGAATCCAAGTATACTGGTAAAAATCAGTATCACACTAAATAGCAAAACAAAATCTTGCCAACTACTATATACAAGAGACAGTTTTGTTTTGTTTTGTTTTGTTCTGTTTTGTTTTGAGACAGGGTCTTGCTCTGTTGCCCAGGCTAGAGTGCAATGGTCACGATCACAGCTGAGTGTAGCCTCTACCTCCTGGCTCAAAGCAATCCTCCCTTCTCAGCCCTCCAAGTAGCTGGGACTATGGGCGTGTACCATGATCCCCAGCTAAGTTTCTTCTTATATTTTGTACAGACAGGGTCTCAATGTATTGCCCGGCTGGTCTCCAACTTCTGACCTCAAGCAGTCCTCCTGCCTCACCTTCCCAAAGTGCTGGGATTACAGGCATAGAGCAACTGTGCCCAGCCAAGCTAGTTTTAATAAATGAGGGACACACAAAGGTTGAAAGAAAAAGGATGGAAATAATTATGTATACTAGACTAATTTTTTAAAAGCTGGGGTAACTATTTTACCTCATACAAAATAGACTTTAAGACAAAAAGCAGTACTACAGAGAGTCACTACATGTTAATAAGAAATTAAAGTCACTACGAAAATATAGAAATTTTAAACTTATATGCACTTTTATATATTAAATATTTAAAAATCAACAATGACAATCATTACTGCAAGAAGTTGACAAACCTATCACAGCGGTAGTTTTTAACATACTTCTTAACATATTAAGAAAAAAGTTCATAGAGAATATTTGAATAATACAGTTAATCAGCTCTAATTAATCTTCATATAGCATATGATACCCCGCAAACTGTATTCCTTTCAACTGCTGATGGAATACTTAAAAAATTTGACTATATCCATAAAGCAAATCTCAACAAATTAGTATACAGACGAAATTCTCTGACTATGATGCCAGTTTCCCTTCTAATATACTTGGAGACAAACGTATTTTTTAAACAACTCAGGAATTGCTCATAATGGAAACAGTATGTTACATATTTTAGTTCTTGAAGGGTGGTCACATTAATATAGTGTGGTATATATGACAGTTGTGTTTGTTAGAACATTTCAATTCTCCTACTGTTCAGAGTAATTGAGTTTATTCTTTCTTGTCTTTATGCTTCAGAACTTTTTGAATACTGTTTCATTGTTTTCTAAATACAATCTCTCCAAAAGCAAATTCGGATAATATCTTCAAAAACAAATTCAGATAATATCTTCAAAAACAACTCAAAGATTCACAAAATAATCCACCTGAGAAAATTTTCTAAATCATACCTATCAATTTCAAAATCATGCCTAATACTTATGAAGAGTTAAACTAGTTATGAACAATTTGTGTAACTATGGAAACATGAGAGTAATAGTTTCCTGGAAGAATAAAACTTCAGCAATAGAGAATTTTATGGAACTAACTGAAAGTAGCCCATGAAAGAGCATTATCTTTAAACCCTTAGTAATGTTGAGTAAAGTACTGTTGAGCTATAGAAATATTTGAGTGGGCCTCTTATATTTTAATGGTTGAATACCTTAAAAATAAAGGAGGGGGGAGGGGGGAGGAATAGCAGAAAAAGTTCTCAAATTAATCATTTATTTAAAATGTTAGAAAACTAAAATATGTGACATAAGCCTGCAAAATAGAGATAACAGTGTTTTATTTGCATACCCAGAGAATGCTGAAGACTCAAACAGCAACCGGACTAATAAAGGGATTTGGTAAGACGACAATATATTAGGAAAAACTCTGTAAGGCAATAGCTTTCATGTTTACCAGCAGTAATCGAGTAATACATACACACACACACAAGATGTTTATTGTGACTTTATTACAAATAGGGAAAATGTGGGTTATAACCTGGCTGTATGTCAAGGGGAATGATTGAATAAGTTACAAGTCATATTAAAAAAAAATCATATAATGCATTATGCAGTTTGAAAAATAAAATAATGAGTTATATTCATATGTATTGACCTAGAAAGACTTATGATATATATGAGTGGGGGAAAAAGCCAATAGCAAAAATATGTATATACTATAAATCTCATTTTTATTAAAAGAGAAAGCCAGGTATGGTGGCTCATGCCTGTAATCCCAGCACTTTGGGAGGCTGAGGCGGGTGCATCACTTGAGGCCAGGAGTTCGAGACCAGCCTGACCAACATGGTGAAACCCTGTCTCTACTAAAAATATAAAAATTAGCTGGGCATGGTGGTACATGCCTGTAATCCCAGCTACTCAAGAGGCTGAGACAGGAGAATCACTTGAATCCTGGGGGCAGAGGTTGCAGTAAGCCAAGACTGTGCCACTGCACTCCAGCTTGGGTGACAGAATGAGACTCTACCTCAAAAAAAAAAAAAAAGAGTGAGAGAAAGAATATTGTGTGTATGTGTGTTTTAATAAGGATTACTTCAACATATATTTTTATGCAAATCCACTTAATACCAGTATCAATGCCTAAAATAAAATGTCCAACAGCAAAAATTAAAAGCAAGAATATAAATCCAAAGCATAATGACTACAATGGAAAGAAGTAAAGCAGAACTGCATTTTATAAAACATTTGCAATGCAAAACAAAGCCACAAAAACGCTTCTCCTAAATAAGAAATACCAGATGCTAAAAAAAACACCAAAGGGAAAAAATTTAATTTTAGGAAGAATGCACTACAATTTTAGTATCATAGACTAGTTAAATATATTAGTGGAAACAGAAAAACAATGGACTCTTCAGTAGGCGAGCTGTGAAATCCAATAATGGAAAATACATTTCTCTATACTCTTAACACTTCTGACACTAAATGTGTGGGTTTTCCACACTAAGCAATTTTCCAGTTCTCTATGGACACCAACAGGGTGTCCTACAATTTAATTTTAATACCACTGGCCCAAAGTTAGCACAGTCCTTGCAGGTTAAGGGCTCAGTGCCACAAGCATGTCCCCACTTTAGTTGGCATTCGCCAAGTTCAGATCTCCCATACTTCTGACCAACTAGCTATAATAGATCAGGGGTTTCCACAACCCCTTCCTCGGATATGATTATTTGCTAGAATGGCACACAGAACTCAGGAAGGAACTTAGGTTTACTAGTCTATTATAAATGATAAAACTCAGAATTAGCCAAAAGGAAGAGATGCACAGGGCATGGTTTGCGGGGAGAGGCACAGAGCTTCCATGCCTTCTCATGTGCAGGACCCTCCAGCACCTTCATATATTTACCAACCAGGAAGCTCTCTGAACCTTTTTGGCCAGAGTTTTTATGGAAGTGTCATTAAGTAGGCATAATTGATTAAATCACTGGCCATTGGTAGTTAACCTCCAGCTTCCTTCTCCTTTCTCATGAGTCAGGGGTATGTTCCAATACTTTGGGAGGCTGAATGTTCCAATCCTTTAATCATATGCTTGGTTCTCCTGGCAGTCAGCTCCCGCATCCTCAGTGGCTTTCCAAAAGTTGCCTCATTGACATAAAACTCAGATGTAGGTGAAAGGGGCTTGTTATGAATAACAAAAGTTGTTCCTTTCACCTTAATCACTTCACAGCTTTTTCAGGAACTGGGAACAAAACCCAAATATTATAACAAAAGATGCTACTATCATCTTATCTTTCAGAAAGTTACAAGGGTTTTTAGAAGTTCTTGCTAGCAAGGGGGTCAAAGAGACTATATATATCTTTCTTACTGTGTCACACCAGTTTTTACAAAACAAGAATCAAATAGACAACTGTGCAAGAAAAAGTTATTGACCTAGAAAACAGACTCAGAGACCTAAGCTGAAAATCTGTTCAATGCCAGATTTTAAATATGAACGTTTATACACAATGATGTCATACAGCAGAGCTAGCAAATAAGTGGCCCCGCCTCACTCCTCGCCTCCCCCACCCATTCCACAACAGTAACCAATAATCTTTCCCTGCAATCTTTTCCTCTTAGCCAAGACAAAACCAGAAGGTTCTTACCCTAGCATTTTGGGCAGCCTCTATCCAATGCTTGCAGTTACAAAGTAAGATTAAAATAATTTGCTTCTATAGAGACAATTACATCATCCCAAAATAATGGGAAAAGAAAAGAAAACGACTTGCCATTTTTTCAGTAAGAGAGGATCCAAGGTAAAAATTCAGCCTAAAAATGAATAAGGCACACACAAGATGTCCTCAAGATGTAAGAGGAAGACAGTTAGCTATATTCTTATTAAATCCCTGAACTATAGAGATAAAGATGGCTTGAAGCAACTAAAGAGAACATTTCAGGCCATCACAGGTAAGAATAGCTTGAGATGATCCTGCTGAGGTGCTTAAAAGAATTCATAAATCCACAGAACCTGCAGAAATTCTCCAGTGGGCAACTTCATCTTCAAAGAATGACCCAAGGGTTATTTGGTTTAGATAAGCCACAGTTACTTAAAAATAAATACGCCTGTAATCCCAGCATTTTGGGAGGCTGAGGCAGGCTGATGTTGAGGTCAGAAGATCAAGACCATCCTGGATAACACTGTGAAATCCTGTCTCTACTAAAAATGCAAAAAATTAGCCAGGCGTGGTGGCACATGCCTGTAGTCCCAGCTACCTGGGAGGTTAAGGCAGGAGAATCACTTGCACCTGGGAGGCGGAGGTTGCAGTGAGCCAAGATCTCCCCACTGCACTCCAGCCTGGGCAACACAGCAAGATTCCGTCTCAAATAAATAAATGAATAAATAAATAATAAAGCAAGCAAGCAAGCCTTAGTGGGAACATTGATACATAGTAAAATTTGTATAGCAGCCCTTAAAAATTAAGAGAAAAGATACTTTAAATGTGTCAATCTTAAATGAATTCTGGAGAACTGATTAGGCGAGTTCCAGTAGTAGGTAACCCATTTCCTGTTAAGGAGTCCAAAGTTGTTTTGCTCTTTGTAATAGATTTAAATATATATTTAGATTAGTAAAATGATTAGACTGTGTTTTTCCTTTTCAGAATTAAGTTGTTATGTCATTGCATACAAAAACTATTGCTTTTAAAACACGTCATTATATAAGTCATATAAGTAGCACTCAGAAAGAGAAAAATCACTTTAAGCTTACTCAATGCTTTCTTGTTGCTGAGAATTTTTATATTATACCTTTTGAAGGTGCTCATGTGGGCTTATCGAGACATGTAAGTAATCATACTATGAAGAGCTACGAGCAAGTTCACGTGCATAGAGACAGTGATAACTCTTAGACCTTCCACCTGGCTGGCAGTCATTGTAGGATGCCAGTAAGACACAACCTGACTTTAAGGATGTTAAAATGTGAAAAATATGTGCCTTAGAACTGATTAAATATGACACAGTAAGTTACCTTCCAGGTGGGTTTAAAAGGAAAGAAGATACTTAAAACAGATAAATATGATTGGATGGGACACAGACTGTACTATGGGGATGTACAAAATGTCTTGACTAACTCTATAGAGATGGCTTTCCAGTTGGGGCACAGAGATGTCCTTGGAGAAGGCAGACTTGAAAAGAAGGAGAAAACTCCAGAATGATAGAAAAGAGTTCAAATATGACAGGCTAGGTTAAATGCCCCTGGGATCTGGGGATTCAAGACATCATCACAAGACTGTCATAGTGCTGATGCTGCTGGTGCCACCATAAGGTGATGAGGGGACAGCAGTGTCCCTCTGCTGGTAGGCACTCAGTATATATTGTTTGGAGAGTGCATGAGTGCATGGGAAACTGAATAACTGAATAAGTGCATGTGGTCTGGGGCCCAGCATAACAGCTGTTCTCTTTTCCCTTGTCACCCTCAGAGAAACTTGAGAGCGAGAAGCTGAATGTTGCTGAGGTAACCCAGTCAGAGATTGCTCAGAAGCAAAAACTGCAGACTGTCCTGGAGAAGATCAATGAAACCCTAAACTTCCTCCCAGGAGCATCAAGTGGAATGTGGATTGTGAGTTGAACAAAGGAAAGGGACACCACTAAACAATGCCTGTGGTCCCTGCCATGAGGCTTCCCCAAGAAGCCATCCATAAGCTTGGCAGGCTTCAGGGTAGGGGGGTCAAACTCATCTGTCTTTGAACAAGATGCCCCTGCTTCCTTAGAACTTGGAAGAGTTCCATACATACCCTTGGGGGAAAAATAGCAAAATGTCCAAATCTCATGTTTCTCTTCTGTAAAAGACTTCCCATAGAAACCTCATGTGAAATGGGGACAGGAAGGAAACTCACTCACTGAGCTACTTCTTCTAAGTCTCAGCACAACCTTTTGAGAAAGCTGTTGCCTGCAGCTTGGAGAGGCTTTGGGAAGCTGATGTCCCCCACATTCACACAACTGAGAAGCAGGGAGCAAGGATTCAGCTCTGTCTTTTCTAAAGCCCATGCCCTTCCAACCTCCTTTCTTTTTCTAGAAAGAACAAAGACATGGCTGAGATCACATGCACTGGAACAGGATTTTAAAATTCAGCTTTTCACAGCTAGCATAGCTCAGAGACCTCAGAAAGCATAAATTATTAGTTTACATTAATTATTAGTTTATAAATTATGAGTTCATTTGCTGCTTCAAAGGCCTGGTGTCTAATATGGACTCAATGAGTCCCTTTCAGAATTAATCCACAGATGAGGTGAATCTAGCAGTAACAACTGGATTCCAAAGTTGTTTTTTATTGTAATAGATAAAAATATGAATTTAGATTAATAAAAGGTTAGACTGTGTTTTGCCTTTAAATATTAAGGGATTAAGAACTGTGCTTTATCGAGTCTAACTTATATAACTTAAGATCAACAGCCCGTACCAAAAAAAAAATACCTTTCAAACTTGGGAAAGAAAAGGAATCTTTACTTCAAACTTTGGAATCCAGTAACGGCCAGTCACAATCTCTCCAGCAGGTATCTAACATCTGACACTGGGGCTGAGACACCAAGTGCCTCCTAAGCATAATTACACATATTTGTGCACAGCGCGATCAGCTACTTTGCACAGAAGCATGGCGCCAGAAACAGGGCATTCTCTGCCTGCAGAGGGAGTCACCTGAGGACAGGAGCAGGAGAGGCCATGCTCTGGGCCCTAGATGCTATCAGGGAGAGGGGCTCCGTTTCCCTGTGCTCCAGGAATGCTAGTAGTGTCAATGGGGCAGAACAAGGGAGGGCAGGGAGATTGGTGACTAGTTTGGGAAACGTGTCTGCATTTTATAAGTCCACAATAGTCATGTACATTAGATGAAGACTACTGCTTAGTTTTATTTGATCCTATCTCCCACTCCTTTGAATATGGACCACACCTACCTGTACCCCTCCAAAAAAATAAGTTAAACATCATTTAACTTATCATGACACCCAATTTGGGAAAGGCTGAGATAGAAAAGTCTGTTAAAGCCACATCTCTCCAGTGGCTTTGAATGATTTTTTTGGTTTATGCTTACTTTAATTTCTTATAGGGAAATGTGTGCAAGAAAAATCATCGCTGGTAGTACCATGCTAATCTAGCTGTTTTCCTTCGTTTGCTTCATTTCGCTTGTTTCATTTGATACTAGTCACATCACTGCATCATTTAGCTTGGTCAAGTCATATACACTTTCTTTTTTTTCTTTTTGAGCCAGAGTCTCGATCTGTCACCCAGGTTGGAGTGCAGTGGCGGGATCTTGGCTTACTGCAACCTCCGCCTCCCGGGTTCAAGTGATTCTCCTGCCTCTGCCTCGGCCTCCTGAGTAGCTGGGATTACAGGCGTGCCCACCACGCCCAGCTAATTTTTGTATTTTTAGTAGAGACAGGGTTTCGCCATGTTGGCCAGGCTGGTCTCGAACTCCTGACCTCAGGTGATCCACCTGCCTTGGCCTCCCAAAGTGCCAGGATAACAGGCGTGAGCCACTGCCCCCGGCCCAAGTCATATACACTTTTGTGTGTGGTTATTTTTTTTTGCTTTTACGTCACACATATTTTCTACATTTCCTTTGGTCTTTGTAGATAAAATTTTTGATAGCTGTTTCTATTTCATAGGGTAGATATCCTATAGTTAACTTAAACCCTAGGTTGATGCCGATCCTTCTAGGATGTTTCCCAACCTATTTCTAATATCAGATAGCACCAAACTGAATATCTTAGCTTGTGCCTTTTTTTGCTTCTCTTGAATTCCTCCGTTTTGATAGATTTCTACAACTGGGATGGATTACTGGGTCAGAGGGAATAATTACTTCAGTGGCTAGCACCCTGGGATGCCTTGGGGCTTTTGAAGAGCTGGGCTTGTTTACAAAGTCACAGTGGCTAGTTCCATAAGGAAGGTGGCAGGCACAACTCCTGGGGAAAAGCCCTGTCTACTCCTGTCTCAGTTACCTTCCCTGGATGTAAACCTGAGGACACTGGCGCCTCTCTGCTCAGGATGAGGGTGGTAGGGACAGGCTGCTGAGTTACTACGGTTCTTGACCTGGGGCTTTAGGGATTTCTTCGTTTTTTCCCCCTAAGTCACAACAGTAATTTTCATTATTAAAAATTTAGAAAGTGTAAGTAAAATTTAAATAGTAACATTTAACATATTTATGATGCTTATTGTATATCTTGTATCTTTGTAATCTTCACTCACCCATCTGAAGTAAGAATTCTTTTATTCCCATGTTACAGTTGGGAAAATCGGGGCATAGAGAGGTTAAGAAACTATGAATGTAACCTTCATGAGGGCAGGGACTTTTTTCTTTTCACTGCCTACCTGGAGACAAGAGCCACGAACATTGTGCTGTGTTCTGCAAGTTCTGTGTGTACGTGTCTGTATGTGTGTAATAAGTAAATAGCATATAATACTTTATATATGTGTGTGTATATATATATATATAAAATGATTTTTAACAAAAATGAGATCAACCTGTTTATGTTGTTTAGAAGATGTATATATTAACAAATCATTAACTATTCTTCTGTATGTCACTTTTAATATTATATAACATGACACTGTATGGATCTATCAATCTATTTAACTGAAAATGGATTTTTAGATTGCTTTCCATTTTCCCACTGATATCATCGATACAGCTGGATGCATTCTCCCTGCTTGTAGCCATAATTAATTCTTTAGGATAAATACCCAAGAGTGGTATTTTAGGGCCAAAGGGTGAGAGCATTTTTAAGGTCATAATACATAATGTTAAATTGCCTCCAGAAAAATTACACTAATTTCTGTTTCCACCACAGGACATGTTTGGAAGACTGTTTCTAACTCAGCAGCTCCATTTTAAATACTGCTCTCCAGCCCTGGAGTGACACTGTTAGCCTTGCAGCTGCGGTTCCTGGCTTGCATAGTGAGACCTGGGCGCTTGCTCTTATCCCACATGTTGCCATCCTGACTTGAGTGTGGGCACATGTTGGCCTCAGCTTCTATTGAGCACCAGGGAGAAAACTCCCAGGAGACATTTTGAGAGGCAGCAATGATGAGGGTGCACAAACAGTGGGTAGAATTTGTTTTAATTTAAACAAATTAAATGATGATGAGGGTGCACAGTGGGTAGAATTTGTTTTAATTGAAAAAAATGGCATATTTTTATTCTAAATAATATTTCAAAATAGAAAAAAAGGCCGGGTGCTGGCACCTGTAATCTCAGCACTTTGGGAGGCTAAGGTGGGTGGATCACCTGAGGTCAGGAGTTCAAGACCAGCCTGACCAACATGGTAAAACCCCATCTCTACTAAAAATACAAAAATTAGCCAGGCGTGGTGGCGTGTACTTGTAATCCCAGCTACTCAGGAGGCTGAGGCAGGAGAATCACTTGAACCCAGGAGGAGGAGGTTGCAGTGAGCCGAGTTCGTGCCATTGCACTCCAGCCCAGGCAACAAGAACAAAACTCCATCTCAGAAAAAAAAACTATCTTTCCACTTTAGCATAGCTATTTTTATTTTTAAAAATGTATTTCTGGCCGGGGGGGGGGGGCGGGGGGGGGGGGGGGGGGCGGGGGGGGGCCGGGCCCGGGGGGGGGGGGGAAACTTCCAAATGTTGGCCACAAGCACATATATATGTGTGTCTATGTATATATACATATGTATATACTTTTATGCATGTATATATCCATAAATGCAAACTTTACAGCTATGTATATTACACACATATACGGTGTTGACATTCACACATACACACATACATAGCTATACTGTCTTAACTATGATTTTTGACGCATGCAAACTATTAATTTTGTGGATATATCGTAACTTCTTAAAGCAGTGGTTATTCGACTGTGGTCGGTCCAAAACTAGGGATTTGCAAGGAGAAACTCTAGCATCACTAGGGAGAAGACAAGAAGTCATGGCTGCAGTTAGGACTCAGAATCCTCACTTTAACCAGAGAAGTTGTACTTTTTTCATGAGTTTTAACTATCAGCTTTTAGAACAAAGTATTTCTGTGCTTAATATTAAAAAGTTTGAAAAATGCATATCCAAACCATCCTCTTGTTATTGGACAAAGTGTTTTCCAGGGTTTTACAAAATGATAGTATGTTACACAGTAACTAACATCTTTGTACATGTAGTATAGTATGCATGTGTGTGAGACTGTAGACTATGTATTTCAAAAACAATCCCAGAAGGATAGAGCATTCATTGAAAGAGTTTGACATCTATAAGATGCTTACGATATAGCTCTGGATTGCTCACCAAGACAGGGAGATGGCTTACAGTGTCACCAGGGTATAAGAACAACTTGTTTGATCACAACTTTTCTAGCATTATATTTTGCCATTAAATGGGAGAGGGGTAGCAAATGTTCTTACAACCCTCAGTGAGGCCAGGTGGTGGGCCGGTGCTTCTGATCAGAAGAGCAAACCTGGGTTTGCCTCCAATGGTGACCATACCATGTCAGTGGTTCACAGTGGGTCAGTGCCACATCAGGATCTTTTTTGAGCCTGTAAGTCTAGGTAAAACTTAGTTGACAAGGCCCGAAAGCCCAAAACTGAAACCTTCTGGAAGGCTAGGAGTTCAGAGCAGTTTATCTTCTGTTTGTGGTGATGGTGAGCTGCTGTTCCTAATCAGTAGAAAACCTTCTTTGAATTAGCAGTGATAACAAGAAACTCTAATGAGTTACAAAGGAATGTCTGAATCATTTTCTTTTCTTGGTGATTTCTCAAAGCTTCTGCTAAAGCAGACTCACTGATCCCAGGGAAGACAGAATGACATCCTAATAATGGACCGAGTGCATGTGAAGTATACAAAATAGGCATTTTTTTTGTTATTTCTTTAAATGCCCCCTGTAATGAAGAGCCATGAAGCTGGTGGGGCTATGAAGGCAGGCAAAATATCTGGTGAATCTTCCCTTTGATGAGAAAGAAAGGGAAGAAAGCTGGCATATTTTAGTTGCCTAGGCACCAGGTACTTTCACGTAAGCTATAATAAAAAATATCAACCATTCCTGGACAGCTGCTGTGGTCCAGGAGCATCAGAGAGAAAACTCCCAGGAGACATGTTGAGAGGCAGCAATGATGGGAGCGTGCAAATGTTCAACAATGGCTAGAATTTGTTTTAATTGAAAAGATGGCATATTTTTATTCTAAAGAATATTTTGAAATAGGAAAAAAGTAAGACTGTCTTTCCACTCTAGTGTAACTATTTTCATTTGCTTTAATGAAATTTTTTGGGAAATTTTTAAAACCTGTACATCCACATAGGTTCTGCTACCTCCATTTGTAAAGATGAGCAAATTAAGACTCAGAGGCCTTTGGTGGCCTACCCTACCCAAGGCCATGTAGCCAGTAAATAAATGGTAGATTATAACGTCAGAATTCAGGTTCCAGTCTGCCTGACCCTCTGTGCACCTCACTGAGTCAGTCTGTTTCTCCTTAACTAGAAAGAAAACTACAACCCATTGTCACCCAGCCTTCTCTTGTATAAATGGCTTAACTTTCAGCACATGACTCAGCAACTATGGCAGCCCCCTGGCTCAGTAACATCCCATACAACTGCTTCTTAAAGGACATTGCCTACAGTGACCATAGTGACACTCCAGCGAGTAACACAGCCCTTTGAATGTCTCTCGCATGCCTTCTTCCGGGGGATCTTAAAGCCCTGAACCAAGGAAGGGACCTAGTGTTACCGACTCAGCATCCATTTATTAAGGGTCTGCTTTGTGTACAGTCTTGAGAAAGCAGTAATGATAATCTAGAGTTCATGGTTAAGTGGGAAGGGAGACAGAGTGCAGAGCAGACATGCTCATGGTGATTAGAGTGGAGTGGGCAGGGACATGGGACTTGGGGAGAGCAGATCTGAGCTTAGAACTCAGCAGTTGTCAGTGTCCTGATGGGAACCTGGGATTAGAGAGGTGCCACATTGGAAACCTGGTAATAATATGACCCAAGAAGGAGCTCCATGGGATCTGGCAAAGAACCAAGGGGGCCAGGCATGGCGGCACATGCCTGTAGTCCCAACTATTCCACAAAGGCTGAGGCGGGAGGATTGCTCAAGCCTAGGATTTCGAGGCTGCAGTGAGCTAGGATTGTGCCACTGCACCCCAGCCTGAGCAACAGAGCAAGACCCTGCCTCAAGAAAGGAGAGATTTGCGGGGCCCAGAGTGAGGCCTGTGATGACCACAGGTGTCCCCTGACCCTCAGGCATGGTATAAAGGGACATTGGGTTGATGTATTAGGCCGTTCATGCATAGTTGTTAAGAAATGCCTGAGGCTGGGTAAGGTATAAATAAGAGGTTTAACTGGCTAGCATCTGTGTGGCTTCTAGGGAGGCCTCAGGGACCTTTTACTCAAGGCAGAAGGCAAAGCGGGAACAGGCACTTCACATGGCGATCGCAGGAGCAAGAGGGAGAGTGGGCCGTGGGGAGATGCTATATACTTTTCAACGACCAGATCTCTTGTGAACTCAGAGCACGAGTGTACTTATCACCAAGGGAATGGCACTGAGCCATTCATGAGGGATCCACTCTGCAATCCAGATACCTCTCACCAGGCCCCACCTCCAACACTGGGGAGTACATTTCAGCATGAGATTTGGGCAGGCACAAATATCCAGACTCTATCAGTGAGGTACTACTATACTTTGAACATCTGCTTATGTTGCCTAGGACCTGGAAGAAGATGCTGTAATTTTCCCTCTTCTTTCATTTCAGCTGTTCATGCCAAGAGCCTGGTGGCCATCTTACACCTGCTCGTGGCTCTGTCTCAGTATTTCCGGGCACCAATCCGACTCCCAGACCATGTTTCCATCCAAGTGGTTGTGGTCCAGGTAAGACAGATAACACTACAAACATCTGTGTCTTTAAAGAGTTGTGGAGGCCGAGTTCCTGTGAGAGCCAAGGCATATCTAGTAGATCGTTAGAAGGAAGGCTGAATGAATGCTGAGTGAGCTGGGTGTGCAGGATATTGGGAGGCAATGAGTGAGCTTTCTGATGCATATTGGCTTCCCCCTGGTAAGTGTCCACAAGATGGAAGAGCGTGTGCTTGTGTATAGATAGCCTTGTGTGGGGTATGTGCCTATGGTTTATGTGTTTTATGAGTTTTCTCTGTTATGTGTAGTTGAGGGTGTGCGGTATGTATGTGAGCTGTGTGTCGTGGCGTCAGGAGGAAAGAGGTGTGTGTGTGAGTTTGTATACAGGAGTGTGCAGGTGCCCTGCAAACCATGGAAAACCATAATATTTTGGTTAAATAAATGATACTTAGGTACGGGGAAAGATATCTGTGCATATAAGGGAGTGTGTGTGTACATGTTTGTACATGTGCGTGCATTTGAGAGAGACCCCAATTGGCCATGTCTGTATTGAAGGCACTGCCACCTTTCACCCACCCACAGAAGCACAGCTGGGATCTCAGGTCATCTTTTCCAGATTGTTGGATGGAATTTCCATTCACATATGGCTGTGTAATTTCCACAATGAGGGTGTGCTCTCTCCCCCGTGACTATCTCACTCCGCTCCTAACCCCATTAAATACTCAAATTCAATTTTATTTTCCAACTTTATACCCATTTAGCCAAAGGTCATCCTTTTGTTTGCTTGTTTCGTTCTTTTGCAAATAAACATACAGCAAGAGAGAACTCTCCATCTAAGCAGCTCCTTGGCAATAGAGCCTCTGGGAATAGGGAATAATGGCTGTTCTACCATGCCTTGGTGAGAAAAAGCCTTGAGGGCTGGTAGACTGTGCCTGATCAGACCAGGCCAGTTTCCAAGACAAAAGGACTTTGAGTTGAACTTTCAGGGATCAGCTGTTAACAGGAGGAGAGGAGGACAAAGTCCTTCTAATCAACTGATCAGTTGTCCCCCAGTGAAAAATGATTTCTTCCACATCTCTGAGTACTTAACTCCACTAGGCATCAAGAAGGTAAAACAGGAATATGACACCTCGGCCCTGCCTGCCGAGGAGATAGAACTACAAATAAGAAGCAGAGAGGGCTGTCAGGAGCTCATAGAAAATGGGAACATCTAGGCCGGGCACAGTGGCTCATGCCTGTAATCCCAGTATTTTGGGAAGCTGAGACGGGCAGATCATCTAAGGTCAGGAGTTCGAGACCAACCTGGCCAACATGGTGAAACCCCATATCTACTAAAAATACAAAATTAGTCAGGCATGGTGGCACATGCCAGTAATACCAGGTACCTGGGAGGCTAAGGCAGGAGAATCGCTTGAACCCAGGAGGTGGAGGTTGTGATGAATCAAGATCATGCCATTGCATTCCAGCCTGGGCGACAAGAGCGAAACTCCATCAAATGAATGAATGAATGAATGAATGAAAGAGAAAGAAAGAAGGAAGGAAAGAAGGAAAGAAAGGAGAGAGAGAAAGAGAAAGAAGGAAGGAAGGAAGAAAGAAAGAAAAAAGAAAGGAAAGAAAAAGGAAAGAAAAAAGAAAAAGGAAAGAAAGAAAGAGAAAGAAAAGAAAGAAAGAAGAAGAAAATGGGAATGTGTGTGGTTCAGATACTGAATGCCCCTGGCCCAAAGGCCCTAATTGTCCTCGTTGAGCTCCTCACCTGTAGCAAACATGGCACTAAGCATTTTATGTCTGCTGTGGATATGTGGCCAACTCAGAGTACCCTGGTTCAAGCATCTTCCTAGTAAGTCCAGGTCATCTCTATTGTGCTATTTTTACCAATCAATAATGTGTAAATTCAATTCTTTATGTTTTTAAAGACTACAGTTAGGGAGGCAGGGATGAATAGGTGGGAGCACAGAGGATTTTTAGGTACATGTCACTGTACGTTTATTGAAACCCATAGAATGAACAGCACCAAGAGTGAACCCTTATGTGATCTACAGACTTTGGGTGATAGTCACAATATCAATTATAAGTTCATCAGCCATTAAAAGTATATCATTCTGATGTAGGATGTTGAAAATGGGTGAGGCCATGTATGTGTCGAGGCAGGGAATACATAGGAAATCTCTGGAAATGTCTGTACCTTCCTCTCAATTTTGCTGTGAACCTCAGACTGCTCTGGAAAATATAATCTATTTGTTTTTTAAATCATAGTTCCTGTAACAGTTCATGAAAGAGTACTTTAAAAGTGACCACATATCCCTAACATTGAAATTTTTAAAAATTATTTTCATAAGTAAACATACTGTCATTATATTCATTTATAATAGCTCTTTTGTCGCTAGAGGCAATAACTACTTTTATTTAAATTGCCCTTCTTTATCTTCTGTTTTGTGACAATCCATTCCAGTTCTTGGTGCATAAATTTGTTGAACATCTTAGGACTTTTCTTATCTGCTAGAATAAAGGGCCCTCTAATAGAAATAATAAAATCTGCCTGCTGGAATTAATACAGACAGAAAGCAATAATGATGACTGCAAATGTGAGCAGGAGAGAGGGGGCTTCTATTTTGAAACAGTGGTCATTGCAAGCCTGTGTCTCCTGCCTTATTTTGAGCTCAATTATAGGCCATCAGAAGGCTGTTGTTGGTTTAATTTCTCCTGTAGGCTGTTTTGTTAGCATGCGGGAGAAAGAGGACTGAGTTCCATAAAGTGGCATTAATGCACGTCAGGTTTTATGGGGTGTTTTTGCTTTATCAGGTTGAACAGGCACAGAAGCAGGACTCGGAATTGGTGGTGAGTCACAGACTGAACCATGGGGAGAACTCTTTAGGGAACAAATAATGGGTGGAGATGACTCAGGATGCTGTGTGAGGGGTTACTTAACCCAGATTTCTTTTCCATTCTTTGCAGAAGCATTTAATTTTGCATGAAGTTGGAGTTGAGGTTTTAGTCTGTGAATGGCCATGCAGGACAAGGACACAGATTCCATTAGCCCCACATGAAAACATTGCCTGTGCTGAAACTGCATGTGGAAAGAAGTTCTGATTTATCTTGATCTGGTCCTCTTTAAATGATAAAGGGGACCAATTCAAGATTTATGTTACCTGGTCCCCTTTAAATGATCATTTTTTTTTTCTTTTACCTTTTTTGTCTTGCTAAGTCCATTCTTAACCTAAGCCAGACAGACTCTTGGCCTTAGCCAGCTCTTCCTTTCTTCTGTAAAAGTATTTCACAAGGATGCTGTTTCTGTGGCTGTTTCTGGAACTTTGGGCAGGAGGCTCAAGAAGGCAGGGCTCAGGTGAGCCACGCATGTTCGGAGGCTCCTTCTTCCTTACACTCATCTCAGTCTTGGGGAAGATGTGTTTGCTTTGTCAGTCGTTTGCTTTGTCCGTACCATCCTCCAGTTGTCTGGTGCTGGCTGTGGAGGGACCTAGGAGGATGAATCTCCCTCCTCACACACATCAGAAAGTCTTCCTGAACCCTAACATTACCTCTTTCATCAGCTCCCATGCCCACACAATGCGGTGTAAACCCTCCAAACTGGCATTCAGAGCTGCCAACTGACTGATGGCAGCCGCCCTCCCCCAGACGGCCTCTGGAACACATTTGTGCATCCTGCCTCTGCCTCCTGGCTGGGGACATTCCTCCCACTGAAGTGACCCTTTCTCAGTGTCCAGCCAAACCCTATCTGTCTTTGAAGTTCAGCTCCAGGGCCCCCTCCCCTTGGAAGGTTTCCCTGACCATTCTAGCTAAAAGTGCTTGCTCCTGGCCTGTGTTCAGCACTTTCCGGAGAGGATGACCACATAATCTACTATCCATGACACTTCTGAGATGAAAGGGAATCCGACTAATATGCTGAGACATCAGGCATAAACCAGGACTGTTTGGGGAAAGCATTTTCAGGTGTCTGCTTCATCTCTGCCGTTTGACTCTAAGCTCCTCAAGGGCAGAAACTGTATCATATACTCCATAGTATTTGTTCTAACTCCAGCACAGGGCCTTTTACATAGAAGGTACTGATTAATGGAATAAGAAAGAGGATGAGTTGATGGGAGAAGGGAGGACAGATAACGGATGGATGGATGGATGGATGGATGCTGGATGGGTGGGTTTCCAACATGCTTAACCTTTTCTCAGAGAATAAGCTAGTTACCTGAGTGAGGACTGTGCTACTTATTTAAAAGCTCCCATATTTATCAGTTTAAAGAAAAAAAAAAAAACCCTCTGCCTCTTGTCTGAATTCCCTGGGTTGGCCTCAGTTCTTCCACCCAGCCCCCCAGTTAAATGTGTTTCTCAGCTTCCCTCTGTGGCCCCAGCTGGAGGGCAGACACACCCTGGCCTTCATTTCCATTTGGTTTATTGTGGATTACTCCAGGAGGCAAACAGTTTGCTTCCAGCAGAATGTCTTCCAATAAAGAAAGGAAAGATTCACCATCCAAGAAACAGCCTACTTGTTTGGACTAAACACTAATTGCACTTGCGTCCTAATGGTTCGGTCCAGTCCCGGAAAAGCAGGACCTCCTCTCACTTCCAGCATTATCTTATCTCGGGTGCATTTCTTAAACACCAGTAACTTTCCCAATATCAGGAATGCTCATCAGTGTTTCTGTATTTTTCTAAAGCATAGTTTTCTCTTCTCCTCCCAACCCCTTTCCCCACCCCCATTTCAGAAACGAGAAGGAATCCTCCAGTCTCGGCAAATCCAAGAGGAAATAACTGGTAACACAGAGTATGTCAACACCATTGTTGCCAGCGATTCTGTAATGGAACACAGATGTTTCTCCGAAATTCATCCATTTGCTGATATTTAGTTTTCATTTATTGGGATTGCAGGAGGGATTAGACTTCAGCCAATGATTATAGTTTAGCCTTTTCCATGCATTCAAAACATGCCTCTCAATGCTTAAGGTACAAACTTGGGTGGGGAAGTGGGGAGAGGGAATTAGCAGTGATTGAAAAATTCTAATTTTGTGCCACTCCAGGAAAAAGTGTGCCAAAAAAAAGCCAACCCAGCATGAAATTGTCATGCCGTAAACACTGGGTTGAATTTAAATTGTTAACCTTCAAAAGGACGTTTTTCCTCCTTTTTCTGAATCTATTTGGTCATGTGCCATGACCCAGAAAGCCTCCCTACCTTAGAGTTGTCTTTGGGTTTGGTATTTTTTTTCCCATTTATTTTTAGAAATTGGGATATCAGAACGTATCAAAAGTTTGCCATGGGGAACAGGAGTTTTGTCCTCAAGCAGAAAAAAGATGGATAGCGTGGGGTGGGTTTGTGATCACTAGCAGAACTGAGCCCTGGCCCCATGCAAAGCCAGGCAGTTAGCTTTCAGCATTCCCTGCTCCCCAGACTTTTCTCTGAGTCCCCCCTTGAACAAGATCAGCATAGTGCAAAGAGCAGGGACTGCTAAGCCAACCCAACTTGAGTTCAAATCCAGGCTCTGCCACTTACTTACCAGGTGAGTCCCTTAACCTCTCTAACCTCAGTTTCCCCACCCAGAGAGGTAGGGAGGATTTATTGTGGTCACAGCTGTGCCTTCCTTCCCTTGCCCTCTGTAGCTGCTGTTCCAGCTCTCCAGCACAGCTGACCTGCACCCCCTCAAGCCCATCCAGTCTCTTGGAGGTTCCCCTCCCTCTCCCTCCCCCAGCCACTGCTGACAGAAGTCCAGGGCACTGCCCATCTAGACCACATTGTGCACATGGCTTAACAAGGACTAAGGGGCGTGGGCATTTCAGGCCAAGACTAGGGGCCAGAGATGTAGAGTGGCCCTTCCCAACATGCCCTGTTTATGGCCTTCGGAGACCCCATCAGGCAGCTTCCATATCATCACAGAGGCCAGTCTTGGTAGCTGAAGGGTCAGCTGATCTATAGGGCACACCTTGGCCTTGGTTCTGTGAGGGATGGGAGGGGCCAGGCCTGCTGGGAAAGGAGCAGAATTCCTCACTGTCCTACCACCTACCACCCCCTCCCCCATGCTGGGCTTGTCTGTGCCCACGATTTCACCTCCGGTAAAGAAGACAACAGAGCAGAGAGGAGCATGGCCTGGGGAGAAACTCCCAAATCGGGGAGTGTGAAGTTTCAGATCATCAGTCTCTCAGATGCACGTTATGCTTTCTATGGCCCCACTCTCTGCCACAAAGACATAAACATGGATGCAACATCCTAATAATGACAACAGAGTACAGTTTACAGAACACTTTCCTGTCTACTAATGTTCATAGTAAACACATGAAGCCATGATTACACCCCCTAAGGCCCCACAGCCCAAGGCTGAGGAAGAGACTGTGCCCTTGGTTCATCTAGCATTTCACTCCAAGTTCATTCTTTCCAGTGCAGTACTTGCAAGTGCTCACTTAGTGATAGGTGTGTGGATGAATAAACCAATATAATAATCATAATAAGAACCAAAAATGTATTTGGAAAAAAAGTCTTGAGCATTTACTATATACAGGAATTATGCTAAAATATTTCTAGATACTAAATCATTTCATGCTTACAACATCAATTGAAGTATTTACCATAATTATCTTCATTTTAGAGATGAGAGACCTGGTGCCCAGAAAGGTTCATTAGCTTGCCCAAGGTCACTATATTAGTTTGTTTTCACACCGCTGATAAAGACATACCCGAAACTGGGAATGAAAAAAGGTTTAATTGGACTTAGCTGTTCCACGTGGCTAGGGAGGCCTCAGAATCATGGCAGGAGGCGAAAGGCTCTTCTCACATGGTAGCAAGAGAAAATGAGGACGAAGCAAAGAGGAAACCCTGATAAACCCATCAGATCTCGTGAGAATTATTCACTATCACGAGAATAGCCGGGGAAAGACCAGCCCCCATGATTCAGTTACATCCCCCCGGGTCCCTCACACAACATGTGGGAATTCTGGGAGACACAATTTAAGTTGAGATTTGGGTGGGGACACAGCCAAACCATATCAGTCACACAGCAAAACAGAATCACTCAGTGCAATGTAAACCTCAGTGATCTGTCTTTAAAGCTTGTGCTCTTGATACTTTGGTGCTTTTCTGCTATGAGTGTGGTTCCAGTTCCTGCACTCTTTAAGAAAACCCACCCTGGGTCAATGGCAGGTGCATCTTGGTGGGCCTTACAGGATGGACAGGAGAGAGACAAAGCTGACCTGCCCGCAGCAACCGAGGCAGTAAAATTCCACATTGAGGGGTTGCTTGAGCTCACCCATAAGAATCCTAAGATTTTCTGGTTGGAAATCTAAGGCAAAAAGTAATCCTTTAGGCATCACTATGCCAGGCTTTGCACTACACCCCTGTATCCGTGTAACATAGAGGGGGGAAATGGGTGGTAATGTGGTAAAGTCTTGGTAATTGGAGGCTGTGCAGAATACAGTGCCAATGGAAGAAGCCTTTTTGAGCTCCTCAACCAAGGCAGGCGGGTGGCAGGCAGCATGGGGTGGGCTTCCAGCAGTGATGGAGTAGCCTTTCAGAGGACTGGCCTCTTGTAAGGGACAGCAGAAGATTCACACTATTTTCTTTCTCTTTTTCCTCCAGGGCTCTTTCCGGGAGGCATGGTAAGTGGCATGAGAAACCTCTGGCACTGGTGGCTGCACTGGGGTTTAATTCTGCAGCATCTGGGAAGAACAGGCTCTCAGCTTGTTACCGGGATATATGTCTGCACCAACCTGGTGACATGGCAAATTGGGTTGGGAGGGACAGCTTGCTGGCAGGAAGAAGACTACCTACACCTGCACAGTTGTCTTGAAAGTTAACAGGCCGTTGACCTTGCCATTTATGAAACACTTTTGTAGCTTTGCCGTTCATGATAAACACAGGAAGCCACAATTACACCCGGAGACGCCATAGCCCAAGGGTGAGGGAGGAGATTATCCAGCACTTAACTCCAGTTTAGTATTCATTCCAGTACACTACTTGCAAGTGCTTAGTGGGTTAGAGGTGTGCAGATGGATAAACCAATATAATCATCTTAAAGAGAACCGAAAGCGTATTCAGAAAAAAAAAAAGTTTTGAGCATTTTCTATAACCTAGGAAGTATGCTAAAATATTTCTAGATATTAAATCATCTAATGCTCAGAACATCCCACTGAAATATCTACTGTAATTATCCTCATTTCAGAGATGAGAGACCTGGAGCCGAGAAAGATTCATTAGCTTGCCCAAGGCTTCTGGATGGGTCCTGGGCATTTTCAGGGCAGTTTTGCTCTAATGATATCATAGAAATAAAGGAACACATGTATGAACACAAGGACTGTCCCCTCTCCCCACCCTGTCCAGCCCTTCTAGAGGCTGTCTTCTCCTCTTCCCTCGTCGCAGCTCCTGTCTCTTCCATTCCTCAGGCCTAGCCTTGTTTATGAAGTCCATGAATGTTTAGAGATCACTGTTCCCTTCCTGGTAGGCTCAGATTTACCCATTGGTGCCAGAGTTGGAAACGGCAGGCCTCAGGGTCTATCTCACCGCCTCCCAGCCCCAGGCTCACCTCAGAGGCCCTTCTCCTTCCCTGAGTCAGATCCCTTCCACTGTGTCACCTCTTGGTTCTGAGAACACGGAGGCTGCAGCAAGGAGCATCCCTGCAGGGAGCACGGCTTTGCTATTTTCTATGATCTTGATACTTACTTTGGGTAATATTTTGAAATATTTCAATGATGCTAAAACATATTCCCTTCAGGAGAACATGTCAGACTTTACAGAACATGTGCATGCTTGTTCTCACCCTTCGTCCTCATGAAAAACCTGAGGGAGGTTTATTTTTAAGATAACATTTGATAGAAGAAGGAACTAAGTCTCAAAGAGTAGAAGTGGCCTAGATCACTTAAGAGGAAGAGCTCACAGCCCATCCCTGGCTCCCAGCCCTCTTCTCTATGCCCTCTGCCAGCTTGTTTGTCTTGGGTCTCCTGTTTTTGAAAATTAGGGGGTGAAATGATTTAATATTTGGATAACATCCTCCCTCTACAAAGGTTCAGAAACACCTGAACCATGGCTAAATCAGGATATAATGGAATAGAGTGAAGGGAAATGACTAATCCCGGGTCACACTGTCTAAGAGAGCCCCGAGCCTGCCCCAACCCAATAATGTACACGCGCATGGACACAGACACAGGCTCCCAGGGTGAGAATCACCCCAGACTTTAGCCCCAAATCACATTCCAGAGTTCCCAGCACAGTCTATACCCCAGAGGCTTACCATGGATAGTTGACCCTGTTACCTTGAGAGACACCTGGCCCTGGGACCCCAGGTGGGCTTCCCTGCCAGGGATCAGCTCTGGGTGCTCCACACTGTGTTTGCCTCTTTTCAGAACGTGATGCCTTTGATACCTTGTTCGACCATGCCCCAGACAAGCTGAATGTGGTGAAAAAGGTGGGAAAGGGGTGCCTGGGACGGAGAGAGGGCAGCGCGATGTAGCAGAGCATTGGGAAGACCCATCCCCGCAGCTTGCGAGCTTCCTGTCGGAGCTGGCGCCATCACCTAGTCTCTGCACACACAGGGCTTGCCCCCATGCCATCCTTGCACCTGTCTGATCCTCACTGGATGTCTCACCAGGCCCTTTCCTCTCCATCGGCATAAGCACCCTGTCTTTCCACCAGGCTAACACCAGCAATCCCAGCCTTCCCTGCTCCTCACAGAATTCCCTGTCTCCCTGGCCCAGGCACCTGCACCAAAGAAGGGACAGGAGGGAGAAACCCAGTGGAATCATTTTATCTCAGTCCCTCCCTCCACCCCGACACTGGCTCAGACACTCCTCCTATTATTCTGCCTGTCGTGGCCTCCTTGTTCCTTCCACAGCCCTGAGGTGTGTGGGACTGCAAGGTCTGGAGCCTGTGGCCCTCGCTGTATACTCAAAGACCTTTACAGAGAGAGCTCCTGGGCCCCGGGCTCTTGGCTAGGTCTGATCCTCTGTTTTCACCCTGACCCTCACCCTCACGGGAGTCACGGGGTAGCCACAGGCCACCTGCACTAGTGCGAGTCCCCAGCTCAAGGCCTGCTCTGCTTCTCTTTTAGACACTCATCACTTTTGTGAATAAGCATCTGAATAAACTGAACCTGGAGGTCACAGAACTGGAAACCCAGGTGAGTGACAGCCCCCAACACAGGTGGAGGCGGGCCCTGCCCTGTAGCCCCTGTTCTAAGTGGCCCACCACACATGGCCAGGAGAGCTCTTCCAGCCCAGGGGGATAAGGGCATGGGAATCTGTTCTACTCTGAGGGTTGAACTGCATCTCTGTGGATTTTTCCCAAGATTTTATTGTGAAAGTTACAAGAATGAATACTCACACTCTTCACCTGGATGCACCGATTGTTAGTATTCGGCCACACCTCTCTGTTTCCCTGCACCCCTAAATGTTTGAGCATACGTCTCTCAAGAACAAGCGCATTCTCAGAGAACCACAATATAGTTATCAAAGGCAGGCAGTTTTAACATAATTCAATACATTAATCTGTTTAGATTGAATCATATGAAATTGCTGACATTCAACTGTTTCGTTGTTGTTGTGAGAGAGTTTCACTCTTGTTGCCCAGGCTGGAGTGCAATGGCACAATCTCGGCTCACTGCAACTTCTACCTCCCGGGTTCAAGCGATTTGATTCTCCTGCCTCAGCCTCCCAAGTAGCTGGGATTACAGACATGCACCACCACACCTGGCTAATTTTTTGTATTTAATAGCGACAGGGTTTCACCATGCTGGTCAGGCTAGTCTCAAACTCCTGACCTCAGGTGATCCACCCACCTCGGCCTCCCAAGGCTGGGATTCCAGGCATGAGCCACTGCACCCGGCCTCCTGCTTTTAACCTACTAAAATGGCAACGTCATATAGTTGGAAAAAACACTCTGTTCAGATTTTGCCAGTTCTCCCAGTGTGCTCACATGCTGCATTTACTTGTCACATCTCTTTACTCTCTCTAATATAGAACAACTCCTCGGCCTTTCTTATGAGGGCATTGACACCTTTTGAAGCGTTCAGGCCAGTTGGTTTATAAACTGTCGTTTCCCCACATATTAGATTCAGGTCATGCCTTTTCATTAACAGCACTCCCCAAGTAAAGCTGTGTTCTTCCCAGGGCGTCACAGGAGGAGGCACTCTGTCCATTATCCCCATTGCTAGTGATAACTTGGATTATTTGGTTAGGCTGGTGTTCACCAGATTTCCCTACTATGAAGTTATTTTTCCTCCCTTTATACTTAACTAATCTTTATTGGGGAGATGCTTTGAGACTGATGAATCCTGCTTCCCCACCCCCTTTCATTCTTGGTGAACTTCTGCCTTGTGCTTCTCTTTCAATCATCTGGACACCTCCTTTTATTTTAAAGGCAAATGCCAGTCTATCGCTGAGCTCCACCTGAGTGTGTCTAGACTGTGTGAAATTAGCTTCATGCACTCTTGTAGGAAATAAGGAATGTTCTAGAAAAGTGATGCTTCCTTGAGTGAGCTACAGTGGGCTCTGGAATGATCAGCTTTGTTTTCAAGGGCAGGGAGTGCTATGGCGGGGGGACTGCCAAGCTCTTTGGGTCCCTGCAGTTTGATCTGCTATTCCTACCAAGTCAGCGGAACCAGCCGTGGGAGGTGGGGAGCAGTCTAAGCCTGGCACTCAGAGCTGTGAGTGACCCCACCCTAACCACAGACTGGATTTTTTTACTCCTAACTCCTTCTCGCCATAGCTGGAATGAAGCCTAGTTGCTCAGCTCCCTCCAGAAGGGCCTTGATTTTGACAGACTCTGGGGTCTGCTCTCCCGTGTCCACCTAGGGTGAGTCATGCTCAGGCCCTTCCCACCTGAGTTGCAGGCCTGATGGTTGGAAGCTGGGAGGAGCTACCCTTTTGTTTTTGAGACAGGGTCTTACTCCCGTCATCCAGGCTGGAGTGCAGTGGCACGATCACGGCTCACTACATCCTTGACTTCCCAGGTTCGGGTGATCCTCCCACCCCCTACCAGCCTCCTAAGCAGCTGGGACTACAGGCATGTACCATCACACCCAGCTAATGTTTTTGTATTTTTAGTAAAGACAGGGTTTCACTGTGTTGCCCAGGCTGGTCTTGAACTCCTGAGCTCAAGCGATCTGCCCACCTCAGCCTCCCAAAGTACTGCAAATACAGGCATGAACCGCTGCACTCAGCCAGGAGCTGCCTTTAAGGCAAGCCCAAGCTCAGGGTCTTCTGCCCTTAATGAAGGCTGAGCCACAGGCCGGCCAGCTGGCTACCGGGAAAGCTCTCTGAGCAGACTCTGGGCTCCTAAGGTGATTCCAAGAAATTTGGCCTTCTGTGAACCCTAGCTGCTGTTTACAATCACAAACATTTGGTGGCCCCTCCTCCTTTGAAAGGGTTCTAGAATGTTGGATGTGCATCTGGCCTCTATGTCTTTGCTCAGTCTATCCCTAACACCTGGAACCCCTACTCCTCCCAAGATCCATCGTCCCCGGCCTCCACGGCCTCCACAAGCCTGCCCTGAGCGCTCAGTGTATGCTTACCTCACCCAGCCTGAGCAGAAGACCAGCAGCCTCCACACTTAGCCGAGGACTCTCCTGTCCCTTGGGCCTGGTTTCACAACCCATCTGGCCTCTTCTACCTAGGAAGGGACCGGGCTCCAAGCCTCTTGCCAGGGCCCTCAGCACATGGTTCTGCTTTTGCAAGCAAGAGCCAGTAAGTCATGTCCCGATTGCTTTGTTGTTTTCCCAGACAGTAATAGCAATAGTTAATATTTATTCAATGCTGCACGCTAAGCAGGTTACAGGCCCTCTCCACGTATTAACTGGCTTAGTCCTCATGATAACTCTGTGACGTACATACTATACTATTACCATCCCTGTTTCACAGATGAGAGATATGATTACAGAGAAGTGATATAACTTGCCCAAGGCACACAGCTGGTAGGTGAGAGAGCTGGAATTTGCACTGGGGAGGCCTGGCCTCAGAGCCCACATTCATAACAGCTGTCCTCTGCTGCTGTAATACCCAAGAGAGATGGGAGAAAGAAGAGTGCCCAGGCCTGTGTGACACTAGGCCTTTCTCTGTTCAGAAAGCACAGATCACCCCAGGAGCCTCATGCCATTCACTGTGGACATCACCTCCCGCTCCTCCCTCTGCCCCACTCTAGTCAGTCTTGCTCATCCTGAGCCCTCCACTCAGACGCTGTCCCCTCCGGAAGACTCCTCTGATGCCTTCGGTGCTTATGGGTGACCTTTCTCAACCCCACTCAAGCCACCGTACTTCCTTCCATCAGAGCAGCTGTGCATTGCCCCCACACATTTCCCTATTTGTCCACTCCTCCCGGGCAGGAGCCACTCTGACCCCCCACACTCTGGTCCCCATGCCTAGACAGGGAGTTGGTATACAGCCTCTGCTTAGTCAATGCTGGGTCAGCTGAGATCAGAGCCATGGGCTTGTGGCTCCTGTGCTGGGCCAGCCAGATGTAGGGCAGAGCGGACCTCCTTGTCTCAGGCCACCTCCCCCTGTCCCCCAGCTAGCAGCCTGCCTGGGGTGGTAGGCTTCAGGTGGCATAGCACAGAAGCTGATGGGCCCCCTGGATGGGGATTGGCTGGGAGGCTCAGGGGCCAGTGCCATCAGCTGGCTCTCCCTCCAGTTTGCAGATGGGGTGTACCTGGTGCTGCTCATGGGGCTCCTGGAGGGCTACTTTGTGCCCCTGCACAGCTTCTTCCTGACCCCGGACAGCTTCGAACAGAAGGTAAGAAGAAGTACATCAAGGGAGGCCCTCTAGCCCACATCCCCAACTCATGTGCCCACACCCACGCTGTGGCTATCCAGAAAAAGGCAGAGCTTCCCCTCTGCCCAAAGTCATCAGTGCCTGGAGGTGGGGCCCATTATGATAAGAGCTGAGCTGGGAAGGAGCTACCTGCAGACCACTGGGCATCCCTGACTGCCTCTCCCTTCCCCTGAAGCCTGGCCCTGGTTCCCTGCCCTGTGTTTCTGTCAAGTGTCCCAGCCCTGCCTCATCTCTCCCCAGAGGTGACAAGGAAAGTGACTGTGAAGCTGGTCATACCTGAGGCTCACACTTAGCCTGGTTCTGATGGCCTCTCCTAAGCTGCCACATCCTCCTTGCTACACAAAGGCATTTGGTACACAGCAGAAAGCCTGCTCTGCCTGTTGAACATGTCCTGCCATCTGATTCTTCCAGACATGTGCACAGACACCCCCAGTTTGAAGTCCTGGCAGTTTACACAGGAACACAGTAGGATATAAAGAGGGTTTTGAGCTTCTCTAATAGCAAGCTAAGATCAGCTAGCTCACTCTCCTTGTGGCCTACCCATTTTGGTAGCCATGTTTTTCCTTGAAATTAGTTCAGCCTCTGCCCCTCTAGCTACAGTGCTGGGCTCCTTCACTTCCCAGGGTCCGGTCCTAGGGCTCCGGGGTGTGCAATGGCGCATGCTGTCTGCATTTCTCTTGCCAGGTCTTGAATGTCTCCTTTGCCTTTGAGCTCATGCAAGATGGAGGGTTGGAAAAGCCAAAACCACGTCCAGAAGGTACTTTGCTCTTTCCTGGGTTTGTGACAACAGAATGAGACCCCCTCCCTGCATGCAAGTACTGAGATTTTGTAGCAGAGGGAAGCATTTTCTGAAGCCCTCACTGCTGGGGAAGGTGGGGCTTGGTACAGCTGCTCAGTCTTGGAGACCCTTTGTGAGATACCAACTGCACAGCCAGGGGAAGAAAAGAATCTGAAATCCCACACATGCCATGCATACGGGATCAGGAGGATCAGGGCCCGAGCAGAAGTGCTGCTGCAGGATCTGTCTTGTGCCCGATTTCCAGGTTTTTCTGTCCCTGCACAGGGTGCTGACCTGCCAAAGAGCTGTGTCCCTGCCAGTGAGGGTGAAAGTGCAGCGCAGACAGTTCTGTGCTGAGCAAAACTGCTTCTCCTATCCTGACAAAAGCGAAGCTCCGCCTGCTCAGACTCTGCCTGAGGATAGGGCTTGACACGTGGGGTTTGGGTTGTAAATAGAAGACTGGGGGAAATGCAGAAGGAACAAGTGCTCCTGCAGCCCTTGCACATTCATGCTAGGAGTGCGCACGTGCATTTGGGAGCAGAGGAGGCACGCTTCTCCTAGCAGTCTTCTTGGTACAGATGTTTGCTTTCTGCCCCTTACTGACTGAAGTATTCCATGTCACCAAAGCTGGTGAGTCACCACTGTTTTGCCGATAATCTTCTGCATATGTCCCATGAGAACATTGAGAATGCCATTTGTGGCCCTTTAGCTTACAGTTTCCTGGTAGTTTACAGGCAAGTGGATGAGTAAGGATGGTGGGCTTTCATGCTGCCTTGCTGCCTCTGCTCTGGGCTCCTCTATCCAAACCCCAACCTAGTGGGGGCCATGCCCTGGTCTAGTGGGCCTGAGACTCTGGACATCATGATATACCAAGAGGGGTAAGACCATCCCGAACCTCAAGGCGCTTGCAGCCAACCAGGGAAGACAAAAGTTGCAGCCAGTTAGCAAAATGAAATGACAGTCATGGGAACTGCTGTAAAAGAGGTACAAGGAAGAGGCTGTGAGGACTGAGGAGGTGTTACCACTTCTGTCTTGGGGGGAGGAAGAGTTTGCTGGAGATGGTGACACTGGGGCTAAACCGTAAGGACCAGGTAGAGCTTTGGTGTATGGGGACTGGAGAGAGGTACGCGCATCCCAGAAAGAATGACGGCATGAGCAAAAGTTCCCCCTGGGGAAGAATGGGGACCCTGTCTCATGACTTCTTCCAGATTCAGCATCTATTGAGTCTAGCCAACATCAAACCCTGTACTCATTTATTACCACCTTGTCCTAAGCCCCTGGTCAACTGAGAACTGGCAGAGGACCTCTGGCAAGGCTGGTGTCTCTCTGGGGCTCTCTCTTTGGCAAGGCCACTCCAGCCTTCCCAAAGCCATTGAGAATGATGGACTCTTCGTGTTCTGTGGGCCGATGATGAGCACCCTGCTTCTGGGAGGACAGGCACAGTGGGAAAGTTCTGGCCACCATTTTGCTTCCATGTTGCTAAACTGCTTAATATGAAACTTCCTGGTTACAGATTGTAAGTACTTCTGATATTTTAGAATTGGGATATTTCTTTCCCTTGGGACAGATCATTTTCCCAGCACAAATCAATCTATAGGAATATTTTGGAATATAGGTGATATTTTTATGCAGTTATTAAGCTGAATATGAAACTGACAGATGTGAATGGAAAGACACGTGTTTTATTTGTTATGACACAGGGCATCATGCCCATGCTGCAAATTTCCAGTACGTAAAGGGGAATGGAAATGGCATTTTCTGAAATTGGACTTTGTGAGACGTATATCCCAGCATTCCCTCTGGTTTTTATGCTTCTACCTGGAAAGTGAGATTCGGAAGTAAATGATGCAGACATTTCAAAGGCTGCCAACGTGGGTAACTCTTTGAGGACGTTTCAAAATCAAACTGGTTGTGCTGAAGGCATTTTTCATGACAAAATATTTTTAAGGTCAGGAAAATGCATTCTCTGCCATGCTGTTTAACACTTAAAGCTCTGTTGTGCCTTGAAATCCCCCAGAAACTGGGTTTCTAGCTGAAATGACTTACTGGCCAAGCTTCACGACCTTTTAGCACCTCAGTTAGTGTAAGCCAAGGGTTAGCATCAAGTTCATAACCAGTGGAGCAGCTGAAATAATAGCCAGGCATGGAAGGATGTGGAGCAACAGAAACTGCTGGTGGTCTAAATTGACAGAACCTTTTTATTTTCGTTCAGTCCTTATTTGGCTGCAAGTAGAAAACAGTTCATTCTCATCTAACATAGTTGAATATGCTATAAAATAATGTGGTAGACATCATTGTAATACACTATAAAATAACGTGGTAGACACTCTCTCCACCCCCGCCAAAAATGTCTAGATCCTAACCCTCAGAACCTGTTCATGTGTATCTTACATGGCAAAAGGGGCTTTAAAGATGTGATCAAATTTAGGGTCTGGAGATGATGACATTATCTAGGTGGTCCCAGTGTCATCACAGGCGTCCTTATTATAAGTGGAAGAGGGAGTCAGGAGTGCCAGGGTGATGTAGCATAGAAAGGCTCACCTGACCATTGCTGGCATTGGGGACGGAGAGGGCTAAGAGCCAGAGAATTCAGGCAACCCCAGAGGGTTAGGACATGAGTAAGGGGCTAGAACACGAGTAAGTGCCTTATAGCCACCTAACATTCCGTCCCCCACTTGGAAAGAGCAAGTGTAAGGATCTTCATTAAAGCCTCCAGAAAAAAATGCAACCGTGCTGACACCTGGATTTTATCTCAGTGAGACTGGGGCTTTTGATTTCCAGAATTCAGAGATAATAAATACGTGTTGTTTTTAGGCCACAAAATGCATGCTAATTTACTGCAGCAGTAATAGGAAGTTAGCACACTCCTTGACCTAGCAATTCCACTCATACGTATGCATATCTGTACACCAGGAGACAAGCCCAAGAATACCCCTGATAGCATAGGCTGGAGCGAACATCCCCAGCAGACTGCCTGTGTAAACTGGAGCATATTCACATCATGGACTATAATACAACCATGACATTAAAAAAGACTGAACTGAGAAGTCAGGGAAGGAACTTCTAGTTACTACAGCATGAAGAGATCAGTAACTGTTCTCTGCAGAAAAGCAAGTGTAAAACTGGACAAAATGATCAAAAACAATGATTTTGAAGCATTGAAAAACTACCAGAGGTAGACAATAAATCAAGAAGCTTAATTTTTTTTTTTTTTGAGACTGAGTTTCGCTCTTGTCACCCAGGCTGGAGTACAATGGCACCATCTTGGCTCACTGCAACCTTCCCCTCCTAGGTTCAAGCGATTCTCCTGCCTCAGCCTTCCAAGTAGCTGGGATGACAGGCTGCTACCACCACGCCCAGCTAAGTTTTGTATTTTTAGTAGAGATGGGGTTTCAACATGTTGGCCAGGCTGGTCTTAAACTCCTGACCTCAGGTGATCCGCCCGCCTCGGCATCCCAAAATGCTGAGATTACAGGCGTGAGCCACCGCGCCCGGCCAAGAAGCTTTATTCTTGAACAATTATAGAATTATAGTTGGATAATCATAACTATGCTTCAATAAAACTGTTAAAAAATAGGCAGCTCATGCAACAACATAGATGAATCCTGTGAAATATGCAAAGAGGCAACAATAGAATCTACTGCTCAAGGGCACGGGTTGATGGTAGGACTGGTAAGAAAAGCAAGGAAGTATAGGGCCGGGCACAGCCTGACTAACATGAAGAAACCCCGTCTCTACTAAAAATACAAAAAATTAGCCAGGCGTGGTGGCACATGCCTGTAATCCCAGCTACTCGGGAGGCTGAGGCTGGAGAATTGCTTGAACCCAGGAGGCGGAGGTTGTGGTGAGGTGAGATCACGCTATTGCATTCCTGCCTGGGCAACAAGAGCAAAACTCTGTCTCGAAAAAAAAAAAAAAGAAGCAAGAAAGTAATCATAAGCGTCAGCACAGTGGTTATCTCTGGGGAATCAGACAGGGAATGTAGAAGGAGAGAGATGCTTCTAGGCTACTAACAATGTTTTATTTTTGACATGAGCAGGAGTTTATTTTCAAATATTTAAAACAGTACATATATGTTGCATGTTTTTTTTCTGGTTGTCCTATTTAAAAATTTTTTTTAGTGACTTAACCAAAAAAAAAAAAAAAGTTTTTTTAAATAACTAAAGCAAATGGCAAACTCACCACCAGATAGGGCAGTGGGTTACCACTAAAAGAAGCATCTGTACAGCATGGATCCTGCCCCAGTGGGGAATAGAGAGCAGGCAGAGGTGCAAGGCAGAGGCAGGATGAGATAGAGGTGCCAGGAGGTGGGCTGGGGGCTGGAGCATAAGTAACCACCTAGTCGCCACCTAACTTATTCCAGCCCCACCAGCTGCCAGCCCTGAGCCAACAGGGGCCTCCCACCTTGATCAGGGGGTTCAGAGACCCCAGGGGAAAGCTTCAGAGAAGGGCCCTCAGCAGTGCCTCGGGATGAAGGAAACTGTGGTGTCACAAATGGCCACAGAGGGCCTTGTCCCTTTGTGCAAAGACGGTTTCTGCTGGGAAGAGAGTTCCTCTACTTCCTTTGACCTCTGCATCATTTAGAGAATCATGAACTCATTGTGGATGGTCCTCTCCTGATGGCAAGAGTCACTAATGCCAGTAGAGGGAGGAGCCAACCATGAGCTCTTTCCCCTTGGCCAGAAGCTGTTTTATCTCCAAAGCCGCCTCTTCCTTGGCTCCAGGCTGCCAGACAGCCTCTGTTCTGGTGTATCTAACCAGGAGCCCTATTGTCCTGGCTGTCTGCTCCCAGAGAGGGGCCCTGGGCCAGCACACAGAGGCTATCAGAACTGAACTGCGCTGCTAATCACACCGTTTATAAGGTCAGGGCCTTGAAGAGGCTCTGTTTATACAGCATGGAGTTCCCAGGAATCCACAGCCCCACTCCTGGGTGAGATAGTCCAGTCTCCTGCTGGCCTGCTAGTCTGCCTGGGACTACCTGGGGGCCCAGCCTTTGGCTTTCTTGGTAAGAAAGGTGATAAGCAGTGTCTCTGACTGTTGTTAGTCCATGTGAATGGTGCAGGAGTTGGGCGGTACACAGACTGCACGGCTGTACCTCGCAGCTCTGCTAATGAGCAAAGATGGGAAAATGGAAAGAAAACTACCATTTGGAGGGCCTTTTATATATTCTGGGTGTTTTCCTAAAGATATTGCCCAATTTTACCAGTGAGAAAACTGATTCAGAGAACTTAAGTGACTGCCAGGGTCACATAGCTGTAGTAGAGATGGGCTTCAAATATTTGTGAACATAAAAATGACACTTAGTAACCACTAAATGACCAGTTTAAAACATTCTCCCCTATTGGACATTTTCTTTCTCTGGCCACCTCAGAACTCGCCCATCTTTCTTTCTTTTTTTTTTTTTTGAGACAAAGTCTCACTCCGTCACCAGGCGCCAGGCTGGAGTGCAGTGGTGCGACCTCGGCTCACTGCAACCTCCGCCACCCGGATTCAAGCAATTCTCCAGCCTCAGCCTCCTGAGTAGCTGGGACTACAGGTGTGCGCCACCACGCCCAGCTAATTTTTTTTGTATTTTTAGTAGAGACAGGGTTTCACCATGTTGACCAGGATGGTCTCAATCTCTTGATCTCATGATCTGCCCACCTCGGCCTCCTAAAGTGCTGGGATTACAGGCGTGAGCCACTGCGCCCAGTTCGCCCATCTTTCAAAAGGGAAAACAAATCCCCCTGCCTCCATCAGTATCTGTCCTTCATTAGGCCCCCAAATTCCTCCTTTATGACCCGTGCTCACTGACTCCACTTCTTATCTGCCCGTGCTGTTGTGAACACTTTACCTCCACCTTCTCTTGCCTTGCTCTCTTCCAAGTCACCTGCTGGGCCTGTGTCCCCTGGAAACTCTTTTCAGTCCTTAATCTCCTCACCCTCTTGGGAACACGTGACCCTGCTGTCCACCCTCTCTGGAACTTTTTTCCTTGGCTTCCAAGACACTGGGCAGCCATTCATTCATGGATCTGTTAATATCCTTGGAGGGCCCGTGCTCTGTGTGTTCAGGGAACACAGAGTCCAGGGCAGAGGCAGATGTTAATCAATAAGCACACAAGTTACTGATTTACACCTGGAGTGACTGCTATGAAGGAAGCATGTGGGAACTTGAGAACATAAAACAGGACCCCTGCGCCCCGGCCGAGGTCAGGAAGGCCTCCTCCAGGAGCCTATGCTTTGAGCTGAGGTCTGCAGGAGGACCCAGAGCCAGCTCTTTGGGAAGAGTGATCTAGACATCGTGTTGTAAAGCATGGGCAGAGGCCAAGCATGGCCCACGGGGAGGGTAGTGAAAGGAAGCCACAGTGACCGTGATACATAGTGAGCGAGGCAGTGTGGCACCAAGTGAGACTGGAAAGGTGGGCAGGTCGGTCAGGTTATACCTTACAAAGCTGTGATTTAGTATTTTGGACCTTCCAAGTGAAATAGTTGTATGGCCATACAAGCTGTGAGCTACACAGCTCAAAAGGGCTGTTTACCTTGCAGTCTATGATGGTGCCCTGGGAGTGTGAACGATGTGCTTTGGAGTTACGCAGTGCACATCCTGCACAACCCTAGCTGGAGGCCTATAATAGTCTGACTCCAGTAGGTAGAATGGATTGGAGAGGGCAAGAGGAGCTCATTAGGAGCCTGTTGCAGTGGCTCCAGGGCCCCTTTACCTTCCCCTTTACACCCACTCCCTTGACGAGCTCACCTTTGTCCCTCTCTGCCTTTCCAGCAGTTCCTCCCTGGAGTAACTTCCTAATATTTGACTTGAGTGGAATTTAAGAAGCGCTCAACACAAGCAGTCAGGGGAAGACAGGAATCAGCCTAGAGGGCACGGAATTCTACCTGGCAGGAGGTGATTCAGGGTGGGACTCCTGGCTCAGCAGGAGCAAGGCAAGGTAGCAGGGCTCAGCCTCAGGCCAGGGCCCCAGCTAGAGGCTCAGATCTGTGATGAGCCACCACTGGAGCAGAAACAGAAGCTGTGCGCTCCAGGCCACTCGAGGCCTCTCCAGGGATCCCTGGAAGCCCCTGGTCTGTCAGTAGGAGATCTTGGGCCCAGCCAGGGTGGAGCAGGGTTTGTCTATAACTGGGATAAGCCCTGGGGGGGAGCCGGGCAGGAGGGGCCCTGAGGTGGGGGAACCTAAGGAGGTTCCCCCAGCCCTGGAGCCTGGGTCTGAGCGTGGCAGGCTGTGGCAGTCCCAGTTACAAGAATCCCAAGGCTAAATACAGAGTGATAAAATGGACTTTAGAGACAGAACAGCTCAGGCAGGAGCAGGGATGGGGTAAAAAAACTAATGGATGTTAGGTGCAATGTGCAGTACTTGGGTGAGGGGTGCACTAAAATCTCAGAATTCACTGCTATGTAATTCATTCATGTAACAGAAAACCACTTGTACCCCAGAAGCTATGGAAATAAAAAATAAAATGAAATCTTTTTTTTAAAAGCCCCAAGGCAGAGACCTCGGACCCCCTGGCTCCCCCACTCTGCCTACTCTTGAAGGATCCCTGTTGCACTGACCAGAGCATTGCTAGAATCCTGACACCTTCCCTCACCCCTTCTTTCCCAATGGCTTGATGTCATCTCTCCCATCTTTGAATCCCAGAGCATTTATTAGCTTCTCTTAATCACCTCTTCATCTGACCTCCCATACAATTGCTTTTTTAATCATTTTTATTGTGAAAAATATCAGACAGAGAGTAAGGTGCATGAAACATAAACGTCCAGGTTAGTGAACTTTTACCAAGCGAGCTACCACACAGCCACCAACCAGGTCAAAGAAAAGAGTCACACCAGCTCCCAAGAGCTCCCTCCAACTTGCCCTGCATCCTTTTTGAATATAAGCTCTCCCTTCTCACTATTCTGAGTCCAATCCTCAAGGTTTTGCTTTTTTGTTTTTGCTTTTCTTTATAATTTTATTAAGTATGTATTCCTCAATAGTAGACAGAGTTCCATATTTTTGTTTTCTCTTCTCCCATTCTTCAAAGGTTGAGAGGGGGTCTTGTTGGGGGGAGGGAGGAAGGTAGAGGAGCCAGGACAGGGTTAGAGGAACAGCCAGAGAAAGTGGTGATGAGTAAACAGATGGATGGAGGGAGGAAGGGCTAAGCAAAATGTGTTAGCGAGTTCCAGCTAGCCTGCCAGCTGCCAGTTTCCAGCCTCTAGCCTACAAAATCATGCAAGCTCCATAATTTGGAATTCAAGGCCTTCCAGGATCCAGCTGCACACACCCTAGCCTCTCTAGCCATGCTAGACTATTGGGAATTCTCCAGTATAGCTGGGTTTAGTAAGATATACTAAACTCTCCACTTGGAATTCTTGCCCACTTCTTTACCTGGAAAGCTCCTATTACAAAGGAAGGAAGGCAATGAGTGAGGATGGGAAGATCAGAGGGAAGGAGGGAGGATCAGAGGGAGGGAGGGAAGATGGGAGGATTAGAGGGAGGGAAGGAGGAGAGAGAGGGAATGGTGGCATAGAGGCTGAGGAACCTCCAGCTGAAGTTTTAGTGCCTCAAACCCTTCTGCCTTGCTCTGTTCTTAGTCTGAAGCTGTCTGCCCCCCATGACGCCTACTTCCTGAGTACTCCTTGCAAGTCCCCCTTCTCTGCTAGGCACGTTCCTGTGAGGCGACTTGAGTCCGAATTCACCCCCTTGTCCCCCACTGTAGCCCCAGCCTTCCCCTCCTTTCCACCACACGTGGTTGGCGCTATGGTGGAGGCAGGAGGCAGTGGGCCCCTGGGACAGGTGGGGATTGTGGGGAGAGTCAGGCCTTATCAGGAGATGCTGTGCCCCAGCACCTCTACCCTCACTGCCCCCTGCTCTGAATTCTCACTGCCCACTCTCCCCATCCACCCCTGAACATGCTGGGTACACAGGGATGGGTGGGTGGTGGAAGGGAGGGACAGCGTATGCCAGCTTTGGAACACGTGGCCCCACGGAAGCAATTGGTGTTTTTGTTTTGTACACAGACATTGTCAACTGTGACCTGAAATCCACACTACGAGTGTTGTACAACCTCTTCACCAAGTACCGGAACGTGGAGTGAGGGGGCTGCCCTGGGCCCCCACTGCCCAGGAGTTCTTGCTGTTGGCAGACTGGACCCTCCTCTGAACTGCCTTAACCTGCTTATTCCCGTCTCTTGCACTGTGCTATCCCACCAGTCCAGCTGCAACCCAGAGATAGTGGGAAATGGAAATTATCAATAACTCAGTGGGCTGACCCGTCCCTCCTAGGCCCTGGGGACTGACCTAGCAATGAAGGTTGGGAAGATTGTTCCCAACCCGGTGCCACGTCCAGATTTCCCTCGTGATTTGGGAACTAGCTTAGGCAAGAGCATCCCCACAAGATGAAAATAAAGATCCTAGTTACCATTCAAAGGGTGCTAACTATGTGTCAGGCACCACACTAAGTGCTCTGTTTTGATATACTCAAGGCCATTAATCTTAGGAGTCCCACTGAAGTAGGTGTTACAGTCCCCTTTTATAGATGAAGAAACTAAGGCTCAGAGGTTAAATGACTTGCGAGAAGTCGGCATTTTTTTCCTCTTTGGACAACATGTTTACAACGAGCCAATTACATGTTCTTTGCATGTTCTAAAGTTGTGCATATGTGTGCACATAAGAGCACGTGCATATGTGTGCACATAAGAGCACGTGCATATGTACACCTGAACCAAAAGAAATGAGAACCCACCAATCTCACCACTGGGGAAGCTAGGTTAGAGCTTAGTGATTCACACTGAAATTGGCAAATTGGATTTAACCCAATTAATAGTGTGTGTGTGGCAGGAGTCATGTCCCTCAAATCCTCTGTACAAATGAAAATTACTCTTAATTCCTTCAGATGTATAATAACTCTGTACTCTGGTTTCAGGATGACATTTGAGAAGGATTCTGCTTAGAATTAATGGAGTGGCACATTTTGCAGCCTTTTTGCTTGATTGCATGTAATGGAAATGCCCTATATTTTCCTGCAAAATAAGTACTAAATTCATTATCGCTAAGCAAATGTACAATATGCTCAGGCACCGCAGAGAGCTGGGCACGGGCCCATGTGAGCATCGCTTTGGAAGTAGGGCTCTTCAACAGGGACCCTTGAACTTTAAAGAAAGGAACTAATTTTTGCTTTCTAATTGATCATTTGGACTGTTCTGGCTAAGTCTGCCCACATGCAATTACCAGCTAATTCCAGGCGAGGAAAAATTTAAGTCATTTAGACCAAGCCAAGCAGTTTCTTTGCGTGGGTTACTCCAGGGCTTGTGGTTACTTTGTATCTCCTCCCTGTGAACCTGCCTTTGAAATACAGAGCTCCAGTGTGCCAGCCTGCTAGGTCCTGTAAGAGTAGGGGAAGGGGCAGAGGGGGGGTGGGCAGTGACTAGGGGACGAGAAGCATGGGGAAAATATTTGCCCCCTAAACATGTAGAGATAGAGGTAGGGCTTGTGGTACTTCACACTTGTAGCTGTCAATTGACCAAGGCCTTGGGCTAAATAATCAGTTGTGCTGATACTACATCTCATTATGGAATGTTCATAAATACGCCAGAGAGACACCAGCCCAATTAGCCTCCTCCAGAAGTCTGTGACTGCCTTGTCATTACTTTAGGTCCATTCCACAAGCCCATCTCCGGTTTGAGAAATTCATCTTGATCTGTATCAACACCACCCCAAGTTAAGCCTCCTATAGTGTCTAAAACATTCCTTTCAGCCTTCTTACCATTTCTTACTAAACTGTCTATCTGCAGTAAGTCAGGACCCATAAAATCCAGATATACTACATGTCTTTACTCTTAGAATTGTCACTCAGCATAATGAGCATTTAACATACATAGGCAATGTACTGTTTTGTGTTGATCTATGTAAAAGAATATAATTCTTTTTTACGCAATTAGTGAAATTTTATTTTTTATTAGGAAACACTAAATAGTGTAATATTTCTGTTGCTTTTTTAAGAATTCCTGGTAGCAAATCAAGATAACTAATTGCTTCATTTTCTTGAGCAATACCGAAGCAGGATGAAATAAGAGAAATGCATTCATTTAAACATGCTTTGCTTTACGAATTTTGTCTCTTTTTTGGTCTTTTTTTCTTACATTCAAGTTACAAATGTACAAGTATCCTTACTAAGAGTGCTTCTTTTGTATTTTACATATACACCTTGTGAAAATACACTGGAACACTAGGAAAGTTTTTAAATAACAGGTCTAATTCAGCAGAAAATTGTGTTTTGGGATTGCGTTCTTTGCCTCAGGCCCAGGACCCAGAATCCCACGTCCTGGGCCTGGTTTTCTAACACTGTCATCTCATTTTGATATTTTACTTTAGATTCTGGAATCTCCTACTTAATATATGACCATGACTTTGAAAGGCAGAAGAGGAATCAACAATAAGTAAAACAAACTTAATCTTCATCTTTAAAAGAAAAAAAGAAATCGAGATGAGAATCAGTGCTTTATAGGCTCACTGGGTTTTGTTTTTTCCTTAAAATTCATAGTTATTTTTAATGGTTAATACATAAATGGTGCAAAATTATAAAAGCGCAATAGGTATCTAGTGGAAAACCTAAGCCTCCCCTCTCTCCTCCAGCAGCCATTACCTCTTCCTGGAGGCAAGTCTTTTGATCCATTTCTTATACACACTGCCAGAGATACTCTAGGCATGTAAAGCACAAACATACGTATAAAGTCTGTGGGCTTTTAAAAATAAAAGTAGGATGTTATACACACTGTCATACACGTCTTTTATCACTTAATGTTATATCTTGGATATTACGTTGCCCTGGGTATTAAAAGAACTCCTTTAACATTTTAAAATAAGAATCTGAGCCCTTCATAAATCCAAATACATATCTCCGGTCTGCTTGAGCTAGGAAAGGAAAAAAGCCCTGACCAAAGGAGGAAAGGCTGCCTAGACAGCGATTTCACAGGTAGAGACTAAAACCTATGGGGTGTGGGACCAGAGGCTGGGGCACATTACCAGAGGCATCCTCGTGTGCCTTGAACTGAACGTTTTTAAGTCCTCTTTTGGAACATGATGGTGAATTGTATGCAGATTGATGAAGGTTTCACTTTTTACGTATTACCAGGGCATCCACTAAGCATCACAAAGGTTACCACATACCCTATAATACTGTGCTGTAAAGTCTAGCTGCCAGCAACGCAGTGCTCGCCTGCTGTTTTAGAAGGCTCCGGTTTCACATGTGCAGGCACGGGAGATGACATTTCCCTATCTGGGAGAAGGTTTCTTTATCAGCACATCATCAGTGTTGCCTTGAGTTGGTTGTGATTTTCAATTGCTGCTATTGGTACTTTTTAATTTTGAATTACTGTTAGCTTGCATTATTATTATCAGTTTATCTTATTGTGGGTTGCCTGGTTAACCCTACAGAGTATACTTGAAGCTTATTTGCATCTGCAGTATTCTGGAGCTGTAATTTTTCAATAACTAGACCCTAAGACATATATACATTGTGGTTCAAATAGGAATCATCCATAGTCTGGTGCTAGAGCAAATGTATACATCATCCACTCCCCCACAAATTATCACTAATTTATTTTTCCACTGGAAAATAAGACTAGATGGGGTCAGTAGGTAAAGCAGTTTTGCCCTGCCTAAGTGGAGGCTGATCAAAACTAATTTGAGGTCCAGGGCTTTAATACAGCTCCACCTCAGGAACCTTACCTTTATAATACATCCTAGATAGGCAAGAGGGATATGTCCTGAAATCTTCACTCATTCCAAGATTGCATGTCATTTCCTCCCTAAAATTTGCTTAGCTCTGTTGGAAAATCCAGGAGAATTGCTGCAACTGCTGAAAACAAGAGCTGCATTGAAATGCAAGGCTGGGGAGGGTAGGTTGACTAACTCACCACCTACGGAACCTACCTCCACACATCAGCTTCCCAAATACTTGCAGATTTGGGTCTTACCAAAAGACAGGTCGGTATAAGTTATTCACAATCGTAACCACAAAGGCTATATTTACAAATACTAGAGTTTCTATTGCTTTTTACTCTCTGCTTCCTGAAAACTATAAGCCCAGGCTAGCTCCAAGCTGTGCTTGTACCCCATGCTTTACTACAGTGGTGGTTGCATATATGAATATGTACACGGGGTGTTCACGTGTTCATGATGACAGCAATGCAACCGTGAGGGTGCCCAGTGCAGGGTGAGCAGCCCCCAAACCACGCTTGACCTTGAGAACCCTAGGCTTCCCAGTAGGATGATGCAAGAAAGCATCTCTTGGAATAAATTCTACAGGATATCAGTAAATGTTAGATTTTTTTTAAAGTCACGTTTAAATACATTTAGGAAACATGAGATGAAGTTAGCTTACTGAGGCTTTTTGTTTCCTAACTGGAGCCCACCTCAGAGTCCCCCACATAATGCATATTAGGACTCTCTAAGGGAAGACAGCAGGGTACAATGTGTCCCAATCTTGTTTGATCACAGGATCCATCTGTCCCCTGAGAAATTTCTAGGATTCGTGCTCTGAAGTCAGGCCTTCATTTAGTCATGTATTCGGCAAGTATATGTTGAGTGCAGCATGTCCAGGGGTGAGAGCTTGTAGTCTAGCACGGGAGACAGATGAAAAAAATCTATGAATCAATGTTAGTTACAAATTGTGATGATCGCAATGGAGAAGTACTAAAATCTATGAAAGAGGTTTAATGTAGATTTGAGATCATGAGTAGTCTCTGGCAAAGTGACATTTTAAAGTAACACCTCAATCGTGGAGCTACTCCAGTGAGGAGCCTGCCACTCCAGGGCGCAGGACGGAGGAGGATCCCCAGACAAGAAGACCTGGCTCCCCGAAGAAGCTACAGAAAGGCAGCATGGCTAAAGGATACAGAGTGAGGGAGAAGATGGATGCGATCACAGGCATTGGGAGTGCCGATTTTTATCATTTAAAAGACAGGTTGCCATTTACCTTTTAAAATGTCCTACTGTGTAGGAAAACTCTGGGGAAAGCTACCTCAGCAATACGGAGTCTGGGACTGCCCTTCTCATGTTATACCATGGTCCTGACTGGAGAGCGGAGGAGACCAGGAGAGGCGATCAAACCTCTGCCCACCCCAACACCAATCTGGTCTCAGCAGCCACTGCGCAGCCCATAGCTCCGACTCCCCTGCTGCTGTTGATGGGCAGGAGCTCCTGGACTACCCCAGCGTCTCCACAATGTGTCCTGAGAAGAGTTAAGGGAACTGGACAGACTGGACGAGGCTGCATGCGTGCAGAGAAGGAAATAAGGGGCCTACCAGGCCAGAACGCTCATCCATGGGAGCAGTGCTTCCAGCCTTCTCACCTCGGAGGCGGACTCCTGTTTTACCAATGGCAGGAACAGGGAGTGCCACCATCCAGCCTGTGGGCTTCACAAACTATAAGTAAGCCTCCTGGATGTGGAATAGTACAGTTTCCAAATTCATACTAATCAGCATGAACTATAACTGCTACAATGCCCACCACATATAATGTCTACCAAAAGGGGGTCACTTAATTAATGCTTCGCAATGTTTGCTGAAGCAACTTTCATGTGAAAGTACAGTTGATCCTTGAATGATATGGGCACTGGCCCCTGAGCAGCTGAAAATTTGCATATAACTTTGGACTCCTCCAAAACTTAACCATAGTAGCCCCCATTGACCAGATGCCTTAGTAAACACAGTTAATTAACACATATCTTATATGTTATATGCATCATATACTATATCCTTGCCATAAAGTAACCTAGAGAAAAGAAAATGTTACTAAGAAAATCATAAGGAAGATAAAATATATTTACTATTCACTAAGTGAAAGCAGGTCATCATAAAGGTTCTCATCCTTATGGTCATCACATTGAGTAGGCTGAGGAGGGGGGGGGGGTTGGTCTTGCTGTCTGAGGGGGTGGCAGAGGCAGAAAAAAATTCATGAACAAGTGGACCCCCCCAGTCCAAATCTATGTTGTTCAAGGGTCAAATGTATATTATTTTCACTGGAAGTTTTGAAATTCCAGAAACATGCTTGGAAACCAGTCCAGTGGGTGGCTGGCCCGAATGCTGCTTCTCCTCAGTGGCCCCTTGGCTGAGCAGTCTGTGTTCTTGCCTCGACTCCCTTGAACCCTCCTGAACCTTCTACACACGTGGGCACTGGCTTTGATGCTGGCATTTGGAAGGGTACTTAGGAAATTCAGAGAAGCACCCTTTATTAAGATAAATGATGTTTTATCAATGAAGCAGACTTTCCATTTATTTGTATTGATCTTCATGTTTTCACATCGTCAGATGCAATTTATTAGCACAGGCTGACATTCCAAGACGCACAAACGTCATTAAGGCAACCACTTAAAGGAGTGTGACATTTTATTGAGGTGGACAGGACAATAGATAAATATTTAATCTGTTACACGTTTGCTCTGTATGGGAGCCAGGGTTGGGGCTGCACAACTCTGGCTGCTGTGTCTTCCTGGAAACCCTGACAATGGCCTCACCGCCTGCCTGGAGAAACACAGTACCTGCCCTTGGCAAACGTACGTCGGTGTTTCTGAAAAACTGCTCCTGGAAGCTTTTTCTCACTCAGGCTTTAGCGGTTACCCCATCTTTCCTTATTTTTATAATATTGGAAAATGTACAGTCTCACTGAACTGGGGATGTTTGACTTAAAATGATGGACAATAAGATAGTGAGCAGTACGCGTGCTCTAAGCTAGGCTACCAGAAGCCACGAGCTCCTCATCTCGTCTCTGTTCTGAGCTCTCTGATGCACTGCCCTTGGGGGCAGGGGGTGCATTCCCTAAGCCTCTCCTGAGTCTGTACTTTCTGCATCATTGATTCTCCCAGCTCACTCCTATAATGTCCTCCTAGCCTGCATTGGAATTGTGCGTTGTCCAGACCCATGACCAGGGCTGTCATTGCCTGTGGGGGAGACCAAGCTCACCACGAAGGGATTTTGCCAGATTGCTCTCATTTATAAAATTTGCCCATCCACATGTCTTCATTTACGAATTAAATGGCTTTCTGACCTGCATCCGTTTGTTACGCTTTGTCAGTAAGATACAGAGCTTTCTCTCCTGTTCTTTTCATGTGATTCCAATCCCTACATGAAGTGTTCTCACCCATGGCATCACAGACCCGCCCTAACATTGACGAAGTCGAACTCCAAACACCATAAGACAAGAATTCTGGTCACTGCCCTGGGCTGGGCCCCAAACCTCTCAGAATCAGAATGCAGTCAAGTCAGGGAATATTCGTGGAATGTGTTCTGTGTTAAGCCCCACTCTATGCACAAAGTAGGATGGGAAAGTCCAGGGTCTCTTCCCAAATGATTCTCCCAGCTTAGTGGAGATGACAGGTGCAGCTCATTTGAGGTAATTCAATGACATGATGAGACAGCATCAGATACCATTGAGGGTCCCGAGTTAGAATCTCCCAGAAAATACCCCAGACACAGCTGCCATGTAATCTTTGGGAGCATCTCCCTGCAGGATCAACAACTTCATTTTCCATACAGATTTGCTGCTACAAGAATCACATAACTCACCCTAAAGCCAAATGGAGACTTGGGGTCATTCTTCTAAAGTATTACTTGTTACTAGGAAATCACTGTCTTTACGCTACAGATTTCAGATAACCAGTAATGACCCCAAAGTCCAGCCTGGGCTCTACCGCCAGCTGTTTTGAGTTTGTCTTCACTCGGAGCTTCCTTGCCTCTCTAAACTCATCATTTGGTCACCCCCATTGGCAGGCATCTCTACTCTTGTCCTGCAGCATAGAATTACTGCAGAAAATTCCAGAATAGACATGGATCAGCCAACTACTTTGTCATTTTTCAATTGCCACTGGGGGCTCCCTGGCTGTTGAGAGTCCTCTCATTCTCACGATTGCCTTCATCTCCGCATACACCTATGCCCTACCTACTCCCCATGTCTCCCTTCTACTTTCTCCCCCACTTATGTCTTCATCTCTTCCTTCGCCAAGAAAGTCAAAGCTATTTGCTTCATATTCTTTCCATAGCATCTCAACATTTTTCTCACTGCCTCTCTCACTGCCTGCTGCCTCAATTCTGAGGCTGCCACTTCCTCCACCTGCCTGCCTGCTGCAGGACTGACTCCTTCCTCCTCCAGCGTCCTGACTTTCACTTCTAACACATAACAGGTTCAGTTCTCACTGCAGTTCCTTCTGCCCTATTTTTTCGTTAAGGCACTTTCCTGGTCTCATATGGACCGATGTTAATTTCATTTCCTTCCTTTCTCCCTTCTTTTATGAACTCCTAGATTCTGCCTTTAATTTTCCAGAAGCTAAAGTTGCCCTCTGACTTGTCGGTGCTGAACCTACTAGCTGGCCCTGGCCCCAGCCCCACTCCCCTGCCCCACTCCTCCAGGAACTCGGCTGCCACAGCCTCAGAGACACCGGATTTGTCCCCTTCTCACCCATCCTCTGGCTCTGTGTGCTCCTAGGTGGAGGTCTTTCCTCTCCCAGCCGCCAAACATGGGTATTCTCTGGACATGCCCTCCACGCATCTCTTCCTACATCTCCTGGTTTCCACCACTGCTCACCCTCCCTCCAGCCCCAAGATCTCACCCATCCGGGTGAGTATTTCCAGCTTCACAACATCTCTCAAGTGAGCTACCCCATGTCCCCCTTGGCTCATTCCAAACTGGATTTTTATCTTCCACCAACCCTGCTTCTTCTTAGACATCCCTCATTTCTTCCAGAGCTACCATCTCCTTCTAGACCCACAAAGGAGTTCTACATTTTCTGCTTCTCCCAACACATCCAATCAGTTCTACCAAATGCTCCTTCATGAACCATCTGTTTTGCACTGGTCCTCTCCCTCTGTGGCCCCCAACTAGTCCCCTAATCTAGGCCTCATCCTCTCATGCCTGGATATTGCAATATCCAGGCATATTGCATACCCAAAATTGGATAACTAGTTTCTGGGATTTCTCCCCCCACATTTTTTCTTTCTATGCTCTAAAATCTATCACTATATTAAGAAGTTTCTCTTTAGGCTAATCCATCCTGTGTGTATTCCCTGCCAAAACTTCTGGAAACAGCTAATTTCACACCCCTCTCAATTAATACTAACAATAGTGCTTATTGAACCCTTCAGTATACACTTTACAAAAATCATCTCCTTTGGTCCTTTCAAAAATCCTATGAGGTAGGTTCTATTATCATCCCCGTGTTACAGGAAAAAAAAAATTAAGGCACAGAAAGATTTAGTGACAAGATCCAGGTTCCATGCCTTGTAAGTGACAGAACTTTGAGTCCTGGCCATATGGCTCCAGAGTTGAGGTTCTGGCCATTTGAACATGGTGTATCTTCACGAACCTTTAGTGGTTCCCCACCTTTGTTACCCGCCAGCAGCTGTTCTCTTTTTGCCTTGTTTTCAAATGGAATTCCCGCAACAACCAGGCTCTGAACTGATAAGGCTGTCACTAATTCATTTATTCTTCATTTGTTCAATAAATATTTAAACACTGCCTATGATGCCAGATGCTGCGTTAGGCACAGGAGCTTCCACAGTGAACAAAACAGACATGCTGTCAGCCCCATGTGCTTACGCTCTAGTGACTTCCAAGCCTTGTCACTTCCTTCCGACCCTTGATTCAGACCCCACATGGAACCAGGCTGCATCTCCTTCCAAACCTCTGCTCGGTCTGACCCTCTCCAACCACAGGCCCTGCTAGGATCCTGTTACTCCCCCTCTGGTTGTGCCTTGTATAACCTGTGTGCTGCCAGAGCCTAGGGTGTTCCAAGAAAGACACGTGCTCCCTCTTGGGAAAGATAACTGCCAAGCCTCTTTCTGCTCAGGAGACTGCAGTTCAGTGATCATCTCCAGGAGAAAAAGAAAGACTTTAAACAAATTCTTGTTGGACTCCAGCCATGTGCCAAGCACAGCAACCTATCTATCACGTAGATGCTAACCTGCCAGGTAGGTGCTATAGTTACCCATTTTACAGAAGAGAAAACAGAGATTCACTAGCTAGGTTCAAATCTAGCTTTGTCTGACTCTGAAGTCTTCATTCTCTCCAGCATGCCCAGCTGCCTCCATGTTCCTTTAACCCTCGCTCCCCCAGCACCACACAGGCTAGAGGTGAGGTCATGATCAATGTCAGTGAGGTTTGATTCCAACTGTGAATCAAAATTCCTTTTACCATCACAAATACTGTGTTTCCTCTTGACTTTATGTATTTGTCTATCTAGTTAGTTGGCAGAGAGGGAGTAGTGGGGCTTTTCTTAATGGATTGCAGGAAACTCTGAAAGTAAATAAAGAAACATTTATCAGAAGTCTGAAGCTGTTCTTTTTTTGTTTGTTTGTTTTTAGAGACAGGGTCTTGCTCTATGACCCAGGCTAGAGTGCACTGGTGCAACATAGCTCACTGCAGCCTCTAACTCTTGGCCTCAAGCAATTCTCCTACCTTAGCCTACCCAATAGCTGGGACTAGAGGCACATGCCACCATACTTGGCTAATTTCTTTTTTCACTTCTTTCTATACTCTAAAATAGTGAGACTCACTATTTTAAGTTGCCGAGCTGGTCTTGAACTCCCTGTCTGAGCTTCCCAAAGCACTAGAATTGTAAGTGTAAGCCATTGTGCCCAGCCTTGAAGTATTAAGGGTATACTCTGTGTCTTTTTCTGCCAAACATTTGGTTATTTGGAGTACTCTGGGAAGAAACACGGGTGTGAATGCCTGAGGAAGCCTCACTTCCTCTCCAGCAAACAAGTAGCCTGTCACTGCCCTTTTGGGGATTGGGGGGCTGTCCTCCTCTGGGCAGAAAGCTAGAGGCAGGTTGAGCTCCAGGCTTCTGGGCTGGAGTTGGGGAGAGAAGGAATGGCCTGGGTGGTCCACAGGCTGGAGCCTGCAGCAGCACCCAGCCGATCACTGCTGGGCCCAGGGAAACAGCCAGGCTTGCTGAGGTCTCGCAGGTAAGAACACACAGGCTGGACACAGTTCAGGCAGATGTACAGGAAGAGAAGGATTCCAGCAGGTAGGGCGAAGTGACAGGCAGCAAGCGGGGCTTGAGATCGGGGGAGATGGCACCACACAGAAGGGGCTGGCCCAGTGTGCCAGCCTCAGACAGGGGCCCAGCTCGAAATATTAGTTGGCCTTTTGAGTCCCATTGGGCAACTGCTGTGCAGGGCAGATCAAGGCAGGAGCTTAGGCCCGAGAGAAGGATGAGAGAGCCAGGGAGAAGGGTGCTGTCATCAAATAATGTCCAGGTGCTCCAGGTAGACACTAGGTCTTTAATAACAGAACTTTTCCAGAGTTGAGCTATTGCCTGCCTGTGAACCTCTATCTCCCCACACTGTGCATCAGAAGATTGGTTCCTGAGACTGCAGCTGGGAACACTAGTAGACTCAGAGATGGAGGACTGAAAAGCGAGATGACAGCAAGTCTGACTTATGGTCTGCTTGAGCCCAGAGCCCAGCCTGGAAGCACACGGTTCCATCGGCACAGCCTGTGCCCATGTGTGAATAGACTTCACTGAAAGATTCTGCTTCCTCCATTCGTGACTCAGGTTTACTCACACTGACTGTTTCAACAGTTAACAATGTATATCAATGCATGTTTATAATAAGCCTATGAGATCATTTTACAAAACCGAATTCCAGGGGCTGAAAGAAAACAAGTCACATGCAGCAAGTTTATTCTCTTGGATTTTCCCAGTGTGAAAATCTGCAGTCAAGTTATACTGCTAGAGACTCGACTCAGGGGGAAGCCCAGGGGGAGAGAGCATAAGCAGGTTTTGTAAGGGCAGCCAGAATCCCTGAGAACTCTGATTTAGGGGCAAAGGGCCTGTGTTCAAGCCTGGCATTTGCTAGCTGTGTGATACTGGGCAAGTCACTATACCTCTGAGCCTCTCCGTCAGTGAGGATGTGAGGGGCCCTGTCAGTTGCTGAGTCCTGGTTTGATTTTGCCTGGCTCAGAAGTGTCTCCCACCTCACCATCTTCAGGCCTCTCTCCTGAACCTATGTTCCAACTAAGAGAATAATCGTCCCACACTGAGAAGGGCAACTCCACAGCCCAGTGCTGGTGGAGAGGCCCAACAACAGTGTGGCTATGGACACTCTGTAAACCTGAAAGCTCCACAGCAGTAGGGGTTCTTACTGCTATTGTTTTTCCTGCAAGCCTTAGGCCAGGGTTGGCAAACAGTACTAGGCTTCCTCTGCTCCTCCTATACCTATGGCAGACATTACTAATCAACCCAGCACTCTCCCCCACTGCCTTTTGACTAGTGATGTCTGCAATGGAGTGGGAGGGGAAGCAGGAATATTACAAGGAAAGCTGTTTGCCATTGTAGCCTTGTACACATTTTATAGCTTAGGATGCCAATACAAGGCCCCAAATAAATTCTTAATGCCCACTCCTGGACCAATCAGTCATAATTGGTGATGGGGCAGGAGGTAGAATCTATAGGAAGATAGTATCACTCAAGCTACATATTTACAGAGGAAATATTTCCTAGAAGGCAGCATGTTGATCTGCTCAAGATGTTCTGTTTTTAGCCTCAAGAAAGGCCACATTCCCTAGGTTCTGAGGGTAGCCCCAAGCCCATGTTAGAGATGAGCAAACAAGCCCAGATAGGTTAAGTGGCATGGCCAAGATGACCCTGTAGAAAGGGGTAAAACTGTCTGACTCCAGCTTCTAAGCATCTTACCTTTAGGCAGGAAGGCAAGAGTTCCAAACACCCACACATTCCCCAGGCAACCTCACCAAGGCCCACTGACCCCTGCGGCCAGAGGACAGCCCTGAAAATGAGGCCTGGGAGCCCTTGGCTGTGTTCTAAGAACTGAGAGAAGCATTCACAATGAAATCCAGAAGGCTCTTTGGAGAAGTCTGCAGTTTGGGAACAATCCTGCTAAGTCATAGATGCTTTGAATTCCTCAGCTTTTGTCTTCAGAATTCCTGGCAGCTGCAGGCAGTAGATGAGTATTCATGGACAGACACCGATTTCTCCTGGGCTGGGGAAGGCCAGGGCAGGCAAGGTCCGAGACTGAGAAGCCAGCAGACGGAATCACCACTCTAGAAAAGTCTAGAGGCAGGAAGGGCTTGTGCGGTGGATGCTGTGGTACCCCCTGCCCAGGTGCCTGTGAGGGCCAAGACACTCATTCTTCCCTCTCTCCCCCACCGTTCAGGCCCCCCAGCTGCCTCCCACTGCACCATAGGCCCTGCTGAAGGATGAGCCCGTCTCCAAGTTGACACACCCTCCCATGGGGACCCAAGGACTGGTCAGTGCACACAGTCAGTGCACACACTTTCTTCCATCTGGACATCTCTAAAGGGAAGATGCTCTTTCAAGATTCTCCCTTTAGCTCCAGAGCTCCAGGTGGGAGCAGTTGAGGCTGCCCTCACAGCATATCACAGCCTAGCTCTTCTCCCCCGCATGCTCCTGCGCCCTCACAGGTGTTGTTCCTGTGCTCACTCCCCGGTAAGCCCCCTGCTCATAAATTTCCATCTCAGAGTCTGCCTCCCACGGACCAGAACGGAGGCTGCTTGAAAAGAAAAAAGAAGTAAGAATCCTGGCGGCGGGATGCTCAGTGTACTTAGAAATAATCTCATCTATCTAGCCCCACCACTGCAGAGGAGAGAGAATTTGCCCAGGGTCACAGAGTCCATTGATGGCAAAGCTGGCTCCAGGGACCTCTGGCACTCGTTCCCTCCATTCTGGGGGCCGATATTAAACCTGCTGACATGTTTGAATGTTATTTGTATATAAGCATTTTCCCTAATCATCACAACATCCTGTGAGGTAGGTGTGATTAACTTTGTTTTTTTACAGATGATAAAACAGCCTCCAAGAAGTTGTGAGTGAGTTGCTTAAGGTCGCATTGCTTGCAGGCAGCGGAGGTGAGATCCAGCCGTGGTCTGTGTGACTCCCAGGCCCGCACTCTATGCACAATGGCACACTTCCTCTGGCTCTTTTGGGAAACAAAGAGACTTTGTACTGTTTATGAGACTTCCTAGACCTGCTTGGGTCCTATGCCCTGCTACTCTGAGCATAGAACCAGAGGTAGCAGGGTACAAGGCATAGTTCCTTCCCCTGAGAGAACCCCCAGGAGGCCCTCTGTGGAGGAGGCACACACTCCCAGGCCTCAGCAGGCCCCAGCCCAGGTGTGGCCCATGGGCAGAGTGTCTCCTTTAGCAGATCAAGTTCCCACTCCTTCCTCAGGGCAGCCCTGTTAGTCTACATTCCAACCCAGGGATGCCACAGCTTTAGAGCCAGGATTTAAACCAAATGTCCTGCCGCTCCCCCAGGGATGTCCCCCACAGGTGGTAGAAATGTGTCACATTCATGCTCTGTACACAAGACTCAGTATTGTTGTGATCCAAGATGTGGCTCACTGAGGCAGGAGGAACCTCTCAGGATGACATGCAATGGGGGAGTGATGAGTATAAAAGCCTCGTTGTGTATCAGCCAGGACAGAAAGGACAGAAAGGAGGCATTCCCTCTGCATAGATGAGAAAGGGAAATGGGCAGGAAACCAGGTGGGCCGAGCTGCCATCCCTGTGTGCTCCTGCACTGCCCCCCTGCATACACACACCCCTGAACCCTGTGTACCTCAGCTAATAAGGCCTCTACCAGCAACTTCCACTTCACCCAAGTTTCTGAACCCACTCGTGGACCCTCAGTGCCCCAATGACATTATTTTACTCAAGCCTAGCGGCTGAGACCCAAGAGGCTATGGCCCTAAGCAGTGGCCTCTCCCATCCCCCACACACCTGAGTCTCTGCCTCGGTCTCCTTGCCTGGCACTCTTGTTTCCCACAAGAATTATTGCTGCTTGTGGAGCCAACCTGCTTGACTGAGGTTTTCACATCACACCCAGCCCCTGGCTTTCTTTTCTGGGTGTCAGGGTAAAGGAGGTCAGTATCTGTGCTCCAAAATGTGGCAATTAGTGTAGTCCTCAAAGGGGTAGAGTTCTCAGAACTGTGCCCTGTTGGGGACAGCAGAGATCTGGGGGTCAATAGCCCAAACACAGAGGGTCAGATAGGGGCACAGTACCACAGGGCTCCTGTGAAGCTCCTTCTGAGCTCCTGAAGCTCCGGCAAGGTTTGGATGGGGCAGACCTGGGAAGAAACAATCCCATAGGCAGACATGGTGTCCAATATCCAACATCAGGCTGAAAGTGGGGGGTTCGGACTAGGGACCAGGCACTTGGGAGATTCAAAGCTCCAGAGGAGCATGAAAGGCTGAGCCCCAGGACAGAAGAAGCCTTAAGGGCTAGACTCTGAGTCTTATGTTGAAGGACAGAACTGCACCTGGACCAGCAGTGACAGTCCTGGAAATGGTAAAGACAACCAGGACAAAAAGATGAGGGCTCTTGACCCTGGAATGTTCAGACATTCCGTAGCGTGTGCCTGAGGAATGCCAAGAGTGAGCAATCCCAAAAAAGTGATCCGGGTGGGCAATGGAATGCCCAGGGATACTGCAAGAGACAAATGGAAAGGTGCTCAGTCTTGGAGAGGACCTGGGGCAGAATGAGACAAGATTCAGACAGAAATATGCAGGCTAGGGAGCAGAGCCAGCCCCAGGTACCACCATGAGGTGAATCATTAGAAAAACAGTTCTGAGATCTGTGCTTGAAAACTGGCTCCGCTCCTGAGTTGCTGAGAGGTGTTAGGCAAGTCACTTAAGGAATTGCATGGACCACTCGAATGGAGTGAGAAAAAATTAACAATGGGACAACTGATGGGAATGTAAGGAAGGGGCTATTTTCAAAGGTGGGGTAGGATTAAGGGAAGCAACAGGGGCTAATAAAACCCTGGACTGGCAGCAGTGGGTCACTGGTACCATGCCAGGGACAGAGGCTATGACTGGAACCCAGCGAGATCTATAACTACGAGAAAACTGGACACGAGCCGTGGCCTTAAGTAGAGGAATCCACTCACTGCTAGCAGACTGAGGCCAGGCAGGGAGGAGGCGGAAGGGGCAACATCTCCCTCTTCCTCCTCTGGCCCTCCAGTCTCCTGCCAACGCTTCCCAGAAGGAGGCCAGAGGCCAGGGCAGCCCGGCTGCACTGTCCATAGCTCAGGCTCCTGGGACACAGAGAAGGTAGAGAGAGAGTTTCCAAGTGGGCCTGCGGGGGCAAACAGAGAATGCCCAGCATGCCCTCTCTGAAAACATTTCCTTACCCACAAAAGGAGGCAACAGTTTCTGTCCTTCTTACCTCTGAGGGGGCTAGGAGGATGGGCAGGAAATTCAAGCTTCAGGGGAGAGGAAAGTGGACGACTCTTAAAGTCCCTTTCAGCTCTCAGTGCCCAGGATTCTCAGTAAATAAAATCACTGCAAGAAAAACTGGATGGAAGAGAAAAGCCTGGAGAAGCTCAGTAGACCTACTCCAGAGAGACAGCAGAGTTCAAGTTTGAGTTCAAGTTTAAGTGGCCACCACAGTTGGAACCAATGTGCTTAGGAGACAGTGGGGAATATTGAAATAGAGTGGTTAAAAGACCTAGATTTGCCAGGCAGCCCTGGGGCTCACGCCTGTAATCCCAGCACTTTGGGAGGCCAAGGTGGGCGGATCACGAGGTCAGGAGTTTGAGACCAGCCTGGCCAACATGGTGAAATCCCGTCTCTACTAAAAAATACAAAAATCAGCCAGGCGCGGTGGCGCGCACCTGTAGTCCCAGCTACTTGGGAGGCTGAGGCGGGGATAATTGCTTGAGGTTGCAGTGAGCCAAGATCTTGCCACTGCACTCCAGCCTGGCCAACAGAGTGAGACTCTGTCTCAATAAAAAAAAAAAAAAAGCCACCACCAACAACAAAAACCCCAGATTCGAATTCTGGCTTTGCACTTATTATTCCTGGTGTACTTCCAGGAAAGTTACTAAATCCTTCTGAGCCTTGATATCCTGAACTGTAAAAATGGGAATAATGCCCTCCTAACACACATGCAGACTTGTTATAAAGATCAAATTCAAGAAGAAGATGCACCCTAGTACTGGCAGACAGCAGGTTCTCATTCCATGTTAGTTCCTTACTCTCCTTGCTTAGGGACACAGGTCATGGAAGGAAATGGCACAAACTTAACATGAAGTGGTAAAAGTAAAAGTGAAAAAGCAAGTGAATTCCATGTGACTCGGGAGATGGCTTGCCCAGGAAACCTGTCCCCCTAAAGGAGGACTGGGGAAGGTCTGCAAGAATCTCAGAAAGGCTGTAAGGTAAGTACATGAGACTACAGAGTGAGCTGATGTGAACATCCAGGCATGATTCACACTCAGGGCAGACCAGAACTCTCCACGTTCCAAAGCATGAACCAGCCAAAGCCCCAGGTCCCCCACAGCAGCTGGTCCATCATGTCTCAGTGAACACGTACTTCAACAGGCATCCAGTGGCTTCCAGGTGCCCTGGTGGTTAGGACAGACATGTAGGGAAACCCTTGAGCACATGCCATCCTCTGAGTCAGGGGCCATGCGCCTTGTTTGTTAAATGAGGGACATGAATCGGGTACTGAGGAAAGAGCCTGGATGTAGAGCCAGCAGTTCCGGATTCCATTCTAGCTCTGCCACTGGTTATGGCTTCTCCTTGGGTCTCCTTCTTTCATCTACAGAATAATGGATGACAGTATCCGCACTTCAGAGTCTCCATGAGGATTCAGAAAGAACACGAAGAAGAATATGTAAAAGTGGCCCAGGCACAGTGGCTTACACCTATAATCCCAGCACTTTGGGAGACCAAGGTGGGCGGATCACTTGAGGTCGGGAGTTCGAGACCAGCCTGACCAACACAGTGAAACCCCATCTCTATTAAAAATACAAAAATTAGCTGGGTGTGGTGGTACACACCTGTAATCCCAGCTACTCAGGAGGCTGAGGCATGAGAATTGCTTGAACCTAGGAGACAGAGGTTGCAGCGAGCTGAGATCGTGCTACTGCACTCCAGCCTGGGTGACAGAGTGAGACTCTGTCTCAAAAAACAAACAAACAAAAAGCAAAAAAACACACAGGTATGAGTGTGGTGTGATCAAACAGGAATGCCCGACACTTTCCTCCCCCGAAGCTGCTGCTATATGCAGAGAAGCCACAGTAGGGAAATGCGTCTTGCCATTAAAGGCCGAGGAGAAGCTGATCATCCCTGCGATGGTTAACATTGGGTGTCAACTTGATTGGATTGAAGGATGCCTAGGTAGCTGGTAAAGTATTGTTTCTGGGTGTGTCTGTGAGGGGGGTTGCCAGAGGATTGCCAGAGGAGACTGACATTTGAGTTAGTGGACTGGGAGAGGAAGACCCACCCTCGGTGTACGTGGGCACCAACCAATCTGCTGCAGCATGGCTAGGGCAAAGCGTGCGGAGTAAGGTGGGATAACTGTGCGTGCTAAGTCTTCTGGCTTTCACCTTTCTCCTGTGTTGGATGCTTCCTTCTGTTCCTCCTGCCCTTGGACATCAGACTCCAGGTTCTTGGGTCTTTGGACTCTTAGACTTACACTAGTGGTTTGCTGGGGGTTCTCAGGCCTTTGGCCACAGAGTAAAGGCCGCACTGTCAGCTTTCCTGCTTTTGAATTAGGGCTGAGCCTCTTTCTTCCCCAGCTTGCAGACAGCCCATCATTGGACTTTGCCTTGTGATCGTGTGAACCAATTCTCCCTAATAAACTCCTTTCATATATACATATATCCTATTACTTCTGTCTTTCTGGAGAACCCTTCCTAATACAGTCCCTAAACCCTGAACAGGTGGTAACTTTCACTCACTGGGATTGAGAACACAGGCATCTGGGCCCAAAACTCTTGGGAGAGAAGTCATCTGGGGATTTGTGGTGGAACTAGTAGACAGATTTAACAGAAGTGACCTTCATGGTGATGAATTCACCAAGACTATGCTCAGAGCACACTGAGCCACTGCAGACTCATGGAAGGAGCACCAGGGAAAGGTGAGCAGTGAGATCAGAGGCTGGTAATGACAGCAGCTGGAAGGAGGAGAATCCTGCCTGAGCTGAGGGGGAGGAGCTGGCTCCCCTTGTAATTCTCCTCCTTCCCCCGCACGCCATGGGCTAGGATGCAGTGTAAACTGGGTAAGGTTCTCACTGCAGAGTGTGGGAGCAGTCATTCCCAGCAAATCCTCTTATCCTCATAAGAGCAGTCCAGGTATTGTGATAAGGGCGGACGCTAACTATAACCATCCTAGGTCTCAGAACGGGCCAACCAAAGAGGTTCCCTCTCTGCTTCCTATTCTTTGTCTGAAAAGATGGTGTCTAGGTAGACTTGCTGCTTGCTGGATGTGCTTCCTGGGACACCAGCTGCCAGCCTGATTTCTGGCCCCTTCTCAGCCCTCTGTAAATGTTCATGCCGTCACTCCTCCATGGGATGCACTGCCATCCCAGGACAACTGACACTCACTGTCTAATGTTCGTGCTAAGCTCATCGTAAAAGGGCTCCTCCTTGGAGCAGCCTGGACCCAATGCCCAAGACGGTACCCAGGCCCATTTTAAAAGCCAAGCAACCCAAGGCCCAGGATCTCCAGAACTCAGCCTGGTAGACTGGGCCTTCCTCCGCTGTAGACTCCTCTCCTGTAGACAGGCCTCCCTCACACCCCACTCCTCATCCCTCCTCTTCCACTTGCTGGGCCCTAGTGACAAGGGTGATAGCTTTTCCTGCAGCCCCTGAACATCGTGAGTGCTCCAGATGCTGTGCTGAGCTCTAGGTGTCTGCAAAGTCTTAAGACACGATCCTTGCCCTCAAAGTGGTTAGCCTGGGAATTGTAACTACATCTGTGTGGGAATAGAAGGCTCAGAGTGGGAGTGAGTTTTGAAAGGAGGACAGGAGTTGAGTCATGAAGGACCTCAAGTGTCAAGCTAAGGGACCTGATTTTGTCCTGCACAGAGGAAATCACAGAGGGTCTCTAAGTCTCTGTTTACGATCAGAGGTAACCATGCAGTCAGGGGCCAAGGGCCCTCCCTGCCTCTGCCAGAGCCCACAGTGATGTGCTCAGCAACACCCCAGCCACCAGAGCTGTACGAATGCACACATCAATGCCTTCTGACCCCGAGTCCAAGTGTGAGGCCAGCTGTGTCCTTGCTCCCTTGCTCACCCCATCCCACAGTCTCCTTACTGTTCTTCCCAGCATGATTGAGAGGTTAGATGGCCTTGATGAAGACCCACAAGTCTCCCAGTGTTCAAAATGGAATACAAATGTTAGAGCACTGGCCTTGTTGACAGGAGATTGAGACCTAAAACCAAAGGTCCTTTCTGTGTGACCGGGAACAGGCCACAACCCCTCTCTGAGCTGGGTTCTGTTTCAGTACAATGGCTCTGCTTATTACTGTGATGGTGCAATGAGATAACGTGTGTCAAGACCACTAGTGAGTGACCTGAGGAGCCAAAAAAGTTCACTACTACTTGCTGAATGTGAACCTCACTAGCAGTTCAGGCTGGGGTCTGCGGGAAGAGGCCCCAGCAGGCCCAGCCCAGCAGGGCAGAAAAAGATTCCTAACTGGGAGAATTCCAGGGACCACCAGTTTTCTGCAGACCACATCAGGCAGCCTTCTGACCCTCAGATGTCCCTAATGTATGAGGGGCTTGGGCTGCCCTCCAAGGACTTATAGGCTATTAATAGTTGGTGACAGACCTGTAGGTCATTATCCAAGTGACTCTATGGCTTTTCCCCTCTGCTCTCAGCTGCAACAGCCCTTCAGAACCGCTGAGAAAGGGTTGTGTTATTTGCAAAGCTGGTAGGGAGAGGGCAGGAAATCCTTTCTAGACAGACCACCACTTTCCCTAAATTGTTTATTTTCCAACAAACCTCCATCCATTTCATCTCTCTGTTTCCAGCACAATAAATACAAACCTTACTTTTCTGCTCCTTGTTTAGTTACGTGGGTTTTTCTTCTGCATAAATATCTGTAAATAGGGGCACACATTGTAAAGCACTTAAACACTTCCTCATTTAGTCCTTATCCTGAGGTAGGGACTACTTTTATCCCCATTTTACAGATAAGAAAACTGAGGCTATGAGAGTTTATATGATTTGACCAAGCTGCAGAGCTGAAAATGGAATCTCCAGGATCAAGCTCAGGACTTCTGTTTCTACACCTGCACGCTTCCCAGGGCTCCACGCTGCCTTTCATCCCCTTAAGAAGCTCCTACCAATGGCTTTTCAGAGTTGCTTTGTGAATAACACAGAAGCAGAGAATTCCAAAGTGTGAAAGGAGCCACCACCATTTTCCACACAAGGCAGGAATCCCTTCTATAATATCCTGAGAGATAGTCTTCCAGAAGGGGAGGTGAGGGGGAATCAAATTTAACAACTCCGTGAAGGAGTACCTCATCTAGGTTGCCTTCTCTGACTTAACTGACATAAACCATAAATTCATCTATTTAATACAAATCCCAGGGCTGATTATATCAGTGGATCAGATGCTATCAAGGACCCAGGTTCTCCCAGCTTTCAGCTCCACCATCTTCAAGGGACTGGTGTGGTTCTCCACATGGGCTCAGGATGGCTGCTCAGTTCCAGCCATCACAGGCAGTCAAACAATGGCCAGTGGAAAAGATAATGTTTTAGGGGCTTTTCCCCCCCCATGTGTATTATTCCTCTTCTTTGAAGCAACAAGACCTTTCTTGGCAGCCTTTAGTGACATCCTCTCATGTCTCCTTGGCCAGGAGAGAGTCTCATGGCCACCCCTAAACTAATCCCAGGCAAAGGCAATGAGGTCATCAGGATGATTCATCTGAAAGAATGAAGATTTACTCCTGAGACAGAGAGGGGTGACATGGGATTACTGAATACAACTGGGGTCTGTCAACAAGGGAAAACTGTTTTGCGGAAGCTAACCAATTATCTCTGGTCCCAGTAGATGCTATTTTCTCTGTTTTACAAAGAAACTAATCTTCAGAAGAACTAAATAACTCGAATGCATACCTGTTAGACTCTAAGCTGCACTAAAACAATTTATACACATAGGTGATACTCAACAAATCAGCCCAGTTTAATGCAAAGGACATTCAGGGGGGCTGCCTACTATATGCCAAGAAGTTTGTAGTGTGTTAGGGGTGCAAAGACACATGAGCAGAATCTCTGCCCTTGAGCTTATGATCTGGTACTTTTGGTCGTTATTTTTGCATGTTTTAGTCAACATTTTTCTCATTATATTACTGTAGTAACTAGTATTTAATTAGCACACATAATGTGATTGGGATTTTGGAAATATAGAACATTCTTATCAAGTTTCAGGATAATTATTTGCACTCCATTTGGCAAACAAGAAAGTGAGGCACAGCGGCTCATGCCTGTAATCTCAGCACTTTGGGAGGCCGAGGTGGGCAGATGGCTTAAGCTCAGGAGTTCAAGACCAGCCTGGGCAACATGGCGAAACCCTGTCTCTAAAAGAGATACACAAATTCGCAAGGCATGGTGGGGCATGCCTGCAGTTCCAGGTACTTGGTGGGCTGAGATGGAAGGATCGAAGTTGAGACTGCAGTAAACCATGTTTGCACCACTGTACCCCAGCCTGGGTGACAAAGCAAGACCCTGTTACTTGCCCCAAATCATGTGACTCAGTTACAGACCAAAAACACTCAGGTCCTAGTTCAGGGCCCACCATTTTCCAGTGAATCATATTCTATATGCCTCTTATCCTACTAAATGTGCCAGGGTATAAATAAAAAATGTATAACATGAAGCCAGTATGTGGATATGTAGGTCTCAAAAGTTATTATGAAGAGACCAGTATTTGTCTCTCATTGTCTTTTTCACTGTATTCGGTGGGGGTTGCCCCTCTCCTACCCAAGATGCAAAGTTGGGCAGCTGCATCATTTTCTGCTGGTTCTTGGCTATTAGAATGCCTCACACATTAAGTTCCCAATACAATAATTCACAGATTAAAGTGTCTCCCCCTTCCCTGATGGAACCCGCTGCCAGGGAGGACCCACAGTCAGGGAAGGGGGTGTGGGATGCTGCTTCTCTCTTTACTTTTTTGATAATAAGTCTTCCTCAGGTCAGAACCATTGGTGAGTCATTCCTGGGATCCAGCATTTCCACCATTTTGAACATCAAGCCTTCGTTACCACCAGTCGCTGGAATCTCTGGGCCTCTGCCTCAGGATGAGCCAAGAACATCGCCTCAGATGCCACAGGCAAAAATAAAAGACACTTGTTGACCAGCTTTGCTCAGAAGTGTGCTTCTGGACATGCCAGGTGGTTCCGGATCCCATGGCTCCACTCTGAACCCATGCTCCTCTTCTTCACCAACACAGACTGCTGGATGTTGCTGAGGTATACTCTGTCCAGACTTCTTTTCCCTCTCTGGGCTAAATGCTTTATTCCCTGGAAACAGATCTACTTCCGTTCTCCTGGGTGCCTATAATGGGGCAGGGGACAGGAGTAGGGGCAGTGAGCCGCCCATCTGGCCTAGGAAGCCTGTTTTAATTAGAAGAAATACAATAAACATCCCTCCCTGAACTCCAGTGCGTCACACTGCGAGTCTCTCAGTGCCCTGGGACTTAGTGTTTGGAATCCTGAACCTTTTAGAGTACATTAAAACTTCTATGTTGAATGCACCCAGAGAGATTTCTCCTTTCTCTTGGGGGCAGAGTTTGGGCAACTTCTCAGAATACTTCATTCTTTGTGCTAATTGCTGGAAGTTCTTTACAAATAAGTGATTTCTGGGGGAAACTCCCCACTGGGATCCCAGGACCCACGAGTCTTCAGAGGTTGGGCTCAGAATGAGCATGAATCTAGCCTCTACTGTTTTTTCCACACTCTTTATCTGCCCACTTCTACCTTCTCCTACCTGGGTCTCAGTTTTCTGCCTTTGTTAACTTTAGTTTTTCTTGTCCCGGTCTCTTTTACTGAACTCTAAATAAGAACTCATTTGCTTCTGACCAGTGCCATAGTGAGCACAAGCAGAGGCCTGAGATTCAGGCTACACTGGGTTCAGATCCAGATACTTCCATTTGACAGCTGTCTATTTTAAGGTAAGAGACTCAACCTTCCTGAGGTTCACCTACTATCTCTTTTGTACACAGGAATAATCATTCTTACCTCACAGGCTGTTGGTTGATTAAAAGAGACTTCTGTGTCAGAAGCTTGTTACAAAGCTTGGCATATCACTGGATACACAATCCATGTTAGCCAGTGGTTATACCATGCAACTCACCTAAATAGACTCACTGAGAACTCAATATAGGTTTCTTCAATTGACCTGAAATACACATTTTCCAGACTTCTGGGCTGCATTGAACAGGTTTCCTCTATCACCTCTATCTCAGTTAAAATTTAAAAACCAGAAGCTTGAAAATTGAGGAGAGACAGGAGAGAAGGCAATGAAGTCAGCGGATGCTGGAAGACTAGATTGCCTTTGGCTCAGTCCAGATTTGAGGGAAACTTGGAATTATTGCAATTTCATCACAGCAGCTGGTCCAAGCTAAACCTGCCAGAACTGCTTAGAGGCCAGATCTGGATTGCAGTGATAGCTGGGGCCTGCTGAGAAGCAAGAAGAAACTATTTATCTGACATTTTTTTCAACCCCAACCAAGAATTTTCTTTGGCTCAAGATGCTGTTGGGACCGGTTTTCATTTGCATGGAGCTCATTTGAGGACTGGTGCCTCTGACAGTACAGACTTCTTAGAAAGACTTCCATCTTCCATCCCCCTGCCTTCTTTCCATGTGTGCCTTCCCCATGATTCAGACATAATTATTCATCCAGGAAGGCTAATCCCTGGGTCTTATTTGTGCTTGGATTGTGCCAGAACCTCATGTATAAGTTCTCTCTGATTCAGCTCCACGCACAGCCTGTGCAGGCCTGGGCATCAGCAAAGATGGCCACCAAGGAACATTTGCCCTCCTTCCAAATTGGCAACCTCCGTCTAATCGAACCCATGTTAACTGATGTGGCACATTTTAAAACATTTCACTGTTTCAAGCTGTGGCAGCAAATTAGAGTGTGAATCTTCTTAACAGCTGCTTCTAGAGTGGCTGTCTGAAATCTCTGCATCCTTGACTCTTTTCTGCCAGCCAAAGAAAGATTTGTCCATGTATTATATATCCTGGAGGGGTTTCACAGCAGTCCTGTCTGGACTAAAATGTCACCATTTTGTATTATTATTATTACATAGATTCTGTACTTTTTTTTTTTTTTTTTTTTTTTTGGTAGAGACAGGGTCTTGGTATGTTGCCCAGGCTGGTTTCGAACTCCTGACCTCAAGTGATCCTCCTGCCTTCGCCTCTCAAAGTGCTGGGATCATAGGAATGAGCCACTGTGCCTGGCCCACTTTTCAACTAGGTAGCATTTGAGGGTGGTATCAATGTTCTAGGAATAGAATAATGAGATGTTTTTTGAGAAAATATTCAGAATGTATCCAATCAGATCAGCATTTTCTACTTCAAGTAGTCACCAAATTCCAGTGACATTGCCAGGAGCTGCCTTAAGAAGCCTGCTGTATTTCTTTGGTTTGCTATTTTTTGACTGGAAGTAGTCAAAGCTAAGCACAAAATGGGTTTCGCTTTATTGTTGTCATGGTGAAATATTAGAAATTACTCAAATGTTCATTGATAGGGAAGTGGCTAATCAATTGTGATACATTCAGTCAATGGAATACCGCATAATCATTTAAAAAGTACGAGGCGGTAAGAATGATCAACTACCCAGAGATTTATAGATTCAAAGCAGTCCTTATCAAAATTTCAATGGTGGTGTTTACAGAAATAGAAAAAAAAAAACACTAATATTCACAAAGAACCACAAAAGACCCCAAATAGCCAAAGTAATCTTAAGAAGAAGAATAAAGTCAGAGGCATCATACCTCCTGATTTCAAACTGTATTACAAAGCTATAGTAATCAAAACTGTATGGTTCTGGCATAAAAGTAGACACAGACTAATGGAACATAATAGACTAGAAACCCATGCATATATGGTCAATTATTATTTGACAAGGGCACCAAGATTACAAAATAGGGAAAGGAAAGTCTCTTCCAAAAATGGAGTTGGGAAAACTAGATACTGATATGCCAAAAAAAGAAAAAAAGAAATTGAATCTTTATCTTACACCAGCACAAAAATTCACTCAAAATGGATTAAAGACTTAAATACAAGACTTGAAATCATAAAAGTCCTAGAAAAAATACCAAAACACAACAGAGGAAAACCTTCTTGACATTTGGTCTTAGCAATGCTATTTTTACATATGACACCAAAAGTAAAGGCAACGAAAGCAAAAACAAGTAAGTGGGACTACATCAAACAAAAAAAAAACTCTGTACAGCAAAGGAAACAATCAGCAAATGAAAAGGCAACCTATGGAATGAGCGAAAAATATTTTCAGGTCACATATCTGATAAGGGGTAAATACCCAAAATATATAAAATATTTATACAACTCAACAGCAAAGAAATCCCAAATAATCTCATCTGAAAAGTGTTGCAAAGAACTTGAATTGATACTTTTCCAAAGGAGACATACAAATGGCTAACAGGTACATGAAAAGGTACTCAGTATCACTAATCATCAGGGACGTGCAAATCAAAACTACAGTGAGATGTCACTTCAAACCTGTTAGGATGGCTATTATCAAAAAGATGAAGTAAGTGTTGGTGAGGATGTGGAGGAAGAGGAACCCAAGAGGTGGGAATGAAATTAGTACAGCCATTATGGAAAACAATATGGATGTTCCTCAAAAAACAAAAACTAGGCCTGGCGTAGTGGCTCATGCCTGTAATCGCAGCACTTTGGGAAGCCGAGGCGGGTGGCTCATGAGGTCAGGAGATGGAGACCATCCTGGCCATGGTTAAACCCTGTCTCTACTAAAATACGAAAAATTAGCCAGGCGTGGTGGTGCGCGCCTGAAGTCCCAGCTGCTCAGGAGGCTGAGGCAGGGGGAATCGCTTGAATCCGGAAGACAGAGGTTGAAGTGAGCTGAGATTGCGCCACTGCACTCCAGCCTGGTGAAGAGCAAGACTCCGTCTAAAAAAAAAAAAAAAAAAAAAAGGAAAAATAGAACTTCCATGATCCAGCAATTTCATTTCTGGGTACATATCTGAAGGAAATCAGATCAGTATCCCAAAGAGACATCTGCACTCCTATGTTCATTGCAGCATTATTCAAACTGCCAAGACATGGATGGATAAAGGTAGTATATATAGACAATGAAATATTATCCAGCCATAAAAAAAAGAAGATTCTGCCATTCATGACAACGTGGTTGAACCTGGAGGGCATTATGTTAACTAAAATAAGCCAAAAACAGAAAGACAAATATTGTATGATCCCACTTACACGTAAAATCTAAAAAGGTTGAACTCATAGAAACAGAGTAGAAAGATGATTGCCAAAGGCGGGGAGTGAGGGAAATGAGGAGATGTTGGTCAAAGAGTACAAATTTTCAGTTATAAGATGAATATATCGTGGGGATCTAATGTACAGCGTGGTGACTACAGTTAACACTATTGTACTGTATACTTGAAATTGGCAAGTGGAGTAGATCATAAGTGTTCTTATCACATGCGCACAGATGGTAACTATGTGAGATGATGATGCGTTCACTAACTTAATTGCGGTAATCATTTTACAATACATACGTATGTCAAATCATCACATGGTACACCTTAAATATATACAACATTATTTGTCAATTATACCTCAATTAGCTGGCACAAAGGAAAAGAAAAATGAGCACTAAGTGTTGCTATGAACTGATCTCCGAGAAATACAGTTAAATCTGGAAACGTGCAAGATCTTAGTTGTACAGATTATTTCTAGTAAGGAGAACTAATGGCACAGGGGTAAGGAAAGGGAGAAGATATCCTTTTCATCGTCGAATTTTTACATACTTAGAATTTGGTATCTTTGTGCGTACCACTCATACACACAATAATTTTTCAAAAAGTACTAGTCCAAAAAAGACAATTGAACAAGCTATGTAATTCAAACAATTAAAATCATAAGCACTCTCATTTTCTGAGCAATGACTCTCTATCAGCTTCTGTACTAACGCTGCTTACTACATATTTTCCTCTGATTTTCTCCTCACAGACATCGCATCAAGTAGATTTCACCATCTTCCTTTTAGAAATGCGGCACTGTGACTCAAAAAGTTTAGGAAAAGCTGCCTGACATTACACAGTCTGCATGAGGCTAAACCGAGATTCAAACCCAGGTCGGGCTAACGTTTTCCGCTGGTCCCCGGAGGCTTCACACAGTCAAACATTCAATGAGACTGTGCCTTCCCCATCACTCTATCCCCAGAGCTTTGCATAGTGCTTGGCACACAGGGGGTGCCCAATGTGTGCTGACTGACTGATAAACAGAAAGCAAAACAGAGCAAGACTGTAGTAATTTCCTTAAAGGAATTTTACACAGGTTGGGGCATCTTGGAATTGCAGGGTCACAGCCCACTGAGATTACTTCGAAGGCGACAACCTAAATGAATGGCTACAGTTTGGTGTGATTGCTTAAAAAAATTACTCACATTGTTTAGAGTCACACCTCACAAAGCCTCATTGCTTCAGAATGCCTTTCTGGTGAAAGACGATTTCATAACAAACCAAAGGATATGATTTTCATTAGGTTACCCTTAAAAATAGCAGTTTTCCAGATGGGATCATATGAATAACTAAATAATCTCTTTTATCTTCTATTTTTACTTCATGATTGTTGGAGAAGTCCAGCAACCTTGGTGATTCCTTTCAGGGTGAATTTGGGACCCAAACAGTTAAGCAACCAGTGAATTCGCTTCCCTGCTGCCTCCCAGCCAAGGAGATGAATGGAATGCACACGAGGTCGCTTGGCAGGCATCCACATTCCTATGGGAACGCTGCGGCAGCCAGAGCTTTGGGACATGAAGAAGCAAATGTGTGGGAGTTACAGGGCAAACTGCAAACGATCCAAAGTCCCAGAAATATGCATGGAGCCTCTTGGCCCGAGGATGCTCTGCAGAACACCGGCAAAGCCCCGGCCCTTGCTCAAATCAGTGATAGAGGCAGGACTCGGCACTGTCCTCTTCTTCTTACTGCTGCCAAGGCCTTGAATCATACAGTCCACTTCCAGGACTACTGTGGATGTGAGCCCATTAAAAGAAGCTCATCAAGGAGTTCCATTTCTTCAGCTGATCTTTATACTCATTCCTTTTTCTCCCATACTCAAGGAAATTACCTTGAAAAATTTGTCTCGCCCCCTCTTCGTTTCACCTTCCCCATCCCTGTCTTTATCCTTCCCCGTGAAAGAGGGCTCAAACCCAGTGGCATTTTCATTTTCCTCAAGTATTTCCCTGTGTCGTTGAAAATGCCCTCTAGAGACCAGGTGAGCTCCCTCGAATTTTGCATTACAACTCCCTGCAGCTTTTAGAAGAGGCCACATCTGATCAACAAGGATGGTGAGATGGTGGAAGGTGGACTCTTCATTTAAAATTAGAAACCATGATCCTCACATATTTTCTCCCAAAAAGCAGGTCGTAAGAGTTTTTTGTCACCTCATTAAAAAAGAAGCTTGAGCCTAGAGTTGTCCAACCAGCCAGAGGCCTCTGGGTCTCCCCCAGACATCTCTTATGCTAGTCATGCTGAGAAATGCTCCCCACTCAGAGGAGAGGGTCCTGAGTTCTGTTTTACCTTCCCACTAAGGTGACTATGGTATGTGGGAGTCATCAGCATTTTAGAAGCATTCTTTGTGGTGATTCTGGCTATGAAGACTGTTTTCTTCAGTGCCATTAGACTAGAATATGGAGAAAATAGTCATTTGAAGCTATGGCGTTCTCTGTTTCATCTTATCCCTAGTTTTTGCAAAGGCAAAGATAAACCAGCAAGTCCCTGGCTTTGTTGGTAAAGCCCTGCCTGATAAATGCCCTTGAAAGCAAAACTAGCAGTCTCTCCCAAGGCCAGCAAGCTAGGCTGAGAAGGCAGGCTACAAGGAAGGGATCATTTTGGGGAGAAACAGGAGTTTCCTAGGGAAGAAAAGGGGATCTTGGTTTTGGTCCTGCGGGACACCAAAATCCTAGACACCCTTAGGACCAGAGCAAAAAGAATAAAGGGAATAAGATGTCATGGGAATGACATTTCTCAGCTACTGAGTTGAAATCATCTGCCTGGCCCATAATTCACCTTCCTCAGTAGCTGTGTTTCTTTGGCCAAAAAGGTAGCTCCTGGCGGCAGTATCTGTAGATATGCCCCACTTTCTGCCCGGATTGATCATAAGTGGATGTTTGACCCAAACAGACCAAATCGGATTCGGTCTCCCGGGAGTTCAGCTTTGGGATCCAGAGATGCTAGTTGTCCCTGTTAGCCACCACTCAAACTGAAAAGATGTAATCTGGCAGCTGTGGGGTAGCCATCTTCTGTCCTGTAGAGAGAGAAGTCTGAAACTCTCTCTGTAGAGAGAGGAGAACAATGAACTAACCAGGTGAACAGAAACACACACACAGAGAGAGAGAGAGAGAGAGAGAGAGAGAGAGAAAGAGACCACATGGGGCCAGACAGAGGCTGAAAGACCCTAAGCCAGGCTCTGGAGGGCATCCTTGCTCAGGCCTGGTCACAGGATCTGACCCTGGATTCTGCAATGCTCATTTATTCTTATAATAAATCCCCCCCTACACACACCTTTTAAAATTAAGCTAATACAAGTGGGTTTCTGTTACCTGTAACTAAAAGAATATTGGCTAACGCAGCATAGAAAGGTCCACAGGCCAAGGCAGCAACAGAAGGAGTTCAGGCAAGGTTTGTATGGCCTTGTTTTCTACCTGGGCATCAGGATGGGACTGCAACTGTCCACCTCTGGTCTGGACCTCCCTCCCCCACAAAGCCCGGGAATTACTTGCTGTTGCTTTCTTACAAAAGTCAGTCGTATACGTATTTCTCATAGCAAAGTTTCAAATAATGAGAAGTAAATACAGAAGTGCCTTAGGTGCAAGCCCAGGTGTAACTAAAGAATAATAAAGGAAAAAGTCCCTTATCGTTCTCACCCAAGCATCAATCCTACCTCCAAGATAACCTTTGCTAATGCCATACTTTATCCAGTGTTAGATGCCATCACTTGTAAGACACATTCCAGTGCTGGAAATGTTAAAAGGTAAAATGAGGTACAGTAGTATGTTGGGTATCCTTTCACATTTTTTCTTGACATTTCACATGTCCATAGTTCTGCGTAAAGCTATTCATTTTTGTCATTCATAGACTCATTCTAAGCACACTGTTGTGCAACTGCCTTCTTAACATTTCTTGCAGCATTTTGCTTTTCGATAAAAGATTTTGTTCTATCTATCACTGTATCTCCAGTGCCAGGATAGGGCTTGTCACATTATGGAAACTCAATAAAGAAACGTCCAGCTAATGAATGACCGGTCTCCTTAATTCTCCTAATGCCTACTTGGTCTTCAATAATATTTATTTAATCTTTCCCCATTAAAGTAATCATTTTGGTTACTTCCTTCTTTTTAATCTTTATAAATAATGCTGTTGTGGACATTCTAGGTCCATTGTGTTTCTATGACCAAAATAATTCTCATTAAGTGTTTACTGTGTTACAGTTGTTAATCTAAGTACTTTACATGTAGTAACTTTTTAAATACTCACAGCAGCCCTGGTAGGTCGGAGCTATTATCATCCCCACTTTTCAGAAGACAAAGCTGAAAAAGAGGTTAAATAAGTTGCAGCAGCAGGGAATAAGCAGGATTCAACAAGCAAGCAACCTTGCTCATGAGGGACAGATTCTTACCACTGTGCTCGTTTATCTGGATGAGTACCATGAAATTGACTTACTATGTTAAAAGGAAAGAACATTTCATGCCAAAAAATGCTACATCAATTCAAATTCACCCTATTCGTATTTGAAAGCACCAGCTTCTCAAACACCCTTGCCAATAACATGTTATCAGTTTTTAAATCATTTTAAAACATAGGAAAAAATTATTTTATTGTTCACTTAGTTTGTATCTCCTGGTTAACTGGGACATTGAGCTTCCTTTCATTGATTCTCGGCCATTTGTATTTTTCCTATGATTTCCCAGCTCATTTCTGTGCCCATTTTTCTTCTTTTGGCTTGTCTTTTAATTTTGATTTTTGGGAACACTGAACATTATTTTAAGTGTGACAAAAGTTTTATCTAGGTTTCTTTGACATATTTTGTCATTCCAAAGTTAAAAAAATTGATACAATCAGATTCATCAGTTTCTACACATGGCTTTTGAATTTTGTGACCTTTTTCACCCACAATGATAAAGTATTCCATTTTTTCTGCTAAGATTTTATTTTTATGTTAAACTCCATATTCCATTTGGAACCTGTCTGGAGATGTAACTTGGGCTCTAACTTTTTAAATGGAGATCCAGTGTTCCATCACTATTCTCTGACGTGCTATGTTTCTCACATTTTACATTCCCATAAATGCAAGAGTCTATTTCTAGACTTTCTATCAAGTTTCATTGACCTAATTGTCTATTCCTGTGCCATGACACGTATGCAAAGCACCAGAACACAGTCAGCACAAAATTAATGTCAGTTATCTCCCTCACCTCCTATTAACCTTCCTATATTCTTTTTCTTTCCATGGTTTCAAACTCTGGAATCATACCTATGTTATTTTTCACCTGTTTAGGATCTCTCATCCTGAATTCTAGGGTAGACATCTGACTACTCTCATGTCTAATAAAATGAGATGATGGGGTCACTTGACCAAATCATTTTTATAGCTTTATAGCTATGTACAATATGGCTTCCTCCCAATCCTATTAAACCAGCTAATCTCTCTTTATTGATTAGGATAAGAAACAAGGCTGAATTTCTTCAGGTTGCTTCTGAGGGTTCCTAGAGGTGAAATCATTTACAGAGCTGCTTATCAATCATTCTGCTGTTGGCAGAGGTCTGAGGTTTTGGGAGAGGATCCAGAGAGATAACCTCCCGTCATGGCTGTGTGTGCCATTGTGTCCTTTCTGTCAGCTGGATCAGGATGCATCCTTCAGTCTCCTCAAGCCCATGTGGTCTGCTGCCCTTGCCCTTTCTCTCTTTACATAGAGGCGACTCTTCGGTCACCATATTCCAACCCAGTTCTGGTCTCCATGGTACCAATAAGACTATAAAATCATACTTAAGCAATAAACAATCATCTCAGATCTGTTCTGCAAGTTACCAAATTTCCACGCATAGATGTTTTAATATTTAGGGTGATAATACAGTAAGTCCTCACTTAACATCATCGATTGGTTCTTTGAAACTGCAAGTGAAACAACATGTAACCAAACCAATTTTACCACATGTAAACAAGAGGTTAAGTTCCTACAGCATATTTGTGGTCCCCAAAACATTACCAAACTTCTAAACAAAGACCCAAACACTTCTAACATTGAAATATGTGTGAGCTATATATACATTAAGAAAGATTAATAAAAACAAGTAAGGTAAGTGTTTACCCAATTTTTGGCAAATCAGTGAATTATGGTGGTCATAGTGGTGATGCGTTAAATCAAGAAATAAGTGCTTCCAAAGTGAAAACTGTCAGAAACACCTCCTCCCACCACATAGTTCCAAACCAACAGTCACGTATAGGGCAGGCTAGCAGAGCTTTTTTGTGCTGCATTGTTTAGTGTTACGTATCTGTATGACTATGGTAGACTTGACGATTATTCATTTGACAATAATTGGTATTCATTTATTCATTCCTTTTCCAACCCATTTATTGCAGTTCAGGGTCACAGGTGGCCAGAGCCTGTCTCAGCAGGACATCATCCCATCACAGAGCTCACTCACACACACCCACATTCCTAACACTAGGACCATTTAGATACGCCAGTTCACCTAGCAAGCACAACTCTGGGATGTGGGAGGAAACCAGAGTCCCCAGAGAAACCCCAAACAGAAATGGGGAATGTGCAAACTCCACACAGACAGTGGTTCCAGCAAGAGAGGAATTTTTTTTTTTCTCATCAACATTATAAGGAAATGAGTTGAAAGAAATGACGTCATTCAAGGACCTGCTGCACTCTCTTCAACTCCTGACCTAACTGTTTCTTGGTATAACACATGTGGCTAAGAGCGTGGCCCCTGAATCCAATCTGCTGGGTCTGAACTCCAGCTCCCTCAAGGAAACAGCTGTGCAACTTCAAGGCCTCTGTCAACCTCAGTCTCCTCATTTATAAAGTAAAGGTGAGAATGATAATATACCCATCCTATAGGGTTGCTGTAAAACTAGATGAATAATTGTAAAGTACTTAGAACACTGCCTGACACGTTGTAAAAAGCTCGAACTGTTAGATGAAAGAATAGGATGACACACCAAGCCTTGCCTATATTTTCATTAATCTCCCCATGTCATTTTTTCTACTCTACATAACAATTGGTTTATGTTTCTCCCCCCTTAAATTTCCACTTGCAGATAGTCTTTAAATATATCAACTAGACTCAGAACATGGTTTTTTCATCCTCCATAGATGCCCTGCAGAAATCCATAAGACGAATAATCTCATAGAAATAATAGCAGCCGAAGTAATTATATTATTAAAGAAATTTGAAGGTCTACGTGAAGAGAACTTTTTAATTCTCCTGAAGGATACAAAAGACGACTTGCCTCAGTGGCAAGATAAATCACAATCTGAGTAGGAAGACTCATCACGAGGATGTCAGTTGTCCCTGAGCTTATTTCTACATTAACTCAATAAAAATACCAGTAAGTTTTTCAGGACTAAACAAGGTAATTCTGAAGTTTGTGTGAAAGACAAAAACAAAAGTATCCGGGAAAACTCTTAAAAAGAAAAATGTGGAGGGAACTAAGATTGGCAGATTTTTAAAAATCGTTACTATTATTTGAGACAGGGTCTCTGTCACCCAGGCTGGAGGGCAGTGGCGCCATCACTGCAGCCTCAAACCTCCAGGACTCAAGAGATTCTCCTACATTAGCCCCCAAGTAGCTAGGACTACAGGTGGCCACCACATCTGACTAATTTTTAAATTTTTGGTAGAAACAAGGTCTCACTATGTTGCACAAGCTGGTCTTGAATTCCTGGGCTTAAATGATCCTCTTACTTCGGGGATTTTGAAGTGATACCTCAAATCATTGGCAAGAGACAGACCATTCAAATGATTGTATTGGAGGAGCTATGTATTTATCCTGAAAAAACATACACAGTTGATTCTCATGATGAGCAGTCGTTCTATAAAGATGATGCAAACAAGAATCAGTGAATGCTGAACCATTGCTGCTAGTGGAAATGCTGGGTTAGGTTTCTTCAAGCCTCTGGTCACACTTTTTTATCAACTGATTAATCCATAACCTTGTTTTATGTGTTTCTGTTAATGACACCTTAGTTAATATATATTGTTGATTCATTAAAATTGAACTCATGGCCAAAAGCACTGTAACTCATGCCTGAACAAAGCTAATCTTACACATATATTTGCTCTGTAAGGCAGTCGGGAATAGTAGATAACACTTCGGCACTATACTTAGGCACCAACAAACAGCACAAAAAATGTGAAAATGTCATACTAAATAGGCTGGAAGAAGCCCATTTGTTTATAGTACTACAGAAGGCAGAGCGTCAGTTGTTCAACCTTAACTGGGAACATGCACACGTCAGACAACTCAAATGTTTTGCCACTACTTGTATCAAGAATGACTGCAAAAATACTGAGTACAGATTCTAGGGTTATAAATACATTTTAGCAAGTAGATGAATTCACAAGTACAGAATCTGTGAATAATGAGAACAGACTGTAGTTAAATCCAAATTTCACACTATATACTAAATTCCAAAAGATCAAATTTTTAAGTGCAAAATAAAATAATCATCAAGTAGTAGAGAAAATAGCAGAGAATTTTCTTTATGACCTTGGAATGGGGTAGAACTTAAATTAAAACAGAAACTCTAAAGGCCACAAATAAAGATTGTTAGATTTGACTGCAGCAAAAAAAACAAAACCAAAAAAACGTTTTCAAGGTAAAAAAAAAAAAAAAATACTACAACCAAGGCCAAATTTAACTTATCGAATAATTAAAACAGCAAAAGATAAATGACGAGTCAGGAAAATATTTGCAATTTGTGTGACAGTAGAGGGATAATCTCCCTAGAATATGTCCTGGACATAGACAGAAACACATAAAAACCCCAGCAGAAAAACTGAACAAAAGATATGAAGAATTCACAGAAGAAAATACATAAACATTTCATGAAACATATGTAAAAAAGGCTCAACTTTATTCTTCAGAAGAGCAATGCAGACTAAAGCTATATTTAGGTATTATTTCTCAGTTATAATGGCAAAAATCCAAAAGATTTCAGAATGATGTAATAATGTTGCTATGAATAAGTATATTCTTTATTCTTTTTTGGTTTGTTTTTTCCTCTTTAGACAGAGTTTTACTCTGTCACCCAGACTGGAGTGCAATGGCATGATCTCGGCTCACTGCAACCTCTGCCTCCTGGGTTCAAGTGATTCTCCCACCTCAGCCTCCTGAGTAGCTGGGATTACAGGCACCTGCCATCATGCCTGGCTAATTTTTGTATTTTTAGTAGAGATGGGGTTTCACCATGTTGGCCAGGCTGGTCTTGAACTCCCAACCTTAGGTGATCTGCCTGCCTCAGCCTCCCAAAGTGCTAGGATTACAGGTGTGAGCCACTGTACCTACCTCCTTTCATACATTTCTATTAGACATTTTAATTGGTGTCATCCCTAGAGAAGACAAATTGGCAATAATTATCAGAATTCAAACACATATAGCCTTTTTTTCTGTGAAATGTGTTTCATTTTTATTTTAAAATTATTTATTGATACATAATAGATATAAATATTTTCAGGGTATATATGCTATTTGGATTTTAATTACACATTCATACAATGCATAAAGATCAGGGTAACTGAGATACCTATCGCCTTAAATATTTATCTTTTCTTTATGCTAGGAACAAATAATTATTCTCTTCTAGCTATTTGGAAATATACAATAGATTATTGTCAACTGTAGTCACCCTACTAATCTATTGAACAGTAGGTCTTGTTTCTTCTATCTAATTATATTTTTGGACCCATTAATCAACATCTCTTCATTCCCTTACCCCCCAACTCCCTAACCCTTTTCAGCCTCTTGTGAGTATAAACTTTTACCCAGAAATTCATATTAAGGATTTATCCTATACAGGTATACCTCAGAAATGCTATGGGTTCTGTTCCAGATACCACAATAAAGCAAATGTTGCAATAAAGTGAAGCATTTTTTTTGTTTCCCACTGCATATAAAAGTTATGCTTAGGGGAGGCACAGTGGCTCATGCCCGTGATCCCAGCATTTTGCGAGGCTGATTGGGGAAGATTCCTTGAAGCAAGGAATTCAAGACCAGCCTGGGCAACATAATGAGACCTCATTGCTACAAATATTTAAAACTTGGCTGGGCGTGGTAGCACACACCTGTAATCGTAGTTATTCAAGAGACTGAGGTGGAAGGATTGCTCGAGTTCTGGAATTCAAGGCAATAGTGAGCTATGATTACACCACTACACTCCAGCCTGGGTGACAGAGCAAGATCCTGTCTCTAAAAAAAAAAAAAAAAGTATGTTTGCACTGTACTGTAGTCTAAATGTGCAATAGCATTAGGTCTAAAAAATGTAGTTAATTTTTAAATATTTTCTTGCCAAACAATGCCAACGATCATCTGAGCCTTCAGCAATCTGTAATCTTTTTGCTGGTGGAGGACCTTGCCTCCATGTTGATCACTGCTGACTGATCAGGGTGGATGGAGTTTGCTGAAGATTGAGGGGGCTGTGGCAATTTCTGAAAATAAGAAAATGAAATTTGCTGCTCAATTGACTCTTTCTTTCATGAAAGATTTCTCTATAGCATGCAATGCTGTTTGATAGCATTTAACCCACAGAACTTCTTTCAAAATTGGAGTCATCCTCTCAAATCCTACCACCATTTTATCAACTAAGTTTATATAATGTTCTAAATCCTTTAATGTCATTTCCACAATGTTCACAGCATCTTCACCAGGCATAGATCCCATTTCAAGAAACTACTTTCTTTGCTCATTCATAAGAAAGAAGCAACTCCGCATTCATTCAAGTTTTATCATGATATTGTAGCGATTCAGTCCTATTTTCAGGCTCCATTTCTTTTTTGGTTTGTTTGTTTTTGTTTTTTTTGAGACAGTGTCTCACTCTGTCACCCAGGCTGGAGTGCAGTGGCACAATCTCGGCTCACGGCAACCTCCACAATTATTCTGCCTCAGCCTCCTGAGTAGCTGAGACTACAGGCGTACACCACCATACCCAGCTAATTTTTGTATTTTTATTAGAGACAGGGTTTCACAATCTTGGCCAGGCTGGTCTCAAACTCCTGACCTCATGATCCACCCGCCTTGGCCTCCCAAAGTGCTGGGATTACAGGCAGAGCCACCATGCTCAGCATTTCAGGCTCCATTTCTAATTCTAGTTCCTTTGCTAGCTCTACCACCTCTGCAGTTACTTCTACTAAAGTCTTGAACTCCTCAAACCCATCCATGAGGACTGGAATCAACTTCTTCCAAATTACTATTCATGTTGGTATTTTAACCTCCTCCTACAAATTATGAATATTCTTAATAGCATCTAGAATGATGAATCCTTTCCTGAAGATGTTCAATTTACTTTGCCCAGCTCCATCAGAGGAATGTATTTCTTAAATTAAGTCTTGAAAGTCAAATTTACTCCTTGATCCAGAATGTAGAATGGATGTTGTGCTAACAGGCGTGAAAACAGTATTAATCTCCTGTACATCTCCATCAGAGCTCTGAGGTGACCAGGTATATTGTCAATGAGCAGGGTTTTTCCCCCCTCAAATGGAGTCTGGGTTTGTTGCTCAAGATGGAGTGCTATGGTACAATCTCAGCTCACTGCAACTTCCACCTCCTGGACTCAAGCAATTCTCCCATCTCAGCCTGTCAAGTAAGTGGGACTACAGGTGCACACCACCACACCAAGCTAATTTTCGTATTTTTTGTACAGATGTGTTTCATCATGCTGCCCAGGTTGGTCTCAAACTCCTGGGCTCAAGGGATCTGCCCATCCTGGCCTCACCAAAGTGCTGGGATTACAGGTGTGAGCCACCACACCTGGCAGAGCAGTACTATTTTGAAAGGAATTTTTCTGAGCAGTAGGTCTCAACAATGGGCTTAAAATATTTAGTAAACCATGCTGTATACAGATGTGCTATTATCTAGGCTTTATTCTTCCATTTATGGAGTGCAGGCAGAGTAGATTCAGCATAATAGATTCAGCATAAGATCTCTTGAATTTTTGAAATGGTAAATGACCATTAGCTTCAACTGAAAGTTACCAACTGCATCAGCCCCTAACAAGAGAGTCAGTCTGTCCTTTGAAGCTAGGCATTGACTTCTCTCCTCTCTAGCTACAAAAGTCCTAGTTGGCATCTTCTTCCCATAGAAAACTTTTTTCTCTACATTGAAAATGTATTGCTTAGTGTAGCCACCACCATCCATTATCTTAGCCAAATCTTCTGGATAACTTGCTGCAGCTTTAACATCATCAGCACTTGCTGCTTCATCTTGTACTTTTATGTTATGGAAATGGCTTCTTTCCTTAAACCTCATGAACCAACTGCTGCCATATTCCAACTTTTCTTCTGCAGCTCCCTTGCCTCTCTCAGCCTTCACAGAATTGAAGAGAGTTAGGGTCTCCTCTGGACTAGGCTTTGGTTTAAGGGAATATTGTGGTTGGTGTGATCTTCTATCCAGACTTCTCAAACTTTCTCCGTATCAGCAATAAGGCTGTTTTGTTTTCTTCCTGTGTGTTCACTGGAGTAGGACTTTTAATTTCCTTCAATAACTTTTCCATTGCATTCACAACTTAGCTGTTGGGTGCAAGAGGACTTGCTTTCAGTCTATCTCAGCTTGCAATATGTCTTCCTCATTAAGCTTAGTAATTGCTAGCTTTTGATTTGAAGTGAGAGATGGGCAACTCTTCCTTTCACTTGAGCACTTAGAGGCCATTGTAAGGTTATAACTGGCCTCATTTCCATATTGTTTTGTCTCAGGGAATAGGGAGGCCCAAGGATGGGGGAGAGATGAGGGAACAGCAGGTCAGTACAGCAGTCAGAACAAACACATTTATCAAGCTTGCTGTCTTACACAGGCACAGTGATTCATAGTGCCTGAAAACAATTACAGTAGTAACATCAAAGATCACTGATCACAGATCACCATAACAGATATAATAATGAAAACGTTTTAAATATTGCTAGAATTACCAAAATGTGACACAGACACACAAAGTGAGCACATGCCGTTGGAAAAATGATGTCAATAAATTTGCTCCACATAAGATTGCTACAAACCTTCACTTTGTGAAAAATGCCAACATCTGCAAAGCACAATAAATCGAAGTGCAGTAAAATGAGGTATGCCTATACTTAAGCATATACAAAATAACCAACAGACGGGCTTTATTCCTTGCATTGGTGTTGGCAATAGCCAAAGGTTAGAAAGTCTGTGGATAAAATACAGATTTAAAACTTTGGTTATTTATACAATGGAAAACAGTGCAGTTGCAAAATGCATGAAAAACGTCTTTTATAAATTAACACAAAAAGATCACTGAGATCTATTATTAAGTGAAAAGGCAAAATACAGAAGAATATTTTTGCTACCACTTGTATATAAAGGTGAGAAGAAAAAAAGTTGTATGTACTGGCTTGCATATGCTTAGAAATTTGATGAAAGGATTATTAAGAAACTAATACCAGTAATCACTCATTGTGGGAACTGAGCAAATATAGAAATGAGATGAAAGGATATCATCTTATAATTCCTGATAGTTGACCCTTAGGAATGTATTACATACTCAAAAAATTAAACAGAAAATTTTATTTTAAAACGGAAGCTTGATAAATTTGATTATAAGATGAAAGCACATTATCCTTTTATCAACACAAAAAAACAGAAAGGCAATTACAAACTCTAGAAAGGGAGAAAAATAAAAAATAAAAAGCTATACCTACAATAAAGTTCTTGTCCAAACTGAAAGCAAACTAAAATTCATCATGATTTGTGCAAATGGCGTGCTATATGCAAAGAGACTCTATTTAACCTTGATGGTTGGGATGGCATTCAGGACCCATCTATTCCCTGATTTCCAGATTTTTGAGTGGTATAGTCACATCACTGGGTGCCCATTTAAATTCAGCCGAGCCTGTGTCACACCTTTGATGAAACTAAGACCACTAGCATTCAACAGGGAAGATACCAATGAGAAAGTCACTATTTGGACCAGCTACCTTGTCTTTCCGTATAAAATCACTAAACTAGGCTGGGCATGGTGGCTCATGCCTGTAATCCCAACACACTGGGAGGCTGAGGCAGGAGGAGTGCCTGAGCCCAGAAGTTCGAGACCAGCTTGGGCAACACAGCAAGACCCTATCTATCTCCTTTTTTATAAGTAAATTTTAAAAAATTACTAAACCGTTAAAACTAAACCTAACTATCAAACTTTTTTTTTCTTTAAAAGTTTCACACTTCTCCATCTGACATTGTCATAATCTAAAATCTCAATCTCGCTTTGGTTATTCTACCAGCCCTACCAGGCTCTGGGAAGACAAGAATGATTCAAAAAGTCAACGGAATAGTGTATTCATCTTATGAAAAGCTCTTTGGCCAAGAACAACATTGTTTACCTTCTTACTGTAGTCTCAGTCTGTGATAAGAGAAGAGGAGGTACATGCCAGAGGGTTTCATCTCATTTTCACTACTCTCCTGGAGTTCCAAGAGGAGCCACCCAGATTCTCTCCACCTGACTCAGACAGCATCTGGGAATTCCATGCGCACAATGAAAGCCTTAATTTGTAGATACATGTATGTGATTACAGCATTTTATCATGGACTAGACTCAAGAGCAGGGGCCAGCAAACCACAACCCATGGACCAAATCTGTTTTTATAAACATAATTTAATTGGAACACAGCCACACCTGGTCATGTACATATAATTTATGGCCCTTTTACACTGTAACCACAGAGTTGAGTAATTGTGACAGAGGCCATATGGTCTGCAAAGCCAAAAATATTTGTTATCTAGCCCTTTACTGAAAAAGTTTGCTGAACGCTGCTTAAGAGTGTCCTGGACTGGTAACCAGCCAATTCCCACTAACAAAATCAGACAGTTATAACACACGTAGCTTGACTCATCATCACTAAAAACTGTTTAGCCATGTCTGTGTGTATGTACATATACACATACATATAGATGTATGGTAGCATGCTCTATTACAAAATAATAAGATCACTAATAAAATTTTCATTCAAAGAGACTATAATAATCTTACCCTCATTCTGCTTTCTCACAAGAATCCAGTATATTTCACATACCTAAGGGAGGTAGCATCATTTAAGGGACAAAGACTTCCAAGTCAGACAGACCCAGTTAAAATCAATTCTCTCATATTCTGATTGCAGAACCCTGAAAGAGTCTTAACCTTCCTTCAGCTCTAAATTCCCTTCTCAGGATCATGGGAATAGTCTTACCTTCCTTACAGGGAGGATCAATGGGATACCACATGTAAAGTGCCCCACAGGTAATCAACACTCAGTAATTGGTGACTGTTAATGTTACTACATCCATCTTCATCTGCCTGAATCCCACTCTTTTTTTTTTTTCTTTTTATTCCCTGGTCATATTACCCAACCTTTATTATTTAATTAATGATAATTTATTTTATTTATTAATGCCCTTTCTCTTATCTGTATTTACATTTTTATTTGTTGTTTTTTTGTTTTGTTTTTTGAGAGAGACTCTCGCTCTGTCACCCAGGCTGGAGTGCAGTGGCGTGATCTCAGCTCACTGCTATCTCCACCTCCCAGGTTTAAGCGATTCTCCTGCTTCAGCCACCTGAGTAGCTGGGATTACAGGCACATGCCACCAGCCCAGCTAATTTTTTTTTGTATTTTTAGTAGAGACGGGGTTTCACCATGTTGGTCAGGCTGGTCTCAAATTCCTGACCTCATGATCCACCCACCTTGTGATCCGCCCACCCCAAAGTGCTGGAATTACAGGTGTGAGCCATGGTGCCTGGCAGATATTTTTTTTTTTTTAAGAACTGGGGTATCCCTTTGTTACCCGGGCTAGAGTGCAGCAGCATGATCATAGCTCACTGCAGCCTCTAACTTCTGGGCTCAAGCCATCTTCATACTTCAGCCTCCCAAGTAGCTGGGACTATAGGTGTACGCCACCATGCCTGGCAATTTGTTTTACTTGTTGTAGAGACAATGTCTTGCAATCTTGCCCAGGCTGATCTCAAACTCCTGGGCTCAAGCAGTTCTCCCACCTTGGCCTTTCAAAGTATTGAGATTACAGTCATGAGCCACCCCTCCTGGCCAGGTATTTATTTAACTTCAAATTACTGAGGGCTGGAAGCTTCAGTAAGTTGCCATTAACTAGTAATCAGAGAAAAGATGTAGTTATCTGAAAGATTTTATTTATATAAATGTATATATAATATTTCAGATATCTTTATATATTTTTATTAAAAGTAAAAAATTTTGAAAAAAAAATTTTTAATTCCTTTTTTGTCCAATGCCCACTCACTTTATATATTTTTATATATAAAAATATACATGTCATTTTTTATATATGCACACTTCAAAATTAATAGCTAATACTATAAAAATAAAGAGAAATCTTCACATCCCATGAATGAAAAGGAATCCAAAAATCAGAACAATAAATATGGGAAATGACTCTGAAATTCCTAGAGAATAGGGAAGAGATACTTGTTTCAATAATGTAAGGATTTGGGTTTCTACACTTATGTGAGAACAGAAAAGTCGCTTGTGATGTCGGGAGCTGGAACTGAGATATCTACACAAAGTCTGACATCTTCCACAGAAGAAAAAACTATCCATCAGCATGCAAGCTGTATTAGTCTGTTTTCAAATTGCTATAAAGAACTACCTGTGACTGGGTAATTTATAGAAAAAAGGGGATTGACTCACAGTTCAAAGGGGGAAGCAAGGCATGTCTTACATGGTGGCAGGAGAGAGAGAGAGCATGAAGGGGGAACTGGCACACAATTAAACCATCAGATCTTGTGAGAACTCACTCGCTATCATGAGAATTACATGGGGGAACCACCCCCATAATCCAGTCATCTCCCACCAGGTCCCTCCTTTGATACATGGAGATTACAATTTGAGATGAGATTTGGGTGGGGACACAGAACCAAACGATATCACAAGAATTATGAAAAAGTTTGAGTCTTTGCTTGGGCTCCAGGTTGAAAAAGGAAAACTCTCAACAACTTAAAAATGTGGACCAAACACCATACATTTGTTTCAACTTCAAATTTACATCCTCCATGTGATCTGAGGATACCAAAGATGTCCGATGTCTAAAAGTAATTATTTTACTTATGTTTGCTAGTTCGTTTTCAATGGATTTTCATTTATGGAAATTCTGCGAAGTTGACAAATTAACATAATCTGGTAGAAGGAAGCACAAAACTACCCTTGAGGAACATTCCGTCAACACAGACTGCACAGGATTCTGACAGAAAAAGCAATGTAATCAACAGGAATCATAGATGTAGTCTGCATCCATAAAATAAGTACTCTTATAGTTACTAAAGATGAGGACTTCTATAGAGAACTCAGAAATAAATCCATACATCTACAGTGAACTCATCTTTAACAAATGTGCCAAGAATATGCATTGGAGAAGGGCAATGTAAATGCTGCTGGGAAAACTGGATATCTATATTCAGAAGTATGAAGCTATACCCCTATCTCTTACCATATACAAGAATCAAATCAAAACTAATTAAAGACTTAAATCTAAGACCTCAAACTAAGAAACTAATGAAAGAAAACATTGGAAAAACTTTTCAGGACATTGGTCTGGGCAAAAATTTCTTGATTAATACCCTACAAGCACAGGCAACCAAAGCAAAAATGTACAGATGAGATCATATCAAGTTAGAAAGATTCTGCACAGCAAAGGAAACAGTCAACAAAGTGAAGAGACAACCCACAGAATGGCAGAAAACATTTGCAAATTATCCATCTGACACAGGATTAATAACTAGAACATATAAGGAGCTCAAACAACTCATAGGAAAAAAATCTAATAATCTGATTTTAAAGTGGGCAAAAGGTCTGAATAGACTTTTCTCAAAAGGATACATACAAATGGCAAACAGCTATGTGAAAAGGTGATCAACATTACTGATCATCAGAGAAATGAAAATTAAAACTACAGTGAGATACTATCTCACCCCTGTAAAAATGGCTTTCATCTGAAATACGGTTAAGCCTGCCTCCTTAGCACAGTAGGCAGCACGTTAGTCTCATAATCTGAAAATACAGTTAATAAGGAATGATGGTGAGGATGTGGAGGAAAGGGAACCCTCATATACTGTTGATGGGAATGAAAATTACTACAACCACTATAGACACAACATGGAGGTTTTTCAAAAAACTAAAAATAGGACTACCATATGATCCAGCAATCCCACTGCTAGGTATGTACCCAAAAGAAAGGAAATCAGAATAGTGAAGAGATATCTGCACTCCCATGTTTATTGCAGCACTATTCACAATAACCAAGATCTGGAGTCAACCTAAGTGTCCATCAGCAGCCTAAGAGATAAAGAAAACTTGATACATATACACAATGAAGCGTTATTCAGCCATAAAGAAAGAATGAAATCCTATCATTTGAAACAACCTGGATGGAACTGGATGACATGTTAAGCGACATAAGCCAGGCACAGAAGAGAAAAGCCTTGCATGTTCTCACTCATTTGTGGGAGCTAAAAATTAAAACAATTGAACTTGGAGATAAAGAGTAGAATGACAGTTATCAGAGGCTGGGAATGGTGATGGTGGAAGGGGGAAGTGAGTATGGCTAATGGGTACAAAAATACAGTGAGATAGAATGAATACAATCTAGTATTTGATAGCACAACAGTGACTATAGCCAAAAATAAAAAAGAAATTTAAAAAGATAAGGACTTCTACATTTGGTCAATATGGAGTAATAGAGATTGGATTCTCCCTCCCATCTGAATTGAGAAAAGGACAAAACACATGAAACCATTATTTTCAGATGTTGAACATCAGGCAGTTCTGGACAGTGACATCTGAGAGAGGGAAAACAGAACATTCTAGTTTACTGCCTTGAAGGAGTTTCCAAGTCACTACACAAGAAGAAAGAATCCAGGCAGAGGCTGTCAGTCTCCTTGAGCTGAGGAGAAACAGATGGAAGACAGGGAGGCTAAGGTGGCTAGACCTCACAGGACAGAGCACCAGAGAAGAAAGAGGCACATCAGGAGAGAGCTCCAGAGATCTTCAAAGCCTTGAGTCTTCAGCTGAGGTCAGATCAGAGAATGCATGTGAGGAAACTACCGAAGGACGAGGAAAGAATCAATCAAGAAAAGCACAAGAAAAATCTCCAGAGCTCACACAGAGCTAGGAATAGCTCATATTCCTACCAACCAGCATGGAAATCCTCATAATTCAAGGGCATTGAGTGAAGTACTTAAAGGACATCATCTCATTAGTGATATCAAGATTTAGAATGAAGAAATTTGTCATGGATAAAGAGGAATATGTAATAAGAATGATGATAATGATGATGGTGGTGGTGTGATGATGATGATGATGATGAAGGGATCAATTCAACAAAAGGATGATGAGTTGAGAATATATAGAGTGAGAGTCTAGAGAAGCCAAGATGGCTAGCATTTGCAGGACAGAGTACCAGAGAAGAAAGAGTATCACAGAACAGGGGGATCTGTAGAGGGTACCTTTAGGAAGACAGCTTGTTATACACCAAGACTGATGCCATCTTGAAGTGAAACTGCCATGATGATCCCTGTTTGACCCCAACATACCAAGGTGGTCTGCAGTAAGATCTTTAAGCAATGCCTCTAGCATAGACAATCCCTCATAAAGATGCTTATCTAATCTTCCCCGTGGCTGCAAGTTTTGCAAGAAAATTTGAGGCATGATGAGCTTCACATTTCTTTACCTTAAAAACTTGCTACATAAAGGACATTTTCTGGGGGGGCAGGTGTGGGGGAATCCACCATCTCACAGCTGCCTGAGACTACTTTTATTTACAAGCTCCTATTAAACGTTTCTTTCTGAGAAACTAGGTTTGTCAGCCCTTTTCTTCAGTCTATCAGCTCCCTCGCCTTTTGGGGGTAGGTGTGCATATACTTGCTCACTGTGGAACAGTACCTTTGAGTATTCAGCTGAGTATAATAAGCACATGTGTGTGGGAAAGCTAGAGGAGGCTGGGGAAAGAAACACCAAAAGTTTTAGAAGTAGCATTTTCCAGTGCTTACATACAGCTGGACATGATGCCTTTCCCCTTCAGCCAGATCGAAAACCTTTGTGATCCTCAGAGTGTGAGATAGAATACACAGAACAGTCTTGCCTCAATAGTGGAAAAGAATTAGTCCTCTACTGAGTACTGCTCCAGCTTTACATAATAAATCTTAAAGGCAAAACCTGAAAAGATCAAATGCAAGTAACATAACTGTGTCCCAGAACAAAGAGCAATAACGTTTTATGGAAGCACAAAAATACACATTAACCACCATGGAAAAATTCACAGTATCTGGTATCCAATAAAAAGTTCCTAGATACAAAAAGGAGGGAAATATGACTTGTAATGAGAAAAAAATAAATAAATTGAAAACAAACCATAACTGATAATAGATATTAGATATAGCAAGTATAGCCATTAAAAGTTATCACAACTATATGCCACATATTTAAAAAGTTAAGTAGAGATATGGAAGATATAAAAAAGAACCAAGTAAAACTTCTAGAGAAGAAAACTACAATGCGTAATGGCAAATACATTGGATAGGATTAATGACACATTAGATTTTGCAGAAGAAAAAATTAGTGAACCTGAAGATGTAACAATAGAAACTACGCAAATTAAAAAAAAAAAGAGAGAGAGAGAAAAGGAATTTTAAAAATGAGCACAGCATCAGTGAGCTACGGGAAAACTTCAAGTGGCTTAACGTACTTGCAATAAAATCAGTAAAGAGGAGGAAACATAGCAGCGGAAAAAATGTTTGAAGAAATAATGGTCATAATTTTTCTAAATTAGATAAAAATCTTAATCCTACAAGATCCAAGAATCTCAAACTCTTAAGCACAAGAAATAAGAAGAAAAGCACCCCAAGGCCCATAATAATCAAATTGTTCAAAACCAGTGATGATTTAAAAAAGCAAACTTAAAAGCAGCCAGGTAAAAAAAAATAATAAAAATCACCAATATGTAACATATGAGGGAACAAAGATAACTCACCAGAAATGATGTAAGTGGAAAGACAATAGACAACAGCTTCGAAATGCTGAAAAAAATTAACTGTTAGCCTCAATCTTTATATTCAGCAAAAATATCTTTCAAAAACAGAGGTGATTCAAGATCAAGGAGCTGGCAGGAAGAAGAAAAAAACAGAAGGTAATATTGGTTTTCCAGATATTCAAAAACTGAAAGATTTCACCATGAGCAGACACATACCACAAGAAATATTAAAAGAAGTCTTTCAGATAGAAGCAAAGAAATATTAGATAAAAATATGAATCTACACAAAGAAAGCACACTAGAAATAATAACTACACAGGTAAATATACAAGACTATTATATAAATGCCTGTGAAAGTCTTTTTATATCAATGCCTATAAAGGTCACTGATTCTTTAAAGCAATAACTAATATGAGATTTATAATATGCAAAAGCAAAATATATGACAATAGCACAAAGTTTAGGAGGAAAAAATAAAAGCATGCTATTAAAAGTTTCTTATACTATATGTAAAGTGGTAAAATGTCCCTGGAACACGGAATGTGATAAATTACAGACGTGTATAATAAACCTTAATAAGCCTTAAAATTCTTCTAAAATAATAAAACAAAATGTTATAGCGAATAATCCAATATTAGAAATAAAATTTAATTATAAAAATATTCAATGAATTTTTAAAGAATTAGAAAGAGGGAAAAAGGAACAAAGACTAGATGGGACACATATTTTAAAATAGCTTGATGATTTGTAACTGACCATATCAATAATCATATTCAATGTAAATGGTCTAAGTATTCTAATTAAGAGGCAAATTTTGTCAGATTAGAGTTTAAAATTGTGAAGCCTAATTATATGCTGTCTATTAAAAATGAACTTCAAGGCTGGGCATGGTGGCTCACGCCTTTAATCTCAGTACTTTGGGATGCCAAAGTGGGCAGATCACTTGAGTTCAAGACTAGCCTGGCTAACATGGTGAAACCCTGTCTCTACTAAAAATGCAAAAAAATTAGCCAGGTGTGGTGGTGTGCGCCTATAATCCCAGCTACTCGGGAGTCTGAGGCAGGAGAATCACCTGAACCCAGGAGGCAGAGGTTGCAGTGAGGGGAGATCGTGCCACTGTACTGTAGCCTGGGCAACAGAGCAAGACTCTATCTTAAAAAAAAAAAAGAAAAAAAAGTACTTCAAACATAGACACAAATAAGTTAAAAGTAGGCAGGTGGAAAAACATTCAGCATGCAAACATTAATTCAGAGAGTTGGAATGACTATAATCATTAGACCAAGCAGATTTCAGGCTAATGTCTATTTCCAGGAATAAAAAAAGTCATTTTTACTAGTTGCTCTAGGGATTACAATACACATGACTAACCTCTCATGGTCTTCTTAGAATATTCTACCGTATCAATTAAAATGTAGATGTCTTACAACCACATTGTTCTCTTCACTCTCCCACTTCTTGTTATAGTTGTCATAGGTATTACACCTAGATACACTGAAAACCCTACCAAACAATCTTTACATATACCCAGATAATTACCATTTCTGTTATTCTTCCTTAATTTTGAAGTTTCAGGGATCCCTCTGGTAGCATTTCCCTTTAAACTGAAGAAATTCCTTTAACATTTTCTAAGACCTGTTCAGCCTAGCGAATTTTCTTAGTTTTTCTTCATCTGCAAGTGCCTTATTTCTCCTTCCTTCTCAATTAATAATTTTACTGGATAAAGAATTCTGGATTAACAGTTTTCTTCTTTAAAGATTTTATTCTACTGTTCTTTGGCCTTCAAGGATACTAGCAAGAAATCCACAGTCATAAAAATAATTGTCCTCCTTTATATAATACGTCATTTTTCTGGATGCTTTCAAGATTTTTTTTTTTCTTTTTCTCTGGTTTTTGGAACTTTTTCTATGATGCATAGATAGGCTTTGTTTGTTTTGTTCTTCAGTTTTTCTTGTTTGGGGTTCAGTGATCTTCTTGAAATATAAACTTACGTCTTTCACCAAATTTAGGAAGTTTTTTTGCTATTATTTCTTCAAATATTTTTTTCTTAATCCATCTCTCTTCTGTTTCTGGAACTTCAATAATATAAATATTAGATCTGTTGATAAGATCTCACAGACTTTGGAAGCTCTGTTCACTGTCAATCTTTTCTCTTTGTTTTTTCAAATCAGATCATTCCTATTGCTCCATTTTCAAATGTCATCTCCATTTTGTTATTGGGCTCATCCAGTGAAGTTTTTATTTCAGATAGTGCATTTCTCAGTTTTACAAGTCCCAATTGGGTCGTTTTGTAATTTCTATTTCCAATCAAAGGCTTTTATTTCTCTGTTCACTTCAAATTATAAAAGCTGCTTAAAGCCATTGATAATTTCAACATCTGGATCACCTTGGGATTAACATCTTTTTGTCTTTTCTTTTGAGAATTGATCACATATTCCCAGTGTTTTACACGTTGAGTAATTTTGGATTTGTCTGGATAATTTGAATGTTACATGTGAAACTGGGTTTTGTTAAAACCCCTGAAGAAGGTTGAGTTTGGCGGTGAACCTGGTAAGATCAAGACTGCAAATTTTGTTTCATTTTTCTAGGGGCTGTGCTTCCAATGCAAATTTTAAAAGCCTTTGCTATACTTCTAGTGAGTTTGCCCCATGTGTGCACCATTAGTCCAGGACTTAGCTGTGGATTATATTCTAGTTCAGTCCTCAAATCCCATGCTATGCTTCTCTGGGCCTGTTTCACACATGCCCAGCTGAGGGATGACTTGTATTGGTTTACACGGAATCAGAGAAATCTCCAGCTCTGTTTTCCTCAGGATTTCTCCCACACTTTCCAGGTCCTGAGGTCCCACCTTTTTACATTTCTTTGGCTAGAAATACATGTTTCTCTCCTGAGTTCTAGCCTCTGTGCTTTCACACAGTCTCACATGACTGGAGCCACACCCAGAGTAAAGTGATGAGATAAAACAGAGAGTGCTCCAGACTCTCACACCACAGGAATCCCTTATTCTGGTTTCTCCGACCAGAGAGATAAGTTTTCTCTCAAGGTTTTCAGTGTCTATGCTATTACTACCACCACTACAGCAGGGAGCTTCACAAATGGGGCTGCTGAAAAAAGATAAAAGAAAAACAACTGGGATTTCCCCCACACTCTCTGGCTTGCAGGAATCTCCTTGTTTGGTCTTCTGGTCAGATGGGGAAGGCCTTCTCTAAGTTTTGTTCAGACTTGCTACACAGTTCTGCCATTGGGGTTACCTTTGTATCAAACCTTGAAGACCAAGGAAGAAAACCCAGAAAACTCCTTCCCATACTGCTTGTTCTTCAAGATTTGACTTTTTTCCCCCAATCTGACTACTAGTGTTTATTTTTCAGAGTCTTCAGGTAGTTTCTTTTTTGAAAATTCTATCCAGAGTTATTAGTTATAATCCATGGGGGAAGATAGACTATAGTGGTAAAGTGAGTTCACTTTGGCTAGCACCGGAAGTCACAAATAAATTATTAAGTCAGGCAAAGGTTTCAAACATACACTTGACAGTGGCAGAGAACCATAATGTCTGATAAACCCATGAAAGTACATTGACCTTCATTTAAGATCTGGAAAATGGAAGTTAGTTTGATAAAATTTACACACAGCAGTTTGGCAAAATTTTTATCATCTGATAACATCCAGAGTAGAAGATGATATAAGAAAACAGGAATAGAATTATTTTATATTTTAAGTAGAATTATAAATTAGTATAACCAATTCCTAACCAAAGTCATAATATAGGTTAAAATAATTACAAGAGACTATCATATGCAACTTCACAGTTACAAATTTGGAAACTACAGGAAATATATCATTTCCTAACAATAAAAATTACCAACATTAATGTAAGAAATAGTAGAAAGATTGAATACATCAATTATAAAAGCTGTTGGAAAATGACAAGAAAACTACCTTAGAAAGTAATATTAAGTCCAAATGATTTTAGAATTGAGCTTTATCTAAGCTATTGGGCAAATTATTTATAATACTGTTTAAATTATTCCAGACCACATAAAAATATGGAAACCGCTTGAACTTATTTTACTAGTAAGCATCTTAATAACCAAATTGCTTGACAATGGTATAAAACAAAGAAGATCAAGCTCACCCATGTATCTGGAAAAAGTTTTAATCAAAATAATAGCAAAAAATACTGTAGGATGTAAAATAATACAATGTAACCAAATAGAGTATATTTTGAGATCCAAGGATGGCCTAATAGCAAGATATTGATAAACATAATACCTTACATAAAGAAATCAAAGGGCAAAAACTTATCATTAGGCATCATCTGTCAAGATTTTCAAGATTAAGAAGCGTAGATGAGAGGGACAACAACAGATTCTTTTAAGTCCCTGAATTCCTGTTGTGTATGATCAACACTTCATTTGTTCTTCTTCGTTACATAAACCAATACATTTTCTTTTTTTTTTTCCATAAGCTAGTTTGAGTTGGAATGCTGTCACTCACAACTAAGTATATTTACTGCTAGGCAAGTGACTCACACCTGTAACCCCAAGACTTTGGGAGGCCGAGGAGGAAGGATTACTTGAGACCGGCCTGGGAAAGTGTAACAAGACATCATCCCTACAAAAAAATGTTAAAATGAAAACTAGCCAGGAATAATTGCACATGCCTGTAGTTCTAGCTATTCAGGAGGCTGAGGCAGGGGGACCACTAGAACCCAGGAGTTTGAGGCTACAATGAGTTATGATTGTGCCACTGCACTCCAGCCACGACTACAGAGCAAGACCCTACCACTAAAAACAAAACACAACAAAAAACAAAACAAAACAAAAAATAACATAAATAATGTATACTAATACAAGCATCAATAGAAAAATAGTTAATAAAACAATTTTCCTAAAGTAGCCATGTACAAAATAAATATTTTTAAGTCAGTAGAAAACCATCATACATTGTTAGTAGTAATGCAAAACAGTATGGCCCCTTTGGAAAACAATTTGGTAGTTTCTCAAAAAGTTAAACACGAGATTACCACATAACCCAACAATTCCACTCCTATGTATCTACCCCAGAGAAATGAAAACATGTGTCCACACAAGGACTTCATATGAATGTTCTCAGTAACATTATTCATAATACTCTAAAACTGGAAAGAACCTAAATGTCCATCACTGGTAAATGAGCAGAGGAAATGTGATTTAACCATACAGTGAAATACCATTCAGCAGTAGAAACAAAATACTAACACACTATATCATCAACGAACCCTGAAAAACTTTATGCTAAGTAAAAGCAAGCCAGACACAAGAAACTACATATAGCAAGATTTCATTTACATGAATTGTTCAGAAAATCTATAGGGATAGAAAGTAGACTGGTGTCGCCCTGGGGGCAGGGACTGGGGTTTACTGTAAACAAACATAAAATATATCTTCGAAGAGTGAAAATATTATAAAACTAATTTATGGTGATAGTAGACCACTCACTAAATGTTACCAAAAATCATTAAATTGCACAGTTGAAATGGATCTAATACTACAAAATATAACTCAGTAAGTTTATTAAAAATTAAAGATAAGGCCAGGAGCAGTGGCTCACATCTGTAATCCCAGTACTTTGGGAAGCCAATGCAGGTGGATCATGAGGTGAGGAGTTCGAGGCCAGCCTGGCCAAGATGGTAAAACCCGTCTCTACTAAAAATACAAAAATTACCCAGGCATGGTGGCGGGCGCCTGTGATCCCAGCTACTCAGGAGGCTGAGGCAGGATAATTCCTTGAACCTGGGAGGTGGAGGTTGCATTGAGCTGAGATCGCACCACTGCACTCTAGCCTGGGCGACAGAGCAAGACTCCATTTCAAAAAAAGAAAAATTAAAGATAAAGCCAATAGGTTCCTGATATGCAAACAACAATCAAGTAAAATAAAGATAGAAAAACGCATTCCATTCACAGTTATAGAAAGTCATAAAGTATCCAGGAATAATATAACCAGAAATGTTTGGGACTTACAGGAAACTACAAAATTTTACTAATAAACATTAAATCTTGAATAAAAGCAGAGAACTTGTTTCTTAAAAGTATATAGCACCATCATAAATTTTTCCTAATTTACACTGTAAATTTAATTTATTCACAATCAAAATCCCAACAGGATTTTAAGAGAAGAAACCCTAAAAGTGATTGTTAACTTTATCTAAAATCATAAGTATATGAAAATAATCAGGAAAATCTTTAAAAAGAAGAGCAAGAAATGGGAACACACCCTACAGTACTATATTATCATAAAGCTACACTCCTTACAACAGTATAATAGAATTTACAGATGTATCAATGGAACAGAATTAAAGGCTAATAAATTAGCAAATAAATATGCAAGTTTAATGTCTTATAAAGCAAATTTCAAAGGCAGGGAAAAATATGAAATAGTCAATATGTGGTGTTTGGATCCGTGTCAAGTCATTTGGAAAAACATGAAGCATGATTCTGACCTCACTTCTAACACCAAAATAAAATCCAGATGGATGATACTTTTATAATAGCTGAATGGGAAAGCCTTTTTTAAGCATTTCACAAAGATCAAGATCTATAGAGAAAAGGATTATAAATTTGATTGCATTTTAGCTGATAGTATTTAAGAGGTCACTTTATACCAGACATTTTTCTGAGCATTTTATTTAACCTCAGATTAAATGCAAGTAACGTATTTAATCCACACAACCAACCAGACCTATCTTATGTTCCTCCTTATAGTCCCTCAGCCTCACCTGTCTCTTGGACTCAGCCATTTGCTCTGCTTCACTCAGCATCTCAGTCAAAGGACACACCCTTCTGCTGCTTGAGGGTGAGCAGCCACTTATCAGGAGTCGCTGGCCTCTCCTACAATCTCCAGATCCAGATGAAATGCCACAGGAGTTGCTGCCCGTAGCTGCCAAAAAGCCTGATAATGCAACCCAGTGTGGCAAAGATAACTCCTAGTGGGGAAAATTTTGGCTAGTAAAAGACAGGAAGCGGAAGGATAAAAATCTCTCCTTCCTCCTGCCCACTGACTATGCCGAGACATAGAGAGTCATGCAGCCTATCTGGAGGCTTCATGAACTGACTCACCTGCTGAGCTGCAGTTATGCATTTGCAGTAATGACAGTAGCCAGTGCAGAAACGCTTTACTCTACATTGCTTCCCACACTTCACCACCTTCCTTTTCTTTACACCCATTCTTGTTGCCCTGGGATCACATCTCTCACCTAAAGCATTAGCACTTAATCCTTGTCCCAGTGTCTGTATTCTAGGGAATCTAGAGTAGGACATCCAATTTTTCTGATGAGGACACTAATTCACAGAGAGGTAAAGAAACTTATTAAAGATCATTCAGCTAGTTACTCATGAAGCTCAGTTTTGAACAAAAGGAAACTCATTAATCTTATACAGTATAACTACAAAAATAAAAACACAACAGCAAACATTATCCTTCCTGTGAACTATGGAACACTATTTTTGGGATCAAGAGTAAGACAAGACTGCCCATTATTATCATCTCTCTTCAGTATTATACTAGATTATTATACTATTACACTAGAAATCCTAGCATAATGGCAAACAAAAGAAACAGAACTGATATTACTCACAGATGTTTTGATTATATATGTAGGTGATATCTTAATCTACAAATGAATTATTAGAATAAACTTTATTAAATGTTATTGAACACAAGGGCAATATACAAATCTCAATTATATTTTATATACAGCAACGAAAACACAAAACCACAAGTATTGCTTTTAATTGCATTTAAAATACCCAGGAAAACATCTTACAGTAACTGTGTAAGACACTCACAAAACTATAAAACATTATCAACAGAATTCAATAAGGATTCCAAAAATGGAGATACAAATCACATTAACAGATTGTAGGACTCGATTTTATTATGTCATTTCTCAAATTGATCTATATATTCAAAGCAATCCTAATCAGAGTCCTAACAAGTTTTTTGTTTGGAGGAAGTGGATTTTGTGTGTGTGAACTGTGTGCCAAGGGCCAAGAATAAGCAAAAATGTCCTTGAAGAGAAAGAAATGGAGAGGAATATGTTCTAGCAGATGTTAAGCTACAGGAAGCTCATTACAGTATTGGTACAAAGGTTGACAAAAATGAAAAAGAAAGACACAGGCCGTAAGGTCAAAGATGCCATTGGACCTTACCTCACACCATAACTAAAATCAGCTCTAGGTAGATTAAAGGTAAAATGAGAAGGAGAAAACTATGTAACTTTTAGAAATTAATATATCTTCATTATCTCACAGCTGGACATGATTTTTAAAGAAAAAAGATGCAAAAAAGAAAAAAAATAGAGAAAAAGGTAGATAAATTCAACTCCCTTAAAAGTTAGAACTGCAGTTAATCAAAGAGAACTATAAAGAGGTAAAAACCAAGCAACAAATCAGGAGAAGCTATTTGCAACACATATAACTGGCAAAGGTCTTCTTCTTTTTTTTTTTTTTTTTTTTTTGAGACAGAGTCTTGCTCTGTCACCAGGCACCAGGCTGGAGTGCCGTGGCGTGATCTTGGCTCACTGCAACCTCCACCTCCCGGGTTCAAGCAATTCTACTGCCTCAGCTTCCCAAGTAGTTGGGTCTACAGGCATGCGCCACCACGCCCAGCTAATTTTTGCATTTTTTTAGTAGAGACAGGGTTTCACCACGTTGGCCAGGATGGTCTCCATCTCTTGACCTCCTGATCTTCTCGCCTTGGCCTCCCAAAGTGCTGGGATTACAGGTGCGAGCCACTGCTCCCGGCAGCGAAGGTCTTTTACTTAGAACACCATAGGTTTTGTTTCTAAGACAAACTGTTTTCCACATTTTACTGTCATGGACATTGCGGTGCATCTTATTATCACTGGCACGTTACAAAGTAATCAAAAAAATTTTTTTTCTTAATGTAATACAATGGTATCTTAGATTTGATGATAAACTGCATATAAAGAACACTGAAGAATCCATAAGACAATTCAAGACCAAAAATCGACAAATGACTTGAACAGGAACTTCATGAGAGAAAAAACCAAAATGGCCAATAATTATGTGGAAAACAAATAGCCTCATTAAGAATCAGATAAATGCAAATTAAACCTATAATGATACATGTAGGCAAAAATTTTTAAGTCTGGCAACACCAAGTGTTAACAAACATTTAAAGATATAAAACCCTCTCATCCGCCATCGATCAGAAACTAAATTGGTAAACCACTTCGGAGTACAATTTGCATTACCTAGTAAAGATTAACATGTCCAAACCCTATGATTCAACAGGAATCATCCAAATCATCAGAGGGCTTTATTCAGTCCAAACCCTATGATGTCTACCCCTCTCCTAGGTAGACATCATAGAAAAACCTTAATATTCTTACACCAGATACGTGTGTGTGTATTTAAAATAGCATCATTAAAATTATCAAAAAACTAAAAATGACACAATTGTTCATCAACAATCCACTGCCTACATGAATTGATTTCTATCTCTGCAATGGAATATTATACATCAATGAAAATGAATGAATCACTACTACATGCAGCAAAATTAATGTTTCTCATTCTCAATGCTGAATGAAAGAAAAAAGTTATAAAAATGCATTAGAATGATTTCTTTCATATAAAGTTCAAAACAGTAAAAACTAAACAAAAGATTATTTAAGAATACATAGATATGCAGTGCAAGTATGAAGAAAAGCAAGACAATGGTTGCCACAAAAGTCAAGGTCATGGTTTCCTATGGTATAGCAGTAAGTACTTGTGCTTACAAAGGGGCACAGCAACTTTCAAGGTGCAGGCAATTTTCTGTTTCATATCCTGAGATTGCACCAGTGTTCATTTAATTTTAATTCATATGCATCCATTTATAAAATCTTCTGTAGGTATACCATACCACAATTTTTTTAAATGAAAAGAGTTGCAGAGCAATATGATCTCATTTAATTTTCATATTTATATGTTAAGTACATATAGGTAGAAAAACTCTCAACGGTTTTACTTATGGGATATTACCTCTGGGGTTTGGGGTTATGAGTCTGTAACAGATTTGTAGTCTGTGTTATGTGAATTTTTACAATAAGCACATATGACTTTGCAATCAACTAAAACAAGTAAGACATTTAATCAACTAGGAAAAGCATGCCAGGTAAAACACACCAGGTATTAAGACTGGCCAACTTCACCCAAATAATTTGAATTTAACATTTCTATAAAATTTTATATTCTCTGCCCTATTTCCTGTGTTGTTAAGAATCAGATATCAAAGATAATTAAAGCCTTTAAGGAAAACCGATTCTACAAGCACAGCCAAAATTGCAAGGTGTTGACAGTAACTCTAACTACAATCACACCGTCACATCATTTCACGATTCACCTTTACCTCTAATAAATAATTCTCAACTTCTTTAAACAACATCCCGGAGCCTCTTCCAAATATAACAAGAGTCAAAAACCTTCCGAAATGTACACAACTGTCTTGGCAGGGGTCATGCAGTAGTGGCGCAGGGGCAGGGCGTGATGAGTGTCAAATTTGTAACATACATTAAACCTCATACAACATTCCAAGTTTAAAAGAAAAAGAATCCCACTATCTCATCTCTAACTACTTTACATACTAACGGGGTTTTTTAGATCTCAAAAATGTTTACCAATGGAGTTTATATTAATAATATCTAATTTCTATTTCACAATTTCATTCTCAGAAGCATTTTAACGATATTTTTCCTATACCAAACATTTCTATTTAAAATACCAAAACTCCATTCTTCAGCTCCCTGAATGCTAACTACCCCAAATAATAGAGGGCAGCAACACAGGCAACTGCAGCTTTCATCTGTACTGTTCTTTGGCTTTTGACATTTGGCTCTGAACTTGGCCCCTTTCCCAGGGATTAAAGCAGTAGTAGCGTGCTGACAAACGTCTAACAACCAGCTTTCAGCAATGGGGGGATTGATATGTAGTGCTTGCCAATTTCCATGGTGTAAACACTGGACGATGAGCAATTTCAAGCTACCTTCCCAACACAGAACTGGGAAGAGATGCACAGTAGCATACCACTAGATAGTATTTCTACCATTAACTTTCAATAGACATGACTCAAGAGCATAAATAATAGTAAAATGTAGTAAAATCATTAGGAATTAATCAGTTTTAAGTATTTGTGACCTTTGCTTTTAATATATTTTTAAATTATAGGTTTATAAAATTCAATTTTTAATAATGACTACATCAAATAACCAGCTTGCAAAATTTCTGAAAATTTAACAATCAGCTCTTACGAGCTGGCACACCAGTGGCTTTGACCTGCCAAACTTCCTCCTGCTTCCAATCCAGACTTAACTTGCCTTACAGACCTCTCTTGGCTCTTTGCAGCTGGGAGATACATATTCCACTGTGGCCCTCCTTGAGGGTTGCCACACCCCTGCACAAACAGGTGCCTGCTCGACTTACCTTTTGCCCAGGAAGGATCATTCCCTGAAGACTTACGCTATTCACAGCTTAGGTCTTCATCCTTGAGTGAGAAAAAAGAAAAAAAAGCTTATTAAGTTAAACTTAAAACCAGTTATTTCGAAGTTATACAAGTTACATTGCTTAATAAAGACAGAAAGACATCAATCCTATTCTTTGCCCCACTACTTATGAACTATAGGACATCATTCACCATCTGAGTTTCAGTGTCCTCATCAGTAAAATGGGAATAACCTTATAGGTGGCTGTGAGGATTAAATAAATAATGCCTATAAAACAGCACAGTGTTTGGCATATGACCGTATTCAACAAATGGTAGCCGTTATTACCTGTTGTTAAATGCCACTTTTATGGGTTACATATGTGATGCAACTTTTGAAAGTTTAGTATCAACTCCTGACTGACCAACTTGTTATCAAAGCAAAATGCCTTCCAGAAATCACATTTCTATATTCACATTCAAATGTTAACATCAGGAATATGTTCTCTGGCCACCAAAACAGCCACTCTGCTTTTTTATGCTAATGACCTGGAGAGGGGCATCCATTATCAATCTAGTTTTCCAGGCATGGGAAACAACATAGTTAACAAAGTAGACATCATTTTCACCCTAGGAACTTAGAACGTAGTTGGGGACAGGGACCTAGAACATAATCATACAAATATTAAGTTCACATTGTTATAAGTGCCAGGAAGAGCAAGGAAAAGATGTTATAAGAAATTATTTCAGGCAGATCTTATGCAGTCTAGGGTGTTAGGGAGCTTTCTGTTAATGAGATATTTAAGCTAAGATCTAAATGATGAGGAGTTAACCAGACACAGAATATGGGGGGAATGCATTCCATGGTAAGGCATCAGCCTTTGTTTAGGCCTCGAAGTAGGAGAAAGCATGATGTGGTCGACACAGCAAGAAAAGGAGCTACACAGTGCAATAAGCATAAGAGGAAAACCACATTTTTTATTAATGTAAACTCAACTTGTTATTCCCCCCTTACTCTCCCGTATCGCATCTCTCTAGCTCTAAGAGGTGGATCCTATACCTAGGGAGCCCCTTGTGATTCACTGGATTGTTTACATTTAGAGGTAGATGTTGGGATCAAGTTTAATTAATTGTTCAGCATATTCAAGGTTGACCCAGAGGGAGAAGCTGAGAAGCTGAGACCCCGCAAGGCTGCATACTGCAATGGGGAAGGCAGATGAAGCAAACAGGAAATAATTGCTGAAGATCAGAGGCTAGTGAAGGTATTTAACTCCCTGTCACTCTGCCTCTAGCTAGGTCTCCAGCAGCAGCTGCATCTCCACTGTGATTTCAGATTCTACTAGCCCCTCCCACCTTGATCCCAGCTCCCATCAGGAAACCCTGGCCACAGTGCTAGCTACCACTCAGTGGCACTGAAATATCATCCCCTCCCTGTGTTTCTTCAACCCTAAAGAAAGTTGTGTCTTCCTGTTACTGCTAATCACTTGTTTCCTCAACTTTTCCTATTTCCTTACTATTCAAAAAGCATTTCAGGAACCAGCAGCATTGGCTTTATCTAGGAGCATCTTCAAAATGCAGAATCTCAGGGGTCATCCCAAATCTATTGAATTTGAATTTTTTTTTTTTCTTTTTTGAGACAAGAGTCTTGCTCTGTCACCCAGGCTAGAGTGCAGTGGCACAATTCTGGCTCACTGCAACCTCTGCCTCCTGGGCTGAAGCAATTCTCCTGCCTCAGTATTCTGAGAAGCTGGATTACAGGTGTGCACCACCAAGCCTGGCTAATTTTTGTACTTTTAGTAGAGACAGGGTTTCGCCATGTTGGTCAGGCTGGTCTTGAACCCTTGACCTCAGGTGATCCACCCGCCTCAGCCTCCCAAAGTGCTGGGATTACAGGCACAAGCTATCACGCCCAGCCTGAATCTGCATTTGAAAAAAATCCCAGGTGATAATAAAATCTGAGTAGCAATGCCCTGTTTGTGTCTTCAGGAAGACCATCCTGTAAATAACAAATAGACTATATTAAATTCCCTCTGATTGAAATACCTGGATGATTTCTGTCTTCTGACAGGATCCTGATGGTTTTTATGTTCACACTGTTCACTTATTTTCAATGCTTATCACCTGTTCTATTGTACAATAATTTTAACATTCTTGAATTAATTTAGATTCTACTACTGAATCCAGTGATCTAGATTCTAGATTAGTAGTGTTCACAGAACTCTACCATTTCTACCAATGCTTTTCCTTGAACAGCTATTCATTTCCAGATCTCTCACCTGGTTTCTCTGACCAATTCTTGGTTCACATTTTTTCCTTCAAAACTATGCAGAATTGTTCTTTTTTTCTTAAGTTATTTAATGTTGCCAATGAGAAGTCTGATTTTTGTTCCTTCAGAGAGAATGTGTTGCTGTTGGTTTGGGTTGTGTTTAATGATTTTTTTGCATGAATTTTTATAGAATTTTGTCTTCCCTAAAATTTAAAGAAATATCATCGGCAATATATGAAAGTCACCTGGAAAATACCAAACCATATTAATCTTCAAACACTGGCCTTTTCTTCTACTACAGAACAGTTTTTTTTAATTAAAACTTAGATATTTATTTTTGTTTTGTTCCAATCTTTTCTTTAGGAAATTTCATTTTATAAAATCATGTTATTAGACTTGCTTTTGGAGTTGACTTTGAAACTCCTTTTTCATCTCGTATCATTTCTATTTCAGGCTCACCTGTCCTGTTTCAGAGATACCAAGACTTTTTGCATTTTGCTGAAAATAACAAGCAAATGTTTTCCAAAATATTTTCTGACTCCTGTAGCAAGTAATTTTTAGAATTATGATTTCCTTTTGACCCTAGAGAATAATTTTCCATTTTCTTCATGCTATAGTAATTTTTATAGAGCACTTTTAAAAAACCTGTTGATTTATCCTTGTACAAGGGCCACCTAACACCAACAGATAGAGGCCATGGCATCTCCTTGGTTTCTGTGTCACTTTGGGTGCCGAAGTATTCTTTTATAAGATTTAGACTTAAAGTAGGAGTGGATATGCATGGCCCCCAGTCCTAGGCTGGGTAGGCAATTATCCTTCCTGACTGATCAGGGCTGAGGTGAACTCTCCTCTTACTGACTTTGGGGTTAGATGCGTTTGTTGGTTCTTTTACTATATAAAGCATAAAGACCCCATCCATTTTCTCCTGCCTCCTCCTTCATCACTACCCCATCTCTACCTACTGCACTGTTCCCAGAACTCTACCATTTCTACCAAAATGCTTTTCCTTGGATAGCTACTTTCCAGATGCAATGTCCTGTGAATTGTAGCTTCTGATTATATGCGGGAAAAAAATTATGAAAATGAGAGGCTAGGACTTCTATCAAGCTCAAAAATATCCAAATGCAGAAGAGATGTTGCTGCATAAGGTTTGTCAATATTTTTGATCAATTTACATTCCTGCTTCCCAAAAGGGGGTTCCATGCTTTCTAAATAGCAGTATTACCCAGGATGGACATATTTATCAACAGCCGAGCTAGAAAAAATTTCCCTTCAGACTTTGGCATATGGTCTTTTCTGCAGCATCCAGTGTTAAGAGGTTAAGAGTTTTTGCATATCTTCATGGATACATTAACGGGAGAATATCAGAAAATATATTGGGCCCTGTTAGTCTACTGCCATCGTAACAACAATAAAAGCTAACATTTATTAAGTGTTTACTACATGGCAGGCACTATGCTTAGAGTGCTCTCTGTATATCCTACCTCATATTTAATCCAGTTCTTTGCTAATATGGATGTTGGAAGGACCCTCCCATTCCCAGACTTCAGATTTTCTGGTAGAATTAAGGATCTTCACTATAGCAAACTCTTAGCCTCTTGCTCACCTCTCAACCCACTGGTTAGTTGGGAAGAGGAAATTAGATGCACTTGGCTCAGCCACGTGTAGAACCGCTCTTTGATCTAAATGCATTTGAGTCCACTTGTTGAGTAAGCTTAGTGGAGCAGATCTGCCTCCTAAAAGGGGCTTGCAGTTTTCATTTCTGCCAGTGCCTAGTGACTATGTTCATTATTGGGGTGTGGAATTAGGAAGCCCATCATTTCTAAGTATCCAAGTTTTTCAATACACTTTTATAAGTAGTAACATGACATTTTTATACCCATCTATCTAATTTCCACCCTTTCAGTGAGTTCCAAACCTAAATGAGGAAGACAGGAAATTTTTTGTTGGTCCCTTCAACTTTTCAAACTAGATATTACTAGCATCTCCATTTTTAGTTGAATAAGCACAAGCACCTGAACCAACTTATCCAAGATTCATCAAGCTCATTAATGACAGAGCATGGATTCTCACTCAGAGTTCTGCCTAACTCTAGAGCTAACATTTGATTATCATGCCAAGCTAATCATCCCTTCACCACTTCCTACAGTGATCTTTACAAAACCTCAGCACAGCTTGAACATGGTGTTAGTGTTAACACCATATGAGGAAAACCTAACCTATCCTTTACCTCTCCCCCTAACTCCCAGTTCTCCCAAGTGGAGTTAGAGGCTCCATGCTCTATGTTCTTCGTAGTCTTCTGTGGAAGAGCAAAGGTTTGTTCAGCAAATCAAAGGTTTATATATTAATTTCTCTCTCTAAACTTAGCATTCAGCACTGCATAGATGCCAGTTAAATTTTTTGTTAAATTGTTCATAGGAACAAATAAACTAATAATACTCCAAAGCAGCCACTTTAAGTACGAGGTCTACACTGATTCCAGGACAGATATAATTGCACTCCAGCAATATTGAAGCTACAGGGCCTTTGTTCCATTTAATTTGGTACTTTTTTGTTGTTGTTGTTGTTTTAGGTTTTTAAAGTTCCCTCTACCCTTGCTTTTAGAAAATGTTGTATAAGAAAAGTCAGTTAACTGATAATATATACGATGTCCATTAGCCATTAGCACTATTTCACTGCACTATGACACCTGGTTCAATCTTACCCTGAATTGCTATAGGAAACCAAAGTAATTACATTAACAGAACATGAAAATAATAGCAATGATAGATATGATTTATCAGCACCCACCAGGTACTAAACCCTGTGCTAAATGGTTTATACATATTAGCTCTAAGTTACACAAGAAGCCTTTGAGGTATTATCCCCATTTTACAAATGAGAAAACTGTGGCTCAGTGAGATAAAGATACTTGCCCCCCGCCACATCAGTAAGTGGCAGAGCAGGAACTGAATCAGGCCTATCTAGCTCCAGAGCTGGATCTCTTCCCTTCCTTTGGTGCCCTCTGGAATATTGTATACAGCAGCTGTTTTGACGATTAGAAAAGATAATGGGTAGGAAAGTGCCTGAAAAACTCTGCAGAGAACCAAGCACGTAAGAGATTATGAAGACTTGTTGAGAGCTTTGGCAAGGACACTATGATAATAGCCCTAGGGAGGGGCAACAAATTGATCTGGCTGGAGTTTTGGGACATTTTCCATTATCTAAGTGATCTGAATTAAGTATTTCTGAAATAGTGGAGCTGCAGACCCTCTTTCTTTGTGAACCAGTCCCCATCTCTGAGAACAAAGGCAGGAGAGGTTAGTTTGGCTTACACCAGTCATTTTCTCTTGAGACAGATTAAAGGGTGGGGGTTGAATAGTGGTAGTGTCCACTTGCTTTGGGGTCCTAGATATTGATTGATTCTGGACCCTACTCTGTGGGAGAACAGTAACTTACAACACATGCCGAAACTTTTTCTATTTAAAACCCATTTCAAAAACACAATAGGCCTGCATGTTTATTCTCTGAAATACAGCACAACAGAGCACAGATTGTTACATATGTTCCAAATGTTTCACCAGACTTCAGAAGCACAGAAAGGCCTTTTGTTCTTTCATTCACCCAAACATTTAATGGATAATTTCTGTATATCGGGCATTATGCTAGGCACCAAGGAACAAGATAGTGTCCCTTTTGTCAAAAACTAAGACCACAGTAGGTGAGACTAACCTATTAGCTAATTTTTTAAATATTATGATACAATATAACAAGAGGGGTGTATACAATATAAAGAAAATGGAATGAAGGAGCAATGCTTTCTGACTATGAAGACTCCTTCCAAGAAGAGATGATGTCTGAGCTGGCTTTTGATGACCAAATAGGACTGTTAAGTTCAACTCCTCTTAGGTGCATTGTTCCCCACTCTTTATATAGATCTGGTGTTTGGAAACACACTAAAATATTATTTTTTAATAATTATTTACTTAGCATGTAGCATATACAGAACACTAAGTTAATATTTGTGAACAAGTCAAAGAAGAACAAGGTAGGTTCTATATGTCTTACTTATAAAAACAGGTAAGAGAAAACAAAGCATGATCCAGAATAATAAAAGAATAAATAAGAATGAGGAAAGCATTTAACATAACACTGGCTATAAAAGATCAAGCAGGCAAAATGCAAACTCTGAATCAATAGGCAGAGAATGGGGTCAATAATGTAACCTTAAGAAGCTAGAAAAGGAAGAGCAAATTATACCCCAAAAATATATAGAAATAGTATAACCAAGAACAGAACATATAAAATAAAAACAGATACACAACACACAAAAATCAATGAAAGCAAAAGTTGGTTCTCTTAAATAATCAATATAATCAATAAAATCCTACATCAACTTCTCAATAATAAAATAATACAGCCTGGGGCAACATGGCAAGACCTCCTCTACAAAAAATAAAAAAAGAAATCAGCTGGGCATGATGGTGCATGCCTTTAGTTCCAGCTATTAGAGAGGCTGAGGCAGGAAGATTGGTTGAACCCAGCAGTTTGAAATTACAGTGAGCTATGATCACACCACTACAGCCTGGGTGACAAAGACAGACCTGTCTCAAAAAGAAAAAAAAAAAGAATAAAAGAATAGACATCAATTGCTAATATCAGGAATGTGAAAGAGAACATCATTACAGATATTTCAGATATTAAAAGGATAAAATATTATCAATAATATAATGCCAACAAATTTGGCAACTTAGATGAAATGGCCACATTTCCTAAAAGACTGCAACTTACCAAAACTGACTCAAGAAGAAATAGAAAATCTGAATAAATCTATGTCCTATTAAAGAAATTAAATTGTTACTGAAATGCCTCTACACACAAAAAAATCTCTGGGGCCAGATGGCTTCCTAATGAATTCTATATTCAACATTCAAACATTTCAAGAAAAAATAATAATAAATTCTACACAAGCTGTTTCAGAAAATAAAGATGAGGCCAGTATTCCCTGTTAACAAAACTTGACAAAGACATTATATGAAAAGAAAACTATACATCACTGTCCTTTGTGAACATGAATAAAAAAAATCTTGCAAAAAAAAAAAATCCTGCAAACACACTTAGCAAATTGTATCTAGTAATATTTTTAAAGGATAGTAATTCATAATCAAGTGGGGTTTATTCCTAGAATACAATGTTGGCTTCATATTTATAAATCAATTAATGTAATTTATTGTATTTAGATGTTTACAGGATTTAATGTTAGTTTATAATGCAATGTGTTAATTTATCATATCACAGTAACAGAATATAGTGCATTTCAATAGATGTAGGAAGAGTATTTAACAACAGTTAACATCCATTCATGATCAAAACTCTGCAAATTAAGAATAGCATTTCTTCAACTTGATTAACAGTATCTACAAAAACCTACATCTAACATCACACTGAATGGTGTAAACTGAATGTTTTTCCACATCAAATTTGGAACAAGGATATATTATGCTAGAGGTCCTAGCTAATGCAAAAAAGCAAAACAAAAAGGTAAGGGCATACCATTTGGAAAGAAAGAAATACAACTATTTTTAATTACATATGACATGATTGTATACCTAGAAAATCCTAAAAAGTCTTCCTACTAGATTTAATAAATGAAATTAACCTTGTTTCAGCATACAACATTAACATATAAAAATCAATTGCATCTTCATGTGTTAGTAACAAACAATTGGAAAAGGAACTAAAATACTATTTTTAAGAGCATTCAAAAAGATGAACTACTTAGGTATAAATTTTTAAAAATTATTCAAGACCTGCATAATGGAAACTAAAACACTGCTAAGAGAAATTAAAGACAATTTAAATGAACAGAGGGATATATTATGTTCATAGAATGGAAAACTCAATATTGTTAATATATCAATACTTTCCAAATTAATTTATATCTTTAACTCAATTCCTATCAAAATCTCAACAGATTATTTTTATTGTTTTGTTTTTTCTTTTATTTTCACTTTGGTTTTTATCTTAACAGATTATTTTTAGATATTGATAAACTTATTCCAAAATTTACAAAGGACATCAAATACACAAAACAATTTGATGAAGATCTAAGTTGGAGGACTTATATTACCTGATTATAAAGCTACAATAAGGCTGGGCGTGGTGGCTCATGCCTATAATCCCAGCACTCTGAGAGGCTGAGGTGGGTGGATCACCTGATGTCAGGAGTTTGAGACCAGCCTAACCAACATGGTGAAACCCCATCACTACTAAAAAACAAAATACAAAAATTAGCCAGGCGTCGTTGCGGGCACCCGTAATCCCAGCTACTCTGGAGGCTGAGACAGGAGAATCGCTTGAACCCAGGAAGCAGAGGTTGCAGTGAGCCAAGATCATGCCACCACACTCAAACCTGGGCAACAGAGCAGAACTCCATGTAAAAAAAAAAAAAAAAAAAAAAAAAAGCTACAATCAGGACAGTGTGATGTTTTAACAGCAGACATATAAATTAAAGGAATAGTACTGGTAGTCCAGAAACAGATTATATATGATCTATTAATTTTTAACAAAGTTGCCAAAGTAATTCCATGAGGAAAAAAACAGTCTTTTTAACAAATGGTGATGAAACAACTTTGTACCTTCATTTGGAAAAACTTGACCTCATCCCTTATGATATGGTTTGGCTCTGTGTTCCCACCCAAATCTCACTTCGAATTGTAATTCCCATGTGTTGAAGGAGGGACCTGGTGGGGGTATCTGGATCGGATCATGGGGGCAGTGTCCCCCAACCTGTTCTCATGATAGTGAATGAGTTCTCATGAGACCTGACTGATAATTTAAAAGTGTTTGGCAGCTCCCCCTTCGCTCTCTCAGTCTCCTGCCACAATGTAAGGTGACTTGCTTCCCTTTTGCTTTCTGCCATGATTGTAAGTTTCCTGAGACCTCCCCAGCCATCTGGAACTGTGAATCAATTAAACCTCTTTCCAGGTAGTTCTTCATAGCGTGTGAAAACAAACTAATAACCTTACCTGAAACATACACAAAAATTAACTCTAAAATTACTGTAAGAATAACAAAGACACTAAAACTATTAAACTTCTAAACATATGAGAAAATTTTTGCAAACTTAGGGTTCAAGACTTTGCATGTGTGATTTTCTTTTTGTTATTTCCTTTTCGGATGGACACAAAAAAGCACTAAGCACAAAAGAACAAAATTAACAAATTGGACTTAATCAAAGCTAAAAACTCCTGTTCTGTGAAAGACATCATTCTTAAATATTAAAAAGGCAAGTTGTAGACACATGTATATAATATATAGTTACATAGTCACTCTTATATACACACAAACATGTGTGTAAATATATATATACACATGGACACACACACATCTGACAAGGAATTTTTTTTTTTAAGACAGAGACTCATTCTGTCACCCAGGCTGGAGTGCAGTGGTGTGATCTTGGCTCACTGCAACCTCTGCTTCCTGGGTTCAAGAGATTCTCCTGTCTCAGCCTCCCAAGTAGCTGGGATTGCCGGCGTGTGCCACCATGCCCAGCTAAATTTTGTATTTTGGGTAGAGACTGGGTTTCACCATGTTGGCCAGGCTGGTTTTGAACTTCTGACCTCAAGTAATCCACTCACCTCAGCCTTCCAAAGTGCTGGGATTACAGGCGTAAGCCACTGTGCCCAGCCCTGACAAGGAATTTGTACCCAGAATATATAAAGAACTCCTATAATTCATTCAGGAAAAGATAAGTGGCCTGATTTTTTTAAATGGGCAAAATATTTAAACCTCCATTTCACAAAAGAGGGTTATGGGAAGCTAATAAATACTTGAAATATGTTCAACATAACCAATCTTCAGGGAAATGCAAATTAAAATTATGAGATAACATGAACTAAAACACGTGTAATGGTTGAAATTTAAAACACTAATAATAGTAAGCGTTAATGAGAATGCAGAACAACGGAAACTCCAACAGTGATAGTGGGAATGGTACAACTTGGAAAAAGAGTTTGGCTATTTCTTAAAACGTTAAACACACACTGCATACAAGCCAGAACTTTCATTCATAAGAAATAAAAACATTTGAAAGAAAATAAAAGCATATGTCTAAACAAAGAGTTGTACCCAAATGTTCATAGCAGCATTTTTCATAACAGCTCACAACTGGAAACCACACAAATGTCTATCAGGAGGAATGGTGAATAAGTAAACAAATTGTTGTGTATCAACACAATGGAGTACTACTCAGCAATAAAAGAAACAAACCACTGATATATGCAACAGTATGGATAAACCTCAAAAGTGTTATGCTGAGCAAGAGCCCAGACCCAAAGTGTACACAGTGTGTGTGTATACACACACACAGACACATACCCCTTAGAATATCTATCTATAAATCAGAATATGATACTTAATAGTGCTCCAATAACGTTGTTACTTGTCTCTAAGTTCCAGCCAAGAGATGACAGAATCAGAAGGTTCTGGTATTTCTTGAAGATCTTTAGCCAGCCCTCTGAACCCTAACAGTTCAGAAGTAATTATGGCCTGAGCTGCAGATCAGGCCAGCAGACACTACTTCTTCCCTGGGTAATAAGACAAAACACAGGAAGTTGTGGCTTGGCAGTGGTTCTGTCATAAAAGGAAGGCCTGTAGAACAAACCTCTGGGAGCAGGGACGGAGATGGGTAGGAAGCAAGGAAGGAAGACACAAGTAGAACTGTGGATAATGAGGCTTTTCCCTTTTTTGCTTCGACTCCAGGTTTTTTCTTCAGTTCTATGATTGGTGGTGTCTATAGCTAACAAATAATTACTGTGTTCAGTGCAGGATGGCCTGGTGGAAGGAAAATAGCCCTTGAAGTTCTCAGAACTAGGCTTCAATGCCAACTTTTCCATTGCATGGGTGTGTGATCCTTGGCAGGAGACATAGGATCTCCGAATTGCAGTCTCCTCATCTCCAAGATGAGGATAATAAAGAATCTAGCTCACAGGGGCGTCCTGGGGATTAAACTGCACGGGCTTCCATCAAAATCTATTAGAAACTGGGTAGTCAAAAACTGGAGTTTTCAAATGTGTGATCAAGAATAGACACAGGCTGCACAGAGCTCAGGGCTTGGTCCAGATTGGACAAGAAAGTTCCCTAGGCCAAGCTGGCTAAGCACGGCAGGTACCATTATAACTCCAGCCCTGAGGGATGTGAGCCAGATACTTAAGATCTAGAGAGGCCAGAAAAGGCTTCAGCCTCCTCCACCCCATTCCTCAGCCACTTTCCTCCCAGAGGACCTCAGCTCTGTCCCCCTGCCACTGTTTATCCTCTTGGTGCTGGAATCCCCAGAGCAGAATGTGAGTGTGTCCTCCCCCAGGGAAGGATTGTGTCACAAGTTGCGTGCATTCTGTGAAGTGTTTGCCCTGCTTGGGCTTAGTAAATACAAATGGCGGCCACGTGTGCTCTTGACCCCTCTGCTGCACGCACGGAGGCTCCCTTGCCCAGTGGGCACTGGGCGCTTCTCCACAGCAGCCGCTAGGGGGAGCCTGGGCTGGGAGCTCTGAGAAATTAAACAATTTGTTGAGGTCTTAGTTGTGGTAGAAAACCTTGACGTGGTGTTAGGTCAGCACCTGTGAGGGTCTCATTCTAAAAACAACAGTTTTTGCAGGACGTTTAAGAACGGAAAATCATCCAACAGTTAAGTAAACAGAGCTGGGAAACATTTTATCTCCATACCCTAGTCTGGGCCTTCCCTGACTGCCCAATTAACAGTCAGAAGCTATGCAGTGGAGCCAGGCACCATGGGTCATGCCTGTAATCCCAGGACCTTGGGAGGCTGAAGCAGGAGGACCACTTGAGCCCAGAAGTTCAAGGCTACAATGAGCCATGATCACACCACTGTACTCCATCCAGTCTGGGCAACAGAGCGAGACCCTATCTAAAAAACGAAACAAAACAAAACAAAAAAAAGCTGTGTAGTGGAAAGAACAAGAATCAGAAGTCATACATGGATCCAAGACTGTTCTGGACCCTCCCTAGTTATGAGAACTTGGACATGTCTCTATTTCTCTGAGCCTTTGTTTATTAATAATGTCTGTTACCATTCATCACTTAGTTCCCATATGCCATGCTGCCAAAAATTATCTCATTCAATCCTTGCAATAATTACATGAACAAAGTGCTTGCTATGCATAGTTTATAGATTAAGAACAGAGGCATAAAAAGTAGCTCACCCGAGGTTTTTAATCTACTAGTTGTTCAGACCTTTCTGACTCCAAATATTATGCTGAAGCCCTCTTCTATTTCCTCTATACGTCCTCATTTTCAAATGAGCCATGGTAATAATAATAATAATAATGCCTTTATAACAGATTTTTACTTGCAAACTTGAAAGTTATTCAAATGATTATATTCAGAGTTTCTTGTATGTGTTTTGGGATCTGCAATATGAATGTGTCAAAATTCATATGTTGAAATTTCAATCCCCAATATGATGGTATTAGGAAATGGGGCGTTTGGGAGGTGCTTAAGTTAAGAGGGCAGAGCCCTCATGGATGGGATTAGTGCCCCTATAAAAGGGACCTCAGAGAGCTCTCTAGGCACCGCCCCCCCCCCCATTATTTTTTCACCATGTGAAGTCACAATGAGAAGACAGCAGTCTGCAACACAAAAGAGGGCCTTCATCAGAACCTGACCACACAGGCACCTTGATCGCAGACTTCCAGCCTCCAGAACTGTGACAAATAATGTTCATTGTTTATAAGCCACCTGGTCTGTTACTTTATTGTAGCGCCAAAACTGATTAACGCAGGGTCTAAAGGTCACTTTGCAAAGGGCTATGACATGTTGTATGAGTAGAGAAAAGTCTATGGAAACAGCTGAAGACAAGACTGTGATCACAAGCATGACAAGGGCCTGAGCAGAGCCCAGCTCCGGAGCCTCAGGCAGGCGGCAGCCCTGCCCCTCTGCCTTCTCCTCTTGCCTGGTGCTAATGCTGAGATGTAGAGAACAGCCCTTTCTCCTTCCTGGCCACTCCTTTGCCCATAGAACAGAAGCCCCCAGTCCTCTAATGAAGAGTCTGATGAAACAGTCACCTCTCTCTTGGTTTAGCTATGCAGGCTCAAAGTAGCCTCTCGCTGCTTTTTTCTTATGAAATTCTCTGTGTCTCTGACAAAAAATTGGCCCTTTTAATTTACCCAACATCTTCTGCCATCCCCCTCCTTCTACCAGCTCCAGGGACAGCATGACTTAAAATAGCTAAAACTTTGAGCAACTTAAATGCCCATTCATAGAGGACTGATTAAATAAGTGATGCCACATCCTTGCAATGTTCATTAGTTACCTAAAATTTTATTGTAGTCAAAATAAGTACAACTCAAACTGCCTAAAGCCAAAATAGGGGTTGCTTGGCTCTTGTAACCAAAAGGGCCTAGGACATATGACTGCAGGTCCTGGAGGACCCAGGTGTTCAAACAATGTTGTCAGGAACCTGCCTCTTTCCATCTCTTTTCTCTGCTTTCTTCTGCATCGGCTTCATTCTCAGGCAGCAAAAATGGCTAAGAGCAGCTTTAGGTTTATAACTCACAAAATTTACCACCCCAGAAATTTTCAAGCAAAAAGCCTGTGACTACCCATTTCTGGACGAATCTCGGTGATTCAGACCAGGTCAAGTCTTAATTAAGGGATTGATATAACATAAAGATCAGACCATTAAACTTCTAAAAGAAGACATGAGAAAATCTTCACAACCTAGGGGTAGGTGAAGATTTTCTTAGATAAGATACAAAGAAAGTGTTACTTATAAAGGAAAAGAATCATAAATTGGACTCAACCTAGTTTAAAAGCTGTTATTTGACAGGAACATTTGAAAACAGAAAGGCAAGACTCAGACTGAGAGAAAACAATGTCCCTTATGTTGTAAAATAGTTCTGCCACTATTTAAAAAATACATGAATAGACCTGTATCAGTATGAAAAAAGTCATTGAAAAGAGAGATGTAGCGAATAAGTGAATAAAACAGAAATCTCTATTACCTAAAGTAGTTCACAATATTTATTGAATGAATCTTCAAAATATATTATTAAATTTAAAAGATGTACAGATTGATCTCATTTATGTTTTTAAAAAGCATTTTAGGTATGTGTGTAAATGCATAGAAACAGAATTAGAAGGGGTAACAGAAAGGTGGGCTTTTGCTTTTGACCCCCCTTATACTTATGTAGATGTTGAATTTATAGAAAAATAAGTAGAAGATAAAAGATAATAAAAAACATCATGCTGTCTTAAGCCCTCAGACCACACCCTGCCTGGAGTAGAGGAGACATATCTTGTGGTTCTGGGAATTTCTCCAGATTCTGCCTCCCAACCCCACTTTAAAGTCTCATGCATGACTGATTTTTCACATTTTAGTCCAATTTGTGTACAACTCAGCTTCTTGCATTTGACAAATTGACTGCATAGCTCTTAATTTGCTTTTTCTCCAAGTTGCTACCTCTCTAGTCATTTCCTCAGTCCCACCCATCTCAGCTGTTAAATGAATGATACGCCAACCTGTCATTGACCTAAGCTCCCTACACACTATGTCCTGCCCCAGCAGTGTCCTCAGCAGAACAGGTGAGGAATCAACCTGGCTTTCCCATTAGGGTAAAAACTTTGCACTATGAGTTTGAGTCACTAGAATTATGTGAGACATAAAAGCATGAGAAAAACTACCATGTTTAACATGCAAGTGTTACTAGTGAGTATGAACAGAACAAGCTTTATTATTCCCATTTTAAACAGAGGGGGGAGATTCAACCTCCAAGTTTGAAGAACATGCCCTAAGTCACACAGTTAGTAAGTGGCTCTGGCTCAAACTGAAGTCTGTCTGAATATAAAGTTTATTCTTTCTTCTTAACTATGCCAGTTGGCAATGGGAAATATAAGGTGACAGTAGGACCTTGGTTATCCCCAAATTTCCCTCCTTTAAATTTAGAGCAGACTCCACCTAAAGAATGAAGGAAGTTTCTAAGCTGATTTTATGTCCTCTGCACATCCCATAGATAATGTTTTGAAATAGCCAAGGTACTAACCATCTCTGAGCAGAAATGGACATCCCATCATCTGGAATGTGTCCCAAGTGGGCCTTATGAAAATTCTTAAGTTCCTGACAAGAAGAAGCTGACTATGCAAGATAGCTTATTTCCCCACTTTCCCAAATCAAGAGGAGTGATTTCCTTGAAAATATAAGTATATCAGAACTTTCAGAAGTACTTCAAGCAAAACCAGATTTAAGAATGTGCGTTATGAAGAGTATGCCCATAATTCCCTCCTATTCAAATCCTCTTGTGAAAATACATTCACCTCAGTGCCAAAGTGGCAACTCTATAACATGTGATCAAGTCCCCTGATCATAGCTGATTGGGCCTGAGATGAACCCCAGAAACTGAGGTATCACATTCTATCCCCTGGTGGAGATGATCTGAACTCAGGAAACAACTCAAGGAAGTGGTGAAGCATTGGTTTGAACATTGAAGAAATAAAAGTCATAAAACTGAATAGTGAGACTTTCTAGGACATTGGCAGCTAGGAGTGTAACCCTGCTCAAGAGAAAAGACACACATACACTGACATTTTGATGACCACCCCACTGCCCGCCTAAGGAAACAGCAAGGTTACCCCCATCAGTGAAGCCCACTAGCAACTTCCTCCCCCTCCTCTCCCTTTCTCTTGCTCTCTCTCTCACACACACATACCTCTTCAATCAGCATGTAGTCCCCTGTTTTTAAAACATTAAAAAGACACAGGCACACAAGGCTTACCAGACATTTGAGGAAAGCCTCTTACCATAACAGACAGAAAAAATAAAAAAACAGGAGAAAAAAAGGGGAGAAGAGAGATAAGACAAATTAGAAACAATTCAGGAAATGAATAGACTTTTTTTTTTTTGAGATGGAGTCTTGCTCTGTCGCCCAGGCTGGAGTGCAGTGGCATGATCTTGGCTCACTGCAACCACTGGCTCCCAGGTTTAGGCAATTCTCCTGCCTCAGCCTCCTGAGTTGCTGGGACTACAGGCGCATAGCCACCATGCCTAGCTAATTTTTTATTTTTAGTAAAGACGGAGTTTCACCATGTTGGTCAGGCTGTTCTCGAACTCCTGACCTCGTGATCTGCCCGCCTCAACCTCCCAAAGTGCTGGAATTACAGGAGTGAACCACTGAGCCCAGCCAGACTTTTAAAAATTATAATACACTCAAGGAAATGGCAGATGAGGTTATTGAATAATGTGGGACTAGAGAAAAGAACCATTCTTCCGCTAAAACATCTACAAAAACTGTGTTTTTAAAAAGTTTAAAACTGCTTAGAGTACTGAAGGACTCAAAAGATAGTGAAGAACTGGTGGACCAACACACATAAGATGACAGAGCTAACGCGGAATTAGGAGCTTCTTTTAGAGACACTTATCGTCTCCAGAAAAAGCATCTGAGATGTTTGGCAGCCTTTGATAGCCTTGAAGGCCTGGGGGCCAATACGAAATGTCCGGGGCCTTCCAAGGAATACAAGGTGATAAATTTGCTGTGTTTGGGTTAGGATCTTAAAAGGCTATAACCTAGAAGTAAAGGCAAATCGGAAGGTGACTCACTTGTAAGAATAGAAGCCAAGTTTTAAATTATCTCACTTGCTGAAAATACATCAAGTTTATCCCAAATTGGTAGTGGCTCCAGAAACTTCACAGAAGCAAAGTAAAATCCTTTCCAGAGGAAGAACATAACTTCCAAGTCCTCACATAATTTCTAAAATAATTTTCACATATTAGATCTGGCACACAATCTTAAAATAACTTGGCATAACTTAAGGCAATGCAACATAAAAGATACCCAGCAGAAATAACAGACAATAGAAACAGACTCACAGATATCCAAAGATTGCATAAACAGTCTTTACAGTAATTTGTGTCAATATGACAAAAGATAATCTTAAGAGTTTCAATAAAAACCTAAAAATAGGTACTTCTAAAACTCATGAAAGGACTTCTGCCATTTATGAGAAACTCTTATATCAGACCACTATTTTGCCATGAACAAGTAGAAAAAGTAGGTTTAAATGTCTTTTGAGAGACACACAAGAGCTCCCATCTTGGCCAGCAGATGAAGGGATGTAAGCCCAGAGATGGGAATCTGATAATTGGGCATGGACTTTCCTTTGAAGCACTTGCTTCAAAAATGAAAACTCCAAAACAAAGGTAGAGAAAGAGACTGCATTACCCATACAAAAAAAACCTCACAACAATCATAGTTAACTTCTCAACAGAAGCTCTAAAAGAAATCAATGGAATGACAGGTTTAAAGTGCCAAACGACATTACATTTTCATAGAAATAGAAACAGAATTCTTAGGCTGAGTGCAATTCCTTGCACCTGTAGCCCCAGCAACTTGGGAGGCTGAGGCAAGAGGATTACTTGAGCTCAGGAGTGCAAGAAACAAAATTTTTGCCAGCAAAATAATACAAATCAGTAGAATTGAAAACAAAAAAAAAATAGAGAAAAAAGTAATGAAATCAAAAGCTAGTTAGTTGAAAAAATCACTATAATTGATACATCTCCAGCCAGACTGATGAAGAAAAAAAAATTTTAAGATACACCTTACCAACAATAAGAATGCAGAGACAGGAAAGATATGGACATGACCATAGACCCTACAGACATCACAGGATAATAAGGGAATATTATGAACAACTATATGCCAGTATGCTTGATAATATAGATAAAATAAGTTCCTGAAAATTGTGAACTATCAGAGCTCACTCAAGAAGAAATAGATAACATGAATAGTCTTATATCTATTAAATAAATCGAATATGTTGTTTAAAACACTCCCTCAAAGAAACTCCAGGCGGCCCTGATGGCATTATCTGTAAATAATATCAAAAAAAATTTTTTTTTTAAGACAGAGTCTCACTCTGTCACCCAGGCTGGAATGCAGTGGCATGATCTTGGCTCACTGCAACCTCCACCTCTTGGGTTCAAGCAATTCTCCTGCCTCAGCCTCCTGAGTAGATGGGTTTACAGGTGCACACCACCACGACTGGTCAATTTTTGTTTTTAGTAGAGACGGGATTTCCCCATATTGGTCAGGCTGGTCTCAAACTCCTGACCTTGTGATCCATCTACCTTGGTCTCCCTAAATGCTGGAATTACTGGCATGAGCCAGTGCACCCAGTCAATATCAAGCCTTTTAAGAAAAAATAATATCAATTCTATGCAAAATCTTCCAGAACACTTCCCAATACATTTTGTAAAGCCTGAATTTTCCTGATATTGAAACCAGAAAAAAATATACAAGAAAACTGCATAACAATTTCCCTTGTAACAATTTCCCTTGTAAACAGACACAAAACTTCAACAAAATAGTAGTCAAACTCTAAAGGCTGTATGTTGCAGCTATAGCCTTTAGAATTTGTATATTCCATTTACATGACATCTGCCAAACTCTAGGGGCAGAAATCAAATCAGTAATTACTTGGAGCTTGGGCGGGAGAAGAAGATTGATTTCAAATAAGTACAAGAGAACTTTTTGTGGTGATGGAAATGTTCTGTATCTCTCTTGCAGTGGTAGTTACATTACTATATATATTTGTCACATATCATTGAATTTATACCTAAAAAGGGAAAGTTTTACTGAATGTAAATTTTGCCCTGAATTAACCTGAATTTTAAAAACAATACCACTTAACGATAGTATCAGTTTCCTGAGGCTGCTTTGACAAATTACTACAAACATGATGACTTAAAACCACAAAAATTTATTTTGTCACAGTTCTGGAGGCCAGAAGTCCAAAATCAGTTTTACTGGGGAAAAGTAAGAAAATCAAATATACTTTCCAGAGGATCTAGGAGAGAATCTGTTCCTTGCTTCTTCCAGCTTCTTGAGACTGGTTGCATTCTTGAGATAATAATCATCTCTCTCCAGTCTTCAAGGCCAGCATCTTCAAATCTTTCTGCTCCATCTCCAGATGGTTTCCTCCGTTGTGTGTCTATGTCAAATATCACTCTATCTCTCTTATTCGTGATAGCATTCAGGACCCACCCAGATAATTCAGGACAATTTCGTCACCTCGAGATCGGCCATTTTTCAACCTACCACAAGTAGGATTTAAAAAATCAAGTATTTAGCAATAAATCTGATTAAATATGATTAAGACCTTTACTCTGAAAACCACAAAATGTTGAGAGAAATGAAAAAATTCTTTTTTCATTTTCATGAATATTAAGACTTAATATTTTAAGATACCAATTCTTTCCAAATCTTCCTATAAGTTACATGCAAACCTGACCAAAATACCAATATTTTATCAATGGAAACTGACAAGCTGATTCTCAAATTTATATAAAAATGCAAATCTGAGAAGAGCCAAAACAAACTTAAAAAAGAACAAAGAGGAATTAGGAATAATCTGGGTAGGGAAAAAGCAGATAGGTGACACGACTAATGTGCAGCTCCCTCTTGGATGGACAGAACAGCACATGGAGACTCACAGTGTGAAGTTTTGCTTCAAGAACCACACAGGAATGTGCCAGGAAAACTGAAAGAGTTCACAGATCTTGTGGAAGCAGTGGCTTGCTGCTGCAAGCTCCATGAGACAGCTGGAAAACTGTGAGTTCCCAAAGTGTGAGGAGGGGAAATCTGCCTCTGAACACACATCTTTATTGGGAAACCTGAAAATCCAGGTCATGGGAGAAGGACTTAATCTTGCCTAGAGTTGAAACAGATTTAAGGAACTGAGTGAAATATTAAGGTAGAAGAGGCAGCAGGAAGAGCCCTATAGGCACTCCCAGTCCCCAGCTCAAGCCCAGGGAAGCTATCCCTGACTTTAGCTCACAGGGGCCCTTGGGGAAGGCAGTCAGCGGAACTAGAGAGGGGTCACAGGGTGAAAGAAGCTTCCAACTAAACTCTGTAAAAACCTAAACCAAGCACAAATTTTCTTGAGCAGAATCAGTAGCACAAACAGGAATTGCTGTAGGAGTTGCAGCCAGTGGTGTGACAGGTGGGGAGGTGTGAGGCCTGAAAGCTTGTTTTCTCAGTGGGGAGGCTTGTAACCTGGGACAATATCTGAACTCCAAGCACAGGATGCCTGGATAGAAACTCAGTGCTGTTAGCAGAGCATGACAGGAGTGAGACTGGCCTTGCTGCCTGTGTAGAAGCTAGGTTATGCCTGCCACTGCCAAGTTTCCCCAACTTCCCTTCCAATCTGTATGATGTAGCAGAGGCAGCCATAATCTCCCTTGGAACATAACTCCATTGGCCCGAGAACAACACCCCCATCCCCCCATAGAGGCCACAGCAAGCCATGCCCAAGGGGAGTCTGAGCTCAGACCTGCCTAATCCTGACCCCACCTGGTGGTATCCCTCTACCCACCCTGGTAGCTGAACACAAAAGACAAAGTCTTGGGAATTTTATGGCCCTGCCCATCACCTGAGAAAGCGAAATAGTTGTCCTGGCCAACATAGGGCATGTTTATATCCCCCTTCTACTACCATAGCTGCTGCTCTCTTGAAAGCACCACCTCCTGGCTAGAGGCCAACCAACTCAAGCCATTACAGCAACTCATGACAGAATAATACTGCTCCAAGGAATGAGAAATGACAGCTAATTCCACCACCTGTAACATCCTGGCTAACCAGAGGTCCTGAGCCTATCCACATGACAGCTTCACTGCTAGCATAACCAGCATTCAAGAAAACCAGCACACTAAACAAAACTATAACCAAGGACTCTCACAGAGTCTACCTCACTCCCCTGTCACCTCCACCAGAGCAGGTGCTTGTATCCACAGCCATGAGACCTGAAGACAGGTAACATCACAGGATTCTTTGCAGATATTCTCCAGCACCATCCCAGAGCCTCATAGCCCCACTGGGTAGTTAGACCCAGAAAAGCAGTAACAATCACTATAGTCTGGCTCTTGGAAAGCTCCATCCCTAGAGGAAGAGGGAGAGCACCACATCAAACAATCACCCCATGGGACAAAGAATCTGTATAACAGCCCTTGAGTTCCAGATCTTTCCACTGAAATAGTCTACGCAAGTGAGAAGTAACCAGAAAAGTAATTCTGATGATATGACAAAACAAGGTTCTGTCATACCCCCGAAAGATTACACTAGCTCCCCAGCAATGGATCGAAAGCAAGAAGAAATCCCTGAATTGCCAGATAAAGAATTCAGAAGGTTGATTACTAAGCTACTCAAGGAGATATCAGAGAAAGGTGAAAAACAATGTAAAGAAATTGAAAAAAAAAAATTGAGGATATGGACGAAAAATTTTCTAGAGAAATAGATACCATAAGGAAAAAATCAATCACAACTTCTGGAAATGAAACATAAACTCAGAGGAAATATAAAATACACTAGAAATTTCAACAATAGAACAAGTAGAAAAAAGAGCATCAGAGCTCTAAGGCAAGGCTTTTGGATTAACCCAATCTGACAAAGACAAAGGGAAAAATAATTTTTAAAAAGTGAACAAAGCTTCCAAGAAATTTGGGATTATGTTAAATGACTAAACCTAAGAATAATTAGTGTTCCTGAGAAATGAAAGAAATGTAAAAGTTTGGAAAACTTACTTGAGAAAATAATTGAAGAAAACTTCCCTGGCCTTGCTAGAGATCTAGACATCCAAATACAAGAAGCTCAAAGAACACTTGGAAATTCGTCACAGAAAGATTATCACCTAGGCACATAGTCATCAGGTTATCTAAAATCAAGGTGAAGGAAAGAATCTTAAGAGTTGTAATGCAAAACCATCGTGTAACCTATAAAGTTTCTCAGCAGAAACCCTAAATGCCAGCAGGGATTGGGGTCCTATCTTTAGCCTCCTCAAATAAAATTATCCAAGAATTTTGTATCCAGCAAAATGAAGCTTCATAAATGAACAAGAGATAAAGTCTTTTTCAGATAAACAAATGCTGAGAGAAGTCACCACTACCAAGTCAGCACTACAAGAAATGCTAAAAAGAATTGTATATCTTGAAACAAAACCTCAAGATACACCAACATAGAATCTCTTTAAAGCATAAATCTCACAGGGCCTATAAAACGATAACATAATGAAAAAAAAGAGGTATTCAGGCAACAACTAGCTTGATGAATTGAACAGTACCTCACATTGCAATATTAACATTGAATGTAAATGGCCATATACTCCACTTAAAAGATACAGAATGGCAGAATGGATAAAAATTCACCAACCAAGTAGCTGCTGTCTTCAAGAAACTCATCTAACACACAAGGATTCACATAAACAAGTTAAAAGTAGAAAAAGATATCACATGCAAATGGAAACCAAAAGAGAATAGGAGTAGCTATTCTTATATCAGACAAAATAGATTTTAAAGCAACAACAGTTAAAAAAAGATAAAGAGGAACGTTATATAATTATAAAAGGATTAATCCAACAGGAAAATATCATAATCCTACATACATATGTGCCTAACACTGGAGCTCCCCAAATTTATGAAGCAATTACTACTAGACCTAAGAAATGAGACAGATGGCAACACAGTAATAGCAGAGGACTTCAGTACTCCACTTACAACACTGCACAGGTCATCAAAACAGACAGCCAACAAAGAAATAATGGACTTAAAACTACACCCTAGAACAAATGGACTGAACAGATATTTACATAACATTCTACCCAACAACTGCAGAATAGACTTTTTTCTGTCAGTACACGGAACATTCTCTAAGACACACCATATGATAGGCCACAAAACAAGTCTCAATATATTTAAGAAAATCAGAACTATATCAAATACTCTCTCAGACTGCAGTGGAATAAACCTGGAAATTAATTCCAAAAGGAACCCTCATAATAATACAAATACATGGAAATTAAATAATCTGCCCCAAAATGATCTTTAGGTCAACAATGAAATCAAGACAGACATTAAAAAATTCTTTGAACTGAATGATAATAGTGACACAGCTTATCAAAACCTCTGGGATACAGCAAAAGTGGTGCTAAGAGAAAAGTTCATAGCATTAAATGCCTGCATCAGAAAGTCTGAAAAGTCACAAATAGACAATCTAAGGACACACCTCAAGGAACCAGAGAAACAAGAACAATCCAAACCCAAACGCAGCAGAAGAAATGAAATAACAAACATCAGAGCAGAACTAAATGAAATTGAAACAACAATAAAAAAAAGATAAATGAAACAAAAAGCTGGTTCTTTGCAAAGATAAACAAAATTGATAGACCATTAACAAGATTAACCAAGAAGAAGAGAGAAGATGCAAATAAGCTCATTTAGAAACAAAATGGCAGATATTACAACCAATACCACAGAAATACAAAAGACCATTCAAGGCTACTATGAACACAAACTAGAAAACCTAGAGGAGATAAATAAATGCCTGGAAATACTCAACCCTCTTAAATTAAATCAGGAAGAAATAGAAACTCTGAACAGACCAATAACAAGTAGTAAGATTAAACAGCAATAAAAAAATTGCCAACAGCAAAAAAAGTCCAGGACCAGATGGAGTCACAGTTAAATTCTATCAGACATTCAAAGAAGAATTAGTACCTATCTTACTCAAACTATTCCAAAAGTTTGAGAAATAGGGAATGTTCTCTAAATCATTCTATGAAGCCAGTATCACTCTAACACCCAAACCAGGAAAAGACATAACAACAACAACAATAAAACACTACAAATCAATATCCTTGATGAACATACATGCAAAAATCCTCAACAAAATACTAGCTAACTGAATCCAACAGCATATCAAAAAGATATGGGTTTCATACCATATGCAGGAATGGATTAACATACCAAGTCAATAAATGCAATACATCACATAAACAGAATTAAAATCAAAAATCATATAAGTATCTCACTAGACAGAAAAAGTATTTGACAAAATCCAGCATCCCTTTATCATTAAAACCTTCAGCAAAACCAGCAAAGAAGGGACATAGCTCAAGCTACTAAAAGCCATCTATGATAAACCCACAGCCAACGTTATACTGAATGGGGGAAAAGTTGAAAGCATTCCCCCCTGAGAACCGAAACAAAAGAAGGATGCCCACTTTCACCACTTCTATTCAACATAGTACTGGAAGTCCTAACCAGAGCCATCAGACAAGAGAAAGAAATAAAAGGCATCCAAATCGTAAAGAGGAAGTTAAATTGCTGCTAGTCACTGACGATGTGATCATATACCTAGAAAACCCTAAAGACTTACTCAAAAAGCTCCTAGATCTGATAAATGAATTCAGTAAAGTTCAGGATACAAAATCAATGTACACAAGTCAGTAGCACTGCTATATACCAACAACAACCAAACTGAGAATCAAATCAAGAGCTCAACCCCTTTAAGAACAGCTGCAAAAAACAAAAAATTACTTAGAAATATACATAACCAAGGAAGTGAAAGATCTCGACAAGGAAAGCTACAAAACACGACTGAAAGAAACATAGACAACACAAACACATGAAAACGTCCCAGGCTTGTGGATGGGTGGAATCAATATTGTGAAAATGACCATACTGCCAAAAGCAATCTACAAATTCAATGCAATTCCCCACCAAAATACCACATCATTCTTCATAGAACTAGAAAAAAACAATCCCCAAATTCATATGGAACCAAAACAAAAAGAAAGTTCACATAGTCAAATTGACACTAAGCAAAAATAACAAATCTGGGGGTATCACATAACTTCAAACTATAAGGTCATAGTCACCAAAACAGCATGGTAATAGTATAAAAACAGGTATGTAGGTCCATGAAACAGAATAGAGAACCCAGAAGTAAAGTCAAAAACTTAGTCAACTGACCTTTGATAAAGCAAACAAAAACAAAGTGGAGAAAGGATACTCTAGTCCACAAATGGTGCTGGGATAATGGGCAAGCCACATGCAGAAGAATGAAACTGGATCCTCATCTCTCACCTTACACAAAAATCAACTCAAGATGGATCAAAGACTTAAATCTAAGACCAGAAAACATAAAAATTCTAGAAGATAACATTGGAAAAACCCTTCTAGACATTGGCTAGGCAATGGCTCCATGACCAAGAACCCAAAAGCAATGCAACAAAAACAAATAGATGGGACTTAAGCGAAACAGCTTCTGAACAGCAAAAAAAAAAAATAATAATAATAATCAGAATAAACAGACAACCCACAGAGTGGGAGAAAATCTTTGCAATCTATACATCCAACAAAGGACTAACATCCAGAATCTACAAGGAACTAAAACAAATCAGCAAACAAACAAACAATTCCATCAAAAAGTGGGCTAAGGAAGGACGTGAATAGACAATTCTTAAAAGAAGATATACAAATGACCAACAAACATATGAAAAAATGCCCATCATCACTAATGATCAGGGAAATGCAAATCAAAACCACAATGTGATACCACCTTACTCCTGCAAGAATGGCCATAATTAAAAAATAGTACAACCACTATGGAAAACACTGTGGAGATTCCTTAAAGAACTAAAAGTAGGACTACCCTTTGATCCAGCAATCCCACTCCTGGGTATTTACCCATAAGGGAAAGAATTCATTATATGAAAAAGACACTTGCACATGCATGTTTATAGCAGCACAACTCACAATTGCAAAAATATGAAACCAGCCTAAATGCCCATCAACCAATAAGTGGATAACCATTATTCTAACTGAACTAACTCAGGAATGGAAAACCAAACATTGTATGTTCTCACTTATTAATACAGTGGGAGCTAAGCTATGAGGATGCAAAGGCATAAGAATGGAACAGTGGACTTTGGGGACTCAGGAGAAAGGGTGGGGCAGGGGTAAGGGATAAAAAATTATCCACTGGATGATGGGTGCACCAAACTCTCAGAAATTAGCACTAAAGAACTTATCCATGCAACCAAAAACTACCTGTTCCCCAAATACAACTGAATAAAAAAGAGAAAAAAAAAATTAAACACCCAGATATCAATAAAAAGTTAAAAATTTAAATGAAGCCATATAGCAATTAAATTTTAAAACAGCATTTTAATAACATTAATGTACACAGGGGGAATAGATAGGGATATCACTCAAATCATATTTCCCACTTTCTGCCCCCCGACTTTCCGGAGCAGCCACATCCATTGCAGTGAGGGCTTTAGTTAAGTGGAGAGACCAATATGTGCTCAGGAAATATTTGTTAAATTGACTTTGGTAACTCAGTTCTGTTTGTAATTTTTTCAATGATAAACATCAAAAGGACAAAATCCTTCCCATTCATGTCCATTAGTGATTCAGGGAAATAAGTGAGAACATACTAAATTTAATGGATATTAGATGAGTTAGTTTTCTATAAAGGTTTTTGTCCCATCTATGATCTACAGACCAAGACACGGGGACTAATTCTGTACTTCAGCTGATATCTAGGAAACGCCTGGCTCACTCAGTAATTCCTTCCAGTTAGTGTGTATTTTACATCAATACCTTTATCTACACAAATGGCCCCAGAACCTCACTCTATTGTAACTCAGCAAACAGTACTGGTTAGTGATCTGAAATCAGCTGCCTATACCAATAATGACTCCATTGGACCTTATCTTTCTATTGTGACTCCTAAAATTAGTATTTCTTTCTGTTATAATGAAAAAAATGATCCCCATTGATTGCAAAAAGCAATGTCTAATATTATAGCATGATTACTTTCAATATAAATTGAATACAGTATTGTCCAATAATTATTATGTTAAGGAGATTTTGGTCTGCAAGATAGGAAGAAATACTGTCAATTAGAGGCAACATCCAATAAACCAATAACCAAACAGTACTAATGCATTAAACATAATTAGCCTTAGATTTTCAAAAATACTTAGAAAGGCAAAGTTAAATCTTTTCCTGGGAAGATGCTGTGATTGTCAAATGCAGCTTTAGTCATCCCCTGTATCTGAGCCAGACTGAGGCTCAGAAGAGAACATGATGTTTGAGAATGAGGGCTGGGTAGTGCTTTTTCTTTTTATTGTCCTCTGTCTCTACTGGAGTAAGCCTTGTTCAGGCCCTTATCACTTAATCTATGTTCCAATCTCCAGGCTGTGCCTTCATCCATCTATGCTACACACCATAATACAATCAGCTTAATTAAAAAAAAAAAAAAGTTAAGAGTTTTGCTTTCCCCCCCTGAAATTATTTGGGTTGGTTAGTATTGGTTACATTACGGTGAGGCAAAGAACATAGGTCTCAGTGGCTTAACAAAAGTTTCTTCCTTAGGCCGTATAGTCAATTCTGATTGGCAGCGGGACTGTATTCTTTTTAGATACTCAGACTTGAGTGGAAGAAGGCTGTGATGGGTCATAAGCCCCATAGTTGAAGGAAGGAACATGATGAACCACATGGTGATACTTAAATCTTCTGCCTGAAAGTGACATCCATGACGGCCACTCACATTTCTTTGGCCAAGACAAGTCACATGACCCATGCCTATCTTCAAAAATGGACAGGGAGATGCTATCCTACAAAGTGCCTGCAGAGAAGTGGAGTATGTGTGAACAATCCAAATAGCTTCTACTTCTATAATAGGAGAATTTAAAGAAGAGAAATACACCACCTTATGGGAAAGCTGAGTGAGGACCACTAACATCTCTTATAAATATTTTTTAATTTTCAAAGAAAATTAATTACTTCAGTACATCAGATAGTATTAGTTTTTAAAAACATTAAATTAGCAATAAAGATTCTATACAAATAATTTCCTATTATGGTTTTTCTCTCTGGAAAATTTAAATTTTTTCTCCTCAGTAATTTGGGCACTAGCCATATATTCATTTTGCTTAGTAGCAGATATAATGAATGTGAACATTTTTCTGCTAGCTGGTATTCAACCAAGTGTCCTGTTTTATTTTTAACTCTTTATAACAAATAGAAATTCACATACTCCAGGCCAGGCGCATTGGCTCACGCCTGTAATCTCAGCACTTTGGGAGGCCAAGGGAGACGGATCACTTGAGATCAGGAGTTCAAGACCAGCCTGGCCAACATAGTGAAACCCCACCTCTGCTAAAAATACAAAATCTAGCTGGGCGTGGTGGCAGGTGCTTGTAATCCCAGCTACTCAGGAGGCTGAGGCAGGAGAATCGCTTGAACCTGGGAGGTAGAGGTTGTAGTGAGTGGAGAAAAAAAAATTCACATATTCTCAGACATACATGTTCACAGTCTAAAATAATATAATTTTATCTTCAATAACTCAAATTTTACAAAAAGATTTGAGATAGGAGAGAAATATCTGTAGTGGCTTATTCATACTTCATTTCTCTTTTCAAAACCTTCAAAAATTTCCATCACCCACCTAATCAGACACAAATTGTAATGTTTGGCAAAGACAGTCATCTACGTGCCACAAATTCAGAACTTCCAGCTTCCGTAATGTGGAGCTGGCACTGGGAGATCGCTCCCCTTGCAGACACAGCTAATGGAGTGAGCAGAAGTGTTTTTTTAATGTTGTTATTAACTTATCTAGAAAGTACTTATAAAGCCCATACTATGTGCCAGGTATAGATAAGTATTTGACAAATATTAATTCAGTTACTATGCGTAACAATCCTATGAGCTAGTTCTATAACTGCACCCACTTTACAGTTAAAGAAACTGAGGGTAAAAGCAGTTGAGTAATGGGGAAACACAGCCAAGAAGTGACTGGGATAATATCTAATTCCAGGGCCAGAGCCCTTAAAAAGCAAGTAGGGCTTCTCTAAGTTCTCTTCTTCTATCTACTCTGTGGCCCCAGTGGATTGCAGAGCCACACAACTGTAGAGACCTGGGTTTCTGATTAACCACAGGAAGCAAGCTGCTCATGGGCCAGGAACTCCCACACTAGACTGCCACATGAATGAAAAATAAAATTCTGTTGAGCCAAGGCACTGAAATTTGGGAGTTGTTACAGCATCTAGTGGTTTTTCTTAATAATATCCATGACAACCAAGACCACGGTAATTGGTCTATGTCTTGAATGAGGAGGCCTACTTCTAGCCCAAGCACAGTCTCCAGCTTAATGAATGCCCTAAGCAAGCCCTTCTTTCCTCCAGGCAACATTTAAAAAAATAAGAAGTTTGGATTCATCAACATTTTACAGCTTATATTTCACAGGACATTCTGCTTTTAATAGATTTGCTTGAACCTTCTTGAAAACATGACTCCCTGGACAAATAAGGAAGGAAAATTCTGGATAATACTTCCCACTTTGGAGAACCATAATGCACATTTACAACACCCTTCCCTAAGGACTTTAACACAGTATTTACCAGATGGATTTGACCATAGGACCTTCTAATTTTTTAATTGGGAGATATTTATTAATACTTAGAGAGATGTGAGTGTCCTAAGAAATGTAGTTTGGGGAATGATGAATTAGATGAATTCTAAAACTATTCCCAGTACTAAAACTGCTCTGCCATGATTTCCTACCTTTCCAAATTTCCCATACGCAGCTCTAATCAGGTTACCTCTTTATTGCTACACATGTGAAGCACGTATGTCCACTTAGGGCTGTGAACCTCTCACCTTGCTTCCTGAATCTGGAATAACATTTTCTTGCTTTTGCACCATTACAAGTCTTGCCTATACTTTAAAGTCCAACTCAACACTGTCTGGTCTAAGAAGACCCCACAGTGTGATCTAGCACACACCTTACAGCTCTCTCCCTCAAAATACATTAAACTGCCTGTATTCTCCACATGCATTCATTCATTCATTCAATCATCATTCATTCATTTTCACTGTCACCCAGGCTGGAGTGCAGTGGTGCGATCTCAGCTCACTGCAACCTCCGCCACCTGGGTTTGAGCGATTCCCCTGCCTCAGTCTCCAAGTAGCTGGGATTACAGGCATGCACCACCACACCTGACTAATTTTTGTATTTTTAGTAGAGATGGGATTTCAACATGTTGGCCAGGCTGGTCTCAAACTTCTGGCCTCAGGTGATGCACCCACCTCAGCCTCCCAATGTGCTTGGAAGACAGGCATGAGCCACTGTGCCTGACCTGTGCATTTTAGAACTGGATCCCAGAAAAAGGTTTTTTAAAAAACAGCATTTGTAGGACAAGAGTTAAGTAGAAGGAGAGGTTCTTGAACCATTTGATATTCATTGCTGAAACTGAGGCAAAATCTGCCTGGAAAGAGTCATAAACAAGAAATATATGTGTTAACCTCAAGAGAAAGAAATGGGAGAACAAGTTGTATGATCCTTATCCATAAAAATCTATGAAGATCAAACAATGAGTGATATGCAGTTCCAACTGGAAGTTCAGAAGTAGTCTACAAACAAAAAGGGGTTATGATGGGATTTCCGTGTAAGTAGTTGCTGCATGATGGGTTTTGCTTTGTGTGGGATTGCCTGTGTACTCAGTGTGCCTCCTTTACGTTGTGAGGATATCCAATCCACTTGGACAGATCTGGGTTTTAAAAATCTCTATTTTATTTGATGTGGAAGGTGGATGGGAATTGGAGTTAAAGACCAATTCAGAACAAGCTTCAGTTTCCTCCAGTAGAAAAGGCAATGAGATTTTGACTCAGGCAGGGTGGTGAAAGGAGAGAATAGAAAGGTATTAGGCCTACTGCATGTATAAAGCGATGGAGAAGGAGAGAGGGAAGGAAGAAGAAAGGAAATGGAAGAGAAAGAAGGAAGGGAGAAGGAAGAAAAGGGTAAAGGAGAGGCTGAAGATGACACCCAGTCTGCTGGCTACACAACTGGGTGAATCCTAGGATTTTTAAAAGACTCCTCCTATTTCCCCATACTCCCTGTCTGCAGAGTTGCCTGAGTGGGCAGCAGGAAAAGAAATCCTTCCTCCCCCATGTAATCCTGTTATGTTGGTCTCAAATTATCCCTTCAGCTGAGTCAATATTTCATACCCATTCTTCATTGTTCTAGGATTGAGTTTGGTAATCAGGAGTACCTAAGGCAAAGGATACCTTCCAAAAGATTTGTAGTGGCATAGCCAGGATAGTCATGGACCAAACTGTTAATGACATGCAGCTGACTTTGGTTTCTCATCCAGATCCACTTCCAGACAGGCAGCTCTTCTCACTTGTGACATTCCCCACCTTACCCTACCACAAACCTCTCCAAGGAGGTTAAGTCATTGTGAAAGAGGCCCTGTTGAGGGTTTAGGAAAACAATAGAAAAGGAACACAGGAATCAGATCAACTTCAAAGACCTTGCAGTCAGAGTGATCTGGATGTGAACTTCAGCTGTTGTACATAAAAGCCTATGGTTCAAGAGAAAGTACTGAACTGAAAATAGAGATGTTGAGTCCCTGAGGTCCTAGGGTGCAAAGGAATTTAAGGAAATTGCTCAGGAGAGTGAAGAAAGAGCAAACTGTTTCAGCATCTGTTTGCTTTGAACCTACCAAGTTTAAAGCAAGCATTATGAGGGCCTTACCTAGCTGTGGACACATTCACTGGAGGAAGGATTTTCACAAACGATGCATCTCCTTTATGTTATTTCACTCCTACTCTGTCATTTTATACACTTGGCCATCTATTCAGACTGAGGAACACAGAAAAGAAAAAAGAAGAAGAAAAAAGAGCCTCAGAGACCTATGGGACACAATCAAGTGTATTAATATATTCATAATAAGAGTCCTAGAAAGAGAGGAAAGGAAAAAATAATATTTGAAGAAACCATGGCCAAAAAATTCCCAAATTTGATTTAAAAAAAAACATGAATCTACACCTCCAAGAAGCTCAACAAATTCCAATAGGGTAAACTCAGCGTTTCATACCTAGAAACATCATAATCAAACTGTCAAAGACAAACGCAAGGAATCTTAAAAACAGCAAGAGAGAAGCAATACAGCACAAGTGGTCTTCATTAAGATTAACTTATTTCTCATCAGGAACCATGGAATCTGGGAGGCAGTGGGATAGCATATTCAAAGAGAAGAAAGAAAGACTCAAGAATTCACTATCTAGCAAAACTATCCTCCAAAAATGAAAGAGAAATTAAGTCATTCTAATATAAACAAAAACAGAATGGAGTTCTCCAGCCTAAATGAAAGGATTCTCAACAATAACTTGAGTCCACATAAAGAAATATAGGTCTCCAGTAAGGATAACTACATAACTGAATATAAAAGGCAATGTAAATGTATCTTATAACTCTTTTCTACTATATGGTTTAAGAGACAACTACATAAAGCAATAATTATTAATGTGTGTACCAGTCGTGTATCAGACCATGCAATTTATAATGATGTAATTTACAGGAAACTAACAGCACAAATAAGAGGGTAGGTACTGAACTATGTAAAAGGAAAAGTTTTGTATATTGTTGTAATCAACTTGGTATTAATGCAAATTAGATTTATAAGTTAAAATGTTAACTGTAACATCCAGGGTAACCACTGAAAAAAAAGTAAAAGAAGTCAATTAAAATGGTCCGCTAAATAATATACATTTTACACAAAAGAAGGCAGTGATGGAGGAATGAAGAAACAAAGAAGACACAATACATATAGAAAACAAGTAACAAAATGGCAGATATAAATCTTACCAGTTATTATATTACATGCAAATGGATTAAACACTCTAATTAAAAGACTAAGGCTAGGGGATGGGGAGTTGGGGAGGGATAACATGAGAGAAATGCCAGATATAGGTGATGGGGAGGAAGGCTGCAAACCACACTGCCATGTGTGTACCTATGCAACAATCTTACATGTTCTTCACATGTACCCCAAAACCAAAAATGCAATAAAATCTATATTAAAAAAAAAAGACTAAGACTAGAATTATGATGGGAGGGTGCATGATTCAAATATATGTTGTCTACAAAAGGTACATTTTAGAATCAAAGTCACAGATAGGTTTAAAGGATGGAAATATATGTACCATGAAAACAGTAAACAAAAGAGCTGGAGAGGTTGCAATATAGACAAAAGAGACTTTAAGGCAAAAATTGTTACTAGAGAAAAAGAGGACATTTTATAACGATAAAAGAGTCACTCCTTCAAAACAATTATAAACATATATGTACTTAACAACAGAGCCCAAAAGTGCATGAAGCAGAACCTGACACATCTGAAGGTATTAATAAGCAATTCATCAGTAATAGAAAGGAACACTTCCTAACTTATTCTTTGAAGCCAGAATTACCCTGATACCAAAACCAGAAAACGCACAAGAAACTACAGCTATATCCCTTATGAATATATATGTAAATATCCTCAACAAGATACTAGCAAACCAAATCCAGCAGCACGTAAAAAGGATCATACACTATGACAAAGTGTTATTCATCCCAGGAATGCAAGGTTGGTTTAGCTCATGAAAAATAATCAATCAATGTACTAAATCATATTAGTAGAATAAAGGACAAGTCCATGTTTTTACCCAATAGACGCAGAGAAAGCACTGACAAAATCTAACAATGTTTTATGATAAGAACACTCAACAAGGCAGGAATAGAAGGGAATTTCTTTGATCTGATAAAGGGTACTTGTGAAAAACCCACAACTAACATCATACTTAGTGGTGAAAGCCAATAACTTTGCCCCTAATCAGAAACAAGAACAGAATGTCTATCTCATCCCTTCTATCTAATCAGCATTGTGGTGGAAAATCTAGTCAAGGCACTAGGCAAGGAAAAGAAATAAAAGTCATTGAATTGAAAAGGAAGAAGTAAAACTACTTCTATTCATAGATAGCATACACATGAATAAATTTAAGAAAAGAAGACTTGTACACTGAAAACTACAAAACATTGTTAAGGAAAATAAAAGAAGACAGAAATAAATGAAAGAAATCTCACATTCATGGATAAGAAGATATAATATTGTTAAAATGGTAACACTCCTCAAAATGACCTACCGATTCAACACAAGCTTTATCAAAATCCCAACTGGTATTTTAACAAACACCCTAAAATTCATATGAAAATGTAAATAATCTTGAAAAATAGCCAAACAAATCTCAAAAAAGTAGAACAAAGGAGGACTCACACTTCCTGATTTCAAAACTTACCACAAAGCTACAATAATCAAAATAGTGTGATACTGACATAAGAATGGACAAATAGATCAATGAAATAGAATTGAGAGTCCAGATAAACCCATATATATGGCCAATTAATTATTGACAAGGGTGCTAAGACTATTTGACATAGAATGAATAGTCTCTTCAATTTATGATGCTGGGACAATTAGGCATCCAAATACAAAAAATTAAGTTGGCTCCTTTCCTAAAAACTATATATAAAAATTAACTCAAAATAGATGAAAAACCAAATGTAAAATGATAAAATTATAAAAATTATAAAACTCTTGAAGAAAACATGGGTTAAATCTTCATAATCTTAGATTTGGCAAAAGATTATCGGATAATAACATCAAAATCTTAAGTAACAAAAGTAGATAAATTGGACTTTATCAAAATTTAAAATTTTTGTGTATCAGAAGAAACTATCAAGAAAGTGAAAAGACCACCCAAAGAATGAGAGAAAATATCACAAGTCATGCATCTAATCAGCATTTAGTATCTAGACCATACAAAGAGTTCTTACATCTCAATAACAAAAAGAAAAATAATCCAATTTAAAAACGGACAGAAGACATTTCTCTGAAAAACACACATTTTGTCAAATTATGGCAAATAAAAACCTCAATAAACTACCACTTCACATCCACTAGGATGCCTATCATGAAAAAAAACAAATACAACAAGTGCTGGTGAGAATGTAAAGAAATCAGGACCCTCATATATTTGCTGCTGACGTTGTAAAAATGAAGTAGTCACTTTGTAAAACATTTTGGCAGTTCCTCAAAAAGTTAGCTATATAATTACCATATGATTCAGCAATTCTACCAAGTATATATATCTAACATATTTCACTTAACATAATGTATATACACACATTAAAAGCATTATGTCCACATGAAAATATGTACACAAATGTTTATAGCAGCTTTACTCATAATAGCCAAAAAGCGAGACAACCAAAACTTCTATCAGGTGATAAATGGAGAAACAAAACGTAATATATTCATATAATGGAATGTTACTGATCCATAAAATGGAATAAAATTCTGATTCACGCTACAATGGATGAACCTTGCAACATTATGCTAAGTGAAAGAAGCTAGACACAAAAGGTCTATATTTTATGATTCTATTTATATGAAATGTCCAGACAAGGCAAACCCACAGAATCATAAAGCAGATTAGTGGTTGCCAGGGGCTGAGGGATGGGGGAATGGGGAATGACTGTTAATGAGTATGAAGTTCTCTTTGGGGTGATGAAAATACGATGGAATTAGTTACACAGTGGTAATGGTTATACTTCTTTGTGAATATTCTAAAAACCACTAAATTGTATACTTAAAAAGATGAGTTTTGTGGTTTGTGAATTCTATCTCAATTTGAAAAATAATAAAAACATGGAAGACATTTCCACCCATCAGACAGAATCCCAGCAACAGAACTTAGCAACTAGTCTTTTAGGGCATCATTTCTTCATTTGCCAATTAGACATGTACCATCTGATACGGTTTGGATTTGTCTCCACCCAAATCTCATCAAATTGTAATCTCCAGTGTTGGAGGTGGGGCCTGGTGAAAGGTCACTGCATCATGAGGGTGGTTTTTCATAAATGGTTTAGCATTATACCCCCTTGGTGCTGTAAAGTGAGTGAGTTCTTACAATATACGATTTTTTTTTAAAGTATATGGCACCTCCCCACTCTCTTTCTTGGTCCTGCTCCTGCCATGTAAGATGCCTGCTCTCACTTTGCCTTCAGCCACGAAAGCTCCCTGAGGCCTCCCCAGATGCAGATGCCGCCATTCTTCCTACACATCCCGTGGAACCGTGAGCCAATTAAACCTCTTTTCTTTATAAATTACCCAGTCTCAGGTATTTCTTTATAGCAGTGCAAGAATGGACACCATCATTCCCACAAGCTTGTGATGAAGTCAGTATACATGAAGTTCTGAGCCCCATGTCCTTCATACTGTTAGTATTCCTAGTTAAATCTGAACCTACTTGTTTATAGCATTGCCCTGTCTAATCCAGCTTTACCCAGGCCATCAGACGCTTTTCTGGTTCTTCAGTATGGTGGTTTTTTGTTTGTTTGTTTGTTTGTTTTTATGCTCTCTCTCTCTCTCAAAGTCCCGGGCAGAGAGACAAAGTAACATTCATTGAGGACTTGTTATATGTCAGACTGTGGTCTAAAATACCATATTAATTTAGGCTTCCAGACAATGTCATAGACTGTAGACTAGGTTTGGCGGTTTTTTGTTTTTCGGTTTTTTTTTGTTTGTCTGTTTTTTTTGGAGATGGAGTCTTGGTCTGTTGCCCAGGCTGGAATGGTTCAGTGGTAGGATCTTGGCTCACTGCAACCTATGCCTCCTGGGTGCAAGCGAATCTCCTGCCTCAGCCTCCTGAGTAGCTGGGACTACAGGCATGTGTCACCATGCCCAGCTAACTTTTTTGTATTTTTAGTAGAGATGGTGTTTCACCACATTGGCCCGGCTGGTCTTGAGCTCCTGGCATCAAGTGATCTTCCTGCCTCAGCCTCCCAAAGTGCCGGGATTGCAGGTGTGAGCCACTGTGCCTGGCCTGTTTATTTCTGTTTTAAAGGAAAGGAAACTGAAACCTCACCTTTAAAAATTCCCTCCAAATCATGGCTTTGAAGGTAGGGACATTGGACTTTGATGGCCCTGAGTTCAAATCTGACTCTCAACAAATCCTGTGAGATCTCCAGTAAGTGCCCTTAGGTTCTGAACATCAGTTCTTCATCTGTGAAATGGGACAATAGGAGACTAAATGGAATTATGGAGTGGTTTTGAAGATTAGATTAAATGAGATAGAGAATACACACTTAGCACAGATGCTAAAATACATACGATGCTCAGTAAATGTTAGCTACTGTTTGTCATGGAGGCTCAGTCTCTGAGCAGCCATTGAAGGGGAAGGAACTGCACATGTGTGTGTGAGCATGCTAGCGTGTGGACAAGGAGATGGGGGCAGCTGAGTTAGAGTTCCAACTCTCAGACTCCATTTGCTATTCTCTTCTTTCTCCCCTACACCTGTCTGGTGGTAGTGGGCATTTATATTTGAGTTCCTTTTCATTCCTTTCTAAATAGCTTTAAAATTTTGGGTTGGGGGTAGTGGGAAAGGCAGGAAAGGGAAAGGAAGGAGAGTAGTAGCTGAAGAGCAAGAGGAGGACATAGAGATGAAGAAGATTAACTGGAGTTAAGGAACAGAGCCCCGGACGAGGTGACACGAGTTAGTCCTTGATAATTGCCTGTGTGTCAATGGGGAAATTGAATGCCTGAATGATACTTTTAAAGAACTAGAACTTCTGAGTATGGCTAATGTGGAACTAAATTAACTGGCCTGCCTTCCCAGCTTAAATAAACGTCAAAAATTGGAGCTTAGTGACAATATAATTTCTGGAGGCTTGGAAGTTCTCGCAAGAAATGTCCAAATTTTACCTACCTCAATCTGAGAGGAAACAAGATAAAAGATCTCAGTACAGAAGAAGTTCTGCAAAATCTTAAAAATTTGAAAAGTCTTGACCTGTTTAACTGTGATATCACAAACCTGGAAGATTATAGAGAAAGCATTTTTGAACTGTTGCAGCAAATCACATACTTAGATGGATTTGACCAGGAGGATGATGAAGCAGCAGACTCTGAAAAGGAGGATGATGAGGATGGATATGAAGACAATGAAGTGGAAGAAGAAAATAAAGCTGGTCCACCTGAAGGATATGAGGAAGAGGAGGAAGAAGATGAGGATGAGGATGAAGATGAAGCAGGTTCAAAGTTGGGAGAGGGAGAAGCAGAAGTGGGCCTCTCATACTTAATGAAAGGAGAAATTGAGGATGAAGAAGATGATGATGACTATGTTGAAGAAGGGAAGAAGAGGAAGAAGGTCTTCGAGGGGAGAAGAGGAAAGCAGATGTTGAAGATGATGAAGAGGAAGAAGATGACTAGATCATTCTATGACCAGATTGTCTAATGTTTCTGGGTGTGCAATACAGTGATCACATCTTTGTTTCTGCATGTACAATAGCTATCCCTACAGAAGATAATGTGTGATTTTTAATAGGAAATGTGTGGTTTTACTATTTTTGTCTTACTATGCCAAATAAGAACTAGTCTGTTAATGATCATATTGTATGTAGAGAAAATTTTTCATTAGGGAATTCCCTCTCAATTTATTTAGACTCAATTTTTTCTTTATTCAAGCTTACTGTATTAGTCATTTTTAGCCCATAATTAAAACGTGATCAGTTTACACAGGCGTAGTATGGTGCATCTTATTCCTTAGTTATAAATTAACTGAAATTACAGTTCGCTGTAAGATGAAATGACAATAGTTTCTTGAGTAGTAAGTTGGTTATTTTTTTAGAGGTGATCCAGGGATCCTTAGTTTAAAGGCAGTTACTTTTTTTTTTTTTTCTTTTTTTACTGACAGAGTGTTTGGTTGGTTTTTTGTCACAAGTAACTTGGAAAGTAGAAGCAGAATAGAATAGTAAAGGTTCCATTCGGCAACATAGCTCACAGATTTTGCGGAGGTTGTATTCAGTCATACAGCTCATGGATTTAGTGATGACTGATAAGATTTTATTTCTGAAGGAAAAATTGCTTATACTAAGTTCAGAGACATGCAGGTGAGCCCTTTTGTCAGGCTGCAAATCATGACACGCCAATGGTTATTTTGTCTTGTTTTTAGGTGTGCTTTCTTTTTCTTCAGCAATTCCTTTATGATCACCTTCCCTTCTTGTTTCACTCCCCTCCCACTCTCTCAAAAGAAAGTTGGGAAACTTGTGAATACTCAGGAAAACTTTTAGTCTTATACCTCAACTACCTTTCAGTCCTGTCTGGGTTTTAAATAAGTGAAGTCAAAGAAATTGAGTTCTGACATAAGAATATACTATCAGTACAGTTTTATACAGTAAGTTCTGCTTAACATAAATGTTTCTTGGTTGACAACATCTAAGATTATATCAGTAGGATGAAGAAAGAAAAGCAGGGGGTGCTTTTGGAAGCAGCATTAGTGTTTCTCAAAAGTCAGAACAATTGCCTGTTGATAATTAATAAGACATTAAAGTCAAATTTTAAAGTTGGCCTCTCAAATGATTTGGATACCGCTCTGCAAAGTATTTCTAATTTTTCTGAGTGGAATCTTTGATTCCTATAATTTTAAAGCATTATCATATATAATAGTAGCATTTAATTGGAATGGACTAGGCAGTTGGAAAAATATTCGAAACTAAGTCGATATTAAGATTTGTTTTCAAGTGGATGTCCATTAAAAGTAGAAAAATATTTGGGATAAGTGGGTGTATGTTTCCTTACATGGCTACTAAATAAAATATAATGAGTAGACAAGTATATCTCCCCTTTTGCTATGGAGGCTCCATGTTCAAGGCAATAGCTTTTTAAAATCTTGGCTATCTAAACTTTTCCCTTTGTTTGGAATATTTGTAAGTTTTTAAAAAGTTAGCGTCAGCAAATTAATTGAAGTTATGCTCCTATACGGGGACACATTTAAATACTGAGTATAGCGCTGCTGCTACTGCTTCCACAATGTAAAATGTATGACTTGGTGTTTTAAAGTAAAAATTACGATGTGATTTGTGGAGAAACTAAAAAAGTTGCACAACTGACTGAACTAAAACACTTGGGACAAGTTTAGCAAGGGGATTGGAATCTCCAAAAAAACTAACATTTTATTCTGATTTTAAAAATTGAAATGTCCTGCTCTAGTTCTTAATGATTCTCATTACATACTATGCCAGATTATAAAATACTTATTTTTAAAATGAATTCTATATATTGACTTTCTTATCAATCATCTCACTGTGCAATCAGAATTAGACTACTTTAGTTCGAAAACCACACTTAGAGCCTCCAGATAATTTTTAAGACTTATTTAGTTTTGTGGGTGATATTTTCATGTAAATAAGTAAGGGTGGGTTTTATATTTTGTAGAAGTTTTCAGTCCTATTTTAAGGCTCTTTGTATGGTAGTATGTATATAGTGTGTTAAGTTCCTCAAGAATTTTCTTAAAAACTTTGAAGTTTTTGAAGTTAATACTTTTGTGCAACAGTGTTTTGACTACAGCCATGACAGTGTTAAATAAATAAATAAATAAATAAATGTTAGCTAGTGTTAGTCTTATGAGAAACTAACCAGTGGCTAAACTGAAATTAGAGGCTAGATCCATGGATTACCAAAGGCTTCTCTTCCAATTCTCCATGTTGCCTCTTTCTTGTCTATATCTGTCTGAACTACTCACCCTATCAATTGAAATGTAAGTCAGCAAGGAGAGAGACTGAGGCAAATTATCAATAGACACACCTTTCCAGTTTTCCCAAACATGAATCCCAGCCTTTTCTTCATGGATGCTACCCATGCTCACACACACACACATGCACACACAGTGTTCTTGCCATTTCTAAGTGACTACTATTCATATGCTTATGGAAAGAAGAGATGCAGCTTGATCCAGAGTTTCACTGAAATATCCCCCCCAATCTCACTTCATTGGCTTTTCACAAAAACTCCAAGACACATCCAAAAAGACTGCAAAAACCTCTTTATCCTCTCTGCATCTTCTTGTAAACTATTTGGCTTTTGCCTTTCCCAGCTACATCTGGTCTCAATGGAATGGCTTATCAGTCTTGGGAATGAGGCCAAACAACCTGGTACCCTGATGGCTAAGAAGGCTTGTACAAGTTTGTGACATGTCATCAGCAAGTGGGTTAACAAGGCATTTCAATTTATCTTCTGCTAACTTCGATCAGACTCTATAAGCATCCACCCTTCCAGACTGATTCTCCTCTGCTCTCCTCTCTCAATCCTGCTTTTTGATCTCTCTTAGTATGAATTGAGCATTAACTCTCACCATGATCATTATGCACTTTTGATATAATATAGGAATCACTAATTCAGTTGGGCTCCCTGGTACATCTTGACAATAGGATTTCTCATTCTCTGGGGGAGACATCATAGTAGTGATGGGCTTTGGTTTTGGACAGGCCTGGCTTTGGATCTAGCTTCATTCAGAAAGAATTTAAATGAGGTCCTTCACATATCTGAACCTCTTTTCTCATTTGTAAAAGTATCTATTGGAGAGAGATCCAAGATGGCTGATTAACAGCAGCTCAGGATTGTAGCTCCCACTGAAAGCACAGTGAGTGAGTGGACGCCACATTTTCAGACGAATTTTTATTGCCCACGGACCAAGAGATTCCCAGCGGAGGAGACCCACAGGTCACCAGCACGACTCTTTGGCCGGCGCGGCCGTTTTGCAGGCGCCCCACGCGGCGGTTCTCAGTCCGGAGTACACGGGACTGAGTGCCCTTTTGGTTGGCGTTTGGAGCTCCGGGGAAGGCAGAGTCTCCCATTCAGCTGATTGAAAAGCGGACTGAAGTGGGGAACCAGACCGGGAGATTCCGGGGCAGAAAAGCGCCACGAATCTTAACGCTGCTGTTTTAGCCGGCTTAGTGGGTCGCTGCAGGGGAAGACTGGTCCCCCCACCCAACAACAACAAAAAAACAGCAATTGGAACTGCTGAGGATTGAGAGTTTCACAGCAAGTACAACTGAACCCGGGAAGGTCCAGCTCTGTGGGGGAGGGGCATCCACCGAAGGAAAATTAAGAAACAGAAAAAACTTTACCACCAACGAGCTGGACGTCCACTCAGAGACCTAGTCTGAAGGTCAGCAATTACACAGACGACAGGTGGATAAATCCACGAAGATGGGAAGAAACCAGCGCAGAAAGGCTGAAAACACCCCGAAATCAGAATGCCTTTCCTCCTACAGAGGATTGCAGTGCCTCATCACCAATTGAACAAGGCCTGATAGAAAATGAATGTGAGGAATCAACAGAATTAGGCTTCAGAAGGTGGATAATGAGAAACTTCTGTGAGCTAAAAGAACATGTTCTAGCCCAATGCAAGGAAACTAAGAACCTTGAAAAAAGGTTTCACGAAATGTTCATGAGAATGGACAATTTAAAGAGGAATATAAGTGAATTTATGGAGCCGAAAAACACAATACGAGAACTTCGTGAAGTATGCACAAGTTTTAATAGTCGAATTGATCAAGCAGAAGAAAGGATTTCAGAGGTCGAAGACCAACTTAACGAAATAAAACGAGAAGACAAGATTAGAGAAAAAAGGGTAAAAAGGAATGAGCAAAGTCTCCAAGAAATATGGGACTATGTGAAAAGACCTAATCTACGTTTGATAGGTGTACCTGAATGTGACGAAGAGAATGAATCCAAGCTGGAAAATATTTTTCAGGATATTATCCAGGAAAACTTTCCTAACCTAGCAAGGCAAGACAATACCCAACTCCAGGTAATACAGAGACCACCACAAAGATGTTCCTCAAAAAGAGCAACCCCAAGGCACATAATCATTAGATTCATCAGGGTTGAAACGAAGGAGAAAATACTACGGGCGGCCAGAGAGAAAGGTCAGGTTACCCACAAGGGGAAGCCTATCAGACTCACAGCTGATCTCTCAGCAGAAACCCTACAAGCCAGAAGAGAGTGGGGGCCAATATTCAACATCCTTAAAGAAAAGAACTTTCAACCTAGAATTTCATATCCAGCCAAACTAAGTTTCATAAGTGAAGAAAAAATAAAATTTTTTACTAAAGAGCAAGTACTCAGAGATTTCATTACCACCAGGCCTGCTTTACAAGAACTTCTGAAAGAGGCACTATATACAGAAAGGAACAACCAGTATCAGCCATTCCAAAAAACCCATCAGTAAGCTGCATCCAGACCCATCTCACATGCAAGGATATACAGAGACTCAGAACAAAGGGATGGAGGAAGATTTGCCAACCAAATGGAGAGTAAAAAAAAAAAAAAAAAAGTGGGAGTTGCAATTCTCGTCTCTGATAAAATAGACTTTAAAGTAATAGAAACCAAAAGAGATAAGAAGGACATTGTATAATGGTAGAGGGATCAATGTAATGGGAAGAGCTAATGATCCTAAGTCTATACGCACCCAATATAGGAGCACCCAAATACATAGGGCAACTTCTTGGTGACTTACAAAGAGACTTGGACTCCCACACAATAATAGTGGGAGACTTTAACACTACATTGTCAATATTGGACAGATCAATGAGACAGAAGGTTAACAAGGATACCTGGGACTTGAACTTAGACCTCGAACAAGTAAACTTAATAAACATTTACAGAACTCTCTACTCCAAATCCACAAAACATACATTTTCTTCAGTAACACATCACATCCATTCTAAAAGTCACCACGTGGTTGGCAGTAAATCACTCCCCCAGCAATTGCATAGCATTTCATAGGTTTAAATGAAATATTGGCTGGCTGTTTGTTATTTTCCTCCCTTATTCCTTCCTGTCAGCATTGTATAACGCAATTATTAGTACAAAAGAGCTTTTCAATACCCATTTTTAGACTGCATTCTAGCCTGGACAATAGAGCAAGATTCCTGTTCTCTCTCCCTCTTTTTCTTCTTTTTCCCTTTCTTTCATTCTCTTTTTTCCTTCTTTCTCTTTTTCTCTTTTTCTTTTCTTTTTCTTTCAAAGAAAAAAGTATCTATTAAAATTCACCTAACCAGGTTGTTAGTGGGAAATAAATGATATAATAGGCACCTTAGTAACTATTAGCATTGTGATCATCATTGCTGCTCTTAGAATGCCATGAACAATCAGACAGGAACTCAGTTCAAATCATGCCCTCTTTGAAATTGTCACATGATTGTTAAAAAATTAACTACGGGATGTATAAACTTCAAGAGTATACACATTCTTTATACCCAAACACTCAACTTCTAAGACTTGAGTAGAAAGAAGAAATAACCAAAGATGTAGGGCAAAGATTTAGCTACAACACTGAGTATTACATTGTTTACAACACTGAAAAATTGGAAACAAACTAGACATGAAAAATGAGTTCTTATACAGATGGTAGAACTCCCAATTCAGTGGATGACTTGCAGCCCTTTTAAATGTGGTAAACAAATGTTAATGACGTGGGAAGGTGGTTACAATGTATATAGTTAAATATACAGTTAAAGTGTTAAAAGGTACTTACAAAATGGCATCTAGAACACGGTCCTGATTTTATTTGAAGGAGAGTGTTGCAGAGGACAACATTTGAGTACACAGAGAAAAAAACCAAAGGATAATCGTTAAAATATTAAAAGGTTAGCCTTGCAATTTTTCTGTTCTGTATTTTCTAAATTTTTGATAATGAAAATTACTGAGCAAAAAGTAAACTTTTTGGTAAATTTTACTAATGAAAAACATACATACAGAAAAGTCAGGAATTCTATAACAGCTTCATGGACTGTGATAAAGTGAACACACGTGAGTGATTAGTAGTATTTTCATCATACCCAGATGATAAAATGGAACACTTACCAGCACTCCACAAGCCACACTTTTGCCCAGTTTCAGTCACTACTCACAGCCAAAAGATAGCCACCATCCTGGTTTCTAACAGCCTGGACAAGTTTTGTGTATTTTTACACATTTCACAAATGAATCACCCCATATGCTCTGTGCCTATCTTTCTTCATTCACCACTGTCTGTGAGAGTCATTGATGGCATTGCGTGTAATCGTAGTTTATTCACCTCACTGCTATGTTCTAGTGTATGAACAGTTATTTATCCATTCTCCTATAAATGTACATTTGTGTTGTTGACATTATGAATCGTACTGCCAGCTATATTCTTGTCCTTTTTGTTGAACATATGTACATGTGGAATTGCTGACTATAGGAAATGTATATGTACAGGTTAGTAGATACCATCAGACAGTTTTCCAAAATGGTTATTCCCATTCACACTTCCAGTGTCAGTGTGGGAATTCTGGTTGCTCGATTCCAATTACTTGTCAACATTTGGTATTGTCTTGTGTTTTCACTTTAGCCATTTCTAGTGGCATTACACTGAGGTCTTGATTTACATTTCCCAAGTAACTAGCAGAATTTAACACTTTTAACAATGTTTATTGGCCATGTGGATATTTTTTGAAGTTCCCATTCAAGTCCTTTGCCCATTTTTCTATTAGGTTATCTGCTTGGAATAATTCCTATATTCTGTATACAAGTTATATTAGATGTCTGTATCGCAAATGTTTTTTCCATTGTGTAAACTCGATTTTTCAATCTCTTAATGGTATTTATTGATGAAGAGGGTCTTAATGATAATACCCTGTGGTTCAATAGGACCCTTGCTGTGTCGCCTGGCAAGAGTGAGCCCCTGATGATATCCCATACCATACCATCTAGATGCAGGAAAGGCAAACTTATGCTCAGAAGAGGTCTCTATTCTTGTGAGGACAAACTGTTGGTCCTTTCGAGATGAAATAGGACCAGTAACACTACTATCCCATTTGCAATGCTACTTTTGTTAGTCTGGGTCCTTGAGAAAGATGCCAAGATGGGACTAAATGTGCAAAGATTTTAAGAAAATGAGGAAAGAGTTGCAAAAATCTGGGAGAGGCATCAGACCACAAGTCTAGGAGATCCCAGGTACTGCAGTGAGAGAAGAAAGGTTGCATAAAAACATCCCAGACTGCCATGCAGTCTGGAAGATTCTGCAAGGCCATCAGGAAGTCCTTGAGCCAGTCAGTTATCAGAGTTGTCCCATGTCTCTCAGCAACAGATCCGCCTTGGTATCTTTGCTAGGCTCCATTACTGCTGGGAACAGTCTGTAGAAAGCATGGTCCCAGGGCAAACACAGTGATAGATTTTGGAGCACAGAAGATGAGTCCTTGGTTAGTGACACTCCCTATGGTTAGAGTTCTGCTAGGCACACTCTCACAGGCAACACACCAACATAGGGAATATGGGAGGAGGAAACAGTAGTGGTGAGCAGGGAAGGTGATTGATGTATTGACTCTGGGCATATATTGAGTTTGATACGTCTTTTCCTCCTAGATATTCCATGTCCAGCCAAATATACGGGTCTAGAATTCAGCAAGGGGGTTTGCCTTGCTGAGGTAGGACATTAGGAGTGACCTCTAGAAGGGCCTTATGAGAAAAGGGAGTCTCAGGTACCTCCATAAAGGAACATTCCGGGACTCTGGGCATTTCAGTGACTCTCTGCTCTTCTGCCCAAATAGCTTAGTTGAGGAGGTTAAGAGCAAAGAGGGAAGAAAGAAGAAAGAGGCCCTTTATGGTAGACCATGGGGCCATTCTCAGACTTGAGGACTCTAATTACTAAAACACTTCCCTAAACATGGCAGCCTAAGGCTGCTGACACATTTCAACTATATTTGTCTCTTGGATTTTCCCACCTTGAACCTGAATATAGCCAAAAGTAATCTGTAACAGCAAGAATTTTGGAGGGGAAGCCAATGTGTATTTATTATACACGAGTGAGCTTGCATGAACACTTATACATATATACACACATGCACACACAGTGCAAAGGATGTGAGCAGTCAGATGTGATGAATCACAGAATCCCTGCTCCACAACCTGAGAAGGATCGTGTGGGCCCATGAGTCAGAATTAAACACCATTGTGACAAAGTCACTGAAGCCTGCCTAGTCGGGCAGCAATTTCTGCCCTTCATAGAGCCCTTAGGTCTCAATAATTGCTTCAAAATCCACACACAGCAGCACACAGTTTTTCATAACCGAAGAAGCCAAAAATCCAAGTGTGAGGTTAGAAGTGACAGCACCTCTTATGCACATCTGAGATGCAAGGAAGGTCTAGGGTTCTGCCTGCTTTCCAGCATCTGCCTCTTTTCCAGCATCCAGAACACTGTTTCCCAAATGCCTGCAGCCTGGAACCTGCTCTGTGCTTGAATTCCCCCCCTTGGCCTCCACCTTCCTGGCTGCTCCCAACCTCCCACTCTACTTTTCATCCTTACCTGAAACTGCCTTTTCAGTACTGTCCAGTGTCTCTGTCCCACCTCCAGGAGTTCATGGCAGACTACGCTAGATTTGCAGACAAGAGCGAGGTATTAAAATTAAATCTGAACTAAGATTAAAATTCAGTACTAAATTAAGTACTGAATTAAAATTCACAGATGCAACAGACCCATACTAGAAAAAGATGTCCCTTCTCAAAACACTTTTCTTCTATATGTCTGAAAATCATCATAATATACTAATTTTGTTAAAACAATTTACAATCATCATCCAGAAATATTATAATAAATATGCAGATTAATGTCTACTTCATGAATGATGCACCACTAGATGTGGCAGTGTACAACCTAGGCAACAGTCCATGGTAGCTGTCTCAGCAGTATATGGCAACCATCTCAGCTCAGTATCAAAGAATTGTCTTTCCTTTGCCCTTTGTTTTTACGCTATTGAATTTAACAGACTACATTTATATGAGTGCTTTTTGTGTGTGTGTGGAACCAAGGGGCCAGGGTCCTCTGGCGGGAATTTCACAGATGTGTGGACTCACAGTGCAGCGAAGTCCTGGGGAGAATGAAGCAGCACAGACTTTCTGCATGGGAGATAGTCATGTGGTGGCCTTGGAGAGTAAAAGAGCTTAGAGTCAGGAATTGTTCCACGCAGTCTAGCACACTGTTTTCCAAATGCTTGCAGCCTGAACCTGCTCTGTGCTTGGATTTCTCCCTTGGCCTCTGTCTTTCTGGCTGTTCCCAACTTCCCACTCTACTTCTTCTCCATCCTAGGTGCATCGGCAGCAGGAAATGTGGCTGCTTCAAACAAACTGACGTCTTTGGTTGTGAATGGTGCTAACCAGCCCTGGGAAAGAAAGCAACTCTCTCCCCTGCTCTCCAGGGCCAGCAGATGGGCACCGTGGGATCGAGCCACCCTGGCCAGAGTGAATCCAGGGATGGGTGCTTCTAACTCTTCAGGGCACTGCTCAAATCCCCAAGAACAATTTTGGAAACTCTGATCCACAACCCTGGATTGCAGGGTTTATATCTTTTTCTTTTGTATTTATAAGTAATCCAAAATCATTATGGAAAAATACAAAAAGAATGAAGAAATTAAGTTTCCCTTCATATCATTAACCAGGACTAAGTTGTCTGCTTTTTGTTCTGATTATAGAAATAAGATGGTCATTGTAGAAAATCTAGAAGATAAAATTCAAGAAAACACTTTATCATTCATTGTCACTTTTGGTACGGTCTTTCGAGTCTTTTCCTAAGCCCACTTTTGTTTTGTTTTGAGACAGGGTCTGGCTCTATTGCCCAGGTTGGAGTGCAGTGGTGTGATCTTGGCTCACTGCAACCTCCACCTCTGGGGCTCAAGCAATCCTCCTATATCAGCCTCCCAGGTAGCTGTAACTATAGGCACGTGCCACCGTGCCAGGCTAATTTTCGTATTTTTTGGTGGAGATGGGGTTTGCCATGTTGCCAGGTTGGTTTCACTCTCCTGAGCTCAAGCAATCCTCCCACGTCGGCCTTCCAAGTGTGAGCCACCATGCCTGGCCTATGTGCAACGTTTTTAAAAACAAATTTTTTTTTTAAATTTGTATCACAAATATGGTTTACTATGGTATTTTAAAATTATTTTTATAATATGAGCGTTTCCAATTATTTTAAAATGTATTTCCATTTTTACTTTTTAAAATCATTTAGTTTTTATTAATTTATACATAGATAATATGTCCATATGGTAAAAAATTTGAAAAATCCTGAAAGAATATAAAGTGCATAATTTTTCCCTTCATTCCTGCTCTCCTAATGGGCCATCAGTATTAAGAGCATTTTATATGTCCTTCCTAAGATAGCTTATTAATTTACACACACATACCCACAGTCCATTTAATATATTTAGGATATAGTTCACAGAAGTACACTAGTGGAATGAACGATCTTATTGTTTTTAACAGCTGTATAGTATGTGTACATTTAAGAGCTGTCCCATACTATTTACCCAATGCCCTGTTGGTAGACATTTAGGGCATTTTAGCTTTTGCATTAAAGCAATATATACTAACACTCTCTCTCTGTGTGTGTGTGTATGTGCATCGTTAGACACAAATGCAAGTCCTGCAGTATAAATTCCTGAAAGTTGAATTCCTGTGTCAAAGAGTTTGCATGTTTTAAATTTCAGGTAGATATTGCCAAATATCTTCCCCACTTCCAGAGTATGTGGGACTCCAAGATGGCCCAGATAATCTCACCTGGTTCATGTCCCCGGGTGCTCTCCTCCCACATTAAATCAGAGCTTGTCTATATGACACATAGACATAACAGTGTGTGTCTTCTGGGGCTATATCATAAAAGATCTTCCGCTGCAATCTGTTCCCTTACATTGCTCAGGAGGAGAGCCACCATGTCATGACAACATATGTCATGAGAAAACCTGAGAAGGGGTCCCTATGGGGGAGAAACTGAGAGCCTCCCACCAACAACTAGAATCGACTTGCCAGCCATGTGAGTTATTTCAGGAAAAGGAACTGTGCACATCCCAGTCAAGCTTTCAGCTGAGGGCAATCTCATGAAATACCCCAAGCCAGAAAGACCTCACTGAGATGCTCCAAAGTAACTTCCACACAAATGTTTGTTGTTGTTATAAGCCACTAAGTTTGAGACTTTGTTATACTGCAATAGGTAACCAATACAGTGTGAGAGTTCCGTTCTCTCTCTCCCTCAATAACACAAGTTGTCAACCATTTTAGCCTTTCACTAGTGATAATGGATCTCATGTTGCTTTAATTTGCATCTCTCCTATTTTGAGTAGGGTTGAGCACGTTTTCATATGTTTAAGAAATTTAGTATTTTCTGTGAACTGTTTAGGTATTTTCTGTTATTTTTTCAGAGGCATAATATTTTACCAAATAAGTTTAATGTGACTAATTGAACTATTCTATTATTAGACACTGAGGTAAACTTCCACATTTTGATATGAGCAATGCTGGGATAAACATCACAATTCTTTTTCCATATATATATCATTTCCTGAAAGGGGGATGGCTAAAAAAGAGAATTATTGGGCAAAAGTGCATTATAAACAGAATATGTGTAATCAGAGCTGTCTTGAAATCTGTCTAACTTCCTTTTTTTTTTTTTTTTTTTTGAGATGGAGTCTCACCCTGTGGCCCAGGTAGAGTGCAGTGGCACCATCTCGGCTCACTGCAACCTCTGCCTCCTGGGTTCAAGCGATTCTCCTGCCTCAGCCTTCGAGCAGCTGGGATTACGGCACCCACCACCATGCCCGGCTAATTTTTTTTTTTTATTTTTAGTAGCGATGGGGTTTCATCATACTGGCCAACCTGGTGTCAAACTCCTGACTTCAGGTGATCTGCCCGCCTTGGCCTCCTAAAATACTGGGATTACAGGTGTGAGCCACTGCGCCTGGCCACAAATGTCTTTTACAAAAAACTTTCATTAATGTATATTCTTGCTTGCAGTGTTCATCTCACTCCTATACTTCGCCAAAGTGAGTATTATCATTAAAAAAAAAAAAAAAAAGTTGTGCTGGTGTGGGTGGATACCTGTAATCCCAGCACTTTGGGAGGCCAAGGTGGGGAGGAATGCTTGAGGCCAGGAATTCAAGACCAGACTAAAAAAAATTAGCCAGTCATAGTGGTGTGTACTGGTAGTCCCAGCTACTAGGGAGGCTGAGGAGGGAGCATCACTTGAGCCCAGGAGACTGATGCTTCAGTGAGCCATGATAGTGCCACTGTACGCCAGCCTGGCCAACAGAGCAAGACCCTGTTGCAAAAAAAAAAAAACAACAAGTTGTTGAAAGACAAAAATGGCCTTATACTAGCAACATTGCTTTGGAGGAGCATTCTCATCAAGAACCCCACCTGAAGCTGGGATTGCACCAAGACATGACTATTCAGTAAAAACTCCTTAGGGCCTCCAGCATCATCACAGATTCCCACTGACACCTGCCTGTCACCTGAAAGAAACCTAGCTTGGACAATAACATAAGGCAGTTGCTAAGCTTGTGAGAACCACAGAAGCTGGGATCCAATGCTCAAAGCTTTGGCCATATGGATGCCAAATTTCTGGGACATCTCTGATTACACATGTTCTGGTCATAATACTGAAAGCACACGCATGCTTGTCAATCTGGTGTCCCCAAACTGGGTGTGGAGAATGTGGGGTGGAAATCTCATTATACATGGGTTTCCTTGGCTCACATTCCCCAGGCAGACTGTGGGTACAATCAGGATGGGCCTATGAATGGAAGAGTGGCAAGAGCCCAGGGCCTTGACTGGGAAGGGTGAAAGACTCAGGAAGCAAGATCCCAGGACCCCAGGGCTATGAACTTCCCCTTCCAGGAGGTTTGGAGTTCTCCAGGTCTCAAAAGCCTCTCTGGTAAAACCTCAAACCAAGAGAGTTCATGTGATATTATTTAAGCTTCAGGCCTCCTTCCTGCCCAGTCCCAGTCTCGTGCTGTTGAGCAGTCAGGATCCTGCCCTCTTCGCTGACATTTCCTCCCAGTCCCACCCTGGACATTCTCACAGGCTCCCCCACAGCCCAGCCCTGGTCTTGCCCGCCCTGCTTCCAGCCCCGTGACAGCCTCCAACCTCCCTGCCTGCCTTTCCTACTCAGAGCTGTGGATCACAGGCCTTCCCTGGTACCTGGGGGAATTAACAGAAGGAAAAAAAGCCTGCTTCCTACACCTCTAGTTAATTCGAACACTTGGGGCCAAGGCACACCAGAGCCCCTTAGCAAAGGCTTTTTCTCAAGACAATGGCTGTGATGCAGGCCCCTCCAAATCCACACACACAGTGACCACATTGTCCAAACCAACCCAATCAAAATGTCTAACAAAATAGGGGTATCTCTGATTGTACTATTTTAGAAAATTCTCAAAAAGGTAAAGAATTATTTAACAGGCTGCTTTTACGTGGGGAAGATCACTTACAAATAACATATAAGGAAAATGCCCCAAAATATTAATCTTTGTCTTTCTTTCCTGAAACTTCCTGACTTTCACCTAATAAGCAAAGTCGTCATATTGCCTTAAGAAGTAAAGGCCTTGAGGGGGATGAGTTCACAGATCATTAGATATTAACCCACACAAGTGATGATGCCAAGAGGTGGGTCCACTGAAACTATTCCCCCTACACCCCCATTATACGCCATTAGTTACCCCCTGCAGTCTCTCCACGTAAACATACAATTTAAGTTATAATTAAACTAATTTCCAAATTCCCAGCCCTGATTTCCAATAAGATTGTTCCCTCTATAGAAATCCATTCCTACCACAGGCCCCACCCACCCCAAAGCCGCAGAGCAGGATCGTACTGTTTAACGATTCCATATCCCACAGGGCAAACATGGCACACAGTAGGCATGCTGTATCCATTGGACTGAACGAACCGTTGTGCAATGGTCTTGCTTCTGCCTAGTCCTGCCTCATGAACCTTTTGAATCATTCAAAAAACCATCTTTCAAACATATGAAGAAACCGTCAAGTTTTACCTGAATATCCTCCAGTGTAAAATTTCCAACCCCTTCAATTGTACTTTGTGTGGCATTCATTTATTCATTCATTTAGTAATTGCAGGCTCTGGACTAATCACTGTGACAATGGGATTCAAATAACTGAGGTTCAGTGTGAACCATGGGTGACAGAATTAACAAGATTCACAATAGTGGAGTTGGCTTTTACATTTCATTAAATGTATAATTTAAAATGGAAATAGAACAGAAAGGTCAAGTAAGCAAAACTCAGAAAGCCCCCCCAGAATTACTCCTCTCTGATGTCTGAGTGTTATGTAGGTAGTTTTGAAATTCAGAGCAAGTTGTATCCCACTTTATATGATCCAGTCTGCTTGGAAGGCAGATCTTGTTTCCCATAGGCAGAAACAACAGTACACATAGAGGTGACTCCTCCCTACGCCCTGAAAATCCAGCAAAGAGAGAAATGCATACTGAAGCTGACATGCTGTACATTTGCCACTGAATATTATTATGAGGCATTCTGCAGCCACAGTTGCCATGATTAAACAAAACAGGAAAGCAACTCAGTTTAATAAGGAAATGTTTACTTATTTTGCTAATTCTTGAGGATAAGCAGATAGTGTTCATTTATTCATTCATTCAAAAACCACATATTGGGTTTATTTAGAAAATAAGGAAACACTAGTTGGCAATATCTGCAGGGATCTAAGAGGGACTCTGGATATCTCAAGGTACTCAGAAAGTAATGCAACTAAATTACATGTGATTTCCCTGAATGCACCGTTCCCTTTTCCTTGATACAGATCTAACACCAACAATATTTACACATTGAAAGCATGAGTATGGCCATTGGGGGGGCTGTGATATTGTTATTGAGGAGTTTTCCAGAGATAACGAGGCAAGAGCTAGAAAACAATGGAAGGAATTTTAGAAGGTCACAAGTATGTACCTGAACTAAAACAATTAACTGTGTACTGGAAAAGAAAAGAGGAATTTATTAGGTGTCTACCTGTGCCAATAAACAAGACCGATATTATCTTCATAATTCTACATGAGACAAAAGAAAGGAGGTGATAGGGAAGAGATCTGAGTCAGCATATTCTGTTGGCCTCCACAAGTTCCTGTCATCTAGGATGTCTCATTTGATTTCAGAGAGAGATCTAGGTAAGGAAGGGAAGAGTGACTTTCCCCATTGGCGTCAGAGGTACCAGAAGCAACACCTACCACTGCCTCTGTGAGTTAAGGATGCCTGACCTAGGCAGCCAAACTATATATACCTCCAAATGTAGGTCCAAAGAATCTATACACCTTGACCAAAACATAATTGTTTTAGAATTGCATAAATTATCAAGGGAAGAAAAATAAAAAATAACTATTAGCAACCATTGTGTTCTTCCCCTCACTTTATACTGCAGGATAATCTGGCTTTGTTCACCCTAGGTAAAGTCTGTAAGGTGGATCCATCAGCCTGTCAGTCAAGTCTTTGCGGAGCTCCTTGGGAATGCACAGTAGAAAACTATCCCTCATGGAGCTTACAATCCAATAGGGAAGTACATGTTACTAAATAAGAAACAAGGCAGGGCACAGTGGTTCACGCCTGTAATCCCAACATTTTGAGAGGCAGAGGCAGAAGGATCACTTGAGCCCAGGAATTAAACACCAGCCTAAGCAACATAGGGAGACTGTGTACAAATGATTTAAAAATTTGTCAGGCACCATGGTGTGCACCTGCGGTTTCAGCTACTAGGGAGACTGAGGTAGAAGGATCGCTTGAGCTTTAGAGGTAAAGGCTGCAGTGAGCTGTGATCTTGTTCACTCTCTTGCCAAGCCTGGGCAACAGAGGAAGACCCTGTCTCCAAAATAATAATAAACAACTCAAAATAATTGAATTATTACAGGTGTGGAAAGGGAATATCTCGGTTTCAATGGATCATTGGATTTACTCAAGTCAAGAGGCAAACAGTGAGCTTTGCTGAAGACTGATGCTAAAGCTGAGTTCTGGACAATAAGTTGCAGTAATCAGTCATGGAAAGAAAAGAGTAAACAGCCTTTCAAACACACAAAAAGGAAGTGAGTAGGTCCTGAGGCAAAACAGAGCTTGCCCTGTTTGAGGAACTGAGAGAACTTTTGTGCCCAGCGGGAGTAGGTTAAGAATTAAATTGGCTCAAAATGAGGCTGGAGATGTAGGCTTAGATTATATAGGTTGGCCAGAGTAGAAATTTTAGATTTCATTCTAAAAAGCAATGGGGAATCATTAAATTGCTTTAAATTAGAGAGGAGAAATACCTTCAGAGCAAAAAAGTTTTCCATTTTTTAAAGATTATTTTAGGGGTAAGACTTCCAGAATAGCCACCACCATCCCCCCCATCACCACATATTCCCACCACCGCCATCCCCCTACTTCCGCCGCCATCCCCCCAACCGCCACCCATCTTCCCCACACCATCACCACCACATCCCCCGCTACCACCACCATGTCTGAAGTGTGGAAGCTGTATCTAGGCAGGCACATTCAAGAAGACCTGGGTACTCTTTCTCCACCCAGCCCTCAGTCCTAGGATAGAAACCACCTCAGGCATGGCAAGCTGCAAACACTGGCAGTCCAATAGTCCTCTTCCCCCTTCCATGTGCTCTTAGGAGAGTTTCCATGCCAGGAAGGTCAAGCCAAGTAGACAAAGGATTGCCATCCACCCACCCAACCCTATTCATAGAGCAAGGGTGTCACATTGAGAAGTGATCTCCATCTCCAACTCTGGTGCAGTAGCACAGGGGTTCTGCCCAGGGGAGAGGCAGGCCATGCCATGAAGAGCTCTGTGGCTCTGCCTGAGGGACCAGCTGTTGGGAACACAGAGTGGAGAACTCCATGCCTAAGAATGCTGTGGATAGTGGACAACATAGTAAAACCCCATCTCTACAAAACAAACACAAAAATTAGCCTTTGTGGTGGTGCACGCCTATGGTCCCACTACTCAGGAGGCTGAGGTGGGAGGATCGCCTGAGTCTGGGAAGGTCAAGACTGCAGTGAACAGTGATCGTGCCTCTGCACACTGCACTCCAGCCAGGGCAACAGAGAAAACCCCTGCGTAAAAAAACCAAAAAACAAAACACTGCTGTGGAAAACCATGAAGATCAGGTGGAGAATCATTATAAGGAGGCTGGTAGCTCTGTTATACAAGCAAACTAGCAGAACAGAAGTTTAATAGAACCAGGGAAAGAGACAGCCAAAAAGAGGCCTCGTAGGATCACAGTCAACTCTGGGAGTCAAAAGGGTTGTGTGCATGTGCAAGGCTGCCCCCACACAGGAGCAATTGGAGCAGACGTGGGGGCGGACTTGAAAGCATTCCCCAAACCTCACATAGACTCATCAACACAAGGTGAAGCTTTACTGGAAAAAGGAGCTTAAAGAGAACATCTGACAAAACACTAAGTGAACAATAAGCTACTCTACTCCAAGAGGCAACCCCTAAGAAGCCAAGCTTCAAAATGAAGTCACACTCAACCTTGGCAGCCTAGAAGACTGTGTGCATACACAGGCTGCCTCCTCTCAGGAGCAGAGAGGAAACTTCCAAGTTACTAGTCCCCGGCTGAATCTGGAACAAAAATGTACACTTCCTGCACTGTGATAGCTGACAGCACACCACACATACATCCAACAGTAAAAGGTAAAAATTTAACTGGTGACTTCTGGTTTCCAGTCTGGCATGTAAGAAGCTTGGAAGTCACCCCTTCATTGTAACAATTAAAAAGCTAAGGCACACTGAAAAACCAACTCTTCTTAGATCTGTGAGAGAAGTGAGGTTAAGGTGCAAACCTCTGCCCCCAAAATTGAAAAGACCGACTGGTGAGTACATAGAATCACAACTTACCACAGTAGAAACCACATGCGGAAACTCCTTGGAACCAATGCCAGGATACAGAAATCTGAACTGTAACTGATAAATTGCTGGAGATTAATGAGTTTTGTGAGTTTTACCAGCTGGAATTCACAGGATCTCACGGTGAATTTGGAGAAAAACTTTTGTGAGTTTTACCTGCTGGAATTCACAGGGTCTCACGGTAAATTTGGAGAAAAACCTCCTTGTGCTTCCAGTAGAAGAGAGGAGAAAAGGAAACCATTTTGAAGTACACCGGTGCATTTTATTCTTCTTAACAAGGTCTGCACTCAGGAGAAAGTAGTTAACTGGAGCCTAACCAGCTGGAGTTTTATCAGCAGCTAACCAACATGAAGGAAGGGAAATACCCAAATCTATTACCGCTGGTTGTAGCCTTCCACATGAAGGAAGAAAAATGCCTAACTCTATCCCCTTCTAGATTTCCACGTGAGAGAAGGAAAATGCCCAACTCCAGCCCACTCTCCTTATTCTGCTCTGCCTGGGCTGGGAGGGGCTGAGAAGCACATGTGAGATTCACAGTCCAGAGGCACAGGCTCACTAAAAGACTGAAAACTACCTATGGGCCTGTAGAACACTTCTCCACCCCTCAATGCCTTCCCACCACATTACTGAAGGCCTGTTTAGGGCGGTTCCTTTTACCCAGAACTTCATCTCCAGCCATCATAAGAAATTATGAGGCATACTATAAAACAAAGAACACAGTTCAAAGAAACAAAGCAAGCATCAGAGCCAGACTCAAATATGGCAAGAATATTGGGATTATCAGACCAGGAATTTAAAACAAATATCACTAATATGCTAAGTGTTCTAGCGGGTAAAGTTGGCAGCACACAATAACAGATGGGCACTATAAGTACAAGGTGTTAATTCAAAGAAAAAAATGCTAGAGATCAAAAACAGAAGAGAAAAAAGACTGCTTTGGTGGAGTCATCAGTAGACTGGACACAGCTGAGGAAAGAGTTGCTGCACTTAAGGAGATCTCAGTAGAAACCTCCAAAATTGAAAATCAAGTAGGAAAAAAGACTTGAAAAAAACAGAACAGGATATCTAAAAACAGTGAGACATTACAAAAGGTGTAAATATACATAATGAGAATACCAGAAGGAGAAGCAAAAAAGAAACAAAAAAAATTATTTTTAAAAGAATAGTTATTTTAAATATTTGAAAAAATAATGACTGATAACTTCTGCAAATTAATGTCAGACACCAAACCACAGATAAAGGAAATTCAGAGACCATCAAGCATCATAAACACCAGAAAAAACCCTACACCTAGGAATATCCTATTCAAACTACAGAAAATCAAAGATTAAGAAAAAGACCCTGAAAGAAGTAGAAAAAATGGCCGGGCATGGTGGCTCACTCCTGTAATACAAGCACTTTGGGAGGCTGAGGCTGGTGGATCACTTGAGGCCAGGAGTTCAAGACCAGCCTGGCCAACATGGCAAAACCTTGTATCTACTAAAAATACAAAAAAAAAAAAAAAAAAAATTAGCCAGGCATAGTGGCACGCACCTGTAATCCCAGCTGCTTGGGAGGCTGAGGCAGGAGAATCGCTTGACCCTGGTAGACAAAGGCAGTAAGCTAAGATCATGCCACTGCACTTCAACCTGGGCAACAGAGAGAGACTCTGTATCCAAAAAAAAGTAGAGAAGGATGAGTAGAGGCAATCTAAGATCGCCAAATAGGAACAACTCTGGAGTGCAGTTCCCAGCGAGAACACAGAGGGTGATGAGTGATCACCGCATTTCCAAATGAGTTTTTACTGCCCACAGACCAGGAGATTCCCAGGCAGAAAAGCACCACGAGTCCCCAGCATAGCTGTTTCAGCCAGCGCAACAGGTCTCCGCACAAAAACTCACACAAACGTGGGCGCCACTTCAACTGCTGCCTGGAACACCTGGGAGACAGAGTCACCCATTCAACTGAAAAAAAAGGGGGCTGAAACAGGGAGCCAGGTGATCTGGCTTGGTGGGTCCCACGCCCAAAAAGACCAGCAATCTGAAACGCTCTGGACTAAGCATTTAATAGCAAGCACAGCTGGACCCGGGGACAGTCCAGCTCTGTGGGAGAGAGGGTGTCTGCCATTACTGAGGCAGTCCACCACTACCGAAGCAGTCTGCCATTACTGAAGCAGTCCACCATTACCAAGGCAGTCCGCCATTACTGAGGCAATCTGCCATTACCAAGGCAGTACACCATTACAGAGAGAGTCCGTCATTACAGAGACAGTCCACCATTACTGAGGCAGACCGCCATTACCCAGGCAAGTTCTAACTATACCTCTCTAAACAAAACTGCAAGGAAGTTTACACAGCAGCTAGGCAGAGCCCATGGCAGCTCAGCAATGCCTCTGCTGGCAGACTGTGACTAGGCTACCTCCTTGCTGGGCAGGGTATATCTAAAGAAGGCAGCAGCATGTCAGGAACTTATAAATAAAGCCCCACCTCCCCAGCAGCTGGGGTAAAAAAGGCAGTTATGAGTTCCACTGCAGCAGACTTAACGTACCTGCCCAGCAGCTCTGAACGGAACAACAGAGCTCGCAGCACAGCATTTGAGCTCCTATAAGGGATAGACTGTGTCCTCAAGCAACTCCCTGACCCTCGTATATCCAAGGAGACACCTCATAAAGGAGAGCTCAGGCTGACATCTGGTGGGTATCCTTCTGGGACAAAGATAACAGAAGAAGAAATTGGCAGCAACCCTTACTGTTCTGCAGCCACCAAAGGTGATCCCCCAGGCAAGCAGGGTCTGGAGTGGACCTCCAGCAGTCCTACATCAGAGGGGCCTGACTATTAGAAGGAAAACTAAAAAACAAAAAGCAATAACTTCATCATCAACAAAAAGGATGTCTGTTCAGAGACCCCATCCGAAAGTCACCAACTGCAAAGACAGCAGGTAGATAAATCCACAAAGACGGGAAGAAACCAGCACAAAAAAAGATGAAAACAACCAAAACCGGAACGCCTCTCCTCCTCCAAGGGATCACAACTCCTCACCAGCAAGGGAACAAAGCTGGATGGAGAACGAGTCTGATGAACTGATAGAAACAGGCTTCAGAAAAAAGTGGGTAATAACAAACTTCTCTGAGATAAAAGAACATGTTCTAACCCGATGCAAAGAAATTAAGAACTTGAAAAAAGGTTTGATGAAATGCTAACGAGAATAAACAGCTTAGAGAAGAATATAAATGAATTGATGGAGCTGCAAAACACAACATGAGAACTTTGCAAATCCTACACAAATTTCAATACCTGAAATGACCAAGCAGAAGAAAGAATATCAGAAATTGAAGATCAACTCAATGAAATAAAACAAGAAGGCAAGATTATAGAAAAAAGAGTGAAAAGAAATGAACAGAGCCTCCAAGAAATAAGGCATTAAGTGAAAAGACCTAATCTACATTTAATAGGTGTACCTAAATGTGACGGAGAGAATGAATCCAATCTGGAAAACTCTCTTCAGGATATTATCCAGGAGAACATCTCCAACCTAGTAAGGCAGGCCAATATTCAAGTCCAGGAAATACAGAGATTACTACAAAGATATTCTTCAAGAAGAGCAACCCCAAGGCACATAATTTTCACATTCACCAGGGTTGAAATGAAGGGAAAAATGCTAAGGGCAGCCAGAGAGAAAGGTTGGGTTACCCACAAAGGGAAGCCCATCAGGCTCACATCTGATCTCTCAGCAGAAACCCTACAAGCCAGAAGAGAGTGGGGGCCAATATTCAACATCCTTAAAGAAAAGAACTTTTAATCTAGAATTTCATATCTAGCCAAACCAAGCTTCATAAGTGAAGGAAAAATAAAATTCTTTATGGACAAGCAATTGCTGAGAGGTTTCGTCACCACCAGACCTGCCTTACAAGAGCTCCTGAAAGAAGCACTAAACATAGAAAGGAACAACCAGTACCAGCCATTCCAAAAATGTACCAAATGGTAAACAGCATCGGCACAATGAAGAAACTACATGAACTAATGGGCAAAACAACCAGCTAGCATCAAAATGGCAGGATCAAATTCACACATAACAATGTTAACCTTAAGTGTAAATGGACCAAATGCCCCAATCAAAAGACACAGACTGGCAAATTGGGTAAAAACTCAGAACCCATCAGTGTGCTGTATCCAGAAAGCCCATCTCATGTGCAAGGATACACGTAGGCTCAAAATAAAGGGATGGAGGAAGACTTACCAAGGAAATGGAGAGCAAAAAAAGCAGGAGTTGCAATTCTCGTCTCTGATAAAATAGACTTTAAACCGACAAAGATCAAAAGAGACAAAGAAGGGCATTACATTATGGTAAAAGGATCAATGCAACAAGAAGAGCTAATGATCCTAAATATATACACACCCAATACAGGAGCACCTAGATACATAAAGCAAGTTCTTAATGACCTACAAAGAGACTTAGACTCCCACACAATAATAGTGGGAGACTTTAACACTCCACTGTCAATATGAGACAGATCAACAAGACAGAAAATTAACAAGGATATCCAGGACTTGAACTCAGATCTGGACCAAACAAACCTAATAGACATTTACAGAACTCTCCAACCCAAATCCACAGAATATACATTCTTCTCAGCACCACATCACACCTACTCTAAAATTGACCACATAATTAGAAGTAAATCACTCCTCAGCAAATGCAAAGGAATGGAAATCACAACAGTCTGTCAGAACACAGTGCAATCAAATTAGAACTCAGGGTTAAGAAACTAACTCAGAACTGCACAACTTTATGGAAACTGAACAAGTGGCTCTTGAATGTTGACTGGGTAAACAATGAAATGAAGGCAGAAATAAAGATGTTCTTTGAATCCAACAAGAACAAAGATAAAACATACCAGAATCTCTGGGACACATTTAAAGCAGTGTCTAGAGGAAAATTTATAGCAATAAATGTCCACATGAGAAGCAAGGAAAGATCTAAACTAGATACCCTATGATCAAAATTGAAAGAGCTAGAGGAGCAAGATCAGACAGACTCGAAAGCTAGCAGAAGACAAGAAATAACTAAGATCAGAGCAGAACTGAAGGAGATAGAGACACAAAAAACCCTTCAAAAAAATCAATAAATCCAGGAGCTCTTTTTTGAAAAGATCAACAAAATAGACCGCTAGCCAGATTAATAAAAAAGAAAAGAGAGAAGAATTAAATAGATGCAACAAAAAATGATAAAAGGGATATCACCTCCAATTCCACAGAAATACAAACTACCATCAGAGATTACTAGAAACAACTCTATGCACATAAACCCGTAAACCTGGAAGAAATGGATAAATTCCTGGACACCTGCACCCTCTCAAGCCTAAACCAGGAAGAAGTCAAAACCCTAAATAGCCCAATAACAAGGGCTAAAGTTGAGGCAGCAATTAATAGCCTACCTACCGAAAAAAAACCCAGGTCCAGATGGGTTCACAGCTGAATTCTACGACACATACAAAGAGGAGCTGGTACCACTCCTACTGAAACTATTCCAAACAATCCAAAACGAGGGAATCCTAAATCCTTCCCAAGTCATTTTATGAGACCAACATCATCCTGATACCAAAACCCGGCAGAGACTCAACAAGAAAAGAAAACTTCAGGCCAATATCCATGATGAACATAGATGCAAAAATCTTCAATAAAATACTGGCAAACCCATTGCAACAGCACATCAAAAAGCTTATCCACCATGATCAAGTAGGCTTCATCCCAGGGATGCAAGGCTGGTTCAACATATGCAAGTCTATAAACGTAATTTACCACATAAACAGAACCAAAGACAAAAACCACATGATTATCTGTATAGACGCGGAGAAGGCCTTCAAGAAAATTCAACAGCCCTTTATGCTAAAAACTCTCAAGAAACTAGGTGTTGACGGAACGTATCTCAAAATAATAAAAGCTATTCACGACAAAACCACAGCCAATATCATTCTGAGTGGTCAAAAACTGGAAGCATTCCCTTTGAAATCTGGCACTAGACAAGCATGCCCTCTCTCACCACTCCTATTCAATATAGTATTGGAAGTTCTAGCCAGAGCAATCAGGCAAGAAAAATAAATAAAGTGTATTCAATTAGGAAAGGAGGAAGTCAAATTTTCTCTGTTTGCAGATGACATGACTGTATATATAGAAGACCCCATCGTCTCAGCCCAAAATCTCCTCAAACGGATAAGCAACTTCAGCAAAGTCTAGGATACAAAACCAACATGCAGGAAATCACAAGCATTCCTATACACCAATAACAGACTAAGAGAGAGCCAAACAACAACGAACTGCCATTCACAATTGCTGCAAAGAGAATAACATACCTAGGAATACAACTAACAAAGGATGTAAAGGACTTCTTCAAGGAGAACTACAAACCACTGCTCAAGGAAATAAGAGAGGACACAAACAGATGGAAAAACATTCCATGCTCATGGTTAGGAAGAATCAATATTGTGAAAATGGCCATACTACCCAAAGTAATTTATAGATTTGGTGCTATTCCCATCAAGCTACCTATGACCCTCTCCACAGAACTGGAAAAAAACACCTTAAACTTCATATGGAACCAAAAGAGAGCCCACATAACCATGACAATCCTAAGCAAAAAGAACAAAGCTGGAGGCATCATGCTTCCTGACTTCAAACTATACTACAAGGCCACAATAATCAAAACAGCATGATACTGGTACCAAAACAGAGATATAGACCAATGGAACAGAACGGAGGCCTCAGAGGCAATGCCACACATCTATAACCATCTGATCTTTGACAAACCTGACAAAAACAAGCAATGGGGAAAGGATTCCCTTTTTAATAAATGGTGTTGGAAAAACTGGCTAGCCATGTGCAGAAAGCAGAAACTGGACCCCTTCCTGACAACTTACACTAAAATTAACTCCAGATGGATTAAAGACTTAAACATAAGACCTAACATCATAAAAACCCTAGAAGAAAACCTAGGCAAAACCATTCTGGACATAGGCATAGGCAAGGACTTCATGACCAAAACACAAAAACCATTGATGACAAAAGCCAAAATAGGCAAATTGGATCTAATTAAACTCCAGAGCTTCTGCACAGCAAAAGAAACAGTGATTAAAGTGAACCGGCAACCAACAGAATGGGAAAAAATTTTTGCAATCTACCCATCTGACAAAGGGCTAATATCCAGAATCTACAAAGAACTAAAACAGATTTACAAGAAAAAAAAACAAAGAAACCCATTCAAAAGTGGGCGAAGTATATGAACAGACACTTTTCAAAAGAAAACAAATATGAGGCCAACAAACATATGAAAAAATGCTCATCATCACTGGTCATTAGGGAAATGCAAAGCAAAACCACATTGAGATACCATCTCACGCCAGTTAGAATGGCGATCATTAAAAAATCTGGAGACAACAGATGCTAGAGAGGATGTGGAGAAACAGGAACACTTTTACACTGTTGGTGGGAGTGTAAATTAGTTCAACCATTGTGGAAGACAGTGTGGCAATTCCTCAAGGACCTAGAAATAGAAATTCCATTTAACCTGGCAATCCCATTACTGGGTATATATCCAAAGGAGTATAAATCATTCTATTATAAAGACACATGCACACATATGTTTATTTAGACACTGTTTACAATAGCAAAGACCTGAAACCAACCCAAATGTCCATTGATGTTAGATTGGACAAGGAAAATGTGGCACATATACACCATGGAATACTATGCAGCCATAAAAAATGATGAGTTGGTGTCCTTTGTAGGGACATGGATGAATCTGGAAACCATCATTCTCAGCAAACTGACACAAGAAAAGAAAATCAAACACCGCATGTTCTCACTCATAGGTGAGTGTTGAACAATGAGAGCACATGGACACAGGGAGGGGAGCATCACACACTGGGGTCTGTTGTGGGGGACTAGGAGAGGGACAGCAGGGGGTAGGGAGTTGGGAAGGGATACCATGGGGAGAAATGCCAGATATATGTAACAGGGAGGGAGGCAGCAAACCACACTGCCATGTATGTACCTATGCAACAATCCTGCATGTTCTGCACATGTACCCCGAGAGCAATAAAATATATAAATATATGAAAATTTTAAAAAGTAGAGAAAATGAACACCACATCCACATAGGAGTAAAGAGAAGAATTACATTCAACTTCTTCTTAGAAAGCATGCAAGCCAAAGGACAGCAGAGTGAGGTACTTAAAGTATTGAAAAAAAAATCCACCAATTTAGAATTCTGCACCCTGAAAAATTATCTTGCAAAAATGAAGGAGAAATAAAGGCTTACAGACAAAAAAAAAAAAGAAAAAATTCATTACCAGTAAACCCGACTTTCAAAAAATGTTACAAGAATTTCTTTAGAGAGGGGAAAATGATATGTCAGAAATTTGACTGTATGTAAAGAAAGAAAGAGCAGAAGAGAAGGCGTACATGAAGATAAAATTAAAACTTTTATTTTTCTCATTCTTAATTGAGTTAATAGATAAGTTTGTTTAAAATAATAGCAAGAATATATTTGATTATATATGTGTGTGCATATACATATATATATATATTCACTAATATGCTTATGTATAAGTGAATGAATGATAGCAATGATACAAGGCACAGGAGGGAGGAATTGGGATTATTTTCTTATAAAGTACTCATATTACCCATGAAGTGGTATTGTGTTGTTTGAAAGTGAACATGGAATAGCTGTGAATATAAAGTACAAACACTAGAAAAGAAGCAGAGGGGCAAGAAAAAGAAGAAGTATAATTGATACTCTAAGAAAGGAGAGAAAATGAAACTATAGAAAATGCTCTCTTAAAACCACAAAAGGAAGACAAAAAAGACAAAAATAGGGGTATAGAAAAAGGGCAACAATGGAAAATAGTTTTTAAAATGGTAGATTTTGGTCAGGCGCAGTGGCTCATGCCTGTAATCCCAGCAGTTTGGGGGGTTGAGGCGGGTGGATCGCATGAAGTTAGGAGTCCAAGACCAGCCTAGCCAACATGGTGAAACCTTGTCTCTACTAAAAATACAAAAATTAGTCTGGTGTGATAGTGGGCACCTGTAATCCCAGCTACTCAGGAGGCTGGAGGCAGGAGAATCGCTTAAACCTGGAAGGTGGAGGTTGCACTGAGCCAAGATTGTGCCATTGCCTTCCAGCCTGGGCAACAAGAGTAAAACTCCATCCCAAAAAAAAAAAAAATTAGATCAGAAATCAATGAAATAAAAATGGAAATCAATAGAGAAAATTGGTGAAAATCAAAAGCTGTTTCTTTGAAAAGATCAAAAAAACCAATAAGTCTCTAGCCACGCAAACTAATTTTTTAGAAAGGAGAGAGAAAATACAAATTGCTAATATCAGAAACAGAGGAGGGAACATCACCATAGACATTAAAAGAATAATTTTTAAAACACTATTACCAACTCTATGCTAACAAATTTGATAACTTAGATGAAATAGACCAATTTCTTGAAATACAGTCTGCCAAACTCACCTAAGAGTAAACTGACAATCTGAATAGGCCTATATCTATTAAAGAAATTGAATCAATAATTAATAGCTTTCCAAAACAGAAAGGACCAGGCTCAGAAGAGTTCACTGGTTAATTCTACCAAACATTGAAGGAAGAAATCCTTCCAACTCTCTACAATCTCATTCAGAAGATAGAAGCAGAGAGAATATTCCCTAGCTCATTCTATGAGGCCAGCATTACTCAGTTCCAAAAACAAAGTCATTACTAAAATTAAAAAACTCATAGATCAATGCTTCTCATGACTATAGAAGCAAAAATTCTCATCAAAATATTAGCAAATTGAATCCAAAAATTTGTAAAAAAGAATTATACCTCAAGACCTAGTGGGATTTATTTTTATTTTTATTTTTTATTTTGCTTTTTTGAGATGGGGTCTCGCTCTATTGCCAGGTAGGAGTGCAGTGGCACGATCCTAGCTCACTGTAACTTCTGTTTTCCAGTTTTAAGCAATTCTCCTATCTCAGCCTCCCGCGTAGCTGGGATTACAGGCACGTGCCCCCACATCCAGTTAATTTTTTTTGTATTTTTAGTAGAGACAGGGTTTAACCATGTTGGCCAGGATGGTCTCGATCTGTTGACCTTGTGATCTACCCACCTTGGCCTCCCAAAGTGCTGGGATTACAGGCATGAGCCACCGCGCCTGGCCGACCTAGTGGGATTTATTAAAGGTTTTTAAGACTGATTCAGTATTCAACAATCGATTAATATAATCCATCCTATCATTGGGTTAAAGCAGAAAATCATATGATTATATCAAGTGATGCAGAAAAACCATTTGGCAAAATCCAACATCCATTTATAATAGATACTCTCAGTTAACTAGGAATAGAGGGTGCTATAGTTTGGATGTTTGTCCCCTTCAAGTCTTATGTTAAAATTTGATCCTCAGTGTGGTAGTGTTGACAGGTAGAGCCTAATAGGAGGTACACGGGTATGGGGTGGGCCCGTAATGAATAGATTAATGCCCTCCCTTGGTGGGAGGACTTGAGGCAGTGAGTGAATTCTTGCACTATTAGTTGCCATGAGAGCTGATTATTAAAAAAAAAAAAAAAAAAAAGCTGGCACTTTCCCTCTCTCTCTTGCTTCCTCTCGCACCATATGATCCCTGAACACATTGGCTTTCCTTCACCTTCTGCCATGAGTTGGAGCAGCCTGAATCCCTCACCAGAAGCAGATGCTGATGCTGTGCTTATTTTACAGCATGAAGAACTGTGAGGCAAATAAACCTCTTTCTTCATAAGTTACCCAGCCTCAGGTTTTCCTTTATAGGAACACTGAATGAACTAAGAAGGGAACTTCCCACTTTGCTAAAGAATATTCACCAAAAAATTACTGCAATTAACAGTATACTAATGGTAAGTAACTGAAAATTTTCTGAATAAGATCAGAAACACGGCAAGGATGCCTCTGCTCATCGTTAATTTTGAATATTGCACTGGAAGTTTTAGCCAATACAACTAGATTTTAGAAAAACAAAAACGAAATTAAAATTAAAGGTTTACAGATAAAGAAGAAAGAAAGAAAACAGAGGACAGGATTATCTATGTAGAAAATAAAAGATATTCATTGAAAAACTGGAAATAATAAGTAAGCATAGCAATATTGCAAGATACAAGGTTAACATACAAAAGTCAATCACTTTTTATATATACCAGCAATTAACAAGTGGGATTTGAAAGTGAAAATGCAATACCATTTATCTTAGATCCAAAAGCAATGAAGTACTTAGGCATAAATCTAACAAAGTATGTATTTAGGATGGTACAAAGGTAATTGTGGTTTTGCAATTACTTTTAATGGCAAAAACTGCAATTTCTTTCTTATACATGTTGTATATGATATGAGAAAGGTTACAAAACTTGGATGAAAGAAGTCAAAGAAGGACTAAATAAATGGAGAGATATTCCATGTTCATGAATAGGAAGATTCAATTATATTGATATAGACATTCTGAAAAGGAATAAAATAATAGCAAGATACTATTTTTTTATTCAAGTTCAAAAAATACCTTTATAGAATTTCTAAAAATACAAAATATATATTAAAAAAATACAAAATATAGTCTCTGAAATTAAAACCACAAAACATAGTGCACTGCCTAAAGATCATATTAGATACCACCAAGGAGAGAATTACTAAGCTGGAAGACAAGGCTAGGATTGTAAAAGGAATGAAGTCTTAAAAAAAAAAAAATTGAGGGAGGGGAGGAGCAGTAAAAAAAAAAAAAAATTGGGACTGGGCACGATAGCTCACACCTGTAATCCTAGCACTTTGGGAGGCCAAGGCAGGCAAATCATGAGATCAGGAGGTCAAGACCATCCTGGCCAACATGGTGAAACCCCATCTCTACTAAAAATACAAAAATTAGCTGGGCATAGTGGTGCATGCCTGTAATCCCAGCTACTCAGGAGGCTGAGGTAGGAGAATCACTTGAACCAGCGAGTTGGAGGTTGCAGTGAGTTGAGATTGTGCCACTGCACTCCAGTCTGGTAACAGAGCAAGACTCCATCTAAAAAAAAAAAAAATTGGGCCTGTTGCAGTGGCTCAAACCTGTAATTCTAGCACTTTGGGAGGCCTGGGGAGGTGGACTGTCTGAGCTCAGGAGTTTGAGACCAGCCTGGGCAATATGACAAAACCCCATCTCTACGTAAAATAAATATAGAAAAGTAGCTGGACACGGTGGCTCGTGCCTGTAGTCCCAGCTACTTGGGAGGCTGAGGTGGGAGGCCCAGTTGAGCCCTGGAGGTCAAGGCTGCAGTGCACCATGATCACACCACTGCACTCCAGCCTAGGTGACAGAACAAGACTTTGTCTCAAAAAAAAAAGGAAAAAGTGGTAAAAATATTGGTGGGAGGCTAGAGATAAAGAGGACACAATGAAGGGCTCCAACCTGTTCAATGTATATTCCAGACGGAAGAATACGGAGAGTGCAAGGGAGGCAATATTCAATGGACTAATTGCTGATAATTTTTCAGAATTAATGAATAACATGAATTCTATGAAATAACCTTAATGAGTGAAAAAGTAAAACTAAGTGTACACTTAGAGACATCGAATAAAAACAACAAAACCAAAGAAAGAAAAACGTTGCAAAAGCAATCAGTAAGAAAAGACAGATAAGTTACACAAAACAGCCATAGTGGACTGATGTATACTATTTATCAGCAGAAACTAGAAACAAAGTATTATTTTCAGTATAAATTTTTTAATCAAAGGATATGATCAACAAGATTGTATAAATAAAATTTAAATAACATTTGCAATACCTATTTTCTTGGTAATATTGTAAGATGGTTTTTGCAAACCCTTACTAAGATTGACTCCAAAAGAAATAGAAAACTGAAATAGGTTAACGACTATTTGTATTATTAGCCAAGTATCTGTCCACACACACACACAAAAAGAACTGGGACCAGTTTTATAAGTGGGGTTTGCTAAATCTTTAAAAAAAGGGAGAACTTTCTTTTATATAAACTTTTCAGAAAAAGATGATAGATGATAGAAAAAGAGAAAAGATGATAAATTTGTTTTATGAGTTTAACAAAAGATTAACAGGTAAACTAGGCAAGGATGGCACAGGAAAAGAAAATTATAGACACATCTCTTCAAAAAAATCTATGACCAGAAGTCCTAAACAAAATATTGGTAAGTTGAATAAATATATTAAAAAGAAAATATTATGCTTAATTTTTGCTTATCCAAGAATACATGGATAGTTTCACATTAAAATGCCTGTCAGTTAATTTCCCATATTAGTATATTTTAAAAACCATTTATTACCTTCCAGTTTGATGCATGACAGAAGTTTGTACTAAAAGCTTGCTACAAATTGGTTGCAGTGTATGGTTGCTACAAATTGGGTGCTTGGGTGATGGGTGCACCAGAAATCTCACAAATCACTACGAACTTACTCATGTAACCAAACACCACCTGTTCCCCAATAATCTAGGTAAATAAAAAAATTTTTTTAAACAAAATAAAATAAAAGCTTGCCTTTGTTACAACAAATATACTAAACAGTGATTTATTTAATATTTATTTTGTTTTCAATTATTTTTAGTTGTAATAAGATATACATAACACAAAATTTACCAACTTAATGATTTTTAATATACAGTTTAGTAGCATCAAGTACATTCACACTGTTGTACAACTAATCTGTAGAATGTTTCATCGCACAAAACTGAAACTCTATACCCATTAAACAACAACTCCCATTTCACCCTGCTCCCAAATCCAGAAAGCCATGATTCTGTTTCTTTTCTCTATGAATTTAACTATCCTAGGTACCTCATATAAGTGGAATCACTGGGTATTTGTCTTCTCATGACTGGCTTTTTTCACTTAGCATAATGTCCTTTAGTTTCATACATATTATAGCATGTGCTAAAACTTCCTTCCTTTTTAAGGCTGAATAATATTCCATTGTGTACAGACATACTACCTTTTTAAAATTCATTCACGTAAACAGGACACTTGAGTTGCTTCTGCTTCTTGGCTATTGCAAATAATGCTGATATGAACATAGGTATACAAACATATGAGACCCTATTTTTACTTTTTTTGGATCTATATCCAGAGTGGGATGGTTGCATTATATGGTAATTCTATTTTTAATTTGTTGGAAGAACCAACATCTGGTTACATTCCCATCAGGAGAGCACAAGGCTTCAAATTTCTCCACATCCTCAGCAACACTGGTGATGTTCTGCTTATTTGACGGTAGCTATTCTATTGGTTGTGATGTGGTATCTCATTGCTGTCTTCACCTGCGTTTTCCTAATTAATAATGATAACGAGTATCTTTTCATGGGCCTGTAGCCCGTTTGTATATCTTCTTTGGAGAAATGTCTATTCAATCCATTGTCCATGTTTTAATTGGGTTGCTTTTGTTGTTGAGTTGTAGGAGTTCTTTACAGATTCTGAATATTAGCTCCTTATCAGAAATATAATTTGCGAATATTTTATTTCATTCTGTATGTTGCTTTTTCACTCTTTTATGCTCTTTGTTGCATAGAAGTTTTCAAATTTGATGTCCACTTATCTATTTTTACCTTTCTTATTTATACCTTTGATGTGATATTAAACAATATTTTTTGAACATGAATATCAGTTAGATAATATCAGTGGTGAAGGAATTGAAGTCTCCTATCTAGGACCTGCTACAGACAATAGAAAAAGAATCAGGTTTAATTAGCTATTGTAGTTATTAGATAGGAATTTTAAGTAACTGTGATTGGCCAGGCATAATGGCTTATGCCTATAATCCCAGCCCTTTGGAAGGCTCAGGTGGGAGAATTACTTGAGCCCAGGAGTTCAAGACCAGCCCCAGCAACATGGTGAGACTTCATTCTCTACAGAAAAATAAACAAATAAGGCAGGAAGATCGCTTGAACCCAGGAGGTCAAGGCTGTAATGAACTGTAATCGTGCCACTGCACTCCCGCCTAGGTGACAGAAGAAAGACCCTGCCTCAGTAAATAAATTAATAACTGTGACTAATATGTACAAAAAAAAAAAATAGAAAATTTCCTCAGAGAATCAGCAACCATAAACAAAATAAAATTGAAATTTTAGAAATGAAAATATAAATTATAACTAAAATTAAGAATTCAATAGATCGGTTTAAGCGCAGATTAGAACACAGCACAAGAGAGCAGTAATGAATTAAAAATGAAAATATATAGGTTAAAACGCAGAGTAGGAAAACTGTTGGAAATTACAGAGAAGAGTATATGAAAAGTATCAGATACAAATGAAGATCTGAAGATCAGTCTACATATAATTGGAATACCAGAAGCAGATAGGTGTTAGGGACTGAAATAATGATGTCTGAAGATAAACTAGTCCCACAACTTCCAAACCTGATGAAATATATTAACAGATTTAAAGACTTCTTTGAACCCCAAGTTGGATAAATACAAAAAAATTATACCTAGGTTTATGATAGTCAAGCTGCTGAAAATTAAAGGCAAAGAGCAAAATATAAGTAAATAGAAGAAAAACCACATTGCCTTCAAAAGAAAATAAGACTCGGTTGCCTTTTTAGCAAAATTTATAAAAGACAAGACAATAGAAAGATAATCTTCAAAATGGTGGGATTTTAAAGAAATCTGCCAACTTAGAATTTTATCCTTTAAAATTAAAGACTTTTCAGTCAAAAGCTGAGAAAATTTGTCACTAGAAGCCTTGCACTGTAAGAAATACTCAAGGGAATTATTTATACTAAATAAAAATGACCCCAGTCAGAAGCATTGGGCTATAAATATGTAGATAAAATAAATGAATTTTTACTATTTAAAAACGCTAGTAATAATGACACGTAGGGTTTAAAACATAGGTAGTAAAATATGTGACAATAATGTAAAATATGAGAAGGGGCCAGTCGTGGTGGCTCACGCCTATAATCCCAGCACTTTGGGAGGTCAAGGCTGGTGGATCACGAGGTCAAGAGATTGAGACCATCCTGGTCAACATGGTGAAACCCCGTCTCTACTGAAAATACAAAAAAGTTAGCGGGGCATGGTGGCCCACGCCTGTAGTCCCAGCTACTCGGGAGGCTGAGGCAGGAGAATTTCTTGAACCCAGGAGGCAGAGGCTGCAGTGAGCCGAGATCGCACCATTGCACTCCAGCCTGGGTAACAAGAGTGAAACTCCATCTCAAAAAAAAAAAAAAAATGTGAGAAGGATATAAATGGAACCAAACTTGTAAATTTTTTTTTTTTTTTTTGAGATGGAGTATCGCTCTGTCACCCAGGCTGGAGGGCAGTGGCACAACCTTGGCTCACTGCAACCTCCGCCTCCCAGGTTCAAGCAATTCTCCTGCCTCAGCCTCCCCAGTAGCTGGGATTACAGGCTCCCGCCACCACCACACCCGGCTAATTTTTGTATTTCTAGTAGAGATGGGATTTCACCATGTTGACCAGGCTGGTCTTGAACTCCTGACCTCAGGCGATCTGCCTGCCTTGGCCTCCCAAAGTGCTGGGATTACAGGTGTGAGCCACTGTGCCCCACCAACTTGTAAATTCTTGGTGTGGTTCAGGAAGTAGCAAAGTATTCACTTAAGGTAGGCTTTAATAAACAAAGGAATATGTTATCATTTATTTGGTAACCACTAAATGATTAATAAAAGTATACAATACTCAAAGACCAAAACAGAAAAAAAAGATCATAAGAAAAATATTTTATTAATCCAAAAAAACAGTAAGGAAGGAACAAGGAAGAAACAAAGGAATAGAATGAACAAATAGAAAATAAACAGAAGGACAGTAGACCCAAACTCAATTATATCATTAAGTAGAAACATTAAATGTAAATGGGTAGATCGCTGCAATTAAAAGATAAATACTCTGAGATGGGAAGATCACTGGAGGTCAGGAATTCAAGATCAGCTTGGGCAGCATAGCAAGATCCTGTCTCTTAAAACATGGAAAAAGCAAAATTAGCCAGGTGTGGTGGCACGTGTCTGTAGTGCCAGTTATTTGGGAAGCTGAGGTGGGAGGATAGCCAGAGCCAGGGAGGTCAAGGCTGCAGTGAGCTATGATCTGGCCACTGCACTCTAGCCTGGGTGACAGAGCCAGATCCTGTCTCAAAAAATATACACATGTAATTTTTTAAAGGTCAGTTATAAGCTGTTTATATCGGCCTGGTGCAGTGGCTCAAACCTGTAATCCCAGCACTTTGGGAGGAAGGGTAGGGGACGAACCACCTGAGGTCCAGAGTTCAAGACCAGCCTGAGCATCATGGTGACACTCCATTTCTACTAAAAATACAAAAACTTAGCCAGGCGTGGTGGTGGGTGCCTGTAATCCCGAGTACTCAGGAGGCTGAGGCGGGAGAATTGCTTGAACCCGAGAGATGGAGATTGCAGTGAGCTGAGATCATGCCACTGCACTCCAGTCTGGACAACAAAGTGAGATCCCATCTCAAAAAAAAAGAAAAAAAACAAAAAGCTGTTCATATACCTCAGGGGGAAAAATTCTTTTAAGTATAAAATTAAGATACATTGAGAGAAAAAAAAAGCAGAAATGTATTTTGGCGTATGTTCCCTATATACTTGAAAATAATATGATTATACAGTGGTTGGCTGTTCTGTTCTATAAATGTCTATTAAGTCAGATTGATTAATTATACTTTTCAAATCTTTTATATCCTTCATAAGTTTTTATCTGCTTGTTCTATTATTTCCTATAAGAACCAATACCAAAGTTTTCAACTGTAATTGTGAATTTGCATAGTTCTCCTTTTAATTCTATTCATTTTTGTTTTATATTTTGATATTGTCATTAAATGCATAAATGTGCATATATACATAAGTTTATATATGTGTCCATACATATATAAACAACAAAATAAGACACCAACAAAAGAAATATTACTAAAGATAAGGAGATTTCATATAATACAAAGAAATTAGAAGATTTAACAACTTTTAAGCATGGAAATTTTAAAGTAGTTTCAATAGCAAAAATATAGACTATATTTGTTGAACATAGTAGATTTCAACTATAAATAAATTTTTAAAAGATTCCTAGAATCCCTAGATATTTTGAAATTGGACGCTTATCTATAGCAGTGCCTAGAGAGAAACGTAAAATGTTAAATGTATGTATGAGAAAAAAAGACAATGATTGAAAATAAATTATAAAAGTCTCCAACTTAGGCTAAAATACAACTGGAAACAACCCAAATAAAGTATGATAGATAACAGCAGAAAACAATGAAAGAGAAAGTGAATACACAATACAGAAACTTAACAAACAAAGCCTAGGGTGGTTCTTTGAAGATGTTATTAAAATCAATAAATCCATAGAAAAATTGGTGAAAATAAGGGAGAGAGCACAAATTATAACTTTCAAAAATTCTACAGATAAAAAGATAAAAGTGTATTATTAAATAATTTAGGGTAATGATTTTGACAATTGGGATATAAATTATTACGCAAATAAAAGTTAACAATATTGAAATAAAAAATAGAAATGCTCAATAGTTCCATATCTATAAAATAAATTCCATTTGTAATTTATATACTTTCTCCAAAGAAACTCTTAAATGTTCTCACTCTTGAGCTCTTCTAAATATATAATAAATATTAATTTTACAGAAACTCTTTTTTTTTTTTTTTTGAGACAAAGTCTTGCTCTGTTGCCAGGCGCCAGTCTGGAGTGCAGTGACGCAATCTCAGCTCACTACATCTCCGTCTCCAGGGTTCAAGCATTTCTCCTGCCTCAGTCTCCCGAGTAACTGGGACTACAGGCGTGCACCACCGTGCCCAGCTAATTTTTGTATTTTAGTAGAGATGGGGTTTCACCATGTTGGCCAGGATGATCTCGCTCTGTTGACCTTGTGATTGTACTGCCTTGGCCTCCCAAAGTGCTGGGATTACAGACATGAGCCACTGCACCCTGCCCAAAAACTCTTTGAGATCATAAAAATGTGACAGCCTTTCCCAGTTCATTTTATGAGCTAGCCTAATCTTGATACTAAAACTCAAAGAGGACATTCTAAGAAAGGAAAATTATAGATTACCATCTCTCATGAACCTATACACAGTAATTCTATATTTAAAAATTCAGCATTATGTAAGAAGTGTGATATTTAATGACCAATGGTTTTTTCCACTAATGCAAGTATATTCATATCTATTACTGCATAATAAATTACTTCAATTTTTAATGGTTTAAACAAAAAATATTTATTATCTCATAGTTCCTGTAGGTCAGACATTTGATAGCTGCTCAGAAAGGTAGATTTGGCTCTCAGGGTCTCTCATGAGGTTGCAGTCAAGATGTCAGCTAAGGCTGCAGTCATCTGAAGGTCTGAAGAGAACCAGATAGTTTTGCTTCCAAGATGGCTTACTTACATGGCTGTTGGCAGGAGGCTTCAATTGCTTGACATGTGGGAAAGGACGTATGTTTTATGATTTCATTTACATAGAATTTCTAGAAATGACAAAATTATACAAACAGAACAAATAGGAAACATTTCAGAGATTGCCTGGGGATTGGAAAAATAAGAGCAATGAACTGCAAGGAGGAATAATAAGGAAAGTTTAGGGGTGATAGCTTGTGATAGTGATTGCACAACAGGAAAAATTTATAAAAACTCATCAAACTGTACACTTAAAATTAGTGAATTTAAGATATGTAAAACATGCCTCGGTAAATTTGTTAAAACATCAATCAGCATAATTCACCACATGAACAAAATTAATGAGAATCTTACAAGTGTCTTATGAGATGCAGAAAAAGTATTTGATAACATTTAACTCTCAACAATAAAGTCTCACAGCAGATTAGAAATAGAAGAGAACTTTCTTAATCTGCTGAAAAGATTGTTACAAAAAAAAAGCTAAAACTTAAAAAGACTAACAACAAATGTTGTGGAGGATATAAAACATTTGGTACTCATATATTGCTTTATATTGCTTGTGGTAATAGAAAACAGCACTATCATTATAATAAACTTTAGAAGTTTCTTATAAAGTTAAACAGACTTAATCTATGACCCAACAGTTCCTGTCCTAGGGATTAACCCAAGAGAAATTAAAACTTTATTTCACAGAAGGACTTTTATGGAAATATTTAAAACAGCTTTATTTATAATAGCCCCAAACTAGAAACAGCTTAAGTGTTCATCAAATAGGAGAGTGAATAAAAATTTATGTCATGCTAGAAATATTTTGCTCAGCAAAGAAGCCAAACACAAAAGAATTCATGCTTTATGATTCCATGGATGTGAAATTTTAGAGCAGCAAAACTAAAACATTGACAGAAATCAGAATAATGCTTGCGTATGTGGTGTGAGTAGTGACTGGAAGGAAGCAAGATAAAATTTGGGAGAAGGTAGAAATGTTTTGTATGTTGATTGAGGTACTGGTTACATAGGTATATTAAAATTCATAAGATCTGTTCATTTTTACATATGTAAATTTTACCTAGATTTAAAACTCTTTAAAAATTTTATTAAACATTTGCTACCTTCTCAATTTCGTATTCAAAAGTAAATTACTTTGCCTGTTCTTTGTTAATTATACTTTACAACTTGCCTCTGAGTTCGCAGTAACAAGTCTTAATAACGTACTTGGCGCTAAAGCAGGGATCACCAACCGTTTTGGAATCAGGGACCAGTTTTGTGGAAAACATTTTTTCCACAGACCAAGGTAGGGGGATGATTTGGGGATGATTCAAGCACATTACATTTATTGTGCACTTTATTTCTATTATTTTATATTGTAATATATAATAAAATAATTATACAACACCATAATGTAGAATCAGTGGGAGTCCTGAGTTTGTTTTCCTGCAAGTAGATGGTCCCATCTGGGGTGATGGGAGACAGTGACAGACCATCAGGCATTAGATTCTCTTAAGAAGTACGCAACCTAGATCCTTCACATGCGCAGTTCACAATAGGGTTTGCGCTCCTATGAGAATCTAATGCCTCCCCTAATCTGACAGGAGGTGGAGCTCAGGCAGTCATGTGAGCTATGGGGAACCGCTGTAAATGCAGAAGAGTCACTCACTGACTCATTGTTCGCCTCCTGCTGTGTGGGTCGTTCCTAACATGCCACAAACCTTCTGTGGCCTGGGGCTGGGGACCCCTGGGCTAAAGGATGTTTTTTAAAAAATTAGTTCTGGGCCTGGCCCGGTGGCTCATGCCTGTAATCCCAGCACTTTGGGAGGCTGAGGCAGGCGGATCACCTGTAGTCAGGAGTTCAAGACCAGCCTGACCAACATGGAGAAACCCCCTGTCTCTATTAAAAATACAAAATTAGCCAGGCATGGTGGCGCATGCCTGTAATCCCAGCTACTTGGGAGGCTGAGGCAGGAGAATTGCTGAAACCCAGGAGTCGGAAGTTGCCGTGAGCCTAGAGCACGCCATTGCACTCCAGCCTGGGCAACAACAGCGAAACTCCATCTCAAAAAGAAAAGGGAAAAAAGGCCGGACGCGGTACAGCACACCTGTAATCCCAGCACTTGGGAAGGCCGAGATGGGTGGATCACCTGAGGTCAGAAGTTTGAGACCAGCCTGACTAAAGAAGTGAAACCGTATCTCTAAAAAAAAAAAAAAAAAAAAAGAAAGAAAAAAAAAAAAAAAAACGAGGTGAAATCCTATCTCTAAAAAAAAAAAGGAAAAAAAGAATTAGTTCCGAATTTTGCACATGTAAAACAAAACAAAAGCCCACAACATTCGATAGCTGAAATCCTACATGATGGCAAAGTATTGAACGTTTCACTGATTTCATAAATAAGATAAGGCTATCCTCTCTCACCAGTTTTATTCAGTTTTGTGCTGGAGACCTTAGCTCTTACAATATGGCAAGAAAAATAAATAAAAATAAACAATAGAAAAGAAGAAAGAACTACAATTGTCCTTATTTGCAGATATATGATTAAGTACATAAGAAATAAAAATGACTATTGAAATACTTAAGTAAATTTAGCAAGTTTGCAGATACAAAGTTAATACATAAACAATTTTACTTCTGCATGTTAATAATAAACATTTATAAAATAAAATTAAGGAAATAATTTCATTGACAGACAGTAAGTATTAAATACATGGGAATAAATCTGATGAAAAAGGTTTATGATCTTTAAATTGGAAACTACCAAATATTTCTAAGAGAAATTTAGGAAGACATAAATAAATAGAGTCAATATTCAAAGGTCAGTGTGATCCACCATATTAATAGTAAAAAGAAGAAAAGCCATGTGACCATATCAATTGATGCAAAAAAAATGTGCTTGACAAAATTTATTTTCTGTTTGTGATAAAAACACTCAGCAAACTAGAAAAAGGGAGCCCTTACTTACCTCAATGAAGAGAATCTGCAAAAAAAACATAAAGCTAATTCCACACTTAATGATTAAAGACTGGATGTGTTCCCTGTAAATTCCAGAACAAGACTAGGATATTAACTCTCATCACTTTGGTTTGACATAGCACTGAAAGGCCTAGCCAGCACGATAAAATAAGAAAATGAAATAAAAGGCGTATAAATTGAGAAGGAAAAATATAAAACTGTCCCTATTCACAAATGACAAAACTATCTACATTAAACAATCTCAAGGAATCTTCTTTATTTTTTATTTTGAAACAGGGTCTCAGTTTGCTACCGAGGCTAGAGTGCAGTGGTGCAAACACGGCTTACTGTAGCCTTGATCTCCTGGGCTCAAGCAATCCTTCTACCTCAGCCCCCTAAGTAACTAGGACTAGAGGCACACACCATTACACCTGGCTACTTTTTGTATTTACTATTTTTTTGTAGAGATGGAGTTTCACCATGTTTCCCAGGCTAAGAAATCTTTAAAAATAACAACAACAAAAATTAATAAATGAGCTCAGCAAAGCCACAGGAAATCAATACACAAAAATCATTTGTATTTCTATACACTAGAAATGAACATGTAGAAACTGAAATGAAAAACATAATGTTAACTATCATCACTCACAAGGAAAATTTAATAAGCTGGAATTCATTAACATTAAATATGTTCAATTAAAGAGTGAAATATAAGCCACAGGCATGGAGAAGATATTTTTTGTGTCCATATCCATCAAAGGAATCCTATACAGAATATATAATGTTTTGGTAAAGCACTAGGGAAAAGTTAGATGACCTTCACAAAAATGGGCTAAAGATGTAAATAAATGCATCACAAAAAAAGAATCACCAATAACTGGATGAAAATTTGCTCAGTATTATAGATAATCTGGCAAATGCAAAGTAAAACCATAATCAGATACTACTACACCTATACTGCTCTCTGAAACAACTGACAATACCAAATATCGATGCTAATGTGGAGCAACTGGAATGCTTATTGGAATGCTCATGTATTATTGTAGAGGATGTTCCAATTTGTATAATTACTATAAAAACTGTTGGAAAGTATCTATTAAATCTGAACAAATTTACGTGTTATGACCTTGAAGCCCTGAGTGTATACCAAATAGAAAGGATTGCTTATATTTACCAAAAACCTGCCCAAGAATATTCAAAACAGATTTATTCACTATATTCCCAAATTCGAAAGCACACGAATGTACAGCAATAGTGAAATAGATCAGATATATCTATTTATTTCTGATTATATATTATATAGATATAATATATAGTATATTAAATAGATCATTATATTTTAATAGATCATATATATAATAGAAGTGTGAAACATAGCTGGAACTATACACCTGAAATTCATGGTTGTGGTGGCTTCTGAGGAAGTAGAAGGGAGAATAAAATTGTAAGGAGGGGTCAAAGAGAGTTCTGAATTGGCCAGTAATCTTTTGTTTCCTTCATTTAGAAGATAAACAAACAAACAAAAAAACCCAGCATCACCCTTAGATCCAGGAAATAGTTGTTTCTTCTCAGCCCTGAACTTCAAACTTTCTCACATAATCGCAAATTCTCAAAAGTATTTTATTTTAAAAATAATAAAACTCTCAAGTGTATTTTTAACATGTGCACAACTCTTTTCATTTGCAATTACATCATTGTATTAAAATAATATTTTATGTAACAGAATCATCATTTGTAAGTGACAGCAATTCATATGATGAACTTGAAATATTTTGTAATACGTTTTGTGATAATGATTATTTTTCATATAAACAGAAAGATATCTTAAGCTCTGAAAATGTAAGCAACTGTCTATAAGTAACTATGACAAAATGTTAGCAATTTTCAGTTCTGAGTAGTGGAAATACAGCTGTTTTATTAATCTAGTTGTATTTTATAGACAGTTCAACATTTAAAAAAATTTTGAGTGGTTAGTTTTATGATATGGTACAATGGGTGTGAATAATTTTCTTCCTTATAATCTTAATTTTCTAAATTTTAATATAATGAACACATTTCACTTTATAATCAAAAAAGAAAATTGCATTCTAAAATTAAAAAGAACTGTTTGGAATGAGGATAATTTTAAGAACCTGATCCTTGCAGGGGCCTGTTTAAGCTTTTTAATACCTAAAGAAAAAACTGACCAAACAGGCCTTGTCGGTCATTCACAGACATCCACCAGTAGCAACTAGGATACAGAGAAAAGTGTGATGCTGGGGGGCTGGGTGAATGTAGAAGTTAAAGGGAGAAGATTAGAATGGATCTGATTAAACTGGTGCATAATAACAGCATGATCTAACAGGAATAGAAACTGGAAGGGGTGGATTGGCTGTTGGGAGACCAGCAATCAAGGACCCTAGGCTCCACAACTCATCCCCTACCTTGGGTGATGATGTTGTCTAGTATTTTAATTCTAGGCCAGGATTCCTCCACAAACTGGACATTATTTTGTTTTAATTTTATATCAGGTTTGTTTAGAACTTGTGACATATTTACAAATATATTTGTTCATCATTTCATCAAAAATTCATTCAACCTATCATCCAGTTCACTAATTCTATTTTCAGTGGTATAACTTGACTTTCTTCAAATGGGTTTTGTATTTTTAGATAACTAAATTTTTATTTTTAAGAATTTCTATGTGAACTTTTCTCAATTCTGCCTTGTTATTCCATTCATATTTTAAACTGGTCTTATATTTATTTAATTATATTGTATTAGTCAGTTCAGACTGCCGTAACAAACACCATAGACTGGGTGCTTAAAACAAGATACATTTATTTCTCACAGCCCAAAGGCTGGAATTCTAAGATCAGGGTGCCAGCATTGCTGGGTTTGTGATGAGGACTCTCTTCCTGCCTCACAGGAGGCAACTTCTCCCTCTATCCCCATTTGGCAGAGGGACAGAGTGAGTTCTCTAGCGTCTCTTCTTATAAGGACACTAATCCTTTCAGACCAGGGCTCTATCCTTATAACCTCATTTAACCTCAATTACTTCCTCACTCCAAAAACAATCAGGTTAAGGATTGGGGCTTCCACATATGAGTTTTGGGGAGACACAATTCAGTCCATAGCACATATTAAACAATTACTTCAGTGTCCATGTCTCATATTCCATATTACTCTACTCATGTCCATGCTCATATTACTCTACGTATCCGTAGCTGTTTATTTCTGCCTTCTGTTTTTCCTGCTGGTTCCTGTGGATGATGCCTTGCTTCTTAGTATGCTTTGTGATTTTTTTTTTTTTTTTTTTTGAGACAGAGTCTCACTCCGTCACCAGGAGCCAGGCTTGAGTGCAGTGGCGCAACCTCGGCTCACTGCAACCTCCGCCGCCCGGGTTCAAGCAATTCTCCTGCCTCAGCCTCCCGAGTAGCTGGGACTACAGGCACGCACCACCACGCCCAGCTAATTTTTTTGTATTTTTAGCAGAGACGGGGTTTCACCATGTTGACCAGGATGGTCTCGATCTCTTGACATCTTGATCCGCCCGCCTCGGCCTCCCAAAGTGCTGGGATTACAGGCGTGAGCCACCGCGCCCAGCTGTGATTTTTTTTTTCACAGTGAGTTACTAATTTTTGTTGGAACTTTATCTGTGGGAGTTTTTGGGGCCTGGATTGAGTATGCATTATTCCAGATAGGATTTATATTTATGTCTCTCAGTCAACTAGCAGCCAACAAGCAACCACTTTAAATAGTATCATCAGCCTGCATTTTTCTTTGTTGAAACACTATAAAACAGATTTCAGATGATTATTTTCCCTGACATCCAACACCAAGGTCAAGACATGTATACAAGTTTTTTTGTTGTCTTCTTTTTTTGTTGAGACAGAGTCCCACTTTGTCACTCAGGCTGGAGTTCAGTGGTGTGATCTCGGCTCACTGCAACCTCCGCCTCCCAGAGGTTCAAGCAATTCTCCTGCCTCAGCCTCCAAGTAGCTGAGATTACAGGCATGCGCCACCACACCTGGCTAATGTTGTCTTCTTTTTTTTGCAGAGAGTTTATTTTTGTCATTCACCTTGCCCTGAGAATGGTGTCCCAGCTTTACATAAGGGTCTCAGGTTTGATTCCTTGCTTATGGTGGCCTTTGGCTTTCCTTTCTATTCTCCACGCATCACATGGCTATGAAGGCAGGAGCCCCAGTTCTCTAGTATTTGGCAGGGTTTTCTAGGGGTTGCTCATCTCTCGGGGTTCCTGCTTTCACATCATTTATGACTCTGTAGATTCCTTATAGTTTTTCTAGTTTAGAGAAATAATTAAAATGATGTGTGTTTTTCAAAAATATATTCAATGTTGCATTTTTATTGCTCAGTTGGGAAAGTATGGTAAATTATTACACTAACAGTCCCCAGTGAATTATGTTTCCCTATGTCAGTGCTCCTTTGTAATGTGACTTGGATGTTACAGCTCTTACCATCCAGAGGTGTTGACAATTTCTCCACCCCTTGAATCAGGGCTGACCTTGCTTTGACCAGTAGAATGTGGTATAAGAGACACTGTATGACTTAAGAAGCCTTCCCGCTTTGTTTCTGTTTTTCTTGAAAACTTCCAACATCATATGAACAAGTCCTACATGAAAGACCATAGTCTGGAGAAGAGAGGCTGAGCCATCCCAGCCATCTCAGCTGAGACCTCAGACATGGGAGTGAGGACATCTGAAAATGGCCATTCTCCCCTGCAATCTACTAACTGAATGCAGCTCCATGAATGAACTTAAGTGACAGAAGCAGAACCTCCCAGCCAACTCACAGAATTGTGAGAAATAATAAATCATTATTGTTTTAAGCTACTATGTTTTGGGGTGGTTGGTCACACATCAATGGAAACTGATACAAAGAGTAGACTGTCATATCTATATTCCTATATTGCTGGAAAAGGATGTTCCCAGTGTGGATATCAGAACTGAAGAGGGGTAATAATGGCATCCTTGTAGGGAAAGTGGGGCAGGGTGTGGTGAAGAGAAATTGCTCATAATGAAGAAATTGATAAAATAACACAGTAAGAATAATAAGGCTGGGTACACTGGCTCACGCCTGTAGTCCTAGCATTTTGATAGGCTAAGGCAGGCAGATCATTGAGCTCAGTAGTTCAAGACTAGCTTGGGCATCATGGGAAAACCTCATCTGTATAAAAAAGAATACAAAAATTAGCCAGTCGTGGTAGCATGTGCTTGTAGTCCTAGTTACTCAAGAGGCTGAGGTGGGAGGATGGCTTGAGCCCAGGAGGCAGAGGTTGCTGTGAGCTGAAATTGTACCACTGCACTCCAGCCTGGTCGGCAGAGCTAGACTCTGTCTCAAAACAAAACAAAAAAAGAGTAATGGGAGTTTTAATCATAAAGGGATGCTGAATTTTGTCGAATGCTTTTTCTGCATCTTATTGAGATGATCATATGATTTTTGTTTTTAATTCTGTGATAAGCCACATAACAGAATTAAAAACAAAAATCATATGATCATCTCAATAGATGCAGATAAATATGTTTATTGACTTGTGTATGTTAAACCATCCCTTCATCCCTGGTATGAAACCCACTTATCACGGAGGATTATCTTTTTGACATGTTGTTTAAATCAGTTAGCTAGTGTTTTGTTAAGGATTTTAGCATCTATGTTCATCAAGGATATTGGTCTGTAATTTTTTTTTTTTTTTTTTTTTTTTTTTGGCTTATGTTCTTTCCTGGTTTTGGTATTAGGGTGACGCTGGCTTCGTAGAATGAGTTAGGGAGGGTTCCTTCTTTTTCTATCTTGTGGAATAGTGTCAAAATGATTGGTACCAATTCCTCTTTGAATGTCTGGTAGAATTCTGTTGTGAATCCATCTGATCCTGGACTTTTTTTGTTGGTAATTTTTAAATTACAATATCAATCTTTCTGCTTGTTACTGGTCCATTCAGGCTATCTAATTCTTCCTGATTTAAGCTAGGAGGGTTGTATTTTTCCAGGAATTTATCTATCTATCTCTTCTAGATTTTGTAGTTTATGTCCCTAAAGGTGTTTATAGTAACCTTGAATGATCTTTTATATTTCAGTGGTGTCAGTTGTAATATCTCCTGTTTTGTTTCTTAATGAGGTTATTTGGATTTTCTCTCTTCTTTCTTGGTTAATTTTGCTAATGACAAAATCATGGAATCAACCCAAATACCCATCTATCAACGAGTGGATAAAGAAACTGTGGTATATTTATATGATGGAATGCTACTTAGCCATAAAAAGGAATGAATTAATGGCATTTGTAGTGACCTGGATGAGACTGGAGATTATTATTCTAAGTGAAGAAACTCAGGAATGGAAAACTAAACATCGTATGTTCCCACTGTTATATGGGAGCTAAGGTATGAGGACACAAAGGCATAAGAATAATACAATGGACTTTGGGGACTTGAGGGGAAGGGTTGGGGGGAGGGATAAAAGACTACAAATAGGGTGCTGCTCAGATGATGGGTGCACCAAAGTCTCACAAACCACCACTAAAGAACTTACTCATGTAACCAAAAACCTCTTGTACCCCAATAATTTATGGAAAAAAATAATAATGGGAGCCAGTTTGTTCACTGTTAGAGAAGGGAATTAGACACAACTAGAATGAATCCAAAATCCAAGAGTGTTTGGCCAAATTGGAGGTACCAGTATAAATTTATGGTTGTTGACATATGTAAATGGATAGAGAAAAAGACGTAAGTATATGTGTGTGTATATATACATGTAGCATCTAACTTTGTCCAGTAAGATGTACTGAGGTAAGGAGCGTTGCAAGAGCCACGAGCATAACTTGTACCCAGACCTTGACTTTTAAAAACCTTTCTTCATTAAAAGGCATAATGTCTCTTTGGAGAAATGGCTGATTCAAGGGCTGGCCAAGGAAAGTATCAGATGTGCTTGAAACATTTTAGGTGTCAGAAGGTTGCAAAGTACTCAAACAATAATAGATACATTTCAAAAGCACATAGAAACCAGTTGAAGGGACTCTGGCCAAATACAGCATGATCTGATTTTCAAAATAAATAATGATACTAAGGGATTATAACCCACTGAGTAAAATGCGAGTCCAAACACTTATATGGATATAAAATAATGAATAGACCAGGCAAGGTGGCTAATGCCTGTAACTCCAGCACTTTGGGAGGCCGAGGCAGGAGGATTGCTTGAGTACAGTTGGAGATCAGCCAGGACAACATAGTGAAACCCTGCCTCTACAAAAAATTTAAAAATTACCTGGGCATGGTGTTGCATACTTGAAGTCCTAGCCGCTTGGGTGGCTGAGGCAGGAGGATTGCTTGAGCCCAGGAGTTCAAAGTTGCAGGGAGCCATGATCACGCCACTTCACTCCAGCCTGGGTGACAGAGGGAGGCCCTGTTTTAAAAAAAAGCAGGTATAGTGAAAATTTGATAAGACACAGAACGGATACACAGTGTCAATGTATTTCGCCACAAACTGCTTATTAATTATGTACATAAAAATAGAGTAACTTTCCAACTCCACAGCATGGCACATACCACTTTAAGCAAGTGATCAAATTTAACATCACCAAAACTGTGACAAGTTGAAATCATGCAGGACATGACAGAAAGCTATAAGAAGAACACAGCATCACTACAGTGACATGCCTGGCAAATACAGTCAGTGGAGAGCAGACAAACCTGTATTTGTTAGCAACTGCCGAGTAAAATGACCTCAAAACTTCATGGATCAAACCAAAATTTATTCTCTTTCACAGTTTCCATGGGTCAGAAATTTGTGAGTACATGAACTGAAGGGTGGGGGCATCTCTTGAGGTTGCCAGGTCCACTTCTAAGGTAGCTATCACAGGGCTGGCAAGTCAATGCCGACTGCAGATGGGAGGCTCTGGTTTATCTCCAGGTGGGTTTCTCCACAGAGCTGAGTGTCATGATATAATGGCTGTCTTCCTCCAGAATTCTGCTTTGGATTTAGCTTACAACAGCCCAGCCGCAGTGGCTCACACCTGTAATCCTATCACTTTGAAAGGCTGAGGTGGGCAGGTTGCCTGAGCTCAGGAGTTCAAGACCAGCCTGGGCAACATGGTGAAATACCATCTCTACCAGAACACACACAAAAAAATAGCCAGGCGCGGTGGCATGCGCCTAATAGCCCTAGCCACTCGGGAGGCTGAGGCGGGAGAATCACTTGAGCACAGGAGGCAGAGGTTGCAGCAAGCCAAGATCACAGCACTGCCCTCCAGCCTGGGTGACAGAGCAAGACTCCGTCTCAAAACAAACAAACAAACAACCTTCTTAAAACATAGATACTCAGGGGTTTTATAGTGCAGTTATTTAATGTAGATCATTTCTTAGCTGATCTTCCCTATGAAAGTCACAGTGCTTTATATTTCTTTCTTTCTTTCTTATTTATTTATTTTAGGCAAGGTCTCCTCTGTCGCCTAGGCTGGAGTGCAGTCGCTTGATCATGGCTCACTGCAGCCTTGACTTCCTGGACTCAGGTGATTCTCCCACCTCAGTCTCCCAGGTAGCTGGCACCACAGGCACAGGCCACCATGCCCAGCTAATTTTTTGTATTTTTAGTAGGGATGTGGTTTCACCATGTTGCCACTCCTGACCTCAAGTGATCACCTGCCTCAGCCTCCCAAAGTGCTGGGATTACAGGCATGAGTCACAATGCCTGGCTCATGATGCTTTAAACTTGAGAAACACAGAAAAGGACAAAGAAAAAAAATAAAAGTCACCTATTATCTAATTACCTGTCAATATTTTGGCATATAGCTTTCTGGTCCTTTTTCTGTGCATATATATGTGTGTGTATGTATATATATATATATATATATACTGTATATTGATACATACTTAAAAACATATGTAAACAGAATATTATATTAGTCATGTTTTTATTTTAAATGCCCATAAACAGACCAGCAATATTTTTCTACAATATAAAAATAAATTACTTACCTGCTTTTTTTTTTTTTTTTTAAGATGGGGTTTCACCATGTTGGCCAGGCTGGTCTTGAACTCCCAACCTCAGTGATCCATCCACCTTGGCCTCCCAAAGTGCTAGGATTACAGGTGTGAGCCACTGTGCCCGGCCCTACTTACCTGCTTTTATACATCAAGTAAACAGTGAGGCTGAGATTCAACCCAGTCTTGCTGGGCTCCAAAGCCTTTACTCCTGCTCCCTGCCCCTCTTTTCCTCCTAAATCAGGAAAAAAAAAAAAGCACAGATTTTTCTCCCCCTCACCCATCAAAATGCATAAATAATAGCAATGATGCTTGCCAGCTGTGCAGTCTTTGCAGTTCCCAGCACCCATTCACACTGGTCATCCTAGGATCTTCCAAAGTGGCGTACTTCCCCCTCCCCCTCCCAGATGGAGTCTTGCTCTGTTGCCCAGGCTAGGGTGCAGTGGCATGATCTCAGCTCATTGCAACCTCCACCTCCCGAGTTCAAGCAATTCTCCTGCCTCAGCCTCATGAGTAGCTGGGATTGTAGGCACGTGCCACCATGTCTGGCTAATTTCTGTATTTTTAGTAGAGACGGGGTTTTGCCATGTTTGTAGAGGGGGAGCCCCCATAAGCGCTGAGGCAGGAGCCAGAAGCCTCAGCCTATTTCCTTATAAATAATGAAGAAGAAAGTAACTAGAAATATAACCGTAGTAGTTGTTAGTTATACATAGGAGATCTTAGTTACTCATAGGTGATCCTGATTCTTTTACTAATGCCTCTCAGGTTGGAAGTGTGAACCTAGGGTGACATTGTGAAAGAAATGACCCTAAAGCAAGACACTTTAAGCCCTTTGTCACGCCCATGCAAAGGCTGCTGGAGGGCACCTCGGCTGTGGGAAAGCCCCCACTGTTTAGCCAGCTAGGGAAGGAGTTGTCCAAGATGGCCAAGACGTCTCCTTCCTCGGTGTAGTTAGGAGAAAACTGCTCCTTCGAGCTCCTGCGGTAGGCCTGACAGCTGTCAGGTAAGCCCACAGACAGCCGGGGACTTAATTGTCTCTATGTGATGCTGTGCTTTAGCGGTCATGTTCCATGCCCACTCGCAAGTTTTGCTTCTGCAACTGGTTCCTTTTTTCTTAGAAGAAGATAATCAGTAAAAGTAGTATACATCTTAATGTCTTTGCTCTTTCTGAACAAGTATGGAAAAGCGCTGACGCATTATGCTCCTTACCTCATCTACGAGAAACTCTTGGGCCCCTACCTACATGACACGTGATGTACTTGACCCTATCACTGACCACTAATGCCATGCCCTACCTACCCTGCCCCTAGCTTTGTACTCAAGAGTGTGCAGACACTTGGGGCCACTGCTGGACTCCGTGCTTTGGTTGGCAGTGGACCCCTGGGCCCAAACTCTCTTTTCACTATCTCTGTATCTTGTGTCTTTTATTTCTACAGTTTCCTGTCTCCACACCAGCAGAGACGGGCTAACAGGACCCTGTAGGGCTGGACCCTACAACGTTGGCCAGCTGGTCTCCAACTCCTGACTTCATGATCCACCTGCCTTGGACTCCCAAAGGGCTGGGATTACAGGTGTGAACCACTGCACCCAGCCAGAGGTGTACTATTTTTAATGCGCCACCTTCATCCATAGGGCGTTTACATAGCTAATGGTGGTGACAGTCTCTATTTTATAGCATTTCATTAAGAGGTTTATTTAAAATAGTGCCACATAGTTTACCACTGGCCCCTTTGGAAGTTATGTTGGAATATGTCAGTGTATCAGTCATTCAATATTTGAATATCCACTCCACACTAAATTCTGCATCTCAAAACTCTTGGGAGTACAGAGATGTGAATGCTAATTTCTTGCCAGGAAGCACTCTGAAAATCAACTAGGGAGAGAATATAAATATACAGATAGCAATACACAGTTGCATCAGGCAGTCTGTACTCAGTGGTGGTAGCCAGGGGAAGCAGAGAGCATGATGGGCTTTATCATCAGAAAGACTTCATTGAGAAGTAGGGACTTGGGCGGGTGCGGTGGCTCACGCCTGTAATCCCAGCACTTTGGGAGGCTGAGGCAGGTGGATCACACGGTCAGAAGTTCGAGACCAGCCTGACCAACATGATGAAACTCCATCTCTACTAAAAATACAAAAAATAGCTGGGCATGGTGGCGCATGCCTGTAATCCCAGCTACTTGGAAGGCTGAGGCAAGAGAATTGCTTGAATCTGGGAGGCAGAAGTTGCAGTGAGCCAAGATTGCACCATTGCACTCCAGCCTGGGCAAGAGAGCAAAACTCCATCTCAAAAAAAAAAAGAGAAGTAGGGACTTGAGCTCATCCTCCAACGATGGATGGAATGTATATGGAGCAAGGATTTCTAGCAAGAGAAATGATTTTAATAAAGATACCAGGACAGGAATGCTTTAGATTTGTGTGGTAGAAAGTGAAGAGATGAGGTAGCTAGGTGACAAAGACAAACATAGTCAATAAGTTTGACCAGTTCGGGCACGATGGCCCACATCTGTAATCTCAGTGCTTTGGAAGGGTAAAGTAGGAGGATTACTTGAGGCCAGGAGTTTAAGACCAGCAGACTGGACAACATCGTGAGACCCAATGTCTACAAAAAAAATAGCCAGGTGTGGAGGTGCATGCCTGTAGTCCTAGCTACTCAGGCCGAGGCAGGAGGACTGCTTGAGCAATGATCATGTGAATGCACAACACCCTGGGCAACAGAGAAAGATTCTGTATCCAAAAGAAGAAAAAAAGAAAGAAAGAAAGAAAAAAGAAGAAGTAGTCAGACCCATGACCGGTTGTGGAGAATCTCGAGTGTATATCCAGAACAGATTTTATTCAATGAGATGAAACAGTCAGTTTAGAGCCAGGTTCTAGGTGGGAAATGAGGATATAGTCTTTCTGTAGGTAAGAGCCAATTGAAAGGGAAAAGAAGAAATGGGATGGTGGCCCTAAAGGGTCAATTAAAGTTACTAACAACATTGGGGAGTGTTGTGTGACAAAGTTGTGCATACTTGAAAGCTGAAGAGACAGTGCTAATGGAGAGAGAAAGATGAAAGGAAGATGATAGAGAGAGAGAGAATAGTGAAGCATTTTCCAATTAGGTGAAGAGGGCATAGAATCCAGAACACATATGTTGATGAAGAAGTTGGGGGAAGAATTACCTTTGAGAAGGAGGGAAATCACATACTCTGAAACAAGAGCAATGGAGCCTGACCTAAGTGTAGAGATGGACAGGTTAGAAGCAGAGAGTGGGGGGTAGATGATGCGTTGTCCTGGGCTAGGCATAGGCTTAGTGGGTTCAGGACAGGAGGTGAAGAATAGCTTGGTTTAGACAATGACGGTGATGGTGATTATTTAAAGTGAGATTGATTGGTCGGGCATGGTGGCTCACACCTGTAATCCCAGCACTTTGGGAGGCCGAGGCTGGCAGATCACTTGAGGTCAGGAGTTCGAGACCAGCCTGGCCAACATGGTGAAATCCTGTGTCTACTAATAATAGAAAAATTAGCCATGCGTGGTGGCATGTGCCTGTAGTCCCAGCTGCTTGGGAAGCTGAGGCACGAGAATCACTTGAACCCAGGAGGCAGTTCAATTGATTGCAGTGAGCTGAGACCACGCCATTGCACTCCAGCCTGGGTAACAGAGCCAGACTCTGTCTCATAAATAAATAAAGTGTGATTGATTGCTCAGAGGACAGAAGGAAAAGAGGCAGAAATCTTGATAGGAGAGCACATACCTGCAGAAGTGAATTAATATCCAGATCCCCTAAGAGACCATTTTTTACAAGTGAGCTGGGTTTTTCTGTGGGGTAGATAAGCCCCTCCCATTCATAGAGAAGACAGTGACTCTCCAGCTCTGTGTTTTGCCTTCCTTCATGACATCGAAATTTTCAGGGTCTAGGATTACCTAGGTTCTCTGGCAGCACCATCCAGTAGAATTTTCTGTGATGACAGAAATGTTCTGTATTTGCACTTTCCAATATGATAGCTACTAGCTACATGTGGCTTTTGAGCAGTTTAAATGTGGCTAGTGTGACTGAGGAAATGACTTTTTAAGTTTTATTTAATTTTAATTATTTTAAATTTAAATATCCACAAGTGACTGATGGCCACATTCAATTGAACAGCTCCTGAATGGTCTCTTTCTCCTTAGCAAAGAAGGAGATAAGAACTTCTGCAGGAGTGAAGGATGCATGAGGCTACACAGAAAATTTTGCTGTTAAGAGGCACTAGCTTTCCCTGCGACTACTATGGTGGACCCTCACAAGAGTAAGTTTGTAGTTTCAGAAACTCCACATTCTCTTCTCTCTGCCGTCTTTGTGAGTTTGTTCACAAGGAGACTGTTTTGGAGAACTTTTTTTTTTTCAGGACCAAATTCTGAGTATTCTCTCATCTTAACGACAGTCCTGTCCTCAAACCCACACATCAGGAAAGCAGAATTAGCTCCCGAGGATGCTTGATGAGGAAATGCGGAAACACAGAAGACCATTTTACCAAGGCCAAAGCAGCTTCTGTTCCTCTCTTGTGGTCATAGAGAGGAAGTCGGGAGTCATAGAAATCATCCTGGCTTAGAATCAGAGAGACTTGGATTCAAATTTTGGCCCAGGAACAAGTTATCTAACCATTTTGGCTTTCCCTTTGACGTTTGTAAAATGGAAAGAACAATACCTACCTAAAAGGACTGGTCTGGGTGTTATACATAATTAATAACTTCTTTATATTCATTACACATGAATGTATTAACACCAGGTAATATGTTAGATATTGGGGGATGAAATTGTGGGCAAAGTAGATAGGAGTCTTGTTCCATAAAAGCATGTGCTCTAGTATGGGCGGTGTCTTGGTTCATTCTGTGTTGCTATAGCAGAATATCTGTGACTGGGTAGTTTATAAAAGAAAGAGGTTCATTTGGCTCACAGTTCTGCAGGCTGGGAAGTTCAAGAGCATGGTGCTGGATTCTGGTGAGGGCTTTCCTGCCGTGTCATAATAGCAGCAGTTCAAAGGGGAGTCAAATTTGAAAGGGCCCAACACACAAGGTGTCCTCACTTTATAATAACCAGTTGCTCTTGCAGGAATGAATCCAGTCTAATGAGAGCAAGAATTCATTATTGTGAGAACAGCACCAAGCCATTTATGAGAGATCCGGCCCCATTACCTAAACACCTCCCATTAAGCCCCCACCTCTTAAAGGTTTTGCCTCCCGACATTGCTACATTAGCAATTACATTTCAACATGAGTTTTGGCAGGGAGAAATCACATTCAAACCATAGCAGGAAGATAAACATTCATAATAATCACACATGTATATACTATATTTTTATAATATAATTATATGCTATGTAAAATTATAGACTGTGATAAATTCAGGAAGGGAAAGTAAAGATGAGGTGATTTTCAAAGTATACTTGCGTATTTTTTTGATGCTCTGCCTCTCTCTCTTTTAGAATTAAGTAGAATCTAATTCCTCTCTGATTAGATACGAGCCAGTCTTAGTGACTCACTTTTGACAAACAGAATATGGCAGAAGTGGTGCTATGTGGCTTCTGAGGCTAATTCATGCAGAAGGATATGGCTTTCTTCTGCATGCTCACTTGCTCTCTCTCTCTCTTTCTCTCAGTCTCTCTCAATGCTTAACTTTGAGATCAAGTCAATAGGTTGTGAGGAGGCCTAGGAAATAAGGGAGTCCTGTGTAGAGAAGAACTGAAGCTTCTCAACAACAGCCAACACCAGCGTTCCAGCCACATGAGTGAGCTGTCTTGAAGTGGAAACTCCAGTCTCAATCAGACCTCCAGATAATGCATTCCTGGCTGACATCTGCAATCTCATGAGAGACCACAAGCCAGAACCACCTAACCATGCCATTCCCAAAGGCAGAAGCTATGAGAAATAATAAATGATTATTACTGTTTTAAGACATTAAGTTTTGGAGAGATTTGTTGCCCAGCATCAGACAACTATACACAATATAAAACCAGGAGATAAAGTCTGAGGGATCAGTAAAGACTTTCTTGATGAAATGACATTTGAACTTATAACAGGAGGAGAGGAATTAATTAGCTAAAGAGGAGGGAGAAGTATTCTAAGGAGCTATACCAACACAAACAAGGGCCCTGTGGGCAAATGATAAATTTGAGGAATTAGGAGTTATCTAGTGTGGGAAGAACATAGAATCGGGAGGGAGAGATGCAAGAGGCCTGAAAAGGTGTCAGGGGTAGGGGAGGGTTAGACCATTACAGGCTTTTTAGAAAGGACTTTTTTTTCTAAACATGATAGAATACTCTTGAAGGGTATTCATCAGGTAGGGAGGTATCAAGCCTAACATCTATGTTTCTGCTGATTTCCCAGAGATGGAAACACTGGAGGAGGACCCAGTTTATAGTGGAAGAAGATCATGGTTTTGGATGGGTTGCTTGAGATACTTTTGAGTTACCCAGACGGTGGTATCATGTAAGAGATCAGATATATACATCTGGAGTTCCAAAGAGAGAAAGATGGTTCACACATATGCATGTTTGGAAGACAACAGCGAACAAATAATAATTGAAACCAGTGGAGTGAATGAGCTTAGCTGGAGACAGGATATAAAGTGAAACTAGAAGAAAGCCTAAGACCCAGAACTACAAAATTTCATGGCTCGCTAGAGGAGACCAGGTCAGCTAAGCAAAATGAGAGAGAGCAGCCAGTGAAGTAGGAATTAAACGAACAGATTGTCTCAGGGAGGTGGTGGTTAATAAAGTCAAGTAAGTAAGATTGTAGATGAAAGGCCCACTGAACCAGCTACACTGATTCATGAAGGCTAGTGTGACCACTGTGAATGCAATTCTTGATGGGTGCAGAAGCCCAATTGGAGAGGATTGAGAAATGAGGAGGAGGTAAAGAAATAGAAGCAATGAGGTCAGACAGTTCCTCTCTGAAGTTTTGCTATGAAAGGGAAGAGAGAGGACAATAGCTGGGCATGAGGCTAGAACAACAGAAGGTTATTTTTTGTTGTGTTTAAGATGGGAAAGAGATTTGTTTAAATGCCAATGAAAAGGATCCAATATAGAGTGAAGCTGAAGATCTGGAAGAGAGAGGAATAATGTGTACAGAAAGGACTATGAAAATATGAGAGGGGATGGGACTCACAACCAAGTGAAGCCCTTGGTGCATGGGAGGTATGTGAATATTGATAGTTCTCTTTAACATGCATTTTTAACTTTGAAAAAAAATGTGGCTAGGCATGGTGGCTCATGCCTGTAATTCCAGTACTTTGGGAGGCTGAGGCAAAAGGATCACTTGAGTCCAGAAGTTCAAATCAGTGTGGGCAATATAGTGAGATCCCATCTCTATAAAAAAACAAAACAAAACACACACACACACACACACACACACACACACACACACACACACACGAAATTGGCCAGGTGTGGTGCATTCCTGTAGTCACAGCTAATCAGGAGGGTAAGCTGGGAGGCTCGCTCGAGCCTGGGAGGTGGAGGCTGCAGTGAGCCAAGATGGCACCACTGCACTTCAACCTGGTTGACAGAGTAAGACCCTGTCTCCCCAACAAAATTTTGAAATAGTAATACAATAGTAGACAAGAGTGCTTAAAATAAATGCGTAGCTTCATGAATCACAGTGCACATTCATGACGCAACCAGGCAAAAATAAACATTGCCAGCAGTCCAGAACCCCCTTCCTTTGTTTTTCTTCTTCGTCACAACACTCTCCCTCTAGTGATAACCACTACCCCAAATTTGTTGGTCATTCTTTTTGTTCTCCTATTGAGCTTTTTTCTTCTTTCTACACATGTATCTCTAAACAATGCTGTTAAATTTTCCTTGTTTTTGATCTTTATATAAAACAAGCATACTATATGGATTCTTTTATTTCATATTCCTTTTACTCAGTATATTTTAAGGATTCACCCATGTCATTGCATGTAGCCATTGTTCATTTTCATCCCTGTATAGTATTCCATTGTTTGATTATATCACAATTCATTTATCCTTTCTAGCACTAGTGGACATTGTGGTTGTTTCTCATTTGGGATTATTACAAAAATGTCCAAAGAATATTCTTGTACATGTGTCCTGGAGCACATGTGTCTGAGTTTCTCTTTGGTGTATTATTAAGAGTGGAACTTCTGGGTCACATAGTGAGTGGGTGTACTAATTTATATTTCTATAGGAAAAGACGCTCAATTTAATTAGAAATGAGGTGACTTGTATCATCATTATTAATACATCTCTCCTTGTCTTCCAAAGCAATATCTTCTGGATCCAGGTACATCTTTAGGGTAAATTCTAACACATTATCTCTGGCTCTCCTTTCTAGCTTCAGGCTGACTGAAGAGTTTGTCTTAGCATGATTTTTTTACCAATAAGTGGACCAGTTTCAGCTTCTTCCTTGCTAAGACGTGGGGGGAAACAAATTCTTTTTTTTTTTTTTTTTTTTGCATTAGTGATATATATGATTATTACATCTCCAGGTGGGTCACCCCTGTGGATGTTGATCTTCTGTCTTCAGTCTAGTGGGCAGCTCAGGGGGAGGTTAAGAGCATGAAATCTGGAGCTGGACTGCTCGAGTCTGAATCTTTGCTTTGCACTTACTATGTGAACCTGATCGAGTTATTTCATCTCTCCAGCCCTCAGCTTGTTTGTGTATAAAATGACACTAATAATAGTACCTACTTCATAGGGTGGCTGTGGGGATCAAATGAGGTAATACATGGAAAGTACTTAGATCAGTGCCTGGAATTCTACTGCTTTGATTTATATTCATTTCAGCTTTGGTGACAGTAGAGGTCAGGGGTTATGAATACAGGTTATAAACATGCATCAGAAGGAATTCAGGTTCTGACTCTACTCTTCTGGCTATGTGACCATGGACAAGTCATACAATCTCCCTAATATCTTAGTGTTTTCCTTGTGTAAACTGGGGGTACCTTACACAGATACTGTGAGGACTAATTGGGATGGCAAATGCAAAATGCCAGGTGCTGAGTATGCACGCATTATATGGCATCTGCTGTCATTTTAGCAGGTTGCAGTTAATGTTCCTGCCCTCAGATGCTGGGGCCCTAAATCCATGCACTGGTCCTATGCATTGATCAACGGTGGCTGAGGAGAGTGAAAGGATTTAGAACAGAGTGGAGAGATGATAATGAGAGTCACTTCCCATTTGTGTGTATGTCCTGGGCAGGGTATACTTAGCTGTATGAGGCCCAGACCACTTTCCAGGGGCTCAGATAGGTAGGCATCTCCAGTAATACACATATGCTGGTAACTAGCAGAGTACAAGAAGCATGTCTGGGGCAAGGAGCGTCAAGGGTCCTAGAGAGGAAATATTTAGTTTAGCAGTCTTCCTGGAGGAAGAGGTTTTTAAGGTGAGTCTCAAAAAATATGCACACAGAAGTTGGAGAAAATACTGGTCAGGAAATCACATCATGTCATAAAGAACTTTGAATTCCAGGCCAAAAAAGTTTTCCTTAATTCAGTATGGAATGGGGAGATATTGTATTGCAAAATGGTTATAAGACAGGAACTAGTCTGAAAGGTGCCCAGGCATAGTGGGCCAACAAATAGTGGTTTAGAAACCCTACTGTCTGGTTGGCACTGCCACTGAAATTTACCTGGTGCTTTTAGAAGATGATATTTGGAGAGCGGTATGTCTAGTGCAGTTTTAATACCAAATTAATTATGTGTTTTCTAACACATTCCCAAAAACCAGTGCCAAGATGGTTCAGTTCATTATTGTGAACCTCATTATATTTCCTTATCATTGCCTATGAATTAGAAATAAAATGCACTTGTACTTGACTGTGGTGGTACCTACACAAGTCAGGAAATTGCATAGACCTAAATACAGGCACCTATGAATATGTATAAGTAAGACGGGAAATCTGAGTAAGATTGGTGGATTGTATTAATGTCAATATCCCAATTGTGATACTGTATTAGAGTTTTGGAAGACATTACCAGTGAGGAGAATTGGGCAAAGTGAACAAACGATTTATTATTATGATTTTTTTTTACAACTGCCTGTTACTCCAATTACTTTAACAAGAGTTGAAATTAAAAATGTATTAATAAGACTGGGTGCAGTGCCTCACTTCTGTAATCACAGCAATTCAGGAAGCCGAAGCAGGAGTATAGCTTGAGCCCAGGAGTCTGAGACCAGCCTGGGCTGCATGGTGAAACTGCATCTCAACAAAAAAATTTTAAAAATTAGCTAGGAGTGGTGGTGCGTGCCTGCAGTCCCAGCTACTTGGGAGGCTGAGATGGGAGGATGGCTTGAGTCTAGGCAGTCGAGGCTGGAGTGAGCCCAGAGCGCACCACTGCACTCCAGCCTGGGTGACAGAGCACGATCCTGTCTTCAAAAATAAATAAATAATAAAAATAAAGAAAAAAGAAAAAGAAGGAAAACAATGTTTTAGTAAAAGTTATGTTTTGTAGAAATGTGCTGCAGTAAGTCACAGTCCACTCTCCTCAGTTAACCATATATAGGGATATAGGGATTCCTTGAGGACAAAATAAGTTATTTAATCCTAAGACCTCAACTGGAAAAGAGGGCCAAATGCCTAGAAGGAAAGAGGTCCACTGTACAGGAATTGCGTTACAGCTTTTTGTGAAATAATTATAACAATCTTCCGAAACTTTAGACGGTTCTGTCCTCCGTGGGTCAATTTTACCTGTTTTCTGATTTACTGACTGGGTCTACTATGTCACTTTTGCGTCACTACTTCCAATGGCAGGGTTAAAATTATTCCTTTATTATTTGAAATGAAGTTTCTCAATAAAGAAAGAGCGAACTTAAAGTCGCTGGATGCAGCGTTGTAAAGCTTAGGAAGTTACTTTTGAAAAGTACAACCGGCAGGGATGAGTGAACTTAGTTTCCGAACTGACTTGGAGAAGACCATGCTAGAGTTTATTATGAACTCTGTAATTATCCTTCTCTGCTACGCTAAAGGTTTTCCTTTCCCAACAGTAAGGCAGATTTCGATTTGAGTGAGAGCTGGGAACTTTTATAAAAGTGAAAGGGAAGAGGGGAAGAATGGCAGGCTGGCAATCTGGCCCGGAGACGCGTCCACCGCGCTCGAGAGCAACAATCTGAACCACCAGAAAGGAAACTTCTCTTCCCCACGCTTGCAGACTTCCGCGACTCCCCGGAGCACTCAACGCAGCCGCCCGCGTCTCCGCGTCCCAGATTAGGGAAACTGAGGCACCGCAGGCGCACCGCGCGCAACCGCGACCTCGGCGCCCGCCCCCCTGGAAGGAACCCAGGCTTCCAGAGTTCTTCGCGCGCGCGCAAGGACTTCCAAGCTGCGCTGCTCCCGTCCGCCCCGCCCCGCCCCGGCTCGGGACAAAGCCCGGAGCCCGCGTCGGGAGACGGAGGGCGGCTCCCGCGCGCGCCGTGCTTACCCGTGGGCGCGAGACTCCGCCCCGCTGCCGAGAGCTCGCGCCCCAACGGCGAAGCAGCCGCGCCGGGCCCGCCCCGATTCCCCATGACGTCACCGGCGGCGGCAGGCCCCGCCTCCGGCCCCGGGCGGCAGGCCGCATGACGTCACCGAGGCCCCACCCCTCCGGAGCGAGTTCGGTCCTGGCGTTCATTTCATTCCTGTCCTCATTCCGAACTCTTAGCATCGCTCGCGCCGCGCCGCGCCGCCCGAGCTGAGCCGAGCCTTTGCTGCCGCCGTCGCGGCCCCGCCGCCCGCCGCGGGCGCCCACCAAGCACTTTGCAGACTCGCTTCCACCCTGCGGGCCATTCCGCGCGGCGGGGCCCGGGCCCGGGGCGGCCGCGTCCAGGGACAGGCCATGCAGTGACGCCCCCCACCCCTCCACCTTTGCCCGGAGCGCGGGCAACAGCCCAGCGCGCCCAGCCGGTCCCGGGGCAGGAGCGGTGCTAAGCAGGGGTGGGGTGGCCGGGCCGGGAGACCGGGAGCCGGGGAGGGAGCCCGGCACCGAGCAGAGGGCGGGGGAAGCGGCTCCGAAGTTTGCCTTGGACTCGCCGGGGCCTGCGGCGGCTCCCTGGGCCGAGGTAAGTTGGCGCGCGGGGCGGATGCTGGGGTGCGGGGGGCGCACGGGGCGGCGGGCGGCGGGAGGCCGGCGGCGAGTCCCGCGCGGGCGGCTCTTTCTTTGCGGGCTCTGCTTTGTGTGCGGCGGCGGGCGGGCATGCGGAGGGCCGCGGCCGGGCCCCCGCACCCGCCTCCCCGCGCCCCCTGCGAGGTGAGCGGCCGGCCGCCGCGCGACTTGCCAGGACGCCAAGTTGGGCCGCGCGCTGGGAGCCCGCGCGGCAACAGGCGGCCCCCGGCGGCGGCCCTGGAGGCGCCCGGCCGGCTGCGCCGCGCCCCCCGCGCGCCCCCTCTCTCGCCGTCTGCACGCGCACACACGAACACACCCTCGGGCGCCTTGCATGGGGTGCGCCGTGGAGCCAGAAGTTCGGAGTGAGCGCGGGCGGGGAGAGCCGCCGCCTCGGAGCCCGGAGCCGGCCCGGACCCCCCTGCTTTCGCCGCCGGCCCCCGGCGCCAGGGACCCCCGAGGCGGGCCCGGGTCTGCGCCGACTTGTGCTGCTGGCGGGGGATTGGCTCCTTGGTCCCAAAGATGAAAAAGGGCACGGTCGTCTTTGCAGCTTCTCCAGGACTGTTGCTGCCGCCGCCGCCGCCGCCGCCGCCGCCGCTTCATTGCACATTCAAGTGGAAAATTTTCAGGAGTCAGCAGAAACATTGTGTCCAAAAAGACTGAGTCGCAGTTACCACCAAACCCAGGAGAAGACTCTCCCTGGAAAACTCTCCCTTCCCTTTCGGTAGGAAATACTGGGGGATTTGTTTGTTTATTGGAAGAGAAATGATCCCCAGGAGGGGAGAAAATCTGGTACATTTCTAGTCTTTGTTCGTAACAGCAACACTTGTTTTCAAAAGTCCAGAAGCCCGCTTTAAGGAAAGTTCAACTTCTATGACTTTTTTTTTTTTGAAAAATAACGTTTGTATTAAAAAAAAATCAAAGCAATATTTTTAATGAGTCGAAAACAATAAGGGCTCACACCTCCTTTATTTTCTCATGAAAATAAATGAAATCCAGATCAGAATTTTGTTTGCTTTTAAATTGTCTGTTTTAAAAAAGATTTATTTAAAATTGGATGGTGTCACTATGTAAAAATATTTATGAAACAATGAAATAACAGCCACCAGCGTTTCTCAGGGGGCTTGTTAACTTCTTAGAAGCAAGTGGCTTCCTGTGATTTGCAGAAATGAAAATTGACCTCAGTGAGCCCTGGAAACTTAGAGACAGATGATGTTCCAGGAGCAGGGAATGAAAAAAGGCCATGTTTAAAAACAGTACCTTGGAAGGAGCCCAGGTTTTGGGACAGAAAGGTCTGTTAAGCCTGCCACATTTCAAAATAGTAAAAAGATATATTAAAAACACTACACGTATTGCAAAGGAGCAGAACACTGTCAGTTCGCAACAACCACAGGTTTCTTCTCTCCACCTGCCACCTTGATTGTTTTTGGAAGTTCAGGTGGTCTGATGGCTTGGGGTGCGCTGGGTGCCTGCAGTGGTTACCTGAGTAGACACATTCCTCCCTTCGGGGGAGATGTGATCCACTGTGTTGTCATAGCCGGGAGTGGGCTCCTTTCTCTGCAGGCTGCAGTGGATCTTGCTGGTGTCCTGCGGATAGGGGCTTCTCTGAGGCACAGATTGGGGGAACAGTGTTCAGGCTATGCCCGGTGCTTCACCCTTTCACAGTTCGGTTTGTGCCCCCCTTCTGTAAACAGCAGGGTCTTTGGGTCCAAGCATATCTGAATGCTTATAAGGGCCGGACTTAAATCTAACTTCCTTATGAATCTTTTCCTCTTCAGAAGGAAATAGTAGAACTAATTACAAAGTGACTCAGGAAAGACAAATGGATTCGTTGAACCTTTGTCAGTAGTGAGGTTTTGAATTGTTGAATATTTCTTGGGGAAAGGCTTATTTTTCTAATCTCACTGTTTCCATAAATGGTCACAGATATTTTTGTTTAGTGTTTCTTTGTATGTGCAACTCTGTGTTGAACTCTCAGGTTTCAGGTTTTAAACAGTTAACAATTCTTGTATTTATTGTTAGTTTAAAAAATGAACTGATAAGCTATATCCATTATGGGTTCTTGCTGATGGTATCGAAGCGCCAGTGTAGACTTTTATTTTTACTTTAATGGTAAATATTATTTGATCTGCAGTTTTAAGGGAATATTAGAACTTTTTTTCTTTTTAAACAAGTCTGAAACAAAACCAGTATGACACTTTGCCTTGACAATAGGAGTAAAGAAAATTATAGGAAAGAATCTTTGTGTAAATTCCTCCTCTGTGTGATCCTTTATAAAGTAATGAACTCCAGGGAACATGCCTGAGAGACATTATTGGAGGGTTGGAGGGTTTTTTTCTCTTCTTTCCCAAAACAAAAACCAGGACTCACCATGACATATACTTAATGAAATTTAATTTAAAGGGGGAGGACATCCCAATTTAGTTTGAGCCAGACTGATAGGAATTTCTCACTGAGAGGCTTTTCCTTGCCTTGTGGTATAATGTGTGCCCAGGCCCCAGCAGCAAACTAATTACACAAAGGGCGGGTTCGGGAGGCCAGCCTGGGGGAGTCGGATTCCTCCTCCCCTTCGCATTTCCCTCTCTCCCCCCCCCACTTACTTTATACAGCAGGAATTATATATTGGTATACTCACTTGGGAGACTGGAGTCCCCTTTTATTTAGAAGAAGAACAAATAAGTCATAAGGAAAAAAATGTTTGAGTTTTTTTTCCCTGCTTAAGCTCCAGCAGTTTATAAGCAATTTTGTGTTTTGTTGGTTCTCACAATACAGAGCAGCAATTCTGAGGGCATTTCTTAATGGGAACATTTGGGAAGAATATACTTGTATCATTGGTGTTTAGATCATATTTGTCATTATGTTTTCAGCAGAAAAGTATGTAACATGAGCAGTTTAAAGCATGTAGATCCCAAATGTTAGATAGACTTTTGAAGAAATGAGCTGTGCCATTAACAATATTTTAAGGTTGGTTGCTTCAGAAATGGATTGATCTTTCATACATGATGGTCATACAAGAGCCTGGGCATTTGGGGATTACTATTCTCTCTAATCTCATGTGATATGTGTTCATTGTGAGCATAATTATGCTGCCTACAAATGAAAATTGTAGTGTCTTATCATTCAAAAGGTTGGTGCAAATAACTGTGTGTATGATCTGGTGGACCTAAAAATAACCATATTACATACAGACAGTAGGTGGATAATACTTTTAAGCTCCATTTTAGGCACTTTTTCTTGTACCTAGTAAGGAGACTGTGAAAAGGAAAATTAAATAAATAAATATGAAAGCCGTATTTAGAGGTTGAATGTGTTTAGTGATAAAACTTTAGGATCTGTGTTCTCCAAAGATTGAAAAATGTGGCCAAAACAAGTGTCCAGATTTCTCCGTAGACCTGCAAGAAAATCCAAGCCAACCTTTTTGTTGTTCAGTGCGAGCATTACAGCTTCCCCTTTGGAGTTCAGTGACTGGAACTGCAAACTGCTAATGTCCAACTTCTGAACTCAGGCAGAAATGTATATTGTAAGTTTATTCCCCTTGGACAAACCTGGGCTGTGCTGCTGGGCTACTTGGGGACTGATTGATGGCTGACACAATCTTTTACAGCTGCATGATGCTTTTTCTTATTTTATAATAAGGCATAGATTACCTTGTGGTATTAGTATTTAAGTTGCATCTAGAGTTGAGTGTTTGAACCACATCAGTGATATATTTTCTTTCATATTCATAAAAGTGATAAAATCAGGTAATTCAAGTCTATCCTAAGTACTTCATATTTCAGGATTGACCTTTTTGACAGACACCTTATTTAGACCTTGTTGTACTGCAATTACTATGTACATCTGAAATCAGGGAAGTTCTGGGGCTTCCCTCTTGGGATAGTTTGCGGAATGCTAGTATATTTGGATCTAAATATTTGGAATGTTTTTCTGTGTGTTTTTATTTTGTTTTGTTTCAAAGCTGTGAACTCTTGAGTGTCCTCAGTCTGTAAGATTCTCATTATAAGCTTTGTGAATATTTGAATTTGGAATAGAAATTTGACCATTTTTTCAAATACATACCAGTTTTGCAGTAGTACGGAATAGGATAATTTTGAAATACGTATTTTATTTTAGTCAAAGCAAAAATGGGATGCCCTGGTGGGTGGGTTTTTCAGGATTATGTTTCTACAAGGATAGGTTACTCTTAGCTTTTAAATTCTCTTTTGGTCCACTGACTTTTTGCATAGTTCAGAGGATTCTCGAAAAATTAGTTTCCAATAGTCTGGGAGTCTTGGCTAACTGTGAAACTCACTGGTTTCTTTTCTGATTGGATAATGATGGCAGTGGTGGTGGGGAGTAGGGGTTGGGTTCTTGTAAAAAGCTGTATTTTTTCTACCTTTGTGGCAGGTCAAGGGAAGGCTGTGTTGTACTCACTGCACCGCCCCCCCCCCTTTTGAAACTGGTCTTTACTATCCTAATGCAGTGCTTTCTACCCTTTTTCATGATTCACGTTTGTTTTGAAGGCTCTGTCCTAGGATTTCATTAACAGTTTTAATTTGAAGGCATGGGACCCTGGAAAACGGGTTTAAAAGAAAAAGCTGGCTTATTGATGAGTGAGTTAAGCATCCGTCATCTCTAGTGGGGAATTCTGGTTGCTTTTAGGCATCTGACAGGTTTAGATGTATGTGTAAAGTAACTGAAACACTCTTGACTGGGAATATACAACACTGTTGTTCTTACTGATACATAAACTGAAAAACTGCCGCTAATGGTGGGAAATGTTAATTATGTGAGAACATATTGAACTTATATTCTCTGGCATGAACTTATCTTTAAAAAAAAATGCATCAACTGTGCTGCTTTTTTTTTTAAATAGGCACAGCTTTCTAATTATCATAATTCAGTTCAGCTCTGCTCTTGGATGGTGTTCAAGTGCAATCTCAATTTAACTTGAAAGGGGATTTTTTTTTTTTTAAACTTGGAATGTTTAAGAAAATTTGAAAAGTTCATCCAAGAATGTTGTCTGCTTAGGTGTGAGTAAATCTAGGGGAATGAAATGAATGCCTTTCTGTAACAGTTCAATAGATCTGAATATTAAGAAAGAGACTGTGTTTTTTGCTTTGCTCTAAATCCAGGTATTTTTGTATAACCTGATGCTACACACTGCTGAGTTCTCTTTGAAAACCAGTGCTTTTCTAATATATAGTAAACTAAATAAATGAATATTTTATTACCATTTGCAAAGATAGGAAAGTCTTTTAAGAGAGTAGAAATACAGAATTGTTATGAATTTGACAGAAATCACGGTTAACTATTTTATACCAACCAAGCCTTTAGAAGGTAATTGCTTTATCTGCTCCTTCTTTACTCTGTGACTTGATGGCATTTTGTGAAGGGAGTCACCTTTGACAAAGTTCATCCCAGTGTCTGTATCCCTTAAGTATTCTCTGACTTTAATAGCTTTTCAAAGAAAAAAAACTAAAGCCTAAGCGCTGAATCCTCCGGTAATCAATTTTAATTGTAAGAAAGAACAGCTTAGATGGGCCTTCCGACTTTCGTCCAGTCTGACTCCTTCTGCTGAAATGCAGAGAGCCCACGGAAACCAAATGACTTCATTTGCTCTGGCACTTAAGAACCGAATTCACTTCCGTGGTGGTGAAATAAAAGGAGCCAAGTGTTTTAAATAGCCACTCCCCGAGGCCCGCCCGCCCAAGCCTATTGAGAAAAGAGTATTGTCTGCTTGCAGCTCTAGCTGGGAGCCTGCCTGCCTCGCCCTCCCCCATCAGGCAGCTCCATTTCTGAAGTTGACATCTGGTTTTCTCTCTGTTCACCTGATCTATCCCCCACACACGCGCTCACATGCGGTGTGTATGCATGCATTCTGCAGGTAACAGGGATTTGTGACATTAAGCGTGTGTGTGTTTCAAATCCCTACTGGGATAGGGGGAGGCACAGAGTTAATGGCACAAAATAAAATGTAAACACAGTAGCTGCCCCCACATGCCGCCGCTGCTGGGTTTCTGTCCGATGGTGCTTTCTGGGTAGGCGTGCCTATTGTTATGGCAGCAACAGGCGGCAGAACTTGGGGCACCATATGGCGGATGTGGGCCTCAGATAAGCTGTCTGGTAATTTAGCTTATCAATAGCATTTTGATATGCTTCATTTTCAGATACCCATTACTGTGGCTGGGGGTGTCTTGGGGGCTAACTGATGCTGAAACCATTGTGAGCGGATGCTTCCTTTGGTGGAATCTCTTTCAATCCTTTCTCCCTGGCTGCCTTTTCATCTCAAAGCCTTTGAGAGACAATGCTGGTTAGAGTTAGAAAGAGCTCCATTAGCTGAAGGAACCATCGGCCCCATCTTGAAATCCGGGCACTTAGAAGACCTTGTTGTGTATTGTCATTGAGAGAAAAACAGAAAACAGTTACTTAGTAGCATTTCATATTATCTGAGCCAAGGAATTCTCTTAATTCAAAGTTGCTTTTGCTTTAAATATTGAAGAGGTAAGTTTGATACTGTTTTTTAATTTTGATGAAAGATTTCTAGTTTTGTTATGCATTCAGAATACCTCCGTAATTTCCTTTCACCTTTAGATTTTACCTTAGCCGTAAAGTGCAAAAAGTATTACCATTTATATGACTTGAACTCAAGGAATGTGCCATTTGTAATTCGGAGGCAAGAATCAGCTTCCTTCGTGCCTAGAAATTGTGGTAGTAGAAAATGCTTCCAGAACACCACTCAAGTGTCCAGTGAAGCTGAAGCAAAACTAAAATCTCCCCCTACTGATGAATTGGCAGGGGAACTCTTGCCTCAGCTGGAGCCAGCTCAGGGATTCTGCACTTAGTAGGTGGCTCAGTGGAAGTCTGATGGTATGCATGACCATGTGCTCACCACCCCTGTCACCCTCATTCAGCAAATACTTGTGTCCCTGAGGCTGTCTGCCTGTCTCCTATCTCCCCCCTGCCTGCATGTTCTCACTCACCTTTCCAGGCCTTGCACCTTTTCTTACATTTTGCCTTTTGGGTTTGTAATTCAGGGTACCTGGATCCGTTTACATGGCTAATTCAGGATGATTCTGCCTAGAACGCAGGTCAGCCTCTTTCTGTTCCTGCTCCAGAAGCTTCTGCCACATCAGTGGTTCCCACCTTAGCATGTGCACTGCAGCCTTCATGGAGCTTTTACAGCCTGGGCACCACCTGTGAGGCTTAGGTGGTTGTGGTAGGTGCAGTGTGTCTGTATTTCTGAAAGGCCCCATCATAGCATCCGCTTCTGGCTGGGAACCATTGCTGTAGATATTCTAATTTTTATCTGCAGATAGAATCAGGTTAAATTTGGCCATTTCTTATAACTCTGAATGTGATTTTTTCCCTCTATATTTATGAGGCGCAGTGTACCTAGGAACACAGGCTGAATCTTTACGGAATTCACTAAGATGTTCTTCATTGGTTTTAAAGATAAGCCTGCACAAAACTAAGGTCTCACCTTTCTATTCAGGGGGAAGCAATAAAGTGAACCAGAACCACCTTTTCTGTGCTCGGCATTCATCTGTTACTCACCCCTTGGGAGTGTAGTTGTTTCCAGATGTGATTGTAGAGGTGTGCGTCATGCCTACTGGCGAGGGGCTTGAGAACGGACTTCTGTCTGACTGCTTGCAGAGGTTTTGCTTTCTGAGTAGCAGGGATGCTCCTAGAGGTCCTTGGGTGGTATGCCTGACGTTGGAAAATGAGGGGATAGGAAGCATGATCCTGACGGCTTTCTGGAGATGAACTGTGGATAAACCACCATGCTTTTCATTCTTTCCTTCCTTTTCTCTTCCCTTCACCTTGGGCACTTTGGAATCCAGATGCTCCTGGTTTTCATGGAACTGCTACCTGCCACTGAACATTTAAACATTTATGGGTGCTACTGTGTGCCATGGATTTAGTGATTAGGAAAAGGTGGCCAATGAACAGTGATTGGTAAAATTCCCCTGCCCCGCAAAGTTTAGCAAGGAAAACAGGCATGTGCAGAGGTCATTGCAATCCAGTGGGGAAGTTGTATGTGTGGTATTTTGTAAGTTCCAAGGAGCACATTTTTAACATACTTGAACATTTTTGAAATTGGAACGTGTTTGACAATCATGGCTGGCCAGGTGGTGGTCATGACTCTTGATGTTGCATACACTCACCAAAGCCTGTAGAGCGAATGCAGTGGAGAGGAAGAAATCCCGCAGTCAGTAGTGAGCATTCTTAAGAATACCCTTGTTGTTAAAGAGGGTGATATTGTATGGACACTGGTCACTCTGAGAAGTTACTTTAGTTACATGTTACCCAATTTATTTAGCTTATGTTTTCCTTTTTATGTATGCACAAGATTGATAAAGGGTAAAAAGTTTTTTTGTTTTTTTGTTTTTTTTTCCTGAGACAGAGTTTCTCTCTTGTTGCCCAGGCTGGAGTACCATGGCGTGATCTCAGCTCATATCAACCTCCGCCTCCTGGGTTCAAGCAATTCTCCTGCCTCAGCCTCCCAAGTAGCTGGGGTTACAGGCATGTGCCATCACTCCCGGCTAATTTTTCTGTTTTTACTTGAGATGGCGTTTCTCCATGTTGATCAGGCTGGTCTTGAACTCCTGACCTCAGGTGATGCACCCGCTGTGGCCTCCCAAAGTGTTGGGATTACAGGCATGAGCCACCACGCCCTGCTAAAAAGTTTCATTATGTATAAAATAGTATTTCTAAGTAATAAGCATTGTAACATCATTGGTTTCACAATAGTACGTCTGAAATAAAATCCTGCTGCATGGTACCATCAGTGGTGTCTTAGGGTTACTGAAATATTGAAACAACATGTTTGCATCTCTAGTCCTAAGGATCTGGGAGTTGCACGTTATTGATGGTCATTGCCTTGAGGGTTGCTTTGAGGGAGTGGGGTTTTTTTACACGTTTATATATTTTTAGGAGTATAGATTTCCTTAGGTAACATCAGAATAAAGGGGAAACAAACTCAATGGGGTAAGCACCCATGATACATCCAAAGAGCTGTGTTGCCCTGTGGTAGGAACCAGTGAGGGCTTTGCAGAGGAAGGGATGTTGGAGTTGGGCTTTGAAGAAACGGGGATTTTTTCCAGATGCCATTTTGGGGGGGTGAGTTGGGACTAGGTGGTTAGAAAATAAGCAAACCCTGTGAAATACTCTCCTGGCTAGTGAACTTAACCTTCACATGTTGATAAGGTTTGTTGCCAGTAATGGGCTACTACAGACTTGAAACTTGGCTATGAATAATTGAACAGAGTAAGAGGGAGCGGGGAACTGATTGACATACACAGTGGGCTGTTTCCTGATTTTGGTTTGGACGAAGGAGACAGGATAATCTGGGTTCAAAACACAGATTCGGAGTTGGACACACCTTGGCTAAGCTACTTGCTATTGTGGCATTGGACAAATTTTACTTATTCTCTGCAAGCCTCACTGCCCCCGTCTATAAATTTCAATTGTATGCCTACCGTATACCTGACACATGGTATGGTAAATGCTCAGTAAATAGCAACTTCAAATGTTATGTTGCATAACAGATCTTTAAGGATTTTCTGCCAAGTCACTCTGGACAGTGACACTTGAGGAACACCCAAGGTTGAGGCATTCACTTAAAAGAACCAGATTCCTGGTCTCAGGCAAACAGATTGAAATCTAGGAGAGGCTGAGGCAAGCCCATAAAGTCCTTGACCATTAATCGCTTTGAACCACACTTCCCTTATTCATAAAGTGGAGGAAATCCATCAGTAAATACATAATATTTGAGGTCATTCGCTACCCAGTACGAATTAAATGGAAATGCTTCAAAAACTGGATGGCGTGGTGCAACTTCATTTATCCAAAAGAAAAACCTCTTCCTTAGGTTCCTGCTTGAAAGTCATACTCCCTGGCCCGGCGTGGTGGCTCACACCTGTAATCCCAGCACTTTGGGAGGCCCAGGCGGGTGGATCACGAGGTCAGGAGTTCAAGACCAGCTTGGTGCCAAGCTGGTGAAACCCTGTCTCCACTAAAAATACAAAAAATTAGCCGGGCCTGGTGGTGGGCGCCTGTAATCCGAGCTACTTGGGAGGCTGAAGCAGAGGATTGCCTGAATACAGGAGGCAGAGGTTGCAGTGAGCTGAGTGCCACTGAACTCCAGCCTGGGGACAGAGCGAGACTCTGTCTCCAAAAAAAAAAAAAAGAAAAAAGAAGTCATACTCCTAACACTGGGTTGAGTTGTAAAAGTTATTTTGTAAATGGTTGAATGGAACTCATCTTTTCATAGCAAAACAATGCTTAGGGCCTTCTGGTAAAACCATTGCATAATCCCCCCCCCTGGGGTGCTGAGGGCATCCGGCTTCAGGTGTGGAGAAGAAAGGTACTTTTGCCGCCCTTATTGCACCTCTTAATACCTACTTAGGGCTAGCTGCTTAACTTCTTTGTGTCCGCAATTTCCCCATCTGGAAAATGGGGATGATGTTATCTCTGCTTGGAAGAGTTAGAGTAAAGTTTGGATTAGGTAAGTGCTAGCTTGGTAGGCTAGAGATGCAGGTCCGGCTGCTATTAAAACCCAGGCCATTCTGTTTCTCCCAGTACTCCAAGCTCCAGAGTTAAATCTTTGCCTCTCTCCTACAACTCGCTTCCTCTGGGCCTTAAATATGACTCAAAACAGTAATTCACACTCCTATGAATGAATGATTGCCCATTGGTTTAGTCAATGTATTTGCATATTTAAGAGGATGTGTGTGAACTCCAGTTCAGTGTTCAATTCCAGTGCAGTGTTGAACTCCAGTTCAGTGTCTAACTCCAGGTACTTGCTGGATAGATGAGCTGAGTTCCTTTGGAAGTTGGCGATTGAACCTTGTGTTTTCAAAGTTAGCTTCCTCAAGCTGGTCCAGCTCTGCTCACATTCCCAGCTGTGCTTCAGGGTGTGTCAGTGTCCCTGTGTTTTTAGATCTGGGCCACTCCCAGTGACTGGTCTGAGCAGTTAAGATTGCTTTGTGTGAGTCTGGGCCAGGGACCACCTGCATTTTATTGACATCTTTTCCTGTTGTCTCTTAAGCAGTGTATATAGAAGTGTGTGTTAGTTAATCCGGTTTCCCAGTCTTTAAAAAAAATTAATAATTGTTGAGGGAGGAGAGTAGTCTGGTTGGAGAGAGACTTAGAGGCAGGCAGGCTGACAGTGGATGAGGGGAGAAAATAGATTTAAAAGCACTTATTCACAAACCTGGGAGTCTACTACAAGTACTGAATGACGTACATTTAAAAGGGTGAATTTTGTGGTATGTGAATCATATCTCATGAAGAAGTAAAACCCTGAATCTGGTCACCACACCAAACAGCATCTTGTCATGCCCACCATGGTATCCCCAGCACTCTGGCTGTCCTGTTTCTCAGTGGTCGAGTGATTAAAAACTGATAATCAGACCTAATAAAAAGAGTTGACGTTTCTACTAGTTTGTTTTAAGGGGAAGCCAGGAAAAAGCATACAGTTCCTTGCAAAGATAAACAGTAGTAGTATTTAAAAGGAAAGATTTTTTACTTTAGAAAGAATGTTTCAATAGTATGGAATGCTGTGCTCCCTAATGATAAATACTCACCACGTTAACCCATCCTTATGGATCATACTTTTAAACAATCCAGGAACTAAGTCATAAAGGATAGAGTGGGATATAATGAGGAGGAGACACCTGAAGGCAGGGTGGCCACAAATCAGTCCTGAATCTGATTTGCAGATTGACTTAAGAAGGGGGAAAAATGGACTCAGAGTCAGGTTAATGTGTACCTCAAGTTTCAGGCTCTGCTCTGCCTGTTCTTTGCTTAGTTTTCACTTGATCTTCCTTGTTCCTGTGTCCCTTCACCAGATCCTGGCTGCCTTCCTCATGGTTACTGTTTGTGGCAGTTTTGCTCGTTTGTATTTTCTGCAGGGCAGCCTTTATGGTTCCCCCATGGCTGTGTACTTGTTTGCCTGGAATAGTCCTGGTTTATGTTGCTTGTCTTGACATAATCCTTTCCCCTCTTTTACTATCAAAATGTCTCAGTTTGGATGATAAATTATATGGCTATTGTACTAATAGGAAACTGTCAAGGAAACTGGCAGACTAGACTTTAAGCAGAATGGAGAGCCCGGGAAAGGAGGGCTCTGTGGTGTCTTGATATTGAGTTCATAACTATTACTTTTGAAGAATTGTCCCAGGCCATTTCTGAGGCCAGAGCTACAATAGAGGGGAATTTCAGGAAACAACTTTCCCTTCAGACCTGTGCTACTGAAACCAAATTGTTTCAAACCTTGTTCTATTCTGTGGATCCATTCATAAGTACTTTTTAAAAAATACTTCTCATCATTCATAGGAATGATTCAGCATTGGTTCATTTCCTTTTAGACCAACAAAGTTTAATTTAGAAAGAAGTTTTTTTTCAGTTATATTCTGAAAGGTTGTTTTGTGCTGTATGAAATTGGGGTATTTCAGATTACATTTCAGAACCTGTGGTCTTGGCACTCTTGACATTCTTAGGTTTCAGACTCACTTACCTTTGTTCTTTGGGAGACTGTGTAATGATGTGCTATGATGCACCTAAGGGGATAAGCCAGAGAAAATTGGGTGGAATTTTATAAATTTTAAAAGAAGTTTTAGTAATTTTAGAACTTTGCCTAAAACCGAAAGTAATTGGAATGACACTGCTCAGTTCCTGGTGCTTCTTTTGACACCACTGTTTAGTTATTTTGTGATGTGCCTTAGGCAGTGTCTTCGGACAGGAGTAGAGGTGTTCGGTCCAGTAGTGTCTTTCAGCTCTAGCTGCAACAATGGCGTCTAGACTCTGCCGTTGAGAACTCTATTAGAGAACTCTGGTTACCTTGTTGGGGTGGTTCACTGGGAGAAGGCGTTCGACGGTCCTCCAAGTGCTGGGGTCTTGGTCTCTCCACTTCCAGCTGGTGTGGAAGGAAGTCCTGGTTGGGAATCCTCTGCTATGGCTCTTCCTGTGACCTTAGGTAAGTCACTTGAAAATCTTGGGTTTCTCTTTCTGAGAAGATGATGCTGTCCTGCCTCTGGCCCTCTAGCTGTTTTTGTGCTGTGCTTTTGATTAAAGAGAAAATGTGTGAGCCCTCAGGCAGAAAGGTCCTGGAGAACTGTTATCTTACCATACCATCCATAACCCTCAGACTAAGCTAGGTTTTGCAGAGGAGGAGCAGTACTGCAGAGTTCACTTTTAGTTGTGCTAATTCTTGGACCTCTGGGGGAGAATTTGGATAGGAAGGGAAGGCTGACAGTCCAGGTTCTGTCTTGTAAGAGTTCCAGTTGTAGTTGAAGAAGGTGAAGCAGCAGCCACGGTGGCTCAGGCCAGTTGTGCTTGAGGAGGCTACGTGTTCGAGGCCAGCCTGGGCAACATAAAAACCTCTCACTCATTAACAAAAGAAGGTGAAGCTCAGAGAAGTTGAGTGACCCACCCAACATCACACAGCTGTACTTTGAAACCAGTTCTTTGTCTTTGTGACTCCACAGCTGTCAGGATAACAAAGGACTGCACATCAAATTTACCTATCAGGTTTTCTTGTGACATTTGAATGGAGTTAACATAGATTGTGACATTGAAACACAGGTAGGCTTCTCATTTAGTGCTTTTGCCCCAGAAAAATGAGGACACAATACTTCTGTTTTCTTGGTGGCTCATTTTACTCCCTCTTCCATGCAAACATATGGAAGGTCTTGAAAAGTTGGGTGTGTCTCAGTTGAGCCTTTCAGAGGTCACTTGTGCTACCCCGTTCACCTCTCTCCTGTGGTTTTAGTTCTCCAGGACTGTGGGGACCAGTACCCCTCACCCCTATGACTGGTTATACTAACCATTGAGAGAGAGAGGGGGCAGGACTCCTTGGGGCTGGGCTAATCCAAATTGCTCTCTAGGTGGGTTTGTCGGTAGTAGGGACTGCTGTAGTTTGGAAGCTTGGAACTGGACCTGCCAGTTTATCTGGTTTTGCTTTGGAAAGTGCTGTGTTGGCAGGCAGGCAGAATAAGTTAGCCCCCTTCACCACCCTGAAGGCCTGGATATGCAAATAGCCTCATGCTGGGGGATAAGGTTTAGGCAGATGACCTTGACTTCACTTTTTGATAATGGGAGTGCTTGGGAACCTGCTGAGATGGAGTGAATTTGTCTCCTCTCACCCAGGTGACCAGCTTAGCCCCATGATAGGTGATGGAGCAGCAGGCAGAAGAGAGTTAGCTGTGCTTGCCCAGAGCCCTTTATAATGAGGCCTCTGAAAAAAGACACTGGGGCTTTGAATGGGGTTGTTTATAGGGTTGATACCCATCTCTTTGACACCTTGATTGGTTTTTGGTGGGAGGGAGTGGGCTGGTATGATAGGATCTTTTCCTCCTATATCTACTTATTTCTGGTGTCTCTCAGCTACAAGGTTGTGTGATCACTGATTGCCAGTTTTTAGGACTCTGTGCCCATGTCTTCCCACCTTCTCAACTCACTTACACCTTCTTAGTCTTCCTGCATTTCTTAAATTCTTCCTAGGTACTTCTGTTGGGTGTTTTGGTGTTGCCCTAACTGCGCAGTTCTCACTAGTGCTTGGTGTATTTAGCAAAGTAGCCTGAAAGCATAGCTTTGAGGTCAGATCCTGGTTGCAGCTCCAGTTCTGCCTGTTGGCTGTGTGATTCTGAGTAAGTGATTAACTCTCTCTGGGCTTCTTGTTTCCTCCTCTGCAAAGTGGGGGAAAATAATAGTACTTCTCCACATGTGAGTTTAAATGAAATACAGCAAATGACCCACTGTCAGCCTCTCTATTGGTTCCCCCAACCCACTGAGAAGTGTCCTGCTTCCTCTGCTCTCTAGTTCTCAGTTCAGGGTCCTGAGGTTTTCCTCCCAGCTGACATGGGCCGGTCTGACAGGGGGTCATTTATTTGCCTTTTCATTTTCCTCCTTCAGGTTTAGCTTTGCCCCAGCTTCCCCCTCTTGCTGGATTTCCAGCTTTGTTGTTTTCTGTTTTTTTTTTTTTTTTTTTTTTTTTTAATTTTCAGGCAATTTCCCTTTTGTTTCACATTTTCTTTTGTTTCTCCTGCCTCCCCTGGAAAACACACATCCACCCTTCCCCCCTCCACTTTTCACCCTGTCTCCTCTGCTCTTATCACTTTAAGATCTCAGAGACTACCCCTACAGTTCACTACGTTTCACCAAAAATGGTCATCAGAAACACCACTTCTGCTCTGTTTCACACTGGATTGAATTGTTGGCTTATAGAGTTCCCAGCACTCTTAGCAGTTGTTACTATTTTGAAATAACATAACTCATTCTCATCCTCATTACACGAATGAACTTGTGGAATGACACGCGATTCCTTCACTTGACTTATCTGTTTGACCTTGGTCACCCTCTTTATCCTTCTGAACCCCAGTTTCCTAGCCTGTGAAATGGACATAGTCATGCCTTCCTTATGGGTTATAGTGCAGGTTCTGTGAGGATGAGCACAGTGCTGCCTCGTAGAGACGTGTCTCCTACATGTTAGCTGCTGCTGCTAATTATTGTGACTACCATCATCCAGCAGCTGTGAAGTAGAGTACCAGGTACCTCTTCCGTAGCATCTGTCTTTCTTTTTGAAGGAGGGGGTCAGGACCAGAATCTTATTTTTATTTTAGATTTTCAACGTCTTTGCTAGGGGAAGATTTGGTACAGTAAAGGGCAGTGAACCCCTGTTTACCCATTATCACTCAGTAGCAATCGTCACCTCATGGCTATTCTTGTAAACTCCTGGCTCCTCTCCTACCAGATTATTTGGAAGCAATCCTAGGTGTCGTACCATTTCATCTGTAAATCAGTGTTTATTTTAAAAATATGTCTCTATTTTTAAAAAAACACTACAATACCATGATCATACCAGTGCTTTAATAATTTCTTAATGTCAAATATCTGGTCACTGTTCAGATTTCCTTGATTGCTTCATAAATGTTTTTTCATAGATGGTTTGTTCAGATGAGGGTCTAAAACTGGATCAACAGGTTATATTTGGTTGCTGTATTTCTTAAAACTTAAAAATCTCATCCTCGCCTTTCTCTTAATTGATTTGTTACAAAAGCCTCCGTGTTTCTCTTGTAGGCTTCCTAGTTCTGGATTTTGCAGTTGTATCTCCATGGTGCTGTGTATTCTATCCTCTTATCCTCTTTATTTTCTATAAATGGAAATTTAGGGTTCGAAATCTGATCCAATTCAGGTTATTTTTATTTTTTGATGCTAAACTTCATAGCTAGTATTCTACCAGAAGGCACCCATGTACAGTTGTCACTTTCTGTGATGTTAATATTGCTGACTCATGATCTCTTCCTGTATCTATTATTTCATGTAGTTTTTGCAAAATGGTGGTACTCTCTGATAGTATAGTTCTCTTCTTTCCTTTTTTTTTTTTTTTTTTTTGAGAGAGGTCTCGGCCGGGCGCAGTGGCTCACGCCTGTCATCCAGCACTTTGGGAGGTCGAGGCGGGCGGACCACGAGGTCGAGATCGAGACCATCCTGGCCAACATGGTGAAACCCCGTCTCTTTTTGAAAAAAAAAAAAAATAAAAGAGAGGTCTCACTTGGTCACCCAGGCTAGAGTGCAGTGGTGCTATCTTGGCTTGCTGTAGCCTTGACTTTTCCAGGCTCAGGCGATCCTCTCACCTCAGCCTCCTAAATAGCTGGAACTGTAGGTGTGCCACCACGCCTGGCTAGTTTTTTTGTTTTTTGTAGAGACAAAGGTTCATTGCCCAGGCTGATCTGGAACTCTGGGCTCAAGCAATCTGCTTGCTTCCCAAAGTGCTGAGATTATAGGCATGAGCCATCCCACCCTACCCATTCCTTTTATGGAGAAACTTTCTCTTATCAACTCTATGGTTAACCTAGCATATAGTTTGTAAAGGAAAGATAGTTTTTTGATTGCATATCATTAGGCAATCACTGATTGTAAATTACTGGATGCATTTCAATCCTTTGCAGTTCCTCCTCTTACGCTCAAATTGTTTCATCTTCGGCCAGCAGGAATTTCTTTAGTTGGCTCCTGTGTCCTTTTGATGTGATCCTGTTAATAGTCTTTGATAGTTCCCTTGCTGTCCAGTCTTTTGTATGTTCTGGGAGATAGAATGAACCATTTCTCCAGAGTTTGGGTTCCTTCTAGTGGGAAATGGAATTTCCAGGCTGTGATGTGTGTGCTAAGTTCTCTGTTTTTTTCCTCCTCCCACTCCTTCAGTTGAATAATCTGCCCACCTTTGAAAATGGATCCCACCTGCCATGTCACCTCTAGTCATGGTAAAAGCTTTCCTTGCGCACTTGCTCAGGCCTGGCCTCTTTGGCTCCCATCTGCCACTTTCATGCTTGCGCTTGTCATCTTGTCCTTTCCTCCCTTAAGAAAAAGACCAAACTGAAGAATTACCATGAATGGTTTGTGGTTTGACTTTGGCCTCCTGAAGGCCAAAGCTCATGTTAATTTAGGCTTTACAGAAGTCTTTAGTCATTGCCTTCACTCATGTCTACCTGATAGTTTGTTCTGCTCCCTGTATACATAACCAGGATGTGAGAGATTCCTTGTCTTATTACCACTGTGAGCCATTCAGACTGCAAGGTATATTTTGATGATATTGTTGGGTACATTTATACTCATCTGTTTCAATAAATGTATTAGTTGAATTAAGCTTTGTCTTCTTCTCCAAAGCGTTTAAACAGAATGTATTTAATGCCCTAGTCATTTAAAGAATTTATCACTAGTCTATTATTTTTATAAGCTTACAAAAGTTAAAGGTTTGTAGTTTTAGGCAGATTTATGCACTGGACCCCTAGTTGTAACATAGGAGTTTTACTTCTGTGAGTCCCCGGTAGTAGGCCTGTAAGTCTAAGATGAGTGCTTTTTATTTAACAAGTCTGCTGTTAAACTTATTTTTAGTATTATAATTCCTGTCTTTGCTTCTTAGAAATTGTATTACGCCCATGTTGGTGCATCATAAACTATGCACTTAGGCCAACACTCCCCCACCCCCCCAGCAAAACAGGACTCATTTTAAAGACAAGCTCTAATGCTTTCTTTAGAGGTTCCATTCAGACCTGGAGTTTTAGCGTCAGTAATACTTTTTTGTTTTGTTGGTGAAACAAAGCCGTATGCGTTCATAGTGCAGCCAACACAGTCTCACAACAGCATGAGTGAATAGTCCTAAAATTATCATCATTCTCCACACCACTGAGAAATTAATCAGCATCCTGGCCTGGGAAATTTTGGATACACATTTGATGCCCCTCACCCACCCTCCGGCATTTTTTTCCTTTTTAAAGCCGCAGGCTTCTTTTAATGGTTCCTCTGTATTAAGGAAAGTACAGTATTGTAGGGGTTTGTTCCCTCCCTTTCCTCCGTGGGCACTGAGAGTTAGGGGGAAGAGCCCGGTAATTCACAAGGCAGGCCTCTGTGCCCCCGCGGTAAACTCAGTTTCACAAAGGGAATTTTCATTATGGTCCTGTGGCTCCCTAACATAGTGGAGGCTTCAGGAGGCAAGTGGTAAAAGCTTACCAAAGAAAAAGCTGGACTGGAGCCACTGACGTCATGTCAGTAAATCTGCTGGAGGAGCCCAGCCATGTAGCGCCTGCCAGCCAGCCCCCTGCACTTTGGCCTTGCCTGGTCAACTGTTCTTACTGCTTCCTCCACCCCCTCACGCCACAGAACAGCCTGTGTTTTTTTGTCTTCTTTTTCCCCTTTTCCCTCTGTGCAACTGGGCTGTGTTGAAACCTATAAAGGCTTTTGAAAACCACTCCTACTGGTCCTGTGCTTAATGTCCTGTGTGGGGAGGGTGGGAGAACCCAGTGATCCATGAGTGAGGGAGGCTTTAAAACTTTTTTTCTAGTGGGGACTTCTTCGTGATGAATGAATCCATGGGGAACGTCATGGAAAGCAGCCAGAGGTCTGAGCCCCTAGTGCTTAGTACTTTTAAAGAACTTTGCTTTTAAGTCCTGGACTGTGTGCACGTGTGTGCATGCGCACAGTAAAGGAGAGAGAAGGCCAGTCAGCACATGGGTGGAAATACAGAATTTCAGCCTTCCAGCAGAGGATGATTTAAGAGAATGAGTTCCAATGTGAGTCCTTTATTAGCCATTACTCATTGGTCAACTCACTCTGAACTCTCCCCCGGTTTGCAACTGGAACAGTTAAATCTCAAGCTACATGCTTCTGTAAGTCCTGGATATTTAGAGTCATAACCCCAGATGGGCCTGAATTAAAATATTGCTGAGCTAAATCTATTTTTACATCTAGGGGAATGACATCTAAAAATAAACCTTATCCCACCTGTTATCCACTTTTGGGAAGTTGAAACGCTGTTAAGTTGCAGCCTGCGGATTAAGCTTTGATGACGGCTTCCCATGTGATGCCTGCATTCCACTTTCCCTGCCGTTGGCATGATGTTTTCATTGTTTCAGTAACTGTTGTCCTCCTGTTTATTTTGCTGTGAATATTCATTTGCAAATAAGAGTGAAGCATAGATTCAGATTGATTTTGATGTTCCTGAATCTTAGGGTCAGAAGCATATTAAAAGCAGTATCTTATCCATGAATCATGGGATGAGTCAGTTCCTGAAACCACTACAAGCCTCATAGTTCTTGGCTACAAGCAAAGGCAGGAAATCCAGGCTTCAATAACTTCCTTTCCCAGTCCTGGCTATAGCCGCGTTGGTGGTTAGGTTCTGCTGCCTGCCTTTGTAAGCGGTAGGAAGATGTATGTCTGAGGAACAAAGGCACTTGAGTCAATTTACTGAAACTGTTTATAATTTGTGGTCTTGATCTGAATGTCAGGCTGCATTGGCACACCCCTGCTCTGCTGTGCGGCCCGGCACAGCTCGGCCAGGAAAGGCGGCAGGCTGAGTCCGGGGAAGTGCCCTGGCAAACACATGGCAGATGTTTCAAGGGGCTTTAGTGTTCCAGTGAATCCTAAAACTTAGGGACATGCAAGAAGACACTAGGCAGAAAGCTCTGGATTCCATATGTATCGGTGAAGTATCGACTTCTTGTTTGTTCTCTGCTTGAGAGAAACAGAGAAAGAGAGAAAGGGGAGAGAGATGAAAGAACAAACTAACACGCTTGCCAGCCTGCCAAGCTCTGGCCTGTCTCTTGCTTTTACTTGCAATTTACTTCCTTATATACAGGGTCCTTTTTTTTCCTTTCTTTTTTTGGGTTTTTTTTGCAGTGTTTCAGGCTAGTCTTTCTGACTTCAGAATCCATTTTATAACTGTTTTATTAATTATTTTAAAGAAACGTGAAGTTGTCTCCCAATATTGGGTCTGATTATTTTTCCTCCTTTATGAGCAGTGCCCACTTGGTATATGTACCCGTCAGAGCAGAGTTGGGTTGGTGTTTCTGTGTGAGGTTGGGACTTACTGTTGCTTTATGATTTGCTTGTGAATTTATGAGCTTTTGAATCTTGAAAAAAATTAAAATTGAATGTGACTCATTTTCATTTATCAACTCTTACCTTCTTTTCTACGCTAACTGGTGTTAGCTAGCTGTGGGATTTGAGAAAATGGGGCTGAAACGAGATCCCTTTCCCTCCTACTCTAGGTTTGTTTGGAGTTATTGGAAGTTCTGATAGAAGTCTAAAAATAGCATGGGTAGACAAACCCTATGAAAAGACACTAAGGAATATGGAAAAAAAATTTGAGATGATGAGCAGTTAGATGTCAATCCTGCCTTTTAAATTGGGCTTGTTTCCAATTCATAGCTGGTAATAGCTCAGAAAGGTCAAATTCTGTTTCAGCCTTTGTAAAGAAGAAAATAAAAGCAAATGCAAAAGTTTGCCTGGCTTTTTAATCAAGTGTGGCTAATTCAGCTCACAGCCAGGCTGGCCAGTGCCATTTCGTTCTTACTTGTCTTTTGTGTTTTGTGTTTGGGTAATTTTCTGTTGAACTTCAGGCCTCACTAAAAGGTTCTGATAAACTGTTGAGAAAGTTGGGCTCATTTTGATTTTAGAGGCTTGACTGGGAGTCATAATTTCTGGCTGTGGCTCTCCAGATTTCAGGCTGGTACAAAAACTCTTTAGTTTTAGGTGAGTTTCTTTGGAAATCACTGTGAAAATATATTACTCTTATTAACATGTAAATAGTCACTGTCTAAACTTGGAAGAGATTTTTCCTTATGTTGAGAGAGGTACAAATCCAATTATTTTTATTTGTCCTTCATTGATCTAAGAGTTAACTTCTTTTTCATGTAGATTTCAGGCTGGGATTAGAGACTGAATCTTGAATTGCTTACCGTCTCTGGACCAAGTTGTTCGGGGCCAGGGATTGATTCATTAATTAGAATCAATGTAAATGGATTTGTAAGCCTCCTGTAACAGATTATCCTGTTAGCAACCACGCAGAGCACAGCCCATGATCTGTGAGGAATGTTTGTTCCCTTAGGTGAAATGGACCCAGACTGATGGACTCTTTGGGGTTACTTTATGAAAAACCCAGTGGCTTTTGTAAGGAAGAGGCCTCATTTGACCTTTACGCTGAACATATATTTCCCATAGATGGCAAACTGTTTTATTTTCTGAGCCTGCCCCAGAAGGCTTGAGTTCTGTTTGTGCGTTGTGTGAGTTTCCACTGTGCTCGGTCTCCCACACCCTTGCATTCATGCTGTTCAGGACTTTGCCATATTTTAGCCAGGTTCTGCCCCCTTTCAGGTAAGATTCCTGCTGAGAACTCTTTAAAGAAAAAAGGAGGAACCAGAAATACATTCCTATTTGATAGCAACAAAATGCTTTTTTTCTCCAACCCAAGCAGCCAACAAGCAAGCTACAAAGAAGACAGTTGCTTGTTATTTGAGGCTCTGGCTGTACAGCTGTGCCTCCTTAGAGTGGTAAGAAGACAAGATGATACCTTTGGAAAACTTGGTGGCTTTAACAAAGGTCAGAGTTTATTCAGTGGCTGTCATTATATATTGTGTTTTTTCGTTTGTTTTTGTTTTGTAATTGTGTTGGACAGGTAGATACTTTCTATAGTAGGACCAGCTCACCCACCTTTTCTCTGATGTTTGGATCAAAGTGGGGGACATCTGAGCCAAGTTGAGTTAAACTCTGTCTCCTGCATATTTTGGGATTGCCACAGCAATCCCATTTTGTCTTTGATGCTCACAGGGAGACCCTAACTGGGGGAGTAGATGTGTGACCCATGGATATAGAGAAGTGTGGAAGAAAGTCACTTTGCAAAGAGACAAGCAAACACAGTTGTGCTGATGATGAGACGAGACACCAGGGGAATGGTCTCATTTCCTGATGGTTTTCTATTTCCTGGTTTCCATCTCTCGTGAGGGTTGGCTGCAGTTTCTGATTCAGGGGTCTTCTGATGGCGCCTTGGCCTTATAATGAACTCGTATTCCCTTACCGTTTTTCCTTACCTTAGATTAGTGGGAGTGGGTTTCTGTTAATTGAAACCAAATGGTGTTTGGCTAACTAGTTTGTTAGGAGATATGCCCTGTGTGGTGTTCTAGGGAGGCCCCATTCAGCAAAGGCAGCTCCGTTTGGTTGCACGTGCCTTCTGCTTGGTCTGCCATGCAGGGCTTCTCCCCTCAGTGGATGGAGCTGTCCTGGACCCTGTGCTCTCCTGTGTATTGGGTTTGAGGGAACATCATTTCTGTTCTTGGGCTGTGTAGCTTACTGGGGAACAAGAAGGGTTACCGCCTTCCATGCTGTCTCAGACTGGAACATTTCAGGGCTTGACTTAGGCCTTTCTGTTGCCTGGTGTGCCCTGTGGATTTAGGCTGTGTGGTGCTAGGTTCAAGCATGGCAGGTGCGGAATTTTCCCAGTCGTGCCTGGGGGCACTGAAGAGTTCTGGTTGGCTGAGCACGTGGAAAGCAAGCCAGGTGTGTCATTAGGTCTGAGTGTCCTGCCTGGGTACCACCCCTTCTTTCCTCCCCCTCCCATCCCTGAGCAATGTGGAAGGCATGCTGTCAGTGGCCTTTGGCAAGCACTTCCCTGTAATAAATCTGTAAAATAAAAAATGCACAGGTGAGTACTTCCTCTGTCAGGGAATCTTCGGAAATCAGAGGATTTTATTAGCAAGTGGATTACATAGCAGATGCCTTTCTCAAGGAGATCAGTATGGTTGGGATCCCATAGGGATGGTGTCAGAACACTGCCCAGTAGGGGGTGTGGTGGCAGTGTCAATAAGCAGGGAGGAATTTAGATGAGACTTGACTTTAGATAAGAGTAAAAATTATTTAAGAGGATAGAGGATAGATTTTTTGAGGGAGGAAAACCCTTACAAGTGCATTAGCAGATGTACATAGATGCAGTGTTAGTTTGTGGGTATCTTTTACAAATTTGAAGCTATTTTTACTTGAGGCTCAATGTAACATGTTTTACCTGTTGTTTGTAAAGTTTAGTTTGTATATTTAGGAAGTGGAAATATGAAGACTTTGTGCTTTAAATTGAGAAGGGCATAGAGAAGGGGGAAGATGTAGAAAGTTCTCAGAACAGGGGGCCGGGCACAGTGGCTCACACCTGTAATCCCAGGACTTTGGGAGGCTGAGGTGGGGGATCACTTGAGGTCAGGAGTTTGAGACCAGCCTGACCAACATGGCGAAACCCCGTCTCTACTAAAAATACAAAAATTAGCCAGACATGGTGGCATGCACCTGTAATCCCAGCCAATTGAGAGGCTGAGGTGGGAGAATTGCTTGAACTCAGGAGGGGGAGGTTGCAGTGAGCTGAGACTACACCACTGCACTCCAGCCTAGGCAACAGAGGGAGACTCCGTCTCAATGGGAAAAAAAAAAGTTCTCAGAACAGGGACCTGAGGGGTTTAGACTTTTATAAGTGTGTTTCTTCTGGTCATGATAGATCTAATAAAAAATAACATGTTCATATGATGCTTTAGAGTTGATGAAGCTTTTTCAGGAGGGTAACTCTTTGATCCTCACAACTTGGTTTGTGCGAGAGAGGAAGCGGGGACCGGGAGGGGAGGAGCCTTACAGTGAAGCCGTGGCTGAAATGCTTCCTGCCATCCCTGCTCCTTTCTTGCTGTGCACGCTCATGCTCTCTCTCTGTCTGTCTGTCTGTCTGTCTGTCTGTGAGAGGATTATGTGTTGGGACAAGGCTGGGGGAAAGGTGAAGTGGGGATGGACGAGGGAGGGAAGGTGGGGTCTGGCGATGGTAAAGGAATCGTTTAAACTACCAGAGCAGATGGCTTTCTCTGCAGTATTCAGAGCGCAGGCAGAGCAGGAAGGGACTCAGATGATCTTGTCTACTGGTTTTCAGACCAGTGAATATCTTTGTCACTTGAGTTTTTTTTTTTTTTTTTAAATATTGATTCCTGCTGTTCATCCTGGATCTTCTAAATCTTAATCATTCATGGTGAAGCTTGGGTGATTGAGTGCTCTGAAACTTTACCAGGTGATCCTTAGAAGGTATCTGAGTCCCACTCAATTCTAGCCCTGTGTCTCTTTAACTAGAAATGTTTTATAGAATTTAGGTGCTTGGCATGTCCTGGGAGCTTGTTAGAAATGCATAATATGAGATCCCATCCCAGATCTGCTGAATGAGAATCTGCATTTTAATAAAATTATGGGTGATTAGGCATGCACATTAAGTTTTGAGAAGCATTGCTATAAGATGCTTCAGGGAAACTTCAGGGAGTGTAGCTGGGGTAATTTCACATACTCTTTCCAGGTTTGTTATTTGCCTTTTGACCTACCTTATATAGCTTTTTCATGCAGAAATTAATTGTAGGTTGGATTTATCAGTACTTCCTTTCTAGTTTCTATGTTTTTTATTTGCATGTTAAAGACTTGCCTATTCTAAAATTACTGGAAAAAAGTCTTCCACTTAAAAAAATGAAATCATAGTATACTTTACATAGTTGGATTTGTCTCAAATTTGTTTGGACTGGTATAAGAAGTGAGATAGGAATCTAGACCCAGTGGCTGGTCAGTTGTCTCAACATTGTTTATCTTTTCACCATTTTTTTTTTCCATTGATTTCTTCATGGATCCATACACTAAATTCATATATGTTTTATTATCTGCATGTTGAGTTAATTACCGTAGCTCTATAATGTGCATACTTACATATTTCTCATTACTCTTCTTTTAAAGATTTTTTTCCCTAGCTTTTCTCATTGGTTTGTTTAATGAATTTTAAAAACTGCTTGTCTGGTTACAAAAATTCCAGAAACTTGTTTTATTTGAGTTACATTACATTTGTAGATTAGTTTACCTCATTTTGTTTTTTAAATAGTTTTGCCTTTTTAAAATTATATATACCAATAGTACTTCAGAACATTTTTCAGTAAGTCACAGCAGCCTTTGCAATGGATATTTTGAAACTTAATCTTCTGTAGGGTTTTTCATTCAGAGAGACTTTCCACTTATTACTCTGTATCACTGCATCTTATTTCTCTCAATAAAAAAGTTTATTATCTATTTCCCCTATCTTAGAAGCCTCACAAGGGAAGGTTCCATGTTTTTTTTTGTTTTTGTTTTTGTTTTCTGAGATGGAGTTTTGCTCTTGTCACCCAGGCTGGAGTGCATTGGCGTGATCTCGGCTTACTGCACCCTTCACCTCCCAGGTTCAAGCGATTCCCCTGCCTCAGCTTCCTGAATAGCTGGGATTACAGGCGCCTGCCACCACACATGGCTAATTTTTTTTTTGTAATTTTAGTAGAGACTAAAAAGACGTATTGGCCAGGCTGGTCTCAAACTCCTGAGCTCAGGTGATCCCCCCTGTCTCAGCCTCCCAAAGTGCTGGGATTACAGGTGTGAGCCACCACGCCCAGCCTCCATGTCTCTTTATTTACCAGTGTAATTGCTCAGTGTCTAGAAAATCTCTGGTGTGTAGATGCTCAATACATATTTGTTGAATGAATGACATTTTGGTAACCAGAGACTCTGGCCCTGTAGTTGAAGGCTGATGACGTGTCGGATTGTCTGGACTGGGATCCCAGTTTGAATTCAGCACACCTTTTGAGATAATGGTGCAATATTTTGGGGAAGTGTTCCTCTCTCTCACGTTGAATTGAGGATGAGCCTGGGAATGTTTTGGTCTATGAGACTTGACAAAGTGGTGTGAATTCGTTGTGAAAGTGGAGACTAATGACCCAGCACAGGCATTGCCACGCCACAAGTTTTCTGGAAAATAATGCTGTCAATCAAATCCCACCACTTTGATTCAGCAGCATCTCCTTTAAGATCATTCTGGTATTAATTTTTCTTTTAATTAGGAAAAATAAAATATTTCTACAAAGAACTTTGGACTGTTTATAATTAGAGATCCTTTAGATAAATTAGCATCACCCATTTAAGCTCTTTTGTTTTAGGTACTAATACCCAACCTGTGTGCTCCTTATGGACAGGAATGGACTCTACATTCATTTTATAACTCTTAACAACTTTGGACCTTTTCTTCCATAAGTAGAGATCCCTTAGATAAGTTAGCATCACCCATTTAAACCCTTTTGTTTCAGGTACACATACCCAACCTGTGTGCACCTTATGGACAGGAATAGACTCTTAATTTTTGTAACTCTTAACCAGATACTCAAAAAAAAAGTTTAAATAGTAAGAGAAGCCAAATCATAAACATACAGTACATTCTAAAATTATAAATTAAAAAATGTTATATTTTAGTTTCTGCTACCCTTTTAAAAACCACACTGATCTTAGAAACTTTTTCTTCTATGATGGGAGGATTTCTAGAATTTGCGCTTCTTAACTGTCATTTATTTTCCCTCCCTCTGGTATGAGAACTGTGAGATATTTGGATGGAGTTGGGCAGTTATTTATAATACTGCTGCTTTTGCTTCCTAATTTATTTCAGTTTTATATTTGGTGCAAAATGAAACTCCCCTTATTATTTGAGGCCTTTAATGCATCTGGTGCCAAGGGACTTGATTTTGCAGATTATAAGTAGTTCAGTCGACTGCTTCTTCAACAAAAATTATATTGAGAACAATCATAGTCGCTCCACTGCAGATTTTGTGGTCCTCTGCTTGAGCTCCCTGTGATGGTTGGTGAGAGAGATTACCTTGGAAAAGACAAAGCGCAGAGTCTCCTCTGCTCTAGCACAGGCCTGCCTTAGGGTTCAGATTTTGAGCAAAGCTGTAGCAGACTCCCTCTGGGACCCCTTTGAATTTTGCGTTTGATTCTTCATGTGTACAGTGTACAATATTTGGAGAGTGTTTGTAAGACCATTGTGTTTTCTTTAATAAAACTGCATTTATCCTTGTGTGGACAGATTGTGTTCTTAGAGTCTGATTTCTTGGAGAACACTGGGAATTGTTTACTTAGATTTTTTTTTTCTTTCTTTAAATAAAACCTTCCTCTGGTTTATCAGCTTTAAAACTATTGAAAGTCAGCCAAAAAAGTTGGTTGAAGGGAAAAGGCACTATTCTGGAGTGTCTAAGTTTTATTAACTATATGTTGGGGGCAATAAGGGATTTTAGTTTCCAGAACTTGTAGCAAACAATACAAGACAAAAACTTAGACGTCAAACCTAAATATTGCCTTTCTTTTGATCCTGGAAATTGGAATTTTGGAAAGGCAAACAGGGTAGGTTTAATGAAAGGAGGTGCTGTTATGTCGAAGTCGTTTCTGAGTGAATGGGAAAGTTGAGTAATCGGAAGGGCCATGTCTGTGGGCTTTCACTGTCTTTAGGTTCCAAAAGATGCTATGAAATTTCAGTTCCTTGTTTGCAAGTGTCTGTATTGAGGGTGAGGATTCAGAGAAGAAAAACTCCAGGCTAGTGGGAAAGGGGTTTGTGTTAAGTAAGGGGACCATTCCAGTCCACAGTGGTGAGTGATATGATGGGAAGTGTGGGGCCCACCAGAAAAAAGAGACTTAGGGCTAGGAGTCCTGAGCTCCCACTGAAGCTAAAATAAATAAAACTTACATAGGGAATAGAAGCTGCTGGTCATTATGATCTCCTGGACTACATAGACTACAAAAAAAAATGACTTTCTATAAGAAATTCTTCCCAAGGAATGGCAAGATTATGCAGGAAATGTAGTCATTTGGTTATAGCCGAAGGCAAACTGATGGAGAGCTGCCTGCCACAGCACTCAGGCTGCTTGTCTCATCCCCAGCTTGCTCTGGCTGGCTTCAGGGCCCTTTGATCTGCTCACAGACTGTACAAATAGAGAGCTGAAGGAGATAGAGCCAACTGATGTTACTTTTCTCTGTACTTCTTTATCCATGGTGTGCCCAGAAATGGTCAGTTTCCCTCTCAGCATGCAGGGGCTGGCCCTGAACCAGATCCTGTGTGCATTCAACCCTTGGCACCGTGGCAGGCTCAGGTGTCAGTGGTCCTAGGCTGGTACCAGTCTGCAGCGGTGAGGGTAAGAATGTTGGAAATTGACAGTGTGTGTTATTATCTGAGAACATCATGGACAAGGTTAAGTGGAGTTTCTCTCTCTGGCTCACTGTCCAGACCAGTCCGTCAACACCACTTCCTCTTTATAACTTCACGGTTTCCACCTGTAAAATGCTTCATATCTTAAATGTATCGTAGCCAAGTTCATGGTCTTATTTGAGCCTCACGACAATGCCCAGAGTAGAAGGGTAAGGATTGTTAGTCCCATTTTAGAAGTAGAAGAATTGAGGCTCAGAGAAATGCATCTGGGTGTGCATTTCAGTCTTTACTGAGTGCTTTTGTGGCTGAGGGGCTCCTCCAGCAGCATTGCCTTTCTCCAGGCCACAGGACTCGGTGAAATGTTTCCCTTTCCCTTCTGTGTTCTCCCATCTCCCAAATCAGTTACTTCCTTCCCATTCCCTGGAGGCTGCTTCCATCCTTCTCTTGTCTGGATTGCTCTAGCAGCTCCCAGTCATCTCCCAGTGCCATTGTGTCTCAGCAGGTTAATTGATTTGCTGCATCATCATCAGCATCATTATCCGATAATACACTTACATAGCCGTTCTTGTGAACTGGCACTGTTGTTTTGCTTTGCCATTCATTTAATTTTCACAGTAATTCTGTGAAGGAGGTAGTAATATCAGCCTCATTTAATAGATAAGGAAGTGGAGTCATGGAGAAGGTAAGTACCTTGTCCAAAATTACACAGCTGTTAGGGGCCACAGCTGGGATTCAAGCCCAGGCCTGCCGGCTCCAGGGTGCTTGTTCTGAGCCACTACACCTTATCCTGAGGCTCCCATTCTCAAAGCCTCCTCCCTACCTGCTTCATCACCCAAACAATGAGTACATTCTCCTTAGCCTGGTGCTTGAGGCCTCCTGCAGCGAGGTCTCAGAATCTTTCGAGCCTAGCACCTTATAAGGTGTCTGTCCCACAAATTGAATCCTTGTCAGTTCCCAAATGTAGTCTCCTACTCATGCCATTCTCTCTCCCAAAAAAAGCTTCCCTTAGCAGAGAATGAGGGCTTTGGTTCTTGGCTCTGCCACTGATAATACATGTAACATAGGATGAGTCAGTCCACCTTCCCTAGCTGGACTCCCCTGCCCCGTACGCGGAGATATTATAACGCTGGTTGGTTGTGAGATTTCAGTGGTACATAGCATGTGCTCAGAAATGAGGATGACCTTTTCCATTTGTTTTGCCTGCCCAAGCCTCTCTAGTTTTTCTTAAAGTGCCTCCTTTAGGGCATTGTCTTGAAGTCCCTACCTCCTTTACCAGGAGAGAATCTTTGCTTTCTTCAGCCCATAAGTGTCTTAAAGTCACTTTCACCATCCTGCATATTTTATCATCCTTTGTTGTTGTCCTCCTTCCTCCTAAGCTCTGAGCCCTTGCAGGATACAGGCTGTGGCTTGCACATCTTTATATTCTCAGTGCTTTGTTTATAATAGACCCTCAGGACATATCCATTGGAGTGAGTGAATCTGGGGCCACTGGAATTCAGTTATTGCATCCCTTGGAAAGCCTGGTGAGTGGTGCCCAGCGTGAATTGACTTGCAGGAGCAGCCATCTATTGCGTGTGCTCTTGAGTTCTGCTTTTTATTAAAATTCTTCCCTGCTGTAGTTGGAGATCCCCCTCATTTATTTTTATAAAATGCAGGCTCATGGGGTAGTGTAAATTTGCACAACCATCTTCTAAGCAAATTGGCTAAAACCCTAAATTCTCTGGAGACAGAATGGATGTGCTTTTAAAAAACAGCATGGATTTTAGAACATGGAAAACGTTATGTTGGAAGAACTCAACTCCTACTAAGTCAGAGATATGTGTTGTATTTATTTGTGGTTTATGGTTGTGTTTGTTTTCTTCTTATGACTGAGTTGGCATTGTGTTTGGTTTGTGCTGGGAGCCCCCCCTCCGTGTACCTAGGCTAGATAGAGGAAGGTGAAAAATACATTAGACAAGCCTTTTGCCAAACACAGGAAGAGTGCATCTTAGCCATTCGGTTTGTGAAATTTGCTGGAGAGGCCACTGTTTCTCTTCTGAGAAGTTAGAGAGAGTTAAAGTGTCTGAGGCCAGTTGACCCCAATCATATTAGCTGTACAGATGAGAAAGTCTTGGTTCTTCTTCCAGCCTCTTGGCCAGTCAACCATATTCTTCTATCTCAGCCACTTGCAGCAGCCTCTTCTGCCTCCGTGCCTTTGCTTCCACCGACATCTGCCTGGTATGCCACTCCTGACATTCCCCAGCTGTTGTCCAGCTCTTGCTTCTTTTTTGCATCATTTTACAGAAGCCTTCCCAGCTCCAACAGCATAATAAAACCAAGCCTTCCTTTTATTTCCTTAGTCCTCCATACTGGTGCTCTGCGTTGGCATTAACCACAATGACTTGTGTGTGTTGGATTTACCCCATTCTCTCCCTCTGAGCCTCTTGAGGGCAGGAACTGCATTTTATCTTTTTATCCTGCTTGGCATGCAGAAGCTCAAAGTGTGCTTGTACAAGTCAGAGAATTGGGATGTGATGTTAATAGCTAACATTTACTAAGTGCTGTGCTGTTTTATTCATAGAACTGGGTCTTGGGTCATGTGTATGCCCAGCTCTGTGCCTTGCAAAGAGAAACACTGGTAGACATTCAGTCACACTCTCTGGAATGATTGGATTAATGAATGAGTGAGTAGATGATTAAATGGAAAGAGACTCCATCCTCTGGGAAGGAAAGAAGAGTGGAATGGGCTAGACAGCCATACTATTAAAGCTGAACTTGTTGCTTGTCTGGAAGGAGGGTTGAGGCAGGAGCTAAACTGACAGAAGCACTCTGGGAATTCACATTTCCTCTTTTCTAGTGACTTCTGTTTTAGGGAACCAACAGGTCTTTGTACCATCTCCCATTTTTCTAGACCACAGGCTTTTACCTTGTTCTTCAGAACCCTAGAATTCTGCCACCAATGTTCAGTCTAGAGAGAAATACACTTGTAGCATGCAAGTTCTTACCTCAAAATCTGCTATGCAAATAGCTGGTGTCATTGTAGAGTGATGCAGTGCAGAAAGGGGCCTGGGATACTTCCCCTGAAGAATGAAAGTCCCAAGGCTGGATCCCATATGGTCTTACCATCCACATCGATGGGAGTGTGGACATGGCAGCTGTCATCATTTTGCTTGCATTTTTGTAAGTTTACCCCAGGCAAACCAATTCCTTCAAACACTTGACACATAGAGAAGTGAAGAAAAAAAATCTGTCTTATATTGTGAACATGACGGCAGGGAAGATTGCAGGAATGACAGTTTGTATACCAGCTATTAACAAAAGTTGTGTGTTGCATATACAAACTTTGCTGTTTTGTAGATGGCCTTTTAGTTTGGTGCTATACAGGTAATATACAAAGTGTACATTATACTACCATGTTTTTTTACTTTTATGAGTTATTTGTAATGTGGATAATAATTCTTAGTTTACATTTTCACATCACAGTTTTGTTGACCACTCAAGGAAAAGGTGAACTACAGATATTTCAAATAAGGTGATAAATTACTGTTGTTGTTTTTTTAATTGTCTGACAAAGACACTCCATTGTTCTAAATCTTTCAAATATAATGTGATTACCCTCGTTTGTATGTCTTGCTCAATTTTAAAGTATAACTAGGAGTTCCATTAAGCAGTACAGGCTGTTTTCTTACCATGCTTACAAAGGCTGTTAGAGTATCAGTGATGAAATTGAAACTTAGTTTCAACTTGATATGCAAAACAAAATAAATTTGACTCTTTTGAAATATTGCGTAAATATGTTTCCGAGCCTGGCACCAAGTATCTGGGGATTTTTAGAGCTGACCTCACCGAACATGGAATCATAAGATATTTTTTAACAGTGTTTTTGAACTGGCTGAAGAAACCCCTCTTCCATTCTCTTCAAATCAAATATTTCCTGATAAGAAATATTCTACTTTAGAAGAGAAATTTCCTATTGCACTTCCTTCAGGTTTCTGGGTTAGTTTAATTGAATGGATCCCTGAAGCTGCAAGTGAAAGGTTAGATAGATACCATTTGGAGCTATTTATCTGTGAATCAGAATTTTTTGAATATTATGTAGGCAAAATAAAAGAGAAATGTACTAGAGGCTTCGTTTGTGATTTAAACTATGTTCATGAGAACATACTGTAATTTACATAATTCAGATAAATTATCTGTTTTGTATATTGCGGTTATATATAAGGTTTCCTTGGACAGAGGGTGGTTTCTGCCGCTACAGTTGTTTAAAGGCATTGCCTTTGATAGTTCTAGCTAACTGGAGCTTCCAGGTGCAACTCGCTGTGGTTGAATTGGAAACTTGTCACTGAGCTCTTTTTTTACCTACCTGGCTCCTTCTAGGACTCTCAAGATCCTCTGGTGTGGCCAGGCCAGATGTGATAGCCCTGATGCACGTGTCCTTCCTTCTGTGGTTCATGAGCATTCCAAGCTTGAGTGAGAGGGTCAGCTTAGCAGTGGTGATAATAGTCATATCCCCTCACCATCTCCATAATAGGCCTCTTCTTCAAGGCAAGAGCAGGTGTTATCCCCCATTTTATGCTGAAGAGAAAACCAAGCTGAGAAAGGGCATGTGACAGGTCCAAGGGCATCTCCTGACCTTGACTAGCACTCTTTTCACCATGCTGTTTCACACTTGTGCGTCTCAGTTTCTGTGCCTAGGAGAAGAGTTCCGATTTGTGAAACTCTTTCTAAATTGATGGCCAGTTGGAGATTTTTTTGAAGGTTTAAGTAAGGGAAAGAAATAGTACTTGTGGCACTTTTTTTAAAAGCAGAAGCTTAATGCCAGCAGAAGACTTGTTTACTTGTGGTGCTAAACTTGTGCGGCTGGTGTTTATCTCACTTTCTATAGAGGAATGCAGTTGATGTGTTCTTTTAAAAACACTCGACCCGAGACCTGGGATCACCCTTCCACTCCTCTTCATGTTGTTTGCTTTGGCGGTGAGCCAGCTGCCTGCCTTTATGTGTCAAAAACAAGATCTCCACCCAAGGACATGATAGAGCTATCTGCAGTCCATTTTGAGGCACATGTTCACATTTAATGGTGGCACTTGAATTAGTTTTCGCAAAGCCTGTGCACCAGAACTTAACTACTTCATTCTCAAGCCACCTTCTGAAACTTAGTGACATCACTCCTAGGTGATTCTCTCAAGGCTCTGCCTGTTCATTCTTCATGTCTTCGCAATTCTAACCTTTTCCTTTCTGCTTCTTGCAGCATAAACTGCTGGAAAGTAGGGAAGAAGGTGTCTGCTGGAGAGAGAGAGGGTGATAGCTGATAAGACAGGAAAAGATAAACACTCTAGTTGGCACATTTAAAAGGCATATTGAACTGGGTTCTTTAGCCCTAATTGCCTTTCTTCTTTTGGAAGGTCATACTATCGTCTAGCACAGTAGGACACTGGGCACAACATGACTGTGATGTTTACACAGCATCATACTTGTGTCTGGTAAACTCTGTTTAAGGAAACAGGAAGATTGTTAGAAATACTTAAAAATGAAAAGTTTTGATGCTCAAAGTGCTGATTACTACTCGGACTAAAGTATATGAATGAATAACAGTTTTTCCCCCTGCAGATACTGCAGCATGAAATCTTATGCTACATGGATGGTGGCAGTGGTTTCTATTTTATAGAACTTTCTTTTCTATTGTTAAGATCTGTGCTGTTGGCTCTAGCTCTGCTGTGGCAGTTCCCAAGTCTCTTACAGGACAAGAATGATGAGTGTGGATATAAATCTCAGTTCTAGCAGCTGCTCACTCACAGGTGTCTTGGCAGAAGAATTGGGTCTTGTTGAGTCTATAGCTTCTCTCTGTATACCGCTGGGAGATGCTGCCTGTGAGTGCCTTGCTTGGTGGCCAGGGGCCAGGGCTAAGGACCTCTTTGTGGAATAGCCATCTTTGCTTGAGGTCTGTGCAATTGTGTGTGCCTGTAGTGCAGTTCCTGGTAAGGCTTTCAAACTGTGGGCAAGAATATAACAATGCCTGTTACTCGGGAAGAGACACGGTTGGCGAGGTGAGTATGGAGTAGTGCCAAGGAAAGTTTTGTGAGTCAGAGACTTTATCCTGCTGCAGGAATTAACTCCATTGATCAAAAACTGCCTTAATTGGGGTGGGGCTGGGGGGGGAAATTTCATATGTGATTGGCAGGAGTCTAAACTGTAGAGCTTTTCTGGAGGGCATTTTGGTAATGGGGTTTAAAATGTCAAATGTGCATACTCTATGACTCTGCATTTTCACTTCACAGAATTTATCCTAAGGAAAGAATTGTACAAGTCTACATAACAGGATGTTCCTCCTCACCATTGTATTTAGTGTTGCCATCACCTGGGGCTTTATTAATAAAGGAAAAGTTAACCAATTCCAGTAAAACCATATAGTGGAATATTACACAGCTGCTGAAAAAGATGAGGTCAGCTTCTATGTATTATGGAATGATGGCAAATAAATTATGTAAAAAAGTCACAGATCAATATGAATAGTGTGATCCCAATTTTCAATATATATGTGTATAAATGAGTGCATGTTATGTAATGTTTTATGTGCATTAATTTTTGGAGGAAGAATATATCAGGTGCTAATAGTGATCATCAAATGCTAATAGTGATTATGTGAAGACCCTCATTTTCTACTTCCTGCTTCTCTGTAGTGTTTGAATTGTTTCCAGAGGCAAAACCACAATAATTTGGGTTGGACACGGTGGCTCACACCTGTAATCCCAGTACTTTGGGAGGCCAAGGTGGTGGATATCTTGAGCTCAGGAGTTTGAGACCAGCCTGACCTACATGGTGAAACCTCATCTCTACTAAAAATACAAAAATTGGCCGGGCTTGATGATGTGCGCCTGTGGTCCTAACTACTTGGGAGGCTGAGATGGGAGAATCCCTTGAACCCAGGAGGTGGAGGTTGCAGTGAGTTGAGATCATGCCACTGCACTCCAGCTTGGATGACAGAGCCAGATTCTGTCTCAAAAATCAAAACAAAAAGCCAGAATAATTTGATGTTTACTTTTTATAGTTTTTTTCCTTCCTTCCTTCCTTTCTCTTTCTTTTTCTTTTCTTTTCTTTCTTTTCTTTCTCTCTCTCTCTCTCTCTCTCTCTCTCTCTCTTTCTTCTTCTTTCTTTTTTTTGAGGTGGAGTTTCGCTGTTGTTAACCCAGGCTGGAGTGCAATGGTGCGATCTCGGCTCACCGCAACCTCCTCTCCTGGGTTCAAGCAATTTTCCTGCCTCAGCCTCCCGAGTAGCTGGGACTACAGGTGCGTGCCACCATGCCCAGCTAATTTTTTGTATTTTTAGTAGAGACGGGGTTTCACCATGTTGACCAGGATGGTCTCTATCTCTTGACCTCGTGATCCACCCGCCTCAGCCTCCCAAAGTGCTGGGATTACAGGCGTGAGCCACCGCGCCTGGCTTTTGTTTCTTTTTTTAAATTTTAATTTCTTTTAGAGATGCGGTCTTGCTATGTTGCTCAGGCTGGACTTGAACTTCTGGACTCAAGCGACTCTCCTCAACTTCCTGAGTAGCTGATAGTTTCTTTTTCTATTTATTTATTTTAGAGATTGAGGTCTTGCTTTATCATCCACGTTGGAGTACAGCGGTGTGATTGTAGCCCACTCTGTCCTTGAACTCTTAGGCTCAAGTTATCCTCAGCCTCCCAAGTATTTAGAAATACAGGTACATGCCACCATGCCTGGCCAATTTTTAAATTTTTATTTGTTTTGTAGGGACAGGCTCTTGCTGTGTTGCTCAGGGGTGGTCTTGAACTCCTGGTCTTAGACCCAAGTAATCCTCCTGCCTTGGCCTCACATAGAGCTGGGATTGCAGTTGTGAGTTACCATGCCCAGCCCTGATAGTTTCCTTTTAGAAAACTGAAAAGCATGGGCCCCTTTTTAGGTCTTTTAGTTCTTTGACTTACTGGAACTTTTCTGATTTTGTTTTTTAAAAGGGACTCTTCTACCTTTTAAAAGTTGAATCCTGTAACATTTTTTTCTTGCTTACCTCAACAGTGATGAGAAAAGAAATAATGAAGTCTTAACAAATTGTTAAAAAAAAAAAAAAAGAAATGTAGGCCAGGCACTGTGGCTCACACCAGTAATCCCAGCACTTTGGAAGGCTGAGGTGGAGGGTCACTTAAGCCCAGGAGTTTGAGACCAGCCTGGGCAACATAGCAAGACCTCGTCTCTACAAAAAATAAAAATTAGTGAGGTGCGATGGTACATGCCTGTAGTTCCAGCTTCTTGGGAGGCTGAGGCAGGAGGATTGCTTGAGCCTGAGAGGTCAAGACTGCAGTGAGCTGTGATCGGACCCCTGCACTAAAGCCTAGGGGACAGAGTGGGACCCTATCTCAAAATTTTAAAAAAAGGAATTGTTTATGTGTTCTTTATGAAAATGTGACAGACATCATTGGGCATCTACTGTGTGCCAGGCATACAAGGATGAATAATACATGGCTCCTGTTCTTCAGAGTTCACAGTGAAGTCAGGAGTGCAGTTATACCAGTGACTGATGGTTAAACTCGATGATAGGTGCGAACAGAGGGTGGTACAGTGAGAATAGAGTGGTGCTGGTAATTCCTTTATTTAATAAAGAGCAAGCACCTTTATTATAATTTAATCAAGAGCAGGCACTAGCTAGACACTGTTGTAGGCACTGGGACAGCAGTGAACAAGCAGTTACATAGACAGGTCATGAAGAGTGTGACCAGTGTGAAGACGAAGAGGAAGATGTTGACAGGTGAGGGGCTGTTGTGACACATGAGTTAGGGAGAGTAGCCCTTTGGGAGGAGGAATGATGGTGTGTAGAGGAGGAGAGGGTGAGTGCTGGTGTCTCCTGGAAGGGCATGGAAGAGGTGGCGATGGCATTGCAGACAAATGGCCCAGCTGGTACAAAGGCATAGACGTAGGGTATCTGGGAGGCCTTAGCCATTCTGGGTGGACAGCAAGTTGGGGATGGTATTTTTAGGATTGTACTGTGAATACCGTCTTTAGGAGCCTGGATTGATCTGTTGGTGACTGGCTGGCCTGCTGAACTTTAAACTGGGAAGAGATATGATTAGATTGGTGGTTTAGGAAGGTTTCTCTGACTCTGAGACTGGATCAAAAAGAGAAAGATGAGAATCAGGGTGGTCACTGGGGAGGCCACTGTAGTGGCTCAGAAGAGTGGTCAGACCATGGAAGGAGAGGGTGGAATGAAGAAATAAGAAGAACGTGCATGACTAGAATGTGTAGGTCTGGGTGATTATAAGCCACAGAAATCCTGGCTAGAGCAGGAACTGGAAGAGATTGAGGTAGTAATGACATAATTCATATTTGTACATTTGAATCCAGGTTTGTCTCATGCCACTTCAAGATATCCTCTCAGTAGTCACCAGGGACATCCTGAGGCCAAAGCCTGGTCTTAGTTCAGCATCTCCCTGTTGTCTGAGATCTTGCATACTGCAAACCTCCCTGGAACCTCAGAGACCCTTTCCATAGGGGTCCCTGGCTGGTGAAGGCCTGAAGGCTGGGCCAAGTCCTCTCTTTCATGCTGTCAACATCCACATTAGTCCTTTCATGTTCCCTGCCGTGTCTGGGAGTGCAGGGAGATGCAGTTTCCCGTCTTCTTTCTTGTCCCCTAAAGACTGGTGAACGGGGCGCTTTACCTTCTGGGTCTGCCCCTCTCCCCCGAGAATCAATATGAGTAACCATACTGATAAAGAAGCAAGGTAAGGTGTAAGGTGACTGATGTAACAAAGGCAAAGTAGCAGAATCACAACTGTAGCAATGAAGCAAGTGTGGAGTCCTGCAGGAGGTTCTTTTACAAAGCCACTGTCGTGATCCCTGGTCCCTGACTCCTAGTCCGGCTGTATCCAGCTTCCTGATCTCATGTGTTATTTCTCAGGGTTGAATGTGCGGAGCCTTCCTCTCTCTTCTCTACTCCCCCTTCTCCAGGTCCTCCGTACCTCTCCATGAAAACTCCTCAGTCCAGTCGTAGGCATTCAGAGTGTGCATTTCTGGGCCCACTGGGATAATTTGCATCTTTTGAGAGACATTCTGTATAATAGTCCCCAGCCTTATGGGGCAGTCTTTTGAAGTATTTCTTCATGGAATCACCCTTGTCCTCCTTAAATATCTCCCACTTGTCCATTCGTCCGTCCGTCCGTCCATCTGTCTCTCCATCCGTCCATCCGTCCATCCAGTAATTTGAGCTTCTTATTGGAGCAAATCGCTGTTCTTAGTACTCCGGATATAAAAATAAAGTGCCAGGGACTTTCAGTTTTCTTCCTACCACTGACCATTTTTGCCTCTGGAAACTTTGCTGGCATTGCCTCTTCCTATGAGGACCACTGACTTTATATGCACCTACACAGCTTCAACTGCTGTGTGCTGTTATCTATGCATGATGACTGTCATCCCAGCTCTGCAACTTACCTTGCTGTGTGGCCTCAGGCAAGTCCCCTAAACTCTGTTGCAGCCCTCATTTGGCAAAACGGGCTTGCTAATGTACTTATTTGAAAAGTTGCTTTGCAGATTAAGTTAAATAATGCATGTGAAGTACTTGGCACGTTGGCTGGAACAGATTAAGTACTGAAATGTTATTACCACCGCCATCATCACTACTATTAGTATTGCTGCTATCTCTACCATTTTTTCTGACCTTAGGGAATGCATCAATCATGTGAGAGTAATAGGGAGTAAAATGAGAGACCAGAGTTTTATGTGGGTGAGAATAAATCAAACCCAGTGTCTTTGGGGTTGATATGCAAGCATTATGGGGCAATTTTGAATTGACAGTTGAGGGGGGTAGCCTCTGGGAAGACTTCATTAGGGATCAGTGAGTCTTAAATAGTACTTGGGCCTGAATTGGTAAAGAAGAGGCATCAAGCCTAGACCCAAGCTGAGTTGGAAAGGTCTTTAGCCTTCTCTCTAGTCGAGTTGGTGGCCAGGTATTTCTCAGGTGAATGGGGTGACCTGTGAATTCATTCATTCATTCATTCATTTTGAGGCAGTCTTTCTCTATTGCCTGGGCTGGAACGCAGTGACATGATCATGGTTTACTGCAGCCTTGACCTCCAGGCTCAAGTGATCCTTCTACCTCAGCCTCTCATGAGTCACCATGCCTGGCTAATATTTTTATTTTTAGTAGAGGTGGGGTCTCACCGTGTTGCCCAGGCTTGTCTCAAATGCTTGGACTCAACCTCAGCCTCCCAAAGTACTGGGATTACAGGCATGAGCCATTGTGCCTGGCCTAGGGCTGTACATTTAATATGAGGCTCCTCAAACCTGTGCACACGTTGAGGATTGTCTCCAGACTTATTTAATGTGCCCATTGTTTATAATTATGCCTGAGTGTTTTCAGATGTCTAAAATGCAATTGTATTCAGAATACTTCTAAACATTGTATTAGTTTATTGGCTCTTAGTCATTAGATACTAAAAGTAGGACTTCGATTACATGGGTGGCCTGTAGAACATTTTGGTGTTAGAAGGGGTTCCCAGACTTGAAAAGTCAGGAACCACAGAATTTGCCTAATATAACCAGAAGCAGATCCTGGCAGCATTCTAGCTGGAGAATACAACCCAATTAAAATGTCTGTGTAATAAACAGATCTTACAGGACAAAAAGTCCAGAGGTACAGTGATGCTGGGCTTGGTTAGATCAGCAACTCAGTGACCTCATCAGGACCTGGTTATTCCCCTTTTCCACTCTGCTGTCCTTTGCATGTCAGCTCTCTCCTCTCATGTTCAGCAAATGGCTGCAGCAGCTCCAGGCATCACATCTTTACACTAATGCCCCGAAATATTTGTTCCTGGCCTCACTTCTCTCAGTAAGGAAAGCTTTCCAATTACTGGCCGGCCTTCAGACTTTCCCTCATGCCTCACTGGGATGAATGGCCTAATATGCACATTCCTGGATGAAACAGGGCCTACGGAGTGGAATTCCCACACCCAGGTCAGGATCCCAGTGGAAGAGGGAACATGTAGACTGGATCAGGATTCTGCCTTCAGGAAAGATGCGGTGGGGTATTTAGGCAAGAATATCTGTGGCAGGCAGGAACTCAGGAGGATGCCAGGCAGTTCTATAGGGAAGTAGCTGGGAGAAAACTACCAAGCAGTCACATCCAGGGTTGCTGTTTGGCCAAGAGGCAGAAGCCTCCCAAACAGTAACCCCAGGGAGGCTTTTGGCACAAGGATAAGTGGAAGGGTCTTAGACTGGCATGATAGGATCTGCACTCTGTCCCTGTCCCCCGTCCCCAGTAGCTCTGGGCCATTCACCCTTGTATAGTGCCTCAGGGACAGACTGCAAATGCTGCTTTTGGCTTTTTTTTTTTTTTTTGAGTCAGGGTCTTATTCTGTTCCCCAGGCTGGAGTGTGGTGGTACACCATGCCTGGCTAACTTTTGTATTTTTTGTAGAGACAGGGTTTCGCCATGTTCTTCGGCCTTGTTCAATGAGAGCCCACTGTGTACTAGCCTAGGCACTGAAGATATAGTGAAGGACAAGAGGCATGGACTCATCCCTTTTTTGTTCATTTATTTGGTCATTCATCCCAGTAGTAGTTTCCCGGGACTGCCATCACCAAGCACCATGGGCTGGGGACTTAAGCAACAGAAATGTATTTGCTCACTGTTCTGGAGGCTGGAGGTCCAAGATCAAAGTGCCAGCAGGTTTGATTTCTCCTGAGGCCCCTCTTGTTGGCCTGTAGTTGTGGCCTTCTTGCTGTGTTCTTAGGTGGCCTCTCCTCTGTGTGTGTGTGTGCCCCTGGTGTCTCTGTGTCTCAGTCTCCTGTTTTTTTTTTTGTGTGTGTGTGTTTGTTTTCTTTTTTGAGACGGAGTCTTGCTCTGTCACCCAGGATGTAGTACAGTGGGTGCCATCTTGGCTTACTACAATCTCCGCCTCCTGAGTTCGAGTGATTCTCTTGCCTCAGCCTCCTGAGTAGCTGGGATTACAGGTGCATACCACACCCGACTATTTTTTTTTTTTTTGATAGAGACAGGGTTTCACCATGTTAGTCAGGCTAGTCTCGAACTCCTGACCTTGTGATCCACCCAACTCGGCCTCCCAAAGTGTTGGGATTACAGGCGTGGGCCACCCCGCCTGGCCCCAATCTCCTCTTGTAAGGACACCAGTCACATGGGATTAGGGCCCACCTTGTTACTTCATTTTAACTTAAGCACCTCTTTAAAGGCCCTGTCTCCAAATGCTGTCACATCTTGAGATACTGGGGGTTAGGGGCTCAATGTATGATTTTTTTGAGGGGCAGACACAATTCAGCCCATAACAATCCCACAGTTCTCTGTTGAGTGTCACAATGTGCCAGGCACTCTCCTCTAGGAATGCAGCTGTGAATAAAACACAAAAATCTCTACCCTCATGGAGCATACCGTGGGGTTGGGGAGTTTAGTGGTCCTCAGTCACTGCTTCCAACTTGTGTTTGGGACCCACCTAACTTAGATTCTATGCCCTGAGGCCATTCCTCCACCAGAGACAAAACCCAGGGATGGAAAAGCCTTGTGACCCACTGTAACCAGCAGAACAGGCATCAGGGATAGGAGATCCTTTCCAGTTCAGTGGGACTCCTGGAGGGATCTGAGAAACAGATGGAGTCTGGGGACTGGGGAGGAGGAATGGGTGTGGGTCTTGGGTTCAGGTAATGGCTGGGCAAAGAGAGGCTGGGGGCAATTTTCTTCGCCAAGGGCTGGTTGCTTTCATTTCACCTGGTTGGGGGGCCTGTGTTCTGCCCCTGGGGAAGCTTGTTTCTGGAAGTTGCAGCAGGCTGGCCCTCACTCTGGAGAGCTGCACGTGATGCAGACCGGGCTGCTGGAGACAGGCTTAATAGCATGGAGACCTGCCTTGCAGGGGCTTTGCTAGAAGGGGTTGCGGCCAGGGAGTTACTTTCTGAATGATTTGGGTTCTAGATAGGTTTGCCAAATTAAAAAAAAAAACCCAGTTAAATTTAAATATCAGATAATCAGTATATGTCCCATGATTCAAATTTCAGATAAGCAGTGTTTGGGACATTTATACTAAAAAATTAATTTGAATGTAATTTTTCTAACATTCACATTTAAGGGGACATACCACTTTTATTTCCTGAATCTAGCAGTCTCAGCTCTAGGGGCTCCTAGATTAACAGAGGTGGCAATGGAAGATGGGGGAAAGGCAGACAAGAATAATCCTAATTCATTTTTTTACAGTAAAAAACTTGGCCAAGGAATCACTTCCTAGCTCACCCTCCCCATCCTCCCCCAAGACTGAGACTGTCATTTGCCCCCTTCCCACGAACAGACCTCACAGAGAGGTCATAGCCTGGTGACTTAGGAAGGGCTTCCTGTCCTGTGCAGGCTCTTTGTCTGTGGGCTTCCGCGGAGGGGTGGGAGGGGGGAGCAGTCTGAACACTGGTGGAAACTGGCCAACTCTATTCCCTGCTCTCCTTTTCTGCTCTCCTCTCCGCCCTCCTTTCCCTGCTCTCCTTTTACGTTTTAGTCACCGGACAAGCAGAATCGCTGTGCCCCAATCCAACCTCATCTATCTTAGAAAAGGCAGGTGTCTGCAAGGGGGTGCAGTGGCGAGTGGTTAGGAGTGCACGGGGGAGGGGGTGGTTGCCACAGCCCTTGGAGAGGACCCATTTTCTGCTGACATTTCTTCTCCCCTCCATTGAGGGACCTCTGTTGCTGCTGGATCCCTGGATCTGAACCCATGATCAAGAAGTAATCCTTTTTATTTTCCTCCCAGATAATGTTTAGATTTTTGAGATCTCATTTTTAGCAGTGCCCTGGCACTTGCTTCTTAGTGAGGGATCAGAAAACAGAAAACTTGTTTGTGGTACAGGTCAGATAGGAAATATTTTTGACTTTGCAGGTCACCTGGTCTCTGCTACCACCACTCAGCTCTGCTGTTGTGACTCAAAAGCAGCCATAAACAACATGAAAACCAGTGGATGTGGCTGCGTTCCAGTAAAATCTTACTTATGGACACAAATGTGAACTCTATGTAGTTTATTATTCCTTTGATTCTTTTTCAACATTAAAGAATGTAAAAACCATTCTTCATTCATGGGCCATACAAAAACAGATGGCAGACCAGATTTGGCCTGTCGACCATGGTTTGCCAACCCTCTTCTAAGTCATCAGCAAAGAACATGACAGATCAGAAGCCTGGCTCTGCATTCCCCACGTAGGCACTGAATGGCTTCCCACCCCTGAGGTCACAGCTTCTGCTGCTCCCAGTTGACTGACTGAACTGGGATTGGAAGTAGTGGGCTTGGCCTCTCAGCTGCCCACAGTGCAGGTACCAATCCACATCCCATAGTTTGCTGTATGGAAAAAGGTTCCTGCATAGATTTGTAGATGTTCGGAGAATGAGCTATAAACGATCAACTCTGCCCATAGAATGTAATGAATGTAGTTATAATGATCATAGACTATAAATCTGGAATGATTTGGGGCTAATAAATAAGTAGCCAGCAGAATTGAATGTGGGGCAGTTGTTTGCCTCTGGTATAATGCTGCCTCTGTGTACAGCTTTGTGTGCTGAGTATTGTGTGTTTCTAAGTGAAAGGATCATTTGGATTGGACTTTCTGTCACTGGTGGGGTCTAGTTGCACCTGAAACGTGAGTCAGGAGGGCAGGGCCCTTCATTCCTTAGTGTCTTGACTGATGGAGACTTCGTGTTTTATGGATAGAAGATGTGCTGTGTGAGGTGGACAGTGGAATTACACCGCCACAGAAATCACTTCTGAGTGGAGAATCAAGTTTGCATGTGTGCCCTGTAGCATTCATTCTTGCTGCACGCTGGGAGATGGGTGGTTATTAGGTTATGTCAAAGTAGTGTTTGCCTTAATACACGATTCTCCTGCGGTAACCCAATAACGCAAGGGAGAGGGAGGGAGGAGGGGGAAGGTGGTGACCTGCTTATTTCTGAAAGTGGGAAGCATCTGGAAGTCAAGGAAGCTTTGTGTGGTGTTAACAGGGAGCTTTTAGGGCTCTGCACCCCACCGCTCACCCCAGACCCCAGCAAGTTTGAATTCACTAATGCTAGTCCTCAGGTGTGGTGGCATGGCTTAGCAGTCAGCAGGACAGCATCTGGGCTCAGACTGCCTGGCTCCTGGCCCACTGTTTTTCACCTCTGCCTTTGGGCAAATTACTTCACCTTGCCATTTACTGGGTTGTACAATGGGGGTATTAATAGGAATATCTTCCTCCTAGGGCTGTTGTAAGAGTGAAATGAGTTAATGGATATGAAGGGCTTAGAACCATGCCTGGTTCACAGTAAGCAGCACGTGAATCTTTCTTGTGGTTGTGGTGGTGGTGGCGGTGAAGGTAGAGGAGGAAGAAGTGATTTTCTTATCCTCTAACCTCATGCTGTGAGGGTAAGCATAGCTCTGGTAGTCATCATTCAGGCTTATAACCCTGTCTCCTCCCAACATGTCATAGAGAGATATGTGAACATCCGTGGGGGAAATGCCCCAGGCATTCTTTGTGAGTAGTGGTTCATGGAGGATGCTTGGCCCAGCCACAACCCAAGGCTTTCATGCTACATCTGTCACTTGGTGGCTGTGGGACCTCTGGCAGGTCCCTGTCCTCTCAGAGCATGCAGTAGATAATCAGGTGTCCCCACGTCCCTCACAGGATTGTCTTGGGGGCATGACAAGATAATGAAAGTGAAAGTGCTTTGCAAACTGCCAAATTCCCCTGCAGAGGGAAGGTGTGATTGCTGCTGTTGGCATCATCTTCCTCGTTATGTTTTTGCATTCCCTTGGTCTCCGGGTTTCCTTCCTCCAGCTTCTGTGGGACAGGGGCTTTGATACAATGTTCACAGAATCCTGGTTCTTCCATAAGGACATGTTGATGTTCCTTGCTTTTTCTTGGGTGAAATTACTGATATAATTCAAGTTTGAAGTGGTGTATGAATAATACGTTGATTTTGTGTAAGGATATTTAATATTTCTGAATCCAATTCCTTCCTTTTCTTTTTTCTTAAATTACACTCTTGTCTTATCCCTGAAGTGTTCTCAAGTACAGTCCAGGGCCAGTCTAGCCGTATTCAGATGGTTTTGTTTTTTTTAAATTGGACTTTCTGTGACCCAGGCTGTTTTTAAAAGGAAAAATTTCATCAAATCCCGACAACTTTCATCCTAATGTTACCTTCTTAAATCTCTTCCTCTACCCTAACTTGGCTAAGTGGTATAAATTTTACTTCCTGATGCTTTATGTATATTATAATTCTTTAAGGACATAATTCTTCAAATTAAATCTAACTTAAGAGCTTGAAAAGTTTGCTTTGGGGTTTTCTTGGAGAGTCTAAGGGTCTTCTGAACAACCAGTTTTCAAATGTGGTTGGTTTCTGGAATTCCCAGGGATTGGGAAGCTATCTCTCTGATGGTGACATTTCTGGGAATCAGGACAGGACTCATGTCCTGGCCTGGGTCATTTCTAAGCCCCCTCCTCGGCAGCCCATGTTTAGCTTACTCTGACCAGAGTCAAACATGAGTTTGGGGAGGTGATAGAAGGTACCTAGGGACCTTTGACTCTGCCTAGTGGGTGAGGGACTGTGGTGGATGCATCCTCTGGAAGTGACTGCATCCTGTGGAGGAATGCTCTTGTCCCATAGTGGGATTGGGGAAAGTGGCTCCCATATGCTCACAGTAACAAGGGTGAGATGCTGTCCCATGAGCTTCCTGAGAGAGAGGCCGTTTAGGCTCCATCTCATGCTTTGCTGAGTGCAGGTAGCCCAGCTGCAGTCCCTAACTGTTCACTGTGGCCCTCTACCTCCTACACTATGCTCCTTGCTTAATTCCAGATGACTTTACAGCACATTTCTGACTCCTCTTTCCCCTTCCAGTTCTTTTTTATTTGTTTTTTTTTTTTTTTGGGGGGGGGATGCGTGTGTGTCAAAAGATCAGGCTAGGGGCAAGGATTTGTTTTGCATTGAAAAAGACAGCCAAGGCTGGGGTAAATCTTGGCAGCCTCTTCAGAATTTGATCTGGGCGAAGTTGTGGGTTGGACATGGGGTAGGGGTATTGGGATATTGGTTCAAACTACAAAGAACTTGGCCAGCTATACAATCTTGAGCTAAGAGCTCTGAAACTCTGACTTGAAAATTGTGGTTTGGGAAATAAACATTGAGGGCATAGCCACCTGAAAGAGGGAAGGGCTAGGAGGAGGAGCATAGTCCAGGTAGCATGATCTGTAATGAAAATTCAACTTTGCAAACTGAGGTGTGTTTAGAAATTTAATTTTAATTATTGGTGGGGGACCCAGACAGGCTAAATGCCTTATGGATGTCATAGCCAGTAATTGGCCGACGTGGAGCTCTGGCCTTGGCCTCTCCTGGTAGCGAGGGGCATATCTCATTATATAATGTTGCTCTGCTAATTGAGTCATGGATAATGTCTATGGCATATTTAATTTCCAATTAGACTACTTTATGGATCAATTTGAATTTAATGTTAAATCTAATGTGGAAATCATTAAAAAGTTACATCTCTAGAGAGAGGAATAGGCACTTACTCTGACTATTAAAAATAACAAGTGTAGGCCCTGTGTTAATACAGAAAGTTTTTTATGTAGACTGGGAAGAAACTAGTAGAGAATGCAGAACATACAGATACACAGATAGTCTGTGTGTTTGTGAATTGAGGAAAATTCTGGTGTTCAGATCAAATTTTACAATGCTTATAGTAACTGCTGCGACAGATATCATTTACTGCACCTGGTGAGTACTTTAAGTGTATTATTTAATTATCAAAACAAGTCTGTGAGGTTAGCATTATTATCCTCCGGCATAAATAAGGAAACTGGGGCTTGAGAGGTGAAGGTCTCAGTCAGAAATGGTGAAGGCAGGATTTGAATTCAAGCCAGTTTCATTTTGAAGTCAATGGTTGACTAGATTGAGGTGCTCTGGAAGGTACCCAATAATTGTAACCAGTAGAGCTCTGCAGGTGGTGTGAGTTTAAAGCCCATTTGCTTCTCAAGTGTTTGTTGCTGCTGATAACTCGAAGGGTGGCATCAACACCACCATTATTGCTTTAAGGAACAGGAATGGTGCCCCAAGGTGCCAAGCCAAGACCCTCTCTCCCAGCATTCCCAGGCTAAAGGGACAATCCTCAAGAAATGTGACTCTCTGACCATGACTTGTCTGAGGTCAGCCCAGGCACTTCTCTGGACAACTTCTCAAAAGTTAACTAATGCAGCACCTTAGATCTTGTATGTACGTTGGATTTCCTTTGACCACATATCCTTTATGGGTTATACTTTCTTTTATCCTTTTGTTTTTCATGTTTAACTACCCTGTATTTAGTTAGACAAAAGAATGTGTTTTTGAGTCCAGACTCACTCACTGCCTTGCATGTTGTGCAAACCATTTAATCCTGGTTGCTGGTTACTAGTCTCCCACCTAGTGTAGTTGTGAGGTTTTCTTAAGGACAAGCAAGTGTAGAAGCACCTGGCTCAGTGCATGGCATGCACTCAGGAAGGAAGCTTCCCTTCTTGCATTCTTGTTCCCTCCCCTGTAGAAACAGCATCCATTCACCAATGAGATGACCAGGTTCAGGAGCAACCACATTTATTTCGGTTCTTGCAAGTGCTTACTATTCATTTATGCAACCACTGTGTATGAGGGGCACAGTATCTCCAGACCCTGTTCTAGCAGCTGGGATTACTGTGTGGAGTAAGAAGGATGATCTATACACACCTCTATCCCCCAGCATCCTGGAGCTGACCCTGTAGTGGGGAGGAGAGGAAAGGCAGGTTAATAAACAAACAAAATAAATGCTAAATATAGTTGGATGCAGCTACTCTCTGTCAGCTCACTCACTCATTCATTGATTCACCCATTCTTTCATCAAACAGTTCTAAACACACATAATGTTCCCAGTATTATGGTAAGCTTGGACACATGAAATTGGATAATGTCTGTTAGCCCAAAAATTATTTCAACAGAAAAAAAGGGAAACTTAGATCACTCTCTTGTGTTCTTCCCTTTTGAACACCTTAACTCTTTGAGGTTAAATACTCATTTGAGGAAGTACAAGCTCTAAACCCCCCCAAGCCCCATGCCCCAGTCAGTATCCAGCAAGTTTTTCTGTGGTAGGACAGTGGACGTATGAGTTTGAATGTTTGGCAGATGTTTGCGTGATTCTTAGACCAGTACTTCTCAAATATCCCTGTGCATAAGAGTTGCCTGGGAGGCTTGTTAAAATTCAGATTCAGTTGCCTCACTCTCAAATATTCCGATTCACTGGGTCTGGGTTGGTGCCAGTCATCTGAGCTTTAGCATGCAGCTCAGGTGAATTGGTTGCAGGTGGTCTGTGACCCACACATGGATGAAACAGTGTCATATTGACACCAGACTGGGAGAAAGTTTAACCTCTTCATTTTAAGGAGGAAACTTATTTCCCAGGGAGCGAAGGGCCTCAGAAATTAGAAGCTACAGTGGACAAGATGGGCTGGGGCTTTTGAACAGAACAGATCTGGCATCTCATCCTGTCTCCACCATCTCCTGGACCTGGTCATCTCATTAGTAAATGGATGCTATACCTATAGGGGAGGGAGGAAGAAAACAAGAGGGGGAAGCCTCCTTCCTAGCGTGGACCATGCACTGAGGCAGGTTCTCCTACACTCGCTTTTCCTCAAGAAAAACCTCATTCAGGCAGCCTTGGGTAGGTCATGGGTTTCTCTGAGCATCCGTTTCCTCATCAGCCTGCCTTGCTAGGTAGGTAATGCTGAGTTGGAAAGACCCAGGCATAGTATAGGATAGAGATGCTAGGGCTAGGTTTTGGTCCATGCTAAAAAAATAGCATGCAGATTGTTTTCCTAATTCCTGATGGATTATTTGAATGTGAGTTGAGTCACTGCATATATACCCTATGATTTCTCTTTTTTCCACAAAAATATACTGTAACCACAATAAAGACAGTCAAACAAAAGGGAAAAAATTCATCCATAACAAGCTCAGTACCCTACTTACACAACTGTTTTCATTTCAACTTTTAGCCCTTGTCTGTATGCAGGCATACTTCTCTATATCTGTAATCACATGTAGGCTCAATTTTGTTTTCTGCTCTTTTCAGTAAACCTTAAGTAAATGCTTTCCAAATAGTTACATAGTCTTTAAGATGATTTTTAATGATCTTACAGACTGTCATCCCACAGGCTGAATTTACTTAACCATTCATCTACTGTTGGACATTTGAATTTTTTTTTTCTTTAGTTCTCTGCTATTATAAGTAATACTTTGAGATATGGCCTCAAGTTTATTGCGGATTTTTTTTCCTTCGGGTGAATTCCTAGGAGCAGGACTTCTGGGTTAAAGGGCACAGTTATTTTTTTTGGCTCTCAATGGATATTGCTAAATTGCTTTCCAAAAGTGTTGTACCAGTTTATAATGCTACCAGCAGTGCATGAAGGTACCAGTTTCAGCATCTTGGCTTACACTAGATGTTATAATTTTTACAAGAGTTTGGCTCAATGATGCATCATCATTTAATTGGTATTTCTTTGATATGGCAAGGTTGAGTATGACTTTACTTATTATGTTTTTAGATTTTACTTAGAATCTTTGCTTTCTTATAGTCAGGACCTAGCTGTGGTTGAGGTCAGATTTTCTGTGTAGAGCTTTTCAGACTCTTGAATTTTACAACGAAAAAAAAAAAACCAAACTAACAAAAACCAAACCCAGAATTCATCTGTAAAGTAAATACCTTGGACATATTTTATGGTTAGATTAATTGTTCGTGATCTTAACTTCCTCATAGGTCATAAGTTAATAGGGTGGTATTTGGAGAGGAGGGGGGGCTTTTCCTCTTCTCCTTAGATTCTCCTTTGTTCTTTGCCTCTACCATCCACCCATTTCCTGTTTCCCTCCTCCCCTGTAAGCTCTGTTTTTATCTTTTTGGAGATAAAACATATAAGGATCAGCCTTTAGTCATGCTACCTTCAACTTAAAAAATGTAGGTTGCCTAAATTATGTAGTACAGAGTGAGGATAAGAAAATCACAGCATTGTAACAAATTGCCCATAACTGCTTTGCAAAAGCAAACGTCTCCCACGAAATCTTAGAAAGGTGTGTTTGAGGGTGTAATCTTGGCTTGTGGTGCACGGGAGCCCAACTTGTTTTTCAAGTTGGTCTTGAATAACTTTGTTCTTTCTGGAATGCTCGCCATCCTCAGTATGACAGAGTTCGCTTGATGACAAACTCTTTTACTCTGCTGTACATACCATGGCCACTGAACTGGTTTGTTTATTTGCCTGGGGTAAATAATTGAAATGCACTCCCCTTTGCAGTGGCACTCAGCATTTGATAGATAATTCTTGTTCCAGAGGCTCCCTCATGGTGATGCCAAGCTCAAGTTTAGCCTTGCAGTGGCCCGTGAGGCTACACTGTCCCCTCCCCCAACAAACACTGAGGAAGGGCTAAAGGACACACACTCCCTTGGGTGTGCACATAGTTTCTTGAGCTTGTGGGCTCTCCCTGAATGATGCTACCCCACCGTGCGCATAGTAGGATAATCCGATATTGGCTGAATAGCTGGGTCTGTGTACATAGAGAATGGTTGAGGCTCGATTTCAATTTAATTTGTTAATGAAACAAGACGGAGCACATTTTCCCTTCCTGCACACCTCTCGGGCTGTTTGAGATGAGGCACAATTAATTTATTTGTACTGTCTGTGGAGGCGTATGCCAGCTAATGTAGTGCAAGAGCTTTTATCTTTATGTTTGTAATGAAGAGGGGCAGGCCGCTGGCAGATTGACAAGGAGTGCTCATGACTCATCCTCTGAATGCGAATGCTTTCTTCTGAAATCATAAAATGCGTGCGCACGCTCAAGCCTAGTTCCTGTTTGAAATTAGCAGAACCCATTTGGGAAAGTTTAGGTGCCTCTGAAACACTGCAGGGTAAAGAACAGGCCAGTGAGGCTGTTTCTCCAGCTCCCTGGCCTGTCTTGACTGAGGGCAGGATCTCCTGCTCAGTGGGGGCCCCTACCCTGGGATGAGAACTCCCAGTCTCTCCCTGGCCTCTCCTCCTCGCCCCTCCTCTCCTTGGAAGGCTGGTTTCTTTGTGCTGGTCTTTTGTGCTCCAGTAGGCAGCCTTCTCCACCTGCCAGGCTAGGTGCCTGGTGCCAGGTTCACCTGGCGAGGCCTGTGCTTCCGGGCTGCTCACTAACCTTGATCCTGGGCAGTGCCTTGGGGCTTTGCTTTATGAGGCTGTGAATTGATTTTAGCCTGGGTGTACACATGGGATTCCTCTGGCTTTTGCTTGAGTTCCCCAGGCCTGGGCCTTCTTGGTGGCTGTGTTGTCACTTTGTTGACCTGCTTCAGAAGAAATAGTTTACACAGTAACTAACGTTAGTTTGGTCCTTTACAGTATGTAAGGCTTTCTGGCTTTAAAACAACTCTAAATTCGATATATTGTTACTCCAGTTTATGGATGAGGCAATCAAGGTACACAGAGCTGAAGTAACGTCCACGATCAAGCAGCTAGCTGGTAGAAAGTAGTAGTGACAAAACCGTGGACTTTGGAGTCTAAAACCTGACCTTACAATTTCTTTATAACATTCATTCATTAATGACAAAATGAAACTTTTTCTACATAAGAAATACATAAATGACTGGCCAGATAAAGCTCTTAAAGAATTATGTGAGAGTTTGACAGCAGACTAGAGTGACTGTGGTTAACAACAATGTATTGTATATTTCAGAGTAACTAGAAGAAATGAATTGTTCCCAGCACATATTAATGATAAATACTCAATGTGTTAGATACCTTAAATTCCCTGACTTGATCATTACCTATTCTGTGCATGTAACAAAATATCACATGCACCTCATAAATATGTAAAGTATCATGTATCAGTTAAAAAAATATGTGAGAGAATATATCGATTTCTGTAGTTCAGTAGAATAGCAGGAAATTCACAGGATACTTTCTGGAAACTTAAAAGCAAAATGTTTGCCCTGGTCTGAGAAGAAACTCTGAAGTGTGGTCTAAGAAGTTTTTCTTCCTGTGTCAGATGCCTAGTCGAGCTGGTTGTACAGGAAGGCTAAGTGCAAATGTCCCAGTCAGCCCTGTCACCCGGGTGTGGGCAACACAAATCGCTGTGCTTGGTCTTACTGAATTTCAGAGCCAGAAGGAACCATGGAGATTTTACAAATGAGGAAACTATGGCCTAGAGTAAGAGATTTTGTGTTGGGAGGAATTCCATTTATTTATCCAACCATCCATCCATGCATCCAACAAATATTTAATGAGTCAGTTTTGGGCTGGGAGATAGGGCTTAGGCTGTGAATGAAATAGGCACAGTCCCGTCTTCAAGGAGCATACAATTGCAGATGACACGGCTGAGCAGGAATGAGCATGGCATGGTAATAGCTGTAATGAGTGAAGGCAGGGTACCTTGGGGCACAGAGGTGGGGCATATAACTATTAGAGTGGGGGAAGATGGTTAGGGATAATTTCCTTGAAAGAGTGGTACTACTGGTGAGACTTGAAGGATGTTGCTGAATATCATTCTAAAAATGGAGAGCCTGTATTGACTGGAAGCTGGAATGTCATAATTCTCAAATCCAACTGAAGTTGGTAAAAGGCTGTGTGTGCGGCCGGGCGCGGTGGCTCACGCCTGTGATCCTAGCACTGTGGGAGGCCGAGGTGGGTGGATCACTTGAGGTCAGGAGTTCAAGACCAGCCTGGCCATCATGGTGAAACCCCATCTTAAAAAAAAAAGAAAAAAAAGGGCTGTATGTGCTTGGAGACCACAGATGCTAGGCTCTGAAACTTGAATGCATGTAAGAAGTGCTTGCTGTAGGCCTGTGCTGTGCATAGGGGCGTCACCAGCCTTATGCACTGTTCAGCACTAGGAAGGTGGCTAATCTGGGGTGAGATGTGCGGTGATTTCAAAGACTTAGTATGGAAAACAAAACAAAAAAGTAAAACATATCATTAACAATTTTGGGCGGGACACAGTGGCTCATGCCTGTAATTCCAGCTCTTTGGGAGGCCGAGGCCGACCAATTGCTTGAGCCCAGGAGTTTGAGACCAGCAGGGGCAACATGGCGAAACCTCGTCTCTAGAAAAAATACAAAAATTAGCTAGGCGTGGTGGCACGAGCCTGTAAGCCTGGGGAGGTTGAGGCTACGGTGAGCTGAAATTGTACCACTGCACTCCAGCCTGGGCAACACAGTGAGACTGTCTCAAAAAACAAAGTTATATATTTTTTATATTGATTACAAGTTAAGATAATTTTGGGATGTGTTGAGTTAATAAAAGAATTTATTGAAATTAATTTCACCTGTTTCTGTTCTTACTTTTGAAAATGAGTCTACTAGAAAGTGTAAAATGATGCGTGTGGCTCACGTTATATTCCTGTGGGTGGGGATGCTAGGTGGAGAGACTGACCCTGGAGAGGAAGCTCCATTGGTGGTGTGAGGGGGTTTTAGAGTGAAGAGGTGTGAATCGGGTCCTGCAGGCCCTGGGGCATAGTCTGTGGCAGGCACTTCACACCTCTGAACCTCCCTGCCCTGTTTCTGACATCCCCTTAACTAGCACCCATCCCACAGCAGGGATTGAGGATAAAGTCAGAATGCCTAGGAAAAGCATTTTTTAAAAAAAATATTAAGCATGAAGCCATTGTGAGCCATGGTTCTCTTTGTAATAAAAATTTGGGATTCAGGCCATATATACCATACTGTGTAACGATAGTAAAAAAGACAGACAAGAAACTTGGTCAGTTATAAACAGAAGGTCTAAGTGTGGGAAATGCATTCAGCACAGAATGGATCACAGAGTGGGGGGTGGATCTGTGTGAGATGCCGTAGATAAGAAAATTCCTTCTCTGTTGCACTTGGCTTGCTCTGCTCCAGGAATTCCCTCACTCTTACATGGGAGTTTGTATCCAGGCTTTCATAGTCTTTGTTCCTTGTTTTGTTTAGTCTCAAAAGGCCAACAAAGAATATCCATATCTTTTTTTTTTTTTTAATCTTCAGATATTTCAAATTATATTCCTGAAACTCTGTACTTGTTAAATGCTTGAATGAATTGCCATTACACCACTGTTTCCTGAAAACCTGGGTGTGTCAGGCCTCTGCTGGGGTGGCTGATGATGATGGGCAGGGGACAGCCCCTGCCCTCAAGGTGCTCACTGTTGGAGTGAGACAGAATGCAGTGTGATCAGGCCACAGTAGAGGTGAGCCTGAGGACTGTGGGAGACCTGGAGAGCGTTCCTGACTGCTAAATGCTGTGACTTAAGGATGACTGAGTTAAAGACAGCAAAGGAGGGAGCTAAGGGACAGTTGTAGCTGCCTGGAATGCACTCTGTTGTGATTCTGTTTTGGTCAATGAGACCATAGATCTGAGTTTGCATAGGATCCCACCAGTCCCCGGGGGGTCTCTAACACTGTGGCAACATTATATTAATGTTACACCTGTAGATTAGTTACACTTTTCATTGCCGGTTTATGCACTTCAAAGGTGTAGCACACAGATTGCCTTCTCTGATAGTGACCCCGTCTAGTTGGAAGGCTCTCAGAGGACCAGTGTGGCAGAGACAGTTTGGCAGCACTGAGCAGGGGGTATCAGAGGGATATAAGGTAGCTGTGACCTGGCATAGTGTTGGCAGGGAGGCAGACAGTCATTTCAGTGGGTGATAGCATCTGATACTCATCCCTTCGGGCTAGTCTTGTAATAGCGGCAGATAAATAAGCTGCCTCCAGTGTATTCCCAGAATATCTCTGTCTGCAAAATGTCTTCGAGGAGATGTTTGACTTGCAAGCATGTGATTGATGAAATAAGTACATTTTAAAATGTAAACCTCTCTGAAAGAGGTTTTAGTTTCCTCTCTCCCCAGGGAAAAATAAGGCCCTTCTTTAACCGCTTTTCTTCCCTAAGTGTAGAATTATTGCCATGCTTTATAAGAAAAAACATTTTTTGGAGTGTAGCACCTGCAGAAATATAAAGGGGTTGTGCCCAAACCATTGGGTCGTGGCTATTGTGTAGGTGATTTCTTAGATGTTTCATGATGTGATAGTAGCCATGACACTTGCAAAGAATTTGAGGACCTGGCTCGGGGTTGGAGGAGTTGGGCTTTAGAAGTGCTTACGTTGTTTTTCGCTGAATTCTGAGGGTGGGCAGCTGTAATGAGTGATTCGCTCTAACATGAGAGGAAACTTCCCTTTAAGTGACACCTGCTAGAACAGGACTTGGTGCCTGGAAAAGTACCTGGTACAATGTAGGGACTTCATATATGGTTCTTGAATGAGTGAATAACTGAATAAGTGAATCAGTGAATGGCTAGGGCCCTTCTCTGGGCTTTCAGATCATGTGGACAAGATTCCCTAGACCTTCTCCTTGCTGCTTGAGGGCAGTCTGTGTAAGAGCGGTGTCAGCACCACCTTGTTAGTGTTTCTGAATCACCTGGACATCCTGTTAGCATGTAGATTCTCATTCAGTGGATCTGGGACAGGGTCTAAGAATCTTCATTTCTGAGAAAGTCCCAGGCTATACCATGCTGGTCTATGGGCTACACTTGAAGTAGCAGGGCTCTGTTAGGGTTAGATCATTAGTAAGTCTTCAGTAAGTTCTCAGCATGCACCAGGGATTGTGAAGAAAGATGGAAACCTTGGTTCTTGTGTTAAAAAAATTTGTAATCATGGTGAACAATCAAGACTCATAAACTGGAGAACATCCATTCATTATGTTGTGTAGTATGATAAACGGTCAGGAGAAAGCTAGAGAGAGGAATGCAGGATGACCTTGTGGAGGTGGTGCTTGGACCATGGTGTAGAATCATGGGATGTTCGAATTAAAGTGGTGTCTGCTTCCAACCCTGAGTGATCTGTAAGCCTCCTTGATGGTTGGCCATCCAACTTCTGCTGAAATGCCCTCACCACAGAGAATGTCCTGGGTCCCTAATTCTCAAGGCATGTTGCTCTCCTCGTATTTTATGAGGTGCCCTGAGGAAAGGGTTTGCCTGGGTGAATAATGCCCACATGTGTTGCCTCTTCCATCCACATGCTGCAGATTCACAGTGCAGCGTATTAGAGGCTTTGCAATGCTTGGCACTAAGACACTCAGTTTAACTTTGTATTACCTAAGGTAACTAGGTCCAACATATGTGACCACAACTTCACTCCTGTTTTATTAGTGCTTACTAATACATGTTAGCAAGCCTGTATCAGGTGGTTCATCATTCTAAGTTAACACAGGACTCATTTATCACTCATAAAACATTTATTAAGCAGCCATGGTGTACCGGTCACTGTGCAGGGGTATGCACAGAGGAGTAAATTATCTCTTGCTTGTATAGCGCTTTATTGTTTACAAAGCACTCTCCCAGGCTTTCTCTTGAATTGTCAGCAGAACCTTGTGAGGTTGTATAAATTTTACTGCCATTTCACAGTTGAGGAAACTGAGGCTTCTAGAGATTAAGTGACTTCTTTAAGGGGATATTCTTTCCAATGGTACCATTGGGATTTTTGAAACTTTTGATTCACAGTTGAGTGTTTTTTGTTCGTTTAAACTGTATTCCATTTGGCTACGATTTGCTGAGAGGACTGAGAGAAGTAGATTTTAAAACCTTGATTGAGAATTGAATTTGTATGAGAGAAATGAAGGCGTGGTTTCTGGAGCAGGGATGGCTCAAGCAGTGCTGAAGGAATTAGAGTATGTAGATTAGAGGGGAACTTTAAAGGTCATTCAGGAGGAGCTAACCCTGTACTCCATGACTTTATGGAAAGGTTTATGGAGGCTTCTCCTACAGTGCTTTTCTATATGGCTCTTTTTTTTTTTGGAGAAAAGATCTTGCCCTGTTGCCCAGGCTGGAGTACACTGGTGCAATCTTGGCTCACTGCAACCTCTACCTTCCGGTTTCAAGTGATTCCCATGCCTTAGTCTCCAAAGCAGCTGGGACTACAGATGCACACCACCATGCCCAGCCAATTTTTATATTTTTAGTAGAGATGGGGTTTCACCATGTTGGCCAGGCCAGTTTCAAACTCCTGGCCTCAAGTGATTCACCCGCCTCAGCCTCCCAAAGTGCTGGGATTACAGGTATGAGCCACCACGCCCGGCTGCTTTCCTACGTAGTTCTGATGCATGCTGGAGTCATAGATCTTTTTATGAGGAGCTCACTACAGCAAAGGGCAGCTTATTTCACTTATACACCATTCTCTTATGTTGAACTCAGATAGGGTCTCCTAGAGTCTTTATCCATTAATCCAAATTTCCTACCTCTGGTGAACCATATAGCACAAGCCTAATTCTACTTTTCATATGCTAACCCATTTAGGTTTTTTTTTTTTGAAAAATGTAAAATAATTTTTTTATTAGATTTGCAATGTATATACAATGTGAAACAATGAGAAAATGATATAGAGAAGCAAAAACTAAAATTTAGAACTATCCACGACTCATAGATTATTAGTGTCACACTACTACTTAGTCTTCCAAACTATTTTCAGTAGTTTTTGATGTAGGTGTATGTTGTTTCTTCGTGTATATGTTTTTAAAAACCTAAATGAACCATACTATTTGGGATAATATTTTGTAATTTTTCTGGTAGGTGGAATTTTATTAATATCTTTAATATAAGTATTGCAATTAATAACAATTTTAAAATAGGATATATACTTTATTCCCACTTGTCAGATATTTTTGTCGGTTCCCTCCTCGTTTTTGACAGTTATAAACGATGCTGTAGTAAATATCTCATTAGGTTGATTTCTGCCTTTACAGTCTAGGTAAATTCTTTCCGTTACCTATTCCTAGGAATGAAAAAGTAAAGCCCAAGATTCTAGCTTGGAAATAGCTCCATGGCCCTTTTCTTCATTCTCTAGCCTCATGGTCCTCATTTCTCTTACGACGTGGCTTTGTGCCCCTGTTTGCTGTCTTAAAATGTGCTCACTTTAAACTATTCATCTCTCTACAGTCTCTGGTATCCAGATTGAAGATCCTTTCCTTACTCTGAATGCCGCATCTCTTATCAGTACAGCCTGATAGTGCATTAACTTTTACGGGACCTTGTCACACTGAGTCTCATTGAGCTTGTGGGCAACCCAATCCCTTAAGACTCTCCTATGATCTTCTCCATCCTATACTTGTGAGTTGATTTTTTTTTTTCAGCCCTAAGTGCATGACTTGACATCTATCCTTATTAAATTTCTACCTTGTTAAAGTCCGCCAGTCATTATATCCTTTGAGATAGTATCAGGAATAGACTCTATCATCCTTCATAGTCACTATCCCTTCCAACTCCCAGTCACAGGCAAATTCCAGTGTCAAATGATTCAGCAAATCCCAGCAATCGTTTCTATCTGTGTCTTCCTTACTGGACTGTAAATTTTTTGAGGCCAAGACCATGTCTTATTAATTCTTCTTAAAAACTAGTTCCTGCTTCCATTTTGTCACACATGACATGGTGGATACCCAGGAAATGTTGCCATGTGAATATTTGTTTTGATGTAACTCCAGGGATGAGGGTTTGGTGGTGGTGGGTGTCTCAGTGAGGAAGAATATCGAGAACTTCAGGCTTGGGTCTGTTGAGGAGCTTACAGTGAGGATTAAGAGACAAAAAACTGGCCAGACCATGGGTAATGGATGCGGTAAAGAGAAATTTAAATACTCCTCTGAGGGTACTCGGTTGACTGGGGGCTTGAGCTAATTCTTCAGATGCATTTTGATGTCCTCCAGAAAGGCAGACAGTGGAGGGATTCCTCAGGGGACAGTTATTGAATGCCCAAGGCTGTGAAAAATCCAGAGTTGGGATAGGGGAGCGGAAAGGAGATGATGTTTGCTGGGTGAGTTGACTAGAACCAGCCACCCAGTCTTTGAGAATTGGTAAATAAAATTGTTGAATAATGATTGCATAGAAGGGTCTTTTCTGCTTCTTTTCTTTAAAATGTAGGAAAAAAATTACCCTCTCTTTTTCTTTTTACATGTATTGAGTTTAAGGCTTGCAAAGCTAATGCCTACTCATGACTGATTACCCTTAGATCAGAGGAGGAAGTGAAACCAAAACCCAAAGCTCTGATTCTTCTCACTCTGCTAGTACTTGTAAGCCAGATTCTTGGTATGAAGGCAGCAGGGTAGCACCTCCATTGACCCACCTGGGGGCTTGCCTTGGGCTCCATCAGCGCTGTGGAGTCTCAGATCCCTCACCTGTAAAAGGAGAGCAGTACTACCTGCTGGCCTTTTTGGATTGTTGTGAAACACACATAAGACAGTGTTAGAAGAAGTAAGGTCTGAGGGCTGGGCTTTGGACACAGCTGCTCCTAGGTAAAGGCCTGTTGAGTTGGATCACAGTGAACTTTGCAGCATTTCCTAGCCCCAGAAGTTCAAGAGCAGGAGCCTGAGTGTTCTAGGTCCCTGGTATGGCTGTGGATTTCCAGGCATGCAGGGGGCTCTGGGGTCCCTGCTTCCCACCTGCCAGTGGTTCCAGCTGTCCGATTAACTGAAAGGGAAGTTTTTCTTGAGGAAGGGAGGAGATTTCTTAGTGGCCCAGGTCCAGCCACAGGAAATTTGAGCACCTTGAGCCCTGTCCCATTGACCTTGGAAATTTAACAGCTTCTTCATTGGTAGAACTTTGGTTATTTGTGTAAAGTGAGCTTACAGGGTTCCGAGGTAGACACTCAGTTGACCTCTCTGCCTCCCACCTGTGTGCATGGTGGTATCTGTTAACACTTCCCTCAGCTATGAGAAAGTGAGTTTGTATTTTTCTATAGATGCACGCCCTTGTGCATGCATATTTAAATAATGTGTATGTGTGAACATATGTATATATAGTCTGTGCCATATAATGATGTTTCAGTCAATGACAGATCATATATGCAATAGTGGTCACTTCATAATGGAGCTGAAAAATTGCTATTGCCTGCTGGCATCCAATGATCCGATTCTGTATAGGCCTAGGCTAATGTGTTTGCTTGTGTCTTTGTCTGTGTGTGTGTGGTGTTCCCCGCCAACCCAGGAACAGGGTCTTGCTCTGTTGCCCAGGCCGGAGTGTGATCATGTGATGGTAGCTTACTGCAGCCTTGAACTCCTGGGGTCGAGTGATCCTCCTGCTCAGCCTCTCAAGTAACTGGCGTGCACCACCATGCCTGACTAATTTTTAAATGTTTTTGTGGAGATAGGGTTTTGCTATGTTGCCCAGGCTGGTCTTCAGCTCCTGGGCTCAAAAGATCCTTTTGCCTAGGCCTCCTGAGTAGCTGGGATTACATTGTGAGCCACTCTGCCCAGCTATGTCTTTGTTTTTGAAAAGTAAAAAGAGAAGAAAAATTTTTTTAAATAGAAAGCTTATGGAAAAAGCTATAAAGAAAAATATTTTTGTATAGCTGTGTAATGTTCATGTTTTTAAGCTAAGTGTTATTACAAACAAGTCAAAAGTTAAAAAAATTAAAAAGTTTATAAAGTTACAGTGAGCTAAGGTTATTTAATAACTGAAAAAAGAAAATTAAAAATAAATTCAGTGTGACATAAGAGTACAGTGTTTATAAAGTCTACAGTAGTGTACAGTAATATCCTAGGCCCTTACATTCACTCATCACTCACTCATTGACTCGCCCAGAGCAACTTCCAGTTCTGCCAGCTTCATTATAGGAAGTACGCTATGCAGGTGTACTATTTTAATCTTTTATACCATGTTTTTACTGTACCTTTTCTATGTGTAGATATGTTTACATACACAAATACTTACCATTGTGTTAAAATTGCCTACAATATTCAGTATAGTAACATGCTGTAGAGATCTGTAGCATGGGAACTATAGGCTATAAGTATCCCAAATAGCCTAGATGTGTAGTAGGGTATACCACATAGGTTTGTGTAAGTGTGCTCTATGATCTTGATCTACAATGACGAAATTGCCTGATGTTTTGTTAAGCAACATGTGACTACATGTAAACAGTTGTGCATTCACAGGCATTTACAACTACATGTACAGAAGCACACAGACACACAGCCATATATATTTTTAAAGAATTGGGAAGATCTAAGATTATATTAAAGGTAGTTTAGTCTACTTTTGTGTTGATCAAGTGTTACTGTGCTGTAATTAATTTAGCGAAGGAAATTAAAATGGGGGTATGGGGAAAATGTGACTATGCCTAATTGACAAGGATCTGGGGCAGTCCAGAAGAGTATTATGGCCAGGCAGAAGTTGAAACCTTTGAGATGTCTGGCTCAGGACTTTTAAAACCTTTTTTCCAGGTTAGAAATACTGAAGGTTTACATTCTAAAGGATGAAAAGGATCTCCTTTCTCCATAGCTACCCAGGGGATTGTCTCTTCCTCTCTCCTTTCCCCCAGTTCTTTTTTGGTTCATTCACTCCGAGTCTCGTCTGAATAAGTGTTAGGGGAAGGGCTTCCTGCAGGATTTGAAAAGGGCAAGGAAGAAGTGGAAAAAAAAATCTTATCCCACTGCTGTGGTTCTTTGTCATCTCTGGTCCCTGTCCTTGACAGAATCACACAGATACAAAGTGGTGGAATGTGCATTCCAGCCCAGGCCTCTGTGTCATGCTCCCTACCAAACTCCCAGCTCTTCGGGGGGATCGCTGCCTGCCCTCCATGTCTTCTTTCTTGCTTTGATTTTTTTTTTTGAGTGCTTACTGTGTGCTGTGCACTGTTCTGGGTTATGGGTTTATAGCTGTGATCAAGGCAGACATATGCTTGACTTATGTTGACCGTGAGGCATGCATACCCTGGTCCCAACACCACTCTGCTCCCCATGATTTCTATACATGTATCTTTCTATCACAACAGTTACTGGGTTGCATTTACAGTTATCTGTTGGTGTATTTACCTCTCTGAATGGATTGTGAGATCTTCAGCGAGGAGTTAGTTACTTACCTTCATCTCTCCATCACAGAACCCTGCCTGAAGTTGGCTACATGCTTGTTGAAGGCCAGTTGAACGAATGCTTACATGCCTTTTATGACACACAACTAAATTGTGAGCAATCCAGGTACCTGCCACTTCTGTGTCTCAAGCGGTCCTACAGAACTAGTACATAATAGGCCATGTTTTATTCTCTAGCTAGACATCTAGAGAATTAAATAAGTCTTCAAGTGCTTCATCACTATGTGAATTGTAAAGGAAAATCTTTTTTAAAGCGTTAATATGATTGAGATAGTTGTTTCCTCTGGCAAGTAGTTTGCCTCTTGGAGTCCTTTCTGTGAATCAGTCCATAATGTCCTGAAATTCCAAATGCATTTTTTTCTCTTCCTCTCATTTACCATTTCTGTTTAAAACCAAAATATGTGGACATGTGTACAGCCTTTTAATACTGAAGGCTTCAGGTTTTCTAGCTTTTGTGTTGTTTTTTGTCATTGCCCTATCTAGAACAAACTGTTCAGGAAAGATAGGTGTGCACAGTAGTGGGGTATCTTAAGATGAAAATGAATTCAGTTTTTTAAAGAAAAAAATGTGAATTAAAATGTTATTTGCATTTAAGCTTTTAGATATTTTGCTGAATTCAAAAAGTTGTAAAGTGGTACAGAAATAATCACCTCTCCTCCTTTGAAGATGCAATTTACTAGTGATTGCTCTCAAACCTAAAGAGTATGCATCTACGAATATTTATTGTATTCTAAGTTTCAGATACAGGCATAATCCTCAAAGCTTGTGAATGATGCTTGAATATATTAATTAAATTTAGGATCTGTATGAAACTTGATGGTCTTAAGGAGTACAATAGGCTCCAGCTAGAACCTAAGCTTTTGATTCTTATCCATTCACAAAGAAATCTAGGTAAAGCAGAAATTAACTCTAAAAAAGCAGAGAATGTTTCTTTGAAATGGCCAAATGGATCTCTTTTTACTTTAAAAATTTACCTAAAATTTTCTTACAGGATCTTCTTTTGAAAAGTGCCTTTTAAAATAGTCGGACAGAATTGTAATGACCGTGTTTTATTATTTTGTTAGAAATAGTCTGCTTCTTTAGAAGCAAAAATGGTGTTAGAACATTCGTATCTATATGTATGTATTAAATAGAGTCAATAATACTTTATTGGACTTGAAGAAGAATTTAACTCTTGGGCAGTCCAGTTGTGACTAAGCCAGAAGTCTCTCTGTTCTGGTGGACAGGTGAATGGAGTAGAAATAGAATATTACACTTTGAGAGCTATCTAAAAAAGTCATGTTTCAGCTCTCTTGTTTTCTGATGGGGAGACGGAGGCCTAGGTTGGGGATAAAAAGGAATTGTTCAAAATTGTTGTATTATTGTTTTATCTTATCTTACCTAGCAGAAGTTAGACTCCTCAGACCGTACGTTTATACATCCCCATCTTCGCAGTTCACGTAAGTCCTTCATAAGGATGGTTTGACTAAAATCAATGAAAGACTAAGCAAAAAAGAAAAAAAAAGTAATCATCTGCATTTAAAAATGCCCTCTGCATCTCAGCTGCTCTATCTCAGGTCCCCAGATACGTTTTACCTGTGATATTTCTTGGTGAACAAATAAGAAATTAGGTTTGTGTGAAGACTTTGCTTACTGATGGAGAATTCAGACAGCTGACAAGCAAATGTATGTCCCCTACTTACAGCTGTCCCTTGTCATTTCAGCGTTACCTGTCTGGAGCTGTTCCGCATTGAGTTTGCCCTAAAGCTAAACCTAAGTCATATTGGTAGTCGTTTGTGCTTTTCAGTTGCAGCTCTATACTCTGGCAGCTTACAACTTGACTCAAGTCTGGATGTGCCTAGCTTATGTATGCCTTTTAGTGTCACTGTTACCATTTGCACATAATTGGAGGGGAAAAAAAGAGGAAACATTTTGATTAGTAGCAAATCAAAAATTCATTTCTCCTATGTGAAACATAAATCAAGAGTAAAGTTGGAGGTGTATATAGAGAAGCGCTGTAAGGATGGTGTAGTAGTCCATTTTTATGCTGCTGATAACGGCATAACCGAGACTGGGTAATTTATAAAGAAAAAGAGATTTAATGGACTCACTGTTCCATGTGGCTGGGGAAGCCTCACAATCATGTCAGAAGACAAAAGGCACGTCTTACATGGCGGCAGGCAAGAGAGAATGAGAACCAAATGAAAGGGGAAACCCTGTATATAAAACCATCAGATCTCATGAGACATTCACTACCACCAGAGCAGTATGGGGGAAACCACCTCCATGATTCACTTCTCTCTCTCTGAGTCTCCCTCAAAACACATGGGAATTATGGGAGCTACAATTTAAGATGAGATTTGGGTGGATGCACAGCCAAACCATATCAGATAGTTAAGTAATTTCTAAGGCAGAAATACATAGAATAAATACTATGCATGTACCAGCTGCCTTAAAGAATGGAAAATGGAGTAAGGGAAGAAAAGCAATTACTGCTCCTCTACCTTCTGAGCTGACCCTTAAGTATTGATAAAAATTTAGCATCAATAAAGATTTAGCAGCCTTGAAGAATGTTTTCTAATTTTAGGCCAAAGAATAGGTATCTGACAAATTGATTAAACTGCATTTTAAACTTTTGTTCCTGTAAAGAGGAAAATAATCTTTTGATATCAAGAGAATTTGAAGAAGTGACACGTCTAAGCCCCTGCACCGTGTGTGGCACTGAATCTTAGCCTTAGGATACCAGAAGGCAGGCACAGAGCTTTAACTCTGTAGGTGTGTAGATTCTGCAAATCACCTTGCCCACAAATAGATCTCCTTTTTTCTGATAGAGGAGGTGGTGAGACTCTTCCTCTTGATGACTTGGATGCTTTTCCTTTCAGTTTCAGATGAAAAAATCTTTGAATTTTCTGTTTTTACTTGCCTTGCTAACCACTCCTTAAGACAGCTTGGCATGTGAGCTCTGAAAATCAGAGCAGTATTCCAGCCCCTCCCTTTTTAGCAGTTAATAAATTGATTCTATATTCATTAAAGGTAATGTGTGCCAAGCCAGGTCCTAAAGACACACCCCAGTAAGACAGGATTGCTGCCTTCATGGAGTTTGACATTGGAGAAATAGACTTGTTGATGGGCAGTTTCAGAGGTGCTCTGATACAAGGGCATGGTGCTGTGGAAGCAGGCACAGGACCACTCAGTCTGACTCAGGTATCCGGGAAGGCTTTGTGGAGGAAGTGATAGCTCTGTTGAGATGGGAAGACACCTGGAAGGATACAAGGGGTGCCTGTGTGTATGTGTGAAGCATCTATTGGAATATGAGTGCTCCAGCACTGAGTGTTATGTTTAGATTACACTGTGGGTGTAATTTGACTTGGTCTGACTGCTTTGTTTTGAGGTCTCATTCTGTTTGTCTATCTGTCTTATCAATCAATCAGTCATCTAATCTGTCATCTCTCTATAGTCCATCTTTTTAATTGTGGTAAAGTACACGTGACATAAAAGTTACCATCTTCATTTTTAAGTGTACAGTTCAGTAGTATTAAGTACATTGACATTGTTTTGCTATCATCAGCACCGTCTATACACAGAACTCTTTTTATCTGCAAAACTGAAAATGTATCTATTAAACAATAACTCTGCATTCCTTCCTCCTTCTCCTAGCCCCTATAAACCACCATTCTACTTTCTGTCTCTGAATTTGACTACTCCAGGTACCTCCTATGAGTGGAATCCTACTGTATTTGTCCTTTTGTGACTGGCTTATTTCACTTAGCATAATCTGCTCAGGATTTATTCTTGCTGTCATGGGTGTCAGAATTGCCTTCCTTTTCAAGGCTGAATAATATTCAAGGTCCTATTTTATTAAAACCTCAAGTATATGTGAAATACTGATGAACACATTAATGAGCTCTCTATTACCTTGACTGATAAAGTCATTCATTCATTTGTCCCTCCCTCCCTCTGTTATTGATTACATGTTAGGTGCCAGACATTGGGCTAGTCGCTGCAGATACAAAGAACACTTTTGTCTACCTCCCACCCCAAATATTGGTCCATCAGGGGAGAGCAGCCCAGTGAATTATTAAACAATATTAATGAAAGAGTAGTTGTATGTATAAAGTTCTGTGGGACTTAACAGGTAACACAAACAAAAGTTGCATGGGAAAGCCAAAGAAAGCTTTACTAAAGAGGTAGCAATTGAATTGGCCTCTGAAGTATTTGTGGGAGCTTTATAGGTGGTGAGGAAAGGCATTTCAGACAAGAGGAACAGCATAGCAGTGGCTTGGGAGTCTTGTCTGTACACATAGGCAGTGTTATGTGGTGGTTATCAATTAAACTCTGGAGTCAGACTGTCTGGATTTAAATCCTGGCTCTTCCACTTCTCTGAGTGATGAGGCCATTTATTTTCTTTCCATGCCTTAGTTTCCTCATCTCTAAAATAAGAATAACAGTAGTACTTTTCTCATAGTATTGTTATGGACATTAAATGAGTCAAGACATACAAAGTGCTTAGAACAGGGCCAGGTACAGAATATATACTCTGTAAGTGTAGCTACTGTGATTATTGCTACTGTAATGTTTGAGGGAATATCAAGTCATTTGGTCTACCTAAAATAGGGTATAATGTGTGTATGAGAAAATTGTCAGTAGACATAAAGTTGATGTGTTAGTCTGTTTTCACAGTGCTATGAAGACATACCTGAACCTGGGTAATTTATAAAGAAAAGAGGTTTAATTAACTCACAGTTCTCATGGCTAGGGAGGCCTCAGGAAACTTATAATATGGCAGAAGACAAAACAGGTACGTCTTTCATGGCGGCAGGAGAGAGAAGTGAGTGCCGAGCAAAGGGGCAAGCCCCTTACAAAACCATTGGATCTTGTGAGAACTCACTAGTACGAGAACAGCATGAGGGTAATTGCTCTCATGATTCAGTTACCTCCCACCAGGTCCCTTCTAGAACACATGGGGATTATGGGAACTACAAGATGAGATTTGGGTGGAGACACAGCCTAACTGTATCAGTTGATTGCCTGGGTGGGTCCTGATGACAAAGGATTCAAGTATCCCCATATCTGTGACTTCTGAGCTTTCTTCTTGTATTCAAGTTCTTGAATATCTGAACTTATAACTGATGTTTACTTAAATTTTCTTTTTAAAAATATTGGAATCCTTTCTTAAAAATTGCAAAAACAACAGAACATGAAAAAAAGTATAAGACAAAAAACTGTGATACCACTGTCCTAACCTAGTAACTATTTCCTTTTTATTTTCCACTTTGTGTAGCTATATGCATCAAACTAGTTATTATATAATTTTGCTTTGCTTTTAAAAATTCATATTCTTTGAGAAATTCTCCCTTATGTTTTAGTTCATTTTAATTACTCTTCTAAGTGAATGCCCAGTTTTTCTTTGCATTCATGTACTGTGTTTTTTTTTAAAAGTCTTTTTTTCATCGTATTATAGTTGGTTTTTATAATCTACATCTTTGTGCTCATAATTTTTATCTTCTAATGAATTTTCTCTTTTTGATAAATTTTTAGGGTTAGGATTGCTAGTTCAAAGGATTTAAGCCTTTTGAGGCTCCCAATAAATGTAGCTAATTGGATTTTCATATCCACACCACCACCAGGGTATTTTCTATGTCGTATTCACTAGAGATGTGATTAGAGCTGATTAAGAGGTTGAAAATAACACCTTGAGTTTGCTTGAATTTGACGTTTTTCTGCCTTTTCTTCCCGTAAGCATATGGGAAAATACGACCATGCATATTTTCCTATATGCTTATTCTCCTCTTTAATTGTCTGTTCATCTCCCCTTTCTGGTTGTGTTCTTGATGCTTTCCAATATAAATTTGAATTATTTACCTTATTAGTTTTGTGTTGGAGAAAAATACAGGTGCAGGATATTAAAGAGAAGATCAAAAAGCCTTTTTCCCCCTGCCCTGCAGTAGCAAGGCTCTCATCCTTGCACTTGTGGTTCTGGGTAAGTGGAAAGAAGCATAAGCTTTTGCCCTGCGCTAGCACTCCTGGGATCACGGTGGCCAGAGTCTGGGCTCTCCAACAGCCTTGTTTTTCAGCTGTATTGCTTTTCAGCAGAAAAATCATGCGGGCTGTCAGTTAACTCAGCCCTAACAGTGTGCACGCTTGGTTTAGAGGGCCTGGCCTGCTCCTCATATCCCGCGAGCACCTGATACAGAGCCAGCACACAGTAGGCAATTTGTTTTCACCCACCATAGATCAGATGTTGGAATGCACCTTTCTTGACATCTTCATTTGCCTCTGGTCCCCCTACAGCATCACTGTTTTAAGAGATCTTCTAGCTATTCTTTGATTACTTCCGGTGATGGGAGGTTTACTCTTTCACAAATACATTTAGACCTTGAGCTCAAGGAGATGAATCTGAGTTTGAATTTCAGCTTGACCACTGACTAGTGGCATGATTCTGGACAAATTACTTAATATTTCTAAACTTCATTTCCTTTATCTGAATAACAGAGATAGTAATATTACATTTCTACCTCTTACAGTTGTGATGAGGATTAAGTGAAATAATAAAAGTAAAGTTCTGGACTCTAAAGAAGTCAAGCTCATAAAAGTAGAGAGCAGAATGGTTGTTACCAGAGGTTTTGGGGGTGAGTGGGTGGGTAGGAAAAGGGGAAGTTAGTCAAAGTGTCAAGTTTCTGTTAGGAGGAATAAATTCTGGTGCAATAACATGGCGACTGTAGTTAACAATAATGTGTGGTATATTTTGAAATAACAAAAAGAGAAGAACTTAAATATTCTTACCACAAAGAAATGATATCTATTGGAGGTGATGGATATGTTAATTCATCAGATTGGATCATTCCACATTGTATACATGTATGGAAATAAATTGGGCTAGGCCCGATTATCCCCAAAGGCACTTGGAAAGTGTCACATTAGAATTTAGGGTTGTCTATTTAGAAAGCGCTGAGACATGTTCATACATGTATACCCCATAAACATACACCCCATAAACATATACAATTATTATTTGGCAATCAAAAATAAAATAAAACTTTAAAAAAGTGAAGTCTTGACCCCTGTTCCTCACATAGTGTCAGATAAATGGTATCTGTGAATATTAGTTGTATTTACTATTAACAAGGTGTATTTCCTTAAACTTTTGCCATCTATTAGAATCTCACTGATTTGGCTGGCACAGAAACCACAGCTCAGCCTCCAGCTCTTACAGTGGCCTGGAATTTGGAGTATATTCTTCTGTAATGGAGATGTGGGAGGGTATTGTCTTTGAGCTGATTCCAAAGTGGGCCATGGTCCAGCTGTGGGGCTGAGCAGTGCTATAATACGTCCAGGCTAGCACCTTCTTGGTTTTCAAAGTCCAATTATAGAAACCTCTTGTTTGTCCTTCTCTTTCTCAGCTGGTGTTCTTGCCTTGGCATCCCTAATAGAAGATGGTTTAAAAACATTTAGAGGAAATGAAACACTGTTCCACATACTAGTTACCTGTTCCACTTCATAGAAAAAGGCTTAGTTTAGCAAAGAGAACTAAAGGTAGAGATTATGCTTCTAAATGCAGAGCAATATATGTCTAGCTCATTGACAGCACTCAATAAGTGTTGCTTTTATTAGTATTACAGGTAAGCCAATACGAGGGTAACCTGGGCATAGGGTAGGCAGGACGTGACTCTTCTCTTATCCCCCAGACTTAGTATTTCAGTATTTTTGCTGAGAATCTGGTTGATGATCTGAAAGTTCCTGAAAGTCTCCTGTGATCTAAGCAGACAGCTTTTATCCTTGGGGGAAACCATTGTAATTGGTATTAGTACTAGGTTCATGAATCTTAAGATTATGGAGTTCAGCTTAGTCCAGCATAACTCACTATGCTTTATAGAGAATAACTTAGCAGGAACAGCCCCCTGCTAGGTAGTTGCTTCCTAATAATTGTTAATTTTGGTTTAATACCTAAAGTATTAGGGAATCTGGTGACTTTAAGAAATAGTGTTGAAGTGGTGGTAATTAAGATTTTAAAAGTTGCCTCTATGACAAATGAAATAGATTTAAGCTGGGGGGAAATGGTTACCCATCAGCAGGGGTGGTATTTAGAATATTTAACAACCAGAAACCACTACAGGTCCCCAGATGTGCCAGACACCTATCCTTGTTGAATAGTGAGGAGGCCTTGGGGCACTACGAGGAGATGGAGCATTCAGGGAGGGATTGGGGCACTGACTCTTTCCATGCTCTTATGGAAGTATTTCAGTATTTTAAACAACTGGTATAGCTGTACCAGTTGGGTACTGGAGGTGGTGTAGGAGAGAGTGTCTGAAATTGGCAGATATTCAGAGGTGTTGATAGATTCTTCACTTGTCTTCTTTAATTCATTGCTGAGAGAACGTTAGTTGCACTAGGCCCGATTATCCCCAAAGGCGCTTGGAAAGTGTCACATTAGAATTTAGGTTTGTCTATTTAGAAAGCACTGAGACATGTCCATTTATTCAGAAAATACTGACTGTGTATACAGTGTGAGAGGTCCCCAATCTGTATCGGTGGCCTTGAAATTGTTCCTGCTCTTTTACTATAGGCTAGGAATCTGTCCTTGAGAAAGGATTACAAGGATGTTTGCTGCAACAGTGAAAAGTTGGGCAAAATCTCAATGTGCAAGCATGGGGAAAGAGCTAAGTCATAGCATATCCTCCACCCAGAATATTATGTACCTCTTAAATGTCACAGATACAAATACGTTTTCAGGACTTAGGAACTAATTCTGACTGTGAAATGTTAGGTGGGCAACAAAAACCTAAAGGAATGATTAGTGTAAGGACATCAAAACGCATGGTTAGCACTGATTATTATTTGATGGTGGAATATGGGTAAAGTTAATTTTCTTTATGGATATTTCTATGTGTTTCACTTTTTTTGGTCATCTGTGGGTATTAACTTTATAACTAGAGGTGTTCCAGAAGTATTTTTTTAAAACCCGATTAAAAATTAAAAAATTATTGTGTCATTAGTGAGTGGGTGAACGTGTTGGATTTAAACTTGGAGAAGCACATTTGGAGGTTGTATTTATCTCCTGTAAAGAAAGCTGCTGACTCGGTGGAATAAAAATAAGAGGACTTGGTCAGCCTCCTGGCATTGAGGCACCCGGCTCCCCAGGCTTCCAGACTGCCGGTTCTGAGAGACCCTAATGGGCTTGTTGAAAGGCTCTACTTGGCTTCTTATTAATGTCCCTCCCTGAGCAGTGCTCTGCTCTGCTGGCTAACCTTGTCAGAAGGTTACCCGCGGCTCTCCAGGGCTCGGCTAATTTTAAACCTGGTCAGGCAGTGTGGTGGCATTGCTCTGCAGAGACATGAACAGTTCCCCTGGGTGACATCGCTGGGGGAAGATGAGTTGAGTCCACGGTTTTTTCTCATCCTCCTGTAAGTGACCAGGCACGCTGAACAAGCAAAGAGAGCTGGGATAATAATGAGAGCTTTTATGGTAAAAACCAGGATTATTAAAGATCTTTAGCAATGTCAATGCTGGTTGATAATTGCACGGTGTGATAGGCCCTGCATGAACTGTGTTAATTCTGACCACACTGGGAGTAGCAAGGTGAATGAGATCCTCTCTTCTGGGAACTAGGCTTTGGCTGCTTTTAAAGACAGAATGAAACTACAGTGAATTTCACTATTTGTATGGTATTCTTTTAAATTTTCAGAGCTCAAAAGTCCACTGGTGATACGTTCTTCTATGAAGTTTTTGATCAATTTGATTGGGAGAGGGCCATTTCTGAAAAGCTAAAAAAAATTTAAAAACACAGAATCACTGCCTGTCTGCATGTCAACTACTGGGCTGGCTGCCACTAAAATTGTCATTTTAAAGGCTATTTTTCTTTTTTGAATATTTGCGATAGAGTCTTGTTCAGAATACGGCTGTGTGTTGTATGTGCAACCCTGTATCGTAAAATGAAACATAAATCAATAACTGCAAAATAATGTGATAATTGAGAACCTTTTCCCTATCAAAATTAATTCTTTTTTAAAAACTTAGCCCATATTTTTCGCAAAACAGAATTTTTTTGTCTGTTTGCCTTTCAACACCTTCAGGTTGTGAATCTAAATGTGCCTATTAGAGTTGGCTCTGTCTTCTCCTGCCAAGGCATTCACAGCTTCTTTGGCACATAAGGAATTATAATGGGAAACCCAGTCCACCCAGTGGATGGCCTGTTCTTGAGGCTTACCTTCCTGGCTTAAAGAAGTGTATCTTTTCTTGTAGCTGGGCCTGTACCCACCCACTCATAAAACAGTTGCTAGGAGCAAATTAAAGAGACATTGTGTATGGAGTAAACCAAGATGAAAGAACAATAGATGGAGAATCAATACCCTGCTAACTCCCTACAGTGATTGAAGTTAACTTTATTTGAAATATCCAGGCTGGGCCAGACCACATCAAGCTAGCAGCATTCTTGCACGAGAGTAGCACGGGAGTGAACTTTGATTTCATTTTAGGGAAGAAGAAAAAATAATGAATAAATGCTTTTTATTAGCCTCCCCACCCCCGCCCTTGAAGTCCTACCTCTTCTACAATAAACCTAATTAGCTATGACATGTTTGGATGTAGTTTTGAGAAAATTAAAGCTGAGTAATATTAGGAATTTGTTGAGTGGAAATACTTGTTAAAACCTTCATTGACCCAAATCTGACTTTTATACATGGTATTAAATAAGCAAACTAAAGAAAACTTCATCCCCGTCTTGCCCTAAAATAATATTTTTAAAAGCACATTCAGAGTTGTTAAGTATAATATAAATATGTTACTCTGATTGAATACTAAATGAGTTACTGAAGAGGCTGTGGTGGTGATATTTAGTGTAGTTATGAATTTAATGTTCATTTCTTAAAAACCAAGTCCTCTTTGACACATGTTCAAAGGTCTTGCTTTTTTTTTTTTTTCCTTCTCCTGGGCTTCTCTTTCTCACCTCTGGGACACTTCCCTCTTACACTTGGCCCGAATGCCTGGTTTAGGCAGGCCCAATGTTATTTTTGTGGTAACCTGACACTTTGGGCCAAGGGCAGCCCCCAGGCCCCTGTGGGAGGTGAACTGGCTGAGAGCTGAAAGGGCAGGCTCCAGGCTGCATTCTCCCAGGATGAGCCACTGCTGAAGCAGGCTGGGCTGAGGGCTGTGGGCCTGCTGCAGCAGTGGCTGAGATGCCACAGACCGGAGTGGGGGGCTGGGGATCACCACTGAAGACCTCAGATTGTGGCTCAGCAGGTAGCAGGCCCTGCCTGAGGTTAAAGGAAGGCGGAGTTGGTTGTTGAGGCTACAGACCAGGTAGTCGGGGTATTTGGAAACCTGAGGAAGGTTTTATTGAGGACAGTGAGTCTTGTATCTCACTCTATGGTTCTAGTCTAAGGTATGCCTGAGGCTGCCCTTGTAATTCCTTAGACAAGGATATATTTCTTAAGAATCATCAGAATTGTATTAACATTTTATGTTAAAATAAAGCAAATGGTTATTTGTTGAGCTGGGCTTGGGGTGCAGAAATGAATGGGAAATAGTGCCTGCCTTCGAAAATTTGCAGTATAGCAGGGAAGAAGATGGATATAGAAGCAATAATTATTATTACTGTTAACATTCTTAATTTTTAAATTTTTTTGAGACTGAGTCTTGCTCTTAATTTATTTAAAAAATTAATTAAAAAATTTTTTTTTGAGATGGAGTCACCAAGGCTGGAGTGCAGTGGTGCAGTCTTGGCTCACTGCAACTCTGCCTCCCAGGTTCAAGTGATTCCCCTGCCTCAGCCTCCCAAGTAGCTGGGATTACAGGTGCTTGCCACCGTGCTGGGCTAATGTTTTATATTTTTAGTAGACATGGGGTTTCACTATGTTGGCCAGGCTGGTCTTGAACTCCTGATCTCAAGTGATCTGCTTGCCTAGGCCTCCCAAAGTGCTAGAATTACAGGTGTGAGCCACCACGTCTGGCCTGTTAGTTTTGTTGATCAACTATTTGAGAACCTACGGTGGCACAGTTAAGACATACTACCTATACTAATCTCTAAGCATTTAGATAAGACAATATACGCATTGACTGTTGATGATTGAGATATTCTGTTAATACTTTTCATGGATCATCTCATTTAATCTTTACAACAGGTGGCTAAGATTGTTACTTCCAGTATTCATGAAACACAGACACAGGTAATAAGTGGAGGAATAAAAATTCAATCTCTTTGGGTTTCTAAAACTCAATATTCTCTTTATGTATATGCAACTACTCTGCCATTTGGATTCTCCAGGTGCCCAAGGTGATCCCTGCAATTCTTAGATGTACCTACCAAGGACAATATTAGCAAATGTTTTGTGAGTTCCAGCAATCTGTCAGGTATTGGGAGAGCCCCAGGCACCTGAAGGAGTGGCGTAGGCAGCCAGCTGTGTTGGGGCATCTTGGAGTGCGTGTGCAGCTAGAATGTTCGGGTCCTGGATGGGTGGCTGGAGGAGCAGGCTGAGAACAGGCATGAAAGGCCAGGGTGTCTCATAACGCAGTTGAGTCCTGAATGATTAGGGATCTGCTGAATGACTTCAAGTGAGTGTATGATAAAAGTCCTATTTGCATTTTAGGAAAACCTTTCTGACTGCAGGATAGTGTAGGAGAGACTTGCTAAAAATACGTTTCCTGGGATTCTGACTCATTATTTCTGGCATCAAAGCTGGGAATCTCTGTTTAAGAAGCCACCTATATCATCCTGTGTAACCAGCCTTGGGGACCAGGTTGTTGGCAGTAGTGAGAGAGTGTGGGGAGACAAGGGACAGCTCAGCTCTGGCAGAGGGCTTAGGCAGAGATGGTATGGTTCTTTCCTTGATACAGGAGCAAAGTTAGTAGAGTAGAGAGGAGCAGAGGGGATCCAGGGGGACTAGGGGGGTCAAGTGGACATTCTTGGTGATCATTTAGATCAGGAGGGAAGTGGGGGGAACCTAGGATAAGACCCTCCCTTTGGGTGTCGCTCCAACCAGTTTATCTGAGAAACAGGATCTCTGAGAGGAGGCTGTGAGATTGGGTTATTTCTCCAAGGACCTGGGAGTACTTTTGGATTTTCATGGGGCTTTTTACAGGTAGATCTTTAATCAGCAATGTGACTTTGAAGGTGTCAAGGACCAGTGTGCTGGAACTGTGTGTATGTGAGGATTTGGGCTGGTTTGTTTTGCCGGTGGGGGGAGTTTTGGCCTCTCAAGTCACATCCCCTACATAGAGTCACTGTTAGGCAGTTGGACTGAGAGGGAATCTGCCCCTGGAAGTCTTTCTCAGAGGGAGGGCTTTAGTGGCCATTTGTAGGTATAATTAGAAATGGATTACATTTTAATTAAATGTAAGGGACTGAGGGCTCATCTTGTTCCTCTACCAGGTTTAACAGAATCTGTAGAAGGATGTAGCCTTGGAAGGAAATATATTATCCACGCAACTTTGGCACCCCCGCCCCGCCACCTTTTTCCCTAAAGAAACTTGTACGTGTGTGCTGGGGAGCTGTAGAAATGTGGACTGAATCAAGATGTGGCCTTTGCATATTTGACTGAATTCAGCATACTCCTTTGCTGGGATATATCAGAGGGGAGGGGGGAGGATACTGCTGGCTGGAGAGGGCTCACAGCACCCTGGGCCGTGGGAAGTGAAGGCAGGAGAAGGCAGGCCTGATGTCAGACATGAGTGCATCAGACTTTCTGTCCATACCTCTCAGGCTGGGGATCTTGCCTCCACTGAGTGCCCTTGCAGTGCTTGTGGACGACTCAGAGCTGGTCCTGTGTCCACAGCAGGTGCTCCAGTAGTATTTGTTCATTTCAATGAGTGGCTTAATTGTCTGAGGGGGGGAACAGTAGTTACTCACTTATCCTGCCTCAGCCAATCTTCAACCAAAGTGCCAAGATTCTTTCTCTTGCTGAAATTGAACTGGATGTAAACCAAGGACCAGGTTTACATTTGGAGGACAGGGATGGGGTGCGGGTGGGGCTTTAATTGGCCCCTGAATTTGCATCTCTCAAGGCGAGACCTGTTTTGCAGCTGCTCCATCACTGTGTCATCAGTAAATGGCAGATTGTATTTCTCGTTTGAAGGGTGGGGACTTGCTTGTCTTGGGGACCATTGGGAACCAGTGGACATTTGTGAACTGGCAGTGTTGTGTATTTTTGGTTAAATTCATGCATTGCCTCGTGTTGGCATTAGCTGGTGTTCACACATTGGCCAAATGCAGACGCGTGTGTCTCTGTGTAAGCATAGCAGCCTGGTTCCCATGCTGGGCTTGAGCGTGACCCCGCTATCAGTTCACAGCCTCTCATTAGGGACGAGGGGAGTACGTTGAGTGCTTGAAGACAAAAGTCTGATGAGGATTCATTAGAAGGGCTGAGTGGCCAGGTATTGAGCAGAGTTAATCCCATGGCTCTGGGTTATTTAAACAAACACACCTTCATACACTGTCATTGTCTTTGCTTGTATTAAAATGCCTTTATAAACTTGGAACACTTAAGGGAGGCATCACATTGTAATATTTCAGTTTAAAGAACTGTTCTGGCCTTGGAATTGGACCACATTGAAAATACTTTTGATTTAAAAATTCTGATTCCAGATGTGTAACATTCTCTGTTCTTCACTCTTTATCTTCCCAAGTAGACAGACACACATACACACACCTTCAGGAGTTGCTCACACACTCCTGGTGTTTCTGATGTTTTCCTGCTTTTTGTATGAAACAATCCACCTTTTGTCCTGGCCTGTGAGGCCCCCTGTGATTGGCTCAGCTTACATTTTCAGCCTCTGCTCTAGCCTTTCTGCCTTCTCGCTTGACTCTCTCGTCTCCACATCTCCTCCACTAATACTTGGCCTGTAAGTCCAGCTCAGCCTTTCAGACCAGCCTAAATGCCACCCCCTGAGAAACTTCACTGATGAAAGACAGAATAAACTCCAACACGGCTCTCTGTCGATTCCTCTATTGCAGCTGGTGACATATTTATTCACTTGTTCATTCATGTATTCACCCATTGACTCATTATTTCCAGCAACCATTCAGTCTCTTCTGGGGAGCAGTTGCCATGTGCTAGGCATTCTGCTGAATGCCAGACATAGGAAAATGACTAGGCTGGGTGAGGTGGTTTACGCTTGTAGTCCCAGAACTTTGGGAAGCTGAGGCAGGAGAATTGTTTGAGGCCAGGAGTTCGGAACCAGCCTGGGTAACATAGGGAGGCTGCGTATCTACAATAAAACCAAAAAAATTAGCTGGGCATGGTGGCATGCGTCTGTAGTTGCAGCTACTTGGGAGGCTGAGGTAGGAGGGTGGCTTGAGCCCTGGAGGTTGAGGATGCAGTGGACCTGTCTCAAAAAAAAAAAAACAAAAAAACAAAAAACCCCCAAAAAAAATGAAAAAAAGGAGAAATGACTAAAGGCACGGACCCAACCCTTAAAGATCTCACAAACCCTCAAATGTGAGTGATGGATAAACAAATCATTTCTATCTGGTGAGTGAGTTTATTTCATTTGTACTGGCTGGCAAAGGTGCTACTACCTATGGGAACACAGAGGAGTGGGGAAAGGTCAGGCCAGGCTTCCCAGTGGAGGGGCTTTGAGGTCTTGCAGGTACGTGAACTTATTTGTCTTCCTGCTGGAGAGAGTGCTTGTTGAGGACAGGGAACATGGTATCTTTATCTCCATATCTAGTGCTTGGCACATATGGTTGAAGAGATGGGTGGGAGAGGCTTTCAGTAAATGCTTTACCACGCTAAATTTAAACAGATAATTAGAAAACAGAAATACTTTCCCTTTCATGTTTACACCCCATCTTGTTTCAGAATCATTTTAAGGCAGCATGCAAGACTGTAAAATAGCATAAATAGAAGGTGGGAGAAAGAAGGGAGAAAAAGAAGAGGGTAGAGGTGGAGACTGAAAGTGGACTTAGGAATGGAACCAAACTTGCCAACCAAAACCACCAGAGCGCTCTCCGAGGGGCCTGCCAGGGTGGCTCAGCACACTTTGGCGCCTAGTGAGTAAAGGAAAGGCCAGTGGGTTGACCACGAGGTAAAAAACACATTGTGTTTTGTTTGCTGTAGAACTTTCCTTTGGGATCTTTGTAAAGAGCAGTCTCTGTGTGATGTGATGAGCCGCCTTTTCCACATCCTTGCAGTCAACATAGAGATGAATCTTATAGGCTGTTTCTTCTAATAACCCTTCGTATGCTGATGGCAGCACATCAAAGCATAATTCAATAAAAGCAAATGTATTCAGAGCTCCTGGAATTAACTTTCTCTAAGGTAACAATGGAATCAGAAAGGCACTGAAACAGTGCAGGTTTTATTTATTTATTATTTTTTTGTAACTTTTATTGAAGTCCAACTTACATGTAGAAAAGGGCACACATATCATCAGTATTGAGTCCCTTATGTTTTTCCATTTGAATGCATTGGCCTCCAAAGCCATTGATCTGCACTGACATGACCAGAACCCCCTAAGCCTCCCCACGCTGCCTTCCAGTCAGTACTCTCAACTCCAAAGGGTCGTTATTACCCTCACTTCTAATAATGTAGATGAGTTTCATTAGTGTTTGAACTTGTTATGAATGGAGGCAGACAGTATAGTATATATTTCTTTGTATCTATTTTTTTCCTCAATATTGCATGGGTAGAATTCACCCATGTTGTTACTTGCAGTTGTTATTCATTTATATTCTCATTACTGTCCCATAGAACTTTCTGTGGCAGTGAAATGCTTTTTGTCTGTGCTATAGGACACAGTAGCCATTAGCCACTTGTGAATATTGAGCTCATAAGATATGGGTAGTGCCACTGGACAACTGAATTTATAATTTTAATAATTTACATTTAAATTCACAAATGTGTCTAGCGCCTACTGCATTGGACAGTGCAGTTGTATACCATTCTATTTTATGAATATGCTTCAGTTTTTTTTTTTTTTTTTTGAGACAGAGTCTCACTCTCTCTCCTAGGCCAGAGGGCAGTGGCGTGATCATAGCTCACTGCCTTTGTTCTCCTGGGCTCAGGTGATCCTCCTACTTCAGCCTCTGGGGTGGCTGGGACTACAGGCTTGTGCCACCAACACCCAGGTAATTCTTTTTTTGTGTTTTTTGTAGAGATGGGGGTCTCACTGTGTTGCCCAGGCTGATCTCAACTCCTACTCTCAAGCAGTCCTCCCGTCTCGGCCTCCCAAAGTGCTGGGATTACAGATGTGCTCCATAGCGCCCGGCCTGATTATGCTATAGTTTTTAATGTCCTATTGCTAAGAAAAATTTGGCTGTTTCTGGCTGTTAAAAACAATGAAAATATAAACATTCCTATACCTGTCTTTTGGTGAACATAAGCATGCATTTCTTTAGCATCTGTATCTGGGATTTGGAATTACTGAGTCAGAAGGTATGCATATATAATCAGTTTTGGTATGTAGATATTGCCAAAGAGTTTTCCAGAATGATTGTACCAATCTGCGCTCTCATCAGCTCTCTGAGAGTTCCATTTGCTCCATATCCTTGAAAACCCTTAGTATTAGTAGTCTCTTTTTTTTTAGTTCTTTTAGTGGCTCAATAGAGGTATCATATTGTTTTAATTTGCATTTCTTTAATAACTAAGTTGAACACCTTTTCATATGTTTATGGGCCATTTGGTTGTGTTTTATAAAATACATTAGCTTTTTACTTTTTTTTTTTTAATTGGGTTGCCCGATTTCTTACTGTTTTTTGTAAGAGTTCCTGTAGGATGAAAGACGTGAGTCTCTGTTGAATAAATACGTTGCAAATATCGACTTTGTGGCCTGCTTTTATTTTCTTAATAGTTTTTTCATGCAAGCGAGTTCTGAGTTGTGATATAATCTGGTTTATCATGTTTTCCCCTCCTGATTAGTGCTTTTGTGTCCCTTTAAAGTAATCCTTGACTACTTTATGACCACGTAGGTAATGCTAAGGTTTCTTCTAAATTCTTTATTGGTTTTTTACTTTCAGATCTAAAATCTATTTCAGATGGATTGTAAAGTATGTTGGAGGTGGGGTCAAGTTTTATTTTTTTGGTATGGATATCAATGAACCTGACTCATTTATTGGAAAAAAAAAAAAGACCTTTTCTCAGGGTAATACAGTGTCACCTGTGTTACAGATCAAGTGAACATATGTGTATGAGTTTGTTTCTAGATTTTTTATACTGATCCATTGGCGTATTTTCTATGTATCTGTGCCAGTACCATACTATTAATGACTTAGCTTTGCATTGAGGTTTCATATTGGGCAGTGTAAGTTATTCAGCTTTGTTTTTCTTCTTCAAGATTGCACAAGACCTGCGTTTATTCAAACAGATTCATTTTATTTGTTATTTTATGTTGTCTCACTTTTATCCAGCATCCCAATGTTATTTGGGATACAACTGTCCTAGGTTGTAGAGGTCACACAGGCTCTGCTTCTGCCCCAGAGGAGTTTTATGATCATGTTTTGGGAGTCAGAAATATCCGTGTATCATTTGGGTAGGCTGTGAGGATCTATATTCTCAGATCCATTAGAAATGGGTAAAGGCAGATAGACCAGATCTGACAACACCCACACAAGAGAAAGCGACAGCCTGATTTCTGATAGTCTAGAGGATGGGAAGGAAAACAATATGATGAATTGTGGTTTTGGTTCCCTAGGTTGACAAGAAGAGGAGCCTTTTTCCTTTTGGGCATGTTAGAGTCTAGATTTTGGATCCTGAAGTGAATGCTAGTGAGATCCATTTGGATCCGTTAGATCTTGAGAGCATTGAATGTCACCAGCTGTGGTCAAAGGACCAGAGCAGGGCTTGACCTTTGCAGTTCAGCTCTTTAAAATGCCATCTTGATTGAGGTTTTCCTTGTTGATTGGCTTATGGCTCAACCGGGAGTGAAGTGTAGATTTCCCTAGTGCTTCTCTCCCCCAAACCCCAGAATGAGAGAAGCATCCAAAGTCATAGAAGCTGGTGGAGAAGCCCTGGACTATTTTTGTATGCAAAGTAGGGAGGGCCATTTCAGATGCAGCACAATTAGAATTCTGGATCAGCCAGGGGGGCCGAATCTGGGCAGGTTACTGCTGGGACCTGGAGTGAGGCCAGTGCCAACATACTATTTAAGTTGGCTGTCAACAGACTGTGTAACATTGGGTGAGTCTCCCCTGGCCTTTAGTAAGCAGAGATGACTCCCCAGGCATGTACCCATAGATTTGCCTCTTGGGGAGCCAGCACTGTGATGGCATAGGACCCATTTCTAGGCTTTCCATCAATCATGAAGCTGAGGGAGACTTTCTTGAAGTGGTGTATATTCTTTTATTTATCTTGTATGTTGATGTCTTTTTACATGTGAATTTTTTACTTGTGATTTTTACTTTATGCTTATTGTCATTTAAAATACTGAGTTATTATAATAGGATGGTGGCTCTTACCAACTAAGAAAGTGATGTGATTCATAGGTTAGTGGCTAAGGAGTATTATTTTCCTGATGTTTTCTTTAATTTTAGTAAGCAGTATGGTTGGTTAGTCTACCCGAAGTGTATGTTCACTCTACAGGCCTATTGGAATTGGGGGAGTTAGTCTTAGGTTTTCTTTGACTGCTACTCCTGGGAAAAAGCTTAAGAGTTTTCCTTTTGAAATACTGACAGCTACTTACTGCTAACAGTTGGGGCATTTGCTTTCTTAAAGCAGGAAGAAGCTCTGTTTCTGGGTTTGAAATGTGTTTCCCGAGGTTAAGTTGTCCATATCCCAGGGTGGGAGCATCTTGGGCTCTGAGACTTGGGCTATGAGTCATGTCCTCCGGCTCATGCTCACTTTGCGCATGCACTGGCTTGATAATCAGATCTTTGCTTTGGAATGGTCAGATAGGATTGATTGCCTGAAGCTGGGGCTGTGGCCTTGTCCTTTTGAAGGAGTCCACTGATGAAGAACAACAATGATCAGCTTGACTGGTGTTAGTGACAGGAGAAAGGAAGGGGCAGGATTTCTGTTCTCAATGGCTAACAGATTCATTAAGGGGATGGTGTGGGTGATTCCCCTAAAGGCTGGTAATGCAGAGTGGTCCCATCAGAGCTGCATAGCATGAAATCAATCAGAGCTTTTCTTGAATTGTCACCTGGGCAAGTACTTAGGGCTGATGGAGCGGAGAATTAATCAGGGATTCTCAGGAGGGTAATGCTAAGTCCTCTAATGGGATACTCAGCATTGGCGCTTGGTGAAGAGATATTGGCTTGTTGATGGGATTCTGTTGACACGGAAGTGATTTTTGAAAACGAGAAGGAGTAATTATCCACTCCTCCCTGCTGAAATTAGAGGGAACCTGTTAGCAGTTGGCACCAAGACTCACTGGCTGCTACTGTCATCGTGGCAGATGTTGCCTCAATTCTCAGCCTCAGCATTCCCCGAGAATTCTGCCCTGTCTGTGACAATGACATACTTTCTGCACTTCCATCTCTTTTGTGGTTGCCTACAAAATCCAGGCTGCCCATCTTCACCTGTGTTTTTCTCAGGCCACTTGTTAGCAAGGTTGGCTAGTGTCTGAAATGGTAGGAAAATAATAACACAACCCACTTTACATATGCAAAACCAATTAACCATTATTTAGCGCCTGACATTCCTCTCAGCTGTCCAGGGTGGTGAGTCAGGATCATCACTATTCATTAGGAATTAAGTAGACTGTGCTTGATGATGTCAGTTATGGACAGAGCTGAGAATTCAGCACCTCCTACATCCTCCTGTCTAGGGAGGGTATAGTGTGTCTGATATTCCCACAGAATGTGCATTCTGTCTGGAAAATGACTCCTAGGTTCAAGCTCTGTGAAGTATAGGGCTTTGGACAACTTATTTAGGTCTCTGAACCTCACAAGATGGGGATAATACCGAAGGGGGGAAGAGCAGCGATTAAATAAGATCCTCTAAGCAGAAGCTGCTGGCGTTGTGCCTGACACCTAGTTGTGGGAGAAGGCTGAATTTGGTACCAGTGCACTTTGGGAGAAAAGCACTTTTTTTCCTCAGGCTTTTTGTTGGAGGGCAGCTTTATTCCTATGAGAGAAATTTGGACTTCAACTAAGATTACAGTGACCTTCAAGCCATCAGATGTTTGGTTGAGTTATCCACTATAAATATCATTTCAACCATGTGATTCTCTTTCTAGAAACCCTGAAGTGGCTCTCAGTTGCACTGACTTCTCTGTCTTCCTGGGCTATTAGTGCTCATGCCGTTGCCACTGTCTGTATGCCGCCCTTTCCGCTCACCCGATCACTCAGATTTGCTTTGTTACCATTTGTCATCTCCGAATTTCTTCCTTGGCTACCTCCTTGGCTTCTGGTCTTTACTCCCTGGCCACTCTGTCTCCCGTATAGCTTTCCTGTAGCTGTCACCTTCTGGTTCTGTTCTTTTCCAGTCATCAAAAGGGAAAGGGAAATGGAAAAGGTAAAATACATTATCTCAAAAATTACTATTCTTCTCAAATAAGAATTTTTCGTAATAAAGAAGGTTATCTCTTAAAGGACCCAAACCTTATTCGTCCCTCTAACACAGAACGTCTATTAGCTGCCAATAATTGTGATTAGGAAGCTAACACAAGAACAGAAAACCAAACACAGCATGTGGGAGTTGAACAATGAGAACACATGGACACAAGGGAAGGGAACATCACACTCGGTGGCCTGTCTGGGGTTGGGGGACTGGGGAGGGATGGCATTAGGAGAAATACCTAATATAGATGACGGCTTGATGGGTGCAGCAAACCACCATGGCTCTTGTGTACCTATGTAGCAAACTTGCATGTTCTGCACATGTATCTCAGAACTTATAATAAAAAAAGAAATTGGATCAGCCAGCCAACTCTTCATTATTTACACTGTGCCTGGCTTAAAGTCTGTCTCCTTGTGTCCTCCTAATTTGGCAACTTCCTCTGGGTCTCCTACTGCTCATTGAAACTTTGGCCAGAGTCAGGAATGTGAAAGTAGCTGAAACACTTCCTTTTCTTGTGGACATTTTGGGTGATAAGCTCAGTCATATTGTAATCAAAGAATATTCGTGTTCCTTTTATTGGTTGTTGGTTCCTTTTTTTTTTTTTTTTAGAGAGAGAGTCTTGCTCTGTTGCTCTGGGTAGAGTACAGTGGCCCGATCTTGGCTCACTGCAGTCTCCATCTCCTGGGTTTAAGTGATTCTCCTGCCTCAGCCTCCCAAGTAGCTGGGATTACAGGTGCCTGCCACCATGCCTAAGTTTTGTATTTTTAATAGAGACAGAGTTTTGTCATGTTGGCCAGGCTGGTTTCGAACTCCTGTCCTCAGGTGATCTGCCTGCCTTGGCCTCCCAGAGTGCTAGGATTACAGGCGTGAATCACTGTGGTTGATTCTTTCTTTCATTTGAATATTTATATGTCAGCTATGGTACCGGCACTAGGGACACTGTAAGTGTAATATAGTCTCTGCCCTCAGGAAGGGTCACTGGGGCACAAGTGGGAGGAGCAATGACAAACCAACTCACAAAGTTCTTTTTTACTTTTTTTTTTTTTCCCCTGTGACGGAATCTCACTCTGTCGGCCAGGCTAAGAGTACAATGACACAGTCTTGGCTCACTGCAACCTCCTCCTCCCAGGTTGAAGCGATCCTCCTGCCTCAGCCTCCCGAGTAGCTGGGATTACAGGCACCTGCCACCAGGCCCAGCTAGTTTTTTTGTATTTTTAATAGAGACAATGTTTTACCACATTGGCCAGGCTGGTCTTGAGCTCCTGACCTCAAGTGATCCACCTGCTTCAGCCTCCCAAAGTGCTGGGATTACAGATGTGAGCCTTGGCCTCCCAAAGTGTTGGGATTACAGGCCCCAGCTCACTAAGTTCTGTTATAGATAGAGTCTGTGGGATGACATGGTGATGAATGAATAAGTTGGCCTCCTCCAGGGTTAATGATGGAAAGTGAGGCACACTGGAGCTACAAGTGCTGTGTGGTCCTGGGTTACCCAGATGGACAGAGCCCTAACTTCATCCCAGCTCTTTTCCTGTGGCCTCCTAGAATATTGAGACACTGGCAAAAACAAGCCATATAAATTTTTTTTGGTGATCCTTGTGTTCAGTGATATCGTTGTGTTTCACTGATTATGAGGATTAGTTAAAATTAACTCTCTTACTTAGGAGCCTTTAAATAATCTGAAAATGGATTAGAAACGGACATTATGAGAGACCCAGAGGAATTAAGATCAAGGGGAGCAGCAAACTCCTGTGTTCTGTCTCATCCCTTGTTGAATAGAGTTGGTGTCAGAGCGCCTGCATTTGACTGTCTTATCCCTGTCACCCCCCCAGACTTTTATACTAAAACGTGTATTGGTTGAATGCACATGTGGTATCTTTACTGTACTCATATTACTCTTTTTGAAGCCTCAGTAGGTTATGGTGAAAGAATGATCTGTTTAGAGAATGTGGCTGTTGAGGCAGTTACCAGGATATTTGAGTCATAGTAACAGTTTGTTTTTGGAGTTTGTTTGGGAAAAATTTCAGGAATTAAGGATTCTTCAGAAAAGTGTTAATGATGGAAACTGAGGCACATGGGGGCTACCAAATATACATATTTTTAAATGTATTTCCAACAAACAAGACTTTTCTGTTCTCTTTCCTTGAAGGCATTCTGTGGAAAGGATTATTACCCTGAACCACACTGCCCATAAGAATCTGAAAGCTGTTGAACCCGTGAATAAATTCAAATTTAGATGAGTGTTAGAAATAAAGGTGTTGTCACCAATTTCCATTTTCTTTTCTTTTTTTTTTTTTTAAGACGGGGTTTCACCGTATTGGTCAGGCTGGTCTTGAACTCCTGACCTCAGGTGATCCGCCCGCCTCAGCCTCCCAAAGTGCTAGGATTGATTACAGGCGTGAGCCACCGTGCTCAGCCAATTTCCATTTTCTATACAGTCATTTGAAGACCTTGAAGAAGAGGATCCTTTGTAAATTGATTTCCCAAAGTGAACCATTAGATGAAGCTCTCTTATTTCTTCACCATCCATCACAAGGTACGTATCATTGTCTAGGGAGGATGGACTTGGACATAAGTGAACATCTGTTCATGGTTTTACAGATGACAGAGCGCCTTCACTTATGATCTTACTAAATCTTTAAGGCAACCCTATGGAATGGAGTCCCTCTACCCCTTAATCATTTTTCTGTATTGGGATTGAATTTAATTTGTTATCTGCATTTAACAAATGAAAACCTGAGCTTCTGAGAGAGTTATTAGGTTGACACAAAAGTAATTCCAGTAGTTTTGAGCTCCATGGCTTGAGGGCGAGTAGGTTTGGAACCCAGATCTGTTGGGAGTCTTCGTACCACCTCTCCTCCCGTTCACTCCCACCTCTTGCCTTGATACTGTGTTCTTTATTTACTGAATTTAGTGAAAGCTGACTCTTTCACTCAAAGGATGTATATGTATGGGGAGGTAAAGATACAGCGCTGCAGGTACAGACATTGTGTGCATAATTCACTTGTTTAGATTTTAATGTTGATTATAATCAGGTGCTTGTTGCTATAGATTCAGAATCATGATAGACTGTGTGACAGGTAAGCATTTCCATGTGTTTTTAGGATTCTCCTAAAGTGTGGTTGATACTCTCAGAGCCTCTAGATACAAGGCCAGTTTCCAGGATGAGTTGGAGTTTGAGCTGGACTAGAGGGAACCTGAGGGGTGCAGTGCCACGATGGTTATTTTGGTATCCAGTATGGGGAGCTTTTCTCAGCTAGCCCCAGTCTTGTGATTGGAAATTCTCTGCCCATTTAGGTCTTCATCGTACAATGGGGTCGTAAAACCAAGGGTCTGTATAACTCTTTGGATTATGAATCTGGTAGTTCTTTGCCCATTGCTAGATTAGGTAATTCCATCCTGCTGAGTTCTAGTTGACCAGAAACTGCAAGAGCTGGGCACACAAGGTCTTTCCCTTTGCAGTAAATGAATAAAAACATGTGAGCATTTAGAGCAGTGGCTGTACTTACTAAGTAGATAGATCAATTAATGCTAGTTAATAGTGCATTCCCCCAAACAACCAGGAACTTGTAATTCATAGCTATAAAAGTAATTAGAAGTGGTTGTCTGCAAAGGTCTGCTGCCTGTCTTCTCCACAGCCTTCCCCTTGTGGAGCAGTTAAGAGCAGAAATTGTTTTCTAAGGTTGAGTCAGAATATTCTTTGGAACTTCCCCACAGTGGATCTGCACCCTCCCGATGTGATAAATAGCGCTTCAGAAGTTGTTCAGTGTCTCAGGACACCAAGTGTGCAGTTAGGATTCAGAAGAATCTTCCCATCTTTGGGCTGTGGGCTGAGGCTAAAAATGATAGAATTTAATAGGAATAAACATAAACTCCTGATTTTAGCTTTGAAACCAATTGCACAAAAGACAGGATTCAGGGACAACCCCTGAGGAGCAGGAGCTTAGAAGTTTAATGAAAAGTAAGTCCCACCTCTGAGTGCCATTTATTGAGGACCATTAAATGCATTCATGAGGGTGGGCAGAGGGATGATGGTTTTTAGTCTGGAAGACAGTTAGGATCCTGGGAGCTGCTCCTGTCATACCTAAATGGGTGTCTTAGGAGAGATTTGTTCCCTTGGAGGATGGGATATGCTCTCAAGGAATGGATGTGTATATGTTGATCAGAGATGGGTTTTCACCTGATAGATGGAAGAATTTCAACAGGTCAGTATGAAGTGGAGCAGTACTGAGAAGGTAATGAGGTCCCTGCTATTGGTGGTGTTCAAGGGTAGAGTGTGACCAGCTGAGTAGGTTTTGAGGTGACTTCAAGCACTGAATGGGGGTGGTTGGTGTGTTTTGGTCTGGAGACTCCGGGGCTTGCAATTATATGAGAACATTATTTTCAGGCATTTGAAGGTCCCTTGGTCTCTTCAGCTGTCCCCGACTGTCCTGGATCCCATTGCCTGCCATCCTGACTGAGCACTGGATGTAACTACTATTTTAAAGTGCAGCTCCTTGGCGTAAATTCATACTGCTGTGAAATGCCCAGAGCTCAAGGACTGGCCTGTGGTTTTGTAGGTGTGTGTTGGTTTTGTCTTTTGTTTTGTTTTTTTGGGGGGTAGAGTGGAGAGGAAGAAGGTGGGCTAGCCACTGCTCAAAGAGTTCTTCTTCTCATAATATATCTAATAAATTACTTTGGAGCTAGAACAGACTCTAGAGTATAGTTTAGTTTGAATTTTATAAGACTCTTAGATCCCAACAAAAATGGTAATAGTTTAAGAATTCAAAAAGCCCACACTGCAGACATCGTCAGGTTCATCTGGAGGTCAGTCACAAAATGCTTTCTTGTGGAGTAATTTATACCTTCACATTTGGCAATTTTGAAAGTCCTGTGTAAATGTACATATGTTGGTAAGAGGTAGTAAATATTTTGCTGACAAGTTCTTTGAATGATGGCTGAGTAGCAGCATTTAAAGGCAGCCAACCAGAGGGGTTTTTTGTGTATTTTTTTTTTTTTTTAAATCCAGGTGCTGCCAAATCTACAAAGCTGTAAGGGAAGAAGCCAAAAGTACCCACTAGTTATAGTTATACCATTAATTGTGTAATATTCATGTGCCTCAGAGTTTCTGCACCTGGCATCTGTTGATACACACAGGTAGGGGAGGACAGGGGCTCAGGATACAGTTGGGAGACAGCGGGGGAAGAAGACAGGTTGCTTGTTGTCAGGTGACGGCCCTGGAATATGGAGCAGTCCCTGGTGTTGGGCGGGGCCACCAGCACTTGTTTCCCTCCTGGGTGTCCATTGTTATACTGCCTGGACTTGAGGGGGCGGGGAAGGGGAGGAACCGTGGCCACATGAAGCCCTCCCTACTCAGGCCATGGGCATCTTCTTTTTGATCAGTCCTTTCCCCTCCTTTTTTGGGGGCCTTTGAATTAATGACCTGATGCCTTTTCAACAAAGGAATATTGATATGTTGATATGTCAGTGTGCAGGACAGCAGGGAGTACTGGATAAGATCATTTTCACATTGGTGTTATGCCAATTTGACATTTGTTTGGAAAGCTTATCCCTTTATGACCATAGGTTATATGCATAATTTAGGGGGAATAAATCTTTGATTTTTTTTTTTTTTTTTTTTTTGGTTCTGTAATCATCATTGCTACAAAAAAAGAAAAGTCTCCCCCACAGTTTTTATGTGGTCAGGAATCCAGCATAGAATACGAGAGGGGGTGCTCCATGTCAATAGAGAATATTTCCACAGGTGTGCTAGGCACTTGTGATAGGTGTTGCAGGGAAGTCAAGACTGGAGACAACTTGGTCCCTACTTCAAGGTTACAACCTAGTTGCTGAGAGTGGCAAAATAACCTGATTCTATAGGGTAAAAGCCCCAGAAATAAATGACATAGGTCCAGGTCAGCTGGCATTGCTGTGTCAGAGAATGAGTATGTGTGATAGCAAAATTATCTCCCTCCCTCCCTCCCTCCTTCCCTCTCCCCCTCCCCTCCCCCCTCCCTCTCCCCCCTCCCTCCCCTTGCATCTTGATGATCTCATATTGGGATAGTGAAACTATCAGAGTTTCAGAGTTATGGTGCCAGTTGCCATAGTGAAGTGGATTATTTTAAAAACTTGATGGCTTGGCGCAGTGGTGCATGCCTGTAATCCTAGCGTTTTGGGAGGCCGAGGTGGGCGGATCACGAGGTCAGGAGATTGAGACTATCCTGGCTAACATGGTAAAACCCTGTCTCTACTGATATATGAGTGTGTGTGTGTGTGTGTGTGTGTGTGTGTGTGTGTATATATATATATATATATATATATATATATATATAAATATAAAATTAGCTGGGCGTGGTGGCACATGCCTGTAGTCCCAGCTACTTAGGAGGCTGAGGCAGGAGAATCGCTTGAATCCGGGAGGTGGAGGTTGCAGTGAGCCGAGATCGCCCCACTGCACTCCACTCTGGCAACAGAGCAAAACTCCATCTCAAAAAACAAAACAAACAAAAAAAACCTTTATTTTATTATAAATAACTTGTTCTGCTGTGGAGATTTGATAATCATTTAATGAAGTGCCCCTGGTAGATAGTAGGCACTCAGTAAATGGCTTTTGTGTGAATCGCTGCAAACTTGCAACTCCGATTGAATACTATTCTTCCATATAAATTTCCTCTTGTCTGTGAAGGCTATCCAGCTTCTGCCCACTATTGCATTTCTGTGTAGGTGCTTAACATGATGCTTAGAGAATAAAGCCACTTGGATCTCAAAATTCCATATTCTCCCTAGGAGTTCTCCAAGCAAAGCTGGTGACTGCACCAAAATCTCAGAAATCACCACTAAAGAACTTATCCATGTAACCCAAAACCACCTGTACCCCCAAAATGACTGAAATAAAAAGCTGGTGACTGAAGAACTTGCACTAGAGCTAGCAAGAGCATTACGTTTGTGGTTACCACACCCTTACACTGTTGTTTGTTTTCTCTTTAGGTTTATTTTCTTGAAAAGACTCCAGGCTTCGGCTTGGAAAATCCCACCGCCAAAATTGAGCCCAGCAGCTGGAGCGGCAGCGGAGAGCCCTGCCGAAAACATGGAAAGGATGAGCGACTCTGCAGATAAGCCAATTGACAATGACGCAGAAGGAGTCTGGAGCCCCGACATTGAGCAGAGCTTTCAGGAGGCCCTGGCTATCTATCCGCCATGTGGGAGGAGGAAAATCATCTTATCAGACGAAGGCAAAATGTATGGTAAGTGGCCTGGACGCTCCTTTAAAATATTACAACCTGTTGTAGGGGATAGATTGTAGCTGGTCTTCCAGCAAGAGCCATTCATTGTGTGGGGTTGAATGATATTTGTAGAATTTTAGTGGGTCATCCAAAGGACCAACCTTCAGCTAAAAAGAAGAGTCAGTAAAGAGCCTTTGGGAAATCACTCCCTCGGCTTTTCTTCTTCTACATGCTTAGCGACATTACGTCAGAAATTCTAGGGGTCCAGGCAGGAACATAGATAGTTGCACTGGCATATGCAGACACGGAATGGTGGGGAGGAGGTCTTCTGAACGCAGACGTGATTGCGAGGAAGCACTGCCGCTTACCTCTAGATAACTGATGCCCGAGGAATCGGGGCCTGGTGCTGCCAAATCCCCTGATTGCTCACCACCCCCTTGAGGAAGAGCCAGCAATCTAGATGCTTATATGAAATCTACTCTTTTTAAAAAGCCAGCACTTTTTTTTTTTAAGCAACTCTGTACAGGCCAGAGAAAACCTGTGCATGGGCTTGATCAGCCTCTGAACCACCAGCTTGCTGCTTTGCTGCCAGTTTGCAGTTGAATAGTCAGTCAGACAAGGCATTAGCACCCCTGGGTCACTCCCAACCATCTCCCCTTCTTTGGGGGATGCCCTGCAGGGCATTCTGAAGGAAAGACCAAGAGTGCCCAGGAGAGTGAGACCTGTTAACTAGCTGGCTCAGATGCCAAGGGCAGCAGCAAGGATCCACCTGCCAGTCTGGGGCTTGCTTACTGGGTTTGGGCACCCCCTAACTTCCTTCCATAAATGCTTCCAGCTGCAGACCTGTACCTTTTGGGAAGCAGATGGCAGGTGTGGTTGCTTGAACATTCTGCCTGTCTAATTGAGCACGTTGAGTTGACAGAGTTTGCACTGTAGCTGAGTCTAAAAAAGATTTAAACACAACCTAAACTCAAAGAGAACTGGCTCAGTGATCTACCTAAGGTTAACTTATCACGGGAGTGATTTATTTCTAAGCAATTTGAAGTCTTTTTCATAATAGGGTGTTGTACCTTTAATACTGCAGTTCCTCTGTCAGGAGCCATAGGAGGCTGTGGCTTCATCTAGCGCACACTGCTAAGGAAAAAGCAGATGGTGGTGCAGCTGCCACCAGCTGTGCCCTCACCCCCACCGTCCTCCTCTCCAACTTGGATGATGTAATGGAAACAAGGAAAATTTTGCTTTCTGCAGCATTGGAGGCTCTCTCAGCCTGTCACACACAGGGGAGAAGGAGACCCAAGCCCTCAGCATTTGTTTGATGCTTCCATAATATCCTTTATACTGTGGGAAGCGTCTTCATATCTGGTGAAATGGACTGTGGATGAAAATCTTAGCTACTATGGGAAGAGAGTTTCAGGGCCCTAGATTTTCTGTATGTCTGTGTCTTTCCTGGGATCTTCTTCCTCACCCTGGCGATTTGCTTTGTGGGTCTTGTTTTCATACCTGAAAATGCAGTCCTCCCTTTCTTACAGGCAGAGAAAAGCATTTTAATCTTTAAAGCTTCTTTGAAGATGATTTTGTTATGGCTAGTGAAAGGTAACTTTGGGACACTACCTTGTACAACACTCATTTGTTTGCCCAAAAATTGTTTTAATTTAAAACAAAGGCATAGTATTAGAAATCCCAGTTGGGCATAACTACTGCACTTCATTTCTCACAATAAATACTAGGAAAGGTACTGTCCTTTCAGGAATAAGATTTTGGGGCTGAGAACATAATTCAAAGCACAAGTTAACTTTTGTCAACTCCAATTTTGTTTTCTTCTCCATTGAGATTTTACTTTATAGGCAGCAGTCCTGGTGGATTTAACCAATTTGCCTAAAACTCAATTATAAAAATATTTCTGTGTGAAAATAATTGTATAAGAGCTCTTGTTGGTAATTGGGTCTCAGAGGCAACAGGCTAGGAATAACACTGAGAAGCTTTGGATTTGAGTGGTCGTATCGACAGTGAACTTGAACGTTTCACCTTTGATCTTCGTCTCAGTTTTCTCCTGTGTAAAATAAGATGGTGTGGTAGTTGATGATGTCCATGGATCCTTTGGACTTTTCCATTTTGTGATGCTGTGGTTTTGTGACTTGTCACTGAGCGAGAGGTCAGTTTTGCCGCTTGGGAGCCTAGCCTGTCTTGGGTACCTAGCGTAACTTAAGTTCTGAGTGCTTCCTTAGTGTGCATGGTTTTGATATATGAGTTCTTTCTCCTGAACTCAGCGACACATTTAGTGACTTGTATTGGTGGCTAATCTCATTTAAAATGGGACAATCCTTTTGAGCAAGCAGCATTAGGAATTTTAACTCATTTGGAAAGAACAGTCTTACTGGTTGTGGGTTTAGTACACAGCCTGCAGGAGTAGGTATCCTAATTGGGGCTCAGAAGATGCATTGGCTGCACTGTCCTACAGCAGCCCCCACCTCCAGGCAGCTGCCTTGGGGAGGAAGCATCCCCCCTCAACTCTCTCTCTGGTGGACATGGAGGAGCTTTGCTTCTACTGCTATTTTGGAAGGGAACCATGGTGGTTAATAGGGCTATGGGTGGTGGAGACTGGACCCCTTAGAGGAACTGTCTTGCTTGGGAACTGCCTTTGACCTGGCCGTGACTTGGAGGATGAGAAAAAGATGACCTGGGAGCCTCCACGGTGAGGCTCCAGCCACTCGAGAATTGAATCATATGAACAGTGTGGGGCCAGAGCTACTGTCCTGGGTTTTTGGCCTGTTCCCCATCTTACCATACATGAATCAGGACACAAACCAGACCAGGAGTCAGGGATTCTTAAGGCCTTAAAGAGCATACTTTTTCTCTAAGGATTTTGAAAATGAAAACATTTAAAGCATTCTTGGATTCCATGCAGTAAAATCAAAAATGATTTAGTCTTTTAGTAAAATACCAAGTTTTTTTTTTTTTTACTTGAAAGGGTTATTCCAATATTTCAGAGCATTTGTAGAGTGCTTTGTGATGTCACTGATCCTGAGCCATTGGAGAAGCAAGGTCAAGTGATTTATTTTGGTAATGAAATTTCCTTCATGGTTGGCACTAGGGCAAATGCAATCTTATAGAGGAGAAAAAAGGACAGTTCTCTTTATGATGAGGTTTTGGCCACTGGAGGAGAGGGCTTAATTTGCTTTCTGCTAACTTGGTCTTTGGGGGAGCTGGGAGTTGATGCGTTTGGGCTCCGTGTGGATAGGTGGCTCTCTACACCCTATGTGTAGACAGTCATTTTGGGGGGATTACTAGAAGGGATGTGAGACATCCTTTGACTTGGTTCCTAAGGGCATGTGTGCTCACTCCCTTGGGCTCTCTCTTTTCTGTGTCTTTTTCATGTTTGGTTTTTACACGGCTGTGTGTACGTCTCTTTCTGATAGATTGTGTGAGAGGAGGTAGCAGGAGAACAGGATGAGAGGGAAGTTGTGGATTTTACCCAAAATTGGATTCCAGAGGAGCAGGCCATAGTTTAAAAAACAAAATAAATAGCAAACCATGGGGGACACCTGAATATGTTTCCTTTGCAACTGAAAGCCCCAGTCAGATACACCCCATAATCAAATGGGGCAGCGACAGGAACTAACCTTCACTGGTTGCACGCTGTAGAGGCAGAGAAGTAAAGCACTGAACAGTCTGACTTTATAAATAATAAGAATCCTGGCCCTGCACTTCTAGATATCAGACTTCGATTGAGTTACTTTACTTCTCTGTCTCAATTTGTTAACTGAAAAGGAGGGTTAATTGATCTTACTGCATAGATTGTTTCAAGAATTAAACGAACTGTTTTCTGGGACACCACCACCCCCTGCAGTGTTTGAACTGTATCTAGCATGTAGTGAGAGGTACCTAAATGCTTATGAATTGAAAACAAAGACATGCTCTCTGCCCTGCATTATGCTAAAGGCTTCACATATAATTCTGTCCAATGCTCTTAACAATGCTTTGAGGCTGGTGTTATTATCCTCACTGTATAGACAGGAAGCTGAGTCTGAGACAGGTAAAGTGGCTTGCATGTGGCAGTATAAATGGTATAGCTAGCAGGGTTGAAATTCAGGGCTGTCTTGACTCTACATTTTGGGCTCTCTCTACTGAACTCTTGTTCCTTCCTTGGTAGAGACCATTATACATAAATCCAGTGAATCAGTATTGAGCACCAGCTGTATCCGCGCCCTGTGCTAGGGATTGTCAGGGTTACTGTGGTGAATCAGACAGACATAGTCCCTGTCCTCATGGAGCTGTCTTAAGTTCATTTGCAGGAAACTGACCTAAGGTCAGGACTGTGTGCCAAAGCTTTCTGAGAAGTCTGAGCCTTTTGAGGATGGTCACCTTCCATTTAGCCTTTTGAAGCCTATTCTTGGCTACCAAGGTCCAGGGCACCTGGCCTGATGCTGGCAGGAAGAAATACTCTCAAATAACATAGCAGAGAGGATCTCAGATCACAAGGTTGGCCTTGGTAGTGGCCAGGAGGATGTCTGGAAGGTTCTATGCCCTAGGATCCTACAAGCAGTCTGGGCAGAGCAGTTGCTTCCAGACATCTTTCTGGCTACTACTGACTTGCTCTTTTTGCAAGCAGATGTCTTCAGGGTTCTTGCTTAGGTCATCTCTAAGGAAGGACCCTTTCTTACTGGGGTACCAGGACTACTGGTCAGCCCCAGAGAGCTGAATTGTGAAGACCAGTGAAGATTCGGTGGTGGGGGTCTCTAGCCAGTCCTCCCTAGCTGCTGACCTGTGCCCTGCCTGCCAGGATAACATAGGACTTAGGATTGCACCTTTCTTTACTTCACAGAAACAGAAGTCGGAAGAGGAAAGGGGGCTTTTTAATTGAGCTAGTGGCAGAATTGACAAGGAGGTATCAGAATGAGAGTGGACACAAGCAAGTGTGAGTATGCATTAGTCAGTATAGGAAAGGGACTGAAATCTGTGTTCCTATGCTCCTCTGGATGCAGAGGACTGGTCAAAGAATTGCAGATTCATCCTTTTGTAAGATACTATGTTCTCACAATACCTCTTTGAGGATCAGGGAGGTAGGCTATGTCAGTGGAGACCCAGAGTCCTGGTGTGGAGATGGTCATAGACTCTGAGCCCTGGAGGGTCTCCAGGCCTTGCCAAAGTGTTGTTCTTGGTGCTCCATCTGAACATCTTTGATTTCCTTTTTCTGACCTCTGATTCAGGGTGTTATTTCAAGTTAATTGGTTAGAAGTGTGAAACAAAGAGCTATGTGGTAGAATAGACTAGAAGCTCCCAAAGCTGGGACTCTGCCTATCATAGGATGTATTTCAAGGGCTGGAATATAGAAGGCGTCAGTAATGTTTGCTGAGTAAATGCTTATGGGAGATGAATTATGGTTCAAACAGAGAACGTAGGTGATTAAGCCTGTAAGCCCTGAGGACTTCTCCTATAGAAGGAACTGGCTAGAAAGGGAGAAAGAAGGAAAAAAAAAAACCAGGAAGATGTTTATTTAATGATCTTAGATTGAGAAAGAAGAACCCCTATTTTTTGTGTTGGCAAATGTTAATTGAAGAGATAGAAAGGATTTCTGCACAAAAAGTGGACAGTAGCAGAGCAAGGGTTAATTCTGGAATGCTCAGAACAGATGAGTAATGGGGGATTTTTGAAATAGTTTGGTTCCTGTGAGAATAGCAAAGCCAGCGTCATCAGCATTTTGATTGGGAAGCTTAATGTGTGGGGGGGGTATGCAAAGGTTTATGCACAAGGTGTGAACTCTTGTGCAATCCGGGGTAAAAAATAGCTAATTAAAGATGGCCCAAGAATTGGTCATAAGGAAGGTAGAAGGAAAAGAATGTGAAAGTATTACCAAGTTAGACTTTCCAGGCAGCTTTGCGGTGGCAGTGGATGAGCCCTGGGATTCAGGAGGATGTGGATTCATAAATCATTTATTGAGGGCCTGCACTGTGCTTTGACTGTGAGTGGGGACAACAGAGAATAATTTAAAAAACTGACCTGTGTGAGCACTATCCCGTTGTTACAGGATGTGCTATCTTGATTATTCCTCAAAAACAACCCAGTAATATAGGTACTGTAATTATGCCCATTTTGCAGCTGAGGAAACTGAGGCCCAGCAAGGTCAAGTTATTTGCTGAAGGTCATACAGTAAATAAACTGTGGAGCTAGCATTTACAACCAAGCCAGTCAATACAAATAACTCCAGTATTCAAATGGAAGGAAGTATATTCTGTACTAGAGAATACCAGGTTTAATAGTGGAGCAGCACAAAGTGTGATTATTTATGATTGGGGAATGTACTTGTATATGTATGAGAATGAAAGAGAGTATGAGACAGACTTAGCTAACTTTGAACTTTGGGAAAAAGATCATGTAGCAGTTTTTAAACTTATTTTGGATTATAGACCCCCTGGAGAATCAGTAGGAAGCTATGGACCCTTTCCCCCAGAAAAATCACATATTTGTGTGTAGTTTTAGGACTGTTGCGTATAACTTCACACGAGTTCTGGAGCACAGGTTCAGACTTGCTCTTGTAGGAGAAAGGAGAAGGGAAGGGCATTCTGGCTGAAGGAACAGCATGATAAAGGCATGAAGGCCTGGAAGGGCCTAGCCCTGATGTGTTTAGAAATGAGAGTATCTTCTGGGGGAGGGATACATGAGCCAGCGTTGTGTTGTTGCGGGTCCGAGGGCCATGGCAAGGTGCCTGGCACTCATCCTGAGGGCAGATGGAAGCCATTACGTTTTTTTCAGGAGAGATGACATGTCTCAGCCTGTGTTTGACAAAGCCAGGTCTGAAGGCGTGAAGACAAGTTAGATGGCTATTACAGTAGTCCAGTAGGAGAGCATGAGGCCCGCACTAGCAGGCAGTGCTGGTGGGAGGGAGGAGTTTCAGAGATAAAACCAACAGAACTGGCTGACGGGATGCAATTTGTGAAAGAGAAGGAGGGGTTTGATTTCAGGTTCCATTTCTGGGTCATGGGGAGGATGGTGAGACTATTAAGCGAGATGGGGAGTGGAGGCAGGAGAAGCAGGTTTGTAGAGAGGAGAGGAATGAGGAGTTAAGTTTTGTCATATGCTTGAGGTACTGGGTAACCATCCAGATGGAGATGACCTGTAAGTAGTTGGAAATTTCTGCTTGGAGCTCAGTCAGATTGAAGTTACAGGGGTAGTTTAGAGACTCATCACCAGAGAAGTGATCTGATAATGGCCTGTGATGCCCAGGCTCACAATTTATCAAGGACAAAACTGGCATGGATTTTAAATGGAATGTCTGTAGCACTGGAAGAGTAAAGTGATTGCCTTTTTCAGAAAAGGGAAGACAGATTAGTGGTTCCCAGGCCTCACTGTCAACAGAAACACTCAAAAAGAGCTTAAAAGACAAAACAACTACTGACTAAGAATATCTGGGAGTATGGTCTGGGAAACTATTTCTAAACGCTTCCTGAGTCATTTGGGTGATCAGGCAGGTTTGAGGGCCACTGGGCTAGCTGCAGTCTGGGTCCAAGAAGAGTGGACCACATTTTTAGAGTTGATAAGAGAGACAAGTGAGCAGAGAATGAGACTAACATTTGAAGCAGTCCTTATAAGGTTTTGGTGCAGGAAATGAACGACACTAGTTTCGTTCTTCAGTTTGTGTTCCCTTTCTACCGAAAAGGAACATCACCATGACCCAGTCTTCGGAGAGTTTGGCCATGTACGGAAGGAGACATGATATGCTGAAGGGCAGAACAAATTAAGAGAAGTCTTATTTTAGGACAGGAGAGAGACTTGGTCATTTGGTTAGCTGGGGAGAAGAATTTATTAGTTGAGGATGTATTTGATGGAGCAAAACCCAGAAAGGACTTTAAAGCGAAGGGAGCTTCCTTTCCTCTTATGAAGAATGGAGGAGGATGGGGAGGGCCGAGAGGGGACCTCATTGCTTTTCTCAGATGAAGGTTAAGATCACATTGCCGGAGTGGGTGGTGAGCTTTTGAAAAGTAGAGCAAGCTTAGTACAGGTGTTATTGTAGACAGACAAGGGTGAGTAAAAGAACTGCCCAGCAGTGAAAGGCCCAAGAGAAGTTGGAGAGTATTACTTTCTTTTTTTAATTGACATTTTTATTGAGATATTGTAGATTCACATGCAATTGTGAGATATAATACACAAAGGGATCCTTTATGCATTTTGCCCGTTCCCTTTCCCCAAATGGTTACATTTTGCAAAACTGGAGTGCAATACTACAAGCAGGATATTGGCAACGATACAACCCACTGATCTGAATCAGATTTTCCCAGTTTTACTTGAACTCATTTGTGTGTGTGTACTAAGTTGTGTACACTACTTGCTGTGTGTTAGCCTTGTGCAGGTTCATGTCTCCACCTCCACAATCAGAATACAGAACAGCTCCTACACCACAGGGCCCGGGTTGCCCTTCTCCCTGACTGCTGGCAGCCACTGATCTGTTCTATGTTTCTAAAATTTTGGCATTTCAAACATGTTATATAAATGGAATCAGACTACATAAACCTTTTGGGATTGGCTTTTTTCAACTCAGCTTAATTTCCTGGAGCTTTATCCAGGTTGTATGTATCAGGTTTTTTCCTTTTATCATTGAGTAGTATTCCATGGTGTGTATGTACCAGCGTTAACCATTCTGCCGTTCAAGGGCATCTGGGCTGATTCCAGTGTTTGGACATTACAAATCTACTATTAACGTACACATATAGGTCTTTGTATGAAACTAAATTTTCACTTACATGAGATTCGTTTAACCATTCTACTGTTCAAGGGCATCTGGGCTGATTCCAGTGTTTGGACATTACAAATCCACTATGAACATACACGTATAGGTCTTTGTATGAAACTAAATTTTCACTTACATGGGATAAATGTCCATGAGTGTAATTTGCTGGCTCATATGGTATTTGTACATTTAGCATTTTATTTTCTTTTAAACTGCCCAAGTGTTTTCCAGAGTAGCCATACTACTTTACATTCTCACCTGCAATCTAGTTTTTCTACATCCTCACCGGCATTTGGTGTCATGACCATTGTTTATTTTCATTGTGAGTGATAGGTGCGTTTCCTTAAAGACTAATGATGTTGAACATCTTTTCATGTGCTTATTTGCCATCTGTATATCCTCTTCAGTGAAAGGTCTGTTCATGTCTTTTGTTTATTTTCTAATTGGAGGATTTATGTTTTTACTGTTGTGTTTTTGGAATTCTTTTTCTAGATACAACTCCCTTGTTTGGATATATGGTTTGCAAAGATTTTTCCTTATCTGTAGCTTATCTTTTCATCCTGTTCACATGGGCAAAGCAAAATAACTTTTAGCAGAGCAAAACTTTTAACAGAGCGAAAGTTGTAATTTCAACGATGTCTTATTTATTAGTTTTTTCTTTTGTGGGTTATGCTTTTGGTGTTGAGTCTGAGAACTCATTGCCTAGTGCTACCTCCTGAAAATTTTCTCCTGTGTCCTGTCATAAAAGTTTTATAGTTATATGTTTTAAATGTAGGTCTATGATGCATATTACTTGTAAGGGAACCCTTTGGCAAAGAGGATTATTGGATTTATTTATATTTTGACAGTTGTTACAGCTTGGTCGTAGGTTGGGAAAGGACAAGTTGAAGGTGGAGGGACTGGTGGGTCATGGGGCGTGCTATTTAGAGGCTCTGCTGTGTGTAGGAGAGGAGGCAGGACAGGAGCCTCTGGTCATGCATGGGAGAGGCAGCATTGAGATTAGAGATGGAGAGATTTCAAGGGATGAGTTTCGAGGTGTAGCCACAAATATGGTCAACTGATGTGAATGTGGGTGATGGGCATGGGAGATGAGGAAGCAAGGCATTGTGGGGTGCATCCAGACTTAGTTGATTAATCATGTAGATGCTGAACTTCACAGTGATAAAGCGTGAATTTGTAAAGAAGGTACCAAAGTAAACCAGATGCTGGGGGGATTTCTTTGAGGAGTACATGGCTCCATGGATACGAATGGAAAGATGTTGATAGAGTGTAAGTGGTATCTTCCCAGTAGAATGCAGAGAGCATAACGGTGGGACAGGAGGAACATCGAGGTCAGAAGAAAATGCCAGCATTTCTGCCTTCCTCCTCCCAAATTCTTTGGTTGGTCCAAAACTGTACCTATTTGTGATGTATAGTTATAGTTATATGGGCCAGGCATACAAGCTCTTTGAGCCTTGTTGCCATCACCAGTAGAATGGGGCAGGTAAGTCAGTATGTTTCTTTCTACCTTAAGCAATGTTGAGAGAAAATGTAATTATGTATGAGGAAGTTCTTGGAATTCTTAAAATTAATGTTTTAATTAATTTAAACAGAAAACCAAGTATCACATGTTCTCACCTGTAAGAGGGAGCTAAATAATGAGAACACATGGACACAGACAGATAGAGGAGAGCATCAGACACGGGGCCTGGTGGAGGGTGGGAGGAGGGGAGAGGATGGGGAAAAATAATGAATGGGTACCAGGCTTAATACCTGGGCAACCAAATAATCTGTGCACCAGACTCCTAAGACATGACTTTATGTATATAACAAACCTGCACATGTACCCCTGAACTTAAAAGTCAAAACATATAAGTTATATTTAAAAAAATTAATGCTTTCGGAAGTTAGGCCTGTTCAGGACTTGTTGGAAAAGTAGTAAAGAACACTTTGGAACCTTCAAGCAGCATTAAACGTCCCTAGCTCAGTTAGAGGACTATAAAGTTAAGGGAGAAATTGAGCTGAGCCCCCTTTCTTTAGGTTTCTGCCAAAGAACAGGGGGCGGGGAGCTTTAGGGCAGACTTGGAGGGATCAGAGCCACAAATGATGGAAGAGACCAAAGGGAGTCTGTCGCTGGGTAGACGTTCATCAGGCCTCCCTCACAGTGGCCATCCGCAGCATCAGGGCAAGTAGGGAGTGGGTGGACGTTTGTGTTCTTAGCAGCACAGGCCTGGGTTCAACACTGTTTTGCTGTTCTCCCACCAGACCCCCACCTCTAGACCTTCAGTTCCTCACTCATCTGTCACTGTGGTCTTCCATTTCACGTGAGAGCTTGTCTCTGATCTGTTATTGATGTTATTTATTTTATCCCATTCCAGTGATAGTATGTGTTTAAAGGGGCCTTTTAAAATAAATGATCATTATTGGTGGTAGTGTTCTGTTGGTCTCTCAGTAAAGGTGCTATCTTAGAGACCATTCAACTTGATAAATTTAAATATAGAAGTGTGTTGCGTGGGGAGGATCCTAGAGAAAAATCTGGAGGAATTTACATTCTACTAATAGTGGTTGCCGCAGGGAGATGAGATTATACGAGACTTGGTTTCTCTTATGTTTCTGTATTAATGAGATTTTTTCAATCGCGAACATATGTTACTTTTGGAATCAGAAGAAAAAAGATAATTGTGTTAAGTTTATTTTTTCCTCTGGTTCTGAGTAAAGAATATTCATTAAAGAAAAATGTGGAAAATAGCAAGACTCAGAAAGCAAACCATATTGCCTGTCCACTGTGGTGTGGTATTTACTGGGGGGGTTCACCCAGGGGGAGTCACAGCAGGGTCACGGTGGGCGGGGGAGGGGGTGCAGGCATGTTTGGAGAGTATCTCTTTCTTATATTTGTGGGTGGCTGGGGTGCTGAGCTCAGGGGATGGGTGGTCAGAGAGTGGCAGTTTTAGGGCGGCGGAGGAGAACAGAGCATTCTTATCAGAGGTTTTAGGACATTGGTCCAGGACGTCAGCACGTACCCTGGCCACTTGGGTGTGTCAGTCAGCTGGCCCAACTCAGAGATGCATTATTCCAACATTCATGTTTATGGTAAGATGGTGATGGGAGCGAGAGCAGGAAAATGTCCACATCGAGTCTTCAAAAGTACATAGGCTCACACCACAAATAGAGTGAACAGGATCCACGTCTCTGCTGAGTATTTTTCATTCAACTTGTACGTGAGAGTAGATGTGGTTTATTCCTGGAGGGTTGGGGGCTTCACTCTGACAGTAATGTTTTTGATGGTCTCGTTATCCTTTGTAGTAGATTCCTGGCAAGTAATCTTGTATTTGTACTGCCTTTGGACAGAGGTGGGTGGGTTTAGAGAATAAAAACACTCCGGGCACTTTACAGTGTGCTGCAGATTCTCATTTGATTATAACTGTTAATTATATTTCATTATGAATGTGTTTGATTGGCTTGATATTGACCTGCTATGCATACCCTGCAGATTATTCCATCTGCCCACCTTCCCTTTCCTCAAATGTTTTAGTTCCAGCTAAATAATAAAATCAAATTTGTTCTTCAAAGCCCATTTGGATATTATTATTAATATTACTATTTTTGAGACGGAGTTTTGCTCTTGTTGCCCAGGCTGGTGTGCAATGGTATGATCTTGGCTCACTGCAACCTTTACCTCCCAGGTACAAGCGATTCTCCTGCCTCAGTTGCCCAAGTAGTTGGGATTACAGGCATGTACCACCATGCTCGTCTAATTTTGTATTTTTAGTAGAAATGGGGTTTCTCCAAGTTGGCCAGGCTGGCCTTGAACTTCTGACCTTAGTTGATCCTCCCACCTCAGCTTCCCAAAGTGCTGGGATTACAGGCATGAGTCACTGTGACCAACCTTATTTTTTTTTAAAGCTTGTTCCTATGTCAATATAGTCTCCTCTCCCTCTTAGCCGTTTAGAACACAGTCTGAAAGGTGTGACAGTGAAACCTGCTGCCCTGGATGTTTAATTTATTTAAGAAATTTTTTTTCTTTATTGCATTGTAGTTTTTTCTCCCCCCCCCCACTAGCAGTGAAATTGGTAATTAGCTGAAAATTTCCATAGAACATTGTTCCTTTTGCAAGGAACTTTTAGGCTACCCAAAAGAGAATGCTTTGGGGGAAATATAATATATCACCCCAAAGCTTTACAGCTTCTGGGGTAATATTTAACATATGTTAATAAGCTGAGTTTTTTCGGCCATTTACAAAGGTCCCAGTTGCTCACTCTATGCCTGCCCTCTTCCCCTGGGTCTGCCTCTGTGCTCTGTGACTTGCCTGCTGTTGTATTCAGATGGGCTTTGGCAACTGCCTCTTAGATGAATGGTTCTATTGCAAACACGGTAGCTTCCATGACAGCTTAGAGGAGATTGTTTTTATGACTGCTTTTATTGAGAGAGGTTTGGTGCACGTTAATGTCCTGATAAAGACATTTGTACCTATAAAGTAGCCACAGCCTTAAACATATTTGATTGTGAGTAAAGTATTGGGAATGATGACATGCCAGATGTGAGGTATCGGATTGCATGTTTATTCAACTGTTATTGCAATCTCTGTACTAAGTTGTGCTCTTGTATTTTCTGTCTCACAGCAACACACAAAATGCAATGGTGATATGATCCTGATTATGAAAGATGCTATTTAGGTTACTTGGATTGTAAACCATGTATATTAGGAAGCATTCTCTCGGTCCCCATGTGTCCTTATACAGCAACCACAAACAGTTGTTAGGTGAACGGAATTGTCAAATGGGTTGAACACATGCATTGTGATAGGAACCTTTTGAAATGTACGAATCTTAGTGAGGCATAGACTGACCAGGGCAGGTGTTGTGACTGGGACTCAAGATAATAATAATAATGAATATTTATCCAATGTTTGCAGTGTGCCAGGTACTGTTCTGAACACTTAGCATTAAAACCTTGTAACAAGTCTTATGAATAGCTACTATTATTCTCACATTACAGATGAGGAAACCATGTTCTAGAGAGGTTTAGTAAGTTGCCCAGGGTCAGATTCTCATTTCATTGTATTCATTAATTATATTTAATCTTGAAAGTAGTGGTTAAGTGCTCAGGCTCTGGAGCCAAACTGATTGGGGGTTCATATCCCGGCTCCAGTCCTGATGTGCCCAGGACTCGGCATCCCGGCACTGCTGCCTGGCTAGGGTGGAAGAGAGTTTTGGTTCCAGATAAACAATAGAAAAGGAAGAATGGGCTTTCCTGATGTCTGGGATACTGTTCATCCTGTTTTTTGCTTGGTAAACTCCTACTGGTCCTTTAAGACCCTATTGAAAAACAGTAATACTCCATCCTTTCTGAAGCCTTCCTTAGTCTCCACAGGCAGAGCTGATTTTCTCCTCTCTTATGTTTCCATAGCACATGACTTTTAACTGTTCGTTAAAGGCTTCAAAAGCCTTTTTTTTTTTTTTTAAACTGTAGTAAGCACTGTCAGGCTTTATTTCTGTGGGTCCATACCCACTGAGAACTCTCCAAGGGCCAGTGATGCTCAGCCTCCGGTACAGTCCCTGGCACACATTAGGTCCTCAGTGTTTGAATTAGTGAAAGTTGTTGGTAATAAAATTCTGTCTTTTGCCTCTAAAGAGTTTTCTTTCCTGCATTCTTGCCATTTTATGACATTTACAACATTCTAGTGAAACAACACGGGCAAGAATTTTGATTGCATAAATAAGAAACTAAAGCACGGAGACCAGGATGTTTTCTGTTGGATTGTTTTATCTTGAGAAACCACCTGGTGAAACAGAACTTAGGAGAATTAACTCATTTATAAGACCTACTCCCCCTGTTGACACTTTCCATCATAACCATATTGATCTTACACCTGCGATATTGTGAACTAGAGAATTTGTTCACAATAGTAAGGCATAATTCTAGAAAGTTAGTCTTTGACCATTTCTTTTCCCTGGTATATACCGGACATAATATGTTTGTAAGCTTATTTGAGATGTTTCTAAGTGGGAGGTGTGTGTGTGTATGTGTGTGTGTGTAAATGTTACTTTTTTCAGGTTGACTGTGGGTTTAGTTTTAGTTGCCTGAAAATCATTTCCACCACTGACTATTCTAAGATGACTTTATTGATTCTGAATGATACAGTTACCGGGAGCAATGAACTAAGTAAGCTCTCACTGTGGAGTTCAGCAGAGTATTGAGTTAGGGTGAGTTTCCAGGCTGCAAAAATCTGGTTAGCTCATTGGCTGATATATAAGGGACTTATTGGCCTGTTGGAGTAAGTTCTTCATTGGTGGTAAAGGGCATAGGGTTGGGAGGAAGGGCTGTTGGGGTTTAAATCCTGGCTTTGCCACTTCACTGGCTGTGTAACCACGGACTAACTATAAATCTCCATGTCCTCATCTGATCAGTGGGACTAATATTGGTGCCTATCTCATAACTTTGGTGTGAAGCTTAAATTAGGTAATACATTAAAAATACTTAGAATACCCAGTTTATTCTTTGACAGCAGTATTATCCTGACAGCAAAATCAGACAAAGATATGAGAAAAGAGCTAATATCTCTATGAATATAGATATGAAGTTCCTCCACAAAATATGAACCCAATTCAGCAACATATAAAAAGGTTTATATACAGTGACCAAGTGGGATTTATTACAGGAATGCAAGGTCGAGTTTAACATCTGAAAATCAATTAATGTGGTACACCACATTAATAGAATGAAGAAAAAAACCACATTATCTCAACAGATATAGAAAAAGGATTTCACAAAATCCAGCACCCCCTTCATGATGTAAATAATCAGCAAACTAGGGTTAGAAGAGGGCTTCTTACCTGCTAAAGGGTAAGAAAAATCTAAGCAAATATATGAAAAATCTATGCAAATATAATATATAATAGTAAAAAACTGAATGCTTTCCTCATGAGATCAGGAGCGAGACAAGGATGTCTGCTTTTACTTCTTCCATTCAATATTATACTGGAGTAAGAGCAATTGGACAAGGAAATGAAATAAAAATTACTCAGATTGATAAGGGAGAAGTCAAACTATCTCTATTCAATCTTGTATGTAGCTAAAAACACACACACACAACACTATTAAAGTTCATAAACAATTGTAGCAAGGCTTCTGGGTACAAGATAAATACATAAAACTCAATTGTATTTATTTATTTATTTTTTTTTTTTGAGATGAAATTTTGCTCTTGTCGCCTAGGCTAGAGTGCAGTGGCGCAAATCTCAGCTCACTGCAACCTCTGCTTCCCAGGTTCAAGTGATTCTCCTGCCTCAGCCTCCCAAGTAGCTGGGATTACAGGTGTCTGCCACCATGTTTGGCTAATTTTTGTATTTTTGGTAGAGATGTGGAGTTTTACCATGTTGGCCCGGCTGGCCTGGAACTCCTGACCTCAGGTGATCCATCCTCCTCGCCCTCCCAAAGTGCTGGGATTATAGGCCAGAGCCCCTGTGCGCAGCTACTCAATTGCATTTCTATACTTAACCAATAAACAATCTGAAAATGAAATAAAGCAATTTTATTCACCATAATATGAAAAAGAACAACATACACAGGAATAAATGTAACAAAAGAGCAAAACATTTTCCTCCAAAACTACAAAATATTGTTGAAAAAAGTTAAATACCTAAATAAAATGAAAGGCATTCTATATTCATGAGTTGGAAGACTTAACATTGCTAAGACAGCGGTGCCTACAAATTGATCTACAGATTCAGTGCAATCCTTATCAGAATCTCAGAACCCCATGACTTCTTATATATGCTTAGCTTCATGCCTGGCCTTGATAAATTGGGTGATAAATGTTAGCTACCATTGCAATAATAGCTCTCTTACTTCAGGTGCAGAGCACTTTTATAGTAGCAAAGATGGAAAGAGAGGAGAATGCTGAGAAGGCAAGTGAACATACCGGTTAACTCAGATACCAGGTGAGGGAGAAGGTGACTGAATGTGTGGCCGCAGTACGGAGGGAGCTGAGTGCTGCTTTTGGAGAAGGTGAATGAAGTTATGTGTTGCAAGATCCTGACATCCCACAAGTGCCCAGTAAACCTGAATCTAGTTACCCTTAAAATGTGGTTGAACTTGGGTCTCAGTATCCAGATGTCACTAAACAGGGTCTTGTTCACAAAAGAGTAATCACTGTCAGGGTGATAAAAGCCAGAGTTTTTGTGTCTAGAAGTCACTAAACCAGGTGTGTGTGTGTGTGTTTGTGTGTGTGTGTGTGTGTGTGTCGCGCATGCGCGCGCTTTTTAAATCACTGGATGACAAAGTCCAGAATTTTCGTCCTTTTATTTTTTTCTTTAAAAGGCAGTGTCTAGGAGAACTTACCTTCTCACAGTCAGTCCCCTGCTGACCAGCTTTGCTCTTTGCAGGGTGTCTTTGGGCCTGAGTGTTTGAGCCTCTCACTGGGAGATGGCCAGAGCCCAGCCCTTGTGCTCTGGAAGTTAGTGCTGGTAAAGCTTTGCAGTTGGCTCTGTGGATGCCTTGTGCTGCTTACGGGTAGTTCCGCCTTTAGAACTTGGAAGACATGTGCCAATAGGTAGGAAGGTTCTCTGCTAAGATGCATTTATTTGTGAAAACCTCTCACAGTGTTTTTTCCAAGGATATATCTGTGGAGGGAATTTCCCATTTCAGTTTTGGGGAAAACCTGGTGAGCTGTTTCTCAGATATTTAGGTCACACACTGACACTCAAGGTCAAATGGCTATTGAGTGGTGGAGCTGGGATTCAAAAAACCTTCCATGTCTGACTGCTAAGACAGTTCACAGTCTGAATTGTCTAGGCTGAATTGTCCCTCAGGGATGGACAAAGTGGAAGAGAGAGAAGGCTGAAGGCAGAGAGATGTGAAAATACAGTGTTTTCAGCAATAGTAAGGGGGCTGGTAGAAGTAGCATGTGGGATGTCTAGAAGGGTGGATGGAGTGTGGTGTGGCTTGTAAGCTGAGAGGTTATGGGAGTGAAGTGTCAGGCAATGTCCTTCGAACAATAAGATCAGAGGTTCAAAACCTTTCTGTGTATGCAGCATATGCACAGGAAGGGGCATGGGAGCCCTTGTTTTTAGGATATTCAACAAGTGTTTGAGGAGAATTACTCTGGGAGCCTTATCTCCTATAAGGAGGTTGACACTGCAGCATTCGTGGTAGGAGATGAGGAGGGCTTGAACTAGGTCAGAGGCCATGCGAGTGACAAGGAGGGGATGGATGGGAAGGACATTTTAGGTCAGTATATTAATGATTAGGTATTTAGATTAGGTGTATTAGAGATGAGAGGGCTCTGTAGGGTTTTCTGATGGGGAAAGATGTGCCATTTATAGAGACAGGTGTGCAGCAGGGGAGACAAGTTGTAAGGGCTAGAATTGGTGTAATGAGTTTGAGTTGTATAGAGTTGGCAGGGCTTCAGGGCACTTCATGGGGAGGGTGTTAGTGGGCACTGGGGCAGTTGAGCATTCTGGATTTGAGAACAGTTTGGAAGACATCATCACAGGGTTCGGAGTTGAGACCCTGGAAGTGGACAAGCTTGTCTCAGAGACAGAGGGAAAGGACAGAAAGGAAGACAGGCTAGGAGAGAATCCACTGGAAGCATTAAGGGTCATTGTCTTGAGTAAGCATCTTGCATGCCACATGAAACTTTGCAAATGCAGGAGCAGGAAGCCTGAATTCATGTATGTTTACTGTACTAAGTGTGCTGAAGTGTTTCTCTTGGTGCTGTGTTGATGGAAGCAGATCACTTTCTTGCAAGTGCCGGGGGTGCTGAATGTCTTGGCATGTTCCATTCTGTGGCTCCCCTAAGGTGAGTTAATGGGTCAGGTCCAGGATCCTAGTTCCTTCTTCCCTTTCCTTAAGTCAGAACTGGTCTGGGCTTCCTGTGTGATCTCCTTCTTCCCAGCCTCGCTGGGAGTGTTGCTCAGCTCCGTTTGGTAGTTTCAGTTGCAAGGCTTTAGCTACCCTGTTAACTGTTGCTCCTGTCACTGAGAAGTGCAGACCTGCAGTGTGCCAGGGTGAGGGGAAGCTGGAGAATCAACCCCCTTTTGAAATCTGCTCCAGCTTGCTCTCTGGGAGCCAGCATGAGTGTGGAGAAGACTGGAGAAAACCCAGAGATGGTAGGCATGGCCTGCCAGATGCAGCAAGCCCTGCCCTCTCTCTGTGTCAGATCAAAGACTGACTCTTCAGTCATTTGACACCCTAATGTGAGGATGTTTCTGAGCCAGGGCCGGGGCTCCTGGTGGCCTGTGCCTGGGAGCTGTGGGGAACGTGTGGGCCTGCATGTGCTCTGGGTAAGTGGGGGGTAGGAGAGTAGGACAAGTACCCTCCCAGCTGTTCTCTGAGACCCAGAGCTGGAGGGATCTGGAGAGATCAGCCCAGACTCCTCAGTTTTCAGATTGGAAACTGCTGCCCAGAGATGCCCTTTTCCTGGTTCCAGTTCTGAGGGCGAGCTGGCCCAGCTTGGTTGCAGCTGCTTCTGCACGGCTCTTCCTCCTGTCCCACAGGTCCTGGGTTCCAGGGCACAGAGGTCGTTCCCAGTTTGGCCGGTGCCTAGAATGACCACATCATTTAATGTTCAAACTAAGACATTTGGGAGAATAAATGGGGCAGTGTTAACAATGACACCAGGAAAACAGAAATAAACTATAGGCAAAGCAAGATATATAATCTCCTTCCTGTGCCTTCACTTTTGGCTCAATTCTTATTCCTATCCCAGGTGATATTCCCTCATCCCCTACCCTCCTCCTGGTCCTATGACCCACATGACTTTAGGTTCTGGGAACTTCTTGGTATCTGGAGGTTAGAAACCTCAGGGATCTCCCATGTTGGAGGGCCCAGGAGATGGGAAACCTGGGAATAACATGGTGAGCATATCTCTGACAATCCACGACTATTCAGAACCTAGATCCAGGAACGTTGATTTTCAGTGGCAAGTGTGGGTATGTCATAATTTACTAACTCACTTTTTTTCTAAGCATATATTCAGTTGTCTCTTGCACGTAACATAAGATAGCATGCTGGTAACATGCAAATCACAGGAGAAGCATCCTACTCTGCAAGCCTGTGGCACTGGCTAGAGTTCAGCAACTCAGCCGTGCAATCTTCTGTCTAAGAGGTGGAGGGGAGCCAAGGCCCTGGCTCCTGACAGGTGTGTGACGGAGCAGGGCATAGTTACTTGTCTCCCAGGTGTCTGTGTGCTTTCCACAGTCACAGCACAGAGTGGGAGGGGACATGAGCAGCTGGGCTTCGCTGAGATCAAGCCAAATGGGGATTTAGGCAGAGAAGGTATTCTTTTTTGAGAGTAGAGGAGGTGGAGATGAATGTTCTGCCTGGTAGCTTTCTCAGCCTGCACTGGCTTGTTTTTCTATCTAAAGCTGGCAGAACCCAGACCACCATGGATCCTCAATGACAAAGGCCACAGGAGAGGAAATGGCTCTTCACTGGGTCTTCTGGCTGTGTCCTTGGACCTCTGCCTCTCCCAGCCGACCGGAGTGGTCTGGATTTGCCCATTCTGTCACTGGAGTTAGCAGTAGGATTGCCAGACCTAGGAAATAGAAGTATGAGAGACCCAGTTAAATTGGAATTACAGATAAACAAAGAATAATTTTTTAATACAAGTATATCCTGTGCTGTGGTTGTATTTATATTGCAACCTTACTTAGTAAGGATTGGCCTGATTTTGCTTCCCTCTGGGGCTTGGTTTCACAGTGTCTCTTTCATTCAGTAGATGCTTATTGAGTGCCAAGGATATGTCAGATGCTGCTCTGGGCACTGGAGATATTGCAGTGAGCAACAACAGACAAGAGTTCCTGAACTCGTGGAGCTTACATTCTAGTGGGGGCCATAGGTAATAAGGAAGATACGTATGTTAGGTGGTGGAAGTGATAAAGAGGAAAATAAAGCAGGGAAGGAAGATAGAGAGGGATGGTTCAAAGCTGAAAGAGTTGAGAGGGCTTGAGGGGGATAAGCCAAACAGACATTTGCAGAGGAGTGTTGTAGGCAGAGAGCACCACAGGCATCAAAGCCCTGGCGTGCCTGATGTGTTTGTGGACTGGTGGGCCTCCATGGCTTGAGTGGAGTCAGCAGGGGGAGGGGGAGCCAGCATGGAGGTGACAGCTTAGCTCTTGCAGAGTCTCATAGTCCTCTCTAAGGATTTGGGCTTTCACTCTGAGGGGGAGTGTGATCTGATTAGGTTTTGAAAGGATCACCGGCTGATGGATAGTGAAAGACTGAAAGCAAGCCTGGGCCCAGGTCTCTCACCCTATCGTCGGGGGGTGGGCCCTGGGATATGAGACCTGCATGGCATTTGGAATAGAAAGGCATGCCACCTGGACACAGCATCACCTTGCTGGATCTTTGATTTCTTTTGGCCTTTTTCTTTCTCATTTAAGGGACACATTCCTATTCAAGAAAGGGAAGGATATGTTGCAGTTATCTACCCCCTTTTTGCCAACCATTGTGTGATATACCTGGATCAAAGGACGGATCCCTAATGTTTCCTATTAAGCTTTGGAGAAAGAGTAGCTATGTGGTGGGTGTCACATACCTGGAGCTTTAGAGCCTTCTGAGACGCTAATTCAGTAAAAATACATCATTGTTTGGTTAGTGTTGAAGGAAGTTGTTTTTTCATTGGACAAATTAAATTTAAATTGTTCATGAGAGCTAAAGAGCTTAAAAGCATTTCTTTATTTTCCAGTCTTTGAAAAGTAGAGAAATGAGCTGGCTATATAATATAGAACTTTTTCTGCTTTACTTGATCAAAGCAGTCTGATTTAAAATCTTAAAGCCAACGTATTTCACATTTATAGCTTAAGAATATAAAAACTAAAGAATATATGCATTTAATTTCATAAAATTATGTTTTTTGGAGAAAAATATTGAGGCTACTACATCTTGGCTTGTAACTAAATAAAATTATTTTAAATATCAGCCAGTTTTGATGATGAGAGCTATAATTCTAATAAGTGGCAAATATTTTCTAGATATCTTTGACATGATACTCTGGTTTCTCTTCAGACTGTATAAATCTTCCCCCCCCCACTTTTTTTTTTTTTTGAGACGGAGTTTTACTCTCGTCACCCAGGCTGGAGTGTAATGGGGTGATCTTGGCTCACTGCAACGTCTGCCTCCCGGATTGAGGTGATTCTCCTGCCTCAGCCTCCTGAGTAGCTGGGACTACTGGAACCCACCACCACGCCTGGCTAATTTTGTATCTTTAGTAGAGACAAGGTTTTCCCATGTTGGCCAGGCTGGTCTCGAACTCGTGACCTCAGGCGATCCGTCCACGTAGGCCTCCCAAAATGCTGAGATTACAGGCATGAGCCCTGCGCCCGGCCATATCTTTCACCTTTTACTAAATATCTTTGACAAGCTTTTTGACTGAGATAGTATACTGGTAAATTAGCTTTGGTAATATTATTAACAGATCTGTAAATTTTTGGTATATCCACAAAATTCACTTGAAGCAAAAATGAAACATTTAAAAAAGCATAGTGTACACATTTCCTAATATGAAAATGTAGTATTCACCAGAGTTGTGAGGTATATATAAAACCTAGTCAATATTTAAAGTAAGAGCAAAGCAGACTTTTTAAAGGGACTGTCATGTACAATATCATGCCCTTGGGCACTGAGAATATGGAATTACAGGGGGTGATCTATGTAAAAAATATTGAGTAAATGGGGCCTGGCTGTGTTGGTCAGGCTGGTCTCAAGCCCCTGGCCTCAAGTGATCCTCCTCCTTTGGTCTCTCAAAGTGCTTGGATTATAGACGTGAGCCACGGTGCCTGGCCCCAAACTGTCTTCATGTAATTGAGACTCCTACACACATAATAAGTTGAGATTTCGTCACCTCAGGTTGGAATTAACATGGTTAAAAGTACATGCACTTCAGGGTTAGAAAGATCTAACATTACTACCTCTAGGTGTTGTATGATTTTGATTTTAGTAAGTCTCCTCTGTAAAATGGGGGACAATGAAACCTACCCCCGAGGACTGGTTGTGCTAGTTAGATGAGGTAACTTGCGTTGGTTCCGTAGACAGCACCTGACACACGGTAGGCTCTCAGCACATAGTCGTTCTTATTAGCATTGCTTTCATTACATATTTTTATTATTTTTGCTGTATTCATGAAATGTATTTGAAAAGAAGCAAAAATGAAACGTTTTTTAAGAGAGTACAGTGACCTGAGCGAGAGTATCCGGTTTTTGTTGGCTAATGATTTCCAGGGCCATCCAAGTTCAAGTTTTGAGTGTGTAGCCAGCATCTTTTGAATACCTTGAGAGAGGGAGCAGACAAGAAAGAGTTTGGCTCAGAATAGATAGGAGGTGGGAACCCAGAGTCCTGGTGAGTGTGCCTTTACACCCGACATCTCCCTCCAGATGGCTGTTCAGCCAGGTTGATAATTAGCATCAACAGATGCAAGCTGAGAGCCTCCTGGGCTGCACGTCTCCAGCACGGATATGTATCGAGAGAAGCATGCGGCATGTGGAAGCCCGAGCTCAGTTGGGTTGTATGGCTGGGCTCAGCTGGGCCTGTGGAGGCATTGCTCCGAGTTGGGCCTGCCTGAGTCTCAGCTGGTGCACAGACACTGCCCTACAGCCCACGACCTGCCCAGGGGGGCTCAGCGGAACAGACCCACCTTGGTCGGGGGCTGCAGCTTCCAGCTGCTTTGCGGCCTCTGTCAGGCCAGGGCTGCTTGAGTCCTTGCTCTGCTATTTAAATCTATCACTCGTTGGTGACAGCTTTCTGCCTAAGCAGTGGCAGCGTGTATGTATGCTACAGGTTTCAGCTCATTACCTCTGTAGGGCTGTTCTTAGGCTGCTGGCTGGGGGAAAGGCCAGCCATGCAGAGTGAGGCGCCATCCCCCAAACCTTCTATTGGCAGTTGCTGAACCTGGGCAGAGAGTGGGACCCTGCCACCTTCAGTGCCTGCTACACCCCTTCAGAGAACCTGTCTGCAGCAGGGCCGGAGCCTAAGGTTTTGTTTTCTCCCAGCCTGGTGGGACTGTGATACTTGGACATGGACATCAAGGAGATGTGGGCTCTGCCATTCTGGTTAAGTGGGCCTTGGGCAAGTCAGTTTACTTCTTGGGGTTCATTTCCTCTGTTAATAGGTGGTGAACTTTTCAAGGGCGATTAACATGTCATCTTTATCTCCATATCCCTTGGACATAGTAGGTACTCAGTAAATGACAGCTTAAATTTGTAAGATGAGGATAATTGGACACTTATCGCTAAGTTGTACTGGGCAGAGACAATGAATATAATTCTGTTAAACTTTGACAAATGGGAATAATGTGAAGGAACCCTTGTATTTCCCCCAGATTTGTCCCCCCGTATCCCCAATATTAAAGAGTCTCAGACAAATGGGGACTTAAAAAGGAGTTCATTTGTGTATCTTTATTTGCTGATTCAAACTTTTACTGCCTTTGCCAGTTGATCTAAACAGACATCTCTATTTGAGACATCTTGTATATAAAAAAGTATATAAATAGTCAAGAAGCACATGAAGGCATACTTAACGTAATTAGCCATTAGGAAAATGCAAATTAAAACCCCAGTGAGATACCGTGTCATACCCTCAGGTGACTGTGGTCAGAGAGACATTAACAAGTGTTGGTGAGAGGGGCAAAAACAGAAGCATCATGCATTGCTGATGGGAATGTAAAATGGGGCAGCTTCCTTGGAAAGCAGCCTGGCAGTTCCTCAAAATGTTAAACATAGAGCAATTCTATTTCTAGGTATTTATTCAAGAGAAATGAAAACATATGCCCATACAAAGACTTGTATGCACATATTCACAGTAGCATTATTTTTATAGGTGCATCTGAATGCCTTGGTCTCTGTTATGGACTGGATGTTAGGATGCCCTACAGAGGAGATTTTCCAGGGATAGCTACTCTCGTGTTTGTCTTCTTATATGTTGTTTATGCATAGGAAATGCCAAGCTTTTGGCCTCTCTAATTTATAACTTGCAGAGAACAGCTTAAGTTTGGTTTGTGTTTAAGGAAATTCAGGGATTCTCTTGCTGGGCTTCTGTAGAAACCTTTATCAACTAAAGGTTTCTGGTGTTTCCCAGACTTTTCACTTCTGCATTCCTTGTAGTCAGCAGGGAAGGACCTCTTCTTGTTATGATGTGAGTTACTCTCAACATTTCAGGCTTTTGAAGATTAATTCCTGATCTCAGGGAAGATTCTGGCAGTATTGGGATATCTTTACAAGGCACTAAGGGCCTTGTCAGTTTCTGGGGTGGGCAGGTGCTTCTTATAGTAGTTTCTATGACTAAGATACCTGATCAGCAGGCTGTTTTTCCTGGCTGTAACTAGTGATAGGTTGCAGGTGGGTGCTTGTGGGGGTGGAACATCTTAGAGGTGTCTGCCAAGTTTAGGAGTCAGAGAGCATCAGTGTCAAGGACAGGACTTCTTGATTGAGATTTGGGGCCAATGTAAGTCACTTCTGTAATATTTTCTTACATTTGAGTTATTAGCTCTTCCTATAAGTAAATGATAAAGGAGTAAGGGAAAATGCATCCTTAATAGGCAGAATAAAGCTAAGTGGCCATAGAAAGGCTATAAAAAGCCCAAGGAAGCAGCCCTATTTATTTGTAGAACATAGGTGAAATGTTTATTACATGCAAAACAAATTAAACCAAAACATCTAAATGCACCATAGTATATGATTACAGAAACTGGAAAGATCTAGGAATAACAATAACAAGGGAACAAATGAACTAGACATGGACACTAATCTTCCCTGAAACTAAGATAGGTGGGCACGCAGAAGTGCTTCAGGGATGGGAGGTCAGGCTGCAGGGTGATGGACATTGGGCATGTGCCTGGGACACTCCTTGAGGTACATGGGTACTATTTGAGATCACTTCTCTGATTAGAAAGTTGTTTGGTGAGTACCAAAATAGAACAAAAGTGGGTGAGTGTTTTTAAGGGAGATTTCCCTCAAGCTCTGTTTGGTAGATAAATAATAATTCTCTGTTCTGGGATATTTTTTCTCTAGGCCACTGTCATTGACCTCTCAAATGCTTGGGGGTGAGAAGGGTAAAGATAATGTGTAAAAGTATCAAGAAAAGAAAAGTAAAGGGAAAATAGTAAAAAAAAAAAATTTTTTTTTGCCTATCATTGAAAATCTATGAAGTTGTTTTTTTAAATTTATAAATACACTTTATTCAACTGGTTGCCTATTTTTGAGCAATTAAAGTGGTTTTTCCCTACTACAAGTAACTACAGTGAATGTCCTCAGGTGATATATGTAATTATTTCTTTAGGACCAGTTCCAAGAAGTGGAATGGCACAGTTAAAGCGTAGATTATTTTCTTTAAGAGCTGTGATAATATTTCCAAATACCAGTGTCCACTCCACTAAAAAAGTAATGAGAATGGTCATTTCCTCAGTCTGTGATCAATGCTGGATATTTAGTTTTTTAAATATCTTTGCTATTTTAGAGGTAGAAAATACAGTTTATTTGATTTTTATCTGTGATAACGGCTGAGCTTAAGTAATGATATATTTTATTATGTACTGTGTTTCTTTAATGCAATATCTGTTTAGTATTTTGTTCAGTTTTTCCTTTAGAGTATTGCCTGTCTTAACAGTTTGTAGGACATTGACTGTTTTCACTTTCCTTGCAGATACCTCAAGTTTGGCATTCCATTCATTTAAAAAACCCACCATTTTTAGATACCCACTGACATGGTGAAGTAAAGACATTGTTAGGAAAAGGGCATGTAGGATGTGGATCATGAAGCAAGAGAACTATCTTGGATGATCTCTTTGTTGTTAAGCCCAGTGATTGTGAGGGAGTGAGATTGGTAGAGATCTCACTGAGTGCTGACTGTCTAGAACTCACTTTCACATTGTGATCTGACTCCAGTTGTTCAAAAACCCTTCCTCACTTGGAGAAGTCAGAGCATGGGATATACCTTGAGAATGTAAGTATTCTTAAAAGTATATAAAATGCATTACTTTGAATAATTGGTTTTGGAACACTCAAGTGGTTAATGGAAGCAGCTATTTCATTCTTACGGCTCTGGAGTAAAATGGCCTTGACCTTTGGTCGACCCCAAACCCCTCCTAAATTTTGCTTGCTTTGGCTAACTTGATAGGAAATAGCTATGGGAGAGTAGGAAGGGAGTAGGGCTTAGAGCCCGTATTTCAAATTCTACCACTTTTAGGTATGAGCTGTGTGGCCCTGCACAGGTTACTTCATTCCACTTAGTCTCCATTTCTTAGGTTTCATGTGATCCAATTGTCATGTCCTAAGCACCTAGTACATGCTTAATTATTTTTTCTCTTCTCACCAGGTCTGGTCAGTGTCATGTTCATCTCTGACCTCATTAGTGTGATAGTCTCTTAGAGATTATTTGATGACCAAATGAATGGGGCCGAGTGTAACAGCTTAAATAAGAGCAGGTACATTCTGAAGAGTCTGAGGAGTAAGAATAAACACTCTCTGTATATTACTTACTGTTTAAGAAAGTAAAAAAAAAAGAACCCTCATGGTGTTGATGGATTTTGGATAATCAAAGCCCTCTCTTTTGACCCGGAACAGCCTCTCTAGGTTAGGGTGAGGGCCACAATGATGGTTCTGATTATTCCTCACCAGGAGGGCCCTTGAGCTTTGACCTTATCCACTAACCCAGTGTGGCTGGAGGCCTTCCTGTCAGAGCTTCCTGGGCCAGAATGGGCCTCTGGGGTGAGCCGGGCCTGTAACTGTTCCCACTCATAAGGAGCAGAGCTGCTCCTGCGATGCAGCAGGAGCACCCAAGTGGGTGTGTGTGCACATGATGGGCCCAGCTGCTGTGCCTACAGCCTGTGAATGCCCTCCAAGAGGCCAGGTGCCTGGACACGTCTCTCAGCAGTAACTTTTCCTTTAAGGAGGATGCTCACTCCCTGGCGCAATCCTGAGTACCTCCCACAAGAAACGGAAATCCATCCTGCCCTGATCAGCAGGGTGAGCACCTTCACTGGATTCAGTCTCACGAAACTCAGCAAGGGAGTTGCTAGTGTCTAACTGTTTTAGTTTCCTATGGCTGTGTAACACAGTAGTGTAAACTGGGTAACTTAAAACAATAGGCATTTATTTTCTCACAGTTCTGGAGGTGAGAAGCTGCAGGTTGAGGTGTTGCCAGGGCCACGTTTTCTCAAGACTTTAGCGGAGGATCTGTTGTATGCCTTTCTCTTAAAGGCTGCGGTGTCACCATCAATGCTTGGCTTTCCTTATCTCTCAGCTGTGAACTTCAGTCTCTAACTTTGTTGTCTCCTGGTGTTCCCTCTCGGGTCGTCATTGCATTATCTTCTTGTAAGGACAATTGTCATATTGAACTAAGGGATCACCCTACTCCAATATGACCTTGACTGACCACATCTTCAGTGACACCATTTTTAAATAAGGTCAGATTTGAGATATTGAGGGTTAACCCTTCCACAGACCTTTTTGGGGCATGCAATTCAACTCATAACCTTTACGTTGTTTACGAGGGTGCAGGTTTAAAGAGGATCAGTAATTTGGGCACGGTCACAGTTAGGAAGTGTTGGGACCAGGATGGAACTCAGGCCAGTTCTCTTTCTGCTAAACTTTGGTGGGTCAGAATCAACTGGAGGGCTGGTAATTAAGACGGGGGTTCAGGCTTTATACTCTTGCTTCTCCACCTGTGATCCATGCACTAACTGGCAGCATTAGCATCACCTGGGAGCTTTTTTGGGAAATGCAGAGTCTCAAGCCCCACCACACACCTACTTTTAACAAGATCGCCAGGTGATTTGGGTGTGCACTCAGGTTGATGAAGCAGCTGAATCGGTATATGCTGCTTCTCAGTCCTGATCGCATATTAGATTGCTTGACAACCGTAAAATACAAAACACAAATAACAGTGATGACAGCCTTACCCCACTCTGTTGAATCAGATCTCTAATGAGGTGCCGACATTTATATTTTTTAAAAGCTGCCCAGGTTATTCTGATTCACAGTGCAAGTTGAGGACCACTGTGGGGCTGGAGGTGCTCATTTCTGGAATATCCAGACTTCAGTACTGAGGCTGAGAATTCTTTCTACACAGGCTCTTCTTTTTATTTCCATATTAGCACAGAAACTGGGCCTGGGGGTAGTGTGTGGAATTTATTTCAGAGAATGCAGAATGTTGTATAGCAAAGGAGATCACACTGCATTTCTTTTCTGACTTTACCTCTTACACATACTAAGTGTGGGGTAGCAACCTATTTGTCCAGCCTGGGAGCTTGAGAGAACATGAAAGGTAGTATGGAGACAGCATATTGTGGGCAGTCAGTGTTTGTTGAATTAAATTGAATAGCAAAAACCATAGGAGATCAGCATTGTTGATCTCACTGAAATGTGTCATTTATAGAGAAGCTATTGTATTACTTTGGGGTACAAAGTAATACAGAAGGAGTTGCAGGATAGAAGACTGCACGGACACTATGTTTAGCAATTCTTAGCCTGGGTGAAAAATGGCTTATGCCTGTAATCCCAGCACTTTGGGAGGCTGAGGCAGGCACATCACTTGAGCTTAGGAGTTTGAGACCAGCCTGGGCAACATGGTGAAACTCTGTCTTCACAAAAATTAGCTGGGTGTGATGTCATGCACCTCAACTACTCTGGATGCTGAGGTGGGAGGATCACCTGAGCCTAAGGAGATTGAGGCTTCAGTGAGCCATGATCACACCACCTCACTGCTGCCTGGGCAACAGAGTGAGACCCTGTCTCAAAAAATAAATAAATAAAAGATATTTAGCAATTCTTGATATATCAATAAATTTGGAAGAGTTTTTGGAAGTTTTGAGAATAAAGTGAGAGCAACCCTTAATACCTACAGATGTATTTTCTGCTGTAGGTTTGTGCAAAGGATTACCATTTCTCTTCCAAATGATTGTCCCTTCATCAGTACAACACCCCATACATTGAAAATGGAATTCTCAGCTGGGCGTGGTGGTGAGCGCCTGTAATCGCAGCTACTCTCAAGGCTGAGGCCGGGGAATTGTTCGAACCTGGGAGGTGGAGGTTGCAGCAAGCCTCTCAAGAGAGCGCCATTGCACTCCAGCCTGGGCAACAAGAGCAAAACTACATCTCAAAAAAAAAAAAAAGGAATTCTCCAACTTCTCTTTTGTTTTCTGACTTGCTTTTTTGTGTCAGTGTATCCCACCTACTATTTTTTAAATGCCCCCTTCCTTGTCTTTGAAACCTCCTATTTGATTTACCCTGTAGGGACTGATCGAGTCCCTTACTCTTCCATTCTCCTTTGGGACATCTTTCATATGTTCATTTTTCCTTATCCCATTCTTATTATCCAAATTCTAATTGCCTGATACCTGGATGAGTAGCTATGCTTTCCATCCCTGCAATGGAAATTAAACTTTAAAAATTATATATATATATAAGCTCTTTGCATAACATATCAACTCTACCTATATTTCTACTTTTATCTTGCACTACTGCCCTGGTGGCCTCGCTGCAGCTACACTATTGTTTTTACCTTTCCCATGGTTGCCTCCTGCACACATGCTCTGTGGTTGGCCCCCGATTGCTGACTGCTGATTGGAGGTGATGCATACCCATCCTCTAGACAGTCTGTGCTTTTCCTGTCTTTGGAGCTTCCAGTTCCACCCCCATCAGGTCTTTCCTGACTACTACATCTTGCCTTATTTTTCTCTCTTTCCTTCTGACTGGAAGAGTACTCAACTTTTCTAAAACCTTTTCATGAACTCTGTTGTGATTTCACTTATATTGACTTTTAATGTATAATGTGCTGGTGTTCTGTTTCCTCAGCTGGATCAGAAGCTCCCTAAAGACAGGGCTCCATTGGTGTTAAACTGCTATCTTCAAGGTCTGGGACTTGATTTCTCTTTTTCTGCCCCCACAACAAGGCACTCCTCTGCACACAGTAGGAACTCAGTGCCTGTGGTTGAGTAAATGCATGAAGGAAATGGGAACCCGTGTTGGGTATGTTTATTTAAATGTGTAAAACAAGAATGCCTTATGATGTGTATGCCAGAAGTGAAATTCTCATCTGTAATTACCAATGAAAAAAACACCTTGTATTTACAGTTGAGTCTGGCACCAAATCAGCCCTGGTCTCTCCTTCCTTGGTACAAATGTTATAAAACTCTAAATGCTACGTTTCCATAAAAGGAGCATGCATTTCTGTGGAGGTGGTGATTAATGTTGGATGTCTTTGGGCAGTAGCATTCTACTCATGAGGGAAGCAGTGCTGTTCCGGGCTCAGTCTATGAACTGATTTGCCTCTCTCTCCTCCTTTCCTGACCCTGCCACCCAGAAAAAAACAAACAAACAACAACAAGAACCCCTGGCATTCTGCCTGTTGGCACCCTGTTAGGATAAAAAGATTGAAACACTTGGTATCTGTTTACTCACTCAGGTGAAGTTTGAGATGTCCTACTGCGCTTTTGTTGGCTATAGACCCATCAAAATCTCATTGAATAGGTGTTGTGGAAACATGAGAAATACATGTTTATCATAGTTTGTTTATTTACTTACCTGTCTGTCAAATTAGAAAAGTGCCAGGCATTTATCTCAGTGTTTTACAAATATTAACTCATTTGAATTTCATAACCACCCTGAGACTTGGGTAGTATTCTCTGATTATCCCACTTCACAGATGAGGAATCTGGGCACAGAGCACTTCAGGGGCTTGGTAATAGTCACATGCAATCTTTTTCCTAGTTCTTGACCTGCAGTAATTATTCAGGTAACTAAATGTGATTCCCAATTAGATGTCTAGTTCAAAAAGGCTTTTGTTCCTATAAGTCATTCTGTTTTTTTTTTTTATGGTCATGGCTGTACTTGTATTTCCCTGTGAAAGTGGCAGAAGATGAGTGTATGTGTGCGTGTATGTGTCAGCGTTTTAACACCTACTAAAAAGAAATCTCCTACAGTGCTTTACAGTTTATAATTGCTTTTTCAGATATTATCTTCCTTAGTCCAGCAGTGCTGGTAAGAAGAGTTATTATTTATTTCCATTTAACAAATGCAGTAAGTGGCTTAGAGAGGTTAAGAGACTGAACATATCCTTAATGTGATTAGTACATTGGAATTTGAACCCAAGTCCTCTTAATCCTTTGCTCTTCCAAGCTGTTATGCTGCTTGTAAATTGGGAAATCCTATAGTCTCTGTTTTTCTTGAAGTTCTTTGTTTTTCTAACCTCCATAGAAATGACGTGTTTTTTTTTTAAAGCTTATATCCCAAACCTGTATGGTAGAAGGTGTGAAAGTGGAGGGGTTGAGAATGCAGTTTTTTTGAAAGAGAGATTATCAGATGCCACGAGAAATTTTTTTTTCTCTTTTTCTTTGATAGCAAAAGAGTAAAAATTTTGCGGGGTTTTTCTTATCTTTGGACCCCAGGGGAATAAGTGCATGATGGTAATAATTAAATACAGTTTCCATTAGGGGAATGTTCTCAGTTTTAGCTGCACAGGCTTAGAAAGCTGGGTGAGAGAAGGCTTTGAGGAGAGAGATGAGAAGTTGGAGAGCCCATCTGTCATGCCAGCACACCGTGTCTGCACGTGATGACCGCTTGCACCTCCAGAGCTGGTCTCCCGTAGGCAAAATGCTGCCCTTAGGCAGGAGAATGAATAAGTCAGAGCTCTGGGTCCTGAGCCCGTTTTACCTCTTAGCTTTGTGATCTTGCATAACTGATCCAAAGGCTCTGGACCGGAGTAGAGTTCAATGTAGCAAGCTTTTATCAAACAGCTATGTGCCAGATACTGTGGTAGGTGCTCCAGATAGAAATACAAATTAGATAAGGATTCTGCTCTTGGATAGTTCTCATACCAGCTGGGGGAGACTGACAGGAAACACAGTGATGGTTCCTGCTGTGTTAGAGCTGATAAGGGAGGGGGAGGCAAAGCACATCAATAGGGGCATTCTACTAAGGTGCTGATTCAAGGTCAGCTTCCCCTTCTCCTGACCCCTGTACTTAGCACGTAGAGGGGACTGTAGGGAATGCAATGAAAGTGACTGGTGACCAAAAAAAAAAAAAGAGCCTCAGGCAGAAGCCATGGTTTCCTCCTCTGGGGTGAGAGTTGTCTCCTCTCTGGGAATACTGTGGTGGAGCCTGTCATCTTCCCTTGCTCCCATCTCTGCTCCCTACCACCCTGTTCTTTTCCTGGCACAAGACTAATCTCATAGATTTGTAAGAGTCCTATGTAGCTGTCTTTATCTTTGGCACTAGTCTGAGTACCCCTTGTCAATGGGGTTGGTTGCATCTTTGTGTTCTCAGTGTCAGCACCATGCCTGGCACAGAATTGATGGTTTAAAAATTCTGTTGAATGCATGGATGGACGGGGATTTCTGGAAGCACAGCCTGGAAGGAGCAATGGAAGGAGAGAGTGAAACGAAGAGTGAGATGTCCCTGGGCAATGGCTGATGAAATTTAACCCAGGGAGGGAGGGGCTTGGGCTGAAAGCCTTATTAAAAAGCTGCCATCTGCAAAGCAAGAATTTAACTCCTTGGTTTCTCAAGAAAGGAGTAAGTGTAGCCTAGAAATTGGGGCTGGATTTGAAAATTAGCCCCAATTCTGCAATTTTCACCGCAGTAAAAGCTTCTCCTGTTACACATGGGTGATTGGTATTGATGGGCTATTGTGGACAGAGGAGGGTGCTAGGTTGGGGTGGAGAGGGCCACAGCTCAGACTAAAAATCCCCTTTCTCTCTTCATGAGCTTGGCTGCAGACCTAGAAGCTCGAACTACCAGCAGTTGCACCTCATCTTAAAAGTAGTAAATTAGTGGAGGCTTTAATTAATTACTGTGATCTCTTGAGTACTTACTATAGGCTAAGGGCTATAGGGAACACTGTAATTCACTGAATAATGTCAGTAACTGTGAAATAGATATTAGTATGCTTATTCTGCAGATGTGAAAACTGAAGCTCAAATGGGTCAGTATTTCACAGATAGTGCAATACTGAGTTGGAACCTTAATTTGAGCCTGGGTGTGTCTACTTCCAAAGCCCCATCCTCTTAGGTGGATTTTCAGTGATGTCAGAAGATGGTTAGACTTTCCTGAAGATGCTTATGTAGATTGTCACCACAGAGTCAAACCAAGAATTGTATTGTTGTATTTCATTCAGAATCATAACATGCTTAATCCGGATGCCGCCTCAGATAATGAAGGTGGGTTGCTCACGGGCTGTATTGATTGGTGATTCTTAAGAATGTGAAAAAAGAAAACCACTTGATTTTGTTTGGGGGAGGCAGAATGTATCACACAATAGCTTGGTTGAGTTTGACTTAACGTAGGTATGTTTCGCGTAACTTGAGATTAGTCTGAGGGCTGAGATGGGCATTTGGGTCACTGTGGAGTGAGACAGAGACCTCACTAAACTTTTTGATCACTTGAATCACTTGAGGTGATTATGCCAAGCCCTGTTCACATTTCACACTTGAGTTTAAATATTTGTGAAGGGAATATAGATCTTTGGTTTGAATTAGATACAGCTCAAAGGTTACCCCTTCAGAACAGAGCATTTCAGCCTCAGGGTACCAACTTAGCCTCTAAGATGAGACCACATCTAAACCAGCCAAGTCTGCCTTGGAATGAGGTCGGAGGAGAAAAATTCATGTGATAAGTCAGATTACAATTAAGTTTTTTATTATTATTTGAGTGACCACAATGTGTGGGACTTAGAAATGGAATAATGATGGGCTTTGTTATTTCTTTTTGAGAAAAATCCAGTCACTTTTTTTTTTAACCTGAGAAAGATGAATCCTGAAGAAGGGAAGATTGATCTCTGCCCTTTGAACTTAAAGCCTGTAAAGTAAAATATATAGTTTAAAACAATTAAGTGTTTCCCCCACCCCACCCCACCCCACCCCTGCCCGACCCTTGATGGATAGTGTTTTGTCTCCAGGCAGGGTGAAGATGCTATTTAGAAAAGTGCCTGGCTCCTGGTGGCTGTGGGGGGGGGGGGGGGGGGGGGGGGGGGCAGGGGGGGCTTGCTTCCTGTGAATCTGCATTCCCCGTGCCACTTGCTTCCTTCCCTGAGAGGTACTGGTGGCCAGGTGTTACGAATCCAGGTCAAGATGAAGAAAACGCACTTTTGTCGCTTCTTCAGGCATGTAGCAGACGCAGCCGGGTCTCAGGTATTCCAGATATGAGCGATGTGCCGATTGCGCAAGGCTGGAAGCATTGCTCACTCAGAGATACCGAGGCCTGCCTGCCCCGAGCCCTTTGTTCTCCTGGTTGAAAGCAGTTAATTAGCAACTGTCTCCATAGCAACTCCCACATAGTCCAAAAACATTGTCTAGTTTTTCAGTTTAGCTTATCACACTGTTTACCTGAAGGGCTTTTCACTGCTCTGAGTCTCATTTGAGTTGGCGGAGTGCCTGTTGGGGAAGTGAATTGTCAAGATAGAAAAAACACCATGGTAGCAAGAAGCAGAGGAGACGTCTCCCTACCCAGTCCAACCCCGGCCCGGGATTCTGGGAAAACAGAAGTTGCGCCTGCCTAACATTTTCACCTGTATTTTTTTTTGTTTTGTCACAAAACTGGCATTCTCTCCACCAAGCCCTGAATTGTGAGGATTTCCCCCCCCTTTCCCCGAGAGGCTTTCTAACCTCTTTAATATTCCCTGTTTATAGTACATTTCCATGATTAGTCATCTCGAAACCCCGAGTGTTCTCAGCCCCTGTACATTCGAGGAAATTTTGCTTCCCTGAGGGTCTTGGTATTTCCAAAGGCCCTTGGATGAAGGATTATGAGTCTGAATGTGAATTAGTCACAGCAGCTTTGTTTTTAGGCATAATGAGGAAGAGCTTTTCTTGGTTTAAGTTGACCCTGTGTGAGAAAAAGGCAACTTTAGGTGGCTTGTTGGTAAAATAGGAAGGGAAACTATAGCTTTTTTATAAGCCACGCAACGAAGATAATAATAATAATTTTCATAGTTTTCATTGATTAAGTGCAGGCTGTGTGGCCCTCTCTACCTGCTATGTGGCCCTCCTTGCTGGCTGTGTGGCTCATGGTGCCAGCTGTGTGGGCCTCCGTGCTGGGACGCTTAGGAGCTTTTATCTCATATCTGCCATGGGAAGACGGGAGGCAAGAGGAAAAGAAGACTGCATTTCCTGAGTGCCTACCGTGTTTCAGTAGCTGAGCCAGTCTTTCACAAAACGAGGTCTCCTGTATCCTTTACCGCAAACCTGCTAATAATGCCCTATAAAGTATTTTAAAGATGGGAAACTGGGGTTGCAAGGAGTTGTTGCCTGCCCAAGGTTGTGGAATGATAATCTAGACCTGTTGCTTTACAGGGCGCCATCACTTGTCCTGAAGCAGCGTTGTGCATTTGGTGGTGGGCTTAGGCGCTGTGTATTGCAGATTGCGGGGCTCTGGGAGACTTTTGCCAAGGGGGTTAGTGAGAATGGTGGTGTACATGTGTAATCAGATCCCTAAGTTTGTCTCAGGAAATCATGAAGCCTAGCTATTTTGTGATCTTTTCTTAGGTGCAGTGATAAAACAGTATAATTTAATTTTGAGGCATGTGCACCAGAGCTTATACACCCAAACAAATGTACTCTTCGAAGTGTTAACTTGGAAAGACTGTGCTTTGTGATATTTCCGTTCTTCAGACCTTTTTAAGGAAACTTTTGGGCATAAGTACCTTCCCAGCTTGCATAATATGTCTTTGAATGCATTCAGCAGACCATTCTTGAGCATTTAACTCCCCTTAATATGTGCAGAAATGTATGGCTTTTCCTTTGTGGTGATTACTTGGACCTAGCATGGGTTCACTAAGAAAAGTCACCCCAGGCTAGCTTCTTTTCTTTGAGAACCTTATTAAAGGCTGAGTGCCATTGCTCATGCCTGTAATCCCAGCACTTCGGGAGGCTGAGGCGGGCGGGTCACAAGGTCAGGAGTTTGAGACCAGTCTGGCCAGCATGGTGAGACCCCATCTCCCCAAAAAAAACCCAAAAAATTAACTGGGCATGGTAGCATATACCTATAGTCCCAACTACTTGAGAGGCTGAGGCAGGAGAATTGCTTGAACCCAGCAGGCAGGCAGAGGTTGCCGTGAGCCGAGATTGCGCCACTGTACTCCAGCCTGGGCGACAGAGCAAGACTCTGTCTCAAAAAAAAGAAAAGAAAACCTTATTAGTCTATTAAGCAGAAAACTATAGTTGATATAATGCATAAACGAGAGCTTTCATCTGCTTTTTAATCTTATCTGTGTTGTCAAAAATAGAGACATAGTCTGAGCTGAACACAGGAACTGTGGTCTGAACTGCACCTAAGGGTGACAAACAGGTGTTGTAATGGGAGATCAGTACTATGTGATTTTTGTTGACTGTGTGATCACAGTAAGTTTGTGACGTGGCTTCTGCAGAAGTGAGTGTCATCTCGGGCTGTGCAGATAGAGGAGGATGCTCACCATGTTAGAGCACACTTGGGGCCAGCAGTTGTGTTTTCCTTCCTTTGCTTCTTCCCTCTCTCCAGTATACTGTATAGAAGGTACCTTTCTATGTGTTGGGATGCAAAGGTGGACAAAAGAAAGCCCCTTTAGCAAGAAGGTAAAAATTGTGGGGCTTCTTCCGAGGGTAGCAACCCAGGTAATAAAGAGAGAAACCGTATGTCACACAAAATCATTCAAAGTGTGGGGTGGGGGGGAGGTGGTACTATTTGTGCTAGTGTAGAAAAGACTCTGAATTCAAAGACATAAGTTGTTTTAAAATATCCAAAAGATGCTCCTGGATGAAGAAGCAGCACATTTGTCCAGTAGACTCTAGCTGTAATGGAAGCATCTTAAAAGGGCAGTGACATTTTGGCTCAATTATAAAAAGACATTCTTAAGTAGTCCTGCAAAGGTGTACTGGGCTTCTGCTTTAGGATACAGTGAGAAGTACTGAAGCAGGGATCAAAAGACCATTTGATGGCTTACTGTGAAGGTCAGCAATATAATGAATCCTTTAAAACCTCCAATCGTAAAAATTGTATCAGTGAGCAGGCAAGTCATCTTCCTGCAAGACATATGCTAGTAATGAAGGAAGATACACATCACAATTAACGTGCCTGCATTATATTATTTATTTATCTATCTCTTTTGGGGGTAACTGAATATGATCAATTTAGAGATGTTAGAACATTTGTAACTATAGTCTGTGAGATGGGCAATTTTAACCGCAGGAAGTCTTCAGAATCACAGCACAGGTTCAGTTCACTGTGGTTGTTACGTCATAATTATATGTTATGGCTGTCTAATTCCTTTTTATATCTAGAAGTAAAGATCATGTAACATATCTTAGCCAACATTAAAGCAATATTATTATAAAAATGATCTTTGATGTAGAACCACTGAAATTAGGGCCTTAGGTCTACCCATGTTAAATTTGCCCTTTTTATTTGCAAAATGCTCGATCCCAAATTGCTATGAGTGGTAGACATAATAGTGATCTTTTTGCTTTTGATAGTTAGGCATCATAGCTTTAAGACAACTCATGGAGTTTTAGGAATTGTGTCCATGTCTACAGAATCATGTGTGTGTGATTAGATAAAGCTTAGTAGGTAGAGAAACTAGTTGAAGCATTGATTGATACACCTGGTACCTTCCAAAGAATTGGTCTATTTAAATCAAGTTAGTTTTACAGCTCCATTTGTTGCTTCTCTAGATTGATTAGGTGGTTTTATGATGTTTCTTTTATTTTTTTCACTAGGAATTTTGCTGAGTGTTTTTAATGCCTGAATTGACAAACTGGTTTATCAATGTTGGGGATCTGTGTGAGCTTTTCATTAGTCCATTTACAATGGCAGCACTTTCCTGTTTGAATGTAGACAAACCTGACTCTGATATTTACGGAGCCTGAGGCAAAGGGTGTCAGTGGAAGCTCATGTACTCTATGTTGAAATATTTAAAAGTTATAATTCAAGTTAATAAACTGTTAAATAAAATTTTCCCACCTCCTACTTTGACAAATTTACTTTCATAAAAACTTGGAACCCAGGTTTAAATTTAAAGGCCTGCCTCCTCCTCTTCCCGCTCCAGCTGCATCTTGTAACATGTGCGTATGGACGCTATAGATTGCAGAAGCAAACCCTCCTTTGCTTCCTCCTGTTAACAGCTGTCCCTGAGCCACTCTTTGCACTGAAGCGTCCTCATGCCAGTGACACAAGCTGCCTTTTGAGAACAGACTCAGGGAAGTGGCCTGTACGGACTTTGGAAGTGGAAAGGGATTCTTGGGCTGAGAATTCTGGAGTCTCGGGTCCTTAGTCAATGCTCTAAAAAGTGTGAGGGGGTTAGGTGAAGTGTCCTCTTGCCCTGGGAAAATGAGGAGGATGGCTAGAAGAAGACCAGAACAAGACCTTCTAAAGTCTAGGGCCCAAGTTGGACCCTCTGGCCCAGGTCTAAGGACTGTGCAGAATATGGATAAAAGCGTGACTAACTTCCAACTGTCTTTCATACTTCTGAGCTTGAAACTGAGTAGTTTCACCCAAATAGTTGAGTTGGCCTAAGGAGCTTTGCCATTTAACCTCGTAAATGATCTAAACATTAACATGGTCTGAGAGTTGAGTAAAATGTAAGTGAAATAGGTGATCATTGTCAGGTCAGTTTTGAATTCTCTCATATTCGAAATCCCTGCAACTGTGAAATTGCCTGTAAGAATTGAAGGCTGTGCTAAACAATCAAACGAATTGGTAGGTTGGCTTCCGTAGCAAAATCTTGAGGCTGTTTGGGGGAAAAAAATTATAAAGTAAAAACTAGTAGTAAGTGGGTTGCAGTAAGAATCAAATGTAATACAATTTTCTGGTTAAGCAAATTGCATTGCAGTTTGTTTTATTTTAAAAAATGATGTGAAAATACTGAGCATCACAGCACAGACAGAAATATTTCGCACCAGTTTTCACAATAAAATTCCCAAATGTGAAAGCTCTCTCTTTTTGCAAAGGTATTTGGAAGCAATAATGTTTGTGTGCATAGTTGAGTTTTGATCAGAGTATGATGATTTTTTATCCCAGGAAGTTTTCAAGGAAAGTGCCGCTGGTCAACCTTTAGTGTTTTCTTTGCCACAGGGTGTAGTTCTGTTTCTGTCAGCTCAAATACAGTCTTTCGGGAAACGAATTATCCGTAGGATACCTTAAAATGTGTTTGTGTTGTAATACAGGGAAGGAGGCAGTGTGTTCAATAGTTCAGTGTGGATACATGGGTTCTGAAATCACAGTCTGGTAACCAAGTTCTGAAACTTAGTTTAGTGTGGATACGTAGGTTCTGAAATCACAGTCCTGGTAACCTTAGCAAGTTATTGAACCTTTTCTAAGTTTCAGTTTTCTCATCAGTGAAGTGGGTTGAATAATAGTGCCTTTGTTAAAAGGTGGGTGTGAGGATTGAAAAGTACAGGTGAAGAGCTTAGCACATAGTTAAAATTCAATAAATGCAAACTATTAATCACTATTAGCTCACTTGTATAAGGAAGGTCTATGAGTTAACATAAAGGTAACATTTTGTGGTAAGAGAACCTCTCTGTGGTAACCTGTGTAAACTCCAGAGGGCTGCAAGGAAAATTACATTGTGGATGATTGGCCTTCTCCTGGAGTTTACCTATTAAGGTGAAGTAGGTCGTGCTTTGAAGTGCTTGGCAGTGGCCAGTCCTGGGCAGGTGCTAAGAGTCGCACTGGGTCCTGTGGTTGCTGTGTCCCCGCCTTCCATCCCAGGTAGCAGATGGTAGTCCTCACTCGTCTCTGAAGGGTCCTAGTAGCCCGAGTCCTAGATGTGATTTGTTGCTTTTCCACAAAGTGGTTTTGAAGGATATGGATTTTCCTCTTTGGGTATAAAACTTAAGAGGATGAATGAAAAATGGGAAGTTTTGTTTTTAAATGAATACAGTACACAGCCTCAGAAAATATGGGGAAAAGATGAGAAGGAAAATTATTTTTATTTCTAAATGCACTATTCATTCCACTTTCCAAGTAACTGGTGGCTATCATTATTTTTAGTGATTTATGCTTAAATAGTCTTCCTTGGGAATAATCAAATGCTGGCTTCAAATATGGACAGGGAAATTACAAGTCATAGTAGGGTCTTACAAGAATGCTCAGAATGAACTTGGGACAGGATGTGGAACAGGGCAGCAGACTTTCCACCAGGCGCTATTCCTGTGTTCTCAGCGCTACCCTGGAGCCTTCTCCAGTGGGGGCCCAAATGCACCACCTTGATGTAAGGGTCTCACCAACTACTTAGCAGCCCTCTTCCCTAAGCCTTAGTTTTTTTACCCCTGGCAAAAATTGAGACAATAGTAACCTCCAACGTGCAGAGGGTCTCTGAGAATGAAATCAGAGGCACCTAGCAACTGCCTGGACACTGCCAGCATGCCCGCGCTGCTCTCCGCCCCCCATTTGTGGGGGGGGTGGATGATTTCGCTAGTCCCCAAGCCTCTCTTCTTTGAGACATTAGGGAAAAAGGAACCACTGTGATTCACAGAATTTCCTGAATGGGCACAGCTGCAACTTTCTGCCTTTTCTCATCCCCATAAACATACCTCAAAGTCGTCAGTTAACGTTTTCTTTCTCATTTTTGGTGTTGAAAAAAATTAACCTTTCAGTTTTCTTTTCTGTAAAATGGGGAGAAGAATAGCTCCCATTTCATAAGATGGCTGTGAGAACGTGAGAATACAGGTGACAGGCTGCATAATTCTCACAAATGCAGTTGGAGTCCCTAGAAGGGGAGGAGAGGAGCTGTGAAATCCTGTTTTGAATTGGAAATTTTCATCCTGAGCCTTAAGGAAAGGAATGAGTTCCATCCCGAAGTAGAAACCAAAAATGTTCTTACTGAAAATGGCATAAGGACTGGTTTTCTTTCATAATGAGTTTGGTCATTATTAGAGTTAAGCCTTTCCCTGCATGGCAAGTGTGCGCACATCTGCAGACCCTGAGGACACCAGAGCGGCAGGCTTTGACGGGAGAGCAGCGGACAGTCAGTGACGGTGCCTCTCAGAGCCTAGCTGTGGCCCCACCAGGTCCCATAGGTCAGTACCTTAGGATTTGATGTCTTCAGCTTCCTCGTTCTTGTTCCTGATGAATTCCTGACCATCCCCTTTACACAGTGATAGAGCCTTTATTTCCCCTCTGCTTGGAGGGATATTGCGTTTGGAAGATTCAAACCCATTGCTGTCCCCATTGACAGGGAGCATGTTGAGGGTAAGGTGCTGCATTTCACTCATTGCTGGGCCCCCGTTTCTGAACCTGGATGTGTATCTTATAGGCATTCAAGAAATGCCAGTCGGAGGAATATCACTGATGTAATTAATGTCTCTGTGTGCACACCCCTAGATCTTCAAAGACCATGCTTCTTGGTCTAGCCATAGGAACTCTCCACCCCTGAGACACAGCCAGGACGTGGGGCCCAGCCTTTCTTCACCTCCCTGATAGTGTCCTTTTTAGATGTAGGCATAAAAGGACAGTGCTGCCCCTCAAGCCTAAAGGAGGGGGGGCAAAACGCAACGTCCTGTGCTTCGCCACTGGGGGCTGGCTGGGCCACTGCTAAGGTCTGTGGAGACTTCTGTTCACAGGAGAGGGTGATGAAAACCCTTGGCTTCCGCTCAGCCAGAGGATCCAGGCTTTACCTTGTACGCTTCGAGCCCTGTGCCTGGCAAGTCTGCCGCATGGTTATAGAAAAATTCCTGAGGCGTGAAGGAGGCTTCTCTGGACCAGCCGATGGGGAGGGGGGTGAGGAGGTGTGGAGGAGGAAAGAAAGAAAACTCTTTCCGCATTCTTAAGTACCTAGTAACAGGTGTGAGCTGTTTTAGATGTGCAGGAGCTTGGGAAGTTGGGAAGCATCCAGATGTATGAATGCTGGAGCATTTTCTCCATGGGGGTCTAAGCCTGGGAAAATGGCCAGATTCTACTCAGAGACATTCTCCCATTTTCTCGAACTAGGGATGTGCTGGGAGAACTCTGGGCTTCTTGCCCACAGGAGAGCCGAGAAGTTTTTTCTTCCCCTCTCTTGCTGAGCCCCATTTTCCTCCCTCTGTACTTCCCACCTTAGTCTTTGGAGTGTCTTTTTAGACTCAGGATTTCTAGTAACTTGAATGTTCTGGGCTTTCTGCTATGAATGGGAACCGTGCTGCACCCCCTGGGTCTGGCAGTGTCCCTAGCAGTGGGATGCTGCCTAGCACTAGGGCTTTCATGCTGACGAGCACAGTGACTGATGTCATCGTGGGGGAGTTCCTTCTGTGGCCATAGAGGTCTTGGTCTTTAATGCTGTATCCTCCTCCCTGGCTCTGAGATAAATGCCTTTGCGCTGCTGACTCTTCCTCCTCTAATGGCTGTTGGCAGTTAATACTCCTTTCCCTAGACTGGTGAGATGGTGATTTTTTTTTTTTCCCTAGACTGGTGAGATGGTTGCTTTCATCTCAGCCTGGAGAGACTGGGAGTCATTTGGATGGAGGTGGCCAGAAGCTACTTGAATGTTCCATGGCTATAGAGGACGTTGAGCATCCATTCTCTTTTTCTTACCAAATACATACAGGCCAGCCTTCTCCCTGGCTCACTGTATGATTCAAGTGGGATTGACGTCATTTGCAACTCTGGAAGTAGACCTTGATTGACATAAGCCTAAAACACCTATGTCCACAGCGATTGATTGAGGGATCGTGCCTGACCAATCAGAGCCAGTGAGATAGAGGAGATATCTTCTGGGGCTGCTGGGAAAGTAAAGCTTTCTTTCACTGAAACTTTTGGAAGGGAATCATGCATCTTGTGGACAGTGTACTCTGAGGACATGAGTTCTGCATGGTAGCAGTTTTCTTACATAAGAATCCTACACATGTGCAGGACTGGTCACTGGTTGGAACCAGTAAGTAACCTACTGGGAGGCAGATTGGTAATGATCCCATCTGAGCTGTTGGAACAAGATTTCTTAGTTAAATAAGCCACTAAGCTCCCGTACCCCCCTCCTTTGCTTAAAAGCCAGTTTGATCATTGTTTCTTGAAACATAGTAACTTGATATGCAGACCTTCCTCTTGTGAATTTGTTGGGACTTTTCCTATAAGATCTTCTCCCAGGCCTATGTGAGGGCTAGGCGTCAGCATCTGGGGAGCTAGGGATCCTCATGCAAGGGGAGCACGCAAGTAGGAGTCAGGGCCAGAGAGGGGTGTCTGTGGTCCCTGGGGCAAGGCAGCTTGAGGTGCGACCCAGAAGTCCAGGGAATCAGAGAGGAACAGTTGGTTGGAATGGAACAGAGGATCTGTGGGTTGGAATGGTTCTGTGAGAGGTCTTAGGGGAGTGGCCTTGCCCACAGTGGAGTGGCCCTGAATCCACTAAAGATCCTAGGATGGCGATGTAGGCTGTAGTTATCATAGACTGTATGTGTGTATCTGGGTGGGGGGTGGGGGTAGGGTGGTGTGTCCAAGTTCTGTCATGTCTGGGGTGGTATTGTAGATCTAACTTCTCCCAAACAGGCTCAGCCACACCACAGTGGCAGGACGTAGTCTCTTCCTATTTTGCTTTATGATTTTCCTGTCTCTTATGCTGAAAAGAGCTTTTTAAAGCCACTTTTTAGTTGCCTATACTGACACATACCTGTAATCCGATGGATTGTCTCATCCAGAGCTAACCTCAGGGCTAGGGCTGTGCTCAGAAACACCGTCTTTATGATGTACATGGGCTTTTGAGCTCGTGGCTTGTGGTTGTGGACTGAGAAAATTGCTTCTTGGGTTTATAGAGGTGGTAGGGGAAATGACCCTCTTGCCACCACTTATTCAGTGATGGCTTCCTGGGGTGATGCTTGGGGGATGGATGTGACTGAAAAGATTTCAGGAGTTCATTGGAAGAGTACATCATAGCATGCATGACTGATCCCTATGTGGCATTATCATTATGAGAATCCCAGAAATGTGACAGTTAAAAGAGTACTTAACTATTTGCCGGTCACTGGAGAGATGGACACACTGAACTTGTTAATACTTACCCTGCAGTAGCTCAGAGCCTTATCTGAACAGCAGATCTGTAATGAGAGGGACAGATTCACAGTGACGCACATTTTTAAAATGTATTTAAAAGTAAACTTTTTTTTTTTTTTTACTAGAATGTTACTGGTATTCATCTTCTTTCAAATAGAATATCTAATATAAAACCTATGAAATTTATCAACAGAAGGTTTAATACAGTAGATGCTGGAAGCCTGTAGTTTTTCCTCAAATCCCTCTTGGTGCATGTGAATCCACTATATCTGGAATCAGCCCGTGCATCTTCACTGAGTCACTCCCCTTTGGGGAAGTCATGGCTCGGTGCTCTTCTGGGTTCAGGAACAGTGAACCAGAGAAAATCACTCCTAATGGTCATCTCTGCACCCAGTGAGATTTCTAATACAGTGAGAATTCAATAGAACAATACCTTTCTAAGGTACTAGCTAGACTGGGAAGAGGGCTCATGTGGTAGCAGCCTCCCGGCACAAAGGTGAGGGTCTGTGGTTAGTGACGGTAGTGTCAGTCTGAGCAGGGAGAATGTCTGTGAGTAGAATAACTGGTGTCCAGATACTCTAGTGAACTTTTATCATTGAGCAGATGTGGCCCGGGAGGGCAAGCCAGACGGTCCAGCCAGCTTGGAGCTGGAAGGGAGGAGTCTAGTCCTAGGTCAGGATAGGGAGGTGGAGCTGTAGAGGCAGGTGGGCAAACTGGGGGCTCCCTGGGAGCCCTGGAAGCAGCTTCCACCACTTTGGATGCTTGGGAATTGGAGGTGGAAGGATGCCAAAGAAGGTGTTTGGGTGTTTTTTCCTCTGTGAAGTTATGGCACTGCCATCTTCCAATCAGCCATTGAGAGAGATGCCTTTAAGAGCACCTCAAGTGAGCCCAAATTAGGGGATCACCAGGAGGAAAAGCTGCTGAGGTGGGATGAGCACCATGGGTCATCTTCTGTCCTTCTGGCAGTCTTTGTGGGCTGGACACCCCAAGTGTGGGCCTGGGAAAATAACATTTTCCATACTGTGAGTATGTTTTTCAGTTTTTATACTGGTGCTTTTGATAAGCAGTGTAGCATCAAAGCCAAGAACTGTGCTTTCCATTTCTGGAAATAAAATATGAGGATCCCAGAGTCTTCTCTTTGAGATAAGAGCTGTGTGACTTCGTGTGAGCTACTTGAGTTCTCTGAACCTCAGTGTGTACCTTCTTTGCAGGGCTGTGTAAAGATTCATTGAGACGCTAACAGGGACACACTTGGCTCATAGTGGGTACTTAGTCCTCGTCAGCTTTCCTGCCTGTCTGCAGGGGTGGGAGTGGTGCCAGGGGGTGGCGTGCTGCACTGCAAGTTCATCTGGGATCTCCAAGTTGTGTTTGGATTTAGCTGGGGTGTGGCCTCTCCTCCTTCACCTTGAGTCATCAGCCAAGGTGGAGGAGAGAGGATGGGGTGCAGCCTGGGTCCAGCTGTCTCTTGGCCATGTTTGGGAGGTGCTGACCACAAGTCCGAGGCCCTAAAAAAAGTGCTACAAGGAGGGTGTTTCTTTTCCCGTTGGCATAGCATCCAGGTTCTCCACAGCTGGACACAAACAAGCTGTTCTGGGAGCCGTGTCTCGTCCCCCCTTCACCTCCTGCTTGCTGCCCGCCACGCTCACTGATCCGCAGGGCTGGCATGTGGGGAGGAATGGAGAGTGGCCTCACTGACAGTGGATGTCATTGTTTGCTCTCTGTGGAAGGAGGATGTCTGGCTGAGGCCAGAGACCGAGCTCTAGGGGCCTGGGTGCCCTGAGAGTACATGTGAGCCCCTGTCCTCAGCAAGGGAGTCCTGGGCCACTGGGGCTGTGGCTGGGTGCTGCCTCCACTCTAGCTCTTGATGACAGTTTGTTAGCTTTGAAACAGATGGTTGTAGGAACCAGAGCGTGTGAGTGGGCTGTGGCAGCACTGAAGAGGGGCAGCTAGGAACCCTTGACCCCCCTCAACCCCCACTGGCCTGGCTAGAGAGCGCTTCCTGGAAAGGAACCTCTGTTGCTGGGCGAGGGAGGGCACCTTTGGCTTTAGGAAGCCTGAGGGTCTTGTCTCTCTCCTGGCTGCCAAGGATCTGCCTAGTACCATGGAGGGAAAGACCAGATCGGAAGGGATTCAGAAGCCAAATAAATGAAGAGTGTGACAGCACTTGAGAGTCTTTGCGCATGTCATCTCATTTAATCTCCTAACAACAGCAAGAGTGAGAGGCTTAAACAGGTTAGGAAGCTTGTCACACCATAAGTGAGAGAGCCAGGAGTTCTGATCTCAAGTCGAGCCATCCCCGACTGTCCCAGAGCTGTGTGTGTGTGTGTGTGTGTGTGTGTGTGTGTGTGTGTGTTCACACGCACTCGTCAGTGAATGCTGCCTCCATGTGGGCAAGGCATATGCATTTTTCTTTCATTATTCTCAGGAACAGGTACCTAGTGCAGAATGGGTAATGGGTAATGGTTGCTGACTAAGTGCTTAATGGAGATAGTGCTGCTGATAAGCCTCAGTTGAAAAGGGAAAACGCAGGCAAGCTGGCCAACATCAAAGCCAGGTTTTGTTTATAGATAAGGGTAGGTTTCATTCTGTGGGCTCCAGAGCCCCTGTCCCCAAATCCCGGAGAGTGTGAATTTTAAAGTGTGAATTTTAAACGGAGGCTGTGTTTATCTCCCCCAGTGGGCTGGAAGACAGGCCTGCTGGGACTTAGAAGCTTCCCTCCCTTCCTTCCTTTTTCCCTTTCTTCTTTCCTACCTCCCTTCCCAGATAGCTAGTCACTATCCTCATTTATAATATACCATAAATTATGCTCTCTGTGCCCTATTTGCATTTTGTTTTTGTTCTTCACATATTTTATTCATACTTGATTTTGGGATATTTAAAGTAATTTGAAAAATATGAATATTAAGTAGAGGAATCTGGAGAAAAGGTCACAGAAATATAATGGACCCAAGCTGCAAAAATGCAGAACACACTGTGTAACCATGTGTGTGCGGACCGTCCCTCTTAGTTAAAACTGGGCATGGACATGATGTCATGCCCCTGGTTACAGGTGTTTCAACTAGATGTAACCAAGTAATAAGTAGCTTCAGTGATTGGGTGATGATGATTGGACTAGATTGTAATCTGGGCAGAGAACTGTAGGGATTCAACAGTTTTAGGGTGTTTGTGATACATGTGTATGTGTTACTTTTATGTTCTTCAGAACATAGATGGGGCCAAAGGACAAATTTCCTGTGTTTTCAGCACTGGGGTGCATGAGAGAACAGGTGTTGGTCACACCAACACATATAAGTTGTTGCCTGCGGTACAGATCGATGAATTCTTTCCTGTTACTTCAAGGCTCAGGGGAAAGAAGGAAGGCAGCAAGTTAAGATCATATATATGACATAGACCTAATCCTTTTAAATTACATGGTATAGCACTTCAGGTTTTGATTTGCCCAGAACTGAGATTCTTTTAGGTTTTCAGAACACTGAGAATTCTTATGAACATAGGCAGGGCCTCTATTAAGGCTGAACAAGCTGGCAACTGCCCTGTTCTCTCTTCTGTTGGGCAGCCTCAGAGGGGCTAAGGCCAGGTGGCTTGTGAGCCTTCTCCCTTTGCACTGAGCCTGCACTCAGGTGGCTTTTTATCAACCCAGTACTGTTGCACCCATGTCCCACTTGAGGCTGGATGGAAGTCAAGCTGCCTGCCTTGCCGCCTCGCTCTTTCATTACAGTGTCTCTGACCACATTCTCACTAGGCCCTCTGGAAATCCCCTGTAGGGTTTTGGAAAAGCATTCTAAGAATGGTTCTCTTGTGCATGCTCTTGTTGTTGGGACACTTGAGCCAAAATTGTTGGTCGTTTGCCCCAGGAGCCCCTTGTTTTCTGCACACTCGTTTTCCAGGGGATTTTGGGGTACTAGGTGCGACAGTTTAACTTACCCCACACCCTTTTTGGCACTTTTAGTGGCTTACATGCCCTGAGTAACTGAAAGCATTTGTTGGCTTATTAGGGGCATTTCCACATTGGGGCCCTAATCCCTGGAGATCAGGAAGATGTTTTCTTTAGGTGACTTTTTTCTCCTGGTGGACCGGTGCAAGGAGGAGGGTGAGTTTAGTTTCTACACAAGCCAGGTACAAGACTTCAGAGTGAGAGGGATAATTTACACCCTGTGGCTATTTATTTACCACATCTTTTGTGCGAATCTCCAGTGCTAGGGAAAGGGATCTCAAGATGAGTAAGACCTGGTTCCTGGTTTAGTGGGAGAGGACAAACTGGAACACAGGTCATGACGGCATTACAATGAGAATGTAGAGAACCTACGACTGCTGCGCCCCTCCCTGTTCTTAGGATGCCCTCTCTGGCCACCAGGGCAGCATGGCCAGAGGCCCGCTGGGTTGGAATAGTGTTTGTTTCCATGTCTGATGCAGGGCTCCCTCAAAGCCGAGGCGAGGTCTGTGCACACTGCGCAATTGAAAGGTCTCTCGTGTTCACCCGCTGCTGGATCAGCAGAACCTCCCACTAGCTAGGAGACCTTTGTTTCTTCAGGCCTTGCACTGCTTGGATTGAATTGCACTTGCTGCCATGCTGATATTATTATCTGACCCCTTCAAAACCAGAATTTATAATAAACTACTAATAGTTCTTGGAATAAAGGCACTTCAGAGCATGGATAGCTTGAAATAATTCTTCTAACATCTAGAAATTAGCCAGTTTTACTTTTGAAGGAGATGGGAATAAACATTTAGTGGTGAGCCAGAAGGCGAATACATGGCCAGCATTTGAGATTTTCTTACTCCTGTTTATGGAGAGAGACTGGCATAGACTTAATTCCCAACTTGTTGATCTGTTATACCCTATTTTAATTATTTTGCCAGATGTAAACATTTTCCCTTTTTTTGTGAACTGAGTGTTTACACCATCTATCACATTTAATGTATTCGGTGCCTGTGAGTGCTGACCTCTTCAAAACTGTTGACTTCATCATCCATGTGCTGTCCAGAAATGAGATATTGATGCCCCTCAAATGAATTATGAAAAGCTTTTCATAGTAATAGAATTGATCCACTGTTGGCCACACTTATTTAAAAAAGTCAATGTTAATGTGTTAATATTTCATGAGTGCCCACGTTGCCAGCTTCTTGCAATGGGACCAAACTATAAAGAATGAGAATTGTTTCACAATAGCTCAGCACATGGACAGAGTGCCAGGAAAGGGAGTTTGGGATTGACTTTAAAGTTTGAAGTGCAGCAGGGCCATTGAAAAACAATCCCCTGACTCATGTCAGATTGTTATAATTATTTAATGCCCACAATGCAGCTTTGTCCCCACGGATTTATACTGGAGAGGTTTCTTACCCACACATTGTGGTTATTAGCTGCAAAGAAAGCGGCGTTTGTTTATAATGACATGGGGTATATCTGGATGGCAAAGAAAACACTGCAGATTCTGTCTTCTTAGGAAGGAGGCAGGAATTTGGCAGACAACCTATAGGAAATTGGGAGACATGCTCTCATTACTTTTCATGTATGTGGGTGGTTGCAGCCGATAACCATTAGACACCTTTTCTTTTTAACCTTTGTCTCAAACTCTTGAGAAAATGAAATTGCATGCTTGCTTTTCATCTGTATGGCGTTATACAGCTGGTATGCACGAGTATATCTCGACTTAATCTTTTTAATGTGTCCCCCAAAACTCCTTTCTCTAGGTTTTATATCCTGCCTCCATGAAATTTGGCATCACCAACAGTGTCTACAGAACCACTCTTACTATTTTTATAACGAGTGTTTTGAACAGTTCTCACAAGGTCAGATCTCTTCAAGGGGTTTTTGTCGGAGGAGAAACAAACTTGAAGAAGTAAGGCTTTGGGGCCTCCTTGGGGACATGTCTGGTTTGGAGATCAGTGGTACTGCTAATGGCCCAGAGTCGGGGCATCCAGCTCCTTGGGAGATGAAAGGTCATTGAGTCAGAGAGGACCAGTCAAGAAGAGCTCCTCCGAACTGCTTTCCTGTCTGTGTCTTCCTTGGACGCCCTCCCCCTCTTCCCTCACTGGAACTCTCAGTTGCCTTTGCTGTCAGAGAAGGTTCAATATCAGTGGGTTTCTCAAGCTTAGAGGGCAACAGGGAGACACAGAACCACGGGAGTGTGAAATTGTCCGGAGGCACTTACAAGCTGGGGTGTGCAGATGCAATTTATAATTGCACCGGAAATACTTGTAATCTTTATCATGCTTGGTGGAAATGAGAAAATCTATGTGAGTCAGCTTAGTACTGACTTGGGACCAATATGAAGCATCTGAATCCGCTTAGGTTTTTTGCATGGGAACAAGTAGAAAGCAGACACAAAACATAGGCTCGAGTAACACTAAATTTATTTGGAGACTTAAATTAGGACTCATATATTCACTTCTTTATTTTTGTTTTCTGGTTCAACAGAAAGTCTGGGAGATCTATAGGATTTGAATTACCTTTATACGTGTATGGGGACCAGAGAACCTAAACTTTAGAATTGGGGTTATCCTGGAAAATCTGGAACACATATTGACTAAAATCCAAACAGTGGGATATTGAGTGTGATGCACATGATGAGCCAATTAAGAGAAAGGTTTGCGGCTGGGCGCGGTGGCTCACGCCTGTACTCCCAGCACTTTGGGAGGCCGAGGTCGGCGGATCACGAGGTCAAGAGATCAAGACCATCCTGGCCAACATGGTGAAACCCCGTCTCTACTAAAAATATAAAAAGTAGCCGGGCATGGTGGCACGCGCCTGTGGTCCCAGCTACTCGGGAGGCTGAGGCGGAAGAATCGCTTGAACCCAGGAGGCGGAGGTTGCAGTGAGCTGAGATTGCGCCACTGCACTCCAGCCTGGTGACAGAGCAAGACTCCGTCTCAAAAACAAAACAAAACAAAAAAAACAGAGAAAGGTTTGCATTTAAGCATCTTCCTCTTTTACTGGTGACTGAGTGGCTCTGAGGTGGCGTCATTACACTGGTGCTTGTTAACTTTTTGTTTTTTTAAAATTTTACTGTCTTAAAGGCTTTGATTGATTTTTTTTTAATTAGAAAAATTAGTTACCTATACAAATATTCATTTGGTAACCCCTTCATTTAAACAATCCATTTATGCCTTCTGCACGTGTGTGTGTGTGTGTGTGTGTTCTATTTCATGGTAACAAAGTTTTAAAAGCAGTCTTATTCTGTACTAAGTTGGCCCAGTTTTAAACCGTTTGCGATAATGTGTTTAAACGATGTTATTTCATAGACAACAAAATGGCTTCTTGATTTTCATGGTAAACATACACTCGGAGCCTTCCTCCCCTTCATTGTGAGTGAGCTTTTGGAGGGCAGGGACAGTTTCTCACACCTCTTGGGATTAGAGGTGGAGGAATGGAATGAGCTGGGTGGGCAGGGACTGGGTGGTTGGAGCTCAGGGCCTGTGCCAGGGAGTTCTGGGGAGGGAGGGTGGGACGGTGAAGGGGAGGTGGTGACAGGTCATGCGGGCACTGTGTGCCATGCTGTGGAGTATAAACGTCTTCATCAGTGCAGAGCCGTACAGCAAAGGTTTTTTTTGTTTGTTTGTTTTGTTTTGTTTTTGAGACGGAGTTTTGCTCTTTCACTCAGGCTGGAGTGCAGTGGCGTGATCTCAGCTCACTGCAGCCTCTGCCTTTTGGTTTCAAGTGATTCTCCTGTCTCAGCCTCCCAAGTAGCTGGGATTATAGGCGCCTGCCACACACCTGGCTAATTTTTGTATTTTTTTTTTTTTTTTTAAGTAGAGACTGGGTTTCACCACGTTAGCCAGGCTGGTCTCGGACTCCTGACCTTGTGATCCGCCCACCTTGGCCTCACATAGTGTTGGGATTGCAAGTGTGAGCCACCGCGCCTGACCCAGCAAAAGTTTTAAGTGGATAAGTACGTGTGGGGAGTAGGCCATGATCTGGTTTGAATAATGTAAACTCAGGACTCTTGCCGTACAGTAATTTTTTTCAACTTGCTAGACACTGTTGCTGTGGGGGAGTGGAGAGTGGTTTCATCCATATGGCAGCATCATGGCTGTGTAGCCTCAAAGCCATAGGCAGCTCCCACCCCACCCACCCATGGTGGCATTCACAGTTTTAGTCTCTAATAGCACTTTGTCTCCTAGAGAAGAAAAGCACAGTTGTTTTTCCCTTCTTCTTCTCTCATCCCCAAAGCGTTCTCCTTCTCACCCAAACCATGATCTCAGACCTTAGGAGTTACAAGTCAGACATGTCACGGAGCCTGTTTGAAATCGGTTGTCTACATTAGTGATGAAATTGTAACACCCTAAAAGAAGTCTTTGGAGTAGGAACTTGCCAGGGTCATTAGACATGGTTGGGTTGAGAGAGGAAATGTGATTATATGAAAAAAGTGGAATACAAAGTAGTGCTTATTCTGTGATCATGGCTACTGTTTAGGGGACAAGGACTAGAGGGGAACTCGTGGATTGTAAAGGCTGTGGGGTTGTGAGTGCTGTTTCCCCAATTAAAATATCTTTATTATTGTCATGATTTTGTTGTGCCACTGATGTATACATTAACTTAAGGAAATCAAAGTGAACAATTTTTTAAGATGACAAGAGTAAGTCCAGAGACAAGCCAAGACCTTAGAAAGAAGGCATGTTGTACATCCCAGTCTGCTGTAATTTCAGGAGCTGCTGCTGATGCCAAGGGCTTTAAGGCAAGGGGAGATGTTTGCAGCACTTTGGGGGCTATGCCTCTCTGCATGATTGTTTAGTCTTGGCTTGGCCTGTTCACCAGCCTATCTGCCCTTAAACTGGGGAAGGTAGATCCAGCTGCTGTCCAGGCCTTCAGGAAGCAGAGCCCCATTCAGTTTGTTCAGTTCTCTGTTGCTGTCCAAAGCCAGATCCTCTGTGGGACACTTGACTTTTCAAGGCCCCCTGCATGGTGCGTTGTTGAGTAGAAATGTTTGAGATGCTCCTTTAGTAGCACTTGATGCTTTTGGATCAGTAATTTGCCATTTCTTGTATGAAAACGAGGAGCTTAAGTGTTTTGAATTCTGGCCCCACTTCTATCACTTTCTTGCCCTGTGACCCTGTTCTATCCCCAGAACCTTTCTCAGTCTTAATGTTTGGAAAATGCTTAATTGGATCACATGAAATGATGCAGGTGAAAGCATTTAGAAATGGATAACACTGTGGGAGAATATTTTTGTTCATAGTTGCATGATAATGTGGACATAGAGGAGAATTAACCTTTGTCAGAGCTTAGTTTCTCAGTCTTTTTATCTATTAAATGGGAATACAAATACACTGGGGTTTCCCTGAGCATGCAAGTGGAAACTAGGAGCTCTTCTGGAGGACCATGACTTTATCTCTTGACTTTATGGTGTAGGAACATCATAGATGCCTAATTAAGATAATGGAACAAATGAAAAATGGGTTTATAAAAAATACCCAGATCCAATTTCATGTATTTGTAAACTATTGATCAACCTATGTGGAACCTATGGCCAGCTGTGAATTAGCTGAGCATTGATAAGGCATTTAGGAAACACAAGTGTCAGCTCCTTTCTCACTTTACTTACCTCCTCCTCTATCTGCTTGCTCTCTCCCTTATACCTTCTCCCTCCCCTTTTCTCTTTCTTCTTTTTCTACGGTTTGTCTCCTTTTTCTCTTTTCCTTAACTGTTGTGCTGCAACTGTAGAGAAACGGAGATGTAATTTCTCAAATACTGGTCCTCTGTCAATTGAATATAGATAATTGCTCACAGATGTGTGATAAACTTGCCCACTGCCAGATAAAGTCTTTGGGGGGAGATGGGATAGTGTGTGGTACCACCCTGTCACTTATGCCTGGGCAAGAGCTCACATAATTTATTCTAAGCCTCCCATCCTCAGCTTCTGCACAGGAGTATAGTGGAAGATGGCGAGTAGAGGCCTTGCCTGTGGAACCTTAACTGGGAGAAGGACAAAGAAGGCATGTAGCTGGAGAGGGCCAGCACTTTTCCAGGGCCTGGGGCTGGGGCAGTGTCCGCATGCACTCTTACAGGCTAAGTAGAAGCCAGAGAGCTTTACCCCAGTAATGCTGCTCAGAGGATAATGTGAGTGGAGCTGTGCTAAAGGAACTTCAGTTTCAAGAGCGCCTTCACTCTGATATCAGTGTGGTACCACAGATAAAATTAGCATCCATATTAGTAAGCCCAACCCAGAGAACCATATGGTTATCTCATGATTTTACTTAATGACTGTGTTTTTTTCAGAGCTTATCGGGGTAATCTTCAGAGCACGTCCTGATTACATGTTGTACAGACCATGTAACAAGTGAACTTAAAAAGCAATTCAAACCTCGCTCCAATTTAATTTATAATTTTTACATTGAAAGACAACATTTTTAGTAGGAAATTGTCCAATATTTGGTTTTGTTTTTACATGTGTCCATTTTTACGAGTCTTGTGGTTTCCATTTCCCCCCAGCATATCTCATCTTTGCTAGTAGCAGTGAAGAAGAGAGAGCAGCTCTCCTGGTTCTCCTTCACCTTGCTAATCAGGCCACCCCTCCACGAGCTGTTTAGGGAATGTATAATGACAAATACGAGCTTGTAGGACTTGTATGTGGCGCTTCAGGCTCTTTTCTAAATGGCAAACCAAAGTGGCTGACATTTGCTACCTGTTTGAGCTTGAGTAAGTTACTTGACTTCTGAGCTCTGATTTCTTGCCTTTAAAATGTTCCCACTTCACAGGTAGTGCTTGATTCACAAGGTTGCCAAGAGGTCTCAGTGAGGTGGTACCTACCTGTGAGAAGTGCCTAGTCCCTGGAAGGCATTTCCCAGGGCAGGCTAGATACTGAGGCTTCCCAGGGTGCTGTCCAGGTGGGCTTGCTGGAGACCTTCTCAGACACCCCCGGCCTCTTTTTCTTTCCATCTATCACTAGAGATGCTTTCTCTAGTTGGGATATGCAGGAGGAAAGGGAGAGCAGGTGCTTACTTGATGTGAGGAATTTATTCTTCCTCCAGATCATTCTGATAGAGCACTAACCTTTGGATGGGAAAAGGTGCAGGGCTGGGACATGTACTAGTGTCACATCACTGGAGTTATGTTGGGGGATATGTCCAGTGTCAGATTTCTTTTGTCCAAAATCCCATTAGCAGAGGAAAGGAAGAAGATACATTTCCTTGGCAACTGTTGCATCCCAAGCACAGGAGCTACAGAGGCAAGAGTGACAGTTGTTGAGGGATATGGGGGTGTGAGAGGTAGGGTTGTAAACTGGAGTTGCCATCGTAAGATGTGGTAGAATGTTTACAGAGGCTTACCTACCCTTCCCCTAAGGAGATATTTATTCTAATTTTTGGGGGGGGGACTAAGTGATTGGGGCTATTTACTTCTCTGAGAAACCAGAAAATGAGAACTTCCATAAAATCAGGACTATGAACTCTAGTTCTGTCTGCGTTTGAACTTCATTTTTTTTTTCTTTCTCACCAGATTTTAAATCCGTTGGTCATTTTTTAACAGTATTTTCTGTGAAATCCCCAATTGTAATGTCTCCTTTGTTGACTCATTCGCTCATCCTTCCTTATCAGCTTTATTGCACAGTATAATGGAATATATGAAATTAAAAATAACTACACTGTGGACACTGGGCTCTGCGTACAGTAAATATTCAGTTGTTGTCTGCAGACTTGCCTAAGTGTGTATGCAGTAGTTATTCCAGGCAGGTGCTTGCTCCAGGCTGGACGTTCTGTACAGGATAGCGAGGGAGGGTGCGTCAGAGCTGGCAGTTTCCTCCAGCAGTCAAATTCTGAGCACCCCAGCTGTGCCTCTTGCTGGGCATCTAAACTTTCACCTTTCAGAGAAAACAAGGTCTTTGGAACCAGTGTGTTCTTTCAAACAGTGTTGGATACTGCTTGATTGTTTCCATCTGGGAACCAAGTTTTTAAAAAGAAGTTCGGCTGCTTTGTTAAGATAAGAGACTGTTGTGTGAAAATTGCCGAGTGAAAGCTCCGCACTTGGAGGCTCCTTGTCTTCCCAGCCCTTACCAGTTTACTCCTAGCTGGGTGATGTGGGAGAGAGTTGGAGCCAGATTGCTAGAGCCCCCTTCCTGCCAGTCCCTCCCAGTCCTGAACTATGGGGTGAATAGAAGGTAGAGAGGATTGATGGGGCCGGGCTCCTGGCCTTGCAGAGCCATGCTGACCTAGAGCCTGTTTGGAAGTTGGCTGTTAAGGTAGCCTCTCCTGGACTGTTGCTGCCATTGTTTGCCCTCCCTTCTGTTTCTCCCTATTTCAAGCATTCACTACTTGAGATGGTGCTACTTTTTCATGTATTTGTTATTAGTAATGTTATGTTTCATCTGTTAGATGACATTTTTAATTCTATTCTTAAAGTACACACTGATTTTTTAAAGTTTCTAAGTATGTTTTTCATTTGTATGTGATCATGGTTCATCAGTATAAGAAAATACTTAGCCAGTTCTGTTTTGTAAAGTCTTCAGAAAAGATAATAGCTTAGGAAGACTGCTTCTTCATGCAGATTATGAATGTGGCTTCCTCTGGAGCCAGGCAGAGATGTCCACTTTTGCTACTTCTATTTAAAATTATACTGCAGGTTCAGAAATTAAAGGCATCCAGATTGGGAAGAAAGAAATAAAACTGTCTTTATTTGCAGATGAATTGAGCCTGTACTAGAAAACCTAAAGGAACACACCCTCAATCTCCCTTCCCCCAAAGTATGAACCGACTAATGAGTTTCAGCAACCTTACAGGATAAATGACCAATATACAAAAATCAATTGTATTTTTATGTACTAGTACTAAGTAATCTGAAAACCACATTATGAACACAATTCTTAGGAATAAATTTAATAAAATCAGTGCAAGACTAGTTTATTGCTAAATAAACAGAGAGCTATCCCAAGTTCATGGATTGGAAGACTCAATATTGTTAAATCTTCCTAAAATGATTTATAGATTCAGTGCAATTGTTGTAAAAATTTAAGTATGCATCCTTTTTTTTAAATTGTCAAACTGTTTCTAACAGTATAGAAATGTAGATGACCTAGAATAAACAAAAAATTTGGAAAGAGAAGACAAAGATTAGGGGTCTTATGTAACTTGATTTCAAAACTTACTACAAAGCTACACCAATCAAATCAGTGTGTTACTAGTGTCAGGATAGACAATGGTGTAAGCATAGAGAATGGTACAGAATTGAGAGTCTGGAAATAAACTATTACATTATTGTCAATTGATTTTTCTACAAAGGTACCAAAGCAATTCAAAAGCAATTCAGTTCAATAGTCTTTTCAATGAATAGTCTAGAACAGTTGGATATCCACATGCAGAAAAGGTAAACTTAAACCTTTAACTCACATCGTGCACAGAAATTAACTTAAAATGGATCCTAGACTTATGTGTAGAAAGTTAAGCTAAATCTTCTAGAAGAAAACATAATAAAAAGTTTTCATGACCTTGAGTTGGGCAAAGAGTTCTTAGATAATGAAATTAGAAGCACAGCATGTCAAATTACTTTTAAGAACATTTGCTAGCATTGAAGATTGTCTTTTTAATAACATCTGCTCATTCCGTGGGCAAAAATGGGTGTAGGTGAGCACATTATTTAACTGTATTCCCTTGTTCCTAATTAGGTTGAACATATTTTTACTTATTAACCACTCAAAAATATTACCACTTTCTGGGCTCTTGTAGGTCTCTATCACATCTTCCAACCCACCAAACCTTTCAGGAGAAAATATTTCCTTGGAGAAACATAAAGTTGTGGGACTTTGTACCTTGGATTATACTTTCTTCTCTCAACTCTGGGTCCTCCATTGTAGGGAATCCATAGTGGGTTTTGTCCTGCAAAGAAAACAGTGTGACTAAGTAGTTTTCCAGAAATAAACAGCAGAGTGGGAAACAGACATAAGTTAGAGTAATATAACAATCAGGTGTGATAAAAAATTAGCTTGGGATTTGAAATCAACCTGCTTGGGTTCAAATCATGGTTCACCTCTTACCAGTTGTGCAAACCTTGGGTCAGTTACTTCACTCCATCAAATCTTTCACTTCATCTGCAAAATAGAGAAAAGAAAATTACTTTTCCCATTAGGGTTGCTTTGAGCATCAAATGTGTAAATGTTTAGTGCTTTGTACCTAGCATATAGGAACCCATTATTAAGTAATATTACAGTTTGGATTTCAGACCTGTGAGCTCAGGGCTCAGACTCTGGAGGGTTCCTGAACTAGGTTTTCCTAGGCATTGCATGTAGAATCTTATCTTTTTTAAAAAATAAATTTTAATTGAAAGATTGGCAGCAAGTTCTTTTTGTCACTCCAGACATGATTTCCTTTGGGGCTCTTGTACTCCCATGTTTTGAATTCATAGAGTAACTCAAGGACAATAGGGAATTCCTCTCAACTCTCTGTCTCTGAGAATACCTCTGGGTGCTGGAGAGATGCCACTTATCAATTCTGTTGTTATTGTTTTTAGGGCTGTAAGCCTTCTGGATAGAACCCAGTGGGTTTTCCTGAGTACAGAAGAATTAAATGAGGTGAGGGAAAGCATTGAGACTAATTATCACCTTCAAACTATGCCTGAGTTTTTGTTAGTCCTGAACTTACGTATCCTGACTCTACTAGTCCGTGAGTTCTTCACAGTTGGGAACTGTACCTTTTAATTCTCTGCATCTCCTAGGAGCCGTTCTCAGTACTAAGCAAATAATAAATATTCATAAGATACTGGGATTGTGCCAGCATATTCTGAGTTTCCAAATAGATGAAGTTATAGAATTATATTCATGTTAAAGGAAGTTCATATGCATAATCTCATTTCATTCTCTCGACAACCCTAGGCTTGGGGTGGGTGTGTCGGTGTAGTTGAGAACACTTAATATCCCTATTTTACAAATAGGAAAAGTGAGGCCCAGATAAGTTAATGATTTGCTAAAAATGATGCAGCTCTTGAGAGAGAGCAGAGATTTGAATCCCATCTACTGATTCTAGCTCCCATGATCACTCCTTGCTTTATGTTGCCTATGTTGCAGACTGTTACATGCATCAGACACTTTCCATTCAGTGAGTTTTGTCCTGGTGACAGTCCACACATCCTGCTCTCTTATTCTCAGATTTGCAGGAGGAAGGGAAGCATTTTTTGACACTGATGATACTGGGGAATGAGAAAAATTCTAGAATCAAAGGTATTACTCCTTGCTTCCCTCCACCCAGACTCTCTGGAAAGAAACATTTAGGGACTTCTTGTGTTGTGCCTGTTGTGCCAGGGCAGCTCAAATGGATGCTTTTGTCATGACCCCCTCCACCTTTAGCAGAAGATGTTGTATTTCTAGCCAATGCATACATAAACAAGTGAGGGAAAATGACATTTCGTGGTAATGGAAAGTAGCAGTTGGTGAGACTTCAGACAAGAAGCGGGTGTTCCCGAGAATCAGCAGTGGCCACGGTGGAGCGAGCTGTCGGTTTACTTGGCTGAGGAGTATCTTTGCTTGCATCCTGATTGTCAATAAAGACCTTTAAAAACCACAGCTTGACTCTGGCGGGCTGAGGGTGCTGCTGTGCCACTGCTGCAGGATGGAGCTCTCTTCCTGGTGGACACTTGATTCATAAGGACGCTAATTATTCATTCTTCCTCCGTGCAACCCGCTGAAACAATTGCTGCGCTTGTTCGGTGCACAGTGTGGCGTCTGACAGTCAGGCCTTTTTATGTAACTGATGGCGCTGTATGTTCATATTGTTCTTTATGTACTTATTTTATAGCTTATGCAGCAGACATTCGAGTCAATTAGCTTCTTGTCTTGCAAACTGGGCACTGCTGTTCTAGAACCGAGTTAGAAGGGTGTGTCGAAGGCAAGCCGACAGACCTCTCCTCTTTCTTTTTGTGCTGTGTGGGTTGGTTTCAAGTTACAGCATTTTTATTGGCTCTTCTTTGCTGAACCTTGGTTTCAAAAGCTGGTGTTTGTGCATTGAATTTCTTAAAGATATAGCTTTTGTTTTTACAAAACTGAAGTCAGGCAGTACACATAGCCCTTGGGAGTTTTTTTTTTTTTTTAAAGGAATGATTTTTTTTTTTTAAATGATATCTATTAACCAAAAAATCCAAGTGAACGGTTTCTCAACTTTTTCTTAACTGGTGTCAGTATGGAGTCCTTGTTTTTTGTCGATTTTCATCTTTTTTTTTTTTTTTTTTTCCTGTATAACCTTACTCCTGATTCTTTTGTCTTGATTTGTTTTTTTACCCTATATTTCTTGAAACTTGCCTTACTGTTTTGGGGACAAATTAGAGCTTAAATAAATTAGTTAAATTATGTTGTGCATATCCACAAACAATTTCTGCAAATGGTAATGTTTTTGAAGCGTAGATTCACTGTTTTAATCTTTTGAGGATTTTTAAATATCGGAAAGAAAATTTCCTGCTTCCTCTTTCAATCTCCTTTTCCATGGTTTTAGCTCCCTGGCCCTTAAGAGCCATCCGTTCTAACACAAGAACAGAAAACCAAACACCTCATGTTCTCACGCATAAGTGGGAGTTGAACAATGAGAGCACATGGACACAGGGAGGGGGGAACATCACACACCAGTGCCTGTCGAGGGGTGGGGAGCTAGGGGAGGGATAGCATAAGGAGAAATACCTAATGTAGATGATGGGGTGATGGATGCAGCAAACCACCACGGCGTAGTATACCTATGTAACAAACATGCACATTCTGCACATGTATCCTAGAACTTAAAGTATGATAAAAAATTAAAAAGTGATAATAAAAAGAGCCATTCATTTGCTCTTGATGTTTAAGGTAGTGGTGGTGGAAGCAGAGGCTCTCATCCAGAAGATCTCCCCCAAGATGGAAATGCAATGGGCAGGATTTTTATCCAGCGGATTTTGACCCAGTAGACCCTCAAGTATTTGCATGACAGAGACTCATATTTGCCATTGAATTCTCAGAGCCTTCCATGGTGGCTGGCCCAAGGCAGTTGTTCAAAACATATGCCAGAGAATTAATGAACAAATGATCTTGCCCACCAAACCTCTCCCTCCCTCTGTGTAAGTATCCCTTAAACTCACCCAGCCCTGGCAGCCTTGAAGTATCCCAGGCTCACCCAGGGCCTCAGAGTATGCCTCGGAGCAACTGGTTTCTCCTAACGGTTAGTGTCAACTAAGACTAACGCAGAAAACATTGCTTACCCTAATGTTTGCCTTTAGAAGTAAAATCCAAACCAAAGGAAAGGACCTTGAATTTGTTTTTCATTCTTGCTGACTTGGGAACATTGATTGATAATGCTCATACTGATCATCTGGCTAAACATTTTTCTTCCTTTATCCATGTATTTATTGAGCCCTGCACTGTCAGCACGAGAGGTGGAGAAGCACGAAGACATGGTGTGCTTCTGCTAGCCTTTGACTGTCCAGTTGTAGAGAGTAGGCCCAGTGAACTCAGGTGTTTACAGGATTGAGCAGTGGAGCAGTTGCTGTATCCTGAAGACTGTATCTGGTGCTTTACTCTTACATACTTTTGAGACAGGAACACATGGGTGTTGGCATCAAGGAACTGTTGAGGCCATCTTTGTTTCTCCATAATACCCAGCACAAGACATTTACATGGATGGTTTGAGTAGGGTAGGAGTTTGTAGCTGTCCATAGAGCAGGGCAGGGACTTTCCTGAGGTCAGAGAGGTTTGATGAGGTGATTTTGCTGAGCTGAGCCTTGGGAGTGGAGAGATAGAGGGAGAACAGGTGCATGGACAGAGACCAGGAAGGCATCGGAGAAAGGACCTGGGACTGAGGGGAAAGCTTCTGAGCCATTGGGAAATAAAGGAGCTTAGCCTTGGTGAAATTAGAGGAGAGAATTCAGAGAGCCATGAGGTGATTGAGGTTTCAAAGACCTAACTAGTAACAAAGGAAGAGAGCATTTTTGGGAGTGGACAAGACCACACCTCACCTGGCTGGTGAAGTCAAAGGATACCTGTCCTGCAAAGATCCACAAAGGCTGGCAGTGTGGGGGCATCCCAGTGGACAATGTTGTAATGAGCAAGGGGCCCAGAAGTAGGAAGACTTACGGAGTCTGGGGCTTTAAGGAAGACTCAAGCCGAAACCTGACCACCTCTTTAGGCAGCTTGAGACTTGGCCTCTCCTACTAGCCACTGAAGGGGAGGCTTCATTCAGTCACATCTGGCCACAGAGACTCTCCTTTTCAAAAGCGGGCAGGGAGTGGTGCCCAGGCTCTCAGGGCCTCCTCTTGTCTGGGAGAGTGGAGCCTCCCCACAGAACACAGCCCACTCTTTTGTTCTTTAGTGCCTGCTGCTTATGTGGGCTTAAAAAACAAAACCTAGAATGTACTCATTCTTTAAAAAAAAATCTGTTCATGTGGTTAGCCTGTGTATAATACATATAAATATGTGTGTATACACTAATTATGTCTAAATTGTATATTTTGTGTCAGTTACATTTGTAATACACACACACACACACACACACACACACACACACACACACACACACACATTGCACATTATAATTCCCATTTAAAGGGGAAAACAAGCCAGTTTTTTAAATGGAAAAACAAGCAAAAGGTGTAGGGAGAGGGAGGCACCCCTCCCCGCCCCATCCACTGATTCTCTTCCCTTTTCTGTCCTTTCTCCGGCTGGGTTTATGGACAGACCCTTCTCCCTCCTGCCCTTCATCTGCCGCACGACCTCAGTGCTGGTGATGGTGAGCTGATGACCCTCCTCCTCTCTCGTTCTCCGCTGTTGTAAAGGCCACTTTCAACCATTCAGTTCCACAGTAGCAATCTCTTTGGCAGATGAAGCTCTCATTGCCTGGAATTTCTTCCTCTCTCCCTCCCCCAATTCCACTACTCCATGGTTCTGCCTCCAGGAAGCCTTCCTTGTCTGGTTTTCTTCCTCCTAACCCAGCCCTGTCTAAATCTTACCTTTCTTGAGAGCCCATCTCAAATTTTGCTTCTTCCATGAGTTGTTTCTTATAGAGCTTGTCCTTCTCCTGCCCCCTCTGCCAGCTGAGGGCTTTCTTCTTTCCCTGGATTCCCCCAGTGCCCTGAGCTGATCTTAGATCTTCCTTGTTTGCCCCTTAATTGAGGAGTACAAATTCCCCCCAAACTCCTTGAAGGTGGATGCTCTGCTTCATTTTCTTTGTGTCTTAAAAATCTTGCTCTTGTATAGTTAAGAAAGTATTGTTTGAAATAGTTGTATTGTTTGAAGTAGTTTTTTAAAATCAGTTCTAGGGGGGATTTTGTTTTGTTTGTTTGCTTTTTAAGCTAAAGGAAAATATTCAGCCTGGGCAACGTGATGAGACGTTATCTCTACAAAAAATTTAAAAATTAGCCAAGTGTCGTGATGTGTGCCTGTAGTCGTAGCTACTCAGGAGGCTGAGGTGGGAGGATTACTTGAGCCTGGGTGATGGAGGTTGTGGTGAGCTGAGATCGTGCTGCTATGCTCTAGCCTCGGTAACAGAAGGAGATTGTCTCCAAAAATATATGTGTGTGTGTGTGTGTGTGTGTGTGTGTGTGTGTGTGTGTGTGTGTGTGTGTAGAGAGAGAGACTCAATTTGCCTATAATACTTATATTGCACAATACATTTACTTATTTCTTACTTATTGAAATATGCCACTTGGTTTTAAATAGCATGTAAGATGCAGATATTTGCACTTTTAATTGATATGCCAGGCAGGAGATTTACTGCTCTCAACAGGTGTAAGAGGTAGGAAAGCTGCCCCCACCCCAGTTTCTTAGCACTGTGGAACTGATCCTAGTGCCATGGTGAGTAAGTGGCAGACCTCCGATTCACACCACATCTCTGACTCGCAATAAACCACACTGCCCCCCCCCATCGCCAGCCCTCGTGGTGATTAAAACTCTTACTGTGTACACACAAAATATATTAGGTTACAAGTTTTTTTGTTTACGATTCTAAGCTTCTAAGCTCTGTTCATTTGTATTAGATCTTCATAATTTGGGGGCCTATGAAGGATTGTTTATCCCTAAGTTCAAAGCAAGCAAACTAACAAAAAATGAGATCTAACATTGTCAGAGACAGTTGTTCAGTTAATCCAGACATTCAGCAAGGGTTATAAATATGGCATAAAAGACTAGGGGGGAAATCCAAGTTTTTGATAAATTGTCCTCAAAACTAGACGGTTTCTTAGCAAAATGAGAAAAGGCAGTAATGTTCCCAAGACCATATTTAATCTATACATTCTTGGTAAGACCTTATTTTTCTCCTCTTTCCATTAAGTTTAAGGTTTCCTTCTGCTTCTTGCACTAATCATTAATAACTATACCGTTGTCACAGCTCAAAACTTTCCTATTGACACTTCAATCATTTTTAAAGATCTTGAATGTTCAACCTTTATGAAGCTAACCTTTTGCACTCTATTAAAATTTAAGAACCGCTTGGTTCTCAGTGAATGCCCCAGCTACTGGATCATGAAAGCATTACCTTGTGCCAAGGGCATGATGCAGTACACTCATTCCTTTTTAACAAATAATAAGAAGTTTGACTTTTCATTTACACATCCTGCCAATTGCTAACAAGTTTCCATCTCGTTCAAACACCAGATTGATCCTAAGAAATTGAAAATATTGATTTAACCCTCTGTCTGATTTGTACTGCGGGCACCTGCTAGTGCAGTCTTAGCACATTACAATTGCTTGGCTGTAATTCCTCAGGGGACCACTAATAACTACCACATCTGTCTTTTCATCTTCCGAAATTATGCTAGCAGTTGTCCGAGTCAATTGTGATTCATTTGATACTGCTCTCCTTCAAGACATATTGCAACCAAATAGACTTGCTCACCAGTAATATATCTGATGACATAGTTAGTTCTTGTTAATTGACAGAATGATTCAGGCTTTTGTGGATGGCATTAATTGGTCCCTTGTGTCCATGCAATAATTGACCAGACAGAGAAGGCAGCATTTTCGTTCACCCAGTCAGGAGAGTTTTGAGGTAAGAGAAATGTAGTAAGGATGACAAAATGTCTGTATTTTTAATCCAGACTTTATCAATGAGTTGAAAAAAAGAAAATTTGTGGTGTTGGGTGGAATTCAGATCATCTAAATTATGAACATTGCATTGCAGCCTGCAGAGATATGCTGAAATGCAGGTCTGCCTTCTCCTTGGCCTTCTTGTGCTGAATGTTTTAATGCAGGGTACAACATGAATCTAATATATGCAGAGCAGAAAGAAGAGTGCTGTACCTGAAGGAAGACCATGAAAAGGAGAACTATAAGCAGCTTTTTTTCTTTTGATATTTATCATTGGTGAGCCAGCAGACTGGGCATGTAAAATCTGAAAATGTGGAATTTCTATCACCTCCTGTTTGCTGAGACAGCCAGAATGTTAGTTACATTTACTCCTGTTGCCATGCTACTGAAAAAAATATGGGTTCCCTTTTTCCTACAGGATAAAGTTTTCATATATAGAAATTTTCACAACCTGCCTCTGTCATTTATTCCCCCTTCCCATTTAGTCACACAGAATTACTCGACATTTCCAAGTTATGGTACCATTTTGTCTTATTTTTGTACTTAGTATGCTCTTTCTTTAATTAGCCACTTTATAGATTCCCACTCATTCTTCAAGAACCCCTTAGGTGCCTCCTGAATTTCTCAAACCAAAGTAGCTGTCCCCTCCATGTGTTTACTCATTTGGTTGCTTATTTCCCAAACTAGACCTTGAGCTTGCTTGGGCATGGGCCGTGTCTGTATGCTTGACACGTGCAATTGTGTAAAGACTTAATAAATGTTTAGGGAATTGAGTTGCAATTGTTATATCTTGAGGAATGAGAATTTACGATTTGAATCCAGGAGAGATGACTTGGATCAAACCAGATGTCAAGTAATCTGTACTTCCAATGTCAATAAGTGGCTGATGACCAGCCCTGGGGAATAATTATAGTTTGGTGTAAAACAAACCATTTGAGGTGTGGAGGATGAATTACTCAGTTGACATTTGGAGAGGGGGAGGGTGAGGTATGAGTATGTGGAATAGATTTTCTGGTGTTTGATTTACTTAGACTATTCATTCTTTTTAAATCATTTGTCCCATAGGGTAGATGGTGGCTGTAACTGATAGCCATGGAGGCTTTGGACTTGTGAACATGTGACATTACTACCTTTTAAGGGCAGTGCCATCTGACAGACCTAGGCTGAAATCCCAGTGCTGCCATTTGTTAGATTTGTGTTTTGAGTTGAACTCCTTAATTGGTCTGAGGCTGTTTCCTCATCTGTAAAATGAAAATAATAATGGCCTCTGTCGACTTTTGTGGTAGTGGAGAGAGATGTATGGGAAGTGTGTTGCACAGTGCCTGGTGGTATACAATAAACACTTGATAAATGGTACCTGTTACCAATTAAAGATATTTTTTTGTTTGGTTTTTTTTTTGTGTGTATATTGTTTTCTTGTAGAGATGGGGTCTCACAGTGTTGCCCAGGCTGGTCTTGAACTCCTGGGCCCAAGGGATCATCCTGCCTCAGCCTCCCAAAGTATTGGGATTACAGGTGTAAACCTCTGTGCCCCCTCATTCCCTCCCCCAATTTTAAATTTGTTTTTAGAGATGGGATCTTGCTTGTTGCCCAGGCTGGTCTCAAATTCCTGGCCTTAAAGCTGTCCTCCTGCCTTGACCTCCCCAAATGCTGAGATTACAGACCAATTAAAGATAAACTTTGACTCTTTTTTTCCCTGAGAGTTCTGAAAGGCAGAGGGTAAATACAATTGTGTATATAGAGAAAATGCTGTAGAGTTTTGTGATTTTTTTTTTTATATTGTCTCTAGTTGTATGAGGCTGACCTTGCCTCTGTAACAATATATATCACTTTAGTGGGGTTCAGTGCTTCAGGAAGTTACAGAGGGAGATTGGGAGCTAATGCGCCAAACGTAGCAGTGAGTATGTGTAATATCAAACCTTGTTGGTTTCTTTTTTTAGCTACAAAGCAGCAGATCTGCCGCTGTGATAGAATTTGATTTTCACTGGCTTGGGATAGATTCCTGGTGATGCTGATAGTTTATTATCCAACATAGGTCTAGAATTTATACTTGCAGAAGTGTTTTCATATTTGTAGGAGAATAAATTTGTTTGGCTCTGAGGTTTGTTTGTTTTTTGTGATTTTTGAGAAGGAGTCTAGCTCTGTCGCCCAGGCTGGAGTGCAGTGGTGCGATCTCGGTCACTGCAACTTCAGCCTCCTGAGTAGCTGGGATTATAGGCCTGTGCCAGCACACCCAGCTTTTTTTTTTTTTTTTTTTTTTTTTTTTTTGGTATTTTTAGTAGAGATGAGGTTTCGCCATGTTGGCCAAGCTGGTCTCAACTTCTGATCTCATGTCATCCGCCCTCCTGGGCCTCCCAAAGTGCTGGGATTACAGGCGTTAGCCATCGTACCCAGTGGCTCTGAGATTTTTAAATGGTAACACTTATGTAAACAAACACTGGCTTCTTTCTAACTTATGACTGGTCTAGAAGAATGTGTTACTTTTTCATAATCTACAGGTAGAGAAATAGAAAAAGAGAACTTCTATTCAAAGAAGGAAACTCGGGCTCTGAATGCTTTCATGCTACTATCTGGAGTTTTATTTGAAATCATTAATATCTTTTTGGGGGTGGATGGAGAAAGGAGAGGTCTTAGTCAACGGGTATAAAGTTTCAGTTAGGAGGAATAAGTTCTCGTGATTCTTGCACAGCATATTGACTATAGTTGATAATAATGTGTTGTATATTTCAAAATTGCCAAAAAACTAGGTTTTAAGTGTTTTCATCACAAAGAAATGATAAGAATATGAGGTGGTAGATATGTTAAGTAGCCAGATTTAATGATTCTGCAATGTATGCATATATGATATCACAAATTTATTTGTTAATTAAAAACAAGATTTTAAGAAAATATTTTAAATTGTTGCTCTTCCTGCGATGATGATGAATAAAAGGGGTCACTTAGTGTGGTGTGAATGAGTTCAATTAGGCTGCTTCCTCCTATCCCCAAACTGGAATCGTTATGTTGAGAGCCTGAGACTTTAGCCTGGAGGAGAGAGTGGGTTTGGTAATTTAGGAACCTAGTAAACTTTAAGAGTAGGGCATTAGTAAATTTCAAGTATATTCTATAGGATTGCTATTTATAGTCAACTTGCTCTGTGTTAGAGCTCCAGAATTTATTTATTTCTATGCCACTTTTCAATTTCTGATTTCAGTCCCTGGAAAAACCACCCATTTTTATGCTGGCTACTCTGCTGACTATTTTATCTGCCTTAGAGGTTATTTTGATAAACCTTCACCGCATCATGGACTTAGCAGGGTAAAGGCAGAGAGTAATGGTACATTTGTCAAAACAAGAGAAGCGGTTCTACTTTTCTTTGGCAAAGATCACCTTTGGAAAGTGTTGTATTATGAAATGCAGAGTTAAATACAATTATCTCAGCCTTGATGTGTCCTTTTTTAATGTTCGGCATCTAAGCGCAAGTTAATTAATGATGGGTATCCCACAGTGAGTTTTTCTCAAGCCCAGCAAATTCATATATACCCTAGTATATAAAAGCAAACAACTTAATTAACTTACTCTTCATCCATAATTATCTTGAAATTAACTACTTACAATGTCCAAAAGTTTATGCTACAAACATATTTAAAAATCTGTTCAGAGTAAAAGGGACTGTATGATTGATTACCCTCATTCTGTTATTGCCCAATTAGCTATTAATATGAAAGGTAGCCACTCCCATCATACTCTTTGTCTGCTTAAAATTGTTATTATAGTAATTTCTGCAAACATTCCAGAAAAGAGCTTTCTGTTACTTTTTCATTGAGTCCCCTGCCCTGTGCCAGGCATTGGGTCCTCAGTAGTGGACAGGGCAGTTTTGGCTACTGTCCTCAATGAGGTTAGAGTCTCTTTGGATGTTACAGATAGGTCATACTAGTCTGGTAGGGCTGCCGTAATAGAATACTGGGTGGCTTAAACAACAGAAATTCATTTTCTCATATTTTAGCAGCGTGGAAGCCCAAGAGATCAAGGTATTATCAGGTTTAGTTACTCCTGGGACCACTCTGCTTGGCTTGTAGATGTGTCTTCACACTGCCTTTCCTTTGTGTTCATGCTTCTCTGGTGTCTCTTTCTCTCTCTCTCTCTCTCTCTCTTTTTTGAGATGAAGTTTGGCTCTTGTTGCCCAGGCTGGAGTGCAATGACGTGATCTCAGCTTATTGAAATCTTTGCCTCCCTAGTTCAAGCAGTTCTCCTGCCTCAGCCTCCCAAGTAGCAGAGATTACATGTGTCCGCCACCAAGCCCAGTTAATTTTTTTGGCCAGCGGGGGTGGGGGGTTTCACCATGTTGGCTAGGCTGGTCTCAAGCTCCTGACCTCAGGTGATCTGCCTGTCTCGGCCTCCCAACGTGCTGGGATTACAGGCTTGAGCCACCGGGCCCAGCCTCCTTCTCTTCTTATAAGGACACCAGTCATATTGGTTAGGGCCCTACCTATATGACCTCATTCAACCATAATTGTGTCCTTAAAGGCCCTATCTCCAAATATAACCACATTAGGGGTTATATATGGTCCGTAACACATTAATAACCATTGACATGGGTGAGGGGGTGGCCACCTGTGTATTTATGCTCCCCCACTCAGAGCTGACTTACTGGAGACAAGGACTAGGTTTAGGATGGAAATTGACGTAACTGTAGGAGTTGGCAGGGGCATAGAGGGAGGGGGAGAAGTAGCCTGGGCTGTATATGTTAGAAGATCTGGAAGGCATGAGACTGTGGTGGTGGACACCTTAGTGTGCCTAGATTTAGAAATACCTTGCTCTGCTTGGTGCTGTGGCTTGTGCCTGTAATCCCAGCATTTTGGGAGATCATGGCGGGAGGATCACTTGAGGCCAAGAATTCAAAACCAGTCTGGGCAACACAGTGAGACTCCATTTCTACAGAAATTTTAAAAAATTAACTGAGCGTGGTGGCTGGCACCTATAGTCATAGCTACTCAGGAGGCTAAGGTAGGAGAACTGCTTGAGCCCAGGAGTTCGAGGTTGCAGTGAGCTGTGACCACACCATGGCACTCCAACCTAAGCAACAGAGTGAGACCTTGTCTCTTTAAAAAATAAAACAATAAAAAGATCTTGCTTTTTGTGGGTCTTGAGTTGACATTGAATGTATGGACGTGTGAATCATATGTAGTCCTAAGTTGTATCAAGCCTATATCTATCAAGTCACTATAGAACTTAGTCGCACCTTGTTTTTGGATTTGTGAAAAGTCCTTAAGGTTAAAATGGGATGAAATGCAGTCACCTTTTACCTGTGGAGAGTCAGGGTTACAGAATGGGCTTGGCTGCCCTCTGATAGGACCCTGGGCTCCTCCTCCCCATACACACGTGTTACTTGGGCACAACTGCAGGTGCTGCCTCTGCAGACAGTGTGCTCAGCCGCGAGTGCAGAGGAGAGACAGATTTGCCCAAATGAGAAGCAGGTGGATAAAGGAGAAAAGCCCACCCACATACCTCTCACCCAGAGACAACCACTGTTAGCATTTTGATGTATTTCTTTCATGTGACTTTATTTTCATTGTACAAAGTTGAGGTCATCCTGTATGGTCATTCATCTCGCTTTCTTACTTAACCTTTCCTGTTAAATATAACTTTTAATGCTTGTTTTTAATGTTCTTTTCAGAGGGAGTTTATTTAATAGTTTTTTTATTCTTAGTTGTTTGTCTGTTTTTCTCTCTGTTTTCCATTAGATAATTGTGACTAACATCTCTTAGCACCACTTTTCTCAGATTCCAGATTATATCCTTAAATTAACCTTATAAGCAAAGTTTATTTTAAAGCCTTTCAATACATATAATCAAATTGCTATCCAAAAGGGCCAAACCAATGTATTGCGCCAACAGCAGTATATCCTCTTGAGAAGACAGAAGGTTATCATAGGCAACATATCGTAGGTTATCATAGGGTATTTTATTGTTTGATCTTGCCTTGACGGACTACATGTGAGGATGGACCTTTTCTCATGTTATCAAATCATTTGTGTTTCCTCTGTTGTGAATTAGCCTTCGATGCCCTTTGACCAGTCTTTCTGTTGGCACACAGTGCTTTGAGTAAAACAAAAAGTTTCAGGAGAATGAGAGTTCTCTCTCCCCCTCCTTGAACTGATAGTAAGGAATGTCAGGAGTGTGTGCCTGTTTCTGTTTTGTCAAGAGAGTAATTGCACTGAGATCACATTTTTAAAAATGTGAGTGAGAAATTATAATGGTGTTGAGAAATGAGTTTATAACTGATTTGGAATTCAGCTAATATTTACAGTGTATTTGCTATAGGCCAGCTACTGTGCTAGCAGATTTCATAAAAATGTTTCTTATTAGTCCTCATGACAGTTCTTTGAGGATGTTTTATAACCTTTTTACATATATAAAAACTGAGATTTAGACAAATCAAACTGGAATTTGAACCAGGTCTCCTGATGCACCCAGGCTGAGGCCCCTCCCTCTGAACCATTGAAGCTTGATGTGTATTTTCCTGCAAGTCTCTGGTCTAGTCATTTGTGTTGGCCCCTGGAATTGTGCACAGTCTTTTGCAGCTCCTGAAGAAGGTTGTAAAGAGATGAGCACACTTTCCATCTGTGAAAATGATCCTGGGGATCACTTTTAGGTAAGGACGGACTGGAGACATTGGGCTCCCTCCATCTGGAAAGAAGAAAGTTGAAAGGAGATAGACAGGATGTTTAAAACCATGAAAATTAAATGTAGGTTTATCCAGTTTTTCCCTGAATGCCTGAATGTAGATGCAACTAGAATCATAAAGAAGGATTTTTAGGACAAGATGTTGCATAATCATTTTGAATTTTGTTACCCTGAATATCTTAACAACCAAAATGTAAATGGTTCAGACACACCCCTGGATAAAGGAATAGAGAATTCAGAGAAGCAGTGTAGTTGGGGAGAGGACTCCACACTTTTAAGTTTGAAATTGTGGACTGGGGACCAGAATACCATCCCCAGCAGAACATCATATATGCCCGTCAGGGAAGGGGGTGGCCTCTGGTGTACATGGGAAGTATGTATGTGCCATCATCTCCCCAGGAGATGATTCTTCATGGAGTAAAGCAGGGACTCATTAGGTTTGTTACCTTTCATGTTTGAGGACATACTGTGAATTTGCTCAAAATTGGCCCTTTTCACTTCTGTTTGCCTGTTATATCATCAGATTGGTTAAGAGAAAAGAGATTTCATTATCTCTCTTCAGGGTTACTTTTGAATCTATGGGATATTTATTTATTTATTTATTTAGAGATGGAGTTTTGCTCTTGTCGCCCAGGCTGGAGTGCAATGGTGCCATCTCAGCTCACTGCAACCTTTGCCTGTCGGGTTTAGGCGATTGACCTGCCTCAGCCTCCCAGGAAGCTGGGATTACAGGTGTCCGCCACCACACCCAGCTAATTTTTGTGTTTTTTATAGAGATGGGGTTTCCCCATGTTGGCCAGGCTGGTCTTAAACTCCTTATCTCAGGTGATCTGCCCTCCTGGGCCGCCCAAAGTGCTGGGATTACAGCTGTGAACCACCATGCCTGACCTGTGGGATTTTGAAAACAATATGGTCACTTAATGACTTACAACCCATTCTCGTGAATCCTAATAACAGAAGTTCTGGGTTCTGTGTTAATACGGGACTTCCTTTTGTGAAACTTGTAATACATTCAGGAGGAATGTGTAACAAATAGGATTCTACTTTTTAGGGGCATTTGGAGCACTGTATTGTCCTTGGCTAATATTTAATGTGGACGATGCTACATGGCCTCCGAGAATATCCTTAGGCTCTTGATCGTTTAAGGGAGAAAACCAACCTTTACTTTCTGATTATGTAATTATGATTAGAATAGCCTCTGGGACATAAATTCCAAATATATCTGTATTGTTTTTCTCTAATGAAGAACACTTTTGGATTCAAATCATATTGGCAGCAAATTAAAGACATGTTTCATGTATTTAGTAAATGTTAATGATGGAATATAGTTTAAAGATAAATTTTAACATTTTAAGTAAAAAATTCATGTAAAAAAGTTGATTACACATTGGTTTTAAAATGAGCACAGCTTCAGAGTCAGGAGAGCCTTTGTAAACTCACAAGTGTTGTGGCCTTGTGCATTTCTTTTGGCTTCTTTTTTGCTTTCATTTTCTCATCTGCAAAATTGAAATTGAAATTGTTAGTTGAAATTGTCTGTAAAGTATCTTGTAGAGCCAAACATTTCTGATTCTCTAATATTAATATCTCTAAGAGAGTTTCTCTAAGCCCAGGCAGTACAGTTTGCTTGTTGGTTGTAGAGTGATAGTATTTTACAGTTAGGAAACTTGGATAGATGAGAAACCACACACGTGACATAAAATCGTTCCTCAACAGAAAATCTGTGTGGCTCAAATTGGGGAAACAGACTTATAAATTTCTTTTGATAAAAGACATGTCACCACACAACTTAGGAAAGAACTCTGAGCATTGTTTTTTGTGGACTTGGGACAATTCCCAAAAACTTTTTTTTTTCTCAGTATTTTTATTCCAACTTACTAACAAAATTAAAAAAAAAAACTTTTTGGGCTGGGCACAGTGGCTTATGCCTGTAATCCAGCACTTTGGGAGGCAGAGGCCAGCAGATCACCTGAGGTCAGGAGTTTGAGACCAGTCTGGCCAACATAGTGAAACCCTGTCTCTACTAAAAATACAAAAATTAGCCAGGCATGATGATACACACCTGTATTCCCAGCTACTTGGGAGTCTGAGGCAGGAGAATCACTTGAACCCGGGAGGCAGAGGCTACCCTCCAGCCTGTGTGATCGAGCAAGACTCAGTCTCAAAAAAAGAAAACCACCACCACAACTCTTTTTGAAGATCACGAACTTCAGAAAGAAATACTGCATCCTCTTCTGTCCACATATTTCTGGCCCATTCATTCAGTGAATTATTATGTCCCAGGTGCTAGGCTGTGTCCTGGGGACTGGAGTAACAGAAATTTACAGGAAAAAGCTCCGGCCACGTAGCACTACTTCAGGGACTAGTAGAGACATTGGTTGTGGAACGAAGTGATGCCAGAACATGGTGGGGTTATCACAGCAGGTTCAGAACATAAGGAGCATGACCAGGAATTCACCAACTGCATGTAATGGAAGGTTTTGTTTCAGTTGGATATTAAAGGATGGATAGAAATTTGTAGGCAGGGACAAGAGTTGGCATTCTAGGTGTAGGGGATGAAATGATAGAAAGCCCACATTGAAGGTAATGTGGTAAGACTCAGATTAATCTAAGAAGGATCCCTCTGGTTGCAGCCTTAAGGAAGGGTGAGAGTGGGAACAGATAGAAAGTAAGGAAAACAGTTCAGAGGCAGCTTTAAAAGACCAGACAGGAAACAGTGAGGACCAAGGCAAGAAGGGTAGAAGGTGGATGAGTCTGAGAGATGGATATTTTTCAGTGGAATGATTGTGTAAGGATGTGAGTCACAAGAAGCCATGGGAAGCTTGTGAGAGTTAAGAGGCCATAGCCAGTGTTGTGCTGGTAAATACAACCTCCTATAATTAAATTGTAGAGAAAGGTCAGTTAAAATTCGTATACTGGGGATGATCATTTCTGCATAATAGTCTTTCACTTAACTTTTACTCATTTTCACTTTCACGAAATAAATGGCCGTGTCTTAGCCTGGATGCCTGGGTCTACGGTTCACCTGTGTGCTCTTCCTGCAGTTTGGAAGTGCTGTCTATATTAATAGATATTCCCAACTCTCTTCAGATCTTCTCTCAAGGCTGGAGGGGCTCCATTCATAACAGAAGCCTCTCTTTTGTCTGAGGTAGAAAACTAAGGCATAGACTTCATAGGGAAGTTTATATGCATAGGGTGGCTTTCTGCATGGGTCCTTGTGAGTGGATTGGGATGAGATATGCAGTGGCTTTCAGAGTTCTGGTGGATATTTCATTGTTCTCCATCAATAGTGACTTTATTGCTTTTATAGGGAGAGTTGTACTGGAAATTTGCCCTCCCTGTCCTTCAGCTGGTTTGTCCCCAAGCCAGACCTGTCTGAAAATTGAAATGGAATACTTTTTCTCATCTCAAGTTATCAGTTGTATCTGTCAGGAATTTGTTACTGTCTGCTAAAGGCTTTTTAACATGAAAATATGATAAGGGGGCTGCATGTGTGAGTCATGTGTGAAGTTACTTTATTTTATGGATACGGAGAGTGACATAGACCCAGATTATTCATAGGTGAAATTAAAAGGGAAATCCTGAAAATATATAGCCGCGTGGCTCTGCCTGTTTTCCTACCTGCATCTCTTATATACACCATGGGGTAGATAAAGTATAAGCTTAGTGGGTACAGAAGAGCTGCCTCTCCCCAACTTTGGTCCTCTTAGCTGTCCCCACCAAGCCATGCCTATAGTCGGTGTTTAGCAAGCCACTGGCTTTAGAGAGTCTCTGTCCGCTCTCAGTGCAGCTCCTGAGATGGTGGGGATGGATTCCAGTTAGGAAGTGTGTTCACTGCCCTAGCATAAAAAATAAAACTCCATGGGGAATGTTGGTTTCATGCTGTTCTTGGAGGGGTTGGTTTTGGGTTTGATTTAGAATTCTCTGGCCTTTCTGAGAATCCCTCCACATGCCCCCTCCAGGCTGCTGTCATGGTAGATGCCTGTCTTTCAGCTACTTGAATTTATTGGGACTATGCCATCTTCCTTCAGTTTACACCCTGGTAACTCAGCTTCTTCCATGTTTAGAGGGAAAGGGGAGATGGAGAATCGGAGAATCGAAGCACACCAGTGCTTTCTGGTGTTCTCTGTATGTATTTGGAAAGAGTGTTAAAGTAGCTAGGGCTTATGGTCGTATCATAGCATTATACGGTATGATACCTTTGGGGAAACTGAGGCTTGCAAAGGCTGATAACTTTCCCTAAAGTCAGTGACGGCTCATGCGGAGTCCTAGCGTCTGTGCTTTCCTACACTTTCCTGTTCATATGGAGGAGTCTGGGAAGATCTCTTTTAAAATATATCATAACCTCTCCTATAAACCTCAAGGTTATGTATGTTAGAGAAATGTAGTCAGCTTTCTTCATGTGCTGAATTCTGAATCAACCTGACCCAAACCCCCAAATCATTCCACGGAACAAATGGAAAAAAAAAAAAAGGCGAATGTGAACCATGAGAACCTATTATAATGATATATAGCTTGTCATAACACATTATAATATTACAGCAAATATATTTAACTCACTGAACATTCTCAGGGGACTCTTAGCTCCCTTTAAAAGTGTCCTCCAAGCCTCTGCAGCAAGACTGAGCTGCTGAGTCCTGTGATACTTCCACCTCGCTTTTGACCAAACCACCATTACGAGAATCCTTTTTTAAAATCCCTATGCTGTTGCTGTTTCCCTGGGCTTAAAAGTGTGTTTGGTTTTGTCAGTACCTGGAAACAGGAAGTTGAGATTTGAGGAGAAATCTTTGGCAGCTGTTCACTAAGCTTGCTGGAGTTAGGATTCTGTTGCCATGGGAACCACACTGCTGCCTCATTTATTAATGGAGGCTTGGTGAACTTCCGGAGATACTCCTAGCCTGTCCTGTAAATTCATTCTAGAGAAATGCAGGGTGACTTTTAAGAGATTTCTCTGTTGTTTCTCAAGCATTCTCTCCTGGGTCTTCCTGAGCTCCATAAAATTGGTTGTATGCAGTTTCAGAACCACTGATTTTTATCTGGCAAGCATGTCTGAAGGCCGTTTCCTTTCTTTCATGCTTAAATCGTGTTTATGCCTGCCTGCCTTGTTCAATAAATGAATTTTTTTTATTATGCTGCCTTTAAGAATTAGATGGATTTCAAAAGAAGGAAGACGGGATAGAAAAATGAACTAACTAAATACATTGAAAGCCTTCTGACACTAACTTTAAGAGAGTTACAAGTGTCAAAGCCTTTTCCAACTTTTAAAATTCTAAACTTAAAGAAAATGTAAAATGAATGGTTTATTTCTTCTAATTCCTGTGAGATACTTTAAGGACATTTGTTCGAGACATTTTCTAATTTTATTCTAATTTCACTAAACTAACTCTCTTCTGCTAGGCAGATTAACAGCATTGGAAGTTGCTTCCAGGAAAACAACAAAAAAAATTTTTTTCTAACTAATTGTTTATCTGGGAGGATGCAAATGGTGGTTTTAAGTCCTTTAAGTCATCCATCATGCCTGGCAGCCTCTATTGTCTCATTGTTGGGTTTGAGCCAAGTCAGACCCTTTCTATTGGTCTTGGGAGGATGCACATAGATCTGGCTCTGCCAAATCTGTGTTCACAAGGAGTCCGAGCCCGGCTCTAAGGGAAGGTAATGTTGGCAGACCCATAGAGCCCGTCGGACTGGAAAAGATTATGCATCTTCATTTCTTAATGTCACGTTAAAGTAGGAAGTAGCTCTCTATTCAAAGTAGAAGTGACAGGACTTGTTCCCTCAGTTTTTCCAGTGTCTGCGAATTACTGTTAGCTTTTAAATGCATTTTTGTGGATGTAATAAAATACTGTTTATAGTCAGCTACAAAGTAAGTAATTACAATGCGGCAAATGAAATTCAATATAGCTTTGTCGTGGTTTTTTGAATTTTAATTAAAACAGTCTTAGAGTAAATTATAAATGCTACCGCTTTTGTTTTGACAAGTGACATTGACAAAATATTAATCTAATGGATTGTTATTCACAAAAGCTGAATGTCTTCTCAGACCTGCAGGTTTTCGTTGTTTATTTTGTTTCAGTTTTCAGTTTGTGGTTTAAAAATCCAGAGAAAAGAATAAAATTTTAAAACCACATGAAATAAGAACTCCATGTATGGAATATTTCATTGTTGATGTCTTGCCAGCCACAATTGCATGCATCTCATTTATGGCACTGAAAACTTGTTCTTTTTTAAAATCAGATGTTTCTGTGGTCACTTTTTTGGTATCATTAAAACCAGACCTGGAGTAAAATAACCAACTATTGATGGCAAAGCCTAATATTAAAGGAATAATCAGCCCACGTTTCTATGAGATCATTTACCTTTTACTTTATAAATTACCTTGTTGCTTCAAAATGACATTTTGTTGGTTGTGAAGTCCTTTTATAGCTAAATTATCCAAGTTATTTTCTTTGGCGATTCTTTTAACTTGAATTTATATAATTATCTGTAAAGAATGTATATTAAATATTCAAAAACTAGCTTTTCTGCCAGTTCCTTATTTCCACCCATCATGAATTAATGCTTTTTTTTTTTTTTTTTTTTAGCATTTTAATGTTTAAACGAATGTAAATACTTTAGTTACAAGGTCTTTATGATAGTCCCGCCGTTGTTTTTAATAAGACAAATTTTAATCCAAGGCTAAGAACTTCACATTTACTTATCTCTTTTTACTCTTCAGAACTAAGAGTCCAGAGGTTAGAATAAAATCACCTTGCCCTCATAGCTTTTTCTTTCAACATGTTAGAAATTCCTGTTTGAAAAGGAGAGCCGGTTGCTCCCCCTTTTTGTGTTTGTGGGAATGATGGTAAAATCAGTCAGTCAGTTTTCACATGTGATTTGTTGTCTGTATTTTTTTATCCAGGGATTAAATTGTTGCCACCACCACCACCAGCATCAAATCGGGGGTTGGGAGGGTGGGGGTGGGGGAAGGTGCGAGACAGTTGGTTATAGACATCCAGATATGGCGGCAGAAACATCTCTACAACAGTATGGCAGTGGAGCATTTGCTGACTTCAGAGTGCCAGATCAACCCCAATATTTTTTTCAGGGATGCTAAACCTCTTGTAACTGCTAAATTGGATTTGTCACTGAATGAAGTATCAGCTGCTGTTGGACAAGGCCATAAAAGCCAGCCGGCTGGCCCTTTGTAGGCCGGGCTTACTCAACGATTGATATGTTTTAGCACTTTTGGGATTATTGTGATTAAGAGGAAACCATTCTGAATGAACGAGAAAGGGGGTAAGGACACACAGCCCACAGCTGGTGAGCAGCATGTGTTGGCTCCAAGGAAGTCACCATTATGGCTTTCTTCTGGTTCCTGCCTGAGTGACAGGTATGAAATTTTTTTTTTTTTTTTTTTGAGACAGAGTCTCACTTTTTGCCCAGGCTGGAGTGTAGTGGTACCATCTCCACTACAACCTCCGTCTCTTGAGTTCAACCAGTTCCCCGCCTCAGCTTTCCGAGTAGCTGGAATTATAGGTGCCCGCCTATAATTACCCGCTGGCTAATTTTTGTGTTTTTAGTAGAGACGTGGTTCACCATCTTGGCCAGGCTGGTCTTGAACTCCTGATTTCAAGTGATCCACCCACCTTGGCCTCCCAAAGTGCTAGGAATACAGGTGTGAGCCATTGTGCCCGGTGTGAGATCTTTATATGAGGAAACGGTGTCCTTATTTTCTCCAGTTACAACTCAAGGAAAGAGACGTTTGGAATGTTGTGGAGTTGAGAATGGTGAATGCTTTAAAAGCACTTTTGTGCGCATGCGCAAACACACACACACACGCACACACAGTAGCTAGAAGTGTTAGTCCAGCACGGGAGTTAATTGAGTTAATGTGTAGGGAATTCAGTAATAACAACAGAGTGTCTTCTTTCATTTCCCAGATCCAAAGCTCTGTGACGTGCATCAGCAATACACCTCCATGTAGTTTGTGTCTGAGCCTGTGTGCATGTGTGTGATGGCTAACAGGGAATTGCACAGCCAGTGGATTTGTGAACTCGAGCACCTGCACCTGGCTAAGGCTTTATTAAGTATGGAAATGGTACTGTCTTTGTAGAACACGTTTTGTCTCAAGAACCACCTGCCCCTTTGAGTGGTGGCCTTTTGTATGCATCTTGGGCCAGGTAAGACAATTCTGTCCAAGAGGCAGCTTGTGGAGTAGTTGGTGTTCTAATCTTTCCCAGTACTCCCAAATGCACATGGAATTGGTCGCCTCTCTGGCTGTCCCAGGGGGCTGTGTCCCGTTCATGTTCAGAGTTTGCTTAGCATACCACACAGGAAAGAGGCCGGCTTGCCAGGTCCTGTGGAGCGCCTTTCCAAGCCTGTGAAAGGCACGAATCATCCAGCAGCCGAGCATGCTTACAGCTGGCCCTTTGCTAGCTTTGATCTGCGAATCAGGCCACACCATGAATGCCCTTATTGTCATGTTATGTGTACACAGTGTGTGAATTATTGAAAATAGGGAGGCCTGAGCCTCATCTGGTAGAGATTACAGTGCAGGCATGCTGGGCGAAGGTCTGTAATTGAAAATCCCCAGATGCTGTTTATTTGGCCTTTGTCACATGACCTGCTGCAGGAAGATTGTCTGCACAAAATGTTGCCTGCATAGAGAGTGGAGCCCGCCCTCCCCCACCCCCCCAGAGCCTCCACAGGCTCAGTCTGTGCACAGCTTAAACACCTGCCCAAAGGATTTTTAAAGGCTTAAAATAGATTCACTCATAGCGTTTAAATAGAGGGCATCTTGCTTGTTGGTTTAAACTGCTTAAGCGGCTGTTGACTTGTGGAACCTTCTATCCACACAAGAGTTTGCTGGGTAATTTCACTCTGAGATATCTTTACAAAGCAACATTCAGGGCCCGCGCCACATGAGTAGTTTGAGCTCTGCCTTTTTTTTTTCTTTAAAGTTAAACTTCTGTGTGGTGAATGAGCTTGCAGGTAAAAGCCATGTTGACTGTATATATTCCATCTGTCTGTAGAAAATATTGTGGTTACTGAGAATAAGGCCCTGAGTTAGCTTGTTTGTCTTCCATTTGTCCAGTTCATTCTTACCTGTTCTGTCTATAAACAAGTTGAGGTATTTCTTAGAAAATTTGTTTTTCTCAATGAAATGCTGAATAGTATTCTCTTTGTCAGTGGCAGTTTGAAGCAGGCTGCTAAATCTGAAACTGATGAAGATCACAAGAATTAAAAACAGGCCGGGTGTGGTGGCTCACACCTGTAATCCCAGCACTTTGGGAGGTGGAGACGGGCGGATCATGAGGTCAGGAGATCAAGACCATCCTGGCTAACACAGTGAAACCCCGTCTCTAAAAGAAAAAGAATTAAAAACAGGGAAGATTGAGCTAATTTTGAAGTAAGAAGGGCTTTCAGCTCTCCAGGTTCATTCTGCTAGGGAATAAAACAGCCACATGTCCTCTTTCATTGCCACTCTGTCTCAGCTGTGCTTGTGGGTTCCTCTTTGATTTCTTGGAGCTCAGGAAGAGAAAAGATTCATGGGTATTTCTGCATTCCATGAGCATCCAACATGACTGTGAGCTCCTTGAAGGCAGGAGCCCTGTTGCAGTCTCCTTTGCATCACCAGTGCTTGCCAACACAATGCTTCTCTGTCTTCCTGTGCCTTCCCCCTCCCTTTCTTCCTGCCCATTCAAAGAAGACAGTCACTGCCTCCCATGTGCCATGATATCCCTTATTCAGATGTTTTTTCTTTCAGGGAGGGGCTCAAGTCACCAGTAGCAATATCATTAAGTAGCACATTCTTCATACAGAGCCAGAGGTTGGGAGGATGGAGTAGATGGGAGTAGGATGTGGGTCCTGCCTTCGCAAAGCTCACAGTCTGCCAAGGAAAATGAGTAGAAACAGGCACAGTGTGAATGTAGCAAGCTTGTGTTAGTGGTGTGCACAAGGTATGGTGAGCAGGAGGGGGCAGACCCAGCCCACTGCTGGGGAGTGAGTGGAAGTGCCAGCTGCAGAGGCCTGGCAGCTCAGGAATCATTGTTCAGTAGATTTGGTGGGGTGGGGGTGGGGGTGGGGGCGGTGGCCATTTCACACAAAGGAAATAGCACCCAACATGACAGGAATAAGGATTTTTAGAGACAGAAGTGTGTGTAGAGAGTGGCAGGAGAAGAGACAAAAACTGGTTTGTCCATGTGACATTTTAATTTTTTACGGGCAGAGTGCGTTTGTGTTAATTTATTTTTATTTTATTTTACATTATTTTATTGTATTTGAGATGGAGTTTTGCTATGTTGGCCAGGTTGTTCTTGAACTCCTGGCCTCAAGCAATCATCCTGTCTTGGCCTCCCAAAGTTCTAGGATTAAAAACTTGAGCCGCTGTGTCCAGCCTAGAATTTTAAAAGGAGAAGAAAAATGAGGTGACTGTCCTGAATCTAAAGCTCAACCGAGAAAGGTGATTTTCTTGGTTTGCTTGGTCATCATCTCCAGTGGGAAGCCTGTGTCATAGCCCACTGCCTTCTCCGTAGTGACTGGCCAATTACAGCGTCACCTCTGGCTGCTCCTGGTTTTGAGACAGTTCAAATGTGGCTACGACAGTGGAGTCAGTGACCTAGAGCATGACAACCCTAGGAGGAAACATCTCTGGGCACCTGTCTCAGGCCCTTCCTCAGTAGTCTCCTCCTATTCATCTAATCATTCTGTCTTTGATTACCGTTGTTTGGCTTCTAGCCTCATTTCTCTTTCTAGACCATGAACTCCTCGAGGGCAGAGAGCCTGTATTATTCCATTGTGTTTCTCTTCTAGAGCCTAGCATTAATCCCTTTTATATAGAAAATATTTTATAAATTTTACTACATGGGAGAGGGGAGTACCTTGGGGCCAGATTATGTAGGTTTTGGATGCTTAAAGAGTTGAGACTGTATGCTGTATTGTAGGTGAGAAATTAGAGAACTTTAAAGTGATGTATGTACAGTTCAGTTCATTTCATGGCTGGATTCTGTGCCCATCTAAGATTTTGATCTCATTAAACACTTAATAGTTGGTCTAATGTTAAGGAATAAGGAGCTTGGAAGACAAAGCTGGGTTCAAATCCCGACTTTAGTGCTTAACTAGTTTGGGAACTTAGGAAAGTTGCTTAACTTCTTTGAACTGCAGTTTCAGCATGTATAAAATGCTGAGCTAGGTAGAATTAGGTGGATGTGAAGGTTAAATTTGTGGTATATGAGCACAGTGCTTTGGCCGGGTGCAGTGACTTACGCCTGTAATCCCAGCACTTTGTGAGGCTGAAGTAGGAGGATTGCTTGAGGCCAGGAGTTCAAAACTAGCATGGGCAACATGTAAGACCCCATCTCTACAAAAAAAGAAAAAAAATGAGCTGGGTATAGTGACACACGTCTGTAGTCGTAGCTACTTGGGAGACTGAGGTGGGAGGATTGCTTGAGACCAGGAGGTCTAGGTGGCACTGAGGCATGATGACACCACTGTACTCCAACCTGGGCAGCAGAGTGAGACCCCATCTCAAAAAAAAAAAAAAAAAGAAAAAAGAAAAGCACAGTGATTTGCATAGTGCTGATGCATAGTAGATATGCAGTACATGTCATTGCCCTACTTTCTTTCTTTCTTTCTTTCTCTTTCTTTTCTTTCTTTCTTACTCTTTTTCTTTCTTTCTTTCATTCATTCATTCATTCTTTCTTTCTTTCTTTCTTTTCTTTCTTTCTTTCTCTCTTTCTTTCTTTTTCTTTCTTTTCTTTACTTTCTTTTCTTTCTTTCTTTCTTTCTTTCTTTCCTCCCTCTGTTGCCCAGGCTGGAGTGCAGTGGTGCTATCTGAGCTCACTGCAACCTCCACCTCCCGGGTTCAAGCGATTCTCCTGCCCCAGCCTCCCAAGTAGCTGGAATTACAAGCACACACCACCACGCCCAGCTAATTTTTTGTATTTTTAGTAGAGATGGGATTTTGCCATGTTGGCCAGGCTGGTCTCGAACTTCTGACCTCAAGTGATTCCCCCGCCTTGGCCTCCCAAAGTGCTGGGATTACAGATGTAAGCCCCCGCACCCTGCTTTTGCCCAGCTTTCTATAGCCTCATACCATTTCTAAACCCCGTCCCCCAATAATGTTTCATTTAGCTTATTCCCCAAATTTCAATTTCTTCAGTTTGAGTGCATTTTAAAATGTTCTTCTTTTTCATGATGCTTTCCATGTTATTGTTAGGTTACTGAGTGCCTAGACATTTAGCTATTTTCTAAGCAGCAGGTCATCCCTGGGCATGCCATTTTGACTTAATGCTTGCATAAGTCACCTTCGTGTAGCTATTGTTATAGTAGCTTCAGAAGTTGACACAATTCTTCTGGTGATAGTTGTATTTTTACACCGAGAACTAGATACTGGATGTCCAGCGAGAGACATGCTGCTTAATACAATACCTCCAGCCTATTTATAGACTTAATTTTACAGTCTGTCACAAATTGTAAGAATTTTGGCTATACTTACCCTCTGGCAAAAACCTCATTCCCACTATTTATTCAGTGAAGAATCTATTTCATTGTTTTTTGGGTGTTTTTTTTTTTTTTTTGACAGAGTCTTGCTCGTCACCCAGGCTGGAATGCGGTGGTGCAGCAACTAGGCTCACTGCAACCTCCGCCTCCCGGGTTCAAGCAGTTCTCCTGCCTCGGCCTCCCGAGTAGCTGGGATTACAGGCGCCTACCCCCACATTCAGCTAGTTTTTGTGTTTTTAGTGGAGACAGGGTTTCACCGTGTTGGCCAGCCTGGTCTCAAGCTCCTGACCTTGTGATCTGGCCCCCTCAGCTTCCCAAAGTGCCGGGATTATAGGCGTGAGCCACCTCGCCTGACCATTGAAGCATCTATTTCAAATTAAAAGATGACTATAGCAAGCATGTGGTTTGCATAGTGCCCTCTTAATGTTAAGATATCACAATAAATGCTCTGTTTACTTGGAAACAATTTTTAGGACTATGTCATTTTGAAAATTGAAGAGGATGCAAAGATTGGAAAAGATGTTCAATTTCAACAATAGTGACAGTAGAAGCATTATGGGTTTATGTTAGAGGCCCTGTAGTGTGGTTTCCTGAACAGAAAGCCTTTTAAAGCCCTTTTAGGATCTTATATATCAGTTCAAGCAATGAAGGCATGTAAACCCTGTGCAATGATATTACCATATAGTTAAAGGACTGGGCTGGTGTGGTGATAGACACCTGTAATCCCAGCACTTTGGGAGGCCCAGGCAGGCAGATCACCTGAGGTCAGGAGTTCGAGACCATCCTGGCCAACACCCCAATCTCTACTAAAAATGAAAAAAATTAGCCGGGCATGGTGGCAGGCAACTGTAATCTTAGCTACTCGGGAGGCTGAGGCAGGAGAATCACTTGAACCCAGGAGGCAGAGGTTGCAGTGAACTGAATCACACCACACACTCCAGCCTGGGCGACAGGGCAAGACTTCGTCTCAAAAAAAAAAAAAAAAAGGGAAAACTAATTTATTGAGCACCTACTTTATAGCTGCCAGATCTGGAATCAGATAACCAGACAGGTGCTTTACCATGGAGTAGTCACTATTCTAGGAGATGGTTGAATAGTCTGTAGATAAGTAATGGCAGTGCAGCAGTAGCAGGGATGCATGCTCAGTACTTGAGGTTACAAAGGAGGAAATGACTAACAGTTTGGATGGCTTCTAGCAGACATCGGGGATGAAGTATTCCAGGTGGGGCTTACAGGGATGAATAGGAGTTTGCAGGCAAAGAGAAAGGAAAGAACATATAAGGATAGGTCGTTCCACAAAGGCATGGAGGTATCTTTGGAAAGGCATGACAGTGGTCTGGGGGAACTCTATGAAGGTCCATGAGCTAGAATAGAGGAGCCCTATACAGGAGTGGGCTGTTAGCTTTAGGTACCAGGCTAAGGAGGTTGGGTTTTGCTTGTAGTGGATGAGGACCTATTGTTATAGGAAGGCAGCATAACCAGATGTGGAGGTGTAAGAAAAGACGAATGCCTGTAAGATGAATGGTAAGAACTGTTGGGCCCTTGAGAACCTGTGGGTAGGGGTCTATTTAGGTCACAGTTGGGGGCAGCAAGTTCAGGTTCCATTAAATCTTATCGTTTTTTTTGAGATGTAGTCTCACTCTGTCGCCCAGGCTGGAGTGCAATGGCCTGATCTTGGCTCACTACAACCTCCACCCCTCTGCTTCAAGCAATTCTCCTGCCTCAGCCTCCCTAGTAGCTGGGATTACAGGTTTGTGCCACCATGCCTGGCGAATTTTTGTATTTTTAGTAGAGATGGGGTTTCACCATGTTGGCTAGTCTGGTCTCGAACTCCTCAAGTGATCCGCCTGCCTTGGCCTCCCAAAGTGCTGGGATTATGTGTATGAGTCACCACGCCCAGCCTTCATTAAATCTCACCTACACCTTAAGTGTGGGATGCCAAGATGTAGAAGGCATGGACTGTACCTTGAAGAAACTTGTAGTCTGTTACACAGGGAACCCTTAGTAGAGTCTGATTGTGGGCAGTGCCCTGACACATGAAGTAAAGAACTATGAGACTAGGAGAGAATGGTGACTCTTTTGCTTCTTGCCTAGAGTCAAGCCATCATTCCCCTCCTATACTAACTGACTTGTTTTTAACTCATGGTACCTTTTGTTTCACTTCTTCAGTCACTGGTCTGATAAAGTAAGCTCTGGACACCTGGCTCCCTGGCTCACTCCTCTCCACACACTCCATGTCTAGCACATGTTTCAGGCACATTTCAGGTGAGGTTTCGTGGAGGAGACATCTGAGCTGGACCTGGAAAGATTTTCCCTGGTGGTCTTAAGGGGTCTTGAAGCTGTAATACCTTAGCATGGCAGGATGGGTTCAGGGAACTGGAAACTTGATATGTATTTTGATGGTGGTAAAATGAATTCTGGTGGTGGTGGTGGTGGCGGCGGTGGTGTGTCACAAAAAATAGTTAGGGGCCAGATAGTGGGGAAAACATTGAACACCATCTTAAAGCATTTTTTCCTTTAGATGTGGGCAGTAGGAGCCATGGAAGGTCTTATATCAGTAGAGTGGCTAACTGAAAGCTGTGTTTTAGGTAGCTGTGTAGAGGGTGGATTAGAAAGAAAAATGCATAGTTACAGTATTAAGAGTAGTCAAACTGTTCATTAGAGGGTTAAGAAAGTGATTGTGTGGCATATCTTTATTGCCTCATAGAGAATGAACCACTAAGAAAACTTACTTCATTCATATTTATTTTTCATCTAGAAATAGTTACAACCAAAATAACTTCTATCTAACATAGCAGTGTTGTACTCACTACGCAGCCTTAGACATTTTTTCTTGCTCGTCTCTTTCTGACCCCTGTAACCCAATGCAAATGTGTAGTCTGTAAACGGTTCCTCTGAGATGCAGGAGAACACAGTGTTCTGTGGAGTCATCACGTGGTAATGTTATCAGCTGCCGTTGACTGATACAAACTGCTGAGAAGGTGGGACTTGAGTTATTGCCAGACACTCGCAGGGATGTGAGATGGAAGATCTGAGTAGCCAGGAGTTAACACAGCCTTTCTCTGTATGTTCTTTCTCTGAAAGCTGTTTTTAATAAGCCCTTGGGTGAATGCAGACACATATTATCTCCAGGAATTGCCACTGTTTACCTCCTGAATGCTGTCAGTCCTTTGGTGAACTTTTAGTTTGGGAACAAGTAGTACCAGCCCCTGACAACCCCGAATGGGCGGCCTGGCTGTTTCTGGTGATTTTCCACATTGGTGCTGATTTTTCTGATCAATGATTTATATTGGGGATTAACCGAGACCTTGGTGCCTGAACTTCCTCATTGGACATGCTGTGGGACTGGTTCGGATGCTGTTCATGAGCCTTTCCTTACTCCTAATCTTAGCCTGTGCCCCTTCTCCCTCCCCTGGCTCTCCATCCCTCTCACTCCGTCATTTACTCCACCTGTAAGTACTCACCGAGAAGCTGCTGTGTTCTCAGCACTGGGGGCACAGTGATGAGTAAAACCCATTTTATGCTCTGGGCTCCTGTGGATTTCTCTGTCTGGTAGTAGGGGGATAGGCACATGTTCATCTTGTAGTCATTCGGATAAGTGGAACACAGTAGCTGTGCTGTGACCGAGAGGCATAGGGTCCTCTGAGAGTACATGTTAGGGTGATCTCACCAGTTCTCATGGGTGAGAGTTCTTCCAGGCAAGACATAAGCACCTCCAAGGCAGAGATGGCATGTTTTCTTTTTCTTTCCTTTTTTAGACAGGGTCTCACTCTGTGTTGTCCAGGCTGGAATACACTTAGCTCACTGCAGGCTTGAACTGCTGGGTTCAAGCGATCCCCCTGCCTCAACCACCTGAGTACCTGGGACCATAGGCAGGCACCACCATACCTGGCTGATTTTTCTTTCTTTCTTTCTTTTTTTTTTTTTTTTTAAGAGATAGGGTCTTACTGTCAGCCAGGCTGGTCTCAAACTCCTGGGCTCAAGTGATCCTCCTGCCTCAGCTTCCCAAAGTGCTGGGATTATAGGCATGAACCACTGCACCCAGCTTGAGATGGCATCTTTTTATCCCCCTAATTTTAGCATGTTGCTTGTGTTCCATCCACACACAGTCCATGTGTGACCAGTGGATGACTGGCCAGCTTCTGTAGGCCTCGTTTCTTTTCCATTATTGCTGGGACAGGTTGCTATGGCATCAGTATAGAAGAGATGGTTAATTAGTAACTCCTCACAGGTTAGTTAATACACGTTCTTTACTGCTTCCTCTGACAGTATCCACAGATACATACCCCCTAGATCTTCAGGAGGATGGATAGGGAGATAAAACACCACCTTGATCTGTAAACCTCTCCCAACACAGTGACATGTTGTTTCCTCAGTGTCCCCTTCACCTATACTTTTTGGTTGTTGGTTTTCATATCCTAAAATGTTTTTTTTTTTCCTTTCCATGAACCCCAGCTGATAAAAACAGGCCCCATTGGCTGGGCATAGTGGTTTACGTCTGTAGTCCCAGCACTTCGGGAGGCCAAGGCAGGAGAATCACTTGAGGCTTGAGGATCACTTAAGGAGTTCAAGACTAGCCTGGGCAACATCTCTACAAAAGATTTTAAGAATTAGCCAGGTGTGGTGTACCTGCCTGTGGTCCTAGCTACTTGGGAGGCCAAGGTGAGAGGATCACTTGAGCCCGGGAGGTCAAGGCTACAGTGAGTCATGATCATGCCACTGCACTCCAGCCTGGGCAATAGAGCAAGGCCTTGTCTCAAAAAAAAAAAAAAGGAGTGGTGGGGGCATATGGCTAGAAGGCAGTTTAGCACTGTCTTGTAGAATCTTGCCTGAGAAAGCTTTGTAAATCACTCTTCCCATGCTTTGTGCTCATTCTGGGGTGGGGCCCCCTTGTGGAAGACATCTTTCTTTGCTCTTTTCCACTGGGTTATCTTTTTCCTTTTTTTTTGAGACAGAGTCTTGCTCTGTCGCCCAGGCGCCCAGGCTGGAGTGCGGCGGCGCCATCTCGGCTCACTGCAACCTCCACCTCCCAGGTTCAAGCGATTATCCTGCCTCAGCCTCCTGAGTAGCTGGGATTACAGGCACGTGCCACTATGCCCAGCTAATTTTTGGTATTTTTAGTAGAGACAGGATTTCACCATGTTAGTCAGGATTGGTCTTGATCTCCTGACCTCATGATCCACCCACGTCAGCCTCCCAAAGTGCTGGGATTGCAGATATGAGCCACCGTACCCGGCTTTTTTTTTTTTTTAAACTTTATGTTGATGATCTGGTGCCAAACCGGACTACAGGGATGTAGGAGCCTCTTTCTGACCTGAAGAATGACTCGGTCTGTAAAGGGTTGAGCCGTCTGGGAAATGGAGGCAGAGAAGAGATCTGTGCCATTGGTTCTTGTTACCAAGGACTTTATGACTTGGTTGCAATGATGACATGTGCTGAAATGATACCGCATAGGGCAGAAAAAGATACAAGTTACCAGCAAAGAAGCCCAGGTCAAAGGCTGTGAATGTTTAGGGAAAGGGTAGGCCTCCACCAGCTGAAAGGCTTATGAAGGACGAGGCCTTGGGAAGGTAGGTAGAATCTGGACATGCAGAAATGGGCAAGGATAGTACAGGCCATGATAGCAGTTGTGCACCCAGGCACAAAGTTCAAGGGATTCGCAGGAAGCAAGCATTCGATAATCTAGTAGTGCTACTGCGCTGAGTTAGGGTTCGTGGGGTGGAGGTATGTGGAAGACCCTTGTTTGATGTAGCTTTGGTCTAGCAATCAAGGGAAATGAGTTTTCTTTCTGAATTTCATTGTTTTAATTTGGAAGAAAGGGGTGGAGAATGCTCACACATCCTTCCAGTGCAGGGAAAGTACCAGCAGAGGTTTTCTTAGAGAAAAGCTAGAGCTTCTTGTAGGCCCAGGGCAGTCCAGTCCTGCATGGGTGTGAGTTGGCCTTGGCACTGGCCATGGCCAGGGGAAGAGGAGCCTTGCATTTGTTGCTTCTTTCTTGGTGGCTCCCTGACTCCATTCAAATGCAAAGTGGCTTTTACACTGTTAAAGCTTCAGTGTCTCTGGGCTACAATTTCTAGCCACAGACCTTGCATTTGCTGTGCCTCAAACATGACCTTGAGGCCACATCCCGTTATACATACAGCCCACAGCAATGTTAAACAGTCTTCTATCTGGTAAGACAAGCGCAGTGCAAACTCCATGCCTTTCTGCCGGGATCTTTCTCTGTATTGCCCCTTAAGCAGGAAATTCCACGGCAATCCAAGATGCAAGAGAAGCCAGTGGTGGACTCACTTTGAACTCTGTTAAATTATTTAGGAAAAAGAAAAAATAAAATAAAATAAAAACTAGATTACAGTGCGTGGCACGGATCACAGTGTAAAAGTGACAGGTCAGGCTGTGTTTGTCTTTGCTGCTTATGTGTGACTGGTGGGAAAAACAAGGGCAGCTGCAGCTATAGCATCTGAAACTTAGAGAGGTGACATGTTGTGCATTTCTAAAGGAATTTTTATGTTACAGAGAAGCTTTATATCTCTGACTCATGGGACAGGCATGGTGTAAGGCACAAAGGAAGACAGTCCCTAGGTGACTACAGGATTGGTTTAGGAAAATAGTAATTAAAGTTAACTTTATTGAAAGTCATTTTTATAACATCAGGTTTACTGAATCTGGTGTGTGTGTGTGTGTGTGTGTGCGTGTGTCGGTGTGTGTGTGTGTGTGTGTGTGTGTGTGTGTGTGTGTGTGTGTGTGTGTGTGTGTGTTAGATCATGGCTGCAAAACTGTACTGTGCTGTGTAGCTTGGAGACCCATTTTCAGTTACATCAGTGATGCTACTGCTTGTCTTCTGGCCCTTAGGAAATGCTGCATCTTAGTAACGTGATTCAAATCCAGGGCTGTGGAATCTGGGAACTCACCCCTTTGGAGGGCAGAGCTATAGAAATATACATAGGGGCCAGCACAGTGGCTCATGCCTGTAATTTCAGCACTTTAGGAGGCCAGCGTGGGCGGAATTTTGGGCTCAGAGTTTGAGACCAGTCTGGGCAACATGAAATCCGGTTTATACCCAAATAAAATACAAATATTAGTCATGTGTGGTGGAACAAGCCTGTAGTCCCGTGCGCTACCACAGCCCCACACTACTTGGGGGGGCTAAGGCAGGAAGATTGCTTGAACCTGAGAGGTTGAGGCTGCAGTGAGCCAAGATTGTATCACTGCACTCCAGTCTGGGTGATAAAGTGAGATCCTGTCTGAAAAAAATAAAGAAAACAAAAAAGGAAATATAGATAGGGCCTAGGATGTCCTATCAGGGCCACTGACAAGGCTCTCCTTAGAACCTAGTTGATATCACCCGTACATGTACAATCCCAAAGAGCCCAAAATGGTTTAGAATGACATACTTCTTTAAACAGGTAAGTATATTTTAATTCTGAGAAGATTTAGAATTAAACATAGAAAATTTTAATAGAATCAAAGCCATAGTGTTAGTTTTTTATATAAAGGATTTATGTATTTGATACTTCAAGTAATTAAAAAAATAATTTGGCCTAGGTAACAGACCAGCCTGTATTTCCAAATTAAAATGTACAATGAAGTAGGTGATTTAGTCATTTGATCTGGGGGAGAGTTGAAATTGTACTAGTTTTGTAGGTAGTATCACTGCATTTAAGAGAATTTATTAGGTTTCTAAGAGTTGTTTAAGGGAAGATTTTATAATTTAAAGCAGATAGTTCTAACAGTTAAAAGAAATAATTACTATTCATGGCTTCAAACATAGATGAAAGAAAGAACAAGGTTTTGAAAGGTGATCTTGCTCATCTGAAAAGCAAAGGCGTGAGAGTTAAGATGAACTTTCAGTGAAATAATGACTGCAGTGTAGTGCCCAGCCCACAGTACCCAGTAAGGAGCTGTTGAAGTAATTTTAGAAGTACCCTCATGCATCACTGAACAACAGGATACGTTCTGAGAAATACATCATCAGGCAATTTTAGTCATTGTTAGAAAATCATCAGGTGTACTCATGCAAACCTAGATGGAAAAACCTGCTACACACCTAGGCTGTGCAAACCTGTGCGATGTGTTACTGTACTGAATACTGTAAGCCGTTGTAACACAATGGTAAGCATTTGAATATCTAAACATAATCTAAACATTGAAAAGATACAGTAAAATCGTGCCATTATAATTTGATGGGACCACCATCGTGTATGCAGCTCATTGTTGACCAAAATATCATTATGTGGTACATGATTGTACTTCAGTCAAAGTATGAGCTAACACTGTTTAACTCCAAGGGGTGCCATTTGTATAGGCTGTAGTACACAAATAGGGCTGTCTTGGATATTGATTTTATTCATTCAAGTTCCACAAGAAATTGAAAATTAGTTCTGTAGGTTATGTGTCACACCTACCAAGCTATTCTGTCTGTTTTCCCAGAAAATAAGCGAGTTTGAGGGTAGGAGACATTTTTGCCGTCTGGACGAGGTTCGGATGAAATTGTATGTAATACAGAGCCCTGGATCTATTTCGCCTTGGCCACTCAAATAGCCCTGAACAGGATGCACAGTGAGGCCCCAGGCTGGAGGATGCTTGGCTTGTCTGCAGACATTGTCATTTTGGTCTGGCTTCTGGTAATTAGGTACTCCTAGCTAGGCTCTGCTGTCAGTGAGTCTTCGAGACAAATTGCAAAATCTGTACAACCATCTGAGAGACGGAGAAGTAGATCCAATGACACTACAGGGGATATTGGTAGTTCTCAAAAGTTTGAAAGAGAATGCTTAGAAAAGCAGTACTCAGAATTGAATTTAGAGTTCCTTTTGTGGTGGTAAAAGGGTTCAGTCACAGAATCAGGATCTGGGAAGATCTTGCAGACTGGAATGATAGACTGAATCTAAGGGGATGAAATGGAGTAGAAGTAAATGTTAAGGTTCTGTTTTGGGATCTGAAAACCTCAGCTATGCATTAAAAAGAAACGGGTAGGGACATATCTGAAGAGGAGCCCATATGAAAAAGACCTAGGAGTTTATGTTGGCACATATTGATAATTTATTGTACTCCTTAATAATTTAATACAGTGTTTGGCTACATTAACAGAGGTAGAGTATTTAGCATGAAAGAGGTAATAAACCCACTCTGATGCTATATAGCAGGAGCACTGCCACAGTTCTGGACTGTGAGCTCTGAAAGGAAAACAAAGAATGGTCACAGGATGGTGTGTGGGAGTGTTCCAAAGCTTGTCAGATAACAAAGGAACATGGGAGGATTAGCTTGTGTTCAACTCCAAGAGGACCTGAGAGCTGCCACTAATAATCTGAAAGGCAGTTACATAAATAAGGGACGGGACTTCTTGTTACGAGGAATAGGAAGGATCTGGGGGTGAAAGTTAAAGCAGACCCCCAAAAGGAGGGTATTTTTATTATAAATATGTTCTAAGATAGAATGGGCTACTACATCAATTTTAGAAGTGCTGACCTAGGCTTATGAAAACTTAGACTTTCAAGAATGGGAATGGATGACCTAGGGGTACTTTCCAGCCCCAAGATTTCGTGATTCCTTTGCCTTCTAGTGATGACCATGTCCTGCACAGTCCCAACACAGGCAGGTGGTGGACACAGCCATGACTATAGGACATTCTAGGTAGTGATGAGAGAGTCTTTGGAATTCTCAGACAAGATTTCCCTAAGGACATTTTGATGTTGGTCTTCATCAGCGTTTCCAGTTCTTTACTCTGCTAGGGAAGATCTGGGGGATATGGTCACTCCCTTTCAACAGAGGCTGTGTTATTTCTTCATTCATTCTTTTTTTCTGTGCCCAGCAAGGTGTTAGGTGCTATGGGGGACACTGAGGAAGAAGACAGAGTTCTCCCCCCTCTTCAAGTATGCAGTATATCTGGGAAGAAGTAAGACAGCTAACACAAATTTTACAACTGTCTATACCATTATAAATACAGTTACAATTTGGGTACATCCTAGGAAGGAGAAGTGCAGTTTGTGCTGCCATGGGAGTATAGAGCAAGGCAACCAAACCGAGTTGTGCGATTAGAGAAGACTTCCCCAAGGGAGTGACATCCAAGTGGGGCGTTGAAGGAAAAGTAGAATCTAGCACAACGGTCTCAGGCTGGTGAAGCACATGAGTGAATTTCACAGCAGCGGACTTCAGGCTTGTTCTTGACCAAAGGAAGTTTTCGCAAGGATGGAGCTGGGCTGATACAAAGCCAGCCAGCAGTAGTGCTATGAAATGGTGGTTTTCCATTTACTGTATAGAGTATGTAGAAATAATTTCAGTTTCTAGTATTAGAGCAAGTTGAAGTCATAAATATGACCTGCTCAGAAGAACCTATGTCTTGTATGAATGCTTTTTTTTTTCACGTGGTGTCTTAGTAATATATTTCTCTGTGTAGCTTCTGGGGATATATTTTCCTGTTATGTTATAGTTTTCTGAAGTCAGGTTATCTGAGACTTCTTGTTTCCTGGTGGGTAGGGATGGAAGGTTTTTGTTTATACTTTTAGGCATTGTTCTTTCCCCAGAAGGTTATATAACTTGGAGGAGACTGAGTCATCTTTTTCACTGACTACCTTTAGGGGGTGTCTACTTTCACGCTGTTAGCTTCTTGTCATTGTAGGCCTTCCGTGGCCACCCCAGCTCATTCATATTCTTGTGGCTGTGATTCTAGCTGGAGTTAATTATGAGAAGAAACTTGAATGAGAAGGAAAATGAGTATGAATGTGAATATGAAAAATCAAAGACTAGAACATAACTGGGTTTATTTCCAGACTAATCCTTGTTAGTATTTGTTGCTTATATGAGTGACCCACCACCCACTTAGTTACAAGCATGCAAACAAACAAAAAGGCACATTTTAAAAAGATAAATTTCTATTCTCAGATGCTGGTCTAAGTTCAAAATTAAATGCCTTTCATCTTAATTTTTCCTAGTAAACATTTTTGCAGACAATTGTGCTGTTTTATTTTTCTAGCATTGGTAAATGCATAGTTGCAGTTTTAAAATTCTTGATTCTGAATTCTGTTTCTTGCTTTCAGTGGCTTTGTTGGTTTGGTTTTTTGGTAACCCACCTCATGGTAAATTCTTCTTTCTTTCAGGTAGGAATGAATTGATAGCCAGATACATCAAACTCAGGACAGGCAAGACGAGGACCAGAAAACAGGTAAAATAACCCACCTGGAAATTGTGCATGTCAGCGAATGGCCCAAAAAGGCATTTTGGCTGCAGTGGCTGGCTATGCTTTGGCTCCTAGGAGCCCCCAATTTGAGTTCCCTGTAAGGACGTCAATGTTGGAGGTATTTTAAATTGGCTCAGTTTTCACTGTTCATCATTTCAGTGACCCTTTATTATGTGGTCTTGCAAGATTCTTTTATATTCATTTGGGAAATGTCACCGCTAAGGATGGTATATGAACCACTCCTGTACTGTATTTCAAAGCTGACATTTCTTTCCCAAAATGTGCACCTGCGAACATTGCAAAAACTGCAGGTGCAAATGCACTTGCAGGTCGTGAAATTTTGAGATTTTGTGCATTGTCAAATCCTGGAACAATTATATATTAGTCGTCATTTCAGTGAAAAAGTAGCACGAGCAGCCTTGAGTATTGGCCTGAATGTAATGCTAAATGATGTGCGTCCAGGGAACTGTTGCTTCTTAAGTGATGGCTTTTTGTCAGTAGCTGCTGTAACTGAAATGAAGTTACAACTTGAATACCTCTGTGCAGAGCAGTATCAGGAATTCTCTGCCCTTTGTCAGGGCTCTGCCTTCCCTCCTTTCAGATGTAAAACAGCTCAAATCTCTGACATGAGCCAGCTCAGAACTGGAACGGATGAGAAATTAGTGTTTAACTAAAAACAGAAAAAGAAAGGAGGGGGAAAAAAAAACCCCAAAAACCTCATGGGTGAGTTGTTAACGGAGAATTATTTTTTAATGTTGATTTATGCTGAATGATAGGCATGAATCTTAAAAACTAATCAGACCAAAAGGCGAGCTAAACTGTGGTCTCATTAAGATTGAGCAGCAGATTTCAGTTCTCTTCCCAGTGAGGAATTGTCTTCATGAGTGTTTATAAGGGGGAGAGGCTTTTCCCCCAGGAATGCTACTTGTGCCACAGCCTGGGAGCCTGGCTGCTGAGTCAGCACAAAGAGAAGTGGCCTCCTGCCAGCGTGCAGAGGCAGCTCATTGTCTGTTTGGGGGGATGCTCCCCCCTGACAGTGGCCCTCATCAAGTCAAAGAATCACAGAAGAACAAAATTCGGTTGAAAACAAGTAACAGCAGGAGCCAGATGGAGGGGTGAAGAGGATGGGGGAGTTTCTGCTTCTCTGTACTTAAGAAAAGTACCAAAGCAAATTGGAAAAAAAAAATAATTGAATAATTGAAGCTCAAAGACAAAGTTAAAGATAAAAGGACTGTTTATTATCATAAATCCTGTTTTAGAGCCGCTGGAGAGTTGGAAATGGGGTAATCACCACGCAGTCTGAGTCGCTGAACTTTTAAATGGAAGGTTCTAAATTTCGGAAACCGGCAGATCTAATCTTCTGCATACTGACAGTGTGGGACCTGGGCTGTCTGCTGGTCTGTGAGCTCTCGTCATTTGCCCGGTGACCCCTTCACTGGGGGACTCTTCTAAATTTAACCAAGTCCCACTGAAAGAGATGGAAATTTCAGTGGAATCGTTGTGTTTCAGAAGCTGGGCTTGGCTATGTTTCCACACCCCGGCATCCTGGGGATGGTTTTAGGCAGCAGTTGGTGATACCTCTCCAATGTGAATTTGTTGTTCAGCAAATCCGTGTGGTTTTCAACCCAGATTTTTAACAGGATGGCTGGCTGGCTGTATTCACACATTTCGCTTTGTAATAATATGCAAATCCACTTGGCGCCCAGTCAATACCCAAAAGAGTGGAAGGATTAAAGATATTTATAAGGGCAAAAAAAAAAAAATGCTCTGCTAACTGGGTCTTTCCATTTCTCTTTGAGATTTAATTTACATGTCAGTATTATTTTAACATTTGCTACAGAATCCGGAGCTCTTAATGAGATCAGAATACAACTGACAGCTTCAGCTTTTTGATTCTGCAGAATGTGCTAATTTATGGATAGTCTCTTCTAAATCAAGAAAAAGGGATTTTCCCTCCTGATACTGAGAAGCTATAAATATTTTCATTTACCTTTACCCCCACCTTTTTAATTTTAGAATGAAAACAGCCCCTCTCATCCCCTCCCAAAATTAGTTTTTCCCAGTGCCCATGATTTCTCTCGGGTGGGGAAAACTAAGATGAGTCTTAACTTTCATCCTGAATCAAGTCACTGCAGTGATGACCCAGTATGAAAAGCTTAGAGCAGCGCTGGGGGCTTGTGTCTGGCTGGGACTGTGTATTCCTAACTGCAGAGCTTTGTTGAGATGCAAATAACCACCCCCACCCCACCCCAAAACCCTCCCAAGGAGTAGAGATTTTATATTTGATTTCCTTTTTTTGTTTTGTTTTGTTTTGTTTTGTTTCCCCCTCATAAACCCGAACAATGTAGGTGTCTAGTCATATACAGGTCTTAGCAAGAAAGAAAGTTCGAGAAATTCAAGCCGCCATTAAGGTACGTCTGGCTTGCCCACTTGCAGGGGGCTTTTCATCTCCATGGTTACAGGCTTTTCCTTTGTTTTCCTCCCTTCCCCCTACCCTGCAGGTGTCTAGTCACATTCAGGTTCTTGCCAGAAGGAAATCTCGTGATTTTCATTCCAAGCTAAAGGTATGCGCTTTTCTGCTTTTTGGCTTGTGGTTGCTATGCATCTCACTTCCTGTTTTCCATGGTGACTGCTGAATGCCTGGTGCTGGGATTCTCGTAACCTAGTTTCCTTGCATGTGAGAGCTGTTTACATTTCTTTGTGTTTAATCTCTCTGTTTCTGTACTAGCCTCACATTAAACTCAATGTGTGCATGCGCGTGCGTGTGTTTGCGTGCGTGTGTTTGCGTGTGTGTGTGTGTGTTTCTAATAACAATGCAAATGCAGCAGAGAGCTGGTCTTGATAACTTTTCAGCACAGAAACATGATTTTTTTTTTAACCTTCAGATATCCAGCCCTGGGCTAGAAAAGCTTTAAAAAAAAAAAAAAAAAAGTCCAGAGATGCAATATTGAGTAGAAATTATTTAGAAAGAGTAATTTCCAAAGTGATCATGAAATTACTTTTTAAAAAAATTTAGAAATTTTCATTTGTGCTTTTGATGTATTTTAAAGAATACTTATTTAAAAAATACATCTTTGATGCACGTCTCTTCCAGCAGAGTATTTTCAGCCAGATTTCTTCCACGTTGCTTACTACTGGTTTTTAAGTGAATGGTGCTCTTATTAAACGAGAAATCTGAGGAGTGGCCTTTTAAAAAAAAGATAGATCTTAGAGATAGGAAAGCTCTTGATCAAACCTGTTTGCAGTTTCATTCGTACTTAAGTTTACTTAAAATTTTTTTTTAACTTGTGTCTCATTTTTCAGTCTCAGAATATATTTTATAGGAAAAATGGGGGCATTGGTAATTTTAAAAATTCCGCTTCTTTCTACTTTTCCCTTTCTAAAATTTATAATAAAACATACCTTTTATTTTTCTATAATGCCCTATTTTAGAAATATAAAGCAATTATAGTTTGCAAGAAGAAGCCTTCATTTATAATAAAAATTGATTTTGGCCCATATTGAAGCCTTTCCCAGGTGCCTTTTTTTGTTCTGTTCCGATATTTTTCTGTACAGTAATTAAATTTGTGGTTTTGTTCTGAACTAAAAAACAGCATAGTTTCACAACACTGAATGGTGAACATTGGGATTCTTCCCAAAGTCCTTCGACTTTTTTTATGCAAACAAGGCTGGCTGTGGAATAGGACAAGCGATTAGGAAGGAGCATTTGGTGTGCCCTCTGCAGTGGGCAGCATGCTGGCTCGCTCGCACGTGTGGCTGATGGTGGCTGGCTTTTAGCTGCACTGGCTGAGCAGTTGGAAGACTAAGATAACTTTATAGATCCTGCTTTTTAACCAAAGGTGCAATACTCTCTATATGGATGTAACTACCCCAGTTTTTGCTCAAGTTCTGACTCTGTTTCTAGTTTCTCTGAGCTAATGAATTAATGATGTACAAAGAAGTTTACAGATAACAATGTTGTTTCCATCTGTGATGATATCAATTGCTCTATTTCTGCACTATGTGGTTTCTGTGAACTCACCAGGGCACACAGCCCTAGACCGAAAGCCCAATAAGTGATGAGTAAAGCTCTACTGTTCAGAAGCGATTCCCATGGGATGTAGGAAGCACTGTTTTTCTCACTTAGTGAATTTTAGAGTTTTCTTCCATAGAAACAATTTTTCTATTGCTTTATACATGTGCATATATAAAAATACACAGCTGTATTTGTGTTTGTTTCTTAAAAAAATTAATAATAATAAAAAAGAAACAGTCCCCTGACTTTCCGCCCTGGCCCACTCTCCTTTGGGGCAGGTCACAAGGAAGAGACAGAGACAGAAGCAGTAGGATAGCAACTGGCTCAGCATTTAAGCTCCAAGAACCTCCTCCATCTTCTTGTAGTTTCTTCTCTTCTTTCTTCCCATATTATTCTTGGAAAAATGGAGTCCTTTGTTTTTCCATCTGCTAACACCAACTGAGTGTTCCAGGCATGGTGCTCACTGTGATGTGCAGTTAACAGCCAGTCCCCTCAGGGAGCTGGCCATGTAAATGAGAATGTAAACTAGAGAAGCACTTTGGGTAAGTGTTAGCAGGAGCAGCCAAAATCAAGTGTGGCGAGAGGGCATCCCAGGGATGAACTTCACAGAGATGTACTCTTAAGTTTGGGAATTGGAAGATGAAAGGCATCCCAATGCATGCTCCCTCATTTAAGCTCACTACGGAGTGATTTACAGTATTCTGCTTTTGGGGCATAATATTGAGGAAGCTGGGGCTGAGTGTAATTGATGGGTCACAAAGCCTTCCTAGTAAATGGTAAAGCCAGAATTTGAACTCAGATCTTTTTGCATTCTAAATGAATTGCTCCTTTAGATAAAATTTTATCTAGTGGAGGTGGGAGAATGTTTTCAAGCAGAGGGCTTCATGCCAGCACACTGTACCTACCTAACCTGTCATCCCTCATAAGTCTTTGGGGCTGGGCATTCATCCTTTGCTACCAGCCCTTCACTTAGCATCCACATTTTAACTTTGAGCCCTTGCTCAAAATGTGGACTTAATTTGGGTTGGTGCTGTGAGGGTCATCAGTAACTGAGGGGATGACGTGGTCCTGGAGACAGAGCTGCTCATCACCAGGACAGTCACAGAGAGTAAGGCTGTCTGTCACCTGCTTGCAGGAGATGGTGCTGCTTTCACTCCCTCCATGAACATTTTATTCCAAAGGCCATGTACTTAACCTTCCTAACCAGCCACTACCAGCATATGGACTCAACTCTGTTGGTGTCCCAGCTCCATCCAAACCCCCTTGTTCAGCTCTGGAGTCTAATAGCACGTTTGTGAGGAGGCCAGGACAGGAATCTGTACTGAGGTCATCATGGGTTCAGGCTGATAGCCATGGTCTTCTTGGCCTCCCACACTAGCTGATGAGATAAAACTCGCTACAGAAAATTGAGGTCATCCCAAAAGACAGCAAGCATAGCTTCTGGGTAGGTGGAGAGTAAGGGGAAGTGGCAGGAAGTATCCAAGCATAAAAGAGACACTGTGCTTTGCCTGGGAAGATGTAAGAAGGCTTCCTGGACCAGGTGGCTGACCATCCCAGGAACTGTCCTTGTGGGCATTGCCCCAACTAGTCTGGCCACCACTTCAGACATCGAACAGGTAGACAAAGGTCTATGGTCTTCATGTGAAGACCAAAGGCAAGCTTGAATTTGTCTGTTCCTTTGTGGAGTTGGAAAAGTAAGTGGCTTACCCACACTGGAGGCTGTGTGTCTTCCTTGGGAGCCTTCTTGTCTATAAGCTTCTCTACTTCCTGGGGAAGGATGTGGCAGAATTCTTTAGGCTAGTGTTTTCCAGCCTTTTTAAAGCAGCAAAACTCATGTTTATAATTGAAGCTCACCCTCTCAAATCCTTAGTAATGGCCTCTTAGTCTACTCCATTGAATCAGGTTTGAAAAACCACCTGTTTTAGGCAGAAGGAAAGGCGGTGTCTGCCTCTTATGCTGTCCCTGCCAGCCTCTACAGACAGCTCCTGTGTCCCATTTAAAGCCTATGTTTCTAAGTTCTGTAGTTTATAAGTTCTGCCATGTTCTTTGGAAGAAACAGACTCAAGGAGAGAATGGTCATTTTATGTCATATTGATAAATGAGTCATCCTAGCTACCAAAGTTACTCTCCTGAGAATCTGTTAGAATAAATTCTAAAGGTCAGCATTACGCTTCTGCTAATTGGCAGTTGTTCTCAATGTGCTTGTTTGTGGACTAGATTACTCCCAAAGTGTGTAGACTTAAATTTTAGTAAAGAAAAAATTGTTTAGTGAAAGTCTAAGATTTCTACATAGATTTGAACTTGAAAAGCAAAGGAATGATTACTGAATTCAGTCCAGTGGTTTTCATTGAGAACCCAATGTGTTCTAGGCCCTTTTGTAGGTGTGGGCCCATAGAATTGAATCCAGAGTTTGTGTTCTTAAGGAATGCTGAACCTTTCTGTTATTTTTTCCAGTAGGTATCCACAGCTAGGGAGCTTTGCAGTAGAAATTAAACAGAATAGTGCAAAGGCTACCCAGGTGAAAAGAATGATTCAGAGTGAAGGAATTCAAGAAAGCTTCATAGAGAAGTGTCCTTAGAACGAAACATAGTTGAAAGCAGAGAATTTCCATAAAGTTGGGACTATCTGAGGGACCATGAAAAACATCATGTATTTGGGGGCATGGAGTGGGAGGTAAGACTGGAGGAGCCTAAGGGAAGGGTCCTGGATCATCCCACTGAGGAGCAGGGATTTATTTATCTATGGGCCTCAGAGTGTACAGGGGGTCATTCAGAATTACACTCTAGAAAGACCTCACCAGCCGGGTTTTGCAAGATAGCTAATAAAAGGGAGGCCAAGCTGGAGTCCGGGAGGCTAATTCCTGATCTGCTTTAAGAGTGGGGAAGGGCTGGGCACAGTGACTCACGCCTCTAATCTCAGCACTTTGAGAGGCCGAGGCGGGTGGATCACCTGAGGTCGGGAGTTCAAGACCAGCCTGACCAATGTGGAGAAACCCCATCTCCACTAAAAATACAAAATTAGCCAGGCATGGAGGCACATGCCTGTAATCCCAGCTACTTGGGAGGCTGAGACAGGAGAATCGCTTGAACCCGGGAGGTAGAGGTTGCAGTGAGCCAAGATCGTGCCATTTCACTCTAGCTTGGGCAACAGGAGCAAAACTCCGTTTCAAAAAAAGAAAAAAGAGTGGGGAAGAGAGGCGCAGGCCTGGACCAGGGGCCGACCTACACCCCCGGGGCCGCTTCGTAGCACTCAGCACTCATCCTTGGCTGGCGTCCCTACTTGAGTGCACTCTGCCTGCTCCGTACTCTTTCCTACTCACTGTGTTTACAGAACAAATTATAAATTTTTAAGTTCTGTCCTTATAAAGTCTGAAAAGTATTGTGTGCCAGAACTTTTCAGAAAGATTTTCAATAGCAGCATTTAAAAATTAACTTATTTTAAAAATCTCATGAAGTAATGGTAATTAACTGGGAGTGTGCATCAAAATTATGAAGTTTTTGTTGCAAAATTTTAAACATACAAAATTTAAACAGTACAGAGAGTATCATATTAAACACTCATGTTTATACTATCTGGAAATGATCATTTTCATTATATGTTTAAGTTTTCTTAAAATGAAAAATCAAGTGGCAAACATTATTCTGTACTTTCCTCTATCCACCCTCCTTCTTCAACCAAATTAATCTCCCTTTCTTTCCTTCCATCCAGTGTCTTTCCTTGCCATTTATTTCCCTTAGAAAATCAAATCTAGTGAAAACTCTCTCTTCTCCTTTTGCTCCTAGATTTTTGCCCATTGTCTCCCTCCCTCCCTCCCTCTCTCCCTTCTGTCTCGCTCTGTCACCCAGGCTGGAGTGCAGTAGCACCATCTCGGTCACTGCAACCTCTGCCTCTCAGGTTCAAGCGATTCTCCAGCCCCAGCTTCCCAAGTAGCTGGGGTTACAGGTGCCCGCCACAACACCTGGCAGATTTTTGTGTTTTTAGTAGAGACGGGGTTTCACCATGTTGGCCAGGCTGGTCTCAAAATCCTCATTTCAAGTGACCTGCCTGCCTCAGCCTCCCAAAATTCTGGAATTACAGACGTGAGCCACCATGCCCGGCTGATTTTTGTCCAGTTGTCTACCATGAATTTGTGCAATAGCCATTGGCACCAACATGAGACTTTTCCTTTGGAGTTTTTAGCCGCTTAAGTTAAGATAGACTTGGCCAACAATTTGATGACCTTGGATATAGACCATGACTATAAGGGAGATACAAGGGCAAGGAAATAAAGGGGATAGTTAAACTAGTAAGGGAGTAATGCAAGGAGACAGTGAACCAGGAGCAGAGAAGCTGGGAGAATAGAGAGAAAGCACCAGTAGATTGCAGCTGTGATTCAAGTGCTCGGTAAGATGGAGAATAGAAAAAAAAGGAATTTGTGGCCAGAGCATAGTAATTTTGGAAATTAAATACATACATTCAGAGTTGTGGCGATTTTTGTTTTGGGTTTTTTTTTTTTTTTTTTGCCAGTGGGATTGGGGCATCATCAAAATGTCTAGAACAGAAGCTAGAGTACTAACTGCAGGCCTAGAAGAGAACTTAGCTTTGAAGGAGTTGTTTCTCAGTGTTGGGAGTGCCATGTGTTTGGCCCCTACTGAGACAACGCCCGTTTGACCCACTGCTCTCAAGAGGGATTAGGTGTTACAGATGACCCACAGCCTGTAGCTGGGCCTGAGTCTGCTTCTAAAGTAGAAGATGATCCATGCAGTTGCAGTGTGAAAGATTGTTCTAGGTCTGTGGAATATCCATTTAAGAATCCCAAGAATGCTGAGTTAGAGGTCTCCCTTATACCTTGTGTCACCAGCTGCAGCAACAGTAATGTCACCAACAGCAGCTTTACCTGTTTTTCTTCTATCTCACCTTTTCCCTAGTTCAGCCCATACTGGCATCTCCAATGGAGTAGTGAGAAGCAGAAGCATGTCTGAGGATTAGCTCACAGCATTAGAAATTATTCTCTACTTCGAATTGTTTCACTCACCATTAATTCATCAAAAAGTCATTAACTGTTTTTTTAAGCTCCAGGGATTTATTATCCCAGCATGTAGAAAGAATGCAGAAGCATTCTCCATGTGTTAAGCAGTCTTTTTTTTCCCTACTTAGAGTTTCTTTGTAGAGTTCCATGCCTGAGTCGCTTTCTCTGAATGTTCAGTTGCCCTAAAAAGTTGTTCAGACCCTGCTCAGAGTCCTCCTTTCCCCATTAGCAGCAAAAAAGCAGTCTTTTCTTGCTGGTTTCAGAAGGCTGTGGCAGCCACAGCCAAGGTCAGGGAAACACCACACTGTGGACCGTCTCCATCTTCCCATGTAGATGGACCAGGCCACCTCTGGTTCACTTCTTGAGTGTGTTTGGGTGAGTGTATGACTCAGGGCAAAACTAAGAGGAAAGGAAGTCTTCACTGTGCCCTCCCCTCGGCAGGAATACATCTTAGTCAATAGATGTATTCATGTCAGACTCTGGATGTGTGTTGAAGAGAAACCTGTACTTGCTGACGTTGCATCATCCAGTAGGGCAGAAAAAGACCTGAGCCTCTCTGATTATGTCCAGTCACTGGTGAGTAATTTATGAGACACATGTGCTCCCCCAGGGCCATTTTCTTCATTCTCGCCCTGGTGGCCTTTGTGATTTGATTTCTGAACAGGCCATTCTTTCCAATCTTCTGTTCTTTCCAATAAGCAGAGATCTTAAATTTCAAATTATTGATTTAATTCTTTTGAGTTCAAGAACTTCAGTGGGGCATTGCTGAAGTCCATACTGCTGACTCATGTTTGTATCATCACTGATTCCATCCAGGAATGGGCCTGTCCACAGGGAAGATAGGCATGTTTCACTTCACTCTGTGAAGTGTGGTGCCCTGTGAGGCCCCCTGAGCCACTCTGCTCCTTCAAGACTTTGCTGTTAGCAGTAGTGCAGGAGGCAAGGAAAGCCTGAGCAACAACCTTCTCTGTCTGTGTCTGCTCCAAGACACTTGTCCGTGTCATGGGATTTGGGAAATGATACAGCCTTTCCTGGAGTTTCCCATTCTCAATTTCTCAGGCTTCAATTAGAGCCACTCACCAACAGTGTGGTGATGGAGAACTTAATGTTGGTAGCCAGAGCACTGAATTTGTAGATAAACAAAGATAATTCTGTGTGAACTGAGCCAGGTCTGGATTTTCTTTTTAAGGGCAAGAGAAACAGCCTCATCATTCTACATTTTTATCTCTTTATAGAGAAATATCATTGTCAATCAGCTTCCAACTTAGATAGTGCCATAGAATGATATCGATCCCGAGGATTATCTAGTGAGGACCAGGGCTCCTGAGCATTTCAGGTCCCGAGCAGGATCCAGCCTGGAAAGCCAGTCAGTCACCTGGGCTCTGTAGACTGCAGGCTCACCCAGGGGCAAGGCTGCAAGCACCGTACTAAGTACTTGAAGCAGTCCTGAATGGTGGGAGTGTTTTGTCCTCGATTTATGAATTTGGAAGCAGAGGCTCAGAATAGCTAACTGACTTGTTTAGAGTTACAAGTCTGCAGTTGATCCAGGGATATCTGGTGCCAAAGCCGAGCTCTTTGCAGGATGTCCTGCTTCCTTCCCAAAGAGAACTGGTCCAGGATGAGGTTCATTTTCCTGACTTGGATGCCTTGCATTTGCCTCCCTCCACGGAGCCCTCTTCATTACGTCTGTGTGTTTGAAGGAAACAGAAGATAAACAGTGGGAGCTAGAACTCACTCTAGAACTTAATTTGAGCCTGGAGCCAGTTTGGGTTCCTCTGGTCCCTTGCTGTTACCTCCCAGAGAAAAGGGGACTAAGGTCAGAATGGTGCCTTCTCCTAGATACCAGGATTCGGCAGGAAGCTGTCCTAAATCCCAGGCTTCCTGGGAGAGAGTCCTGAGGCACACCTATGAGTCTGATCAGCCATCATCCTCATCTGTAATCCTTTATCATGTGAACCCCCCACATCAGAGTTAAAGGAAATGCTGTTGACAATTATAAAATACCAAATATAGTTCAGTACATTTAAAAATGAACAGTGGTTCAAGTGGTAAAAGCCTTGAAAATTTTTCCTCGGATGTGAATGGAGTCTTTGGCATTTGGAAATACAATAAGATGAATTAATTGACACTCGTTAGGAAGCAAGTCAGGAGAGGCATGAGTGTGCCTTGTCTCCTCTGCATTAGCTGTTACCTGACTGAAATAGCTTCCTTTTGTATTTACGCCTGTCTTTTCTAATGATAAGCAAATTAGAGATCATAGCTAGAAAAAAAACCAAGTGCCTCCATCCTTTCTCCAAGACCATCATATAGTTCTGTGATATTTATCTGCTCAAGGGGTATGGCTAATAATTGCAGAGGTCATGTGAATCCAGATAGTAGTGCAAGCTTAGAAACAACATCTGTAAAATTACTTCTTAGGAAAGTATTTTGTGTTTTGTCCTTTTCCAGAAAAGTGATTTTGCAAGCAGATTGCTGTCCTTCCTCCCTTGCAATATGTTATATAGCTGGTTAAACCATATTTGGAGAAAAACCATTTACTATCAAGAGGTTTTGAATCCATGGTTGTTTTTTGACTTTACTATTTTTTCTAATGTATTTGATGGACTTCTATATGAATAAATTAGATTGGAATCCTATCTTTAAATTCTGAAATAATGGACCATGAGTAAACTGTTTGAATATACTGATTATGCTGTTCATTAAAATTCTATATATGGCAACTATCGTATATTGTATATGCAAGCATGTAACCTTTTTATATTATCTTTAAAATTTGTTCATGGTAATGCCTGTGGAGTATGAGGTAATTGATTTTGTAGAATAATCAGAAGCTGGGAAGCAGAAGGAGGACTGGGGAACAAGCCTCCTCTAATACCCACACTGATCCATGAGACGTCTTCGAGTTTTAAAAGCACACCACTCCAGCCATGTGCGTTGTGATATTGCTGCCCTCCTGTCATGTATATTACACGTAGACATTTTCCAAACATTGTGTCCATTTCAATCATAAAAGGGAGGCAGTCAGTAGAACAGAGAGCTATAGCAGCGGTAGCCTTGTTCTGCTTCATAAAATATGAAAGCCTGTTTTTACTTAGGAATAATAACAATTTGTAAGGCTTCAGGTTGAGGAGTTTATGCATGACACAGCGTGCTAGACCATGTAGCAGAGGCAGGGAGACCATTGAGTGTGGTGTGCTGGAAAGTGGATAATGACAAAAGTAGGGTAGCAAGCAGTATTTACTTAACGGTTTTTCAAGATAAAACAGTGTGGTCATCCTTTGTAAATTTCATCCATATCTCAGAAATGTTGGTGTGAAAATATCTTAAAATTAGTGTGGTGTACAAGTGTAGTGTATGTTTTTCAGTTTACTTAGCTTGACTTGTTTGTCTAGATTAGCCTCCTCCCTTTTAGAGTGGGGGATGAGTAGTGAGGACAGAGTTGAATGCTTTAAAGTCCAGGATATTAGACCAGAGTGACAGAAACAATTCATTTGGGTCTGACACTTAGAGTTATTTTTTCAAAGCCAGGCAGGTATTACTGGGCTGAAAATGACAATTTAGAGATCCCTTCCATTGAAATCTCTTAGCGTGGCCTCCTTCCGAATTCCCATTTCAGGATAAGTGGGTCTTGAGTCAGGCCCTTGGTTCTGATTTCAGGATATCCCTGGTGGTGTGTATTATTTCCAGGATTGCTTTAGATTTTAAACAAAACATTTGAATCCTTCTAATTTTCAATATATATTTTAGATAAAGGGGAGATGTCATAAAAATGAAATGAGTAGTCGGAGTAGCTTGACCACAAAAGGCAGGGAATCACTGGTATAGACATTTTAGTCCATTAGCGGGAAAATTGCCTATTCTCAAATAGGTAGGTCAAGTGCAGAAAGAACCTCTCTACTTGAGACAAAATTTCTTTTTCACACTTAGCCTTCTGTCTGTTAGGACAGGCAGCCAAGAGCTGCCCAAATTTTAGCATCCTGCCTTCTTCTTGCTAGTATTTTCCTTGACTATATGCATTAAAAAGTATTTGGTTATAATGGAATTTACCCTCATAGCTACAAAGACCTGTAAAACCAGAGGGACGTTAGAGGATAGTGTGCAACTTTTTATTTTGTAAAGAAAATTAGAGGTTGTTAAATGACTTGCTCCACATAATGCAGCTCGTTAATGTCGGGCGGTAGCAGGTTTGGAGCCCGGTCTCCGGACACCCCAGTGGGTTCGCCTTTTACAGTCTTGGAGCAAGTTGCTGCAATAAAAGCAATTGGTTTGCTCTCCTGCACTTGAACTCCTGTTTTCGTCTGGGTACCTGGTGAAATGCTGGGTAATGAGACAGTCAGAAACCTTACTTTGTTTAACAGAAGATAAAGATCATGTTCTGAAGCTGTGTGACATAAACAACAAAGATAGGTACGTTTCTTCTTTTCCACACTGGCTGCTTTCCCCGATTCAAAAAAGAGTATCAAACTTGTATGAAGATTTCAAATGATTTTTAATAAACCTCAGATTTATTTCAAGCAACTCAATAAAGCGAGATGTGGAGATGCAGGGAGCACATTTCTATTTGGACCTGGACTTAAAAGTCATGAGTCGCCCCACCCAAGTGTGCACAAACAGAGTCTGTATTTGGACAAGCAGAACTGTCTCTGTCGGCAGCATCTCAAAAACGTAGAACTCTTCAGGTCCGTGAGAGGCTCCACGATGTTCTTCTGCCATGGAGCCAAGCCCACAGGTTCTTTTGTAGTTATTGCTCAGATGTGTCAGGCAGGCAGGCAGGCAGGCAGGCAGGCAAGACGTTTATGCTGCCATTTTCTATCCCCCCTAGCCTGGACCCCAGAGAAGTTATAAGGCTTGTTCTGTGCTGAGGAAGGCGCCTGTGGTCATACCTGTGTCATTATCTCAGTTTCACAAATCTGCCTTGAGAGCGTTTGTAACCCCTCATTAGGGGTTAAGTGGCTTGGGTGCTGAAGTCCAGAGTGACTGGACAAAGAGAAGCCAATGGACTTGTATTGATGTCAGGGTGTTCTTGATGGGGAATGGAGTAGGTGTGACTGGGGCTGTGGTTTCTGTTCATGGGCTACCCTCTGAGGGGATGGACGAGAGGGGAGCAAGTGAAACCATGGAATAGCCAACAGTATTGCCTGGCCCTGAGATCTGCATGTATGGGCTCAGTTTGTCAGTTTATCATAAAATCCCATCCGCTTCAAGATGTGTCTTTTTTAGGCATCCTCAGTATCTGAAATGTTTCAAATCTTAAAAAAAAAATTAGCTTAGGAAGCTAGCTTTAGGTTAGAGCATTTGACACATTAGCAAATGGAGCCTCAACCCCAAGAATGCCAGCTGAGGAGGAGATAACAGCAGCAAAAGGATCACTCCGAGTCACCCTGGCCTTTCTGTTGAGGCCCAGGATTCCTGCCAACTTCCAGGCTCCTTAGAGTGTCACTCGGCCACGGCAGGTGTCATTACAGCATTCATGAAAAGCTGTTGTTTGAGGCTCCTTAGTTTTTCAGTCAGCCAGAGTCATATATAAGACACAAAATTAATGTGGCTGGGCGCACGGTGGTTCACGCCTGTAATCCCAGCACTTTGGGAGGTCGAGGCGGGTGGATCACCTGAGGTCGGGAGTTCGAGACCAGCCTGACCAACATGGAGAAACCCCATCTCTACTAAAAATACAAAATTAGCGGGGCATGGTGGCACATGCCTGTAATCTCAGCTACTCAGGAGGCTGAAGCAGGAGAATCGCTTGAGCCTGGGAGGCAGAGGCTGTGGTGAGCCGAGATTGCACCACTGCACTCCAGCCTGGGCGACAAGAATAAAACTCCGTCTCAGAAAAAAAAAAACAAGTGTTAGGCTCATTTTTCCTTTCTCTCCTCCCCTCCCTTATCCTGTTCCCTTTCCTTTTTCTCTCCCTCCCTTGCTTCCTTCCTTTTCTCTTTTTTTTGTTTTCTTTCTGATGGAGCCTTGCCCTGTTGCCCACGTTTGAGTGCAGTGGCTTGATGAACACAGCTCACTGCAGCCTTGATCTTCCAAGTTCAGACAATTCTCCCACCTCAGCCTCTTGAATAGCCAGAACTATAGAAGTACACCACCACTCCCAGCTAATTTTATTTTTTGTAGAGATAGGGTCTCTGTATGTAGCCCAGACTGGTCTTAAATTCCTAGGTTCAAGTGATCCCCCCCACCTCAGCCTCCCAAAGTGCTGGCATTGTAGGTGTGAGCCACCATGCCTGACCCCTTCCCTTTCCGTTTTTCTTTATTGGTGCTTTTTCAAAGGTTAGTGTAAGCTTTTTGGAAATTCACTTGGTGTTCCTGGCAGTTATAGGGCAAAGTCGTGTCTACACCTGGGAACACCTAACAGAGATTTCTTAGAAGCCTGTAGTAGTTGTTTGTTGGCTTTGATTTTTTAAAAACACTTTTGGCCTTGCCTTTGACACCTTGATGTGTTTTTCATCACCTTTGGTTATATCAGTAAGCATGGAAGCACCCTCTCTGCTGGTACTTGATGTCTTAGCCTGAAGCTCCCTTTGACAGTCCCTGGAGGTGGAAAGCACTCTTTTTATTTTGGTGTCATCATTTTGTTTCTGCTTTGATGGTATATGGGCCTGGAGTATAGACCCTCTACTGGCACCCAGGAGCGTTTACATGCCTATAAAACTCAAAGCCCTGCCCGCGCCTCTCAACAGGAGGGTGACCATTTCTCCATCTGTCCTGGGGAAGCCACAGAACCAGTGTAAAGGAGTTGGGGGGTAGTTTTTGATTATTGCTGTCGTTGGATGCCCTTCCTGATCATTGCCTTTCTAGATAGCCATCTGAATCACTGATGGCTATTTTATAAATGTGAGAAGGCCCCCACCCCTATGCATTTTATTGTTCCCAAGTATTATATGTTTGTGTACATATATATATATATGTTTTAAACCAAAGAAAAAAAATTCCTTTGTATGCAATTCTTTTAACAAATTGTTTATTATTGTATCCAGGTAACAAGCATGGTAAGTATTTTAACCAAACTGAGTATTCTGTATTTTAGCTGTGCTTGGCAGACTTTTTTGGCTAGCTTTGTGTTATTAGCCTTGGCTTTCCTAGAAAAGACTGTTTAGGAAAAGGAGAAATCACGTACCTGTAGCATCCCCTAGGCTTCCGGCTTTAGTATGAACCCCCGTAGCATTAGCCCCATGGCGGGGGTACCTAGAAAGCATGCACCCCGCCAGCATGCTGCTTGGCCCTGTTACCCCCACCCCCCCCACTACTTCTGAGCCTCTCCGGCCAGGTTTTTGCCAGGGCTTTCAGGCCTTGCATGATCGCAGCAGCTCCTGGGACCATGGCCCTGTGACAGCCAGCACACACAGATAGGGCTCCTCGAGCTCTGTGGATGGTCCTACCCCGGTCCGCAGCTGCATCCCTTCGTCACTCCTCCTCCCATCAGTTTGCTTAAAAGCAGGGCCTGTATTTTTCTTCTTCCTTAAATGTTTAAAGTAATTGGAAAAATCTCCTTCTGGAAGCTGAAAAACTAAATATATACATTGTCCACTCTTCTGAGAGGCTTCACATTCTGTTGGAAAATGGATTTAATCCCTTCAAAGAAAAGAAAAAGCCTTGCCCCATTGGGTTTTCCCAGTAAATGTTCAGAGGTACAGTAGGTTGAGTGTGGTTTAGCCTTCTGGCTGTGTTATTTATCCATGCATGTTTGCTTTTTGGCCTATTTTGTGGCTCTGTATTTTAGTCCATGTGCTTGTGGCTGTGCCTGTGTAACCTACCTGGTAGCCATGCGTTATGTATTAAGTCGGTGTGTCACTGTCACCTTCAAGGATCAGACTGCAAAGGATAAAGCCCTGCAGCACATGGCAGCCATGTCCTCAGCCCAGATCGTCTCCGCCACTGCCATTCACAACAAGCTGGGGCTGCCTGGGATTCCACGCCCGACCTTCCCGGGGGCGCCGGGGGTAAGTCATGAGCTCAGTCTAGTAATGACAGCTGCTGGTGTTGGGGTTCGCATAGGCGCCAGTGTTAAGCCTCCCCACCTCCACTTCTTGTCATGTGGGTCAGGTGTGTGAGAGGGCAAAGACTACCCTGTGAACTGCTAACATGTTCTAAAGTGGTGAAAGCAAGGAGGGAAGGGAGGCAGGGAGCTAGAGAGAAAGAGAGGAAGAAGGAGGAAGGGAGGAAGAGAAGGAGAAGAAAAGAAAAAAGAGGGAGAAAGAAGGGGAAGGAATGCTGAGTGTCTGAAGACATGGGATTAACCGTGCCTTTCTGGGTTGGGCTGGCCTCTTCTCTCTTTACCTTTTTCCTGGCCCTTGGTCTCCGTCCCTCTGTCTTCAGGGGCAGCCAGTCCCTAAAGGGACAAGGTATTCTATTAACATTTACATTTTGACACCTACCAAAGGCTGAGAAGCATTATGTTATAATCTCATTTAATCCTCCAGGTCATCTTAAATGCTTCCTATCCTCACTGACATTTTACACATGAAAAAGCTGAGATTATTCAATAGCAAAACAAGCATTTGGAAAGCTGAGATTATAGTGGACTGGACAGCGATGTCAAGAATCAGCCAGAGGCTGTTCTCTCCCTCCTCTATGTCATGCTGCCTCTTCTGCTGGCACCCTAAACGCGCAAGGAAGCGCTCACCACAGAGAAGCTGCCTTCATTGCCTCTTGGAACTCCTGGCCTTGTTCGAGCTTTGTCCTCTGCCTTGCTGGGCCTTCAGTGCTGTTGAGGCAGAATATCATGCAGGGAACGTTTCAAAATGGAGGGAGGTACATGAGTAAATCAGTCAGTTAGTATTGCGAGGCCCCTGCAGCACACCCAGATCTTTGCTTAGGTGTAAGGAGAACACAGGAGCTGCTGCCTGCCCCTGCCCTTGGGGGGGATTTTCAGGAAGGAGGCGCTAAGGGGAGCTCTGGATTGCCAGTCCAAGGATACAGGTTCTGATCTTGTGCAAGTGTTGACTGCATTTGCACTCGGGGGAAGGTGATTCTGTTGGGTGATCGAACCTGCTGTCTTTCAGTAGGAGTTGTGATGCGTAGGCATCCTGAACAGTGCTTTGAAGTAAACTCTTAATTCTGAGGCCTTTGCATTTTGCCTTTCAGTTCTGGCCAGGAATGATACAAACAGGGCAGCCAGGATCCTCACAAGAGTAAGTCTGAGGAGGGGCGGGCACTGACAAATAGGGGCTGGTCTCAGCCCACCCGGGGGAGAGCTCTTCCCAGACCGTACTGTCAGCACCTGGAATAGAAAGGAGCATTACGCTGAGGTCCCAGAAGGCATCCCCCTTGTATTGTCTACTGAGGCCTCTAGCAGGAAAGAGACTGGCTTTTCAGATCTGGGAGAGGTAGAGTCAGTCACCTCACTCCCACCTTCAGTATTAGCAGTCATCCTGCTGGAAGCAAGAAGCGGACCTTTCTTCTCTCACGGTATTGAAGGCTGAGCTGTGGCTTCCTTGCCTGATAAAGGGCAGCACAGGTGATCCTGAAGCCCATTTCATTCTGGCTTGTTGTGTAGTAGCGTGGCTGGTAGAAAAATCCTGCTAGATCCCTTGGAGGCAAGAGAAAAAAGCTCAGTAAACTGGAAAATAAGGGCAATTTCAGGATCAAAGAAAGGAAATCCTGCCTATATGCTATAAAAAACACCAAAAAAACCTTGCACTATTTAGCCTAGAGAAGGGGATCCTGAAGCATGTCCCAAACTTTGCCTAGAAGTGGCGACTGCTTGACCTCAGAGGTTCAAAGGCATATGTCACAACACATGGAATTCAGGCTCTTTCCAGTGCATCCCATTGAACTGGCATGAGGCTTGGTGGTTTGATCCCTAGCAGGCTGCTGGCCCCTCTCAGTTTATGGAACAATTGCACCTGCCTGGGATGTGCTACCACCTGTAGGCAGGGACTAAAGTGGTGAAGGACGTCCCACTGCGAGGTCATGGTGGGACCTGGGTAATAGCCGCTGCTGCAGATGTGATCTCTGACTCTCCCCGCCGTCTCGTCTCTCTCTTTCCAGCGTCAAGCCTTTTGTGCAGCAGGCCTACCCCATCCAGCCAGCGGTCACAGCCCCCATTCCAGGTGAGTCTCCCTGAAACTCCCTCTTGGGAGCACAGCCCTACCCAGCTGACAGCTAGGTCTGGCACTTTGTTCCCAGGGTCAAGAGATGCTCAGCCTTGCCACAGCTGCACATTGCCCCTGATTTGCTGGATCCTGGGTTGCCTGGAGCTCAGGAGGGCCACAGGGTAACCCCTGCCAGGTCCCGATTCCCTTCAGTCATCCCTTCCAGTTTAAGAAACAGGAAGCCTCATCACTTTCACTGAAGATGCTGGATTATCCTCAGAAGGAGAAGTTGCTGCAAAACCTTCCTCAATATAAACTGGCCTAATTAGGCAGTTCAAGTCTTGAAGGCAGATAGGGTTTCATTCACCCTTTCTTAGATAAGTAGATTTCAGTCCTGCTACCTTTAAAGGAGAGAGTACGTGGAAGCTCAAAGTGGAAAACATGAATCTCTCCAGCCTGCCTGTCTTCTTGCCCACGAAGCGCACCCCCAATCCCCACATGTGCGTGTAGAATCACTCTGTTGCAGTGCTTGAGGTATACAGTATAAGTCACTGCTCTCCCTTATGGATTCCCCAAACTGGAAATGCTTTCACATATTGCCCTCTGCCCCAGTGCCACGCAACATTCAGAGAGAATATTCTATAGTGCTAGTGACCACAGTCTTAAGGAAGATGGACAAACACAAGAAGTGTGTGGCACGTCTGAGTCTCACAGGAAGTCTTTGGAAGCATTCACTTCTCACTGTCTAGTCATTCTTGACTTGGTCCCCAGGTAGACCCGTTGGTCCAGGGTTAGATGTCCTCAGGCTGTAGCCTTTAACCTTAGCTGAAGTTGGCTTAATGAGGAACACATGCTTTGTGTTTATCTGACTGTTCAGCATCTCTGGTTTCCTCAGCCAGCATCTATTCATCACCTGAGTTCTCCCTGGCAGACCTGGTGGACAGGGAGCTGTTGGCCTTTCCTTCTGGGTCATCTGTAGAGCCTGTTCCAATATTTTCCTGAGGCCCAAGGGGAGGTGAGTGACCAGCATCACAGGTGACGATTGGTCTTTCAGGTTTTGAGCCTGCATCAGCCCCAGCTCCCTCCGTCCCTGCCTGGCAAGGTCGCTCCATTGGCACAACCAAGCTTCGCCTGGTGGAATTTTCAGCTTTTCTTGAGCAGCAACGAGACCCAGACTCGGTGAGTGTGCCCAGAGAGATGTGTCTTGAATCCAGGATTTCTCTCCCTTTACTGTTCACCTTCTTGCTTCTCCATCTTTCATCCTTGTCCCCTGCCCCATGCCTGGCAAATATCCTTTCTGAAAACAGGCCTGGGAAAGAATAGCCAGGTGCCTTTTGATTAAGTAGAAAGACATTCCTATTGGCAGATGTGTAGAAAATAGCAGAACTGGAGGTGTGTTGCTATCCTGGACCCCAAGGTACCGTAGGGAATACTTGAGTCAGAAAGAGGGACCTTTATAAGCTCTTATGTTTTGTAAAATTTAACAAGAAGTGACATTTATTGAGCCTTGCCATATGCCTGGTCCCATGCAGAGTTATTTAGATATATGGTCACAATCCATCCTCATAAAACCCTAGGAGGCTAGGTACTGACTGACAGATGAGGAAACAGAGAGGGTAAGTAACTTTCCCAAAGTCACACAGTTAATCTCTGATGAATTCAAGATTTAAGCTCAGGTCCTGAAAACTCTAAAACCTAAACATTTAGCTCTTATTCCATACTGTTTTTCCAACTCTGTTTCTCACAATAGCAAGTTGTTCTCTTCTTAAGAAGAAGTGTCCGGGTGCAGTGGCTCATGCCTGTAATCCCAGCACTTGGGGAGGCTGAGGCAGGCAGATCACAAGGTCAAGAGATCGAGACCAACCTGGCCAACATTGTGCAACCCTGTCTGTACTAAAACTACAAAAATGAGCTGGGCATGGTGGCCGCATGCCTGTAGTCCCAGCTACTCAGGAGGCTGAGGGAGGAGAATCTCTTGAACCCAGGGGGAGGAGGTTGCAGTGAGCCAAGATCATGCCACTGCACTCCAGCCTGGCAACAGAGCAAGATTCTATCTTAAACAAACAAAAAGAAGTAACGAAATGGTACTTTAACAGTTTGTCGTAGAGTGCAGTGCATTATAATATCATAAATACCAGTAACATTGGCATCTGGACTCTTATTTGTCACTTTCTTCTTTCCCATCTCCCCGCACCCCATCTTGTACCCATCGTCCCATTGTTTCTCAGCCAGGCATTTCCCATACATATGTGATCCTCCCTTCTTTCCTGCCCAACAAGCCCCGTACCCTTTCTTCACACCCACTCCTTGGCTGTGAGTATGAGCATTGCATCTGTGTGTGGGTGAGCCCAAGGTGGAAACTGAAGGAATCCTTAGTTTGTCTCCGAGATTCTCACCAACTCTTGCCACATTGTCTGTCTCACCCTATCCTTCCCATCTCATAAGTCCCGTGCTCTCTGTGTGCTGCCTGCCTTGCTGTCATTTCTGTTATCAGGAGAAAGTGTCGGGAATGACTTCAGAGCCTGTGGTAGATAACAGATACTGAGCAATTGGAGGTGACCTCTCACGGGAGTGTTTGCACTTCGGCCTGAGGGAAGGGCTCCCGTGGGGCAGAGAGGCTTGACCAGCCATCACCAGTGGAGACGGGAGCCCACATGTGGCCCACTGATGTCTTAATCCACAATCGTGAACTTTGGGAGCTGGTGGAAAAACAGAGCTGCTTCCAAATTAAGGGGAAAAAATGAGGGAAGAGATGTAAATTGGATGCATCAGGACTGGTACAAGAAAATGGGGCTATTGAGACCAGTAAAGAGAAAAGGCCAGCTAGATGACTCCCCCCCAGGCAGCTGAGTGGTTCACAGAAGAGTGGTGGTGAGGGTGAAATCCATAGAGGTGGGAGGCATCGGGACAAACTGAAAGATGCCCAGCATGATTCTCTGCTGCTGGTTCTTTGTGGGAAGCATACAGAGTTCTTTGGTTGAAGGCTGGGCTTTGGCCCGGATACTGCTTCTTCCTCTTGTAACTCGTGTTTGTATGACACTTCATTGTTTACAGAGTACTTTGGCGTTTAGTATTTTATTCTGTCCTCATAGTGCCTCGTCAGATAGGTTCTGTTTTCCCCATTTTACAGATTAAGAAACGGAGGCCCAGACATACTGAATGACTTAGTCAAGATACCCAGTCAGTAAACAGAGGGAACCAGGAGCCCAAATCTTGTATTTCAGTGGACTCTTTTCATTACCGTAGAAGACCACCTCCAGATTTTGAAGGTCTCTTGAACTATCTTTTCAGTCTATCTCCTGTGTGAGCAAATTTCTCTTTGCATATGACTGTTTTTTTAGGAAACAACTCCAAGGCCCTGGGAGGCAAAAGTCCCCCACAGGATTTTTGCTTCCCTGGTTAAAAGACCATGGATTATTTTATAAAGATTCTCTTTTTTAAAAGAAATTAAAATACTGTGGTATGTCCCCCATTGTTACTGTGCCCTCCAGTTATGGACCTCTTAGGGCCCAGAAGGCTCGATTGCCTCTTTTTGTTGTTATTATTTGCTGGGCTAAACATTTTGAGTTATTCAGATCGTTCTGCAAACCTGCATGTGCATCTGCACATGCAAGAAGCCGCACAGGAGAGGGGCTCATCGCTGCCCAGATGGACACAGCCTCAGCCCCCGGGGGAGTATAATACCTACTAGAGACGCGAAACACATGATTATCCGAGAGCTCACTGCAAAGCGCCGTGACTTCTAGGAAGAAGAATATTGGATGCTGTGAGTAACAGGAAACAGGGCAAGCTGCCTTGAGGAAGTAGCCCTTAAGCTGAGAGATGGAAGATTGGGCAGGGAGAGAATAAGGGAGCAGAAGATTACAGAGGTGATGAAGCTGAAGTGTATGTGGCAGTGTATTAAACCCGTGGCTATTTTTGGAAAGTCAAGGCCCACTAAGTCCCTAGAGTAGAGGCCAGAGATAAATGTTTCAGATATGTTCAAGATACACATAATAATCTGAATGGGTAAAGTGGGTCTGGCCTGCTACTGTTTAATAAAAAAGCTTTACTTACATAGACTCCAACACGTGACTTAAAAGGCCCTGAAATGAAAGGAAGGCCTGGTGTAACACCCTTGGGCCCTTTGAGAAAAATCATTATATTTTGGGGGATATGAATTGGGAGAAATTAGAACTTATTTAACAAGTACTTTTTGAACTTTAGAACTTATTTAACAAGTACTTATTTAACAAGTACAAGAACTTATTTAACAAGTACCACTGTTTCAGGTGTTAGGAATCAGCAGTGAACAAAACAAAGGTCTTATTCTTATGGAGCCCACACTCAGGTGGAGAACACAAGCAAGAACTACTCAGGCAAATAAATACCCAGTATGTCTGAAGATGCTAACTGCTTATGTGGAATAATGGCCTTTGTGACAACTGTTTTTTTTTTTTTTTTTTTTTTGAGATGGGGTCTTTCTATGTTGCCTAGGCTGGCCTCAAACTCCTGGGCTGAAGTGATCCTTGTGCCTCAGCCTCCCAAGGAGCTGAGACTACAGGCATGTACCGCTATGCCCCGACCTTTTTCCCAATTGAAAGTTACTTGCTTTTTGGATTAAAAGTGTGTAATTGCAGAAAATAATAATACCCCCCAATAGATACGTTGACATTTCTGGCTTGTATTACGATACTAAGTGATGTGCATTAGACATTACCAACCAAAGCTCTATCACTGCTGTGAAATTATTTTGCTTCATTTCAGTCACTATGTTGGTGTTGCTTCTGAGATTCCTATGTTACAAACACTCATTTTGCAGTTGAACACAAATGGTTTAATGTATGCAAATGAATGTGCCCGATTGTCAATAGGATGTATATTTGATTTTAGTGGACATGTGAGGGCCTGAAGGTTGGTTCTTGTGCTAGAGGGGGAAAAGTGGTGGCTGGCCTGTTGAAATGATGGAGAATTAATAAAATTATTTAAAGCATTTGATAGTATCTTAAGTACCAGCCTCTCAAGTTATATACTGTGTGCTTTATTGGACAAACATAATGTGCTATTACAATCAGGGTATAATGGTACTTCAGGGCTAAGGTTACACCGAAAAATTTGTATCTTGTAGATAGTTTTTTTGACTCTTAGATTTTTTGTGACTTCTCAGACTTTAATTTTGCTATATTTTTATTCTAACAAAAGAAACATTAAAGCCATATAAAACTCAGCTGATACATTTTAACAAATTTGAGTATCCAGTACTTAAACTTTGACATCCAACATTAAACACATTAATTTGATAAGGAAGCAAACAAAGTGACCAATAATTAAAGGGCCTAAACAAGTTAAACTTTGCATTTGGATTCTTTAGATCTTTGTTACAGACGGACTTGTACGCATGTTTCCCCTACTTCTTTGTAATGGCTTAGGCTCATTAGACTCAAGGGATTATAAAATATTTTTTAGTAGAGAAAAAAACTTCTAGGTAGTGCTGACAGAAAAAGAAATGATGTAGCCAGGTTCCATGCTATTTGTCATTAGTGACTGCTTTCATCTTTATTGAGCTCTGTGAGGTAAGTCCTTCTATTGCCTTCTACAGAAGAGGCTTGGAGAGATTGCTCCCTTACAATAGCCAGCTTTGCACTCTAGCCTGCCTGTAACATCTCCTAAGAGAAGATAAGACACGATTGCTGGCCGGGTACGGTGGCTCACGCCTGTAATCCTGCACCTTGGGAGGCCAAGGCAGGCATATCACTTGAGGTTAGGAGTTCAAGACCAGCCTGGCCAACATGGTGAAACCTGTCGCTGCTAAAAATACAAAAATGAGCTCAGCATGATGGTGGGCACCTGTAATCTCAGCTACTCGAGCGGCTGAGGCGGAAGAAAGAGCTTGAACCCAAAAGGCGGAGGTTGCAGTGAGCCAGGATCATACCACTGTACTCCAGCCTGGGTGGCGAGCGAAATTCTGTCTCAAAAAAAAAAAGACACGATTGCATACTTTAGTAGCAACAAAGCCAAGAGAAGAAGCTTAGTTTGTCTCCTCCTCAGTCTAGAGTGGCCTTAGAACCAGCATTTTCTGAAATTTACTTGTTGGCTCACCACATAGGTCACGCTTGCCACCACTGAAGACTTCTTCACAAGCCCGAAACTCCTAGCAGTAGTGATGGCCAACATTTAAATATTTTCTCTGTGCCAACACTATGCATTATCTTACGTAATCCTTGTGAAGTAGCTTGCCCGGAGTTAGACAGCCAACTGACATGGGAAATAGGATTCAGATCCGGGTCTGTTGACTCCACATCCTGAGATTGTGTGACCAAAAGGCTCTAAGGTCCATTTGTATCTGATGAGTGGTCTGTCTGTTTTGCAGCCCAAGGCTATAAGGAGCTAATGGGAGAATAATTAGGGGGATGATCGCCCCCTGCTGGCTCCGTGTCGTGTGTAAACCAGACGGCAGCTTCCCCAAGTTGGTGATGGTTTGTTGATGTTGGTGGAAAACCAGCGAGTCAGTCCCTCTGTTACCTTTGGCTCTGCTAGAAGCTAAAAGAAAAACAGGAGAGGGTGAAGAAAGGAAGGAAGAATGTAAAAAACAAAGACTATTTGCGTTGGAAATACACTTTCTACATGATTTCAGTGTTGCATATCAAAGGACTTCAAGTGTTAAGTGTGGGATCCTCCACCTAGGGTGGGCTATTTAAAAGGGGCCTCCCTGAAATCGGGGCCCAGTTTCTGTAGGTCAAGTTAGGCAGATTAAAACCCAGCCTGGGTGAGCTGTCAGCTGAATCCTGTGGTTTTCCTGATAAAGCCTGGAGTGATTCCTCTACCTCAATTCTGGGGCACAGCGGGTTCCTCCAGCCCCTCACAAGACAGCAGCTGGCAAACCCCTGCCTGCTCAGATTCCCTGGGCACCAGCTGTGTGTCTCAAGCCTGTTGTGGTCTAGATGCCATAGTGAGCAGGAGCCAGGGAGAGAGCGCAGAAAGGATTTACTTAGGCGGGAGTTACACAACCAGAGGAGGGGGAAGAGTTGAGGGTGGAGAAAGAGGCAGAGATTGTTCTCTTTAGATTTTGAGGAAACACTCACTACCTCACAGAAAAAAAGTTCTGTAGTACAGTACAGGAACAAACCTCATCAGGGAAGGCACACGTTTGCTCAGCATATGAAACTCATTTATTTATTTATTTTTACTTTTTTTAATTGAGACGGTTTCACTCCATCGCCCAGGCTGGAATGTAGTGGCACAATCACAGCTCACTGTAACTTCGACCTCCCAGGCTGAAGGGATTGTCCCATCTCAGCCTCCTAAGTAGCTGGAACTATAGGAACGCGCCCCCACGCCCAACTGATTTGTGTATTTTTAGTCAAAATGGGGTTTCACCATGTTAGCCAAGCTGGTCTTGAACTCCTGCACTCAAGCGATACACCTGCCTTGGCCTCCCAAAGTGCTGGGATTACAGGTGTGAGCCACCATGCCCAGCCAAGAAACTTTTTTATATATTATGTTAATAATCATCATCACCAGCACTTATGAGCTGTTGTAAGCATAGTATGCTGAGCATTATGTCCAGTCTATACATAGAGGAACCGTGGCTCAGAATCGTTAAAGTTATTAAGATCCATTTCCAAGAGCGGTGACTGTGCCAAAGTTTAGTACCACTCTGTGTTCTTAACCATATCACTGTACTTTTGAAGAAACAAAGACAAAGTTCACAAGTTAAGGCCGGGCGCGGTGGCTCACACCTGTAATCCCAGCACTTTGGGAGGCTGAGGCGGGCAGATCACAAGGTCAAGAGATCGAGACCATCCTGACCAAGGTGGTGAAACCCCGTCTTTACTAAAAATACAAAAATTAGCTGGGCGTGGTGGCGTGCGCCTGTAGTCCCAGCTGCTCAGGAGGCTGAGGCAGGACAATTGCTTGAACCCAGGAGGCAGAGGTTGCAGTGAGCTGAGATCGCACCACTGCACTCCAGCCTGGCGCCTGGCAACAGAGTAAGGCTCTGTCTCAAAAAAAAAAAAAAAAAAAAAAATTAAAAATAGCTTCCTGCAAAGTAGCAGCTCCCCCGAGCAAGGCCAGACCTCTGAGGGCCTTCCACATTGGGTGGATGGTTACTCTGGGTTTCCTCTGAGTTCCTTTTCCAACCCATGGAAAAAGGAAAAATTGTCTTCCACAAAACCAGTCTTTGGTACCAAAAACATTGGGGACCTCTGCTTTAGATCCTGTCTTCCATCATGCTCTAGTGGCAGCAAAGAGGTGACTGATGTCAGAATTCTTAGCAGCTGTGTGAGATTTGCAGCAAATTACTTCACAGCTCAGCCTCAGTTTCCTGTCTGTTAAGTGGGCATAACAGGATCGCTGCCACTCTCACTGTGATAGTTACATTTGGTCATATCCCTGAACATACCGAGCACTCCACAAATGCTTCTGAACCTGAATATCTAATAGTAATGTGAAAGGAAATTGAGCCAGAGACCTGGACAGGGATCAGGCTTGGGAGAATGTGCTTACCAGGTGCTTTGGACTCTATTGAAATTCAAACAGGAGTCAGAATATTTTTCAGTTACTTTTTTTTTTTTTTTTTTTTTTTGAGATAGGGTCTTGCTCTGACACCCAGGCTGGAGTGCAGTGGCACAACCTTGGCTCACTGCAACCTCCACCTCCTGGGTTCAAACAATTCTCCTGCCTCAGCCTCCCAAGTAGCTGGGATTACAGGTGTGTGTAATTTTTGTATTTTTAGTAGAGACAATGTTTTGTTGTGTCGGCCAGGCTGGTCTCGAACTCCTGACCTGATCTGCCTGCCTCAGCCTCCCAAAGTGCTGGGATTACAGGTGTGAACTACCATGCACAGTCTCAATTAATTTTTAAAATTAATTAAACTTTTCTTGTAGGTAGTAAATTTATGTGGTCAAAAAATCTCCAAGCATGAGAGAATGGAAGGGAGACATCCTTTTCTTCTCATTCCTAGCCTACCCCTAAGTAGGTAACTGTTACTACTCTCTGATGAGGCTTTGTAGTGATTTTAATGCATATACAGTCTAATATGAATATATATTCTCCCCCACCCTGCTATTTAAAGAGAGGATGTGATCTGATTTATGCTTAAGGAAAACAATGGCTACATCAGGTGAGAGTAGAAGCTTGAGGAAAGTATACTGCTGGCCAGCTGGTGGCTGATGAGGACCAAACCAGGGCAGGGGCCATGGCTGAGAAAACGGTAGAGGGGGAGAGATGTTATGGAGATAAAATTACAAAGCCTTGTGGATTAATGAGCTGTGAGAAGAGGAGATAATTGGTAATGACTGGGTATTCGAGACAAAGGATGCTGATACAATTTGAAGAGTCCTATAACAGAGGAGGAAGGAGGATTGCTAAGAACTGGCTCGGTAATAATGCTTTTGGCTTTCATTCTCAAAATAAACTTGTTGAAATACGTATGGGAGACAGGAGAAGCTCAGAGACTTTAAGTAACTTCACTTCGGACCTGGTTAATAGATAACAGGGTTGACTATTTGAACTTTGTCTGAATTTCACAGTGGATGAGAAAATGACACTTACCCCATTATCTGGGGAAAAGGGAAGGGCAGGGATGGTTCTCCGTTCACAGATGGATTTGGGCTCCAGGAGAGGAGAGAGTTTCTGAAGGGTCATCTAGGCTTGGTGATGGCAGCTTCTTAGCAAGGAGGAAGGGAGTTTTGCTGCCTGGTGTCCTGGCCCTTATTTTTATTTCTAAGGGGCTAGACCTCCTGGATGTGGAGGTTGGGAGTCAGCAGTCTTCATAGTCAGGAGGGAGCCCGAGGTCTCCCCCTCTGGGGGACTGGCAGGCCTGTGGTGGAGCTTGCATGGAAGGTCTGCAAATACATCCTGCAGATAACATGATTCTTTTTCATAAAGGCACTTGGTCAAATGTGAGCCCAAGGATGATTTAATTTCATATCTCTATACTTTCAGTGGCCTAAATTCTCAGACCAACTAAAATTCCTATGTCAGAACACAGATCCTGTCTTGGTTTGGAAAATGTGACCAGGGCAGCTCTAAGGAAATCTGACACTGATGAAGCCTGTGGAAGAAAGAAGAGGGGATGGCTGTGCATAGGGATTAGGTTGGAGACAAGATAAGAAACAGGGTTTTGGCTGGACGCGGTGGCTCATGCCTGTAATCCCAGCACTTCATAAGGCCGAGGCGGGCAGGTCACCTGAGGCCAGGAGTTCAAGACCAGCCTGGCCAACATGGTGAAACCCTGTCTCTACAAAAATACAAAAATTAGCCCGGGCATGATGGCAGGTGCCTGTAATCCCAGCTACTCAGGAGGCCGAGGTGGGAGAATCACTTCAACCTGGGAGGTAGATGTTGCAGTGAGCCGAGATCGCGCCATTGCGTTCCAGCCTGGGTGACAGGAGACTCCGTCTCAAAAAAAAAAAAAAAAAAAAAAAAAAAAGCAGCAAGGTTTCAATTCCAGATTGCCAGGAGGGTTCTTGCCCGTATCCTGGGCAGGATGGGAGAAGGGCACTAGTGTCTCTGGAGAAACTTCCTGGTTTTATAGTGGCTGCGGAGGCAGTTGCCTCATCTTGGATTGGAGAATGGCTGTGTGAACAAATCTGGTTTCTGGTCCTTCAGAAGAGATGCTCCTTCTTTCCCATAGTTCAGGGCTTGCAGGTGATCTCATGACAGTAAGCCAGCTCACCAGTATGTGTGTGGCTCTGTGTGGCCTGGGTAGAACTTTCACATGGACTGTTTCATTTGATCTTGGAGACAGGCTAGTAGGGTCATCACCGTTCAGATGAGGAAGCCGAGGTCCGGAAAGGTTAAGTTACTTGCCTCAGGCCACTCAGCTAAAAATAGCAGAGCCTAGCTATTCTAACCCAGGTGTCATTAATGTGCTCATCTCATGCTAGGAATAAGTGGTTGGAAAGTACGTTTGGCCTTCCAGGTTTGGGGAGGAAGGCTGCAGCTGGTCTGATGCTTGTCTTTGAATTTCTCTCAGGGTTTTCTCATGTTTTCCCAAGCCTGGTCTTCCAGGGGGGACACAGGAGATGGAGTGTCTCCCGGGGTCAGTGTGGAGTGCCCCCATTCCCCTCACAATCCTGAGCCCTTGCCGAGCCACCCGCAAGCTCCTTCAGGCCCAGGGCACACCCTCCTGTGGCAGCAGCCTGTCTGCTGGTGCTGTGCTCAGTGTTTGTGAGATGCTCTGGCCACTCACCCTCATTCTTCATTACCCTTTGGGAAGGAGGCCACTGAACGCGTCTGGACATCTGGATTTTATAGACATTTCACAGAAGCCCCAGCCAGGCCCCTTCTGCTTCCTTTGGCATGTCTGCACCCCACACACCTGCCTTCCTCGTTGCTCACTCAGCAGGTGGGGCTTTCAGCTGCACTTCTGTGGGAAAGTCACACTCCTGTCTAAGGAAGAAGCAGCCCTTCTGTGGAGATGGTACTGGGAGTGGGAGGTGGAAAGGATGCATCTCGGTGTGAGATCCCAGAAGGAAGGATTCACTTGCTCCTTGTTTCCTGTGATGTTTCTTTCTGGGAAGAGTGAGGGACACGGGATCAAGTGGCATATCAGGGCCAGGTTGGCCAGACAGGGTTGGTGCCCTGAACAGTGAGCTAAGGAGAGAACTCACTTCAGATTCACTTTCTCCCCCGGCAGGAACCATGAGCACAGGCAGGCTCCTGGGCTGAATGTGCGGGAACCTTTTTTGGCTTGGCTCCACGGCCATTCCCTGTCCCCCCACAGGCCATCGCAGTCTGCCCAGCCTGCCCTGGGGGGGGTAGCTGGACAGACATTCCTGGCAAGACCGTGACAGGAAGTAAATGTAGGCGATTTGTCCTTGTTCTGTTCCAGCTTGTACATTAGCATCCCTTGACATGAGTTATTTGTCTTGATTTCTTTAAATCCTAAGTGGATTATAATTTTTCTCTTGGTATTATTTGACAGCAGTCATTTTTCAAGGTTTCACTACGTTCTTCAAATACTTAGAATTTTTGGAACAAGTTTAGGAAAAGACTGCCATCTTCAGGTCAGACAGTGCAGTGCAGGGCCTGGGTGTGTCTGAGGGCATCTCGCAGATGCTGGGGACTAGCAGATTTGTAGGGCTTTTTCTTCCTTCTTCCCAAAGATTGAACTGCCTTCATCGGAGGTCTCTAGAATGTATTGGCAGTCATTTTTAAAAAAAGAGAGAGAAAAGCCCCAGTGATCACTGTTGGAAGTTGTAATGTTGTGGTTTGTTTCATCTACAGTGATGAAACCTCCCAGGCTGCCCCCACCCCACTTTTGGGAACAGACTTCACATGTCTTAGATGAAGCTAGGAGGCAGGTGTCTGGAGAGGATACCGTGTGCCTGATGGAAATGTGGGGGCCAGACCCCACAAGGCCTCCCCCACACTGCCACTACCCTGCACCCCAGCACCGATGGTAATGTCAGGACAGTAGGAATCGCCTTAATGTGTCGGAAACTTTCCTGTCTTCATTTCTGCTTTAAGTTTTATTATGTCTAGGTTTTTGTTATCAGAGAGATGGTACTGATTTCACATTATTTCGTCCAAAGAAACATCATGATTTTTCCAGAAAGTAAAAACAAATTACATGCTTTGTACAGTGTTAGGAGTTTTCCTTGCATTATTTCATTTAATATCCTTGACACTCCAGCACAGCAGGTACTATTATTATTCCTGCATTATATTTCCACTAAGTATGCATATTTCCACTATGGATGTGGAAACTGCAACAGAGAGGGCTATAATCACTTGCCCTGGATGACTCAAATAGGAAGTGGTGCCAGTGCCCGGATTCAAACCCAGATCCAAACTCAGATCCCATCTGACTCCACAGTCCAGGTGCTCATCACTTCTCACTGCAGGTTCCCTAAGCAGCAAAGAACAGCCAGGGACTAGGAAACAAAGTGACCTCATAGAGCAGCTTTGAAGGAAGAGGAAAGTTCTTTATTAACCCCCCAGGGTATCTCAGAAGCCCTTTGCAAGTAAATGGTTGAGTTTTGAGGGTTGCATTCACCTTTATTATTGTTTGCAACTACCATGAAGAACCCCTATTGCCACGAGGGATTATAGCAATAGAAAGAGAAAATGAACATTTCCCCAAGTCAGAATAGAAATCCACATATTAAGATTGCGTCAGGTACTGCCGGCATCCTTGATCCAGGTCTTTTTGGTGAACCCTGCCTGCAGACAAGCGTCCCAGCTCCTGGCCAGCTGTCCTGAGCATTCAAGCTGTAGGAAAGCTTTGCAGTCTGACTCTAGCTCCTTTAGAGCCCAAGGAACTTGTGGCCAACACAGAATAAACATCCTGAAGTAATATTTTTTTACTTCCTTTTACAGTTCTTTCCCTTCCTCAGAAAAACTCCTAATGTTTCAAGATAGTTTTTGATTGGTGGTTTATTTAATAAAATAATTGCATAAGCCAAATTGAAATGTATGGCCCATAGGAAAAGCAGTATTCTGCTGCTTCATGGCTCCTTACCTGCCACTTCTACTTTTTAGGGACACTTGCCTGCAGCCATTTCTTTATATTAATATGTTTATGTCCATATTTCTAAGTAACATGCTTATACTGTATATATCATTGTCAATTTTAGGCATCATCTATTGACTTCTTAACATACAAAACTAGGATTTGGCTCTCTAAATTTATTATATGCCCCACTTCCCCGCTTGTCTTCCTTTCAGTCCCCCTATGTGCTTATATCACATTTAAAAAATTAACATTCAGTTAATCTTACAAACCTGTATAAATTTTGCACACAGCATGGTTAATGTTATATATAAGCATTTTCTTAATTGTAAAATTTTTTTTCTGGGGTATATGGTTGTCTTTTTAAAAAATTGTTCAGTTTTACATACCTACACCAATTCATCCTCAAAGTTTCTAGGAAAGGCTGGGTGTGGTGGCTCACACCTGTAATTCCAGCACTTGGGGAGGCTAAGGCAGGCATATCACCTGAGGTTGGGAGTTCGAGAACAGCTTGACCAACATAGAGAAATCCTGTCGCTACTAAGAATACAAAATTAGTGGGACTTGGTGGCACATGCCTGTAATCCCAGCTACTCAGGAGACTGAGACAGGAGAATTGCTTGAATTCGAAAGACAGAGGTTGTGGGGAGCTGAGATCACGCCATTGCACTTCAGCCTGGGCAACAAGAATTAAACTCCGTCTCAGAAAGAAAAAAGATTCTAGGAGAACTCTCATACTCCTCTTACATTCTTCTCCAGCTGGTGAGATACAAATCAGGGGTCTCTTCTCTTGCTGACATCCCCTCCAGGAGCCCTCAGCTCCATGGATCCACTCTGGACTGGTTGACCTGGCTATTTTCTTTACTTTTCTTCTGTGTTAGGCCTCATCTCTTTTAAAATTACTTCCTCATTTTGTAGGAACATATCCTCCTGTAGCTCCCTGAGAACAAGTTGCAAGGAGGGTCTGTTTTCTGAAACCTTAAATATCTGAAAGTGTGTTTCACTTTCATGTGTCATGGATAACTTGGTGTTCATCATGGTTTTTGCCTTGGACTCGTGAAACTTTATTCATGTTTTCTAGGCGATTTCCACATGTTTTCTCCTCGCTAATGAACAATACTGTATATTTAATGCTGGAGAATAAGGTCATTCTTATAAAAAGAGCAGGTAAATGTTAATTTAGTTTATGTGACATGCAGAAATGTTGTTGACTGTCTTTATTATCCTCATCTTCTGTGGGAATCTGTGAGAACATGTATTTATTTGGGGAAGACACAATTGTAAATACAGAGGCAACAAGCTTGCTCTGTATAGTCACTTTGCAGGGTCTATGAAGACGAGCACTTTGTTGTTAGCTCATGGATTCCTGGTACCTAGCACAGTGCCTGGCATATATGATGGATGATAGGTGTGCTGGTTCATTCTACTAAAATCTATAAAAGAAACAGGCCAAGTGAGTCCCTTTCCATTGTTGACACTGAGATGTTGATAATGAGTTGTGCCGCTGCTGAGTGCCTAGGGGACTCTTTTGGACAAGTCAAAGTTAGCCTCTGTTTTGGATATTGAGGAGATCTAGCCTTGGGCCTTGCATACGTGAGTCATTGACATTCGCCCTTTTTCTGCTTATATATTGCTCCCAAATGCCTGTTTTTCTTTTATGAGAATTCCTTTTGTGCCCTATGGAATAGAATTGCCCTTACTTGTTTTATGTGCTGTCTTCACTTTTAGGGAAACCACTGCTGGAGAAAAAATAGGATTTATTTGGAAAGGAGGGAAGCAAATAAAGAATCCACCTTAACCTACTTTCCTTATAAGGAGAATTGGCAAGACTGGAAGTAGAGCCTTACCAAATGGTTTTTAGAATTAATTTCGTTAAAACTTGAACCCAAACATACAGATTTCTTCCTTTCAGCCTTTTGGATTTGTGGGCAGAGGGATTCCTGACCTACCCAGCTTGAATGAAGGGTAGAGGGTGGTCTGTTTGTTTCAATGCTATGGTCTCCCAGGGCACCTTCTGTAGTACTTTGTATTCTTAGAAACAGAGTCACCACCTCTTGGCAGCAATGAAGCCACTCAGATGCCAATGGTCAGAGTTTGGTTTCAAGTCACCAGCCTTGTAGAGGCAGTGCCCGATTTCCTTTGGCAAAGACAGCCTGCCCCTTCTCTGTTCATTTCAGCCTGGAACACAGAGGTAAATTCTTCAAAATAGAAATCTTTGAGGACTCTATCTGATGCATTTGTGAATCATGTTTGTCCCTAACTCTAATTTAACTTCAAACAGTGTTTAGTTTTGTTGTTGTTGTTCCTTTCCCAAATCAACTTTCAAAAAAAAGTTGGTTTAACGGTGTGAGAAGGTCCTAGGCGTTTTCTTCTGGGGGGACAGTGTGATTGATGTTTGCAGCAAACGCAAGGGCTGTGGTGTTGACAGATCCAACCTTTATTAACTCCAGGACTGTCCCTGGATGTGTGACCTCAGGCAAGTCAGTTCATCTCTAAGCTTCTGTTTCCTCCTCTGTAAACTGATGTAAATTAAGTCCGCCTCCAGCATTGTCATGAGGCAATGATTACCTGAGATCACATCTATAAACAGCACATTGCTCACAGTGCCCAATGGACACAAGTTCTCTTCCTCCCTTAAGGCACAGGTGAGAGGCCCACACCCTGAACAGCTGCTTATGATGGGCCTTGGTCAGGGATTTGAGCAGTCACTCCTCTTCACTGCTTGCTCCCAGCTCTTGGCTTATTTGTGTTTCTTTTTCTTAACTAGGCAGGAGGGATACCTAAAGCAGGAAAGTTCTGTAACTTCTACCTCAGGATCTAGTGAATCTCACATGATAAACTGTAACCATGGTGAATCTTAGCAGTATCATTTATGGAGCATGAACACTTCTTCTTTTTTTTTTTTTTTTTTTTGAGACAGAGTCTCTATCACTCAGGCTGGAGTGCAGTGGTGCAATCTCGGCTCACTGCAGCCTCCGCCTCCTGGTTTAGGTGATTCTCCTGCCTCAGCCTCCTGAGTAGCTGGGATTACAGGCATGGGCTACCATGCCTGGCTAATTTTTGTATTTTTAGTGGAGATGGGGTTTCACGCTGTTGGCCAGGCTGGTCTTGAACACCTGACCTCAAGTGATCCACCCTCCTCATCCTCCTACGTGCTGGGATGACAGGTGTGAGCCTCCGAGCCCGGCCCCTATCAAACATTTCTTATATGCCAGGCCCCCTGCCAAGCACCTTCTGAGTATTAGTTCCTTTAATACTCACAAATATTACAGGTTTTTATCCGCACTGCACATGTGAGAAGACTGAGGTTTCAGGCTTGTGTCTGGCTCCAAGGCTTTTGTCCTTTACACTCTGCACCTTGCTTTTCAGCTGTACCTTCATGGTTCCCGTCGGTATGCAGTGGATTTTACCCCTATTCACCTTCTTGACTTCTTGACCTGTAGAGTTCAGGGCCGTGGTCCCCCATTTCCAACAGTACAGTGCAGGGACATTTTCATGTTAAGCACAAAAACTTCAAGTTTTCCAGCTCTTAATTTCACCCCAGCTCTAGCCTGGCCCAGGGCAGTTAGTGAGGCAGAACAGCTGAGAGTGAGGAGCCTACAGGGAGACTGGGATTGAGCTCAGTGGGTCCCCCAAGGGTCGTGTCCCATGCCTCCCATAAACTCACTCCCTGCAGAGGGCACTAGAACGGACAGAAGGGTGCCTCCCAGAACGGGGGAGGTCTGAGAGCTAGCTGCAAGCAGAGGTGATTAATCAGGGTTGGATAGAGAGATACACAGCCAGTTGTCTCGGTAATGAAGAAACAATGCCTTTTGCCCAGTACTACACATTCCACTCTCTGTCTCCGATTGCCTTTATACCAGCGTCTGTGCCCACCCTTGCCCCGTGTTATGTTTTTTCCTTTGTCCACTGAGATTAGAAAGACTAGAAGCTGCTTAGCAGCTATGACTGTGCCTCATACATTTCCATGAGCTGTTGTTTATAACTGAAAAAGTGATGTGGCAACATTTGAGAAAATGTATAAAAGCTCAGATACTCCTACCCTTATAATCTCACCTCTTCCCCACCCCCATTATCTCACCTCCCTAACACAGTGGCTTTTACTTTTAACCATTTTAACTTCCTACTTCTGCTTTTTTTTTTTTTTTTGAGATGGAGTTTCGCTTTTGTTGCCCAGGCCAGAGTGCAATGGCATGATCTTGGCTCACTGCAACCTCTGCCTCCCAGGTTAAAGCGATTCTCCTACCTCAGCCTCCCAAGTAGCTGGGATTACAGGTGCCTGCCACCATGCCCAGCTAATTTTTTGTATTTTTAGTAGAGATGGGGTTTCGCTATGTTGACCAGGCTGATCTCAACTCCCGACCTCAAGTGATCCACCCGTCTCGGGCTCCCAAAGTGCTGGGATTACAGGCATGAGCCACTGCACCCGGCCCTGCTTTTACTTTTAACCTTTTGAAAAATGACTTATTCCTGCTCAGGCATACCCTGTTGTTTTATGGTTATCTCCCAGCTTCTGTCTTACCTGAAATCTGCCAGGCAGCTAGTCCATGCAGCTGCATCCACATCAGAGCCGGAGGGGTCCTCTTTTTCACTTCACCTGATAACTTTTAGGATTTTTGAAGCTTTGGAAGAGACACAACTGTGATGTTGAACAGGAGAGGGGCCTAGCCCTCTTCCAAAAGATACTGGCCCCAGTTGCACTGCCCCTATATGCAGCACTGGCATCAGATGGAGTGTTCAGCCTCCTGTCTTTGGCATCGTGGCCAGATCCACAATGGTGGGTAGCAGGTTATAGATGTAGAACAGTACTCCTTCAGGATGTATTTCATAGGGTTTTGTGACCAACTGAGTGTGAGAAACTGGAAATTATATGTGAAACAGTGTTTCTTTACAGAAGTGCCTTTTTTTTTTTCTTTTTTTAAAGAAGCAAGGTCTCATTCTGTTGCCCAGGCTGGAGTGCGGTGGCATGATCATAGTTTATTGCACCTTTGATCTTCCAAGCTCAAGTGATCCTCCTGCCTCAGCCTCCCAAGTAACTGGGAATATAGTCATGCATCACCATACCTGGTTAATTTTTTTTTTTTTTCCTGGTAGCAATGAGGTCTCACTATGTTGTCCAAGCTGTTGTCCAACTCCTGAGCTCAAATGATTCTCCTTCCTCGACCTTCCAAAGTGCTGATATTAAAGGCATGAGCCACTGTGCCCAGTCAATGGCACTGTTTTTAATATGCTTATTACGGTGAATCTCAAAGAGAAGAAGTCTTAGTCAAACAATAATAGCTAGAATTTATTGAGTGCTTATTCTTTGTTGGATCTAGGATCCCTATGACGTCTGTGAAGTGTCTTATTTAAACTGTGTAACAATCCAATGAAGTGAATGCTGTCACTGTGCTCATTTTAGAGACGTGAGAGGCACTTGCCCAGTATGATACCTAATCTGGGCCCAGTGTTTCGTGCTTGAGCAGGATGAGTCCAGACCACATATTTTTTTTTTAAAGCAGGCCCCAATGATTAGATTCCATAGACTTGTATATTAACCCATATATAGTACTCAGTTTGCCCAAGGCTTCTGTTACTTGTGACTTCCTATGGAATAGATTAAGTACTCAGGACAGTAGTTGGAGAATTGCCAGTTTTAACTTGGAACGTGAGTGGACTTGGACTCCTAGGTAAAGAAGGGAGATGGAGTTTCTCACTGAACCCTGTTTGGTTCTGAGACCTGTAGAGCCCCCTGCATCCCCCAGGCTTCTTGGTCTGTGTCATGTTAAATCGGTGTTACTGCCTATTCAGCGAGAGAGGCAGGCCTGAAGGGTCTGGAGTATAGCGTCTAGACCAGTGGTTCTCAAATTTGGCTCTGTACTGGAATTCACTGAAAAAGCTTTAAAAATTACTGATGTTTGGTCTCATTCTCAGAGACTCCAGTTTAATCTAGATTGTGCCCAGGCTTTTGTGATGTTTAAATGCTCCGTGGTTATTGTGATGTAGCCTGAGTTGAGAACCATTGGTTTGGACACACTCCTTTGTGGTCCACTTACCACGTCTTATCCCAAAGCAAGGGGAAGAAAAGGGTTTGCTTTGTGAGTGAAATGATTTAACATTGTTTAGAGTTTGCTTGTTTTTTTCATGAATGAGTGACCAATGTTCTTTTTTCACCAGCCATGTGTGGCCTTGTAGATACTCTCTGTGATCTATACCCCAATCCTAGCTTTGCACTGACAGCCACATATTGAGCAGCCCTTATGCAGTAGTTTTGAATTGGTTACTAAGGGGCCTGGTGACGAGAGACTCCACACTCTTACTCCTGCTGGAAGAAGGAAGTGGGTACCGTTGTTCAGACTACTGTATCTACGCTGTCCTGGGAGAGCTGGGACAAGAAGTGCACTCTGGGTTATGATACGAGCTAACTGCACACAGATATCTTATTGGGCTCCAAAGAGTATCACTGTCATTTTCAGTTGTCAGGTGAAATTGGGTAATGTAACTGTTCCTGGGTTTGGTAGCTGAGCAACTTAAGCTGTTGTTACTAATGTGTCTGCAAAAAGCCTTTTTTTTTAGGTATTTGGGAAAATATATGCCCTTGTCAGTAAAAGGCAATGATTGTCTCAGTCCTGCGCTATAATGGCTTTTCTAAATATACTCATCATTTCAAAAGCATTGACCCTAGGCCGGAAGGCCTAATTACAGAATTTTGGTGCGACTGCTCTTTATCTAGTTCAAGATGGATGAGTCCCAGGTTGATCAAAGGGTTTGTAATGGGAATGTTTCTGTTGGTTTCTTACAGTACAACAAACACCTCTTCGTGCACATTGGGCATGCCAACCATTCTTACAGTGACCCATTGCTTGAATCAGTGGACATTCGTCAGATTTATGACAAATTTCCTGAAAAGAAAGGTGGCTTAAAGGAACTGTTTGGGAAAGGCCCTCAAAATGCCTTCTTCCTCGTAAAATTCTGGGTGAGTAAGACATTGCTGTGATTCCCGTGGTTTGTATCTGAATGGTCATATCTCTTAGGTGAGCACAGTGCAGCACAGCTGGCTGTGGATTTACACTGGGTGCACCTTCATGTGCTTCTGCAGAATTGCCAAGGGAGCACAGACTCACACCTTTGGGCTGTCCTCATGCTGGCCTTATGCATCCACATGGTGTACCTGCGTGACATTCTCTGTCCCTGCCAAAGGACAAGAGGGACAGGCAGCCTCTTTGGGCTTCACTCATTCACAGATGGCTGGAGTCGTCATGGAAAACATGGGGCACTGTACCCGCTTTCTGTTTCTTCTCCATGCATCAAAGCAACTTATAAATTCCATTGGAGTCCACGACCTAGAGCTGGGAAGATAAAGTTACATGGTTCAAGATTTTGTAAGCATCAGAGAGGATACAGAATGGCTTTGCCCAGTGTACACTTCATTTGTGCTTTAAAATGACGGGCAAATTCTTCTGGCTGCTGCAGCTTTGCTTATGTTCCAGAGCCTTTGAGAGGAGCTTTGCTGCTCCTTCCGTGCTAGTCAGGCTTGGGCCAGGGGGAATGCTAATGGGTCAGAATGGGCATAAGTGTAATGTGTGCGTGCTGAGGGAGTAGAGGAGCTCCAGGAGACCAGATAACCTGCTAGTACTGTGAGTTTATCATTCCTCAGCCTTTACACAATTTTTTAAAAACTTAAATGTTTGTGCCCCTTAGCATGGCATTAAAGGCCCTAAGCAACCTGGTTCCAGGGTAGCTTCCTCTTGTGTCCTGCTAAACCCCTGTTGCCCCACCTGCCCAGTCTGTGCCCCACCTTCTGTTTATCTAGGTGGACTTTCTGCTCCTTTCTCCCTGTAGTACTGGGCCAGCTCCTTCTCTTCCATGAGACAATGGCTCCTCTGTTATAGAACCTTCCCCATTTAAGTAGGCCATTGATTTCTCCTTTACTCCCATTGCATTTGGTAATCACTTCCCATGCTGTGTCATGATTATTTGAAGGTGTCCCCCCCTCCTCTGGACTCTTGACCGCTTCATGGGCCCTTATTCATATAGTGGCTTCCATTTATTGCATGCTTGCTCTGTGCTAGGAGCTATGCTAAATGCTTTATGTACATTTCATCTCATCCTCCAAGTTTTAGGTGGAATTTGCCTCAGCTCCAGCTAGGAAAAATGGCTCATAGACAGGCTTGTGGGTTGGGGCCCTGGAGCTTGACATCAGATCTTTGTGACTTTAATGCCTCTGTTCTGTTTCCTCAATGCTTAATCCCTCATGGACCCTGGCCACAGGAGCTGTCAACCTAAGCCTCTTTGTATCTGTATACCAAGCAAGAACCTTACACAAAAAAGCCCAACAGATGTGAGAACAAATGGATTAATTAAAGGAAAATTTATGTTTTAGATTCCTTGGAAGGAAATTTGCATATTAAATTAGTTTGTTTCTTCTATCCTTCCATGATAACTAGATTTTATTTTTTTGTGCTTCCCTATTGAAATTTGGATAGTAGGCCAGGCACAGTGGTGCATGCCTGTAATCCCAGCACTTTGGGAGGCTGAGTGAGGCAGGGGACTTGCTTCAGCTCAGGAGTTTGAGACTAGCCTGGGCTACGTAGCCAAACCCTGTCTGTGAAAAATACAAAATTAGCCAGGTGTGGTGGTGTATACCTGTAGTCTGAGCTACTCAGGAGGCTAAGGTGGGAGGATAGCTTGAGCTCAGGAGGTCGAGACTGCACTGAGCTATCATTGTGTCCCTGCACTCCAGCCTGAGTGACAGAACAAGACCCTGTTCTAAAAAAAAAAAAGAAATGTGTATAGTAGATGTAGGCTTCTACTTACGTTAATGGATGTTGGATCAGTAATACATATGGACAGTCTGAAAAAGCCGTCACAGTCATTTTCCTTTTCTGAATTGGTGGCTGCCTTCTAGTAATGGATGGTGGTTGGGGGATCAGTTATGTGGTAACAGAGTAGTTGTCAAAATGTTACCTGTGAACCCCTAGGGAGTTCCTCGATATCATTTTAATGGGTTGACAAGATCAAAACTATTTATGTTATAATACTGAGACATGATTTGCCTTTTGCATTCTGCTTACACTCACACTGATGGTACAAAACCAGTGGGGTATAAGTACTGCTTTAGTATGAATCAGAGCAGTGGCTGTGCTGCTAAAATTCATGCAGTTGTAAAAAAAAGTCCTTCATGAATTTTATTACAACCTAGAATACACTTTGGAAATGAACACATGAGTCTGTCACATCAAGGAAAACAAATGACATTATTTTTTGCCAAAGATAAAATTTGGGCTTTCAAATGAAAATTAGAATATTGGGAGCTTTGTGTCTACCTTAGTGAACTTCTCAATACTTAAAGATTTTTCTGATGAGATCCATCTTGATATTGACAAATGTAATTTGATATTGTGTTAGAGCAATGGATTTTAATGTAGCAGAATTGGAAACATTCATTGATATGGTTTCAGATTCCACATTCCGGCTTACTATTAAGAAACTACTATTGCTTGTTGACTCTTGATAAAGTATCAAAGGAAAATGACCACTGTTATCTGAGGAGCGTCACATAGTATAAAGCAGCACTACTTGTTTCACTAATTTTTTAAAAACACAGGCACGTTTAATTTTTTAAAAAGATGTATATCAACATATAATGAGTTTCTTATTTCTTAAAATGAGGTAATATTTTAAAATTTTCCCAGTTTTAATTTCCAATACAGAAAATATAGATATAACCTACAGTAAGCAAAAGGGTCTTTAGGTCCTCAGTAATTTTTTTGGTCCTGTTTGCGGTATCATACATGATCACCAAACTGCTGCGAGAATGCTCGTGCCTGTTACGGCAAATTCAAAACCCAAGAAAGATGTCTCCTGGGAATTTACTTTGGGTCAGGGTCAGGCTCTCTGGTACATCAGTAATTTATTTATGAGTGTAAAGGGGTCCTGTGATCCAAAAGTTTGAGAGCCACTACTTATTAGAGGCTCGTATGTTAGTATTCATGTTAGCATTATCGTACTGAAATATATTAAATATTTAGTACGATATGTAATAATGTAAAAATAAGGATGTGAAATCAGATTGTTTATCCAAGTGAATGAAAAGCTAATTAGAAATTGTAGAACGTTATGAAAAGAAACCATTTTCAGTAATTTCAAATTAAACAGTAGTGTTTTTAAATAAGATTTCTGATAATTAGCATATTGTTTGAATATAAAGTAGTTTAGAGAGTGCTTAGAAAGTCTTTTTTGGTTTTGCCTCCAAAATTGCCCTAATTTTACCCAGTGGATGAGTTCAATAAATGTTTTCTGTGATGGGGCCCTTCAGTCATGAATCCTCAAATAACGAAGTCTAGAATGCGGATGTTTAGAGTATGGTAGCTGATGTGAGATGTGCAAATTTAGAAACAATTACTATGAGATCAGATACTTGTTTATTAAGATTTGCAGAATTAAAATGGAGAACTTCCATGAATATGATAGAAACCATCACTCCTTCAGTAGAGTTGTTAGGAATACTTAACCTTTATAAAGAAATTCAGTCATAACTATGTTAAAATAAAGGAGGGAAGGCAATTTAAATTTGGTTTGCAGTTTGAGAGATGTTATTGGCTTCCTCTAATGAATCAGTAAGAATGAATTACATTTAGAATGTCTATCCTTGGGTATGAGTAGGTGCTTCCAGTGGGTGTTTCTGAAGGATGTTTAACACGCCCTTTGAAATATCTTTTAGCAATATACTTAGCAGATGTTCTTATTTTTGTTACAACAGAGACTCTGTTCCCAGTCCTTTTCTTCTCTCTTTTCCTCTTTCTCAAATGGCCTAAAGTCTCTAGGCTGTCAAAATCAGCCTGACTCTTACTTGTTCATTTGATTGTTCCTGAATTTGGTTTTCAGAATGTCTGCTACGTCCAACCTGGGCTTGGTCAGGCTAGACCATGTGAGGGGTTTGCTGTGGAAAAATACTATGTGTTACCTAAATTACCTGCACTTAAGCTCCAGATTCCGGCATCTCAGCTCTCCCACTTGACACTTTGAGGTGAATGGGATGGCAGTGAGCCAAGTAGCAGTCACTTCACTGGCTTTAGGGTGGAAGACTCTGCTGGCATCCCAGACCCCAAAGCATAAGTGAATAACAGAGTCAAGGATGCCAGCATGGGCACCCCTCTACCATATAAGCTTTATAGTGTTTCATGCCTTCATGGTGTGGGACCCTTAAAAGCCCCTGGGAATGGCCATTTATCTGTTAAGATTTTTTTAAAGAGCCTTATTGAGATATAATTTATATACTATAAAAATCACTCATGTTAAATGTACAATTTAATGATTTTTATAAAAATTTACAGATTTGTGTAATCATACTAAAATCCAGTCTTGGAATTTGTCACCCTGCAAGGATCTCCTGTGCCCATTTGTTGTAGTCAGTTCTTATTCCCACCCCAGCCCCAGGCAACCACGGATCTACTTTCTTTCTGAATCAATTTGCCTTTTATAGATATTTCATGTGAATGAAATCATTCAGTATGTTGTCTTTCGCAGCTGGCTTCTTTTACTTGTGTTGTATTTGAGGTACATCCAGTTTATTGCACAATTAGTGTCCCGTTGGAGGTATATACCACATTTTGCTTCATTCATTCACTGGATGATAGATGTGTGGATCATTTCCACTTCAGGCTATTATGAATAATGTTGTGGAGTCTTTGTAGACAAGTCTGGGTGGACATACTGTTTCATCTTTCCTGGGGGACCTGCCTAGGAGTGGAATTGCTGGCTACTATGGTAACTCTGTGTCTAATGTTTTAAGATACTGCCAAACTTCTTTTTTATGTGGTTGTACCATTTTACATTCTCACCAGTAAGATCTTAGGGGTTTCTCTCCTCCTTCCGCCATTATGTCTGTTAGTATTGGGTTATAGAGATTACAGGGGACATCTCAGATAAGGGGCTGGTAATCAAAGGCACCGAGACAGGATGTGTGTAATGTGTATTTCAGGTGCGTTGAGGTGTGTTGCCGCTCAGTCTTCACTGGTAATGGAAAGATAGGTGGGTAGAAAAATTTGGGAAGAGAAGGAATCAGGATTTAGTGGTGACAGCAGTAGGGAGCAGTCAGTGTTTTAACAATTTTTCAGTCAAGAGAGTAATGGGATTCTTTTTACTGAGGGTTAGAGACTCTCTCTGCATTTTGCCTTTTCTGGTTTTATTATCTTTCCCTTTTCATGACAGCTTCTTATTCATTTCCTTTCTGTTTCTTTTGCCTTTTTATTTACTCCTATGTGTTTTAATTCTACAACATATTGAATTACAAAGAGAGAAAAGGTGATTTTGCAGGAATAGAAGGCAAGGGAAGAGGTTCCTCTCTTTTTCAGCAGTACTTGAACCTGACGATTAACTCGTACCATCTTTAAGCCAGGCACTGTGCCAGGGCTAAGCACATACTTGATGTTACTTAATCCTTGGGAGATACGTGTGATGATTCCCACTTTACACGTGAAGAAACCAGATCATACAAAGGTAAAGTGACTTCTGTGAAGTCACATTGCTAGTAAATGCCATATCTGCTAGACTCCAGAATCCATGCTCTTTCTGTAAACCTGCGCATGGCCTCTTCAGGGAGCACAGTTCTGTCCTTAGAAACTATGCCAACACAGCTTCACTTAAATGGAAGCCAGTGGTGATTGCTGAAGGATAGCAGCCTTGGTAGTTTCTCTCTGAAGTCCTGTCATTATGGGATGCTTTGGTGTATGTTTACGTGGGAGCTAAGATATATTTTCATATACATTTTATTTTCTGTATATTATTATGTTCTGATGTTTTTGTTTTTTTTTTTAAGCCATTCTGGCTGGGAAAAGACTGCCACTTCTGGGTCTAGCCAATTCTAAGAGTAGGAAAAAGATTCTGTGTGGCAGGATAGTCCAGGAGCTTGCTTTTCATATGCAAATTAACTAGTCCAGAGCCAGACCTCCTCTATCTGGTCCAGGCACCTCAGGATGCAATGTTCCTCTGCCCTGATCATTCCAGGGCCAGGTACCAGACAACTAGGGACCGCCTGTGTAGCTTAGAGCCAGCTGGAGTTATTCAAACTAGTCAGTCCTCAATTATTCACAGTTTCCCCTGCCCTGCTCTGCCCATGGAAAACCCAGGAAAGGCTCTGGCCTAAGCTCACCCCTTGTCTTCTGACTCCTAACCACCCCAGTGTCTTTCCATGTGGCCCTTTGTGGCCTGCCTGCCATTCTGCCTTGGGGACCTTTGAGTGTAATAAATTTTTTTCCTGAACTTCTCCTGTGTCCTGTGGCAGCAACTGACTGACCATCCCGTAAAAGAATGCAAAACGTAAGGTGAATAAACTACCATTACCAGGAAATTCAGGTTGGAGTCTAAGTCTTACTAAACAAGTCAGTGAAGTTCTGCAACTACCTTTAGAAGGAAAAAGCGCATCGTTTTTATATTATGATTATAAAGGTATAACATTCTAGACAGTTGGGAATATATGATTTTTAATTCAATTGTAAATGCATCATGAATACGTGTTACATGTTTATGTAGTATTGGTTAAGGAAGACATGAAATCTGATACCTCACATTTATCCCTTATGAAACATCATGTAGCCATATGTCATTATACTTCAAATTCTCTCTTTTTTTTTTTTTTTTGAGATAGTTTTGCTCTGCTGTCCAGCCTGAAGTGCAGTGGTGTGATTTACACACACGGTTATGTGTGTAAATAACCTTGTTGCTTTCTAAAACAGTTGTAGCAGTTACTCTCTCAGGCCATGCATGAGTAGACCAGGCATCTTCATCAGCCTTGCCTGGTGTAATTTAAAACAAAACAAAAACCAACCTCCTATTGTCACTTGTTTTTTGAGTTCCTCTACATCTGCAGTTATTTTTTTCTTCTTACTCAAAAGTCTTTGATTCTTCCTCATTCTCTGTAGAAACAATTATTACTATTAAGATTGAAATACCGTATTTCTTCAATTTTAAGTCATGGATTTGTTCCCATTTCAACAGTTTTAAAATTGGGATACTTCTATCAGTTGATGTCCAATGCACCTTGCCACATTTTCTTTATCCAGTCTATTATTGAATACTATGCAGCCATAAAAAGGAAAGAGATAGGACATAGATGGAGCTGGAAGCCATCATCCTCAGCAAACTAACACAGGAACAGAAAACCAAACACCACATGTTCTCACTTATAAGTGGGAGTTGAACAATGGGAACACATGGACACAGGGACGGGAACATCATACACCAGGGCCTGTTGGGGGCATGGCAGGTGAAGGGAGGGAACTTAGAGGATGGGTCAATAGTTGCAGCAAACCACCATGGCACATGTATACCTATGTAACAAACCTGCATGTTCTCTACATGTATCCCGGAACTTAAAGTAAATTTTTTTTAAAAAAGCATCTTGTCCACTCCTAGGCAGAGGAATAGGTTATGACTGGTTATTACCGCCTCACCCTGCCCAGTGTGGAATAGGTTATGACTGGTTATTACCGCCTCACCCTGCCCAGTATAGAAGACATCTTGCCATTACCTAGACACCATAATTGAGTTATATGCACTTTATGGTACCATAGCAGTTGAATTTTAGCTAAATTTGAATCCCTAATTAAAACATCTCAGAAAAGTACACAGCGATGCAGCACTGAAATTGTTATTATGGTTCAAGAGGAGTTTCGGAGCCAGATTTGTTATAAATGAGGCAAGCACTTGTCACTGGCAGATAATCATACTTCTTTTTTCCTTATAAAACATGATCAGGTGCTGTGTAGGCTCTAAGAAAGAAGGATGCTCGACCCACAAGTGGATGAAGCTGTGCTTCATTGCAGCACTGAGATTCAGGCAGATGGATTGCCAGTGACGTGGCAGACAGTGCAATTAATGTAAGAAAATGTCAGCATTGGGAATTGATTATAGATTGAATTCCCAGAGCTAGAAGATGCAAATATGATTCAGTCATGCATCGTGAAGGACAAAAACCCAAGTGTTGTCCTCACGGCTGACTGTCAAAAGCAGTTAATTTCCAGCTATATGAAGTTTACTTAAGGAAATAAAATTATGGATTTAACCAAATAAGACATGCAGTTGAGACTAATATCCTTGGAGGGGCCTTAGAATTCTATTATCTGTCCTAATAATGCTCAAGAGTGTCAAGATTAGAAACACTAGTCTAAAGAAAGCTATATGCGTTTAGCATGCTGTTCATTAACATTACAACCCAAAACTCTTCATAATATTTAGTATGATAAAGGTTTAGTCTTAAACTTTGATTGGAATAATAAAGAAGAAAGTAATATGAAAGTGAAATCGTATGAATTTGTATCATGTTGCCAGGTTATAACAAATTTTTCAATATACATTTAATATTTCTACTTTCTCATCATTGTTCAATTAGTTATATCTTAGAAAACAAGATATATGTTACCCTATACTTATTAAAAATGTTTTGCATTTTTAAAATTCTTGGAATTGTCATTCAGTATAAACAATACTGTATGCATAGTTATTTAATTTATTTATTTTCTTTTTTGACATGGAGTCTTGCTCTGTTTCCCTGGGTGGAGTGCAGTGGTGCAGTCTTGGCTCACCACAACCTCTGCCTCCAGGGTTCAAGTGATTGTCCTGCCTCAGCCTCCCAAACAACTGGGATTACAGGTGCCTGCCACCATGCCTAGTATTTTTGTATTTTTAGTAGAGACAGGGTTTTGCCATGTTGACCAGGCTGGTCTCGAATTCCTGACCTCAGGTGATCCACCCACCTCAGCCTCCCAAAGTACTAGGATTACAGGCGTGAGCCACCACACCCAGCCAATTTACTTTCTTAACCTATTATTTTTAAAGAAAGAAAAAGCAAGGTTACTTTTACTAACCACAACAGATGTGAGAAGATTTTATAAAACAAAAAAGGCAAACAAGTTACCTGGAAAGAGGACAGCCTTTAGAAGATGCTTTTGTCTTGGTAGAAATGAAATCACATTTGTTCAACAAAATGACAGTCACTCTACATAAAACAATTAGGTTTTATTTAAAGAGAAGAAATCGAGTGCACAGTAACCCGGCAGAACAGACCCCGCCCCCACTGGAGTCTCAGCCTGTTTCTAATTGGATTCTGCATCATTTAGGTTGGAATTGTAGACCTGAGTCTGTCATTTGGAACCAACCATCCTGTTGCTATTCATGGAAGAGGAAGTTGACAATATGAAATCATTTGCTTTCCACATGTTTTGAACTGCTATCAGGAAGGAAGGGTTTTTCAGCTCAATTAAGTTTTCCATTTCTCTACTTCTGTCTCATTTCAAAATGTGTTGTTTTAAAGTTAACGGAACAATATTAAGTGATGAAATGATTTTAGTGGAAGAAAGATTAGTGAGAAATATCACCATATTCAGAGGTACTTGGGGGCTAATACGTGTTAACTTTTAAGTAGACTGTGGTTATGTGAGTCTATTTTTAAAAGGTAATCTCTCAATAGGCAGGCCCTGCTATTGTAAGCACAGGAATAGGGGAATCAATAAATTTGTACATCCATCCATTTTGGTTTGTTTTCATAAGAAAAATATCTGGAGCTTGTGAGAACTTTCTGTGCTGACTGCTGCGTAGGATTGTTCCTTCCTGGTTCCCGAACCCTAGATGCCAAACTTCTTTGTAGGCCTTCCCAAGGGAGCATACCCTGTCTGTCGCCTGTGTTTGGTGCTGCAATGTATATAATAGATTTTCAAGTTTTTGTTTTTTTTTTTAAAGTTAGCTAGAGAGTTATCTTATTTTAATCAATAAACAGTCCTAAAGAAATTGCTGTGCATCGGGCACTCTGCCACATTGCCAGCTCACATCACCACCTGAGAGATTATTGAGGGATCATCTGCAAGGAATTTGGAGGAGGAGGAGGAGGAGACCTCAAGAGACTCACTGGAAAGCTTTTCTGGGCCATCTCGTTGCTAGAAAGTCGTTCAGCAAACATTTTCCAATCTCAGCTTTGCTTCTGGAAAACTGGAAGCAGACATGAGCAAGAGGTTTTGACTTACAGCCCTCAGGGTCTGGTGAAGGATGGCAGACACTGGCAGATATGTGGGCAGGTAAATGACAGCACCAAGGGGTAGGAGCTTTGGTGGAAGTGGGTAGAAGTTGCTGTGGAAGCACAGAAATGGAAACCTTTTTGCCTGAGAACATTCTGGAAGGGCTCACAGAGACATGGCATTTAAACAGAATGTTGATAGAATTTGGTCTGTGGAAGGGGAGTGAGAAGGAGTTTTCAGAGCACTGGATACTGATGTACAGACAGGGAATCCTACTGAGAGGTGGTGAGAGGTCCCCATGGCCACTGGGGCTTACCAAACTTGGAGAATAGGGAGAGATGTGGGTGGAAACACTGGTCACAGGGGCATCCGCTTTAAAAGACTCTTCCTGAATCCTCTGAAAGCCTAAAACATGATAGGAATGAAATCATGGATTTCACAGGACAAGGTAGCTTGGAAAATCAGCACAAAAGCTTTTCCTCCCATCCTTTTCTATCACACCACAGATACTTCTTTTTTAACTTTCAACTCTTAAGTCTTCAAGGCTTCCAGGCAGAATCTCTTGCATTGGAAGTTGCCTTGGCCTCATGGAAGAATCCATTCCAACAGCTATTCCTAAAAGGCTTTCTGTCCTGGGTCCTTCGGCTCTGTGGTTGTTAACAAAGCACAGGTCAGGGGTCTGTCTCTTCCTTCTGGGGCCATTTAATTCCACTCCCTTCTGTGGCTACATACTGAAATGCTAAGCCACTGTCCCTCCTGAGCTGCTGCCACGATTAGCTTCATTCATGCTGTCACTGTTATCATTTCACCTCAAGAAAAACCTGAGAAGGAAAGAATTGATGTGGCACAGTCAGGGTGGCTGCATCTTTTCAGAACCAATTTTGCAAGGCATAGGTGGATTAACTGGACACTTCAGGGATCTCAGTCAGTTCCTTAAAATTGAACCTAGGCCCTTGGTAGTGTGAGAGATCTCCCTCCATGTGCAGGTGAAGATCCAGGGTACCTCCTACCCACCAATCCACCCCATTGTAATTTCCTTTTTTTTTTTTTTTTTTGGAGCGGGGGAGATGGAGTCTAGCTCTGTTGCCCAGGCTGGAGTGCAGTGGCATGATCTCGGCTCACTGCAACCTCCACCTCCCGGGTTCAAGCATTTCTCCTGCCTCAGCCTCCTAAGTAGCTGGGATTACTACCACACCCAGCTAATTTTTGTATATTTAGAAGAGATGGGGTTTCACTGTGTTGGCCAGGCTGGTCTCGAACTCCTGACCTCGTGATCTGCCCACCTCAGCCTCCCAAAGTGCTGGGGTTTGTAAGTGTGAGTCACTGTGCCCAGCCTTAATTTACTTTTTAAATTAAAAAAGTAATGTAGGTTCATGAATAGTTTGAGCACTTGAAAAGAATAGAGAATAAACAGTGAGATCCTCCTCACACACATACGTATATATGGTCAGCCAGATACCAAAATTTGTAATGTATCCTTCCAGACTTTTAAATATGTATCTACAAACATACATAGACATTTTTGCCAAAAAAAAAGAATTATGCTCCAAGTGTTTCCTGCAACTTCATTTTCCCTACTTAAAGTATCTTGGACATTTGATGCCTTTTACAGCAATGAGAATTTGAGGGTAAGTCTCCATTTTTATTCTTTGTAAGGTTTCTTGATAGTAGAGTTGTCAGATTTAGTAGGTTGCCCATTTAAATTTGCATTTCAAATAAACAATGAATACTTTTTTGGTGTACATGTCCTGTGCTGTATTTGACATATATATTCATATGTACTGAAAAAGTATTTGCTTTTCATTTGAGATGCAAGTTAACTGCGTTCCCCGTTTTATCCAGCAGCTCTGCACTTGTTAGTTCACTTAATATCACTGGTTTGGGGTTATTATTGTTGTTGTATGAAAAACTTTTCATGCACAAAACCTTGAAACCATAAAAAGGTCCTGTTTCCTGGGAAAGGTGGTCTCTGGGCCGGTGTTCACACACCTGATGAATGAGAAGGGTGTGGGGCCAGCGCAGTTGGGCACCCAGAACTCATTACTTGCCTCTGTTGGAAAGAACTGGCCCATGCAGCTGCTTTGTAGTAGGGGCTGAGACCCCCGACTCTTTCATCCCAGCCACTATGTGAAGTTGCCACTGGCGGTCACCTGAAGTTGTGTGGGTGTTATTAATTGAATTTTTGAAAAAATGAATGCTGGTATTTGTAGGAATTTGCAGTGCAGACAGGCAGCCTTTCAACCAATGCGTATCGTAATTAGAGCAAGATTTTAAGATTCTTTGAAGTACTAAATGTTTATGAAATTCAAATGGGGTGCCAATCTGCACAATAAAGGGGCCCTTGGTGGTGTTTTTAAAAATCTTCTATTTTGTAGATGTAAATATATGCCATAATTAGCGGGAAGTAACTTGAAGAGCCTTGGCTGAGTTTATTCCTATTATTCTTATTTAAAACAGCTGTGGCAGGCTGGCTACAGCTGCTGTCCCATCATTGGGTTAGGCAGGGTGTAGGACCGAAGGGAACACACTCAAAGAGACTTTTTTTACTGAGGGCAGCTCTTTCACTCCCCATAAATGCAGGTTTCCTTGCTGGGGAGCTGTCTCACGCTGGCCCAGCTCCCCACCACCCACCCCAAGCCTCTGAATGTCAGTGGGACTGGCTTCAAGGGTCTTAACCAGGATGCAGATGCATGCAAATGAGATGGGCAAGGAGCATTTGAGAGCAGCCAGCTTTCTCCAGACCCCCGCCCCATGGTAGTGCTGCCTTTAGGAGCACTTTTGCCCCACAGCTCCAGGCTTATTGCAAAGCGATTGTCCTTTGGCGCCTGTGGGAGCAGCTGCGAGGCCACACTGCGTGCCCTGCCTGCCTGAGCCTCACCATGTGGCAGGCCTGGATGGCCGCCCACCACAGGGCCCAGCTCCCAGCACTGCCCGCCAAGGAGCCAGATGCTACCATTGGAAAAAATTGCTTCACAATTTGAAATCTTGGTCCTTTGATCATTGCTCAGAGAAGATGAAGAGGAGAGGTTCAAAGTGGTTTAAAATGCCAGCGTCGCGTTGCAGCCATCAGTGCCTATTACACTGTCTCTGGTTAAGGACAGTCCTCTTGATGTTTTCATTTTTGGAACCACGTCATTCTCCCCAGCTCTTCCAAGCCCTCTGGATAGGAAGGAAAGGTCCATAGCCTGCTTCTGACCCTGCACCCCTGCTGTCCGCCGCCGCCCACCCCCCTCTTCCCCTCTGGCCTCCCGCCTCCTGCCTTAGAGGTGATCTGCTTGCCTTTGTTCCAGCAGGCTTTTCCCCAGTGAAGCTGGTAATGAAGTAGTTGTCACTGGCCTAAATGTTGCTGCCGAGTGAGCTGCTAACTCCCGTTCTTCACTGGGCAAGAGTAGTCTTCACTTCCTGATCCTTCTGCCCCCACAGCTAGGTCTCCAGGGGATGGAGGTTTTCCAGAGATGATCCACTTTGTCCCCTGGCCTAGCACCTGCCTCCAAGGACTTTACATCCCACATACTTGGGTGGAAACTATTGCATTTTTAATATTTACCCCCAAAAGGCAAAAACATGAAATTAAACAGAACAGATCCAGGATGGGTGGGCGGTGGCTCATGCTTATAATCCCCGAGGCAGGCGGATCACTTGATGTCCAGGAGTTTGAGACCAGCCTGGCCAACATGGTGAAACCCCATCTCTACTAAAAAATACAAAAATAAGTGGGGTGGCACGCGTCTGTAATCCCGGCTACTTGGGTGGCTAAGGCAGGAGAATCGCTTGAACCCAGAAGGCGGAAGTTGCAGTGAGTCGACATTGTGCCACTGCACTCCAGCCTGGGCAGCAGCCAGCAGAGTGAGACTGTCTCGGAAAAAAAAAGAACAAATCCATGAATAAATGGGCTTACTGAGTAAAAGGTAATAGAGGAAAAACCAATCTAGACTCTTGTCTGGGGACTTAAGAGAAGGATGATTTGGGGAAGAATTTGGAAACTTTTGATGGGGTGTACTTTCTTTTCTGTTGCTGTTCGCTTCCACTGCCCATCATTGAAACCTGCTTCTGCTTCTGCTTTTTGTTGTTTTTCGGGACTTGCCCACAAGTAGACCTTAAAGTCTTTAATTCACTCAACACATGTGTTACTGATGGCCTTTTTGTTAAATTTCCAGAAATAATTCTATAACATGTCTAATTCTGTCTTTGTGGGAAAGATGATCATTTTGTACCTGTTTAAGCTGTTAAACTCAATACATAAGACCCGTCATAAACACAAATCTGAAAGTCCTAACTTTTCTGTTTGGAAAAAGCCAATGTGTTGCATCTGTGCCACACACCTGACAAATGTGGGTTGGGGCCAGGACTGGCTCCATGGTGACAGTCTTTATCGTATTTATTGATTACAAACTCTCATCTCGTTGAGGAAAGGTGTCTAGATATGACTTGAGCCTATGTCTTCATCTCTATTGTGGTCAATATTTCAAATTGACAAGGTAACAGGAGTGATTATAGGTATTGTTAATGGCTGTAATCTGTATAGTACATTATAGATTACAGATGAATTTTATATGCATTATCCCTCATATTACCACTATGGCCTTTGGGAACAGGTCATCTTCTCTGTGGATAAAGATGAGAAAAGTGAGACCCAGAATGATTGCAAATCCCTCGCTTCTGCTGCCTGTGCTGTCAGTCCAGTGTCTGAGATGAGATGACAGATGAGAGGCAGCACTCACAGATGGATGGACCAGTGTCGGACTGGATGGGATGAATGGAGGTCTGAACTCCAGACAGTTTTAACAAAAGTAAATGTAGAACTGGAATCTTGGGAAGCAAACAGAACCTGAAGAACTATGTGGGTGAGGAGGAGGAGAGGAATGGTAACGTTGAGAAGGAAAGGAAAGAGAATTGCAGCATTGTCTTACAGAAGTCTTCTTAGGTCTGTGGTACCTTCTGGATGGAAGTTACAGAGGAGCTTATTTCAACTTAACAGGTGTGATAGGCAGAATCGTGGATCCCTAGAGATGCCTCCTCTGTAGCCATGGTATATGTTGATAATGGTACATTACATGGCAAAGGGGAATTAAAAGTTGTTAATCGGCAGATAGAGTATCTTGGATTATCCAAGTGAGCCTGGCATGGTCCCAGGGTCCCTTAAAAGCAGAAGAGGGAGACAAAAGAAGACATCCAGAGAGATGACAGCTGGCATTGTGAGAAGGATTCGGCTGGTGTTTCTGGCTTCGAAAATGGAGAAAGGGGCTCCAGGACAAGGAATGTGGGTGGTCTCAGAAGCTGAAAGAGGCAAGGAAACAGAACCCTCTTTAGAGTCTCTGTCTAGTAAGGAGTGCAGGCAGCCCTTCCAGTTCCTTGATCTTAGCCTGCTGAGAACAGAATTAAATTTCTGACCTACAGGAATATAAAATAGTCTTGTTATAAGCCAGTAAATCTGTGATAATTTGTTACAGTAGCAGAAAAAATTAATATAACAGGAAAAAGAACTAACAGTTAAGACTGTCTAGCAAAATTATTTATAAATAGAGATGGGGTCTTGCTATGTTGCCCAGGCTGGCCTCAAACTCCTGGCCTTAAGTGGCCACTGTGCCCGGCCCAGCAGCATTATTGAAGTAATGATTTTCCTGTGTCTGAAAGTATTTAGCTTTAAGACAGTGCAGGTTGGGATGCTGCAGAAAGGATTCTGCTTTTAGAGGTAGGAGAGAGCTGACCTCTGAACTAAGTTTCAGCTTAGAGTTTAGGGTCTCTGTTTCTAGAGCAAACAGGGAGAAGATTTCTTAGAAGGACTAATTTCCCTGGACTTACCTTCCCAAGTCATATTTCTAAGTGTTTTGTTTTTTGTTTTTTGTTGAGACGGAGTTTTACTCCTGTTGGCCAGGCTGGAGTGCAATGGTGCGATCTCAGCTCGCCACAACCTCCATCTCCTGGGTTGAAGTGATTCTCCTGCCTTGGCCTCCCGAATAGCTGGGATTACAGGCATGTACCACCACGCCCAGCTAATTTTGTATTTTTAGTAGAGACAGGGTTTCTCCATGTTGGTCAGGCTGGTCTCAAACTTATGAGCTCAGGTGATCCGCCTGCCTCGGCCTCCCAAAGTGCTACGATTGTAGGCCCCCGCCCCGCCCTAAGGGCTGTTTTTTAACACTGCAGAACCTGGCCCATGACCAGCCTTTTTTGACTAGCTTGTGCCCACAAGATGGGATATGGTTTGACTTTGGAATTTATTGGAGAGATAAGTTCTACTAGTTTCAGTTGTTTCTTGGATTTTTGTATTTATTTACTTCTGGAAAATATCCTGTGATTAGGTAAAAGCTGATTAGGCAGAAAGTTTGTATCTCTGATAGTGTACATTTTTAAAAACTCATTTTCTTGTCTTCAGAACTGCATGAAATGGGTTTGTTTTCCACCTGGAGTTTTCAGTTGGGAGGGGGGAACATGTCAGTAGGGTAGATAATGAACCCTGCAAATCCGGGACTCTAGAGTTTGCCTCCTTTGTTGTTGACTTAATGCTAGCATTCTTTCTTTGATATTACCTTTGCTTCATGGGAGTTCAGTGACTGCATTTCTTTCTGGAATAGCCATAACACTATCAGCTGACAGATTATTATCTTTTACATCAATACTTCCTCCTAGAAAATTCCTGAAGAGTATCTATGATACGGTTGGATAGCTACATAATTATGTTCCATGTCCAGGGGTAATTGAAAAGCAGTTGTAATACCAAATTGGTTATTTACTGTTAGTTGGGAAGCCTTTTAAAATCCGATCTCTTAAATTTACACTAATAGTTAAATATAGAATTTTCTCAAACTGTTTCTCCTTACCTCTTATCTCAATGAAGGACAAAATGCACATAGACGCTATGACCGAGCAATTGCACTCCTAGGAGAACCCAACAGAAACGCATCCACATGTTCATCAAAAGCATATCCAAGAATGTTCATAGTAGCACTCGTCATAATAGGTCCATTTGGTGGAAACCTATAGATCGTGGCATTTTTCATTCAATGGAATATTCTACGGTAATGAGGATGAATGAATTATATACGACAACATGGTTGAATCTCACAAAATGCTGAGTGAACAAAACTAAACACAAGAGTAAACACTTTAGTTCCACTTGCTTAAAGTTCAAAAATCAGACAAAAAAAAAACGTGTAATGTTTTAGGATCATGGTTGCACTGGCAAGGTGTGTGGGTGATTGTGTCTGGAAGGAAGGATATTTGGGGGAGGGAGGGACCTGCATTTCTTCATCTGTGTGCTGATTCACTTGAGGAGAATTAAGCTGTAAACTTCCAATTTGTGTACTTCTCTGACTGTATATTTTATGTAAAAATGTTAACTTTGACAACTTTAAAACTTGTAATTTTTGAGATGGTTTCTGAGGGTAGGTTGGGTATTCTTTAATATCTTTGTTTTGAATAATTTTATCATTGTAACTACAGATCATCCATTCCAAATGAAAGTTATATTAAAATTGGGGAGTTCTAAGAGACAATGGTAGATGCCGAGGTGGTAGGAATGGTCTGCCCCAGCTGCAGGCAATAAGGACGTTGCTTGGCTACAGGGAATTTACACACAATGGCAAAACCATCTTAAAAAAATCCGTTTTCTTTTTATTATTATCACATTAACTTACAAAACCTCCTTTGGTGGCCTAAGTCCTAAATAATTGGTGAAGTTAGTGTTGAATTTTTATTTATTTATTTTTTGAGACAGAGTCTCGCAGGCTAGAGTGCCGTGGCGCGATCTCAGCTCACTGCAACCTCCGCCTCCCGGGTTCAGGCAATTCTCCTGCCTCAGCCTCCCGAGTAGCTGGGACTACAGGCGCATGCCACTACGCCCAGCTAATTTTTGTATTTTTAGTAGAGACGGGGTTTCACCATGTTGGCCAGGATGATCTTGATCTCTCGACCTCGTGATCCGCCTGCCTCGGCCTCCCAAAGTGCTGGGATTACAGGCATGAGCCACTTCGCCCAGCTGAATTTTTTTTTTTTAATTAATTTTTTTTTGAGACGGCATCTAGTTCTGTTGCCCAGGCTGGAGTGCAGTGGCACAAATCATGGCTCACTGCAGCCTCAAACTCCTGGGCTCAAGGAGCTTCCTGCTTCTGCCTCCCAAGTAGCTGGGACTACAGATCACCATGTCCAGCTAATTTTAAAAAAATATATTTGTAGGGATGGACTCTTCCTGTGTTGCCCAGGCTGGTCTGGAACCCCTGGGCTCAAGCGATCCCCCTACCTCAATCCCTGAAAGTGCTAGGATTACAAGTGTGAACCATTGCACCTGGCTGAATTTTTATTTTATATATATATATATATACACACACACATTTACAATATATGTAATGTTGAATTTTTATATGTAAAACAACTATATGCTTCAATTTAGCATACACATTCTCCGTTATATTACTTCTCCATTAGTGACACCTGTGGGCTCAGCCTCGGACTCATTTCAGGTGCAGTCTGAGTCCACAGTCCCCATGGTGCTACTTGTTCCCGTGGTTAAATAGATTTGTCAGTGAGCAGCAGTAGCAAAATGATGATGAAGATGAGGAAACAACTTTTTTTCCCATTCCTTCATTCTCTGTTTCTGCTTTTGGAATTTTTATGTTTAAAGTTTTAAATAACTAAGATAGAGTGCTGAAAATCATTTTGTCAAATAAAGGAAGGGGGTCTTAAAAATGTGTCAGATCTGCTGGGTGTGCCGCTGCTGTGGGACAGTTGCTTTCACCAGTGTCACTTAAGCATGGAACCTCGTACAGACAGAAGCATAACACTTGTGAACGTATTCAGCATTTTTACTAACATCAAATCATGGTGAATGTCATTCTAAACTTAGTTAACATTTTAAAATTATATATATTGGCAGATTATTTTGTATGTTTTAAGTAAGTTAAGGTTGCCAGTTTTTAAAAACAATCTGTTTACTCTCTCAGTGACCCCCTGCCCCCCCCCACACACAATTGCTTATTTCACTATGTTCCCTTCCACATTCCAATCTGTATACCAAAACCACTAGACGCCCCCACCCCCGCTTGCTTAGAGATAGGCTCTTGCTATGTTGCCCAGGCTGGTCTCAAACTCCTGGGCTTAAATGAGCCTCCTGCCTCAGCCTCGTGAGTAACTGGGACTACAGGTGTGCTACCACACTCAGCTTGCTGACTGTATTTGATTATTTAATAGTCTTTCGGAACAACTTGATTACATCAAAATCAACTAGTATAATGTTAGCTCACAATATATTCATAGCACATGAATACTCCCTTTCAAAGCTGGGAATTTAAAGTTGAAAGAAAAATAAAAATAACTTCTAATGCACCTTTTCTTCTCAACACAAACTTATTGCGGCATCGTTGGGAAGCATCCTAAATATTCACCAGTAGAGCGTGTTTTAAATTATGGCGTATTGGCCGGCATGGTGGCTCACGCCTGTTATCCCAGCACTTTGGGAGGCCAAGGTGGGTGGATCATGAGGTCAGGAGTTCAGGACCAGCCTGGACAAGATGGTGAAACCCTGTCTCTACTAAAAATACAGAAATTAGCCGGGCATGGTGGCAGACGCCTGTAATTGCAGATACTCAGGAGGCTGAGGCAGGAGAATTGCTTGAACCCAGGAGGCGGAGGTTGGAGTGATCTGAGATTACGCCACTGCACTCTAGCCTGGGTGGCAGAGTAAGGCTCCATCTCAAAAAAGAAAAATTACTGCGTATCTGTGCCGTAGAACAGTATGCAGCCAGTAGAAAGTGTGGCTATTCATTATTTTAAATGCCTGTACTTTATAATACTGAAATTCCATACTAGTACTATATGAGTTTTAAGATGTGTATATATATATATGTTTAATGCAAGGTTTTAAAAAAGTTAATATAATGTGCTACTATTTGTGTGAAAAAGGAGGAATGTATGTGCTTGAATATTTAAGTGCTAAATATCTCTGAAAGGACACTTGAGAAATGGATAACGCTGGTTACCCTTAGGGGAGGTTGACAAATTTGGGGGTGAAATTCCTTTTTTACAGTTTTATTTTTCCCCCTTTATTTACCACATGCATGTTTTCACTTAAAAAAAAAAATGCTGGAACGTTTTGGCACAAGCTACATCATAATAGTAAGAGCATTAATCCCGCCACCATAAAGCACCTGAGCTGCTGTTCACAGCAAAGTATTCTAAGGTGGCAGCAAAGCAAGGCAGAGGCAGTTCTTGAAGGTAACACCGCCATGTGGAAAGCTCAGTGGGAAATCCAGTGTTCAGAGCCCCTGTGTGCCTGGGGTATATGGTAGCCCTTTGCCCCTGGAGGTTGGAGCTCAGTTAGACCCAGGGGCCTCATCAGCCTTGGGAGCTCAGATGTTGATCTCAGTTAGGGGAGAGACATGCATAATTTCCTGCTGAGCTGCTCTTTTGTGGAGCCAAATGTTAAACCTTTGAATGTGAGAAAAATGCACATCTGGGTATTTTTATTTATTTATGATCTATACCCCATAAAATCCAAAAAGCAGAATGTGAGAAACTCACTACATTTATGGGTAACGTAAAACCGGATAAGTCCAAGTTAAAGCAGATTGGAAACCGGTAAAGGAACTGTACCCTGACTGCTAGTAGCTATTAGAAGCACCTGGGGCAAGTTAATTACTGTAGTTGAACTCTGAATTTAGCTTTGAATTTCTTGGCACATAAGGTGAAAAGGGAAATGTGGAGTACATGGTTCTCTTTGTTTGTAGGCAGAAAATAGGAAGTTTTGCCTAAGGAGATGGACATTTTCCTAATAACCAATTGAAGAAAGATATTTAAATGCAGGTATTTATTTTAAAGGACATAAGATGACTCGTCTTAGTGGTTAGTGCCTGTCAAGGTACAAAAATTAGCCAGTCAGAATCTGCCAAATCTGGTGCAATTCGGTGCCTCACACCTGTAATCTCAGCACTGAGAGTGGCTGAGGCGGGCAGATCACTTGAGGCCAGGAGTTCGAGACCAGCCTGGGCGCCATTACATAACTCTGTCACTACTAGAAATACAAAAATTAGGTGGACGTGGTGGCACATGCCTGTAATCTCAGCTACTTGGGAGGCTAAGGCACGAGAATCTATTGAACCTGGGAGGCGGAGGTTGCAGTGAGCCTCACATCGCTGCCCTCCAGCCTAAGTGACAGAGCCAGACCCTGTCTCAAGGAAAAAAAAAAAAGCCAAACCTCACAAAATATAAAATCTCATTTGAATGTGAGATCCATGCACCTCTGCTTCAACAGCCACCATAGCAGCCCACATTTTATCATCTGTTGCTTGAACTGCTATAATGGCCTCCTGGTATATGTATACATTGTCTCTGCTCTCTCCTGGAGTCTTCTCTGAGCTGTGGTCAGAGGTGCCTTTTGAATGCAGAGCTGACTGTGCCCTGTCACTGTTCCAGGCCTGTCTGCTCACTGTCCCCTTTGGTCTCAGGACATGAGACCCAAGCCCTCCCACCTCCCCAGCTTTCCTTCCATCCTCTCTCTCTTGTTCTTTCTTTAGTCCTTCTTTCTGGCTGTATGGCCTTTGAGCACCCTCTTCTCTCTTATGCAATGTTCCTTCTTGCCTAAGCCTCATCTTTCTTGGGATCTGAGCTGCATCATCATCAGAAGCACCCCTGACCTTGGGGACCCACTCCCCACAGATTGTGCTCGTGTCCCCCCTGTACCTCTCTCCCTAGTGCTTAGCTCTGTGTGGTATGCTCCTCATTTAATCGTAAGCCTCAGGAGAGCAGGCCCTGGCTCAGCTTTTGCATGTTCTTATCTCCAGCTCTGAACACCATGCCTGATGTGGAGCAGGGGCTTGGCAGATATTTGTGGGAAGGAAACTATTACTCCATGGCCGTCTTGGTCTGTTTTGTGCTGCTACAACAGAATGCCATAGCCTGGGCAATTTATAAAGAACAGAAATTTATTTCTCACATTTCTAGAGGCTGGGAAGTCCAAGATTAAGGCTGCTGCATCTGGTGGAAGGCAGATGAAGGGCCAGAGAGAGCCAGCTTACTCCTGGAAGCCCTATTTATAGCAGCATTAACCCATATGCAAGGACAGAGGCTCAACACCTAAACCCCTCCCAGTAGGCCCCACCTCCCAACACTGTTGCACTGGGGATTATTTCCAATGCATGTATTTGGGGAGCACATTCAGACTACAGCAGTGATCCAAACACTGCAGCAGCCATTTTCTCCAGTGGACATTGCATCCTGCTGAAGACATTTCTCTCTGAAACACAGTACTAATCACATCACTTCCTTAGCACTCAAGCTCTGAAGGGGTCTCCATGTCCTACAGAATATAATCTATACCCCTTTTTAGCCCCGCATAACCTGTACCCTAGTTGCACTTCCACACTCCCAGTCTAAGGTCCTTAGTCCGTGCACTGAAGCTAGAATGCAGCACTCCAGGCCTTTGCCTGCACTGTACCCCCAGCCTTCCCTGCATGTGCCAATCTAAATCATTCCTGAACTGAGACCTCCAGTGGAAAGTCATGCCTTCTATTGCTGGAACTCTAAGTATCTTTTACATGGTACTTATTTTCTATCTGAATTATAGTTATTTTATTTATCTTCCATATTAGTTGTAGCCAGGACCTGTACATTGTCTAGCATGAACCTCTTGTAGTAGGTACTTAATAAAATGTGTTAAATGAATGGCAGCTTATGTTCATTATTTAACATCTTTGTAAGCCGGTCTTTAATAGGAAACATTTCCCCTCCAGATATTCTAATTTTTAATAAAGTTTGTATATATATATATGTGTGTGTGTGTGACAAATGGCTAGTCAGCTGCAGTCTCTTGTTTTTTTTTAAAAAAATCTCTGAAGATGAGTGAATATGAATCCAATTGATATCCTGCTTTCTGTGCATACGTCAGAGACCTTGTGGATCTTTTATTGCAAGGTAGTATTATTCTGATACTGAATGCAAGAAAGTAAAACAAAATCGATACGTGTAGCATGTCATTTGAAGTAGAGGACTGTCCAAATTAGCACCCTCTTCAAAAAATGACAGGTGAGCATTGAACTTGTTTCTAGATGAGCATCACCTTCCCAAGCCAGCCGCTGTCTTCATTCAGCCAAGTGGAGGTCTTACTCTGAAAGCTAATGTTCGGTGCCATGACTCCTGGGATGAGAGAATAACCCACACCTCCATTTCCTTTCCAACAGGCTGATTTAAACTGCAATATTCAAGATGATGCTGGGGCTTTTTATGGTGTAACCAGTCAGTACGAGAGTTCTGAAAATATGACAGTCACCTGTTCCACCAAAGTTTGCTCCTTTGGGAAGCAAGTAGTAGAAAAAGTAGAGGTAAGTTGGCCCCTCTATACTGGAAACTTTGTTCAAGGGCAGACTGTTGCCTTCCTTTAAACCTTCCTTGGGGCAGAGAGTTGTACTTTTTGGATGTCTCCTTCTTACCTTCTGTATTAGTTCATTCTCACACTGCTATGAAGAACTACCAGAAACCGGGTAATTCATGAAGAAAAGAGGTTTTCATTGTCTCACAGTTCCACAGGCTTAACAGGAACCGTGATTTGGGGGTTTAAGGAAATGTATGATGGTGGTGGAAGGGGAAGGGGGAAGCAAGGCATGTCTTCTCATAGCAGCAGGAGAAGGTGGGTGGGAACCACCACACACTTAAGCCATCAGATCTGGCGAGAACTCCCACAGTATCACGAGAACAGCATGGGAGGAACCGCCCCATGATCCAATCACCTTCCACTAGACCTCCTGTAATCCCCTCCTCCAATGTGAGGATTACATTTCGAGGTGAGATTTGGATGGGGACACAGCCAAACCTTATCACCCTCCTTCTTTCCCCCACTTCTTTTTCCTGTTTATTCTAAAAGGCAAAGTGATTTGGAAGCACCTGAAAGGAAGCAAATGGGAAGTCCTGTGCCAGCCCTCTGACTGTGTCTGAAGTCGGCTGTACCTTGCTCAGCCAGTGCTGTGCACCTCCGCGTGAGGCCTTGTGGGGTAGCCTGGCGTGAAAGCTGGATTGAGATAGGCTCTGCCACTCAGAACGATGCCCTCCCTACACCCAACCCCTAGGTCCAATGGCACTCCCAGGCATTGTAAATAAAAGTCAAGGTGGTACTCAGATGATTGGCATCTGCCCTCTGAAACCATGACACCTTGAGTTTGGTACTGTTGCTTTTGCCATTTCTACTACCTTTGTTTTTTAATTGTTTAAGGTAGATTTTATTATGTGTTAAGATCCAGTATCTTTTTATGGCTGTTATATTTCACTTCCTTACTCCATTTAAAAAGATGCATATTTGCTTGATCAGGGTGAGTTGCTTTGTTGGCATTCTTTAAGGGTTGTATTTTCTAGTGTCTTCTACCCATCACCCAATTAATTGATCCATGGTCAGTGAGCAGTTTTTATTTGCAGTGGCCCTGGACCTTTCAGGTTCAAGAGCCCACCTTAGCTGCACAAAGACTTTGTGCTGAGGAGGGAGAGAGGGAGACGGGTGTATTTCTTAAGACCTTGGGCTAAGCAGTGAGGATTTGGGATGCTGCAGACGTGCATAGCACAAGCCCCCTGAACATAGGACAGGCCTTGTGAGAATGTTGTTGAGGAAAGGTTATGTTGGCAGAAGAGGAGCCAGGGGAGTTGACTTAGATGGATAATTTAAGCTGAGGGGTCATGGGCTTTCCCACAGTGGTGGCAGTGGGAATCCAGTAAGACATTTTGAATGGAACTTAGAAACTAACTGGATATTAATGAGGAAGAGTCAAAAGTCACACTCACATTTTATGCTTGGAAGAACGGAACTACCACTAATAGAAATAAGGAAATAAGTTGTTCAAGAGGAAATAGGTAATGATTATAGATGCAAGGCCAGAATTGGATGACAGGTTAAAATCCAAAAATATAAATTGGGAATCCTGAGCGTTAAGGATTGGGAATGGAGACCTAGCTGCACAGAGGGAATAGAAAGAGCACAGGAATAAGGATTAAATTTGGAGAGTAGCCACCAGCCCTGGGATGAGTAGAGGGAGACATAAACAGAAAAGCAGAGGACAAAAATGAGTGGGGAGGAGGGGGAACTGGCTCAACATAGTGTCTGGGAAGCCCAGGGAAAGGGGAGGTGAGAAGGTGGCTATATCATGAAACAGGGCTGGGACTCCTGGAACCAGATGACCTCCTTCTCCTCTAAGGAGGAGGAAGCAAAGTTACCTGTGGGTTATTGGGAGTGTGGAAGATGGGGGTTATGCAGTGTTAGTGAATAGCTAACATTGTCAGGGATGTTCTCTGTAGATTGAATATCCCCTGACAGGCGCATTTGAGAAAAGACGAACCAGACAGCTTACTCAGTTTCTTAAATTTCAAATGGTGTCCTCAGATGATACACCCAAAGCTTTATGCAAGTTCAGGGAGAAGGGAGAGGTTCCTTTTGACGGATAAAATCACAGGAATTTTCATAGAAAAGGTGGTATGTGTGGTGGGTGGGGTTTACATTTAAGCCTTTTATCTATTTAGAATGTATGTCTGCATTTGGTGTGAAGTAGTAGTCTACTTACATTTTCCTCAAAATAGACAGCCATTTGTATCAAAACCACTTATGAAATGATTCATTCTTTTCCAGTTGAACAGATCTGTCCCCGTTAAATTACCATATATTCTGAGAGCTATTCCTGGAGTCTCTCTGTTCGAGTCCACCCACAGTTTGTCTCTGTATCATATTGATTTGATTACAGTGGCTTTATAGTATATTCTGGTATTTGATGAGGCAAGTCAGTCTCACTTTTCTTCTTTTTCATATATTTTCTAAGCTAGTAACCAACATTTATTTTTCCAAATAATTCAATCAAACATATAAAGAAATACAAAAACCTTGTTTGAGCAATCTAATTGTAATTGCATCAGATTTAGATTTTTGGGGGGGGAAAATTCATATTAAATCTTTCCAATCATGAACCTATTTGAATTCTCATTTCATTTTACGTATTTTAATAAGATTTTATCATTTTCATCATACAAGTTTGTCTCTTTCTTACTAAATACATTTGTAAATATTATATGTTGCAGTTTCCTATTTCTAGATTTGAATTAATAGAGAAAAGCTCTTGGTTTTGCATATCTGTCTTCAATATGGCCATCTTAGCAAATTCTCCTACTTAACTTTAGTTTTTCCCCCAGATTTCTGGGATAGCCTTGTATAGTTAACTGATGTTAGCTGTAGGCTTTTATTAATGGTCTTTATTACTAATTTAAGTGTTTTCTTTCTATTCCTATTTTACTTAGGATTTTTATTAGTTATAGCTACAATACATTATCAAATGCCTTTCAGCATCTGTTCCTATATGAAGATTTTCTTCCAAGTTGTTGACATAAGTTAATACATTTCCTCAATGTGTATGAAACACCACAGCATTCCTGAAACAGTCCTACTTTGGATGCATTGCTGGATCTATTCGCTGATACTTTACACAGAATTTTTACATTACATTTCCTAGGTAATATTCGTCTATACTTTTTTTTTTTTTTTTTTTTTTTTTTTTTGAGGATGGGGTCACACTGTGTCACCCACACTGGGGTGCAGTGGCATGATCTTGGCTCACTGCAGTCTTGGCCTCACTGGGCTCAAGCGATCCTCTCACCTCAGCCTCCTGAGTAGCTGGGACTACAGGCGTGCACCACCATGCCTGGCTAATTTTTTGTATTGTTTTGCAGAAATGTGGTTTTGCTATGTAGCTCAGGCTGGTCTGGAACTCCTGGGCTCAAGCGATCTGCCCACCTCAGCCTACCAAAGTGCTAAGATTAAAGGTGTGAGCTGCCACACCCAGCTATATACTTTTTTCAGTAATCTCTTTGCCAAATATCAGTCTTGAATATACACTAGTTTTATGAAAAGAATAATAGTGGAAATAACTGTTCTTAAAAGATTATGTAAAACTTACCGCTATTTGGTCTTTATATTTTTTTAGCGTCTACTTTTAATTATTTATTTGTTAAATATTTTATGTATTTATGGTGTATAACATGTTTTGAAAAATGTATACACAGTAGAATGGCTAAATCGAGCTGATTAACATACACATTACCTCACATAGCTCACCAGTTTTTGTGGTGAGAACACTTAAATCTTCTCTTAGCAGTTTTCAAGAATATAGTAACTTGGTATAAACTATAGTCAGTATGTTGTACAGTAGATCTCTTGAGCTTATTTCTCCTAACTGAAATTTTGTATCCCTTGTGGTCTCCACTTTTTTCAATGGTAAATTGCTAAACTTGTTAGTTGTGGTCATTTCCCCAGTGACTGATCTATTTATTGATATTTTCCCCTTCTTTTTGATTCAGTGTTAGCAAGTTGTATGTTTCTGGGAAAGCATCTCTATCCACTGGGTTTTCTTTGCTTTGCCGTGTGTGTGTAGCGGGGTGTGTGTGTGTGTACATACGTGCACGTGTGCCTTAGGGTTATGTGAAATAATCGCCTATGTATCTTCTAATTTCTACTGTAATTGTGGTTTTCCCACTTTTCTTTTTCTCCTTTTAACTTGTGTGAAGAGTTTATTTTGTCTTTCTCAAGGACCAGTTTTTAAATTCTGTCTACATTTTAAATTTCTATTTCATTGATTTGAGCTTTTATCTTTATTAATTTCCTTTTCCTGGCTTCCTTTGGTTTCTTCGTGGTTTGGGTTTTTTTTTTTTTTTTTTTTTAAGGAGTGTATTTTACTCTGTAAATTTTCATCTTGATGAAGACATATGAGGCTGCTTCATTAAGGTTCCTTCAAGTGCAGCTTCATTGTGGCTTATAAGTTTTGATGTAAAATATTTCCGTTTTCATTGCTCTTTAGATAGTATGTAATTGTCTTCTTAATTCCATTTGATCCAAAGTTATCCAAGATAACCTTGTTTCTTATTTCTGAGTTCTTAAAACTGCATATACACTAGTATTTTCTCATTTTCTTAATTTTTCTCATAAACACATAAACAGCTGACATTCAGGGGCTCATGATCCATGAGAAATAATCAGTTTTTTCTAAAGTAGAGACATTAGCTGTATTGGTTGTTAGCCTGTGAGGCTTTATCATAATAAAGAGAGATTTCCTTTGAAGAATTGTAACTAGCTGGGGCCTGCTCTTACAGATCTCCTCCAGGTAGACCATCTCCATTAGGCAGTTATATTTTTTTCTGACCTTTGCTAAAAAGATCTATCAACTCTTCTTAAAGCTATCATCTTTCCAACTAAGTTTTTTTTTTTTAATTTTCAGAAAAATAGTGGATTGTATGTATAACAATAAATTTGGAGATAGTATTTTTTAAATTAAGTAGTACAGCATACAGCAGATGATTCTTGTTGAAAAACTAAAACGCTTTTATAGGCAGTAATACCTGTTTCATGTGTTCTGGAATCAAAAGTGTAAAAATACTCAAATCCTTTTTTCCTCACAGACCGAGTATGCAAGGTTTGAGAATGGCCGATTTGTATACCGAATAAACCGCTCCCCAATGTGTGAATATATGATCAACTTCATCCACAAGCTCAAACACTTACCAGAGAAATATATGATGAACAGCGTTTTGGAAAACTTCACAATTTTATTGGTAATGGTTTCATCTCTTTCTTGTTTGGGCAGATGCTGCCATGAGGCTCGATGGGGGAGGTAAGGAGGGTGGGCCTGGGAGGCCCCAGGCTTGGGCCAAGGGAGTTGGCCAAGTTGTTGGATTGGGCTCCCAGTGGTCAGTCAGCAGCTGGATTTGCAGCATCCATAGGGAAAATCTGGGCTTAAGTCTATAGAAGAGAAGGGGTTTTATCTGGCGAGGGTTTCTAAGGTTGGCAGAACTGGAATTCAGTTGGATAATAAAAAGTGATGGTCCTGTGTTCTTATCTGTGGCTGCAGAGTAGAAAGACCTGGAGAACTTTTAAAATCCTGATACTCAGGCTGCATCCTAGATCAATTCAATCAGGATCTCTGAGGATAGGACCCAAGCATGTGTATTTTTTTAAATTCCATAGGTAATTGCAATGTTAGCCAAGTTTTAGTCTCAGCAGCAACATGGTATGCAGATCAGGCAAAAGCTGCGTCGGCAGGTTTGTATTGCAAACATACCTTGACTCATTCCGTGACAAACTTCCAAGACCTTCTAAGAAGTTACATGCTTTAAGACAGGAAAATATATAAGCTCTTAGTACCAAAAGAAATAGAAATTAGAATAGAATCCCTGGAATGCAAAAACCAGGAGGTGGAAAAATGTGCTTCATAGGCTACAAAATCTGGCTAGGCTGAGCACAGTGGCTCACGCCTGTAATCTCAACACTTTAGGAGGCCAAGGTGGGAGGATCCCCTGAGCCCAGGAGTTAGAGACCAGCCTGGGCAACATAGTGACACCCCATCTCAAAACAAACAGGCAAAACAAACTTAATGGGCAGCTAAAGGAAAGGAAAAATAGTGCTTAAGGTCCATAATGCCAGATGGTTCTGTGTGTGTTTTCCCCTAATACTTAACTTTAAAACAAATTTCTTCTGGGAGCTTTATTTGGGGACTTTGGAAGGTTGTTAGGAACATGTCATCCTCAAAACAGAAAATAAGCAGTAATGGGTTTCATAAGGCTCATTTAAAAAAATAACATGACTTGATGAAACTAAAGGAAAAATGCCAAAACAAAACTTGATGGAAACAGTCTTGTCAAAAGAGGGGCAACAAGGCTATATTGTGGCCAGATACCCCTTTGAGAGCCTACTTTATTCCTTTTTGTTGCTAGGATTAAGAACTAGAAGACAGAGCAGGAATTCTTTAGTTGGTGTTTTTGGTTCCATTGGCACGGTGGCTTTCAATCAGCAGTGGTCTGGTTTAAAAAAAAAAAAAGGCTCTTTCCTAATTTCCCAAAACCATAATTTATACCTTTTGCCTACTTCTGTGGTGTAAATATGCCCTCCATGGGGAATTTCAAGCTACCAATAGCTATTCAGCTCATGAAATTACTTAATATTTAACAATAACTTTCATGAGTCAGTAGGAGCCAACTCCTATATACCATTGTTAAAAAAAAAAAAGTAACATTTAAAAATACAAATCCCTGTGCATATTAGATTCATCCAGGAAGCTTTAAAACATCTAAGGCCTAGGCCCTATCCCAGATGAATAAAAACAATCCCTGGAGATGGGACCCAGCATCCTGGTTTTTGTTTATTTTTTAAGCTCTGCATGTAGTTGTAGTGTGCAGCCAGGTTGAGACCCATTGCTGTAAGAAATTGGCAAATGAGCTGCAAGGACTCTCTGAGTTCACAGACACATGATTGGCATACAGCCGGCAAACATAATTTTGCATATAATTTTCATTTGTTCCAGGAAGAGAATCTTAACAAATGTGCCCATGTCCCTCTAAAATTTAGAAACCAACATTCAAGCGAAGTTTGGAATACATGCTCTTTAATGGCATTGATTAGTATTCCTTTCTTTAATGGCCCTTTGGTGAAAATTGAGCAGTTCAAGGTTTGTAGGACTGGCAGGTAGAAGGTGCTTGTCACATAGGTGCTCCCTGTTGCTATTTAAGAATAGATGCATCACTTTAGCCGTCAGATGCGTAGAAGGTGAGTGTGATATCTGTTGAGCGTCTTAAGTAGCCACAGGAATTAATAGCTTCTGAATGAATAGCTTCCCTGCCTCTCTTGCAGGGAGTCTTAGCTGTTTATTAAAAATCGATGCCAATTCTGTTTCTGCATGCTAAGGATGCATGTCCTCGGCCGTAAAACTCTACCTCAGAGAGCACAGCTAAGATAAATGTGGCCTGGAGAAACATTAAAGCCCCTACTACCCACAGAACCTGACTACAGTTATGCACTGCATAGCAACGTGAAGGACGGACCGCATGTATGATAGTGCTCCCATGAGATTATAATGGAGGTGAAAAATTCCCGTCACCTAGTGATGTTGTAGCTATCATATAATATAGAATAATTATGTTTTAAAATGTAGCTTTAGCCTAAGTGTACAGTACAAAAGTTCACAGTGGTATACAGTAATGGCCTAGGCTGTCCCATTCACTCATCACTCACTCACTGACTCACCTAGAGCAAATTTCAGGCTTGTAAGCTCCGTTCATGGTAAGTACCCTATATAGGTGAACTATTTTTTTTTTTTTTTTTACCTTTTATACCATATTTTTACTGTACTTTATGTGTAGATAACATTTACATATACAAATACTTACCATTGTATTATAATAGCCTACAGTAATCAGTACAGTAACATGCTATACAGATACGTAACCTAGGAGCAATAGGCTAATCCATGTAGCCTAGGTGTGGAGTAGGCTGTCCCAGCTAGGTCTGAGTCAGCACACTCTATGATGTTGGTTTGCATGGCAAAACCGCCTGATGACATATAGAAAGTGTCTCCATTGTTAAGCAACTCATCACTATATATCATTCATGCTCCCTTGGCACATAAGACTTTACAGCCATCCAGAGAACTTAGCAGGTTAGATTAATTTCAAAATGTGTCATTAAGCAACTAAATGAATTTCTTTAATATGGAGAATTATTACCTATCAATCAATATATGTTAGAAATAATAGTTCAGTTTTAGAAGAACTGAAATTAAGCCAGCACTCTTGGATTATGAAAATAAAATCATCTAATTGATGAACAGGAGAAATTGTACCTTATGTAAAATGATGTAGTATTTGCCGATAACCTATACAAATAATCTCTTATACTTTAAATCATCTCTAGATTATACCAAATACAATGTAAATGGTATGTAGTTATACTAATCTTAAAAAATTGTATTTATACTATTTTCATTGTGTCTTTTTTCCTCTCCAAATACTTTCAGTCTGAGATTGATTGGATCTGCAAGTGCAGGATCGCAGATAAAGAGGGCCAACTGTATTTTTTTGTAGAAAGCTTGCAAGAAGTTTGAATAGATTATGGAGGCGCCAGGTGCTGTGCTAGACCCTTTGTAAATGTTACATTGTGTAATTCTCTGTATAAAACTGTGAGGTCATTTTTATTCTCATTTTATGGATAAAGAATATCAGGCCACCCTGAGGTCACACAGCCAGTGATAGAAATCAAGACTTGAATGGATAGAAAAGACACTTTGCAAGGTTATCTTATGGTCATGAAATCAAAAGACTTGAGTTTAAGACTTAACTCTGTGGCCTTGGTCACTTAGTCTTCAGACCATAGTTTTACCATCATTTATAAACAAAACACTCAAGTCTGCACTCTCTACCTCAAAGGTTATCATCGACATATTTTAATTAATTCAGCTAAGCTATGGAGAGATAGTACTGCCTTCTGGGATACCAATGCAAAATAAAACCTAGTACCTGTCACATAGCAACTCATGGTCCTTCAGAAGGAAAGAGGCAGGTAAATAAACCATTGCAAGTTAATGATGGCAAGTGCGGAATGATGAGGTGGGGGGATTCTCAGGGATGTTGCCTCAGTGGATAAGCAGACATCTGACTACCAAGAATAGGGGGCATCCCCTGGGTGCGTACTTAGGTGCCAGGGGCCAGGGTGCTGTGGTGAACTGGGCAGGTGGGCCGCCATCCTGGGGTCTGAGGAGGGAGGCGGGCATGCATCAGGTCATCACAAAATGAATGAAAACTGTATCTCTTGCTACCTGGCAGAGGGACACAGGGCGTTCGTAGAACAGGGTAATTTGACCTAGTTCAGGTGGAAGCTGAGGAAGACTTCCTGAGGAAGAAACAGTTGAGAGCTATCTGCATGGTGAATAGGCAACCATGACCAAATGAACCTCTCAGCTACTTCCTTGTCAAAGATCACCCACTGCTAGAGGTATTATAATACCATGAGGCAATTTGTGTAAAGCATTTGATACCGAGTAGTTAGATAGTAAGCACTCAGTATATGTTGGCTATTCTGATGGGAATTTTCATTCATTCAGCAAATATTAAATGACGTTGTGTGCCATGTCCCCAAGCTTGTTGCTGGGAACAGGGCCCCGTTCCTTAGGAATGTAAATTCCACTGGATGAGACAGACATTAGAAAAACAAATTATACATGCCTATGTGTGTTTACCAACTGTATAGCATGCTGTGATGGGGAAATGAGATGTACTATAAGACTGTTTTTTAGGTAGAGACTGGAAGCTTGGATGCCTTAACAGAAAGGGAAACTAAACAGGAGCAGCAGCCTAATAATTAGAGGGAAATTAGGCCTACAGCAAACTGGATGAGGCTCTCAGGTTCAAAGTGTTTTCATTCAAACAATGCTCTGGCATCATCAAACACAAAAGTGACAGTCACTGAAGCATTTGGTGGTGTTTGTGCTTGATTAGATTTGCTCTTAGAAAGTTGTTCTGAGAGTGTCATGGGGAATTGAGACCGGAGTGAGGGCAGGAAGGAGTCAGGGACTGTCTGATGTGGAGGGAGATGCAATGATTTGGGCTGGAGAACTCAAGATCCGAGGGAGAAGGAGAGGGGTTCAAGAGACTCGAGGGGGAAACGTGAGTATTTCACAATACATTTTAAAAGATAAAGCCCGTACCTGTGGAAAGAATGTCATTCCGCAGAATTCTACCCATCCCATTGCTCCTTGATTCAGCAGATATTTTGCTGGGTCCAGGCACTGCTGGTTAATATGGAGCTGAGAGAGGCACTCCTCCTGCAGTTCTGTCTGTCACTGGCTATTGTGAAACAAAATTTAGCAAAAGTTTAAGACTAGGATGGGAAAAAGAGTAGATTTTAAATGTTCTGACGAAGTATGTGAATTGCTTGGTATGTTGGTTAGCCTGATACAATCGTTCCACAATGTATACATCTGTCATCACACCAGCCCATAAATATACGTACTGCAAGACTTTATTCTTTAGGTAGGGACTGGAATTACTACCTTTCAATTAAAAAATTCAGATAAAAAATAAGACAATTTCCTAGAGTAAATGATTGGCTTGTGGGACAGAATTAAAGAGAATTCTCTTTGTTGTAGCCCCCTAAAAAACAAAAACACAAACTGTACTAATTATTGTGATCTTTTCTTGGGCATAGATTATGAGTGAGACCCTATCTAGAAGGTATTTCTTTCTTATGGTAGGCAAGTTTAGATGGGCTTCAGGTCATACTTGTGGTGTTCTGAATCCGTTAGAGGACACAGAGTGAGGCTGAGTACATCTTTGTTGGACTTAAGACTCGTTTTTCTCCAGTTAAGTCATGGTCAGCCTGCACAGATGGAATATGTTTTCACTGGTGTGGTTATACTTATATACCTTTTCTTATTTTAACAGGTGGTAACAAACAGGGATACACAAGAAACTCTCCTCTGCATGGCCTGTGTGTTTGAAGTTTCAAATAGTGAACATGGAGCACAACATCATATTTACAGGCTTGTAAAGGACTGAACATGGTTATTTATATATATAGATATCTGTATATACACACACACATATGTGCACACACACACTCTCTCTCCATTATCGAACGACTGACTGTAAACCTCACCACACAGGGTGGTGCCCTGGCCCCGAGGTCACCCCAACTTTTCTAAATCCTGTTTGAGTGAAGTCATTTTTTCATGTGTTCATACTATCATTGTAGCTGTGAAGTTCTGGTACAGTTGTAAAAAGAGAAATTGAGTTGTTTCTGTATGTTCTTCAAATGTGCAGCCCACAGTTCCTCGGGAAAGGTGAACCTGAACAACCCAAGTCTCTCTCTGCAGAGCCCTGTTTCTAAATGTGGTAGAAAATATTGAGACAGAGCATTTGCCATGGGACATTTACAGCCTTTATACAAATGTATTTAGTTCTCTTTTTCCAACGTAAAATTCTTGTTTTAAGATACAAGTAAAATTAATCTTTAAATATAAATGTAAATTAGTACACAAAACTAAGAATCTTTAGACTTATCTTTGTAACTAATTAGGGTGGAAGTTATGAAAGAATGTAATTCACTAAATTATTTTTTAAATGAAACCTTTTTTTTTTCTTTTTGAAACCAAATGTTAAACTATAGCCTTAAGAAATGCTTGGTAGAAGTGTCCTAATGAGACAAATTTGTACTTTTTTCCTCAAGGTTAACACTAATCTCCTAATCCATTAAACTCTTGAACAGGTATTACAAAGGAAGAAAACTTCACCCCTTATCCTTAACATATATAGTATATTTAAAAATATAAAATTGTATTGTACTAATGTGATGATTATTTAATGAAAAAGAAAAAATGGCTCTTTTTGCAATAAGTAGATACATACTGAAAAAAATCTAAACTTACAATGTTTATAGTCTTGTGTGTGCAGTTATATTTTATATGGACAACCAAATTTTTTATTATGCTGAGTAAATATTTGAACCACTGAATTTTAATAACAAAATTTTTAAATTGGCATGAATACTGCACTTTGAGATGCAAAGTATAGAGAATTCTGTGGCTGGGAGAAAATTTCATCAAACAAACAGACAAGTAAAAGGCTCATCAGTTTTAGCATCTCTGCTCCGCAGAAAACTGTAAGCATCCTCACTAGCCTGTGGATACATTCTTTATTTCTAGTGACCCAATATGCATATTAACCTGCTGTAACTAGAGGTCTCTGTGTGTGTGTGTGTACACATATACACACATGCACATACAGTTATTCAGCATTTAGTGAACACTTGTTTAGTGTCACTCAGTTTGCTAGGTGCTGATATGTATGTATATCTCAATCTGTGTCTGCAGACTTAGATGCATCCTCTCTAAGAACATTCATTTCCTTAGCATCTCTCAGTAAGTTACAGTTCTTGTTTGACTTAGGTTTAAGAGGCCCAGCTACCTATCTCTCTGATTTTTTTCAAATAATAGGCTCATTTGGGAGATTGTCTTGGCAGGAGAGATTCAACTTTCCAGTCTAAGTATTCCAGAGCATTGCCCAGACAGAGTTGGTTAGATGTGGCCCGGATGTTTGAGTTATTTCCATAAAATTGTTTCACTGGGGGAGAGAACAGGGACTATCCCTCCAACTTCCCAAAGAAATAGGTTTTTATAAGTGGTAGGAATCTGTGAACACAGTAGAACATGAAATAAGTTTCATAGTTTCTAAAACATGGCAAGATTTTTCCACCAAGCTAGAAAATAAAAAACTTAGTTCTGCCACAACCAAGTAACTCACACGCCCCTTCCCTGTCTCAACACCTGCTTTGACCCTGCTTTTATTTACATCAGTCAACATCTTGTGGTCCTGAACAAGGTGTTCAGCTGGCTCATGGGAAACACCAGATCTCTGACTAAGCCTGACCTCTCCCAAATGCATCCCTGGTCATTGGGAAGACCAGAGGAGAAAGTGCAAAACTGTCCCCATTTGGAATGCCCGTTCTTCTATAACCCAGTTGGACAGTGCTACTCTGCCCTTCATAAAGAGACTACTGTTGGTTCTCTGATTCCAGGCTGCCTGTGAAGGATTGCCCCAGGTGTCCTCTTTCACGGTCATGACATTTACAATGACTTGTTGAACACCCCTCTTAGGGATATTTCTTTTGTTCTTGTTTCCTGCGTCTTTCCTTAAGGGAAGCCCCATCTTCTCCCAGGACCAGGAGTATATGACCGGCAAGTACAAATGGCTAAAAGCCAAGCCATCCTAGAACTTTAGTGGGAGAGGTAACTGGTTCATATTCTACTCAGAAATGGGACTTTTCAGTGCAGCCAGACAGGCTCTTGGGATTTACTTTTCAAAGCACAAAAATATTGGGACCCAAGAAGACCAGCTAGAGGACAACTCTGTTGGCGCAGAGATGGACACAGCCCCTTCTGCTGACCTCACAGGGTCAGCTGGGCCCCTGGTGCTTTGCCACCTGCATCCTCTTGCTCAGAATGCCTTTGCAGTTGAGTTTTCTGGGTTTCTATGATTGACCTTGAAGTTTTCCTCCTTGCTCTTACATCTAAAGGTTTTTAAAAGTTTATTTCTTACCTTGTTCTTCTAAAACTTTCTCCAGGACAGATATTTCCCTGTCTTAACCACTAGTCCAGTCACCCCAGTGGGCTTCTCTTTGTCTCTCCCAGATTAGACCCTTGGGTGAGATTGGCATCACAACATCTAATCGGAGTCTGTCTTTTGTCCTTCATTCTGTATGGCAGTCGCCCTTTGTTGTAAAGCTTTCTAAAGCATACTAAAAAGCCTTCCCAGAGCCCTGTCTCACTACTCTTCCAGGTGCTCTATCTCCTCGAGACCCTCTGGTGCCAGGCTTGCTTCACGGCCATCTTGTGCTTTCACTGCAGTTTGGGGGCCAGTTTTCCACAGCCTAAACGGGGGAGCTGTCAAATTGGGCTCTGGTCTGTGGGCATTCATGTGCATGCTAGAGGCTGAGAATAAAACTAGGACTTCTTCACACATGTCCTGGAACCCCAGCATGTCCAAGGTTTCTCAACCTTGACACCACTGACATTGTGGACTGGGTAATTCTTTGTTCTGCAGAGCTGTCCTGTGCATTATGGGAGATTTACTAATATTCCTGGCTTCTACCCAGTAGTACCACTAGCACCTCTTCCCCCAGCTTTCACAACCCAGCGTGTCTCCAGACATTGCCAAATATCCCATCAGGTACAAAATGATCCCCAGTTGAGACCTCTTGCCCAAGATCTTACAGGTCACAATGACCACATTTGAAATTGTTTTCCCTTCCATTTTACCCCGTGAAACCATCTCTCCCAGACCCTTGTTTCACGTCATCAAGAGGCAGGTGGGACTATTAAGTGACATTGTGTCCACGTTTCTTCCTGTTTCAAAACTTCTGTTTCACAACAATTTCTCTCTCTCTCCCCCTCCCTACAAGTACTCTTTCACTCAGCCCTGGTGAAGTTGGAAACAACAGGTCACCCTCATCCCTTTAGTCAACTCACACCTGTTTAAAGAGTGGTTCTGATTTCAGCTTCATTCCTTAGTTTACGGGGTTAAAAAAGAAGTCTCAGCAATTTTCCTTATTTCTCATGGGTCTCATTGTCAAACCTTTACTTATTTCGACATATTTCCTCTGAGCTTCTTCTAGTTTCTGCCTTAAAATCATTGCTGTTTTGTAAACGTATTGAAACCTCTGGAACATTTCACCTTTAGAGGTGGAGGATGAAGGGATTCACACCAAACGAGGGCTTAGAGAACTTTGAGCTGAAAGAGAGCACAGTCTACTTTCCTTCGTTTTGTCGATGAGAAAGTTGAGAGCCAGAGGGGTGGTGGCATGTCCAGAATCACCCAGCTGGTTAGTGACAGAAAAAGGGTAAGACTTGTCTAGGGCTCCTGCCACTTTGATCCCTGGCCTCTCCTGGGGGAGGCTGCTATTCTTTGGTGCTCTAAGCTTAAACAATCCCTCAGAATGTGTGGGCAGGTCAGCTTAGGAGAGACAGGGAGATTCAGGATCCCCCTGTGCCAGAGCACAGCCTCACCGATGCTGCTTCCCACGTCAAAGTGTCCTGTCCCACCATTGCTATCTGAGGCATCCACAAAAAGGCAGGAAAGCTGGCGAGCCATTTTACTTCCTGAGGACAATTCCCCGGCCACAGGCTGTGAGTCAAATTTCTATTTGCTAAGCATCCTAGCAGCAAAGTCCTGCACTCAGACCAGCCAAAAAACAGCCCCGTTCCAAGTACTTGGTGTCAAAAGTCCCCGAATGACTTTTAAACCCAAGTCTTCTTAAGGTTTCAGTGCTGTGGTGGCTTTAGCAGTTGTGTCTGTGCAACTATAAATTATTTAAATCATATGAGATGACAGTCAACTTTACAAATCAGGTACATACTAATTTGTGTGATTTTGTGTATGCTCTGGTACACTATACCTGAACTAACGAAGGGTAGAACTAATTCTGTTTGTCGGTGTTACACCTGTGACATTAGGAGGATATGTCTGCATTGCTTATTTCTTTATTATGTTGATGTTTCTGTGGCAAAGCCCTGCACGTGGCATTTCTGAAAAGCCTTAAATCTTCAAGATGTTGCATGTAGGGTATACAGTGCAAAAGGCTGCCTCGGAACTGCGAGCCCTTTTGTAAGCTGGAAGCATTTCTCTTACTACTGTTACTTTTGTAGGAAGTTTTCAATTCAGAGCTGCCAAAGCATTCCCGTAAGCAGTGCCTTAGTAATACGTTAGTCATGCCGCCAGCCTTTTCTTACACTGATTCCTAATGTTCATTTACTAATTGGCCCAATATTGGAAAGAGAACAAGCCAAATTGTCTTCATTTTTTGTTTTTTAAGCCCATTTTTTCTCCAGTTCTATAGGAAACTGACTACTTGGTCTAAAATCTGAAACTGGACACAAGTCAGTTCTTTCACCACACTCTCAAATGTATATACCAAAACAAAAGGTTGCAACTTCATAGTTTACTATGAAAAGCAAATTGTACTTTTTAATGTTGCCTTTTAAATTCATGACCAAATACTTAGCTATTTGTGAATCTTCTGCACTCTAGCATGAAAGTGCCTTTGGTTTGAGATTCCAGCTTAGAAAAGTGCTGCCATAATAACGATAATTTGTAGAGAGACCAAAAATATTTTGAGATCACCGTAATGCCTTTGGTTTACTGGGATGAGTAACCAACCACAGGCCTCTGTTCACAAGAGCACGACGTGGTCCCCCGCCTGCTGCTAATCTGTCTGCCAGTGGGGGACCCCCCCACCATCCATAGCACACTGCAGCGGAAGGACCCCAGAAACTGTTGTGTTTGTGTGTGCCGATGACCCAGTGTGTCATTTCACCTTGTCACCCAGCCCTGCGTCCGGATGAGGGGACTTCCGCACAAACGACAGAATCTCGGCCGGTGGACAGATATTACAGCTTTCTCCTCCTCCTTGTTTCATGTTCAGTCTCTGTAGAGACTTTCTTTTCCATTCAAATGACAGTGCGCACTTATCTGGTTTACACAATGATACCATTTTGAAAGTTGGAAGCCTCAAACTGAGACGACAGTGCAGAACAAAACAAAAATGAGTTAGGGTTGTTACAATTGAAGTGTTCTTCTTAGGGCAAACATTGACTCTGAGTATTGTGTATGAATGTGCTACGAGAAACTTCCAAAGAGCACCATTCACAATTTGGCATTTTCAAAGAATGTTCCAGTCCCCGAAGGGACAACTCTTTAAAGTCCTTGTTGGCTTTATCCAAACCTTGTAGAAATTGGGAAAACTGATAGAGGTAAGGAAGAGGAGCGAAAGGACAAGAAGGCCAAACACCCGCCAAAAAGAAGCCAGGAAAAAAAGATTTTTCTTTGCTAATAATATAAATGTAAAAATAACGTCAGACATCTTTGAAAATTAGCCTCTAAACTCCTAATACATATGTTCTGTCTGTCTCTACCTGGTGTCTTTAAGAATATCCTCTCTGGGCTCTGAAATTTTAGGAGTGATTCCTATCCACTCCAAGTTGTATTTATAGAAATTTGTGCAAACAAACAAAAACTATCAAATGAAAAGAAAATGTCCTGAACCTAAGTTATAGTTAGCTGCTTGAATTTTCAGCTCCTCCCTGCCAGCACTATACCACAGTATGGAAGAAATTAGTCAAATGCTGTTTTCCCACTTCTCTTTTCAACTGTTACTGTGCTTTGTTTGACAATAGTTTCCCTCATAAAGTCGTTGCTTATATCATTAAGAATGAAGGTTTGTGTTTAAAATTTATTGCATTGCAAAGGGTAGTTTCACTGAAGTCATGCACCGTTAAATAAGATGAAACATTTGTATTTATTGTCCTACTTGCTAAGCCGAAGTAACTTCTTTTACTCTGTGAATTTGCATTGAGTCACTCACATGCCACACTACATCGTGTTAGTATTGGAGATGGCTTTTATGTTTCCTCTCGCTCATCATTAAATGGGGTCAGATTCCATTAGATTCCACCTCTCTCAGGTTGACTCTTTTGTCTGCCTTCCGTGATGAGATTTTCTCCTTCCCCTTTCTCTAAGAGAGGCTGACAGATCTAGGTGTTAATCATTTAGAAACCAATCTCTGATTTTTTTCATTAGTCATTTTCTGTCATTAGTTTCACTGTGTAAATTAGGTATCAACTGCACTTCCTTCAAGAAACAAAAAACATCTCCCTGTTACCTCCTTGAAAGATTTACTTCTGTAGGCCTTTTTCAATAGGCTCATGACTGCAGACAAGGAAAAAAAAAAAAAAAGTAAAAACAAAAACAGTACGTGCCTGAAAATGACAAAAAATTTTTTTGTAACATTTAAGAAAGAAACCTGAATAGCCTTTACTTCTTCAATAATACACTTCAATTTTATGTAAATTGGTTTTTGCCACGTGTGTTTGTTCACATTCTAAATGACTTAATGGGATTCTCTCAGTCTGTGTCTTCGTGTCACGTGTATAAAATGGGCTTGTGACGTAAACGTTTCATCTGGTCAGTGGTTCCTTTGATATTGTACTGCTGCTGGGAGTGGGCTGTGGAACCTGCCTTCGGGTAACTGGGTTCCTCTTGGGTAGATTGGAGAGATGGGGGTGGGCGTGGGCAAATTCTCACACATGTTTTCTTAACCTATTTGCAGAAACTTTCAAAAGGCATTTGATTAAACCTCTTGGCAGTACAGTATTCTTGTATTTGTTAACGTCTGTGTTTAGGTACTGGTACCTTTTTGTTTTAAAATGTTCTAAGTGTTGGCTTTAAAGTGAATTTATCTTTAGTATGATAGTTATATGAAAATTATAGGATTTGTGTGCAGAGAATTTTTTTATAAAGTGCTTTGTAAAAAAAAAAAAAATGTATTCTAGCTTTTGCGGTACATATGTGTGATAACTTTAATATCCATGACAGTTAAGTGCAATTATTTCATCACTCTAAAAATGCTATTTTTGTGTCAGTTCCTGCAGGTGTTTTCATGTCTTTGCAAAGTGACACATTTTGATGCCTTCTTGATAAAGTGGTAGACATTTTGTAGCTTTCTAGAAACTTTGTATTCATACGGTATCAATGAAAAATAAAGAAAATGAAAGTGTGGGTCACCTTTTTTATCTGCAGAAGTGTATGTTGTTAAGAATGAAATGAAGTATGTGTTGTGAGTGATGATATGAAGAACAGCATAAAGGAGGTTGTAGCTTTCATCCTTTTGAAGGTGTCTACAAAACTTGATAATTGGAACTTTAGGTGTTAACATCTAACAGGGTTTCTTTTTTTTTTCTTTCTTTCTTGAGACAGGGTCTTGCTCTCACCCAGGCTGGAGTACAGTGGCACAATCTCAGCTGGCTGCAACCTCTGCCTCCCGGGTTCAAGTGATTCTCCTGCCTTAGCCTCCCAGGTACTTAGGACTAGAGGCACCCACCACCATGCCTGGCTAATTTTTCTATTTTTAGTAGAGACGGGTTTTCACCATGTTGGCCAGGATGGTCTCGATCTCTTGACCTCATGATCCACCCTCCTCAGCCTCCCAAAGTGCTAGGATTACAGGTGTGAGCCACCGTGCCCAGCCTCTTTAACAGGATTTCTTTAAAAATGCCCACAAGTCAATCAGTCCACCTGCCTATCTCACTCTTTAGTGCTTCGTTAAAATTGACATAAATTTTGCAGAATGGCTTGTCTGTGGATCCCAGACTTACCCTGAGAAGCCAAGTCCCATGAGCCTTAGCACACCAGCCCAACCATTGAGTGTTTGTTGTTGCTGTTAACCCAACTTGCTAGACACATGCCAGGAATGAGGGATAGGGCAGAGGATAAGGTACAGATATAAATACAGCATGGCTCTTTCCTACACAGTACGTACTTACATTCTTAGGAGCTGGATTGCACACTGAGCTATAACTCCCGACCCTGTCCTCTGCATCTCCATGGGGTTCATGATTCAGGTGTATGCAGCACATGTGCATAACAAAACTTTGGATTCCCTAAGGGTTTACTGTCTGCTGGGCACTGTGCCAAGTGTGTTTGATACAATGTATATATACATTGTACTTTAAAATTCTCACTGTAGTTCCAGTGACATTATCCCCCAAACTGAGGCCCAGAAAGGATAGCTTATTCAAAGTCATGACTAGTACATTGTGTGGCCTTAAAGAAGATCATTCTGACAGTTCGGCCTGGACTCTTGGCGCCTGCATCTTGGCTCACTGCGCTAGGGAAGCAGCTCAAGACTAGAGGAGAAACCTGGCTTGAGGGCAAAGAACTTTCTTAAACAATGGTGATCTTGGACTTCTGACAGTGAGACTCAAATGTACCTTGGGATCCTTCATTTGTGAGCTAGACCTCAGAATCTCTTGCTTCTCTATTTCTTTGAAGTCTGAGGCAAAGCCTGCCTGAAATCCCAAGAAGCATGCTCTGGAGGGGAGCATGAACAGCGTGAACTTGCCTGTCCCTTTGAAAGTGATGATTTTCAGCAAGCCACCATTTTTGAGAGGAATGCCATTGTCCGGTGAATTGCTCAGAGCAGAGGGAAGGAAACAATTTAGCATTTTGTTGAAGTCCTATGCCAAGCATCTTTGCCATTTTCTTTAAGCCACATACTCTTGAAAAGAGGAATCATTTCTAATTTTTCAATAAGGAAAGTGAAGCCTAGAGATGGTAGAGGCCCTTATTAAGGTCATGCAAGCTGGTCACTGCAGCTCTGGTATGGCCACTCATGACACTTTTCTACCTCCTTCTCTAAAACAAGGTACTTTAATACCTCAAAAACATCCTTTGTTAGTGCCTAGGGTTCCAGTCACTTTGAGTTCAGCAAAGAGAGTGACCTGCTATTTAAACCAACATCATTGAGTAAAGAGACTAGAGGAGCAAAGAGGAAGGTTCTGGTATGATCAAGGAACAGGCAACTTGGCTGGAAACCCCTAGTCATTTCTTCCTGCCTTATTGCTTCAGGGTACTAATATAAATAGCTACTACTTGTTGAAAGTCATATTAGTTACTATAAAGTAATCAGTGTGAGCAACTGATAAAATTTCAATAATGTGTTGTGTAAGCCTCTGAGGTGTTAGTGGGTAAAATTGCCTTCAAAGCTTCCCTCGTCCTGTTTGATGCCCCCTAATGCCCCATATACCTGATTTTATGTAGGTTATCACAAGTAGCAGATAGCCTGCTGATTACCTGACTGCATCTTTTCGGTAAATATTCTCCCACTTGCTTAGGTTTCCAAGAAGCTCAGAATTTTAATTTGTCCCCTGTGTTACTAAGAAAATAACTAACATATAAAGGCACAGAATGACTGAAAGTAAAGAATGAAAAATATATACTATCAAAACACTAACCAAAATAAAGCTGATGTAGCTATATTAACTTCAAACCAGTATAGCTCAAGGCAAAAATAACTACTAGAGTTAATGAAGATTACTTCAAGAAGACATGGGTTTCAGTTAACCAGGAAGAATAAAGATGCTAAACTTGTATGCACCTAATAACATAGCTTCAAATTATCTAAAGCAAAATTTGACAACTGGCCATAGAGGGAGTTTTTTTTTTAACTCATCCAGTTACAGATAAAGCAGACCCCAAAAATGTAAGATATAATTTGAACAGCATAATTTAATGTGCTGTTCAAAGTACAAAGTGATGAACCTCAAAATTGGAGACTACATTATTTTCAAGTGCATACAGAATTTTCATGAAAATTGACCACGTCCAAGGCTGAAGGCCAGGAAACTATGGCCCATGAGCCAAATCTTGCCCACTGCCTATTTCTGTAAATGAAGTTTTATTGGAACACAGCCACCATTTGTTTACTTACTGTCTATGGCTGCTGTCACATGACAGAGGCACAGTGGATTCATTGTAAAAAGATCCTATAGCTCACAAAACCTAAAATAGTTGCTATGTGGACCTTTACAGAAAATTGCCAAATCCCATCTTAAGCCAAAAAGCAAGGTTCTATATCCAGTAGTCCTAAAAAGATACTCATGATTCCCTTTCTTCGGTGTATAGACGCTAGCAAATGGTTAAAGATCCCTTTGATACCCTCATGTGGCATCCTAGTATCCTTCCTTAAGTGCCCCAGCCTCTCCTTTGATCTGTGGTCTGTAGGTCTGAGAACAGGCTTAGATCTTAGATCTTCAAAGGTTGAGAGGAATGGTCACACACATACACACAGAATAGGCTTAGATATTGAAAGGATGAGTGAAGAATGGTCACACACACACACACACATACACACACACTTGCAGCAGCAGCTACATCACCTGATCTTAATATTTTATTATTAGAATAGTCAAGCTGCCCATCTATCTTAACCCTGCCTTGTCATGGTCTACTTAGCCATCTCTACAGATCCCTGTGGGGCTGCACTCCTCCCCTTGCCATTCCCTGCTGCCTATTATGGTAATAACTAACTTGCTGCTGACAGCTAAGTGCTGTCACCTGGCCTCTGATGTTCCAGAATCCTGTCATCCATTCACACAAGGGAAAACAATTCCATATCAGTGTCCCCATTATCAACTCTCCTTCAAACCACTACAGAGTTTCTGAACAGCACAGCTCACTCACTCATGCATTCACTCTGGTTTTAGTGAAGGACGTGTCTATGGCACATAGGTGGTGGGTGTCCTGGTCATAAATTAGAAATCTATCCCAGTAGCATTGCCACTTTCAACTTTCTGAGCCCTGCTTCTGTTCTGCAGGGCAGTTCCAGCACCTCCGCCTCATTTACTCTGACCATGGTTCATTTCCTCCAGACTTCAAGGAGCTATCCAGCAGCAAGTTAGGATCAGCTCCAGGTTCCTGTATTGTAAAAGACTATCCCACATACTGATAAACCATCACTAATCTAGTCTGGTCTTAGGCCCTCAAAATTCATTCCCAGGCATGTTCTCCCAATTCCTACTGAGAAGAGTAGACTAGCCAAATCCTGCTACTGATCCCTCTCCTCCTGAAGCAAGGACCCAACTTCCCCAACTGGACCATGCTGAGGCTTTACCCTAGTAATTGGGTTAGAAAGAAACGACAGGAGGTGGGGCAGACCTTGGAGGAGGCAAGCACTTTGTCTTAGGAGGCATTCATTGCAGTTGAGGCCTTCACATGGTCTCCAAGCAAGGAAGGCTATTATCCATCAGCAAGAGAGGAGGACCACTAACCCAGAGGGTTAAGAAGAATACGAGGTTCAGAGTTCTCAGCATTTCCATCCAAATGTTCCCACCCCATGTTTAGGGTCCCCTCCTCGACTATTAGTGCCTGATTTTAACAGTATATTTGTGAGAGCTATCAATTCAGTTTGTAACTTCTGCTTGTGTTTTAGCACAGTCCATCCTCTAGCTGCATAAGCTGAGGATCACTTTAAATGCCAGGGAGTCCTCCAACACCCTGCCTAAGTGAAGCCTGATTGCCTTCCATCCTTGCACTGATTGCGCTTAGCAACAACCGACCTATTCCACACTCATAAATTAGCACCACTCCCATCTCTCTTATCATTCTAAGGGTTATGTAAGTGAGTGTATCTCCTTTCTCATGGGCCCAATACCAATTTACCACAGGTAGGAGTCTTAGCTATTGTGGTGCTACAACATACTAGGGGAGACAAACTGTCTTAATTTAGGTTCCTCCAAGAAGCAGACCCTAAAAAGGGACTCAAGTGTGAAGTTTATTTGGGACCATTAAGAAAGAGAAAAGATCACTTTGTGTAATAAAAGGTTAAATTCATGAAGGTGAAATAATTTTAAATTGGTATGCACTTAATACAATTGCCATGAAGGATATGAAAGAAAAATAAGAGCAGGAAAAGAAAGTACAGTTCAAAATCATACCTCTCTCAGTAATTAAGGAAGCAAGCAGACAAATATTAGGAAATAGGTAGAAATTTTGAAGTATTGAAAATACACATTTATGTGCACTGTGTGTACACTATATCCCCAAATTGTCAAGTTTTTTTCCAATCACATATGGAACAATATGAAAACCTGTACTTGCAAATTAAGCAAGTCTCAATGTATTTCAAAGGACTGCTACCACCCACACAGCATTCTCTGACTACAGTGGATTTAAGATAGAATCAATATAAAAGGCATCTTTAGGAAAGCTCCATATATTTGAGAGTTCATAAACAGGTTTCTAATTAGTAATGGGAAAAAGTCATGAAAATTAAGTATTTAAAGCTCTTAGATAAATCCTATCAAAATATGTAGAATTCAGCTAAAGCAGTATTTAGAGAGCACATAGGCGGACATGCTTAGAAATGTACATATTAGAGACTACAGATGAGTCATTCGATACATGAAGTTAAACAACAAAATGAACACCAAAAAAAAAAGGAACTAATAAATGTACGAACAACCTTGGAAGTAGAAAACAATAGAGATCAACAAAGTCAGCAGCTGGTTCTTCAAAAATACTCATAAAAATATACAAAACCCTGGCAAGACTGAAAGAGAGAACCAGAACGATTACAAGAATGAAAATATGAGCATCACTACGTCTTATAAAGATTAATAGAAGTAGGTAATACAAATACACTATGTAAACTTTATGCCAATTTTTAAGTATAGATAAGAGGGTGAATTCTTTCAATACTATAACTTATGAAAATTGTCTCATGAAGATGTAGAAAAACTGAATAGTCTTAAAATCATTAAAGATAACAGTACTTCCCATTATTTCCACACAGAAAAACCCAGGCCTATATGGTTTATAAGCTCTATCAAGTTTTAAAGAAACAAAATTATGCAGTCTTACATAAAATACTCCAGTGCATAGAACAAAGGAGACAATTCTGGTCTTAGTGGAGGTCTTCTAGAAAGCAGAGCCTGAGGCAAAGATTAAGATGCTAATATTTGGCCGGGTGCCGTGGCTCATGCCTGTAATCCCAGCACTTTGAGAGGCTGAGGTGGGCAGAGCACTTGAGGTCAGGAGTTCGAGACAAGCCTGGCCAACATGGTGAAACCTCATCTCTACTAAATATATAAAAATTAGCTGGGCATGGTGGCGCATGCCTGTAATCCCAGGTACTCGGGAGCCTGAGGCAGGATAATGACTTGAACCCAGGAGGCAGAGGTTGCAGTGAGCCGAGATCGCACCACTGCACTCTAGCCTGAACGACAGAGTGAGACTCTAAAAAAAAAAAAAAAGATGTTTTTATTTGGGAAATGCAAATTCAGCACAGTGTGAATGAGAGAAAAGTAGAAATAAAACAAGGGAAATCCAATGAAATGTGATGTGATGCATTACTATATTGATTACCACTTCACAGTAAGTCAAAAGACACAGGTTACTCAGTAGGTGAGATTCTTGGAATGTGGGTGTTTCTGAAAAGGTTGCAAGGAGGAACAACATCTTAGAATAGTCAGTGGAAGAGAGAAAGGGGGTAATTCTAACTCTACCTGTTAGGTAAGAAGCTCCCATCTCCCAGTTATCTCTGGGTAACATTCACCCAACAAGGATATTATTGCCATTTTATCTGTGTTGCATCACCCCCACCTAGCAGCTGTTCAGGAATTGAGATCCATGTACTATGATGTGGTGTTTTACTAAAATTCAAAAGTGATGGGGGAAACCTGGCATGTGTGGGGTGCCAACCAAGGGAAGCAAAGAGGGAGGCAGTTAAGGGAATCTGAGAAAGTACACAAAGTTTGTTTGTAAATATGCTTTCCCATTTATTTGATAAGGCTACTATTACCAACAAGGACAATATGAAAAAGGAAAATTATAGGCTAATTTCATGCATAAATAGAAATTGACAAAATATTAGCAATTTAAGAGTAACAATGTATATAAAGCATAAAGAATGGTAGCAAAATGGGGTTCATTCTAAGAATGCAAGGTTGATTTAACATTAGAAAATCAACCCATGGAATTCACATTAAAAGATGAAAGAAAAATCATAGATCATCTCAATAGATGAAGGCACATACACCTGACAAAATTCAGTATCTGCTGTGTAATTAATAATTGTGTCCTTCCTTTCCCAAATTCATATGTTGAATCTCTAATTCCCAATGTGATGATATTTGGAGGTGGAGTCTCTGGGAGGTAATTAGGGTTAGATGAGGTCATGGGGGTAGGGATCCCATAATAGGATTAGTGCCCTTATAAGAAGAAAAGGCTAGACCCCTCCCTTTCTGTTCACCATATGAGGATACAGCGAGAAGGAGCCCATCTTCAAACCTGGAAAATGGTGCTCACCAGACACAGAATCTGTCAGCACCTTGATCCTGAACCTCTCAACCTTCAGAATTGTGAGAAATAAATGTTGTTTATGTCCATTCATGATTTTTAAAAACATCTTAGCAAATTAGGACTAGAAGAAACCTTTCTGAACTGATAAGGAGTATCTACTAAAAAAAAATTAGCTTACAGTGAAAACATTTCTTTTGACATTGGGAATGAGACAAGAATGCCTACATTATGACATCTACTCAACATATTAAGGTTCTAGAAAGTGTAGTAAGGCAAGAAAAAGAAATAAAATACATAAAGATGGAAATCCAATCTTTCATTATTCTTAGATGATAAACTTCTATATGTAGATAATCCAAATGTCAAAATGGTGCAGGGTTGGGATAGGGATGAGGTTAAAGTGTAGACTTTTTTTCAGTTTTTCCTTTGTTTTTGTTTTTTTGTGATCAAAGGTAAGTTGCTATCTGTTTAAAATAACTTTTAGTTACTAAAGCCTCATGGTAACCACAAAGAAAAAACCCATAATAGATTGACTAAAAATAAAAAGCAACAAATTAAAACACATTACAGTAGAAAATCACTGAACCACACAGGACAACAGCAAGAATGAAAGAGAGGAGTTACAAAACAACTAGAAAACAAGTCATAAAATGGCAGTAGTAAGTCCTTCCCTGTAAATAATGACATTAAATGTGAATGGACTAAATTCGCCAAGTGAAAGACATACAGAGGCTGAATAAACAAACAATATCTAACTATGTGCTGCCTACAAGAAACCTATGTCACCCACAGAGACACACACAGACTGAAATAGGGGATGGAAAAAGATATTCCATGCAAATAGAGACCAAAAAATTGCAAGAGTAGCTATACTTAGATAAAATAGACTGCAAGGTAAAGGCTGTAAAAAGAAACAAAGAAGGTAACTATACAATGATAAAGAGGTCAGCTCAGCAAGACAATATTTCAATTATAAATATCTATGCACCCAACACTGAAGTACCCAAATGTATAAAGCAAACAGTAATAGATTTAAAGAGAGAGACCGATATAATAATAGTGGGAGACTTTAACATCCCACTCTCAGTAATGGACAGATCATTGAAGAAAGAAATGCTGGAGTTAAACTAAACACTAGAGCAAATAGGCCTAACTGACATTTACAGAACATTTCTCTCAACTGCTGCCGAATATCCATTCTTCTCATCAGAACATTGTCCAGAATAGACCACATCTAGAGCCACAAAACAAGTCTCAACAAATTCAAAAAGCTAAAATTACATTAAATATATTTTCTGATTGCAATGGAATAAAATTAGAAATCAAAAACAAAAAGGAACTGGAAACCACACATACACATGGAAATTAAGCAACACACTCCTGAACAATCAATGGGTCAATGAGAAAAGAAAGTGGTTTAAAAATTTATTGAAACAAATAAAAATGGAAATACAACATACTAAAATCCATGGGATACAGCAAAAGCAAGACTAAGAGGAGGTTTATAATAAGAAATGCCTGGAGAGGGATCCAAGATGGCCGATTAGGAGCAGCTCAGGATTGAAGCTCCCAGTGAAAGCATGGAGGCTGCTGCAGGCGATCCCCCAGGCAAGCAGGGCCTTGAATGGACCTCAGCAGTCCTACAGCAGAGGGGCCAGACTGTTAGAAGGAAAACTAAGAAACAGAAAGAAATAACTTCATCATCAACAAACTGGACATCCACTCAGAGACCCAATCTGAAAGTCAACAACTACAAAGACGACAGGTGGATAAATCCCCAAAGATGGGAGAAGCCAGCACAAAAAGGGTGAAAACACCTGAAACCAGAATGTCTCTCCCTCCTACAAGGGATCACAACTCCTCACCAGCAAGGGAACAAAGCTGGATGGAGAATGAGCGTGATGAACTGACAGAATCAGGCTTCAGAAGGTGGGTAATAAGAAACTTCTGTGAGCTAAAGAACATGTTCTAACCCAATGCAAAAGAAACTAAGGACCTTGAAAAAAGATTTGATGAAATGCTAACAAAAATAAAACTAGAGAGGAATATAAGTGAATTGATGGAGCTTAAAAACACAACACAAGAACTTCGCGAAGCATACACAAGTTTCAACAGCCAAATTGACCAAGCAGAAGAAAGGATATCAGAGGTTGAAGATCAACTCAATGAAATAAAATGAGAAGGCAAGATTAGAGAAAAAAGGGTAAAAAGGAATGAACAAAGTCTCCAAGAAATATGGGACTATGTGAAAAGACCTAATCTACGTTTGATAGGTGTACCTGAATGTGAAGGAGAGAATGAATCCAAGCTGGAAAATACTCTTCAGGATATTATCCAGGAAAACTTCCCCAACCTAGCAAGGCAGGCCATATTCAAGTCCAGGAAATACAGAGAACACCACAAAGATATTCCTCAAGAAGAGCAATCCCAAGACACATAATAGTCAGATTCACCAGGGTTGCAATGAAGGAGAAAATGCTAAGGGCAGCCAGAGAGAAAGGTCGGGTTACCCACAAAGGGAAGCCCATCAGACTCACAGCAGATATCTCAGCAGAAACCCTACAAGCCAGAAGAGAGTGGGGGCCAATATTCACATCCTTAAAAAGAACTTTCAACCCAGAATTTCATATCCAGCCAAACTAAACTTCATAAGTGAAGGAAAAATAAAATCCTTTGCAAACAAGCAAGTACTCAGAGATTTCATCACCACCAGGCCTGCTTTACAAGAGCTCCTGAAAGAGGCACTAAACATAGAAAGGAACAACCAGTACCAGCCACTCCAAAAACATACCAAATGGTAAAGAGCATCAACACAATGAAGAAACTGCATCAACTAATGGGCAAAACAGCCAGCTAGCATCAAAATGGCAGGATCAAATTCACACATAACAACATTAACCCTAAATGTAAATGGGCTTAATGCCCCAATCAAAAGACACAGACTGGCAAATTGGATAAAAAGCCAAAACCCATCACTGTGCTATATCCAGGAAACCCATCTCACATGCAAGGATACACAAAGGCTCAAAATAAAGGGATGGAGGAAGATTTAACCAAGCAAATGAAGAGCAAAAAAAAGCAGGAGTTACAATTCTCATCTCTGATAAAATAGACTTTAAACCAACAAAGATCAAAAGAGACAAAGAAGGACATTACATAATGGTAAAAGGATCAATGCAACAAGAAGAGCTAACGATCCTAAATAGATATGCACCCAATACGGGAGCACCCAGATACATAAGGCAAGTTCTTCATGACTTACAAAGAGACTTACACTCCCACACAATAATAGTGGGAGACTTGAACACCCCATTGTCAATATTAGACAGATCAACGAGACAGAAAATTAACAAGGATATCCAGGACTTGAACTCAGACCTGGATCAAGCAAACCTAATAGACATTTACAGAACTCTCCACCCCAGATCCACAGAATATACATTCTTCTCAGCACCACATCGCACCTACTCTAAAATTGACCACAGATTTGGAAATAAATCACTCCTCAGCAAATGCAAAAGAACGGAAATCATAACAAACAGTCTCTCAGACCACAGTGCAATCAAGTTAGAACTCAGAATTCAGAAACTAACTCAGAACCGCACAGCTTCATGGAAACTGAACAACTGGCTCTTGAATGTTGACTGGATAAACAATGAAATGAAGGCAGAAATAAAGATGTTCTTCGAAACCAACAAGAACAAAGACACAATGTACCAGAATCTCTGGGACACATTTAAAGCAGTCTCTAGAGGAAAATGTATAGCAATAAATGCCCATATGAGAAGCAAGGAGAGATCTAAAATTGACAGCCTATGATCAAAATTGAAAGACCTAGAGGAGCAAGATCAAAAAAAAACTCAAAACCTAGCAGAAGACAAGAAATAACTAAGATCAGAGCAGAACTGAAGGAGATAGAGACACAAAAAACCCTTCAAAAAATCAATAAATCCAGGAGCTGGTTTTTTGAAAAGATCAACAAAATAGACAGACCACTAGCCAGATTAATAGAAAAGAGAAAATAATCAAATAGATGCAATAAAAAATGATAAAAGGGATATCACCACAGATTCCACAGAAATTCAAACCATCATCAGAGATTATTACAAACAACTCTATGCACATAAACTAGTGAACCTGGAAGAAATGGATAAATTCCTGGACACTTGCATCCTCCCAAGCCTAAACCAGGAAGAAGTTAAAACCCTGAATAGACCAATAACAAGGTCTGAAGTTGAGGCAGCAATTAAGAGCCTACCACCCAAAAAAAGCCCAGGTCCAGATGGGTTCACAGCCGAATTCTACCAGACATAGAAAGAGGAGCTGGTACCATTCCTTCTGAAATTATTTCAAACAATCCAAAAAAAGGGAATCCTTCCCAAATTATTTTATGAGACCAACATCATCCTGATACCAAAACCCAGTAGAGACTCAACAAGAAAAAGAAAACATCAGGCCAATATCCATGATGAACAGATGCAAACATCTTCAATAAAATACTGGCAAACCGATTGCAACAGCACATCAAAAAGATTATCCACAATGATCAAGTAGGATTCATCCTGGGGATGCAAGGCTGGTTCAACATACGCAAGTCTATAAACATAATTCACCACATAAACAAAACCAAAGACAAAAACCACATGATTATCTCAATTGATGCAGAGAAGGCCTTTGACAAAATTCAACAGCACTTTATGCTAAAAACTCTCAATAAACTAGGTATTGACGGAACGTATCTCAAAACAATAAAAACTATTTACAACAAACCAACAGCCAATATCATACTGAATGGGCAAAAACTGGAAGCATTCCCTTTGAAATCTGGCACTAGACAAGGATGCCCTCTCACACCACTCCTATTCAATATAGTACTGGAAGTTCTAGCCAGAGAAATCAGGCAAGAAAAAGAAATAAAGGGTATTCAAATAGGAAAGGAGGAAGTCAAATTGTCTCTGTTTGCAGATGACATGATTGTATATCTAGAAGACCCCATCATCTCAGCCCAAAATCTCCTGAAACTTATAAGCAACTTCAGCAAAGTCTCAGGATACAAAAATCAATGTGCAAAAATCACAAGCATTCCTATACACCAATAACAGACTTAAAGACAGCCAAATCAAGAACCAATTGCCATTCGCAATTGCTATAAAGAGAATAAAATACCTAGGAATACAACTAACAAGGAATGTAAAGGACCCCTTCAAGGAGAACTACAAACCACTGCTCAATGAAATAAGAGAGGACAAAAACAGATGGAGAAACATTCCATGTTCATGGCTAGGAAGAATCAATATCGTGAAAATGGCTATAATGCCCAAAGTAATTTACAGATTCAGTGCTATCCCCATCAAGCTACCAATGACCTTCTTCACAGAACTGGAAAAAACCACCTTAAACTTCATATGGAACCATAAGAGAGCCTGCATAGCCAAGTCAATTCTAAGCAAAAAGAACAAAGTTGGAGGCATCACACTCCCAGACTTCAAACTATACTTCAAGCCTACAGTAATCAAAACAGCATGGTACTGGTACCAAAACAGAGATATAGACCAATGGAACAGAACAGAGGCCTCCGAGGCAACACAACACATCTACAACCATCCGATCTTTGACAAACCTGACTAAAACAAGCAATGTGGAAAGGAGTCCCCTGTTTAATAAATGGTGTTGGGGAAAACTGGCTAGCCATGTGCAGAAAGCAGAAACTGGACCCCTTCCTGACACCTTACACTAAAATTAACTCCAGATGGATTAAAGACTTAAACATAAGACCTAACACCATAAAAACCTTAGAAGAAAATCTAGGCAAAACCATTCAGGACATAGGCGTAGGCAAGGACTTCATGACCAAAACACCAAAAGCATTGGCAACAAAAGCCAAAAGAGACAAATGGGACCTAATCAAACTCCACAGCTTCTGCACAGCAAAAGAAATAGTCATTAGAGTGAATCAGCAACCAACAGAATGGGAAAAAATTTTTGCAGTCTACCCATCTGACAAAGGGCTGATACCCAGAATCTACAAAGAACTAAAACAGATTTACAAGAAAAAAACAAGCCCATCCAAAAGTGGGTGAAGGATATGAACAGACACTTTACAAAAGAAGACATACATGAGGCCAACAAACATGAAAAAATGCTCATCACCACTGGTCATTAGAGAAATGCAAACTAAAAATACATCGAGATACCATCTCACGCCAGTTAGAATGGCAATCATTAAAAAAATCTGGGAGACAACAGATGCTGGAGAGGATGTGGAGAAATAGGAACACTTTTACACTGTTGGTGGGAGTGTAAATTAGTTCAACCATCGTGGAAGACAGTGTGGCGATTCCTCAAGGACCTAGAAATAGAAATTCCATTTGACCCAGCAATGCCATTACTGGGTATATATCCAAAGGATTATAAATCATTCTACTATAAGGACACATGCACACGAATGTTCACTGCAGCACAGTTTACAATAGCAAAAACCTGGAGCCAACCCAAATGCCCATCGATGATAGACTGGACAGGGAAAATGTGGCACATATACACCATGGAATATTATGCAGCCATCAAAAACGATGAGTTCGTGTCCTTTGTAGGAACATGGATCAACCTGGAAACCATCATTCTCAGCAAACTGACACAATAACAGAAAATCAAACACCACATGTTCTCACTCATAGGTGGGTGTTGAACAATGAGAACACATGGACACAGGGACGGGAGCATCACACACTGGCGTCTGTCGGGGGAAATAGGGGAGGGACAGCGGGGGGTGGGGGAGTTGGGGGAGAGATAGCATGGGGAGAAATGCCAGATATAGGTGATGGGGAGGAAGGCAGCAAATCACACTGCCATGTGTCTACCTTTGCAACAATTTTGCATGTTCTTCACATGTACCCCAAAACTAAAATGCAATAAAAAAAATAATAAATGCCTATATCAAAAAAAAGAAGATTCCAAATAGCCTAATGATGTACTGCAAGAAACTAGAAAAGCAAGAACAACCTATACCTAAAATTATTAGCAGAAAAGAGATAACAAAGATCAGAAGAGAAACAAATGAAATTGAGACTAAAAAAATACAAAAACGTAATGAAATTAAAAATTGGTTATTTGAAAAGATAAACAAAATTGACAGACTTTTAGCTACACTAAGGAAAAACAGCAAAGGCCCAAATAAAATTAGAAATGAAAATGAAGACCTAACCAACAGTACAGAAATGCAATTAATCATTAGAGACTATTACGAACAACTATACACCAACAAATTGGAAAACAGCAGAAATGAATAAATTTCTGGACACATGCAATCTACCAAGATTAAGCCATAAAGAAATGGAAGACCTGAACAAACCAATAATGAGTAATGAGTAATGAGAATTGAGACCAAAGCCACAATAAAAAATATTCCATCAAAGAAAAGCCCAGAACATGATGGCATCACTGTTGAATTCTACCATACATTTAAAGAAGAAGTAATACCAATTTTATTCAAACTGTTCAAAAAAATTGAAGAGTGGGGAGTACTTCCAAAATCATTCTACCAGGCCAGCATTACCCTGATACCAAAACCAGACAAGGACACAACAAAACAGAAAGATACAGGCCAATATCCCTGATGAACACAGATGCAAAAAACCTTAATGGAATACTAGCAAACTGATTTCAACATCACATTAAAATGATCATTTACCATCCTCAAGTGCGTTTCATCCCAGTAATGCAAGAATGATTCAACATACACAAATCAATAATACATCACATCAATAAAACCAAGGACAAAATCCATATGATCATTTCAACAGATACTGAAAAAGCATTTGATAAAATTTATATCTTTTTATGATTAAAAACTTTCCACAAACTGGGTGTAGACAAAACATACCTCAAAGCAATAAAGACGATATATGACAAACCCACGGCTAGCATTATACCAAATGGGAAAAAACTGAAAGCCTTTCCTCTAAGAACTGGAGAAAGACAAGGATGCCCACTTTCACCACTTTTATTCAAGATAACACTGGAAGTCCTAGCCAGAGCAATTGGGCAAGAGAAAGAAATAAAGAAAAATAAATAAAAAGGGAAATATCAAATTATCTTGTTTGCAAATGACATAATCTTATAATTTGAAAAACCTGATGACTCCACCAAAACCGGTTAAAATTGATAAATAAATTTAGTAAAGTTGCAGGATACAAAATTAGCATACAAAAATTAGTAGTATTTATATACGCTGGCAGTGAAGAATCTGAAGAAGAAATCAAGAAAGCAATTCCATTTACAATAGCTACAAAAAAATATACAAGACCTATGAATAAATTTAACCAAAGAAGTAAAAGATCTCCATAAGGAAAACTAGAAATCACTGATGAAAGAAACTGAACACACAAAAATTGAAAAAATATTCCATGCTGACGGATTGAAAGATTTAATATTGTTAAAATGTCAGTACTACCCAAAGCTACTTACAGATTCAATGCAATCCCTTTCACAATGAATTTTCCAATTACATTCTTCACAGAAATAGAAAAGAACAATGTTAAAATGTATATGGAACCACAAAAGACCCAAATAGCCAAAGCAATCTGAGCAAAACAAAACTAGAGGCATCACACCACCCTGGCTTCACAATATATCACAAAGCCACAGTAACCAAAATAGGATGATACTGGTATACAAACAGACACATAGACCAATGGAACTGAATACAGAACTAGAAATCAATCACGCATTTACAGCCAACATATTTTTTGCTTTTTGAGATGGAGCCTTGCTGTCACCCAGGCTGGAGTGCAGTGGCACAATCTCAGCTTACCACAACCTCTGCCTCACAAATTCAAGTGATTTTCCTGCCTGAGCCTCCTGAGTAGCTGAGATTACAGGCACATGCCACCACACCTGGCTAATTTTTTGTATTTTTAGTAAAGATGAGGTTTCGCCATGTTAGTCAGGCTGGTGTTGTACTCCTAACCTCATGATCTGCCAGCCCCGGTCTCTCAAAGTGCTGGGATTATAGGCGTGAGCCACCACACCTGGCCTCACATTTTTGACAAGAATATACAATGACAAGAATATTCAATGGGTAAAGGACAATCTCTTCAATGAATGGTGCTGGGAAAACTGGATAACCATATGCAGAAGAATAAAACTAGACCCCTATCTCTCACAATATGAAAAAAAAAATCAACCCCAAATAGATTAAAGACTTAAATGTGGTCAGGCACGGTGGTTCACACCTGTAATCCCAGCACTTTGGAAAGCCAAGGCAGGTGGATCACTTGAGGTCAAGAGTTTGAGACCAGGCTGGCCAACATGGTGAAATCCTGTCTCTACTAAAATACAAAAACTTAACAGGTGTGGTGGCGCATACCTGTAATCCCAGTTATTCAGTAGGCTGAGGCAGGAGAATCACTTGAACCCAGGAGGCAGAGGTTGCAGTAAGACAAGATCATGCCACTGTACTCCAGCCTGGGTGACAGAGTGACAGTCCACCTCTAAATACATACATACATACACGCAAACTTAATTGTAAGTCCTGAAACTATGAAACTGCTAGAAGAAAGCACTGGAGAAGTGATGTAGGACATTGGTCTGTGCAAAGATTTTTTTGAGTAAGACCTCAAAAGCACAGGCAACAAAAGCAAAAATAGACAAATAGAATAATGTCAAACTTCTTTACTGAAGTAAAGCTTCTTTGTAAAGAAGCTTTACAAAAGGTTCTGCACAGCAAAGAAAACAATCAATAAAGACAAGACACAACCCACAGAATGAGTGAAAATATTTGCAAATTATCCACTTACATCCACTCAGAGACCATATCCAAAGGTCACCAACTTCAAAGACCAAAGGTAGATAAATCCATGAAAATGGGAAGAACCCAGCACAAAAAGGCTGAAATCTCCAAAAACCAGAATGCCTCTTCTCCTCATCACAACTCCTCGTCAGCAAGGGAACAAACTGGATGGAGAATGAGTTTGATGAATTGACAGAAGGAGTCTTCAGTAGATGAGTAATAACAAACTTCTTCAAGCTAAAACAGCATGTTCTAGCCCAATGCAAGCAAGCTAAGAACCTTGAAAAAAGGTTAGGCAAAATGCTAACTAGAATAACCAGCTTAGAGAAGAACATAAACGAGTTGATGGAGCTGAAAAACACAGCATGAGAATTTCATGAAGCATACACAAGTTTCAATAGCCGAATTGATCAAGCAGAAGAAAGGACATCAGAGATTGAAGATCAACTCAATGAAATAAAGTGAGAAGACAAGATTAGAGACAAAAGAGTAAAAAGAAATGAACAAAGCCTTCAAAAAAATATGGGATTATGTGAAAAGACCAAATCTATGTTTGATTGGTGTACCTGAAAGTGACAGGGAGAATGAAACCAAGTTGGAAAACACTCTTCAGGACATTATCCAGGAAAACTACCCCAACCTAGCAATGCAGGCCAAAATTCAAATTCAGGAAATACAGAAAACACCAGAAAGATTCCTGGAGAAGAGCAACTCTAAGACACATAATTGTCAGATTCACTAGGGTTGAAATGAAGGAAAAAATGCTAAGGGCAGCCAGAGAGAAAAGTTGGGTTACCCACAAAGGGAAACCCATCAGACTCACAGCAGATCTCTCAGCAGAACCCCTAGAAGCCAGAAGCAAGTGGGGACCAATACTCAACATCCTTAAAGAAAAGAACTTGCAACCCAGAATTTCATATTCAGCCAAACTAAGCTACATAAATGAAGGAGAAATAAAATGCTTTACAGACCAGCAACTGCTGAGAGATTTTGTCACCACGAGGCCTGCCTTACAAGAGCTCCTGAAGGAAGCACTAAACATGGAAAGGAAAATAGGTACCAGCCACTGCAAAAACCTACCAAATTGTAAAGACCATCAATGCTAGGAAGAAGCTGCATTAACTAATGGGCAAAATAACCAGCTAGCATCAAAATGCCAGTATCAGATTCATACATAATAATATTAACCTTAAATGTAAATAGGCTAAATGCCCCAATTAAAAGACACAGACTGGAGAATTGGATAAAGAGTCAAGACCCATCAGTGTGCTGTATTCAGGAGACCCATCTCATGTGTGAAGATACACATAGACTCAAAATAAAGGGATGGAGGAAGCTTTACCAAGAAAATGAAGAGAGAGAGAGAGAGAGAGAAAAGCAGGGTTGCAATCCTAGTCTCTGATAAAACAGATTTTAATCAATAAAGATCAAAATAGACAAAGAAGGGCATTACATAATGACAAAGGGATCAATGCAACAAGAAGAGCTAACTATCCTAAATATATATGCAACGAATACAGGAGCACCCAGATACATAAAGCAAATTATTAATGACCTACAAGGAGATTTAGACCCCCATACAATAATAGTGGGGAGATGTTAACACCCCACTGTCAATATTAGACAGATCAATGAGACAGAAAATTAACAAGGATATCCAGGACTTGAACTCAGATCTGGATCAAGTGGACCTAATAGACATCTACAGAACTCTCCACCCCAAATCAACAGAATATATATTCTTCTCAGCACCACATGGCACTTATTTTAAAACTGACCACATAATTGGAAGTAAAACACTCCTCAGCAAATGCAAAATGATGGAAGTCATAACTGACAGTCTCTCAGAAATACAGTGCAAACAAATTAGAACTCAGGATTAAGAAACTCACTCAAAACCACACAACTACATGGAAACTGAACAACCTGCTCCTGAATGACTGCTGAATAAATAATGAAATGAAGGCAGAAATAAAGATATGCTTTGAAACCAATGAGAATGAAGACACAACATAACAGACTCTCTGGGATACATTTAAAGCAGTGTTTAGAGGGAAATTTATAGCACGAAATGCCCACAAGAGAAACAAGGAAAGATCTAAAATCAACACCCTAACATCACACTTAAAAGAACAAGAGGAGCAAGATCAAACAAATTCAAAAGCTAGCAGAGGACAAGAAATAACTAAGATCAGGGCAGAACCAAAGGAGATAGAGACACAAAAAACCCTTCAAAAAATTAATAAATCCAGGAGCTGGTTTTTTGAAAAGATCAACAAAATCGATAGGCCACTAGCCAGACTAATAAAGAAGAAAAGAGAGAAGAATCAAATAGATGCAATAAAAAATAGGAAAGATGATATCACCACTGATCCCATAGAAATAAAAACTACCATCAGAGAATACTATAACACCTCTATGCAAATAAAACCGAAAATCTAGAAGAGATGGATAAATTCCTGGACACTTACACCCTCCCAAGACTAAACCAAGAAGAAGTCGAATCCCTGAATAGACCAATAACAAAGTCTGAAATTGAGGCAGCAATTAATAGCTTACCAACCAAAAAAGTCGAGGACCAGATGGGTTCACAGCTGAATTCTACCAGAAGTACAAAGAGGAGCTGGTATCATTTCTTCTTAAACTATTCCAAACTATAAAAAAAGAGGGAATCCTTCCTAACTCGTTTTATGAGATCACCATCATCCTGATACCAAAACCTGGCAAAGACACAACTAAAAAAGAAAATTTCAGGCCAATCGCCATGATGAACATTGATGTGAAAAACCTCAGTAAAATACTGGCAAACTGAATCCAACAGCACATCAAAAAGCTTATCCATCACGATCAAGTCACCTTCATCCCCTGGAATGCAAGGCTGTTTCAACATACACAAATCTATAAACATAATTCATCACATAAACAGAACCAAAGACAAAAACCATATGATTATCTCAATAGATGTAGAGAATGCCTTCAACAAAATTCAAAAGCCCTTTATACTAAAAACTCTCAATAAACTAGGTATTGAAGGAATGTATCTCAAAATCATAAGAGCTAGTTATGACAAACCCACAGTCAATATCATACTGAATGGGCAAAATCTGGAAGCATTCCCTTTGAAAACTGGCACAAGACAAGGATGCCCTCTCTCACCACTTCTATTCAACATAGTATTCGAAGTTCTGGCCAGGGCAATCAGGAAATAATAAGAAATAAATGATATTCAATTAGTAAAAAGAGGAAGTCAAATTGTCTCTATTTGCAGATGACATGATTGTATATTTAGAAGACCCCATCGTCTCAGCCCAAAATCTCCTTAAGCTGATAAGTAACTTCAGAAAAGTCTCAGGATACAAAATCAGTGTGCAAAAATCATAAGCATTCCTATACACTAGTAACAGGCAGAGAGCGAAATCATGACTGAACTCCCATTCACAATTGCTACAAAGAGAATGAAATACCTAGGAATACAACTGACAAGGGGGGTGAAGGACCTCTTCAAGGAGAACTAAAAACCATTGCTCAAGGAAATAAGAGAGGACACAAACAGATGGAAAAACATTCCATGCTCATGGTTAGGAAGAATCAATATCATGAAAATGGCCATACTGCCCAAAGTAATCTATAGATTACAATGCTATCGCCATAAAGCTACCATTGACTTTCTTCACAGAATTGGAAAAAACCACCTTAAACTTCATATGGAACCAGAAAAGAGCCTGCATAGCCAAGAAAATCCTAAGCAAAAAAAAAAAAAAAAGAAAAAAGAAAAAGCTGGAGGCATCATGCTACCTGACATCAAACTATACTACAAGGGTACAGTGATCAAAACAGTTTGGTACTGGTACCAAAACAGACATATAGACCAATGGAACAGAACAGAGGCCTCAGAAATAATACTATGCATCTACAACCATCTGATCTTTGAGAAACCTGACAAAAACAAGCAATGGGGGAAATAATTCCCTATTTAATAAATGGTATTGGGAAAATTGGCTAGCCATATGCAGAAAGCTGAAACTGGCTCCCTTCCTTACATCTTATAGAAAAATTAATTCCAGGTGGATTAAAGATTTAAACATAAGATTCCGGATCCAAGATGGCCGATTAGGAGCAGCTTAGGATTGCAGCTCCCAGTGAAAGCGTGGAGGGTGAGTGGATGCCGCATTCCCAGACGGATTTTTATTGCCCACAGATCAGGAGATTCCCAGGGGGAGGAGCCCCACGGGTCGCCAGTGTGGCTGGTTTGGCCGGCGCAGCTGTTTTCGCCAGTGCAGCTGTCTTCTCTGGTGCCACTGTTTTGGCCAGTGCCCTGGCACAGCAGTTCCCCATACAAAATACATGGGTCCGGGTGCCGTTTTAGCTGGCAATTGGAGCTCCGGGAAGGCAGAGTCAGTCTCCCATTCATCTGATTAAAAAAGGGGACTGAAACAGGCAGCCAGGCCAGGAGATTTCCCAGGCAAAAAAGCGCCACGAATCTCAGCGCCCACTGTTTCAGCCCGCATAGTGGGTCGCCACAAGGGAAATCACACAGATCCTGGTGCCTTTTCAACAGGCGACTGGAACACCTGAGAGACAGTCGACGATTCAACTTAAAAAAAAAAAAAAAAGGCTCTAAGGCAGGGAGCCAGGTGATCAGGCTCGGCAGGACCCACCCCCACAAAAAAACAAGCAATCGGAAACGCTCTGGATTGAGAGTTTCACAGCAAGCACAGCTGAACCCGGGGACAGTCCAGCTCTGTTGCGGGAGGGGCGTCCGCCATTACTGAGGCAATCCACCACTACGGAGGTAGTTTGCCATTGCCGAGGCAGATCTCTAACTACACCAGTATAAACAGGACTGCAGGGGAAGTTCACACGGCAGCTGGGTGGAGCCCACAGCAGCTCGGCAAAGCCTCTGCAGGCAGCCAGTGACTAGGCTGTCTCATCACTGGGCAAGGCAGCCCTGAGAAAAAGGCAGCAGCACAAGGGAAACTCATAAATAAAGCCCTAACTCCCTGGGACAGAGCACCTGGGGAAAAAGGGGGTTTATGAGTTCTGCTGCAGCAGACTTAAATGTACCTGCCCAGCAACTCTGAATGAACAACAGAGCTCACAGCTCACACTTGAGCTCCTATAAGGGACAGACTGTCTCCTCAAGCAGCTCCCCTGATCCCCGTATATCCAGCGAGTCACCTCATAAAGGAGAGCTCAGACTGACATCTGGTAGGTATCCTTCTGGGGCAAAGATAGCAGAAGAAGAAACTGGCAACAACCCTTACTGTTCTGCAGCTGCTGCAGGTGATCCCCCAGGCAAGCAGGGCCTGGAGTGGACCTCAGCAGTCCTACAGCAGAGGGGCCAGACTGTTAGAAGGAAAACTAAGAAACAGAAAGAAATAACTTCATCATCAACAAACTGGACATCCACTCAGAGACTCCATCCGAAAATCACCAACCACAAAGACCACACATAGATAAATCCACAAAGATGGGAAGAAACCAGTGCAAAAAGGATGAAAACACCCCGAAACCAGAACGCCTCTCCTCCTACAAGGGATCACAACTCCTCACCAGCAAGGGAACAAGGCTGGATGGACAATGAATGTGATGAAATGACAGAATCAGGCTTCAGAAGGTGGGTAATAAGAAACTTCTGTGAGCTAAAAGAACATGTTCTAACCCAATGCAAAGAAACTAAGGACCTTGAAAAAGATTTGATGAAATGCTAACGAGAATAACTAACTTAGAGAGGAATATAAGTGAATTGATGGAGCTGAAAAACACAACACAAGAACTTCATGAAGAATATACAAGTTTCAACAGTCGAATGGACCAAGCAGAAGAAAGGATATCAGAGGTTGAAGATCAACTCAATGAAATAAAACGAGAAGGCAAGATTAGAGAAAAAAGGGTAAAAAGGAATGAACAAAGTCTCCAAGAAATATGGGACTATGTGAAAAGACCTAATCTACGTTTGATAGGTGTACCTGAATGTGACGGAGAGAATGAATCCAAGCTGGAAAATACTCTTCAGGATATTATCCAGGAAAACTTCCCCAACCTAGCAAGGCAGGCCATATTCAAGTCCAGGAAATACAGAGAACACCACAAAGATATTCCTCAAGAAGAGCAATCCCAAGACACATAATTGTCAGATTCACCAGTGTTGAAATGATGGAGAAAATGCTAAGGGCAGCCAGAGACAAAGGTCAGGTTACCCACAAAGGGAAGCCCATCAGACTCACAGCAGATCTCTCAGCAGAAACCCTACAAGCCAGAAGAGAGTGGGGGCCAATATTCAACATCCTTAAAGAAAATAACTTTCAACCCAGAATTTCATATCCAGCCAAACTAAGCTTCATAAGTGAAGGAAAAATAAAATCCTTTGTGAACAAGCAAGTACTCAGAGATTTCATCACCACCAGGCCTGCTTTACAAGAGCTCCTGAAAGAGGCACTAAACATAGAAAGGAACAACCAGTGCCAGTCACTCCAAAAACATACCAAATGGCAAAGAGCATCAACCCAATGAAGAAACTGCATCAACTAATGGGCAAAACAGCCAGCTAGCATCAAAATGGCAGGATCAAATTCACACATAACAATATTAACCCTAAATGTAAATGGGCTTAATGCCCCAATCAAAAGATATAGACTGACAAACTGGATAAAAAGCCAAAACCCGTCGGTGTGCTGTATCCAGGAAACCTATCTCCCATGCAAAGATACACAAAGGCTCAAAATAAAGGGATGGAGGAAGATTTACCAAGCAAATGGAGAGCAAAAAAAAGCAGGAGTTGCAATTCTCATCTCTGATAAAATAGACTTTAAACCAACAAAGATCAAAAGAGACAAAGAAGGACATTACATAATGGTAAAAGGATCAATGCAACAAGAAGAGCTAACGATCCTAAATATATATGCACCCAATACGGGAGCACCCAGATACATAAGGCAAGTTCTTCATGACTTACAAAGAGACTTACACTCCCACACAATAATAGTGGGAGACTTGAACACCCCATTGTCAATATTAGACAGATCAACGAGACAGAAAATTAACAAGGATATCCAGGACTTGAACTCAGACCTGGATCAAGCAAACCTAATAGACATTTACAGAACTCTCCACCCCAAATCCACAGAATATACATTCTTCTCAGCACCACATCGCACCTACTCTAAAATTGACCACATAATTGGAAGTAAATCACTCCTCAACAAATGCAAAAGAACAGAAATCATAACAAACAGTCTCTCAGACCACAGTGCAATCAAGTTAGAACTCAGAATTCAGAAACTAACTCAGAACCGCACAGCTTCATGGAAACTGAACAACTGGCTCTTGAATGTTGACTGGATAAACAATGAAATGAAGGCAGAAATAAAGATGTTCTTTGAAACCAACGAGAACAAAGACACAACATACCAGAATCTCTGGGACACATTTAAAGCAGTGTCTACAGGAAAATATATAGCAATAAATGCCCATATGAGAAGCAAGGAGAGATCTAAAATCAACTCCCTATCATCAAAATTGAAAGGGCTGGAGGAGCAAGATCAAAAAAACTCAAAACCTAGCAGAAGACAAAAAATAACTAAGATCAGAGCAGAACTGAAGGAGATAGAGACACAAAAAACCCTTCAAAAAATCCATAAATCCAGGAGCTGGCTTTTCAAAAAGGTCAACAAAATAGACAGACCACTAGCCAGATTAATAAAAAAGAAAAGAGAAAATAATCAAATAGATGCAATAAAAAATGATAAAGGGGATATCACCACAGATTCCACAGAAATTCAAACCATCATCAGAGATTATTACAAACAATCTATGCACATAAACTAGTGAACCTGGGAGAAATGGATAAATTCCTGGACACTTGCATCCTCCCAAGCCTAAACCAGGAAGAAGTCAAAACCCTGAATAGACCAATAACAAGGTCTGAAGTTGAGGTAGCGATTAAGAGCCTACCACCCAAAAAAAGCCCAGGTCCAGACGGGTTCACAGCCGAATTCTACCAGACATACAAAGAGGAGCTGGTACCATTCCTTCTGAAATTATTCCTAACAATCCAAAAGAGGGGAATCCTTCCCAAATCATTTTATGAGACCAACATCATCCTGATACCAAAACCCGGCAGACACTCAGCAAGAAAAGAAAACTTCAGGCCAATATCCATGATGAACATAGATGCAAAAATCTTCAATAAAATACTGGCAAATCAATTGCAACAGCACATCAAAAAGCTTATCCACCATGATCAAGTAGGCTTTATCCTGGGGATGCAAGGCTGGTTCAACATATGCAAATCTATAAACATAATTCACTACATAAACAGAACCAAAGACAAAAACCACACGATTATCTCAATTGATGCAGAGAAGGCCTTTGACAAAATTCAACAGCACTTTATGCTAAAAACTCTCAATAAACTAGGTATTGATGGAACGTATCTCAAAACAATAAAAGCTATTTACGACAAACCAACAGCCAATATCATACTGAATGGGCAAAAACTAGAAGCATTCCCTTTGAAATCTGGCACTAGACAAGGATGCCCTCCTCACCACTCCTATTCAATACAGTATTGGAAGTTCTAGCCAGAGAAATCAGGCAAGAAAAGGAAATAAAGGGTATTCAAATAGGAAAGGAGGAAGTCAAATTGTCTCTGTTTGCAGACGACATGATTGTATATCTAGAAGACCCCATCAACTCAGTCCAAAATCTCCTGAAACTTATAAGCAACTTCAGCAAAGTCTCAGGATACAAAATCAGTGTGTGAAAATCACAAGCATTCCTATACACCAATAACAGACTTAAAGACAGCCAAATCAAGAACCAATTGCCATTCACAATTGCTACAAAGAGAATAAAATACCTAGGAATACAACTAACAAGGAATGTAAAGGACCTCTTCAAGGAGAACTACAAACCACTGCTCCACGAAATAAGAGAGGACACAAACAGATGGAGAAACATTCCATGTTCATGGCTAGGAAGAATCAATATCGTGAAAATGGCCATGCTGCCCAAAGTAATTTACATATTCAATGCTATGCCTATCAAGCTACCAATGACCTTCTTCACAGAACTGGAAAAAACCACCTTAAACTTCACATGGAACCATAAGAGAGCCTGCATAGCCAAGTCAATTCTAAGCAAAAAGAACAAAGTGGGAGGCATCACACTCCCAGACTTCAAACTATACTACAAAGGTACAGTAATCAAAACAGCATGGTACTGGTACCAAAACAGAGATATAGACCAATGGAACAGAACAGAGGCCTCAGAGGCAACACAACACATCTACAACCATCCGATCTTTGACAAACCTGACTAAAACAAGCAATGTGGAAAGGAGTCCCTGTTTAATAAATGGTGTTGGGAAAACTGGCTAGCCATGTGCAGAAAGCAGAAACTGGACCCCTTCCTGACACCTTACACTAAAATTAACTCCAGATGGATTAAAGACTTAAACATAAGACCTAACACCATAAAAACCTTAGAAGAAAATCTAGGCAAAACCATTCAGGACATAGGCGTAGGCAAGGACTTCATGACCAAAACACCAAAAGCATTGGCAACAAAAGCCAAAAGAGACAAATGGGACCTAATCAAACTCCACAGCTTCTGCACAGCAAAAGAAATAGTCATTAGAGTGAATCAGCAACCAACAGAATGGGAAAAAATTTTTGCAGTCTACCCATCTGACAAAGGGCTGATATCCAGAATCTACAAAGAACTAAAACAGATTTACAAGAAAAAACAAACAAGCCCATTCAAAAGTGGGCAAAGGATATGAACAGACACTTTACAAAAGAAGACATACATGAAGCCAACAAATATATGAAAAAATGCTCATCATCACTGGTCATTAGAGAAATGCAAATCAAAACTACATTGAGATACCATCTCATGCCAGTTAGAATGGCGATCATTAAAAAATCTGGAGACAATAGATGCTGGAGAGGATGTGGAGAAACAGGAACACTTTTACACTGTTGGTGGGAGTCTAAATTAGTTCAACCATTGTGGAAGACAGTGTGGTGATCCCTCAAGGACCTAGAAATAGAAATTCCATTTGACCCAGCAATGCCATTACTGGGTATATATCCAAAGGATTATAAATTGTTCTACTATAAGGACACATGCACACGAATGTTCATTGCAGCACTGTTTACAATAGCAAAGACCTGGAACCAACCCAAATGCCCATCGATGATAGACTGGACAGGGAAAATGTGGCACATATACACCATGGAATATTATGCAGCCATCAAAAACGATGAGTTCGTGTCCTTTGTAGGGACATGGATCAACCTGGAAACTATCATTCTCAGCAAACCGACACAATAACAGAAAATCAAACACTGCATGTTCTCACTCATAGGCGGGTGTTGAACAATGAGAACACATGGACACAGGGAGGGGAGCATCACACACTGGGGTCTGTCAGGGGGAAAAAGGGGAGGGACAGCAGGGGGTGGGGAGCTGGGGGAGAGATAGCATGGGGAGAAATGCCATATATAGGTGATGGGGAGGAAGGCAGCAAATCACACTGCCACATGTGTACCTATGCAACAATCTTGCATGTTCTTCACATGTACCCCAAAACCTAAAATGCAATTAAAAAAAAAATATATATATATATATATAAGATTTAAACATAAGACATAACACCATAAAAATCCTATAAGAAAATCTAGGTAATACCATTCAGGACATAGGCATGGGCAAGGACTTCATGACTAAAACACCACAAGCAATGGCAAGAAAAGCAAAATAAACAAATGGAACCTAATTAAACTAAAGAACTTCTGCACAGCAAAAGAAACCATCATTAGAGTGAACTGGCATCTAACAGAATGGGAAAAAAATTTTTACAACCTACCCATCTGACAAAGGGCTAATATCCGAATCTACACGCGACTTAAACAAATTTACAAGAAAACAACAACCACATCAAAAAGTAGGTGAAGGATATGAACAGACACTTCTCAAAAGAAGCCATTTATGAAGTCAACAAACATATGAAGAAAAGCTCATCATCACTGGTCATTAGAGAAATGCAAATCAAAACCACATTGAGATACCATCTCATGCCAGTTAGAATGGCGATCATTAAAAATTCAGGAGATGGTCGGGCGTGGTGGCTCATGCCTATAATCCCAGCACTTTGGGAGGCTGAGGTGGGTGGATCACGAGGTCAAGAGATCGAGACCATCCTGGCCAACATGGTGAAACCCCGTCTCTACTAAAAATACAAAAATTAGCTGGGCGTGGTGGCGTGCGCCTGTAGTCTCAGCTACTTGGGAGGCTGAGGCAGGAGAATTGCCTGAACCTGGGAGGCGGAGGTTGCAGTGAGCCAAGATCGCACCACTGCACTCCAGCCTGGCGCCTGGCGACAGAGGGAGACTCTGTCTCAAAAAAAAAAAAAATTCAGGAGACAACAGATGCTGGAGAGGATGTAGAGAAATAGGAACACTTTTACACTGTTGGTGGGAGAGCAAATTAGTTCAACCATTGTGGAAGACAATGTGGTGATTCCTCAAGGATCTAGAAATATAAATACTATTTGACCCAGCAATCCCATTACGGGGTATATATCCAAAGGATTATAAATCATTCTATTATAAAGACATGCACCCATACATTTATTGCAGCATTGTTCACAATAGCAAATACTAGGAACCAACCCAAATGCCCATCAATGATAGACTGGATAAAGAAAATGTGGCACATATATACTGTGGAATACTCTGCAGCCATAAAAAACTATGAATTTATGTTCTTTGCAGGGACATGGATAAAGCTGGAAACCATCATTCTCAGCAAACTGACACAAGTACAGAAAACCAAACACTGCATGTTCTCACTCATAAGTAGGTGATGAATAATGAGAACACATGGACACTGGGAGAGGAACACCACACACTGGGGCCTGTTGGGGATTGGGGTTTGTGGGGGGGATAGCATTAGGAGAAATACCAAATGTAGATGATGGGGTGATGGATGCAGCAAACCACCATGGCACGTGTGTACCTATGTAACAAACCTGCACGTTCTGCACATGTACTCCAGAACTTAAAGTTTAATGAATAAAAAAAAGAAAAATGCTCAACACCACTAATCATCAGAGAAATGCAAATCAAAATCACAATGAGATTTCACCCTAGTTAAAAAGGATTTTATTTTTTAAAAAAGGGGGAGGGCGGAAGGGAATATTGGATGTTGGCAAGGGTGTGGGAAAAAGGGAACACTTGTACACTGTCGGTGGGGATGTAACTTAGTAGAGCCACTATGAAAAACAGTGTGGAAGGTCCTCAGAAAACTAAATATAGGACTACCATATGATCCAGCAACCCTACTACTGGGTATATATTCAAAAGAAAGAAAATCAATATATTAAAGAAATAACTGCAATCCCATGCTTATTGCAGAACTACTCGCAATAGCCAAAATATGGAACCAACCTAAGTATCCATCAATGGATGATTGGATAAAGAAAACATGGTATGTATATATATACACACACACATATATATGTATATATACATACATACACACACACATATATATGTGTATATACATACATACACATATACATATATATATACATACACACACACAATGGAATGTTATTCAGCCATAAAAAAGAATGAAATCCTGTCATTTGCAGCAACAGGGTCATTATGTTAAGTGAAACAAGCCTGGCACAGAAAGACAAATACCACATGTTATCTCTCATGTGTGGGAGCTAATCAAGTGGATCTCATGAAGATGGAGAGTAGATTGGTGGTTCCTAGAGGCCAAGAAGTGTGGAGGGGAGGGGGATATAAAGAAAGGTTGATTAATGGTTACCAAAATACAGTTAGGTAGAAGAAATAAGACCTACTGTTCAATAGATTAGTAGGATGACAACAGTTAATAATAAATCTATTGCATATTTCATAATAACTAGAAGGTAATTCAAATGTTCCCATAATAAAAGATAAATATTTAACTAAAAGAAAGTAATTCAAATGCTACTAGATTAAAAAAAGATTAATCTTTAAGGTGATGGACAGCCCCATTACCCTGATTTTGCCATTACACGTTATATGCAAGTATCAATATGCCACGTGTAACCCCCAAATATACACTGTTATGTATTAATACAAAGACTACATAAGATAGGATTCTATTTATATGAAATTTTTAAGAAAGAATAAATTCATATTAAAAAAGATGAGTACATTATAACCCAACACATTTTATATGTAGAAATACTTGCAAAAGTGCTCCAGGGACTCATACAAGAATGTTATATCCCTCTATTGGTCCACTCAAAAAAGAAAAAATTATAAACATTGCAAATATTTACCAATTGTTAACTTTAAAGATAAATTATGATCTGTTTCTATAATGGACCATGATATCAGCACAAGGGACTCTGGAATATGTGGACTCAATATATTTCAACCATGGAAAAGAGCCCATTGGCTGTGCTTTTGTGGTTGTTGACTTTTTCTCTAGCTGTATTGAGGTATAATTTACAATACAATAAAATTTATATATTTTAATTGTATAATTTAATGGCTTTGGGTAATCGTATCCAGTTATGTAAACATCGCCACAATCAAGATAGAGAACACATCCATCACTTGCTAAAAGCCTCTCATACCCCTTCGCAACCAGCCATTCACCTGGCTCACAGCTTCAGGTATGCACTGATTGCTTCTCTTCCCTGTAATACTGCCTTTTCTAAAATTTCATATAGTCATATAGCATGTAGTCTTTTGTATTTGATTCGTTTCACTTAGCATAATGTGTTTCAAATTAATCTATAATGTTTTGTGTATCAATAGTTCATCCCCTTTTACTGCTGAGTAGTATTCCATAGTACAGATGTACCACAATGGATCTATTCACTAGTTGATGGACATTTGGGTTGTTTTTGAATTTTGGCTACAATGAATAATACTGCTATGTGCATTTGTGTACTTGTCTTTTGTGAGAGCATATGTTTCCATTTCTCTAGGAGCGGGGATTGCTGCATTACTGGTAAGGATATCTTTCACGTTATTGGATCAGTACCTGTCCGTTGCCTGTTGGGAAGAGGGCTGCATGGCAGGTGAGCAGGAGGAAAGTGAGTGAAGCTTCATCTGTCTTTTCAGCAACTCACTATCTCTCACATTACTGCCTGAGCTCTGCCTCCTGTCAGATCAGTGAAGGCATTAGATTCTCATAGGACTGCAAACCTTATTGTGAACTGTGCATGCGAGGGATCTAGGTTGTGTGTTCCTTATGAAAATCTAATGCCAGATGATCTGTCACTGTTTCACATCACCCCCAGATGGGATCATCTAATTGTAGGAGGAGAAGCTCAGGGCTCCCACTGATTCTACATTATGGTGAAATGTATAATTATTTTGTTATATATTACAATGTAATAAGAGACATAATAAATGTAATGCACCTGAATCATCCCAAACCATCCCCATCCCCCCACTGTCCATGGAAAAATTGTCTTCTATGAAACTGGTCCCTGGTGCAAAAAAAGGTTGGGACCACTGCTTTATAGGACTTTGTCACTCTGTTTTCCAGCCTGCACTGCACCATTGTGTGAACAATGTGTGAATGTGTGAGAATTCCTCACATTTTTATTCCTTGGGTTGTTTTTTTCTTTGTTTGTTTTGAGACCGGGTCTTTCTTGGTCTGTCACCCAGGTTGGAGTGCAGTGGTATGATCTAAGCTCACTGCAGCCTGGTCTCCCAGGGCTCAAGTAATCCTCCCACCTCAGCCTCAGGAGCAACTGGGACTATAGGAGTACTCCAGGCTAATTTTTGTATTTTTTATAAAGGCAGGATCTTCGCCATGTTGCCCAGGCCAGTCTTGAATTCCTGGGCTCAAGTGATCTGCCCACCTCAGCCTCCCAAAGTGCTGGGATTGCAGGTGTGAGCCATAATGACTGGCAATTTTCATTCTTTTAAATTTGGCCACTCCAGCAGACATTTAATAGTATTTTATTATTTTTAATTTGCACTTCCTTGAATGACTTGTGATGTTGAGCATCTTTTTATATGTTTATTGGCTATTCATTTGTCTTCTTTTATAAAGTGATTGTTCATATCATTTGCTCATTACTTACTATGCATTTCTTTTTATTACTGAGTTTTAAGAGTTCTTTATATAATCTAGATAGAGGCCTTTTTTAATAGCTGTTTTGCCAATGTTTTCTCTCAATCTGTGGCTTGTCTTTTTGTTTTCTCAACTCATTATTTGAGGAGAAAAGCTTTAAATCTTGGTAAAGTCTGTTTTATCTTTTTTCTCATGTGATTTGTGCTTTTTGGGCCCTGTTTAAGAAATAATTACAGGCAAAGGGGGGAGAATTGCTTGAGTCCAGGAGTTCGAGACCAGCCTGCATAACAATGAAACCTTGTCTCTATAAAAAAAATACTATAATTAGCCAAGTGTGGTGGGGCACGCCTGTAGTCCAAACTACTCAGGAGGCTGAGGCAAGAGGATGGCTTGAGCCTAGGAGGTCGAGGCTGCAGTGAGCTGAGATCATGCCACTGCACTCTAGCCTGGGCAACAGAGTGGGACTCTGTTTCAAGAAAGAAAGAAAAGAAAAGAGAGAGGGAGAGGGAGAGGGGAGAGAGGAGGAGAGGAGGGAGAGGGGGAGGGGGAGAGGGGGAGGGGGAGGGGGAGGGGAGAGGGGGAGATGGGGGGAGAAGAGACAGAGGAGAGAAGAGAGAGACAGAGAGAGAGAGAGAGAGAGAGAGACTGGCCAAATCCAGTGCCAGAAAATTACTCTTTTATGCTGTCTTTGAAAAGTTTAATAGGATCTGGGCAAGATGGCCAAATAGTAACAGCTCTTGTGTGCAGCTCCAAGCAAGATTGATGCAGAAGGCAGGTGACTTCCACATTTCAAACTGAGGTACCAGGTTCATCTCATTGGGAGTGGTTGGACGTGGGTACAGTCAAATGAGGGTTAGCCAAAGCAGGGTGGGGCACTGCCTCACCCAGGAAGTGCAAGGGTTAGGGGAACTCCCTCTCCTAGCCAAGGGAAGCCATTAGGGACTGTTGCCTGCACTCAGGCCCAGATATTGCGCTTTTCCCACAGTCTTCACAATCGCAGATCAGGAGATTCCCTCTGGTACCTACACGACCACCAGGGCGCTGGGTTTTCAACACAAAATTGGGCAGTTGTTTTGGGTAGAAACCGAGCTAGCAGCAGCAGTTTTTTTTTCTTTACCCCAGTGGCATCTGGAATGCCAGCAAGACAGAACAGTTTATTCCCCTGGAAAGGGGGCTAAAGCCAGGGAGCCAAGTGGTCTGCCTCGGCAGGTCCCATTCCAACAGAGACCAGCAAGCTAAGATCCACTGACTTGAAATTCTCGCAGCCAGCACAGCAGTCTGAGCTTGACCTGGGATGTGTGATCTACCTTGGTGGGAGGCAGCCCCACAGTGTAAATAAAGCTCCCAGGAAATTTGAGCTGGGTGGAGCCCAACACAGCTTAGCAGCTGCAGGCACTGTCTCACTAGATGGCCTTGCTGGGCAGGGCATCTCTGAAAAAAGGCAGCAGCCCATCAGGGACTTATAAATAAAGCCCTCACTTTCCTGGGACAGAACACCTGGGAAAAAGGGTGGTAGTGGGTATAGCTTCAGCAGACCTAAATGTTCCTGCCTGGCAGCTCTAAAGAGAGCAGTGGATTTCCCAACATAGCTTTTGAGCTTTGATAAGGGACAGACTACCTCCTCAAATGGCTTCCTGATCCCTGTGTATCCTGATGGGAGACACCTCCCGGTAGAGGCTGACAGACACTTCATACCGGAGAGCTTTGGCTGGCATCTAGCAGGTACCCCTCTGGAACGAAGCTACCAGAGGAAGGAACAGGCAGCAATTTTGCTGCTCTGCAGCCTCTGCTAGTGATTCCCAGGCAAGCAGGGTCTGGAGTGGACCTCCAGCCAACTCCAGCAGAGCTACAGCTGAGGGGCCTGACTGTTAGAAGGAAAATTAACAAACCGAAAGAAATAGTTTCAACATCAACAAAAAGGACGTCCACTCAGAGACATCATCCAAAGGTCACTGTCCTCAAAGACCACGGGAATATAAATCCATGAAGATGGAAAGAAACCAGTGCAAAAAGGCTGAAAATTCCAAAACAAGAATGCCTCTTCTTTAAGCGATTACAGCCCCTCACCAGCAAGGGAACAAAACTGGACAGACTATGAGTTTGATGAATTGACAGAAGGAGGCTTCAGAAGATGGGTAATAACAAACTTCTCCCAGCTAAAGGGGCATGTTCTAACCCAATGCAAGGAAGCTAAAAATGTTGAAAAAAGATTAGAATAAATGCTAACAAGAATAACCAGCTTAGAGAAGAACATAAATGACCTGCTGGAGCTGAAAAACATAGCACGGGAACTCGTGAAAATACCCAAGTTTCAATAGCTGAATCAAACAGAAGAAAGGACATCAGAGACTGAAGATCAACTCAATGAAATAAAGTGAGAAGACAAGATTAGACACAAAAGAGTAAAAAGAAATAAATAAAACCTCCAAGAAATATGGGATTATGTGAAAAGACCAAATCTATATTTGATTGGTGTACCTGAAAGTGAAGAAGAGAATGAAACCAAGTTGGAAAACACTCTTCAGGATATTATCCAGGAGAACTTCCCTGACCTAACAAGGCAGGCCAACATTTAAATTCAGGAAATATAGAGACCACCACAAAGATAATCCTCAAAAAGAGCAACCCCAAGACATATAATCATCAGATTCACCAAGGTTGAAATGAAGGGAAAAATACTAAGGGCAGCCAGAGAGAAAGGTTGGGTTACCCACAAAGGGAAGCCCATCAGACTCACAGCAGATTTCTTGGCAGAAACCCAACAAGCCAGAAGAGAGAGGGGGCCAATATTCAATATCCTTAAAGAAAAGAATTTTCAACTCAGAATTTCATACCCAGCTAAACTAAGCTTCACAAGTGAAGGAGAAATAAAATCCTCTATGAACAAGCAAATGCTGAGATATTCTGTCACCACCAGGCCTATAAGGGCTCCTTAAGGAAGCACTAAATATGGAAAAGAACAACAGGTACCAGCCACTGCAGAAACATACCAAATTGTAAAGACCGTCAATGCTAGGAAGAAACTGCATCAACTAATGGGCAAAATAAGCAGCTAGCATCATAATGACAGGATCAAATTCACACATAACAATATTAACCTTAAATGTAAATAGGCTAAATGCCCCAATTAGAAGACACAGACTGGCAAATTGGATAAGAGTCAAGACCCATCAGTGTGCTGTATTCAGAGACCCATCTCACTCATGTGCGAAGACACACATAGGCTCAAAATAAAGGGATGGAGGAAGATTTACCAAGCAAATGGAAAGCAAGAAAAAAAAAAAAAAAAAAGCAGAGGTTGCAATTCTAGTCTCTGATAAAACAGACTTTAAACCATCAAAGATCAAAATAGACAGAGAGGGGCATTACATAATGATAAAAGGATCAATGCAACAAGAAGAGGTAACTATCCTAAATATATAAGCACCCAATCCAGGAGCACCCAGATTCATAAAGCAAGTTCTTAGAGACCTACAAAGACACTATTATCATGTGGGAGACTTTAACATGCCACTGTCAATATTAGACAGATCAATAAAATAGAAATCTAGTAAGGATATCCAGGACTTGAACTCAGCTCTGGACCAAGAGGACCTAATAGACATCTGCAAAACCCTCCACCCCCAAATCAACAGAATATACATTCTTCTCACCATCACATTACATCTATTCTAAAATTGACCACATAATTAGAAGTAAAACACTCCTCGGCAAATGTAAAAGACTGGAAAACATAACAGTCTCTCAGACCACACTACAATCAAATTAGAACTCAGAATTAAGAAAGTCACTCAAAACCACACAACTACATGGAAACTGAACAACCTGTTCCTGAATGACTACTGAATAAACAATGAAATGAGGGCAGAAATAAATGTTCTTTGAAACCAATGAGAATGAAGACACAACATACCAGAATCTCTGGGACACATTTAAAGCAGTGTTTAGAGAGAAATTTATAGCACTAAATGCCCAAAAGAGAAAGGAGGAAAGATCTAAAATTGACAACTTAATGTCAAAATTAAAAGAACTAAAGAAGCAAGAACAAGTAAATTCAAAAGTTAGCAGAAGACAAGAAATAACTAAGGCCAGAACTGAGGAGATAGAGACACAAAACACCCTTCAAAAAAAAATCAATGAATCCAGGAGCTGGTTTTTTGAAAAGATGAAAAAAATAGATAGACCACTAGCCAGAGTAATAAAGAAAGAGAGGAATCAAGTAGATGCAATAAAAAATGATAAAGACAATATCATCACCAATCCCACAGAAATACAAACTACCATCAGAGAATACTATAAGCATCTCTATGCAAATAAACAGAAAATCTAGAAGAAATGGATAAATTTCTGGACACTTACACCCTCCCAAGATTAAACCAAGAAGTCAAATCCCTGAATAGACCTATAACAAGGTCTGAAGTTGAAGCAGCAATTAATAGCCTACCAACCAAAAAACGTGTAGGACCAGATGGATTCACAGCCAAATTCTACCAAAGGTACAAAGAGGAGCTGATACCATTTCTTCTGAAACTATTCCAAACAACAGAAAAAGAGGAAATCTTTCCTGACTCATTTTATGAGGCCAACATCATCCTGATACCAAAACCTGGCAGAGACAATACTAAAAAAGAAAACTTCGGGCCCATATCCCTGACGAACATCAATGCAAAAATCCTCAATGAAATACTGGCAAACTGAATCCAACAGCACATCAAGAAGTTTATCCATCACGATCAAGCTGGCTTCATCCCTGGGATGCAAGGCTGGTTTGACATATGCAAATCAGTAAACATAATCTATCACATCAACAGAACGAAGGACAAAAATCACATGATTATTTCAATAGATGCAGAGAAGGCCTTTGACAAAATTCAACAGCTCTTTATGATAAAAGCTCTCAATAAACTAGGTATTGAAGGAATGTATCTCAAAATCATAAGAGCTATTTATGACATACCCACAGTCAATATTATACTGAATGGGCAAAATCTGGAAGCATTCCCTTTGAAAACTGGCACAAGACAAGGATGCCCTCTCTCACCACTTCTATTCAACGTAGTATTCAAAGTTCTGGCCAGGGCAATCAGGCAAGAGAAAGAAATAAAGGGTATTCAAACAGGTAAAGAGGAAGTCAAATTGTCTTTGTTTGCAGATGACATAACTGTATATTTAGAAGACCCCATCATCTCAGCCCAAAATCTCCTTAAGCTGATAAGTAACTTCAGCAAAGTCTCAGGATACAAAATCAGTGTGTGAAAATCACAAGCATTTCTATACACCAGTAACAGACAAAGAGAGAGCCAAATCATGAGTGAACTCCCATTCACAATTGCTACAAAGAGAATTAAGTACCTAGGAATACAACTAACAAGGGATGTGAAGGAGAACTTCAAGGAGAATTAAAAACTACTGCTCAAGGAAATAAGAGAGGACACAAACAGATGGAAAAATATTCCATGCTCATGGTCAGGAAGAATCAGTATCATGAAAATGGCCATACTGCCCAGAGTAATCTATAGATTCAATGCTATCGCCATAAAGGTACCATTGATTTTCTTCACAGAATTGGAAAAAACCACCTTAAACTTCATATGGAACCAGAAAAGAGCCCACATAGCAAGACAATCCTAAGCATAACAACAACAACAAAAAGAAACAAAAAACAAAACTAGAAGCATCACACTACCCAACTTCAAACTATACTACAAGGCTACAGTAACCAAAACAGCATGATACTGGTACCAAAACACAGATACAGACCAATGAAACTGAACAGAGGCTTCAGAAATAATGCCACACACCTACAGACATCTGATCTTTGACAAACCTGACAAAAACAAGCAATGGGGAAAGGACTCCCTATTTAATAAATGATGTTGGGAAAACTGGCTAGCCATATGCAGAAAGCTGAAACTGGCTTCCCTCCTTACATCTTATACAAAAATTAACTCAAGGTGGATTAAAGATTTAAACATAAGACCTAACACCATAAAAACTCTAGAAGAAAAGCTAGGCAATACCATTTAGGACATAGGCATAGGCAAAGACTTCATGACTAAAACATCAAAAGAAATCACAACAAAAGCCCAAATAGGCAAATGGGACCTAATTAAACTAAAGAACTTCTGCACAGCAAAAGAAGCTATCATCAAAGTGAACAGGCAACCTACAGAATGGGAAAAAATGTTCACAGTATACCCATCTGACAAAGGACTAATATCCAGAATCTACATGGAACTTAAATAAATTTATAGGATAAAATCAAACAACCCCATCAAAAAGTGGGTGAAGGATATGAGCAGACACTTCTCAAAAGGAGACATTTATGCAGTCAGCAAACATATGTAAAAAAGCCTGTCACCACTGGTCATTAGAGAAATGCAAATTAAAAACACATTGAGATACTATCTCACACCAGTTAGAATGGCAATCATTAAAAAATCAGGAGACAACTGATGCTGGAGAGGATGTGGAGAAATAGGAACACTTATACACTGTTTGTGGGAGTATAAATTGGTTCAGCCATTGTGGAAGACAGTGTGGTGATTCCTCAAGGTTTTAGAACTAGAAATACCATTTGACCCAGCAATCCCATTACTGGGTATATACCCAAAGGATTATAAATCATGCTATTATAAAGACACATGCACATGTATGTTTATTGCAACACTGTTCACAACAGCAGAGACTTGGAACCAACCCAAATGCCCATCAATCATAGAGTGGATAAAGAAAATGTAGCACATATACACCATGGAATACTATGCAGCCATAAAAAGGATGAGTTGATGTCCTTTACAGGGACATGGATGAAGCTGGAAACCATCATTCTCAGCAAACTAACACAAGAACAGAAAACCAAACACCGCATGTCCTCACTCAGAAGTAGGAGTTGAACAATGAGAGCACATGGATACAGGAAGGGGAACATCACACACCGGGGACTGTCAGGGGTTAGGGGGCTAGGGGGAGGGATAGCATTAGGAGAAATACCTAATGTAGATGACGGGGTGATGGATGCAGCAAACCACCATGGCACGTGTGTACCTACGTAACAAACCTGCATGTTCTACACATGTACCCCAGAACTTAAAGTACAATAATTAAAAAAAAAAAAAAAGCTGAAGACATGTAAAAAAAAGGTTTAAGATGATAAATTTTATCTATGTGTATTTCATCACAATGAAAAATAAAAATTAAATTTAAAAAATTAAAGCAAAATTTAAAAAAAGAGTGAGCCAATTTTACCTGACTGGATAGAAGGAGTGAGACCAGTTTTTTTTTTTTTTTTTAATAAAGAGTCCTGTTGTTCAGAAAAAAGAGAAAAGTTTAATAGCTTTGGCTCTTTCATTTAGGTTTACAATCTATTCAAATGTTTGTATATGGTATGAAATGAGAGTTGAGGCTATATACATATATATGATACATATATGATGTATGTATGAGTCTATATATATGACAGATATAAACATACAAGTTTATATTTATATTCATTTGTTCTAACACTATTTTTTGAAAAGACTATCTTTTCCCCATTAAATTTCCTTGGCGCCTTTGTTGAAAATCAATTGACCATGTAAGTATTGGTGCATTTTAAAACTTTTATTTTGTTCTATTTATCTTATATGGTCTATCTTTATGCCAGTAACACACTGTTGTGATGATTATATCTTAATGGTAAGTCTTGAATTCAGGTAGTTTAAACCCCTCCAGCCTTGTTTTTCCTTTCTTAACATTATTTTTGCTATTCTAGGTCCTTCGCCTTCTCATACAAATTTTAGAATATATTTGCTAATTATTTTAAAATTAAGTTTTAAACATATTTTTAACTGCCTGACATTTTTAAAGTCCAACTTGAGATGTTGTAAACAAATTGTGGGACAATACACATAACAAAATTTACCATCGTAACCATTTTTAAGTGGCATTAAGTATATTCACATTGTGCAACCATCACCACCATCCATCCACAGCAATATTTTTATCTTGTAAAACTAAAGCTTTATACCTATTAAACAGTAACTTTTCATTCTACCAGCCCCTGGCAACTAGCATTCTACTTTCTGTCTCTGAGTATGATTACTCTAAGTTTCTCATACAAGTAGAAGTATATGGTATTTGTTCTTTTGTGACTAGTTCACTTAGCATTAATATCCTCAAGGTCCATCCATGTTGTCAGAATTTTTTTCTTTTTTAAGGTTAAATAATATTCCACTGCATTCCACATATATATGTAAGTATGTATGTATGTATGTGAGACAGGGTCTCACTCTGTCACCCAGTCTGGAGTGCAGTGGTGCAATCACAGCTCACTCTAGCCTCAACCTCCCAGGCTCAAGTGATCCCCCCACCTCAGCTTCCTGAGTAGCTAGGACTATAGGTGTGCACCATCACACTCAGCTAATTATTATATTTTTTCTAGAGATGTTGCCCAGGCTTGTCTTGAGCTCCCGGGCTCAAGTGATCTACCACCTCAGCCTCCCAAAGGGCTGGAGACACAGATGTGAACCACCACCCCTGGCCCCATTGTATCTATATATTATGCTTTATTTATCCATTAATAGACACAGGGGTTGCTTCTGTCATTTTCTTTCTTAAAAAGCATTTGAGAGACTATAATAAATCAAAAAAAATTAAAAACTATTTTGAATTGTTCATTGCAAATCTATAGAAATTCAATAGACTTTGGTATACTGACCTTGTATTCTCTAACCTTGGTAATCTCTCATATTGTTCCAGCAGCTTTTTAAAAAAACCATTATATGACTTTATCATTTGCAAATTTAGACAGTTTACTTTTCCCTTTCCAATATGTATGCTTTTTATTGCTTTTCTTCTTTCTTTTTAAAAATATTAAACTGACTAGGACCTTCATACAAAATTCAGTGTAAGTGGTGAAAGCAGGTAACCATGCCATCCTTGTTTCTAATCTTAAGACGAATAAGAATTTATTTCTTCACAATTAGGTATGATCCAAGTGGTAGATTTTACAGCATGAGAGTAGTTATAATAGCAGCTTTAAAATCCTTGGTGGATAATTCCAACATCTGGGTCATCTTGGAATGAATCTCAGTTATCTTTTCCCTTGCGAATGGGCCCCACTTTTCCAGTTCTTGCTGTGTCGAGTAGGTTTGGATGGTACCCATTATAAATGTTAAGTGGTGGAGGCCCTACATTTGGATAAGAGAACCCCTTTTCTCTAATACTTGTGTTAGAAGGCATTTTTCGTGATTGAACTCTAACTTCAAACTCTGTTTCTCAGGTGGCAGGTCCAGTCTCGTTTAGACTCTTTTGCCTCTGCATGAGACGCTTTTGTTTTTGCTGTGTGTGTCCATGGTTTGGGATGAGCCACAGGTAGGAGCAGAAAGAATTTGGGGGATGCTCTCTTGGCTCTTTCTCTTCCAGAACTCTTTCTTCTCTCTTTGGCAGTTACAGTGGCCCGGAGCTCAACCTTCCATTGGAAAAGATGGCTGTTTCTCCACCAGCACCACTCCTGGTTTGCACAGTGACTGCACCTGCCCCCAGGCTAAAAATAGCAAAAACAGGCACTCACTTCCTATAATGGCTTTCCTTGACGCATGAACTTCCCACCAGAATCTGCCCGCTCTGTCCACTTTCCAGTGCTTTCAGGTAGCGCATTTTGTATTATGTTCACCCAGTAAAACCACATCCAGTCGTTACTGGAAGCAGAAGTCTGGTATGATGTATTAAAGACAAATATTAAGATGCTTCACTCTCTCTCTCTCTCTTTTTTGGCAGTATTTAGGTGATTTTTTGTTGTTGCAGGTTTTCAGCTCTCTCATGGGCTTCCCCATGGGCTTCACACAGTATTCTGTTGTGAAATTAACATGACATCTAGTGGCTTGGTGAAGAAGAACTGGACTGATTTTAACGAACACATCTGGATTTGGGGCTTCTTAGGGTGTGGAGGTGGAGACAGGGGCCAGTGGTTACCATTATATTTCAATAGTTTTTAAGAAATTGTTGTTGGAAAACAAAAACTGACACACATAAAGACCTTGACTTCAATCTACTTCTTAATAGGAAAGAAAGAAGGAAAGAAAATGGAAAAGAAAATAGGAAAGAGGGGGTAAGAAAGAGAAAAGGGGCTGGGTACAGTGGCTCATGCCTATAATCCCAGCACTTTGGAAGGCCGAGGGGGGAGGGATCACTTGTGCCCAGGAGTTTGAGACATGCCTGGGCAACATAGGGAGACCCCATCTCTAAAACCAATTTTAGCCGGGCGTGGTGGCTCATGCCTGTAATCTCAGCACTTTGGGAGGCTGAGGCAGGTGGATCACAAGGTCAGGAGTTCAAAACCAACCTCACCAACATGGTGAAACCCTGTCTCTACTAAAAATACAAAAATTAGCCAGGTGTGGTGGTGCGTGCCTGTATCCCCAGCTACTTAGGAGGCTGAGGCAGGAGAATAGCTTGAACCCAGGAGGCGGAGGTTGCGGTGAGCCGAGATTGTGCCACTGCACTCCAGCCTGGGCAACAGAGCGAGACTCTATCTCAAAAAAAAAAAAAAAACTCCACAATTAAAAAAATTAGCTGGCGTGGTGGTGTGCACCTATAATCCCAGCTACTCACAAGGCTGAGGTGGGTGGATCACCTGGGCCTGGGAGTTCAAGGCTGTAGTGAGCCATGATCATGCCACTGGACTCCAGCCCAGCCGACAAGAAATGAGAGGAAGAGAAGAGAGAAGGCAAGAGGAAAACGTGAGCTGGGATGATGTGGGCAAAGGGTGTTGGAGGAAGAGGAAGCAAGGCTAAGGGCCTAGAAGTATGAAATAACCTGACAGATCCAGAAACAGAAGTGGTAGGAAATGTGGCTTATAAAGTGGTCTGGGCCTGTGCGAGAGCTCTCACGGCATGGAGTGGAATTCACATTCTGTGCCATGGGCACTGGGCAGCCCTTCGAGGGCGTCACCATCAAGGCAGCGCCCTAGATCCTCCGTACTCATGTCCACTGCTTGCCTCGCCCCTCCTCCGTAGTGCAGGGGGAACTCGGCCCTGTTGCCCATCTTCTCCAGGAGCTCAATCAGCTGCCTTTCAGCTAAGAGTGGACAGTGGGAGGTTCTGGTATGAAACAGGGTGGGATGAAGGGAGAAGCCAGGGTCTCATGCCTTCTCTCTCCATCTCAGATGGCATCTCCAGCAGTGGCTCTTTTTCCTCCATAGCTCTAGGTCCTGCCAGAGGGACCCTCACAGGTTCTGGCTCCTGCCAGTGATCTGGCTGGGGATCTGGGAATGGCACCTTACCCCTTCACTCCTTCATCCTACGAATGGCAGTGAGTTTGTATTCCTGAGAATCTTGGGCCTCCTCTTCCCAGAACCTCCACCAATTCCCTGCATCGGATTCTCTGCTGTAACTACCTGGAGTGGTATCTATCTTCCTAGCTAGCCCCTGACTAATATCGTGGGGGACACTTGCCCCCCCCCACTGCTCTGGTTTCCACAGAGAGAGCTTTTTCTCTAAATCCTCCTGGTATCTTGCTCTGCTCCTTAACCCTCCCCAGGGAAGTGTGCTGAGTTACCTGCCTAGTGGGTGACAGCAGTCGGCCCACACTCATTTGTGTGGATCTCTCCTGGTGGAATTGGGGAGGGCATTTTATTTTATTTTATTTTATTTATTTTGAGACAGAGTCTCACTCTGTTGCTCAGACTGGAATGCAGTGGTGTGATCTCAGCTCACTGCAACCTCCACCTCCCGGGTTCAGAGGATTCTCCTGCCTCAGCCTCCCAAGTAGCTGAGACTACAGGCGAGTGCCACCACACCTGGCTAATTTTTGTATTTTTAGTAGAGATGGGATTTCACCGTGTTAGCAGGATGGTCTTGATCTCCTGACCTTGTGGTCCACCCGCATTGGCCTCCTAAAGTGCTGGGATTACATGCATGAGCCACTACGCCCAGCCTGGGGAGCACATTTTAGCACTCTTGTCATTGCTAAGCTCTGTCCTCCAGGGTAGCCTGTTTCGTAATGCAGGTGATATTTTAATCTCCATCTGTCTAACTCCTGAGCCTGAATTGGTTCCCAGGCTAGGACAAAGAGTCCTGTTTTTTCTTTTTCTTTTTTTTTTCTTTCTCAAACTCCAATAGTAAGGAAGTGGGAAAAAAGGTTAGACTTTTGTTCTCACTGCATCATAGCCAAGAGAGACCGATTCCCCTCAGCCTGGCGTAGTAGGGAGAACCTTACCTGCAACTCCTCTCCCCATATATTCTCCTAGACTTAGACTCCTTCAAGGGACCCGTGAGACTCTGTCACTCTGTCATAGCCCTGGAGTGTAATGTCAGGAGCAGGGAATAATGAGGAAAAGCCAGCTTCAGAGTCTGGGGCATGGTGGCACAGGCCCCACCCTCACGAATGTCCACAGCTTAGCTTAATACTCTGTTTGCTGTCTTGAAATTCTCACTGTTTTTAACAAAGTGTCCCACATTTTCATTGTTCACCAGACCCCTCCGATTATGTAGCTTTTCCCAGTACTCCCTCCCTCTAGGGCGCCCAAGCTCCTTGCATTTTTAAGGCTGGCGGTGCCGCCCAAAGCATCTTCCCCCAACTTCTCAACATGGACAGCAGAGGGCAGCAAACTGCCATTTGAAGGCTTCTCACCCAGGGGTTTGAAGCTGGCTTTGTCAACGTAGGGTGAGAGGGGTGGGGAGGAGGCTGGTGTTAGTTGTTTGCGTATTTTTAATAATTGAAAACCAGAAACCTGACACTGAGCACCACTTCAGGCGACGTGCTATGCAGCATTTGCTACTCTTGTGAAGTCCAACCATGTATTCTGAAATAGAGCAGTTCCTTTGACCTTGACAGTACAGTAAGTTAACGTTATCCGTAAGTTCTTGGGAACTGCAGCTTTAAGGAAAACCAATTTTACTATTGACTAATGGCTATAAACAAGAGTTGAGTTCCCACGGTGTGTTTCAGGTCACAAAAACATCAGCAAACTTCTAGGTAAAGACTCAAAACACTTCTAATAGTAAACACTGAAATAAATGTGAGGTTTACATGCATTTGATTAATAAAAACAAGGAAGATCATTATTTACACAGTGACTCCAGTTCAGGGTCATGAGTGGTCGGAGCCTCTCCTGGCAGCTCCGGGTGCAAGGTGGGACCAGCCCTAGACAGATGCCATTCCTTCACAGGGCACACTCACCCACACCCATGATCGCTCAGACTGGGATGATGTAGATCCACCAGTTCACCTAACGTGCACATCGCTGGGATGTGGGAGGAAGTGGTAAAGCCTGGAGAAAACCTACGCAGGCATGGAGAGAGAGTGCAGACTCCACACAGACTGTGGCCCCAGCAGGAATGCATTTTTCTCTCATCCATGTTCTGATGACATGGTGTAGCCTGGGCAACATAGTGAGACCCCCATCTCTACAAAAAATTTAAAAATTAACCGGTGCTTGGTGGTGTATGCCTGTGATCCCAGCTACCCAGGAAGCCGAGGTGGGAGGATCTCTTGAGCCCAGGAGGTTGAGCTGGGATTGTGCCACTGCACTCCAGCCTGGGCGACAGAGTGAGACCCTGTCTCAAAACAAGAAAAACGAAATGACATTATCTGAGGACCTGCTGTGCAAGCCGGCGGCCAGCATGGGCAGTGCTGCGTGCCCCACGCTGCTCCTGATAGTCTTCCAGGGGTCCTGCATAGGATCTTCCAAATTACCTCTAATCCTTCTGGTACCCCAACAATGTCTGCATTTTTATCTGATTTTCCTGATGAGGACTCAAAAATGCAACAACGTAATTTGTCCTAGGTCATACAACTGTGAAGCAGAAAAAGCTGGATTTGAATCCAGGTTTTACCTGGTCCACCTACTGTCTAAAAGGCACGCTTCTTCTACAAGTCCAATGTGCCTTTATGACAGATAAAAAGGACAATGACATTTTGTCTTTCCTTTACTTTGTAGGGTGAAATTCTTGTCTGAAATAATAATCCCTAGGGCGGTGCCCCTGCCCTCTCCAAGGCACAGTGGACTCCAGTAAACAGAAAAGCTCTCCTCTACCAAATGCCTGCAACCTGGGATTGCATCTGTCACCAATAAAACAATGAGAGAAAAAGGTATGAAAATCTTTTTGTTGTTATAATTCAACAGTCCATTCTACTCTCTCCTAAAGCCTCAAGTTCCAAGGAAAAGCTCATCCTTGGAGCAACTTCAGCAGTCTCAGGATTACAAAATGTGCAAAGATCACAAGCATTCCTATGCACCAATAATAGAGCGCCAAATCACGAGTGAACTGCCATTCACAATTGCTACAAAGCAAATAAAATACCGAGGAATACAACCAACAAGGGATGTGAAGGACCTCTTCAAGGAGAACTACAAACCACTGCTCGAGGAAATAAGACAGGACACAAACAGACGCAAAAACATTCCATGCTCATGGGTAGGAAGAATCAATATTGTGAAAATGGCCGTACTGCCCAGTGATGTACAGATTCAGCGCTATCCCCCATCAAGCTACCACTGACTTTCTTCACAGAATTGGAAAACCGTCTTTGGTGAGCATGCTTTCACACTCCCAATCAGCTTGTAACAGTTCTATATAAATGTGTTAAATCCAGCAGCGACTTAGAAGACTTCCTAGCCTCCTAAGGCATCCCCCCAAAACATACCACTATCAAAATAAGACAGAACTGACATTTTTCATATTAGAAATGTGGTAGTCCTGGAATCGCAAACTCAAATGCACAGCAGGGTCAGGCAAAATTTACAAATGCACAAAGCACATAGGATGTAACAGGCAGTTTGTGCCTTATTGAAGGACATTCTCAATTAAAACAAAAGTGCTGTGCGACTTAGCCCATCTGAGGGGTGAGGTTCATTTAGCCCATGTATCTTTTGCTTTGCCTTCGTAGCTAGGGAATGCACGGCTGACAGATTATGGGTAGTGATAATACGGGAGAGAGTCTTGTGTAGTGGCTAAGGCTGAGGGCTCTAGAATTACTCAGCCTAGGTTCAAACTCAAGATCCTACCACTGAGTAGCTGAGGGTCTCTGGGCAATTTACTCCAGTTCTCTGAGCCTCCATTTCTTTGTCTGTGCAATGGTTTACCATAGAGTGCTGTGAAAAGTGAATGAGAAGGTGGATGCCAAGTGTTGGCAGGACTCACCCATGGAGGCCATCGGGCTATTCTCCTCCTCCAAGGTCAATCTGGACTTTCAAAAGCAGCTATTTTGCTTGCTCCGGCAGTATTCTCAGTATTCTGCTCTGGCAAAAGACGCTGCCTCATTTCCTGTTTAAATACCTTCTCCTGTGACGGGCTTTACATAAGCCCTTCAGGTGTTTTCAGAAGATAATTACACATTTTAAGTTCAAAAACAATAACAACAACAATGAGTAAAATGCCCTTTCTTTGTTCCTGTTGCCTTCTCTGTAGCCCTGTGGGCTGGGGAGAGGATCTTGCTTGGAGTTGCTGGTAGGAAGAGAAGACCCTCTTTTATCGCACGGTGAAACTGCACGTGGACTTTCTTGAATTTCGCTGAAATAAACACCAGAGAAGCAAGTCCTGTTTCAACCCCTGCCACAGCAACCTCTGTGAACGTGGGAAGGGGCACCTGCCGGATTCCCACAGTGTCAGAGCCCCCAAGAATGGGACCTCCTGCAGAAGCCCCCCAAGGACAAAGCTGAACCCTTCCCTGCTGAGCTGGGCTTTGGCCAAGAGGCCTTTTAGCAAAGGATTACAGTTCCAGCTGGGATCAATTGACTCCCCCGAGGGATAAGAGGGCAAGTTTGTCTGGGAAAGGGCCTGAGTTGGCAAGATCTGGGATGCTGCAGGGGCTCCTGGAAGGGAGGAAAATCTCCCTTCTCCAATGTTCCAAATACCTGGTTTGGACAAAACTCTGCTCCTCAACACAAACTGTGTACCTCCTTTTCTCTAGATATAACAAGGAAAGAAAATCAAAACAGTCATACTCCAGGCCATCCCGAACTCTGAATCCAAACCCCAGCATCTGGATCAGCATCCTGCCTGGGTGGGGAGTGGGCATACTTATGGGGATCCCAGCATGTCTCAAACAGCTCCCAGATGCAGCAGACCGGGGTGTCCCACAAGACTACATTTCTGTGGCCAGGGCGCACAATCCTGTCTGAAACTTCCTAGCATACAAAGAATAATGCACCTATTTTAAAACTTGGAGCCAGGTTTCAAAGGTGTTCTGTGTGTTGTTTTACAATTAAACTATAAAGATTTATCTATATTTTGTGGACATGGATACAGGTGTTCGTGAACGGGGGTGGTAAGGCAGATTTATCAAAGTGGTTATCACATTGAAGGGTTAGAAGCTGCCTCCAATCCTTTTTGGAATGAGGCTGGGTATGAAACTCAATAGATAAATGCAAATTTAATTAAAATATGAAAGTGTCGATCAGTATCAACTGGATCTAAGATAAGAATTTTGAAAGGAGATTTATGCAGCAAAAGCCAAGTCGTAGGATCACAGGGAGCCAAGGCATTGGTTTCTAGATTTGAAGGGGAGATATGTAAAGTACTGGGGTTGGGCCTTGAATGTATTCACTCTCAAACTCTCGAGTCCCTGTTGGTGGGTGGTCTGGGGCAGGCTGGAGAGCCTGATGAGGTTAAGTCCATAGTGGGAAGGGGGACTGAATTTCCCCTGAAGAGAGCCTGCTATTCTTAGCACAGAACGGGAGAACTTGAGCACTTCAGCCTTGACTCTTCCCTTCCCTGTTCTTTCTCCTTCAGCCTCTTTTCCTTCTGCCTCCCCCACACCTTCTTTGAAGCTCCAAACGGGAGTACGTGGCATTCCATATGTACTTTTTCCTCCTCAGAACTCTGCCAACAGGATCAGGAGCCACCTTCAAGTGAAAACTTGAAGCCCTTTTCTTCTGCCTCTTCCTTCAGTCATGGCCCCTTCCCTCCCACCTCTGACTGAATCATCCTTTCTTCCTTTAATAAATATTTTCAGAATTCCTACACCATGAGTCCTCTTTAAGCTTGGACCTGTCCACAAAAGAGCTAAACCTGAGAGTCCTTGGTGATTGGCAGGCACAGGTGAAGTCCCTTTTCTTCCCTAATGAGGAGTCGGGACCTCCTTCAGTTTCCTTCCCTTATTACTGACCCCACTTTAGGACTCAAGGGTCACATCTCTTACATACCACCCTGGGGGCCTGCGTATTTTCTTAAACCACAGAAGGGAACTGACATTTATTGGACACTTGACTATATTGAACACTTACTATGTGCAGCCTCCCTGGAGGGCATTGCCGTCCCTGCTTCTCATAGTACAGGATGCCAGGAAATATATATTAAAAGAAAAAGCAGTAATTAAAACAGAAATGGGAGAAAGGGCCCAGGCTCCCAGCGTTTGGCTCAGTTGCTCTTGAGGCATGAGAGAAGGTGTAGGCTTGGGGCTGTGTTCTCTGGGAGGCTGTGGCTTGTCATGACTGCGTGGTCAGCCTTTGCTTGTGGAGATCCTCCAGAAAGCCCTCCACTTGAAGCCCAGGCTGCAGCAACCCTTTACTCCACCCTCTATGATTCGATTCAATGTGGAACGATGATCCAGAGTAATTTATAAGCTGACTCCACTGACATGGGCTCCAGCAAGTCCTGGCGGGTGTTTGCTGGCGCAGGGGGAGCAGCCCTTGCTGGTTGGCACAGAAACTGAACACCTGCAGGCCCCAGAACTGTCCCCAGCCCGCCCTCTCCTGCAGTCTTGCTCTGGATCTCACGTTCCAGCTCAGATGCGAGGGAGATCAGGCATAAAATTCCAGGGGCTGAAAATTCCTCTCATAAGGACATCCCCCCATCCCCCATCCTCTCTTCTAATTTCCAGTGAAGCAGAAATTTTAACTCCTCGGGGCAAATTTTCAAAGCTGACTAACTTCAGATTACACACTTAAGTCCTGTTATTTGTTAACAGCATTTGAATGAGTAACTTGCTCCCATTGCTTTGAAAATGTTTCTTTTAAATGGGGGAGCAGGGGCAATTAGAGATGAAAAGTACCTGTACACTGCCTTCGAGATACCAGAGGCTGTTCCGAACTGGCATTCCAAGGTGGGTAAAAATAACTTTCTTTAGAAAAATGTAAAAGGAGGGTGACTTACAGGGGGAAGGAGCAAAGGGCATGTCCAAGCCGTAGGAAAGACCACTCTGTGCTGTGGTTCAGGGACCTGTCCTTTGATTGCAGACAGGTATTTCTCACTAAGATTTTCCAGGCTGCTAGAGAAACAGGCCTAAGTTTTTGGGATAGAACAGGGATATTGACTGAAAAAAACCAAAGGTTCTGAAAACACAGGGCTCTTTCCCACCCTGCTCTCTTTATAGAAGGTCACCTTCCCACAGTACACCCAGCAACCCCCACCCACTTCCCTAGTGCTAAGCTGAGCTATAGAAACTCCGGAAAAAATTGATGTTTCTATGTCTAAAAAGAAGATACATATGTGGCCAAGAAGCATATGAAAAACTGCCCAACATCACTAATCATTAGAGAAATGTTAATCAAAACCACAGTGAGATACACCAGTCAGAATGGAAATTATTAAAAAGTCAAAAAATAACAGATGCCGGTGAGGCTGCAGAGAAAAGGAAATCTCTATACTCTGCTGGTGGGAATGTAATTATTCATTAGAAAAATTAGCTCAGCCACTATGGAAAGCAGTCTGGAGATTTCTCAAAGAACGTATAACAGAACAACCATTTGGCCCAGCAATTCCATTACTGGGTATATACCCAGAGGAATATAAATCATGGTACCCTAAAGACATATGCACATATATGTTAATCACAGCACTATTCACAATAGTAAAGACATGGAATCAACCTAAATGGTGGACTTGATAAACTGTGGTACATATTCACCATGGATACTATGCACACTTAAAAAAGGATGAGATGATGTCTTTTGCAGCAACAGGAATGGAGCTGGAGGCCATTATCCTAAACATATTACAGTGAACAGAAAACCAAATATCACATATTCTCATAAGTGGGAGTTAAACATTGAGTACATATGGACACAAAGAAAGGAAAAACAGACACCGGGGCCTGCTTGAGGGTAGAGGATAGAAGGAGGGTGAAGACAGAAAAACTACCTATCAAGTACTATGATGATTACTGGGTGACGAAATAGTCTGTACGTTAGTTAAACCCCCACGATGCCCAGTTTACCCATTTAACAAACCTGCACATGTACCCTCGAACCTAAAATAAAAGTTGGAATAACCCCCAAAACAAGTAGGTGGTTTTGATGATGACTCCAGGATGGACACTTCTAAGCACCTGTAGTCTCTTGCGCCCCAGACGGGGACTGCAAAGCTGCCAATAGAGGGAGAATGCTCCCTGCAGTCAAAAAATGAGGCCAGAGACCTGGAAGGTTAACACCGGGAACCCCATCAGGCTCTGAGCTCAGTTCAGAGAGGATGCGTTACGTAGATCAGTGGTTCTCAAATGGGCTGCACAAGAAAATCACCCGGGGACCTTTAACAATCCTGCTGCCCCGGCCACACAATATCTACTCCAACCCCACCCCAGCCAAGATCTAAACTCAAGAAGCCAGAATCTCTGGAGGAAGAACCCTAGAGCTGCCTAAGTGAATCGTCGTCACAGTTCTCAGGCGATTCTAACGTGCAGTCAAATTTGAGAACTAGTTGCGCATAGTTAAGAACTAGATGCAAAATGGTTGAGATGATTCAGAGACGCTGGGACTCATTCAGGGAGTAGGAGAAGTGTTGTCAGCTTCTGCTTGGAAAAGAAAGTGTTCAAGCAGAGAAGGCTCAGAATCCTCCTTCCTATGAAAATGGTGATATACATCTCTCTCTCTCTAAGTACATACATTCATGTATAAAATCTTTCTATGTATATGCATATAGATATAAGGGGACTTCAAAAAGTTTATGGAAAAATTGAATTAAAGGTAAAAGTAAAAATTATAAGCTTTATTTCTCAATGTAAGTTTCATAAAGTTTAAGACAGTTTTTTAAAAATTAAGTTCTGGGGTACATGTGCAGAACGTGCAGGTTTGTTACATAGGTTTACATGTGCCATTGTGGTTTGCTGCACCCATCAACTCATTACATTAGGTATTTCTCCTAATGCTATCCCTCCCCCTGGCCCGGTCCCCCGCACCCCCTGACAGGCCCCAATGTGTAATAATCCCCTCCCTGTGTCCATGGGTTCTCATTTTTCAACTCCCACTTATAAGTGAGAACATGCGGTGTTTGGTTTTCTGTTCTTGTGTTAGTTTGCTGAGAATGATGGTTTCCAGATTCATCCATGTCCCTGCAAAGGACATGAGCTCATCCTTCTTTACGGCTGCATAGTATTCCATGGTGTATATGTACCACATTTTCTTTATCCAGTCTATCACTGATGAGCATTTGGGTTGGTTCCAAGTCTTTGCTATTGTGAACAGTGCTGCAATAAACATATGTGTGTCTTTATGCTAGAATGATTTATAATCCTTTGAGTGTATATCTAGTAATAGGATTGCTGGGTCAAATCGTATTTCTAGTTCTAGATCCTTAAAGAATTGCCACACTGTCTTCCACAATGGTTGAACTAATTTACACACCCAACAACAGTGTAAAAGCATTCCTATTTCTCCACATCCTCTCTGGCATCTGTTGTTTCCTGACTTTTTAAAGATCACCATTCTAACTGGCGTGAGATGGTAGCTCATTGTGGTTTTGATTTGCATTTCTCTAATGACCAGTGATGACGAGCTTTTTTTCATATGTTTGTTGGCTGCAAAAATGTCTTCTTTAGAGAAGTGTCTATTCATATCCTTCATCCACTTCTTGATGGGATTTTTTTTTTTTTTTTTTTTGTAAATTTCTTTAAGTTCTTTGTAGATTCTGGATATTAGCCCTTTGTCATATGGGTAGACTGTGAAAATTTTCTCCCTTTCTGCAGGGTGCAGTGTGCCAGGTTTTGGTATCAGGATGATGCTGGCCTCATAAAATGAGTTAGGAAGGATTCCCTCTTTTTCTATGGTTTGGCATAGTTTCAGAAGAAATGGTAACAGCTCCTCTTTTTACCTCTGGTAGAATTTGTCTGTGAAACCATCTTGTCCTACACTTTTTTTGGTTGGTAGGCTATTAATTGCTTCCTCAATTTCAGACCTTGTTATTGGTCTATTCAGGAATTCAACTTCTTCCTGGTTTAGTCTTGGGAGGGTGTAAGTGTCCAGGAATTTATCTGTTTCTTCTAGATTTTCTGTTTTATTTGCATAGAGGTGTTATAGTATTCTCTGATGGTAGTTTGTATTTCTGAGGGATAAGTGGTGATATCATCTTTGTCATTTTTTAAATTATACTTTAAGTTCTGGGGTACATGTGCAGAATGTGCAGGTTTGTTACATAGATATACACGTGCCATGGTGGTTTGCAAGATTTTCTCCTATTCTGTAGGTTGCCTGTTCACTCTGATGATAGTTTCTTTTGCTGTGCAGAAGCTCTTTAGTTTAATTAGATCCCATTTGTCTATTTTGGCTTTTGTTGCCATTGCTTTTGGTGTTTTAGTCATGAATTCTTTGCCCATGCCTATGTCCTGAATGGTATTGCCTAGGTTTTCTTCTAGGATTTTTATGGTTTTAGGTCTTCCATTTAAGTCTTTAATCCACGATGAGTTAATTTTGGTATAAGGTGTAAGAAAGGAGTCCAGTTTCAGCTTTCTGCATATGGCTAGCCAGTTTTCCCAACACCATTTATTAAATAGGAAATCCTTTCCCTATTGCTTGTTTTTGTCGGGTATGTCAAATATCAGATGGTTGTAGATGTGTGGTGTTATTTCCGAGGCCTCTGTTCTGTTCCATTGGTCTATGTATCTGTTTTGTAGTCTTATAGTATAGTTTGAAGTTGGGTAGTGTGATCCCTCCAGCTTTGTTCTTTTTGCTTAGGATTGTCTTGGCTATGCAGGCTCCTTTTTGGTTCCATATGAAATTTAAAGTAGTTTTTTTCCAATTTTGTGAAGAAAGTCAATGGTAGCTTGATGAGGATAGCATTGAATCTATAAATTACTTTAGACAGTGTGGCCATTTTCATGATATTGATTCTTCCTATCCAGGAGCATGGAATGTTTTTCCATTTGTTTTTGTCCTCTCTTATTTCCTTGAGCAGTGGTTTGTAGTTCTCCTTGAAGAGGTCCTTCATATACCTTGTAAGTTGTATTCCTAGGTATTTAATTCTTTTTGTAGCAATTGTGAATGGGAGTTCACTTATGATTTGGCTCTCTGTTTCTCTATTATTGGTGTATAGAAATGCTTGTGATTTTTGCAGATTGATTTTATATCCTGAGACTTTGCTGAAGTTGCTTATCAGCTTAAGGAGATTTGGGGCTGAGATGATGGAGTTTTCTAAATATACAATCATGTCATCTGCAAACAGAGACAATTTGACTTCATCTTTTCCTAATTGAATACCCTTTATTTTTTTCTCTTGCCTGATTACCCTGGCCAGAACTTCCAACACTATGTTGAATAGGAGAGGTGAGAGAGGGCGTCCTTGTCTTCTGCCAATTTTCAAAGGTAATATGGTAATGCTTCTAGTCTTTGCCTATTCAGTATGATATTGGCTGTGGGTTTGTTATAAATAGCTCTTACTATTTTGAGATATGTTCCATCAATACCTAGTTTATTGAGAGTTTTTAGCATAAGCGCTGTTGAATTATGTCGAAGGCCTTTTCTGCATCTATTGAGATAATCATGTGGTTTTTGTCATTGGTTATGTGATAGATTATGTTTATTGATTTGTGTATATTGAACCAGCCCTGCATCCCAGGGATGAAGCTGACTTGATCGTGATGGATAAGCACTTTGATGTGCTGAATACGGCTTGCCAGTATTTTATTGAGGATTTTCACATCGATTTTCATCAGGGATATTGGCCTGAAATTTTCTTTTTCAGTTGTGTCTCTCCCAGGTTTTGGTATCAGGATGATGCTGGCCTCATAAAATGAGTTAGGGAGACTTCCCTCTTTTTCTATTGTTTGGAGTAGTTTCAGAAGGAATGGTACCAGCTCCTCTTTGTACCTTTGGTAGAATTCGGCTGTGAATCCGTCTGGTCCTGGACGTTTTTTGCTTGGTAGGCTATTAATTGCTGCCTTGATTTTGGAACTTGTTATTGGTCTGTTCAGGAATTTGACTTCTTCCTGGTTTAGTCTTGGGGGGTATATGTGTCCAGGAATTTATCCATTTCTTCTAGATTTTCTAGTTTATTTGTGTAGAGGTGTTATAGTATTCTCTGATGGTAGTTTGTATTTCTGTGGGATCAGTGGTGATATCCCCTTTATCATTTTTTATTGTATCTGTTTGATTCTTCTCTCTTTTCAAGACAGATTTTGCAAGCAATGATACCATCCATTTAGTCCATCCCTAAAGAACTGAGGGTCCAGGAACTTAACTATGTGAATGCAGTCTTTTTGACATTATTAACTGAAGAAAATGGGTGTCCTTTAAAGATTTTTTTAAGATTGGGAAACAAAAATCAGCCAGAAGTCACCAAAATCAGGACTTTAAGGTAGAGACCCAATGATTTCCCATTGAACCTCTCAAAAAATTTCTCGTTTCATAAAAGGAATGAACAAGAACACTGTTGTGATGGAGAAGGACTCACTGGTGAAGCTTTTTCAGGCATTTTTCTACTAAAGTTTTGGCGAACTTTCTCAAAACACTCTAATAATATGAAGATGCTATCATTCTTTGGCCCTTCAGAAAATCAACAAACAAAATGCCTTGAGCATTCCAAAATACTGTTGCCATGACTTTGCTCTTGATTGTCTGCTTTGGCTTAGACTGGACCACTTCGACCTCTTAGTAGCCATTGATTTGAGTGTGCACTATTGTCAGGATTGTACTGGCAAAGCCATGTTTCATCTCCTGTCATGGTGTTTCAAAGAAATTATTCAGGATCTTGACCCACTTGTTTTTGAAAGCTCTGCTCTTTTCTGCAGCTGATCTGGCACAGAGTTGTTTGGCACCCATTGATGGGAAAACTTGCTCAACTTTAATTTTTCAGTTAAAATTGTGTGAACTGGGCTGGGTGTGGTTGCTCACACCTGTAATCCCAGCATGTTGGGAGGCTGAGGCAGGTGAATCATTTGAGGTCAGGAGTTCAAGACCAGCCTGACCAACATGGTGAAACCCTATCTCTACTAAAAATACAAAAAATTAGCCAGGTGTGGTGGTGCACACCTGTAGTCCCAGCTACTCAGGAGGCTGAGGCAGAAGAATCACTTGAACACAGGAGGTGGAGGTGGCAGTGAGCCAAGATCACACCACTGTACTCCAGCCTGGGCAACAGAGTGAGACTCCATCTCAAAAAGAAAAAAAAAATTGTGTAAACTGAACCAGTTGAGATGTCTATGGCACTGGCTATTATTTGTGCTGTTAATTGTTGGTCCTCTTCAATTAAGGCCCAAACAAGATGAATATTTTCCCCTGTAAATTGATATAGGTGGTCTCCCTCTGCAGGCTTCATCTTCAACATCATCTTGTCCCTTCTTAAAACAAGTTATTTATTTGTAAACTGCTGATTTCTTTGGGACATTGGCCCTTTAAACTTTTCATAAAGCACCAATAATGTCACCATTCCTCCACCCAAGCTTCACTATACATTTGATGTTTGTTCTTGCTTCAATTTTAGCAAAATTCATGTTGCTCTGATAGGGTCTTTTTCAAACTGATACCCCTACCTTCTTAGTGCCTTAAATTGGATCCTGTTCAGACATGTTATAATAAGCTAGAATGAGTTTACTGTGGTACAAAAAAGTTTTGAACTCCATGGATAGTTTTTTCTAATATGGATTTTCCATGAACTTTTTGAAGAACATTTATACACACACATATATATATATATAAATACATAGATATCTCTCCATATACATATGCATAGCTATACATTAAAAAATATAATCACGCATATGTATATACACATATCTACATGTCGTACATGTCTTTTTCTGAACTGTCCAAGGGTAACTTACATACATCATGCCCCTTCTCTGTGCATATGTGTCTCTTTATTTTTACTATTTCAGTGTATATTTCCTAAGATCAAGGATGTTATTATCTCATATAAATACACCACACTTATAAAATCCAGGGAATTTGACACTGATACAATATTACTATCTAATCTATAGTCCATATTTCAATATTACCAATTATTTCAATAATGTCTTTTATGTTCTTTTTTTCCAGTTCAGGGTTCAATCCAGAATTACACATTTTGTTAACAGCTTAAACTTCCTGGTAGGGAAGAGAGATTTACATTAAAAATTTCTTATTATATAATATAGCAAGTAACATCAGAAAGATGTCATCTGATCTTAAATATATTATTTATCATTCCCAAAATTTATAATCCAAAGTTCTCAATTAAAAATGTCCTCAAAAGTTGATATGGTTTGGCCCTATGTCCCCACCCAAGTCTCATCTCAAATTGTAATCCCCATGTGTTGAGGGAAGGACCTGGTGGGAGGTGATGGGATCATGAGGGCAGTTTCCCCCATGCTGTTCTCATAATAGTGAGGGAGTTCTCACGAGATCTGATGGTTTTAAAAGTGCTTGTCAGGTCCCCACTTCTCTCTCTCTCCTGCCACCATGTAAGACATACCTTGCTTCCCCTTCACCTTCTGCCACAATTGTAAGTTTCCAGAGGCCTCCCAGCCATGCGGAACTGTAAGTCAATTAAACCTTTTATCTTTATTATTTACCCAGTCTCGGTATTTCTTTATAGTAGTGTGAAAATGAACTAGCACAAAAGTTGAAAATGAAAAAATTTCTCACAATTTTTCAAGCCTTCAGCTCTTTGAGAACAACGTATTACCACAGTATAGTAATTCTGCTTTCTTCTGTAGCATGGATACAGCATTTTTGGTTGAGGAAAGTCTCCCGAAACAACTTTGTGATGTGAGAAACACAGTTCTTGGTAATGTCTTCTTAGGAGGTGGTCAACTGATGCTTGTGGTGTGAATGAATGAATGTATAAATGAACGATTATTTCTCACTTGGATTACTGCAAAAGACTCCTGGCTGGTCTTACTGCTTTGTTTTCTCCTCAGTCCAGCAACTACAACCACTTTTTTCTTTTTCTTTTTGAGACAGAGTCTCACTCTGTTACTGAGACTAGAGTACAGTGTGATCATGGCTCACCATAGCCTCAGCCTCCCTGGGCTCAAATGATCCTCTCACCTCCGTCTCCCAAGTAACTGGGCTACAGGGGTGAGCCCTCATGTCTGGCTAATTTTTGTATTTCTTTCTTTCTTTCTTTTCGTTTTGGTAGAGATGGGGTTTCACTATATTGTAGAATTATCTTTTTAAGAATATAAGTCAGAGTGTGTCCCTGTTCACCTCAATACCCTCTATGGATTTCCCACTCATTCAGAATAAGAGCCAGTATCTTCAAAATGACCTACAAGATGCTATGTTATTTACCTTTGAAGATGCCCCATGTCCATCTGCCTTCCCTCTGATATTATCTTTTACTATCGCCCCCCTTCCCAGCCTTTGTGCCCACAGTTCCAGCAATACTGGCATCTCATGGTTACTTGCAGGTGTTAGGTGCACTGCTGCCCCAGGGCCTTTGCACTTGCTATAATTATGCTCTTTCCCTATATAGTAACCTGGCTTGCCCCTTACTTTTTTTAGGTCTTTGTTCAAATATTAACCTCCTCCTGCTACATTCCTGCTCCTCCATGCCTGCTCTGCTCACCAGGAGGTTTCTTCTTGTGCATTTATCTTCTTTCTCCCCATCTAAGTGGGATATTGGGGGCTGCACAGCATTTTTAGACCACTTACAACTTGTGGGAAGTTGGGAACCCAAATTCCTGATTTCTTTCTTTAATTTCTGCCTGCAAGCTAGCCAATGCTTTTTTTTTTTTTTTTTGAGATGGAGTCTCACTCTGTTGCCAGGCTGGAGTGCAGTGGTACAATATCGTCTCACTGTAACCTCCGTCTCTTGAGTTCAAGCAATTGTCCTGTCTCCGCCTCCCAAGTAGCTGGGACTACAGGCGTGTGCCGCCAAGCCCAGCTAATTTTTGTATTGTTAGTAGAGATGGGATTTCACCATGTTGGCCAGGATGGTTTCAATCTCTTGACCTCGTGATCTGCCTGCTTCAGCCTCCCAAAGTGCTGGGATTACAGGTGTGAGCCACTGTGCCCGGCCCAGCCAATGCTTTCTAAACTCATCTCTTGACTTTAATTCCTTGTCAAATGCAGCCAATGGCAACACAAACTTAACATTTTGTTATCTAAACTCTTCCCCTAGACTGGGGATCAGCAAATAGCCAACAGGCCAAATCCAGAGTGCTACCTGTTTTTGTAAACAAAGATTTATTTGAACACAACCACGTTCATTTGTTTATGTATTGTCTATGGCTGTTTTCATGCTAACAATGGTAGAGCTGAGTAGTTGCAAAGGAGTCTGTATGTACCATAAAGCTGAAAATATTCATTCTTTTTAGGGAAAAGTTGGCTGGGCTCTGTGTTAAGCATTTGAACTCAGTTGGCTCATGGTCTGCCTTCCAAGTCGTCACCAGCCTCACTTCACTAAACTTTTTGCCACTGCATATCATGGATTGCCATCTATCCAGCCAGCCTAACTGGTAAGCTAATGCCACATCTCTTAGATTTTTTAAACTATTACAATATTTCACTCCTGCTGTCAGAATAATTGACAGCAGCTGCTACAATCAAAATCTCAGGGATTTTGATCTCCAGGTAACCAGATGACAGTTTGTTTACTGTTCATGCAAAGTGAAAAGTCAGATGGGCAACCATCCTCCATCTTGTAGCTGTACTGTCTTAGAAGACATGACCTCCAAAGTCACTGTAGCAAGTTAAGAGGGAAATGGAAGAAGAATATAATTCTCAACTGCCTTTCCTTTTATTGGCCAGAACTAGTTATAAGGCCCCAATCTAAGTAGAAGAGGGGCTGGGAATTAGAAAAGCACTTGAACGTTTGATGAATTCTAGTCAGTCTCTGCAACATTGATCATTTACCTGCAAACAAGGTGGGATCTTAACTCATTCCTGTAAGAGCCTCTTGGAGGATCCTCATGGGATGGCCTTCTACAGCTCTACCAGAGGGCCTGGAGGTCTTTCTTCATATACAGCTAAAGAAGAGAGATTCTTTTATCTTGAGAGCTCCTAGTGCACAAGAAAAAATAATTGAATGAAAATATAAGGGTTTGTGTGAAGAAAGGGGTTGGTGAAGAAAAGCCCTGTGAGAAGGAAAGGGATACCTGAAGTCAAGAAGAAGGGTAGCCAAATGAGACCAAACGTCTGCAGAAGCCTGTGAACTACACAGCTTTTCAGAGCACATGCACCATTTAAATGCAAGCTATCATTATTACTACAAAGCTATTTACTTATTTTAATACAGTATTATTTAATACAGTGGATCAAGCATTTTATGACTTGAAATAACTTCAGAAATAAAGGTTGGCTTCCCCTGTCATTGAAGACAGGTTCAGAGTTCATTTCTGCTTAACAGATCAAGGTAGTAAATTGCATTTTCTATCAGAAAGAAATGTTTAGAGAGCTCTAGGAGGAGGGCTGGGTCTGTGGCCTGAGCAACAGGAATTTGGGCTCAGTGCCCAGCGCGCGTTCTCGCGTGCTCTCTCTCTCTCTCTCTCTCTCGACCCTTAGAAGTCACAGAAACCTTCCTGGAACCTCAGTTTCTCTCTTTGAAACAATCACCTCCCCTGGCAAGTTGTATGATTAATAATGACACAGTTTTAGCAAAGTCTCTTTGAGGTCTTTGGATGAAAGACAACCTATAAACTCTGCTGAAGATTTACTGTTTTATTAAAGGAATAGCTGCATATAATACTCCACTAATAAATGTTGACAAAGGTAAACATTATGCACTTATCCTAACAAGAGCAGGTTATTCATCTATTGCAAATACAGCGAGAGAGGGTGTGTTTCAAGGTCATAAAAATTTCTAATAATATCGTCCAGAAACGTATTTTGGATCTATATCTACATTGCCACCTGGAGTTAAATGAATGGAGTCAGTCATCTGGACTTACTTAATATTGAATAATGAACAAAACAAGCACGTGGCTTAGCTTTGTCCCTTGACTTGGGTATGTAAAGAGTAACATGGATTGCTACGCAAAAAACTAAAACGAGAATTCTGGTAAAACAAGAAAAAACTTCAAGTCAATCCTGTGCCAGGATTGACTTTGCAGAGTATCCTGACAAATCAGACAGGAAGACATATTTTGGCCACATAGGAAGGTTCTAGAAAGATTTCAGATCTGCTATTAATTACTAATATTCCGTTTTCTCATCAACTCGGTCAAGTTACAGAGGCTTGAACATACCCACATCCATGTTACCTGGGCATTGTAAGTAATTTCTCTGGTTATGTAGAAAAAGTTAAGGAATATGAGTCTAGGAAACTATTAGCTCTGTCACTCACTGTGCAACCTTGAAAAAACCATTTTCTGGGTCTCAGATACCTTATCTGTAAAATGAAGGCATTGAACTAACAATAAAACTAACAATTTACTGAGAATATACTAAGTATTAAGCTCTTTGCTATATAATGTGTGTACTTTATCTTATTTAATTCTCTGAGGTAGGTGATATTACTTTCATTTAGCAGATGAAACTGTGGCTCAGAGAGTTTGCAAAGTATTTTATGCATAGTCATTTATTTGATAAATATTTGCTAAGCATCTTTTGTACATCTTATGTCAAGAGTCAAGGGTAGACATTTAGCCCTCATCCTCAGTGAACTCACAATTTCGGAGTCATAACTAGAAGATAGAAGCCTAAGTATGTGAGTTTAAGTAGGTCTAAAGCTCTTAGCCTTTTCAATGCACTGGATCAGAATATAAACATGCTGCTGTTTCTCCCATCTAAAGGAACAAATGGCTTCTCTCAATCCCACTTTGCCCACCAGCTCCCACCCCACTTAGCTGATTCTCATTGCAGCACTCCTATAATGAGTTGTCTGTACTGCTTGTCTCCAATGACTGTTCTCCTATTTTCTCTTAAACTCACCCCACTCAGGTTTTTGCCCCCACCACACACCCAAGTCTCACCATGACCAACAAGGATCTTCACATGCTAAATCTAATGGGCAGCTCCCACTCCTCATCTTACTTGGGTATCAGAGGCATTTGATACAGTTGATCCCCCTTCTCCTTGCTATGCTTTCTCTTCACTTGGCTTCTAGGACTTCCCCTTTCTCTTAGTTTCTTTCCTACCTCCTTGGTTGCTCTTTATCAGTCTTATTTGCTGGTGTCTCCTCTTCTGACAGATTCTTAGTGTTGTAATATTCCAGGACTCAGACCTTGGCCCTCTTCTTTGCCTACACTTACTCCCTTGGTGATAACATCCAGTTTAGAACTTTTTAATAGCACATTTATGCAGATAACTCCCAAACTTATATCTTCAGCCCAAACCTCTCAGATTTCAAACTTAAGAAACCATGCCATTCAGCCTCTCCACTTCGACATAATAGACACCCAGCATCAGCGTGTTCACATGTGAACCTGCGATCTTTCCTCTGAAAACTGTTCTGCTTGCAGCCTCCTCCATCGTAGATGATTGCAACTTTACCTTCTAGTTCCTTAAATGCAAATCCTTGACTCATTCTTCACTCCTCTCTTGCTTACATACTCCATAGCCAATCCATTAGGAAACCCATTTGGCTTTATCTTCAAAATGTATTTAGCGACTGATCAGTTCTCACCACTCCCACTGCTATCACCCTGCTCTACGCCATCACTAACTCTTAGCTGGGCGTCTACCCTGTGCTGGGCTTTGTGCCAGATGTCAGGAACGTAGATTAACAGGACACAGTCCTTGCCCACAGAAAGTACACAGTCTAGTGAGAAGACAGATATAAAACTTGATAATCATAATGCATTATGGTTAGTGCTGTGGTAGAGTCATGGAAGTTTAGAAAAGGGTATGTCATCTTTTTAACCCCTTTCAGCTCAGATGTTAAAGCTGCTCACCTTACTCCTATATCTTTAAACCAAGCTGATCCACAAGGTACTGGTCACCTTAAAACTAATTAAAACAAGTCTCAGGTTCCATTCACAAATACTGGACCCATTCATTTACAATACTTCAGTATTGTCTTTCCACCTTTATTTTTGCCTTCTCTTCCCTGTGTCATGGTCATCCGTGATCTTAGAGGTAGGACTCAGGATTCTCCAGCACTGACATTCAGTGTGTGTCTCCCAGGATATGGCCTGAATTCACCCTTCTTTTCCTGGCAACTTTTAACACATTGCCCACTGGACCCGCTCTGGCCCCAGGGACTCAGACCCAGGGGCCTGACTGGTGCTCAGTCCATGGAAGATGACAATGGCAATATACCTTCATGACATCTCAAATTCCCATGGAATCAACCAGGTTGGTGCTTAATTAAAAACAATTGGCCTTGGCACCCTTAGCATGAGAAATATCTATTTATCCATCTGTTCCATTTGATTTTCACTGCTTCCCCTTAATCCAGGCTCTCTCCTTTCCTTCATTTTCTCCCCCGACAATCTAATTTGTACATGATTTTCCATATACAATTTTTTTTTCTTTTGAGATGGAGTCTTGCTCTGTTGCCCAGGCTGGAGTGCAATGGCTTGATCTAGGCTCATTGCAACCTTCGCCTCCCAGGTTCAGGCGATTCTCCTGCCTCAGCCTCCTGAGTATCTAGGATTACAGGCACATGCCACCATGCCCAGCTAATTTTTGTATTTTTAGTAGAGATCAGGTTTCAACATGTTGGTCAGGCTGGTCTCGAATTCCTAACCTCGTGATTTGCCCACTGCAGCCTCCCAAAGTGCTGGGATTACAGGCATGAGCCACCATGCTGGCCTCCATATACATGTTTTTAAAGTACTGCGTTGGGTACATCATTTTCCAGGCAAAAGTCTCCAGGGTTCTTTATTGCCTACCCAATAAAATGCAAATTCATTACCAATCAAGGCCCTCCATACTTGGACTCAAACTTTCCCCATCTTATCTCACAGCATACTTGTATACAGCCATGACCTGTCTACTCATGGAGCCCATAACCTGCACATGCTTTCCCACCTTCTGCTCTGCTCTCTCCTCTGCCAGGCATGGTCTTCTCCCCTTCATTCACCGAGACAATGCCTTCAAGGCGCAAGCTAACTTTCTCCTCCGTCTTTCCTGCTGTGGCCCACAAATCTCTGCCTCCTCTGAAGTTACAGCCCCTTGGTCTATATTCACTAGCGATGAGTCATGTCCTTACTTCTTTGATAACATCTCTTGCAATGCAGTCCTTATTGTTTTATTTTTCTGATTTTCACAGCACTTTTGTGAAAATACTGCTGATACTGCTATTGATCCTTATGTCAGCTGTGTCTTCTCCCTTGGGCTATGTCATGAACCTGTGCAGTGGGAGAGCACAGACTTTGGAGTTAGATGTGGGTTTTATGCCAGCTGTCTTATTGATACGTGACTTTGAGCAAGCCACTTATGCAGCCTTAGCTTCCTTATGTATAAAATGGGGATAATCACTATCTCATAGGACTGTTGTGAAAATCAGATAAGTCAGCATGTGTGAAATTACTTAAGGGTACATGGCACATAGTATTTTTTCCCTTGTTTTGTACCACATGGAGCTTTATACATAGCATGGTTTGAAAATCTATTGATTTAATTTTGAAACAATATGTCTATAATTACCTTGAACTATGAACAATTAAAGAATACCCATTTCTGCAATACACATTAGTGCCATAAAACACCTAGAAATAATGGGTACATTGCATCCTTCTAAATGTATAAATGAATTTTCAAAAGGAAAAGAAAAAGGGAAAGAAGTGCTCAGCGTCCACAAATGGAGTGTGAGCTGATAAAAGGAGCTGCAAGGAGCATCTGATACTTCGGCGGTCTTTGGGGGCAAGGCTGTCAATTCTGGGTTTCATTGCTCATTCAGGAACAAGACCTCAGCCTGAGAAGCCTGCATAAGCCAATACCCTTTAAAGGCACATTTGGGAAAATTCTGCTTAACTATAAAGGGCTCTGGGTAGGAAAAAATGTTTTCCTTCTGAGAAATTATAATAAGCATCCAGTTGTAACTTACACCCACAGTGAGTATTATACCATAAGGGTTTGAGGTTCAAAAAAACTTTTTTAAGACAGGGTGTCACTCTGTTGTCCAGACTGGAGCACAGTAGCATGATCAATGCTCACTGCAACCTTCTCCTCCTGGGCTTAAGCAATCCTTCTACCTCAGCCCCCCGAATAGCTGGAACTACAAGCATGTGCCCCCATGCCTGGCTAATTTTTGCAGTTTTTCTAGAGGCAGGGTTTTACCATGTTGCCCAGGCTGGTCTCGAACTCCTGAACTCAAAGGATCTGCCCACCTTGGCCTCCCAAGGTGCTGGGATTACAGGCATGAGCCACCATACCCAGCGAAGTTCTAATTTATTCTACTTAAGTGTGGAGGAGGTCATCTCCAATAATTCTACATAAGAAACAACTTGAGCTGATAACAAGGTTGGCAGAAGCAAATGCAAAATATTTTTGAAGAGATACTCTTAACCCACGCTGCCCAGAAATTCCATAAACGTCATCAAGCATCAACCCACACATTAAAACTATGACACACAGACACACATACAACTATGAAACACACAAAGAAACAATTACACAGGAAAGAGCAGACATAAAAAAAAAAAATAAGCAAAGCAGCAACCACAAAAGCACCAGAATTAGACCCCCAAGTTAGCAATATTTACTGCAATGGCTGGACCCAGGCCTGTCTTCAAGGAGCACTCAGTCAGGCTGGGAAACAATTCATTAACAGTCTAAGGCAATACAGACAAGACCCAATTTAAGAATGGCCTGGTTCCACAGGGCAATTAGAATATGCTGTTCAGCAATCAGAATGCCGCTTTCCTTAGAAAACAACGTTTTGCCCAGTAGATCGCAAAGGCTTTTGGAATCCACCAGATGGAACCTCCTGAGGATACTGAGGCACAGTTTCCAGCACAAATTTGTGCTCCATAATCACTGGCTAAATGAATTCATAAATGAATAAATGAGGTATCTAAATCTGACCCACGTTCTTGTATTGTAGAACATGAGGCCAAGGAGTGAAGAGGAAGGAGGAGAAACAAATATTATTGTATTTCCAAGGCACAAGCCCAGCTGTCTGGAAATCTTTTAAATCAATACAGTTTGCCTCAGACACTCTTCCACCTGCTCACTGTAGATACTGGAGATTATCTCACTGATCCTAAACCTAGGAGTCACTGAGGCTGTCCTATACCTAAATGCCCCCTGCTCTGAATGCCCATCTTCTCAGTGCTGGGATCTTAGCTCTATGTTCTTGGAAAGCAGTTAGAGTGAGGATCAGGGTAAGATATGAACAGCCATTCGCCCCTCAGAGACATCTGCAACTCCAAAGGATTCTTGTTCTCCCTAAATGAGCCTAATTCATGTGACAAAGTGAAATAAATGTATTGCAGCTATTCGGTCATGATGGACTAGCACTGAAAACCTTTGCCCAGGCTCACCTTGCCTGAAGTCCATCCTTGGGTTCTTCATTCATTCACTCATTCATTCAGTAACATTTATGGACTGCCTACTTCTGTTTCAGGCCCTGGAGAGGCAGCAATGAACAAGACAGTATAGCCATGCTCCCATGGAGTTTTCATTCTAGGCAAGTGGACAGATAATAATGAAAGCAAACACATGGACAAGATATATGCAGAGTGACACGTGCTATTTAAAACAACAACAAAACAGGGAGAAGTTAGAGGGAGCAGTCCTCCCTTCCTCTCATTAAAAAGAAATCAAAGCATGGATTCCTTTTTATTGCTCCTCCCATAACTTTTTTTTTTTTTTCTGAGCTGGAGTCTCACTCTGTCACCCAGGCTGGAGTGCAATGGCACGATCTCAGCTCACTGAGACCTCTGCCTCCCAGGTTCAAGTGATTCTCCTGCCTCAGCCTCCCGAGTAGCTGGGATTATAGGTGTGCGCCACCATACCCGACTAATTTTTGTATTTTTAGTAGAGATGGGGTTTCGCCATGTTGGCCACGCTGGTCTCAAACTCCTGACCTCAGCTGATCCACCCGCCTCAGCCTCCCAAAGTGCTGGGATTACAGGCGTGAGCTACCATGCCCAGCCACTCCTCCTGTGTTTGTGTCGTCCCTACAACCTCTGTTGAACCCACAGTTTTATTTTTTAAAGCTTCTGGTTTTTTTGAGCTTCCTCTCTTGGTAGCCGAGTGTCTCTTAGAGACTCAGGGGGAGAGGAGTGAGTACATGGAGGTGTTGAAATATTTGTAGAAATGTCTTAACTTGCAATGATAACTGCCATCACACAATCTGATTCCTTAGTGGCTCACGCACACATGCTCCAGCAAAGTTCCTTCTCTGTGAGTTTTAAGGCTCTGCTTATCAGTGGACTCATTTTGCCTCCCTATTAATTCCAGCATAGAAAAGAGGTTTTCCCACATGTAACCTTTGGAAACAAAGGCAGAGCTTCAGCAGTGATCGAGACAATGATTAAGCGTCAGAAATAAAACATGAGCTTGCATTCACCTCTGCTGCTGGTGGTCTGGGCTTCTTCCTGGAGATTGTTGACAAAGGATCTTGAGAAGGCAAAAAATCCTTTTCAATAGCAAGAGGACACTGTGAAGTGTGGGGAGGACCACCTTATGTTGGTGATGGATGAGTGGAGCCCTCTCCGCTGAGTGTGCCGGGCTGGAGCCCATCCATTAGAGAGAACTCACTCTGCCCAGAGATCTCAGCAGCTCCGGCTGCTGAAAAAGAGAAGCCTCCTCTTCTTGCCTCCACAGAGGGCTGTTTTCCTGGAGAAGCTACCTGGCGTCTGTGTAGTGTTTAGAAACTGCAGGAGTGATTGCTCCTCCTCCTCTCCAGCTGGCAGCCCTTGGGGTGCGAAGCGTCAATCCAACCCAGAGCTCTCGTGCTGCAAGCTTCCCTGTTGTCCTGATCACAGCAGTCCACAGTTGTTCTCAATATTGCGGAAGAAAAAGAAGTCTTTTATACTTGAAAACTTATAGTGAGGAGAGCTTAAACTTTCTCCCTGTGCAGAAAAGAAAAACAAAAAAAAAACAATACTATTTTTAAATGGCTTTCCTCATAGAATTCTTTGACGTGTTAATTCCAGGTCTTGGTCTATAGCTTGAGAATAAAAATACCAACAAATCAGTGTCCTTTGTGAAGTACTTCTGTCTCAGCCAAATCTCTGTCTGTCCCTGTCGCTGTCTCTGTTCTCGCTCTCACACATCCCCCACCCTCTCTGTGTTTTGTTTTGCTTGTTTTGTTTTGAAACAGGGTCTCTGTCACCCAGGCTGGAGTGCAGTGGCTCTGTCACAGCTCACTGCAGCCTCAACTTCCTGTGCTCAAGTGATCCTCCTGCCTCAGCCTCCCAAGTAGCTGGGACCACGGGTGTGTGCCACAACACTCAGCTAATTAATTCACTTTTCTTTCTTTCTCTTTCTTTCTATTTCTTTCTTTCTTTTTCTTTCTTCTCTCCTTTTTTTTCTTTCTTTCCTCTTTCTTTTTCTTTCTTTTCTTTCTTTCTTCCTTCCTCTCTCTCTCTCTCTCTCCTTCTTTCATAAAGACAGGGTCTCAACATGTTGCCTAAGCTGCTTTCAAACTCTCAAGCACTCCTCCCATCTCAGTCTCCCAAAGCACTGGGACTACAGGCCTGAGCCACTGTGCCCGGCCTCCCCTCTATGTTGAACCCACAGGTTTCTGCCCATTCTGTTCCATGTATTGGCCCCTACTCTCTGCCCCCACCATCCCTGTCCACATGTTCAACATCTCCCACTAGTGCAATCAGCCTCCTAACAAGCATTCATCTCTGTGCCTTTATATGGGTTTTTAAAAAGTCTATCCTCTTCACTGTCTTGGCTTATTATGATGTTGGTCAGCAGCTCCTTATTACCTACAGTACAGGGTCCAGGTATCTTGACATAAACAACACCGGTCTACTCGTTTCTTTCTGCTTCCTGCACATACTCTTCTCACAGCTGAAGCACCCTACTTAAAGGATCTCAAATGCTCAATTGCAGTCTCTAGTTTTTGCACATGCTATGCTGCTGCTCCTTCTAGGTAAGCTTCTATTCATCCTTCAGTGCCCAGATTAGAAACTTTGGAAATTTGAGAAAGACATTAGGCTTCTGGGATTGTGTTGTTATTGTAACACTGTATTGCTTATCTATTTCAACATAATGAATTGCATGAAAACTCAGTGGCTTAAAACAACAAACATTTATTAGCTCACAGTTTCAACAGGTCAGGAATCCGGGAGTGATTTAGCTGGTGGTTCAGGCTTACAGTATCCTATGAGGTTGTAAACGGAGTAACAGTAGGAACTGCAGTCATCTAAAGGCTTGACTGGTACTAGAGGATCCACTTTTAAGCCCACTAAAGTGGCTTAGCAAGAGACCTCTGTTCCTTGCTTGGCTGTTGGCTGGAAGCCTCAGTTACTTATCAACTGGGACTTTTCTTATGACAGGGCAGTCATCTTCCCTAGAGTGTGTGATCCAAGAGAGAGAGGCAGGAACCACCATGTCTTTCAGGACCTAGATGTGGAAGTGCCATGTCGTCACTTTTACCATATTTGATTGGTCAAACAAACAGTGGGGTAGGAGAGCACACGGGACAAATACTAGGAAGCCAGGATCATCACTCAAAACTCACAAGACCCAGGCTCAAATTTTGGTTCTTACTTGCTGGCTGACCATAGGTAAGTTATTTAACCTCTCTGAGCCCTGATTTCCGCATCTGTAAAATCTGAATGATAGGACTGACCTGATGGGTTGATGTTGAACCTAAAAAGGTGATTTACATTAAGCACTTGGCTTGTAGTGAGCATTTAGTAAATGTTAGCAATTATTATGTGGATAACAGTTCACAGCCCCCTCAGGCCAGTGGCCCCAGGGGTGCTCCCATATAGTCCTGTCATGCTCTTACCTGACATTACTCTCCACCTGGGTACTCACTCTTAGATTCAGAAGTGTTTAGACCTTCAGATACAGGGCCTCTGTGCCCGTCTCCCTCATGAACTGTTTTTCTTTGCACAGTCTCAGGCTTCTCTACAATATCAAGCTTTAATCCCATTCCTCCAGATCCCAAAGATGTGAATGAGATCATATGTACATCCTTAAATTAAAACTCCAAGTTTAGCTTATTAACTCCGTCCAGGTGTGGTCATCTGCTTCGACCTTGGGGCCTCATCCCCACTGGAATTGTTTTTGTGTCATTTTCATTCATCAGCTGTGAGTAGTTGCTCCTTGTTAGGCCTAGGCTTGGTGCCAGTGATGCCAAGATACAGAAGACAGGGACACAGTCCTTTAGAATCTTAGTGTTGTTTCATAGCATCATTTTTCTGTTTTCTCTGGATATGTCTTTCTTCTCATCCTTGCTTGAAATGCAATTTATTACTAACAACGACCAATTCTTAGCACTAGCTTCATGTCAGAGTATGTTCATGTCATCCCTCTGCCATTCCTGCAAAGTGGGTAGTACCCTTCTCTCCATCGCTTCTCCACCCTGGAAACAGAGGTCTCCTTATTTATTACAGAGATTTCTGACTCTGGATCTTGAGCCCTTTCCAAAATGACAAGTTGCCAATGTCAACTTGGCACATCACTTCCAGTCATGTGGCTGGTCCCTGAGAGACATGCATGCTAATCTGCCGGTGTTTGTCCAAAGGGTGACAGCGCCCCTTCAGATCTTTGGTTTCCACGGTAATCATGCAGCTGGCCATTCATTCCCGGCTCCAGTCCACTTTCCAACAAAGAAGAAATGAACATATTAATTGAAACCCTAACTCCTTCAGTTTTCTACTGAAGACTTCAAAGTTACCAGAAAGTCCTTCCAGATCTCATTTGCCTGAGTAATTCTTTCATAGGTTGGTCCCTAACCCCACTCAGGTCCCCCACCCAAGTATAATCTCTGCCTTCCTTTGCTCTACTCTGTGCCCTGGGAGCCTGGTCCCTCTGAAGCATCACAACTTTTTTGCCCTCTGGGTTCAGACAAAGGGAGGCACTGGCTAGAGATCAAAGGGCAGCAGGAGAAGGAGACTGAAGTATTTCTTCTTTCCTGATTCCTCTCTGCTTGCGTGCCATGTCTCTGGCGATAGATGTGTCCCTGGTGGCCACGGCTCCTGCCAGGGTGGGTGGGAGGGAGGTAACTCCTCTGAGTCTCTAGCTCTTACTTGGCCCAGAAACAATCTTTCTTCCCCTTGTTCTTTCATGCCTAGGGGTGCTAATGCCTTCCAGCTGATGTAAATTATGTCCTATACTAGGCTATTGTCTCAGTTCCATGAAATTGCAAAATGTATTATTGACTGTCATGGTTTTCTCAACATTAATTCTGAATCAAGGAACACATTTCACAGCAAAGTAAGTGAGGCAATGGGTCTCACCCATACCCATGGGATCTGCTATCTTGATCTTGTAAGAAGCAGCAGTCCAGATAGAATGGTGGAATGGAACAGCCTGCTGAAGACCTATTCATCACAGCAGCTGAGAGACAACACTGTGATAATTTAGGGTGCTGTTGTACAGGTTGAAGTATACACTTTGAATCAGCATATATGTTGCTGTTTTACCCACAAACAAAATGCAGAGGTCCAAGTATCAAGAGGTAAAAGCAGAAATGGCTCCTCTCACTTATTGACCTACTATCTCACTTATAGAACTTTGTTTTAATGTCCTGGTGGTCTAAGTACCCAAGGGAAGAATGCTTCCACCAGGGGACACAAGCCATTCAATTGAACCCTTATGGGCTTCTCAGGCCACTAAACTAAAAGGCAAAGAAAGAAGTCATTCTACCTGCTGGGGTGGTTAGTTTTGATTACTAAGGAGAAACTGGAATGCTGCCATACAAGGAGGGCATGGAGGGCTGTCTGGAACTCAGGGGATGCTTGGGGATGCCTCTTAGCACTTCCCTGTCCAATAGTAATACTTAATGGAAAAAAAGGCAGAACCAGAGAGACCTCAGCCCTTTAGAAATGAAAGCTGTGATAATTCTGCCAGGTAAAGAACCCACATCAGCTGATGTCCTGGCAGAGGTCAAAAGAAGTAAATGTGGAAAGAATAGTGGAGGAAGGAAATTATAAATATCAACTCTGCTGGTGATCAGTTACAGAAACAAAGGACCGTTAGAAACTGTGCATGTTTTTTTCCTTACGTGTTATTTACACATGTATTATACAAATACTCATGTCTTCTCTCTGTTTCTTCCTTTTCTTATGATTTACAATTTATTTACTTACTGATGGTGGTGAACTTAACATGTAGTCTTTAGTAGAGTGAAACACCAAGAGCCAAATGAAGAAAGTTTGGAGGAAGATGGGAATGGTCAACTGTGTTAAAAGTGTTTTCTTCATTTCTACACCTGCTGAGGGGCTCAAGAATCCCCTTATCTGGGAAGCTCCTTTGACATCCTTTGACCAGCAGCTTTACCAGCCAGCCAAAACTACCATTAACTAAGGATTTTCTTAAGTACTTCACAGGCATACTCTCATTCAGCGGAACACTTAATTTCTATGTGAGATAGGAATTGTGACTCCAGTTTGCACATTTGAGAGCTGAGGTTTACAATATTGAAGACATACACTCAAGTTTACTATCTGTGGAGCTATTTGATCTAAACCAGGTCTATATGAGGCAATGTCCTGTTTTTCATTGCCTCATACTTGATTTGTTTCTTATTTTTCAATAAGGTAAATACTACTGATATTAAACATCTTATACAAAATTAAAATTTAGCCTCTAGATCACAGAACATTCAAATGGGACTGTAGCTAAATGTTCAGGTGAGACTGATATTCACATCACCCAGAGACAGATATTGTGATTGTCATCTAAAATGAACACAATTACTTTTGGAATTTTGTGTCTTTTTTTTTCTCTGGGAGAGGTAAGAGTATCTTCATTTGTACAAAGGTTAGTTGCATGTTGTTAGGCAGTGGCATAAAACTATATTTTTGTGTGGAAGTTCAAGTGTTCATAAAAGGGTGTACATGAGTGATGAGGGGCCAAAGGGGTAGACTGGACCAAATGGTCAGTTACGATTTCTCAGCTCCAAACCCATTTTATTTATAACCACATTTTAAAATTCTAAAACTGGTCAGGCACGGTGGCTCATGCCTGTAATCCCAGCACTTTGGGAGGCTGAGGCAGGTGGTTCACTTGAGGTCAGAAGTTCAAGACCAGCCTGGCCAACATGGTGAAACCCTGTCTCTACTAAAAATCAAAAATTAGCTGGGTGTGGTGGCAGATGCCTGTAATCACAGCTACTCGGGAGGCTGAGGCAGGAGAATTGCTTGAATTCAGGAGGTGGAGGCTGCAGTGAGCCAAGATCACACCACTGCACTCCAGCCTGGGCGAAGAGTGAGACTCTGTCAATCAATCAATAAAATTATAAAACAGACTCCAATAATCAATTCTCTCTCTCCCCTATCTCTCCCATTTTTTTCTCTCTATATATCATAACTAACAGATTTATTCCAATAATTCTCATTAAAATTTTTCTTTTGAGATGGTGTCATTCTGTTATCCAGGCTAGAGCGCAGTGGTATGAACATAGTTCACTGCAGCCTCAACCTTCTGGGCTCAAGAGAACCTCCTGGCTCAGCCTCCCATGCAGCTGGGACCACAGGTATGCACCACCACACCTAGATAATTTAAAAAAAATTTTTTGTAGAGACGAGGTTTCATTGTATTGCTCAGGCTGGTCTTGAACTCCTTACCTCAAGCAATCCTCCCTCCTTGGCCTCCCCAAAATGTTGGGATTACAGCCATGAGCCATTGCATCTGACCTAAAAAAATTAAAAAGAAAAAACAAACAGTGCTTGATTTATTAAACATTACCTTTTTCTCTGGAAATCTCAGTTTCGTAGATTTCACAAGGTTACCAATTTTCAATGTATCGCTAAAATTGGCAGTAGATTAATTTATGAACATGCTAGTAACATAACAGAATTTAATAATCTGTTTCATCTTCCAGGTAGTTCTAACATTTTATTATTGTTGTTGATCATTATTCCCTGGCTACAAATAACCATGAACTCCATAGTTAAGATGATGTCAGGACGCTCAGACTAAGAAAAAAGCCGCATTTTGGGATATAAATGAAAATTTAAAAGAATAAAATATTTGAAAGAGAAAATCATTGTTTCGAGAAAGGGACAAAGAAGCCAGACAAGATATAAACTTTACCAAACATTCAAAACATTCATTTAATATTGGGCTTTATAATACATGTTTCTTTTCTTTAGGCTTCCAATTTATCTTTCTAATTATAATTCTAGATTGACAGCAAAAATATTTAATATTCTCTGAGGAAATACCCAACTCAGGTGAGACAAGGGCAGAGCAATGAAACTGAAGAGGACTATGGGAAACGAGGGAGATTGTATTAGTCCATTTCACACTGCTATCAAGAACTGCCTGAGATGGGGTAGTTTATAAAGAAAGGAGGTTTAATTGACTCACAGTTCCACATGGCTGGGGAGGCCTCAGGAAACTTGCAATCATTATAGAAGGTGAAGGGGAAGCAAGCAGCTTCTTCACAATGCATCAGGAGAGAGAGAGAGGGAGGGAGGGAGGAAGTGTCACACTTTTAAGCCATCAGATCTCATGAGAATTCACTCATGATCACGAGAACAGCATGGGGCAAACCACTGGAGGTGACGATCCAGTCACCTCCAACCAGGTCCCTCCCTAACATGTGGGGATTATAATTCGAGATGAGATTTGGATAGGGACACAGATCCAAACCGTATCAGAGACAGTCCAGGGGTGGTCATAAGGTTGGCTTGGCCCTGACATATTCTGGAAATCCTGGGATCAATGTGCTCATAGAGGGCTGTGTGGCAAGGGGGAGGGATCCTAGAGGGTCATGAGGTCTGCATGGCACTGATGCAACCTGGAGGCAATGAGATCAAATTCCTGGTCCTGTTAAGCCCCCAAATCATAATAGCTTACATGCTTTCGGGTCTTTCTGGACTGTGCTTTTTAATATCTCAAAACATTTTTACATACATCACCTCATTTGAGCCTGATACCGAAGAGTGAGCTACGTGAGAGCTGGTTCTTCTCTATCTAGGTGAGGAAAGTAACAGTTGGGAAGAGAAAGGACAAAACAACTGCATGTTAATGCAAAGAAAGGACAGGGAGAAACAAAACAAAGATAAGGTCTCCACGTGATGAAAGAAAAGCACATTGCCCAGGAAGGAAAGTGGAGCCCATGGCCCCACTTCTGGTCCTGACACCAACCAGGAGACCACCAGGTTGAACACAAGGGTGTGGCTGAAGATGTGTCTGGTTTAAGACATTTGCTGTCCAACTGCTGGTGTTGAACCTGTACCCCTCTTAGTTCCTTAACAATCATGTGGATAAGGCCATTTCCATCTTCCACTAATACTAACTTTTACAAAGTATTTGTTACTGTAATATACTATATAGTAGTGATTATTATTATGAGAAAGTAACTTGTAAACTGCCAAGTGCTATACAAATGTCCATGATCATTATTATTATGAGGAGTATATAATGATAATGTTGGGTTCTTTCCAACCAGAGAAGTGTTCATTCAGTCCCATCTTTCTTCTTCAATTTTAGTAGGTTCTCTATCCAGAGCCAGACAAATTTTAGTGTTTTTAATACCCTCAGTACACTACCTTGTCAATGTCTCTTAAAAGCTCAAATAATTTATGTCTATTTTTTTACTTTCTTCTTATAACACAGCTTCCCCTCCCCTTCCCTCCTTGTCCCCCCAAAGCTAGAAACTCTAGCGGCGTAGAGAAATCTCCAACTGGCAGGGCTTTTAGAAACAGAGTTAGGTGGCTGGGCATGGTGGCTCAGGCCTGCAGTCCCATCACAGTGTGGGGCCGAGGTGGACTGATCAACTGAGGTCAGGAATTCAAGACTAGCCTGGCCAACATGGTGGAACCCCCATCTCCAATAAAAATACAAAAATTAGCTAGGTGTGGTGATGCGCACCTGTAGTCCCAGCTACTTAGGAGGCTGAGGAAGGAAAATCGCTTGAAACCGGGAGGTGGAGGTTGCAGTGAGCCAAGATCGCACCACTGCAGTCCAGCCTGGGTGACAGAATGAGACTCTGTCTCAAAGAAAGAGAGAAAGAGAGAGAGAGAGAAAAAAAAGAAAAGAAAAGAAAAAAGAAAGAAGGAAGGAAAGAAAGAAAGAAAGAGAGAGAGAGTTTAGGCTCACAGAGTCACAGAAGTGGAAGGGAACAGCAGTGAACAGATGACAGTACTCAGACCCACGCTGGTGAGGTCACTTGCCCAGGATCACAGTGGGGCGGCTGCAGTCATGAGCGGAAGTCAGGACTTCCAGCCTAGTGTTCTTTCCACTGAGCAGGGCCCTCTGATGTGTTTTTCCTTTGCCTGTAATGTCAGACCACCCAGCTTCTGAGATTTGATTCTTGGTCTGAGATTTTATTTTATTCCCCAGTATGGTTCCATGTAGGGGGTTGATCATAATCTTGAAAGACAAAATCCCAAATACTGAAATCCTGAAAGATCAAAATCCAAAAACATAATTCTGGAAAAAATAATAAAAAATTATCTATAAAACATTTATTTACATTTTTTGTTTTGTTTTGTTTTTTTTGAGACGGAGTTTTGCTCTTGTTTGCCCAGGCTGGAGTGCAATGGGACAATCTCAGCTCACCACAACCTCCACCTCCCGGGTTCAAGCAATTCTCCTGCCTCAATCTCCCAAGTAGCTGGGCTTACAGGCATGCAACACTATGCCCAGCTAATTTTTTGTATTTTTAATAGAGACGGGGTTTCTCCACGTTGATCAGGCTGGTCTCGAACTCCCAATCTCAAGTGATCCACCTGCCTCGGCCTCCCAAAGAGCTGGGATTACAGGGGGTGAGCCACTGCGCCTGGTCTTATTTATATTTTTACAAGGGGATTTATTTGAGAAACATATAAAAACATGACAGAGCACTTCAGAGGCCAATTTACACAATAAAATAGACAATAATAAAACACATATCTTTGCAAGCACAAGCACTCAGCTATTGTAACAACAGTTACATGGGTATAACAGTTATGACCAGATGAACTGTTTTCATAAAGCAACAGGTCAAAAACAAAGTGTATATACACGTATCACTATGACTGATAGTTGTGTACACCCAGCTTTATAACTGCAGTCATCTGAAACACCATGATGGACAATCCATCTTTTGACAAGATTAATCAAAAACCTCTATAGGTGATCACTGCATCTGCAGGTGCTCAAAGAGGCAAGATCTCAAGAAATTTTGTCTTCCACAAATGCAGATATACAAGAAGGAAATCTCTTCATTTACTGAGGAAGTTTCAACATTTTTACATTGAGAACCAGGGCAGCCAATAGTGTTACTTTCTGTCTGAGGCCAAAAACCTCAGGACCTAGGTGGCCGCTGGTGTTAAGTACTGGAGTGCAAAGGCTGGTGAGCCTGGAGTTCTGATGTCCAAGGCAGCAGAAGAAAAGTCTGTGCCAGCTCTCAGAGGGAGACCAATTGGCCTTCTATATTTGTTACCTCCAGATCCTTGGCCAATTGAATCGTATCCACCAATATTAAGGGCAGATCTTCCTCACCGGGTCCACTCAGTCCTCTGGAAACACCCTCACAGACACACCCAAAATAATGCTTTACGAGGGTTTCAGGCTTGACTTGATCAGTCAAGTTGATACCTCAAATTAAGTCAACAAATCCATCCCTGTCAACTTGGCACCTTCCTGCATCTCCTTAAATCATACTTAATTTCCAAATAAAGACCATAACAAGGCGATGATTCCACCTAAGATGGTGCAACTATCCTATGACTGTGATTTTCAGGATTTTACACGTTAGGGATTTAGTCTTTAGAAATTTTGATCTTTCAGGATTTCAACCTTGGGGATGATGGCATTCAGGATTGTGTCTTTTGGGATTATAATCGAAACTCTCCATAAGTGTGTTTCCCAGTGGCCCTTCTGGGGACACTGTCATGGATGAAAGTCACCTGGGAATCTTCCAGGCCTTAAGAACAGGGGCTAGTGAGACACCAAGGATGCACACAGTATGAATCAATAATCCTAAAAGGTCTCTCTTAAGGTTCTTGGAAATATCATAGTCTAGCCATGGAATCCTGAAAATTTGCCTGCTTTCAGTTATGTCTAGAGTGGAGAGTCTCAACTGCAGTGGCATTCTCAGAGCCACCTGGAGGTCTTTTTGCAAATATTGATTCCATGGCCTTACTTTGAACTGCTTGAATTCAAATCTCTGGGGGAGAAACCCTGGCACTGGTAGAACTGAAAAGCTCCCAGGTGATTCTAGGGTGCAGCCAGGGCTGAGAATTGGAGCTTCAGAATCTAGAGATCATACTAAGTTCTCCACAGAGATCTGGTGTCTTTGATTTGTTCATTTCAAAGTCTACCAATCCACTGTTATTCATTCTTGGGAACGGCTTCCTTATCTTAAGCTCAGATAAACCCACGGTTTGCTCCAGTGGAAGAGTTTTACCTGCTCAGCCTCCCAAGTCCACCCTCAGCATCCATCCCTTAGACAGAGGCCCTTTGTCTCCTGGTGAAGCCCATCATTCCTATGCTGGCTTCCCCTAGCCCCAAATACTCCAGCTCTAAATGCAACTCAAATCTGCCTCCTTGCTTTCTACACTAAAAGAGGCCTCCCCAGACAACTGAATATGGTAGATGTTATCTGATAAGAACATGAGACAAATACAGCTCACGAGACAAACACATCTCACGTCTACTGAATCCTTAATTTGCCCCAATTTCCATTGTATTGTTCGTTCGTTCATTCATTCATTCATTCATTCAGTATTTAAGAACACCTTTTGTAACCAGATTCAGCCTCTTCCCTTCTGAATATCTTGAATGATCCCACATGAGGACGAATATCTTTGCAAGCATCAGATAAGTCACCATGCAACTTCCAGTGCTAACATCCAGCTAAGGATTATGCGTGTTGAACACATCTGCAAAGCGGCAGCTTTCCATGTCTACTAACTTGCTAACCCTCTCTCCTTTCCCAGTGTCTCTCTCTTTAGAAAGAGAACACCAATGATTTCTCACTGCTTGTTTATATACCACACTGTATGCTTTGACAGAAAGCTCCTGTGAGTCAGCCTAGGTACCAGCATCTGAACTGGTTCTTCCTAAACAAGACATTCCCGATGGCCTTATTCACAAAGTTAAGTATGTCAACATTGCTCTGAAAAAGAATGCAGGTATGCTGCCCCAGTACATTCCATACAGAAGTGTGCTGGTCATTTTAGAGCCTGACATTCTCACCTGCTCTGATTTGTGAATCACCTCGCAATAGACAGTGGTTAACTCCCTGACTTCCCATTTCTTCAGATATAAACTACAAATGCAAACTCAACTTTAAGCAAAGAATCTGTTCAACAGATTCTAGTGTACAAACTTTACAGCCAGACTCCCTGGTGCACCTGTTCTTCTTTTGGGAAACCTCTAGAAATGCCAGAGGCACAGGCCTGAAGAAATGTGAAATAAGTGGTGTGTGGATTGCCACTTTCCCCTCTGGCAAGCTTGGCAGACAACTCTTTTGCCTTTCCCTGTCAACCTGGATGAGGCTTCAGTCGTCTCAACGCTACATCCAAGTGGTCACTATCCTTTGGAGATGGTACAAAAGGGGCAAAACCTATGGCCCAACAGAAGCAGTGGAAGAAAGGATCTTTAGAACTGTACACATCTAGGTTTGGAATTCAACGCTACAACTCACCCAACCTCAGTTTTCTTATTTTTAGACTGAGATACTACTACCTACTTACCATGGCGAGGTCGTGCAAATTAAATGAGTTAATGTCTTTTAAGTATCTAGTATCTTTCCTAGCACAATAAACACAGGGTCCTTTCTCTTTCTCCCACTGTGGGACATTTTCTTGGAGATGTGATGAGCATTTTGTTAGGTAATTTTAGGGTCTGGGATAGATAAGATCTGTTAGAGTGAAGGAAATAGTACATATAGACAAAAATGGAAGGATTTTCAGAGTTTACAGATGAAGAGCCCACAGAATCTGGAAATTCTAGCTGTAGAGGGAGGCACCAAAGGTAAGAATACAGGGCAGTGAGGCTATGTTTTTGAAAGATAAGAAATGGTAATAAGGGATGGTTACCAAGAAATTAAAGTGCATGACAAGTTTCAAAGAAAGTAGCAAAGCAGCATACATAGTTGAGCCTAAGTTGCTGGTAAACTAGCTGTAAATTAAGTAAAATTCTTAAACAAGGTCCTCACACCTTCTCTAACTATTTGATCCTTTGTTTTTTCTAATGAATCATGAGGGCCCATAGTACAGACAGTGGCTATCAAGCAATGACGTTAATTGCCCGAAGATACACTTCAGGAAAATCAGTTTCAGTATTTCTGAACGTATCCAGTCTGTGGTTAGAAATAAGGAGAATGCACATTTTACTCACTGTTGCCAAACCCAACACAAATGGCTAGAATGGTAGAAGGAGAAAGGCCTGGAACTAGAAAAGCAATTCCTCCTAACTAGCCGTGTAGCATCCACAAGGCTTAGTCTTTTCTTCTGTAAAAGAAGGGGGTGTTTGGCCGGGCGTGGTGGCTCACACCTGTAATCCCAGCACTTTGGGAGGCCGAGGTGGGCAGATCACGAGGTCAAGAGATCAAGACCATCCTGGCCAACATGGTGAAATCCCGTCTCTACTAAAAATACAAAAATTAGCTGGGCATGGTGGTGTGCGCCTGTAGTCCCAGCTACTCGGGAGGCTGAGGCAGGAGAATTTCTTGATCCCAGGAGGTGGAGGTTGCAGTGAGCCAAGATTTCACCACTGCACCCCAGCCTGGCGCCTGGTGACAGAGAGAGACTCTGCCTCAATCAATCAATCAATCAATCAATCAATAAATAAATAAAAGAGGCGGGTTGCATTTGACCTGGATCAATGGTATGGCAGAATGTTTTTGGTTCTAAGTAACAGAAAAGCTGGTTCTTACTAGCTTAAGTAATAAAGGGAAATTACTAGCTCATGCAATCAAAAAGCCCACAGAGATCTGAAAAGCTTCAGGGCTAGCTCAAACAACTTGACCAGGGACCAACATTCGCCTCACCATTTCTTGGCTCTGCTATCTCAGTGTTTCTTCATCTTAGAGAGACTTTGGCAGAGCTTTGTGGTTGCAAAACGGCTTCCAGCTGTTCCCTGAGGCTACATGCCCTCACTTATTTTTTTAAAAATCTTTTTGCCCATATTATCAGCAGAAGTCCTGAGATTTACTATAACCACACCCTCTTAGGTCACATGTCCATCACTGAACCAATCACTGGGTCAGGGGATGGAATGTGATGATTGATCCAGCTTAGGTTATGTGTTGCTAGGTCCATTCTCATTGCTGAAGGTGGATTCTCCATAACTGCATGGATTCCCATATGAAATTAGGAGGGTTTGGAAGTGAGAAGGAGAGAAGGAAAGGTGCAGAGTCAAGCAACTCATTTTCTTTCTTTTTTTAAATTTTTAGGTTCAGGGGTACGTGTGCAGGTTTGTTACATAGGTAAACTCATGTCATGTGGGTTTGTTGTACAGATCATCACCCAGGTATTTAAGTCCAGTACCCATTAGTTATTCTTCCCGATCCTCTCCCCTCCTCCCACCTTCTACCCTCTGATAAGCCTCAGTGTGTGTTGTTTCCCTCTATGTGTTCTCGTCATTTGACTCCCACTTATAAGTGAGAACATGCAGCATTTGGTTTTCTGTTCCTGCATTAGCTTACTAAGGATATGGTCTCTAGCTCCATCCACGCCCCTGCAAAGTACATGATCTTGTTCTTTTTTTATGGCTGCATACTATTCCATATATACATTTTTTTTTATCCAGTCTACCATTGATGGGCATTTAGGTTAATTCTATGTCTTTGCTATTGTGAAAAGTGCTGCAATGAACATACACGCATGCATCTTTAAAATAGAATAATTTATCTTCCTTTGGGTATATTACTCAGTAATGGGATTGTTGGGTTGAATGGCATTTCTGTCTTTACGACTTTAAGGAATTGCCACACTGTCTTCCACAATGGTTCCACCAATTTACACTCCCACCAACAGTGTATAAGTGTTCCATTTTCTCCACAACCTTGCCAGTATCTGTCATTTCTGGACTTTTTCATTATAGCCATTCTGACTGGTATGAGATGGCATCTCATTGTGGTTTGATTTGCATTTCTCTAACAATCAGTGACATTGAGCTTTTTTCATATGATTGTTGGCCACATGTATGTCTTCTTTTGAAAAGTGTTCATGTTCTTTGCCCACTTTTTAATGGGGTGATTCGGTTTTTCTTGCAAATTTAAGTTTTTTACAGATTCTAGATATTAGACCTTTGTCGATTTAGAGTTTGCAAAAAAAATTCTCCTATTCTATAGGTTGTCTGTTTACTCTGTTGATAGTTTCTTTTGCTGTGCAGAAGCCCTTTAGTTTAATTAGGTTCCATTTATCAATTTTTACTTTTGTTGAAATTGCCTTTGGTATTTTTGTCATGAAATCTTTGTCTGTGTCTATGTCCTGAATGGTATTGCCTAGATTGTCTTCCAGGTTTCTACAGTTTGGGATTTTACATTTAAGTCTGTAATCCACCTTGAGTTAATTTTTGTATATGGTTAAGGAAGAGATTCAGTCTTTTGCATATGGCTAGCCAGTTATCTCAGAACCATTTGTTGAATAGGGAACGTTTTCCCATTGCTTGTTTTCATCAGATTTATTGAAGATCAAATAGTTGCAGGTGTGCAGTCTTTTTTCTGGGTTCTCTGTTCTGTTCCATTGGTCTATGTGTCTGTTTTTGTATTGGTACCATGCTGTTCTGGTTACTGTAGCCCTGCAGTATAGTTTGAAGTCAAACGCAACCCATTTGCAAGGGTTCACCCTTTTTAGGGGGTGAACAGAGTCCCAATATATAAATACATACAAATGTTTTACTAGCGGATATAGAAATTGGGGTTTATATCCCTGTCTTATGTCACTTTTAAATGACCTGCTTAGAAACGTAGTGCTCTAGGGGACAGGGATTAGGATCTCTTTGGGTCCCTCCAGCTCTATTGTTTGCTATTGCTTGATAAGCAAATATCTGCTAGGACAACATGTGTTCATGTCTACTGTCTCCAGGCACTTCTGGAGGCTTGTGCTATTTATCCTGTGTACAACTTTATGAACTAAGTAGAACAGTAATTCTATTAAAAATACCCTTCTTAATGCAAAGACTTATCAGTATCCAACATAATTTGTCAAGGTTGCAAATATTTACCTAAGTTTCTGATAAAGACCAGAGCAATAAAGCCACAGACCAGCACAAATAGCTAACAAAGCTGACCAACACTAGGGAGAAATTACGTGAAAGGAGAAGGGAAAAAGGAAGGCTTTTTTTCAAATAAACAGTGATCAGAAGTTTGGTTTCCTGAAAGTCCCAGGGAATTAATTAAATAGTGTATTTACTTTGAAAGTTAGGTGGAAAGCATTTTAAACTTTTTTGAAAATATTGAAAGTTCCCTTAAATAGAGCTTCAAAATAAAATCTGAAATACTTTAAAAAATTATTGTTTTAAATTATGGTAAAGTACACATAACATAAATCCTACCATCTTAATTATTTTTAAGTGACATTTTCAATGGCATTAAGTATGTTTACATTGCTGTGCAACCAGTACCACAGTTCATCTCTAGAACTCTTTTCACCTCGCAAAACTTACACTCTATACCATTAAACAGTAATATTCCTCCTTCCCTCCAGCCCAATTACCATCATTCTACTTCCCGTCTCTTGAATGTGATCTAGATATCTCATATAAGTAGAGTCATATAGTATTTGTCTATTTTCTGAATGGTTTATTTCATTTAGTATAATGTCCTCAAGGTTTATCCATGTTATAGCATGTGTCAGAACCTCCTTCCTTTTTCTTTTTTCTTTTTTTGAGACAGAGTCTCAATTTGTCACCCAGGCTGGAGTGTAATGGAGCAATCTTGGCTCACTACAACCTCCACCTCCCAGGTTCATGCAATTTTCCTGCCTCAGCCTCCAAGTAGCTGGGATTAGAGGTGCCTGCCACCACACCTGGCTAATTTTTTTTTTTTTTTTTTTTTGTATTTTTAGTAGAGATGGGGTTTCACTATGTTGGTCAGGCTAGTCTCAAACTCCTGACTTCAGGTGATCCACTGGTCTCAGCCTCCCAAAGTGCTGGGATTATTGGCTTGAGCCACTGCACCCGGCCCAGAATCTCCTTCCTTTTTAAGGCTGAATGACAATTCCTTGTTTGTACATTCCACATTGTATTTATCCACTCATACACTGACGGACACTTGGGTTGCTTCCACCTTTAGCTATTGTGGTTAATCTGCCAGGAACACAGATATACAAATATCTTTGAGATCTTGCTTTCAATTCTTTTGGGTATATACTTACTTAGCAGTGAAAATGCAAGATCATATGGATGAAACATTTTTTATGGCACAGTTTTGTTTTGTAAAATTCTTAAATATATGTCCTGAAGTAGCAGATACTTTCAGACTGATAATTTGGTGGTTTCATTTTACAGCTTAACAATAGGTATAAAGAGAAAGCAACCGGGCAAAACTTTTTATAAGATCAAGTGGCTTCTTTCCTGTTCATGGAGATGTAAGCGAATAAGGGTTTGATTGTGTTCTAGGCTTGCATTTGTGTAAGTCTTACAATCATAAAATCAAGTGTAAGGGATCCATAGTCTAACTCAGGTTTAACTCGATGCATGAGTCCAAGAAAACAACGCCGTGCTTCAGGAATGAAACAAAGAGGAGCGTCTTCAGCAGTCAGGGAGAGACTGCTGGGCTACCCAGATGTAACCTATTTTTGCTTGTCTAGCCCACAGACTTCCTTTTCTGTCCAGATAGACGTAACGACAATAGGAAACACATCTCCATTTCTTTCTCAGTGGAGAAAATAAAAGCCTCTCCTTGTGAATATGGTTTCATTACTTGAGAGTTATTTGCATTAAAGGTTCCAAATGTAGTCAAATGTAATTTCTTAGAAACAATATTTCTTAAAGGGAGTTATGTGTTCCTTGAAATTTGCACCAGCTACTAAAACAATTGTGCTTTCAAACCAATAAATGTGGTATTAAATGTCTTACAACTCTATCAACTTTGCTGAAAAAAATAAAGCCAGCATTTATTTTTTGCACATAAAGCAGCAGTAACTCAAGCACAAGCCTCACATTGTATTCTGAGTTGTGACACACAATAATTTGTGCTGGAGTACCTGGAGAGAAAGAGTTTGTATCAATCTGCAATGAAGAAAGGACACACTCTGGGTCAGGGCTATTTGTCCCTGAAAAAGCTGGGAATGTTTCGGATGTGGTAACTAAGACACTGTCTCATTCACACACTCAATAATAGCATCACTTTTCATTAGTTGGGTAACGACAGATAATGAAAATTAATCGAAAAAAACCCCTTTTGACATAGTCTTCAACAGTGATGTCACAGACCATTGAATATGCGATGCTTTTTGCTCCAGAGACTTCTTTCTGGCTGTAAGTGCTGTACACTCCTAGGATGACTTGTGAATCAAGGACTAGGTTGGTTTTGCTGGAACAAAGTCATGGCTCACACCTATAATCCCAGCACTTTGGGAGGTCAAGGTGGGCGGGTCAGGAGTTTGAGACCAGGCTGGCCAGCATGGTAAAACCCTGTCTCTACTGAAAAAGAAAAACAAAAAACAAAACAAAACAAAAATTAGTTGGGTGTGGTTGTGTTTGCCTGCAATCACAGCTACTTAGGAGGCTGAGGCAGTGAGAATCACTTGAATCCAGGAGGCAGAGACTGCAGTGAGCTGAGATCTGCCACTGCACTCCAGCCTGGGTGACAGAGTGAGACTCAGTCTCAAAAATAAAAAAAATTAAAAAACCACTAAGGATGTTAAATATCTTGCAGAATGTCTTTCAGGAGCCTGAAGTCCCTGCTACCTTAGACTCTCTTACCTAAACATTTCTATGTTATCATCTTGTAACCTATGCTTCCACCAAAGATACAAGGTTCTAAAGAAGATAATGAATGAGTAGCTCCTTCCCTACTCTGCCCTGTCTCTTTCTCTCTCCTCCTTCCCAGGGGCATCTCTTTCTCACCCGTCATACGTTGCCGTCATCCTCTTGTGTACGCACGTGGTATATGTATCATTGCCATCTATGGGGCCAAGATGGCCAAAGAACATTCTTGTCTCTGGTTCTTCCCTCCTAGTACAGTTAGGGCCAACCTTTAGTGTGCACAAGACTCCCTACTTTAAATGCAGATTCCTGGACCACCCTCAGAGATTCTGATTTACTAGTTCTAGGATGAGACCTAGGAATCTGCATTTTAATAAGCACCATAGGCAATTCTGGATGGGTGGCCTCTTGACCTCACTTTGAGAAGCCATGTCTCTGAGTATGACAGCCCAGCATCTCTGCCCGAGCCTGGAGCTCAGTCTCATCAGGGATGGGTTAGTGCCCTTGAACAAGAGCAGCAGTTCCCAAATTTCCTCCAGTATGTTTGAGAGCAGCTGCTCGCTTCTGTAAACACATTTTGCAGATCGTTTTCTGGGGTTAATCATTACAAGGATCTGATTCAGACAGTAAGTTTCAGTCACACGTTTTCGTGGCTTAATATAATTAAGGGCGGAAGTTCCTGTGTTGGGTGTTCCACGATTGCCATGAACCGTGACTGACAGATTGGACAGGCAGAGGTTCCGAACAAAACACCAGCTCCCACAGAGCTTTGTGAGCTGGGAAACTGGCCAATTTCTTTTCCTTGGCCTCAGTTTGCTCATGGGTAAGGGAGCTATGTCTTACCTCTCATAGGTGTTAGAAGATAAATGACTAAAAAAACTGGTTGCATGACATGCCACCTTTGAGATCCAATGTGAAGATTTAGCAGAGGTCTCTGCCACCACTGTGAAAACTGCTGTCTTCTAAAAATCTCATCTGGAAGAGAAAAAAAGGATTCAGTGGGAAGCACATACTTTGAACCAGATGCCCCGCTAGACTCCTTCTCAGCCACTAGGACACTTACTCTTCACAACCCCTTGGGATACAGTAGTGGGTTACTTAAGTTCCACCAGGGTACAAGGAACAGAGATTCACAAAGGTTATCCTGGGGGCCTGGTCCACAGAAAAGAGAAACAGGAGGGTAAATGAAAGGTCTAGAGCAGGGGTCTGAAATCCCCAGGCTGCGGACAGATATGGGTCCACAGCCTGTTAGGAACTGGGCCATATGGCAGGAGGTGAGCAGCAGGTGAGTGACTGAAGCTGAGCTCCACCTCCCATCAGATCAGTGATGGCATTAGATTCTCATAGGAGTGTGAACCCTATCATGAACTGCACATGCCAGGGATCTAGGTTGCATGCTCCTTATAAGAATCTAATGTCTGATGATCTGTCACTGTCTCCCCTCACCTCCAGGTGGAACTGTCTGGTTGCAGGAGAATAAGCTCAGGGTTCCCACTGATTCTACATCATGGTGAGTTGTATAATTTTATTATATGTTACAATGTAATAATAATAGAAGTGAAGTACACGATAAATGTAAACTTGAAGCATCCAGAACCACCCCCTCCCACCCCCCAGTTCGTGAAAAAATTGTCTTCCATGAAACCAGTCCCTCATGTCAAAAAGGCTGGGGGCTGCTGGTCTAAAGGAGAACCAAGATTTAGGGATCTCAACCCAAGCCCTTTCACTTTGAAAAAGTTATACATTGTAATTGCATAATGAAGTAACCTGTGAATCGGTTCTTCTTGTAAACTCATTACAAGATGGAGTTAAATGTTTCTTTGTCTCTCCTTCTGTAAATGTCCACATTCTTCTAGGAGAATTCACTGCTTTAGGTTCGCTGAGTATTCTTAAAGACCTTGTGCTATGCACACACATACAGATATCTGTAGCCCTGTAAAACCTATGGAGTGATTTTATGCATATGTATCTGTGTTCCGTGTATGTGTATTTAAAGTAGAGATGGAACCACGTCATATATATCACTCTGCAACTTGCCTTTTGCACTGAACAGTACCTCTGGAGGATTTGTTATTACCTGTTCATGTCAATCTAGTTCACTTGATTTAACTGCTGCTGAAGCTTCCAAGCTTTGGGTATCCCCAGCCTACTCAGCCATTCCCTTATTGGTGGACATTTGGATGGTTCCCATTGTTAGCTAAAACAAATATAGTGAATACCCCATACATGCCTCTTTGTGCACACATGTGTCTTTCTAAAGTAGATACCATGAATTCTAATTTCTTCATGGTATGCAGGGTATGCCCAGTTTTACTTTTTAGTAGAATTGTTTCCAAAATAGATACATTTATTTACACCTGTGCTGCCTAAGAGGATATTTCCTGTTTTCTTGGCAATATTGATACATTATCAATTTAAAAAATGTTGCCAATCTGCTGGCAAAAAAAGAGCATCATCTTTCACTTAAATTTACATTTTCCTGATTACTGACGAGGTTGGACATTATTTCACGTTTGTTGTCTATTTATGTTTCTTCTTTTGTAAAATCCTTTAATCTACTTTTTACTCATTTTCCATAGTGTTGCATAGCTTTTTCCTTACCAGATTTTTGGAGTTCTTTATGCATCCTGAATCCTAATCTTTTAGGATCTATTTTCTCCTGGGTTACTTGACTTTTTAACATTATAGTGTCTTTCTTTCTTTTCTCTCTCTCTCTCTCTCTCTCTCTCTCTTGTGTGTGTGTGTGTGTGTGTGTGTGTCTGTTTTCAAACAGAAATTTCTATTTTTGATACGGTCATATACTATTGAGCTTTTTTTGGTGAATTTTAATTTACCTTCTGTCTATGAATGCCTCCTCCATCCCCAGGTCATAAACATATTTTTTCCTATTATGAAGCCCATGTATTTTTCTGTACCAGAGCATAGCTTGAATCTATGTACCCTCAGGCTCAGGGCTGCTGCATGAGCAAGGATACTGATGTTCTGTCTGGGAAGCAACCACTTATACTTTGACTTTCAGTTGGATTCAGTTGCAGGGTGGTCTGCAGGAATATGTTTCTCAGGCAGCCTAAGGGGAATGGCTTAGACTGTAGCAAGAAGCTTTTGAGGGCCATCATCAAACATCAACATTTAAACCACAAATCCAGAAAAGGTATGGAATGACTTTCTTCGGAGATGGCCAAAACCCAGATGGATTTACTATCTTAGGATATTTGGAGTAAGTCCACACTTGAGAAGGTTCAAATGATCTGCTTTACATTACTGGGCCTTCCCACAGGCAGCACTGTCTAATGGAAACATAACTCAAGCTGCTTAAGTATTTTAAGACTTCCACTAGCCACATTAAAAATAAGTAAAAAGAAATAGGTAAAACAACTTTACTGATTTAACCCACTATATCCAAAATAGCATCACTTCAACATGTAATCAAGATTACATATTATTAATAACACATTGTACATTCCTTTAATATGAAGTCTTTGACATTTGGTGTGTATTTCTGCTCATAGCATATATCACTTCAGAGAGCCACATGTCAAGTGTTCAACAGCCCCGTATGTCTAGTGGGTACTGTATTGGACGGAGCAGCCCTGAGGATTAAGACTGCAAAAGATCTACGATGTACTAAACGGCATCTTCTCTGTTTATATTAAAGTGATTAAGCCACCACAGTCTGAATTTTTAAGTACATCCTTCACCCTCCCCCATCCTTTGTTCTCCTAACACAAGTGTATTATTGCTTCAATTGATTCCATCTACTGATGTAGACTAATCTTTCTAAAGCAGTTTTGTTTGGATTCTTTCCTGGAGAGGATGTTGCTGCCAAAGAAGACTTTTAGGAGGAGGTGAAGTTAAGCTGAAACTTGGAAGGTGGGCAGGAGTTAGTCACAGATCAGAGGGAACTGTGTAATTGAGGATGTGGCTGGAGTGTACAGGCAGAGAGTCAAGCAGACCTCAGATCCTACAGGGACATACAGGTTCTGCTGAGAACTGGAACTGGATTCTGAAGATAACGGAGTCATCAAACATATGTAGTAGAGAGTGTGGGAGAGAGGCAGGATTTGAGGCAAGGAAACTAGTTTGAAGGAAAATGCAAGATCCAGGTTTAAAAAATGCGGGCCTGAGCTAAGGCAATGTATGCATTCATTCATTCATTCACTCTACAAATACTTACCGTCTACTGTGTGAGAGTTGATGTCTCACGTACTGGAGATTAGGCAGGAAAAAGAACACGCAAAACTCCCAGCCCTCAAAAAACTTCAACGTCCTGTGGGGGAAAGGAGGTAGATGGTGATGCTCAAGTTTCAGGTCTTGCTTGGTGAATGACAGGACCATTTTCTGAAATAGACATTACAAGAGGCAGAACAGGCTTGGGGAGAAATGACGGGTTCAACTTTATCTATTTGACAAAGGTTTGGATGTTTGGCAGAAACCCAAGTGGAGCTACCCAGCAAGCTGTTAGATATGCATATTTGGAAAATTCTGGAAGGGACACATAGATGTGGGAGCCATGGCATGTGAATTGTATCAAATCCCTGGGAGTGAATGAGATAACCCTGGGAGGATGTATGGAAGCAAGAGTCACAGCTCAAACGACTACAGGGCTCAGGTGAGTCATGAATGTATGTGAATTGGGTCATATGAGATGTTGGTTTTGTGGCTAAACGGAAGATTTAGGCACAAAATCTACGGCAGCAAGATTTGGCTGGTGGGCCACCAGTTTGCAATTCCTACACTTTTGGAACTTCTTTCTATGCCTCTTGTCTCACTTTCAAATAAATATTTATATGGCAGGCAGCTAGCTGTTCATGAAAACCCACTTCTTCTTTGAGACACTCATTGCATTTCTTAGCTTCCTTGCCATTACCAGTGGCTGTGACTGGCTTCTAGCCAATGGGATATGAGCTCAATTTCCAGCCAAGGCCTTGAAGAAGAGTGTGTGCCCCTCCATACTTTCTCCTCTCCCTCTGCCTCTATGTACATGACGATGAACTCTAAGAGAATTTTGGAGTCACAAGGTGGAAGGGACCGGGGTTTCTGTATCTTTGTCTGAAATAAGGCCACATTCCAACATGACATCTTCTTTTGACTACTATCTGAGTGAAAAATAAACCTTTGTTATGTTTGAGCCATTATACACATTTGGCCCTGTTTGTTACCACAGCCTAGCCTAACGTAAGAAATCCATCGCTAAACCACACTAATCCCGTCTGTGACATCTCTAAGGTCAGGGACCATGTCTGTTCAGTTCATTCATGCATCCTCAACACATAGCCCAGGACATAGCATGCAGTGGGTACTTAATACAATTTCCTGACAATGCTAGCTGTGTTTTATTGAGCATGTTTTACGTGCCAGACACCGTGCTAGATCTTTTATATATTGGGCATTATTTCATTTCATGTAATCACAACTCTATAAGGAAGGTTCCATTATTATACTTTTTTCCTGGTGAGAAGATTGAGGATTGGAAAGCTTATAGCTGGTATTTGAAATGAGGCAGAGTGACTTCAAAACCCACACTCTGACACACCGGTACATGAATACATGCATACTCATTTTAACATTTTAACTCATGTACTTTCTCCCACCAAGAATGCCCTCCACTCCTCTTCCCCATATATTGAAGTCTGCCTCCTGTATCCTTCCTAGCACGCATACAATCATTCTATCCTTTATTTGGTCCAGCAGGAATTTCATATATATCATCACTACAACAGGATTTCCATGTATTTGTCTGCTTCTAGAAAGAAGTTATCTTGGGGGGTAGCACAATATCTTAGACATTATTCATCTCAGTGTTCCTTAAAACACAGGGAAAGATGGAGAACCTGCCCTGTGCCAGGCACTCTAGACATTGAGGACTAAACTGTAAATAAGACAGAGACAATCTTTTCTTTTGAAAAGCTCTATTCTTGTGGGAGTAAACAGGCATAAAAATGCATCACAGCACAAGTAATCTCTGCATTAATAGACACAGAAGAGCGGGGAACCAGCTCTTTCTGGAGGAGGAAAGAAAGGACTCCCAGAGCAAGTGACCTTTACCTGAGCTTCTGAAGACTGAGTAGGAGTTCTCCAGTTGTTTAAGAGGAATCTTAATTAGTGGGAAAAGCATGTACAAAAGTGTGAATACATCAAGATGGGGAGTTGTTCTTGATGGATGAGGTATTGGCTTGCTAAAATGTAGGATTCCTTCATTGATTCGTTAATTTCTTCAACAGATACAAAGTAAACCTAGAATGTGTCAGGGATTACACTAAATGTAGAGGATTCAAAAGTGAGCAAAAACAGACACGATCTCTACCCTTGCAGAGCTTAGAATCCAGCAGGGGTGGTAGCTGGTTACAAAGCTCTAGCAATCATGTGTGAGAGGAAAGGAAGAAGGGAGAGCCCACACGTGACTGAGAAGCTGAAGTGGGCTGGTCCAGACTGCAGGAGACCTTTGACACCATTCTAGGGAAAAGGAAATCCCTTTTCAATCTATCAGCAAGTCCTGCCTCTCCCGCCTCCTTGATAGCTCTCAACTGTGCCCAGTCTTCTCACCACCACTATTCTCAGTATAGGTCATCATCTCTTCTTTGAATGAATGAGGCAAGAAAGGCTTTCTTGCCTCCCATCCTCCACCCCCACCCATTGTCCTCAATGCAAACAGAGAGATCTTTAAAAAATCAAAATCTGTTCATGTTATGTCCAATGGTAGGCAGAATTCTAAGAAAGCCCCCCATAATCTCCATCTCCCTGGAGGATATTTTGGTTATTATTTTACAATACTCAGCAAATGGGGTTTTTCAGATATAGTTAAGGTTACTAATCAGTCGACCTTTAGATAGAGAAATTATCCAGGTGTGTTTGGCTAATCAAGCACTTTAAAAGCAGAGTTTTCTCTAGCTAGTGGCAGAAGGGGATGGCAGATTGATTAGAAGCAAAGGAGGACTGGATGGATTTAACCTGTGGTTGCTGACTTAAAAGTTGCGAGGAATGGGGATATTGCATGGAAATGATCTGAGAGAGTCCTGTAGGAGCTGAGAGTGACCTTGGAGGACAGCCAACAAGAGAATGGGGACCTCAGACCTACAACTGAGAGGAACTGGATCAGGAAACAACCTGAGTGGATGTGGAAGTGGATATTCCCCCAGAGCCTTCAGACGAGAACTCGAACAAGCCTGTGCCTTGCCTTTTGCCTGGGACATCCTGAGCAAAGTATGCAGCAGCCATGCCAAGTTGGACTTGTGATCTACAGAACAGTGAAGTAATAGATGGGTGTTGCTTTAAGTTTGTAATAATTTGTTACACAGCAATAGAAAACTAATATACTTCCCAGCTTTCCAACCCTCCAATAAAACTACTGTGGATTTACCAGGCCTAGGCATTCAATCCTTACACGAGTTCTATGAGGGAGGTATTTTTATTATCACCATTTAATTTTCACCATTTCATTTCATTTTATTATCACCATTTCACAGATAAGGAAACTGAAGCTCAGAGAGATTAATACTTTTCCTAAGGTTATAGAGCCAGTAGTAAGTGGTGCTGAGACTTTTCACTTGGCTGTTCTGGCTCCAGATTTGCACTCTATGGGTTCTCATTGTCTTTAAGATAAATCCAAATATATCAGCATGAAATTAAAGGCCCTTCCTGATCCCGTTCCTGTTCAATCATCCAACCTTAATTTTAGACGTTCCTCTTAAATGCCTGACAGCCCCAATAACTAACATGCTCTTGATTCCTGACTTTGCGCTACAGTTCCTTCTGGAATACTGCCTGTCCCTCCCCTCCATCTACTTTCCTTTTGGCAGACTCTAATGGGCCTTTGGGTCTTGTCTAAGACACCTCCTCTGGGGGAAGGCTCCCTGCCCCTCCCAGATGGGTTGGATGCCACTCCAGGTTTCCCTAGAACCTCAAGCTCTCCCTTATCGGAGAACACAGGGCATTGTGTTGGGAATGTTTACTTAGCTGTGCTCTCCCACCAGATCGTGAACTCTTTGCAAGCCAGAACTGGTGATTTGTTCATTGTCAAATCCCTAGCATAGGACCTGGAGCACAGTAGGTACTCAATAAATATTTGCTGAGTGAATCATTGAATGATCAAAAGTGCTTTAGCCAACAGGCAATAGGGAGCCACCCAAGGTCTTGAAGAAAGGGAGTGAGTTTATTATTAGAGCTGTGCTCACAAGGATAAGCTCAGGGCAAGCCTTACACGCAATGGACCATCTTCGTCAGCAGCTAGGGATGAAACAAGTTCATTTGCATGGTGGCCTTGGGTTTCTTGTGCCGTAAAGTTTGGCTGTTATCTCTTCTGGACCACGTCTGAATATTAGACAATGCCAGAAGCTTTCACGGTTTCCCCTTATGGAGGTGGAAAGCATAAAAATAGCTTGTGATTTAGGTCTGGGCCCTGCACTCCCACTAGAATGAGGAGCCTCTCTCCCCAGAAGGCGGTGGGTGAAGGTGACGTGGAGACCCACTTACCTGACACTACAGGGAACCGGCAGCCGCCTCTGAACTTCTGTCCCCTTCCAGCCCAGACCATTCCATGCCTACACTTGTTCCCGGAGCACATCGCCAAATCTTGTTCTCCTCAGATATGCAAATATTGCCTCTGGTCGAGGAAGACTGGGAGGCCTTCCGCGTTAGAGACAGCACTTATAGCTGCTAGCTGGTCGTGCAAAGCGATTAGAGCGTCTCCATTAGAGACCGCTGAGTGCCTCGGTTTCCCTGTCTGTGCAAAGTGCACTCCCCGGACGCCGCTGCCTTGAGGGACCAGGAACTGTCTCTGGAGGTGCCAGGAAAAATGGGAAAGTCAAGACACATCCAGCTAGGTAAAGACACAAGGAGAGGAGCCAGCAGGCCAAGGGAGACGCACAGCTGATCCGTGTCGAGGCGCGGGCTCCACTCCCTTTAGTGGAGGGACCCTTGAGTCTTCCGTTGAGTAGGCGCTCGGCAGATCAGCGATTTGGCGAAAAGGGCCAAGACTCAGGATGCCTGCAGCGCGAGCGAGGGGTTGACCCGGCGCACCCGGCGCGGCGAGGCGCGAGGGGCGGGCCTGGGCCCTGCGCCTCCTGCACTCCCAGCCACAGCTCTGGGCACTGGGGGCGGGAAGGGGTGGAGCCATGTGGGGAGGAGCAAAACTCGGAGGTCCCGGGCACCTTGGGCAGAGCCAGAGCGGCTGGAGCCGGTCCCGGGCACGTAGCCCCTGGAGCGCCCGTCGTCCAGGCCGAGCCTAGCTGCAACCACGGCCACAGCCGCAGTCGCTTTCCAGCCTGCCTTCGGTGCGCAGCGGGGGAACAGGGCTAGTGCAGCCGCCGTAGTGGGGTACGGGGTCCTCTCCCATCCCAGAGCTACTGGGCTGCCCTTGCCGCCCCTTGCCGCCCTAGCAGCGCCCGACCGGACCTGCCACCTGCGCCCTGGTTACGCCATGGATCCTTCGGAGAAGAAGATATCGGTGTGGATCTGCCAGGAAGAGAAGCTGGTATCCCGGCCTCTCCCGCCGCACCACTTGCTCCGACGTCGTGCGAGTGCTTTTGGAGGACGGCTGCCGGCGGCGACGGAGACAGCGGCGGAGCCGGCGGCGGGGGTCGGCTGGAGACCCGCCTGGCCCAGGGGAGCTGCCTGAACCCCCGGACGAGGACGACGAGGACGACGACGAGGCGCTGCCTCAGGGCATGCTGTGCGGGCCCCCGCAGTGCTATTGCATCGTGGAGAAGTGGCGCGGCTTTGAACGCATCCTCCCCAACAAGACACGCATCTTGCGCCTCTGGGCCGCCTGGGGCGAAGAACAGGAGAATGTGCGCTTCGTGCTAGTGCGCAGCGAAGCGTCGCTTCCTAATGCAGGTCCCCGCAGTGCCGAGGCGCGTGTAGTGCTCAGCCGAGAGCGCCCCTGTCCCGCCCGCGGGGCTCCGGCGCGGCCCAGCCTGGCCATGACCCAGGAGAAACAGCGGCGAGTGGTGCGCAAGGCTTTCCGCAAGCTGGCCAAGCTCAACCGGCGGCGCCAGCAGCAGCCACTGTCGTCCTGTTCGTCCACTTCGTCGTCCACTGCCTCGTCCTGCTCTTCGTCGCCGCGGGCCCACGAGAGCGCGTCGGTGGAGCGCATGGAGACGCTGGTACATCTGGTGCTCTCCCAGGACCACACCATCCGCCAGCAGGTGCAGCGGCTCCACGAGCTGGACCGCGAGATCGACCGCTACGAGGCCAAGGTGCACCTGGACCGCATGCGGCGCCATGGAGTCAATTACGTGCAGGATACTTACTTGGTGGGGGCAGGGATCGAGCGCGACGGGTCCAGCCCGGGAGAGGAGCCAGAAGAGTTGGTGGCGGCGGCGGCGGCGCCCCCAGTAGACGGCGAGGCGCAGGCGGCGGCGCTGGAGGAGCTTGCCCGGCGATGCGACGACTTGCTGCGGCTTCAGGAGCAACGGGTTCAGCAGGAGGAGCTGCTGGAGCGCCTTTCAGCCGAGATTCAGGAGGAACTCAACCAGAGGTGGATGCGGCGGCGCCAGGAGGAGCTGGCGGCGCGGAGGAGCCCCCGGAGCCCGACGGCGGCCCAGATGGCGAGCTGCTGCTGGAGCAGGAACGGGTCAGGACGCAGCTCAGCACCAGCCTTTACATCGGGCTCCGGCTCAACACGGACCTGGAGGCCGTCAAGTCGGACTTGGATTACAGCCAGCAGCAATGGGACAGCAAGGAGCGCGAGCTACAGGGCCTTCTGCAAACTCTGCACACTTTGGAGCTGACGGTGGCACCGGATGGGGCTCCTGGCTCCAGCGGTCCCTCGCGGGAACCTGGGCCTCAGGCCTGCGCCGACATGTGGGTGGACCAGGCCCGTGGACTGGCCAAGAGCGGTCCTGGCAACGACGAGGATTCGGATACGGGGCTGAGCTCTATGCATAGCCAAGACTCGGACTCTGTGCCCATGTGCGAATCCCTTGTGTAGGGCTATCAGGGGAGGGAAACAGGGATGAACGTTTCTCTTTTTCTTGCAGAATGCAGTGGACCGGCGGCCTTAGGGACTTGAAACCAGGCTGTTGTGAGCCTGGAGCTCCGGCTGGGCAGCAGCACTCCTACCCGGTTGGGCCGGGGGAGGGCTTAGGACTCCTGCCCAGCTTCGCGCTTCTCTGGCTCCGGGGTGAGTGCGGAGGAGGGTGAGGGACGAAGAAGCAGGGTCCCCCAATACAAGCTCTTTAAAGAGAGGGAAGGAGGGAGGAAGTGAGAACCCCCTGTATTGGAAAACAAACACCCCAAGGAAACTGACGTGGTCCCAGCCCATTTTCAAAGTAAAGAAGTATTATGGAGATTTCACTACTCTTCTGTATGGGAAGGACTGATGGCAGCTAGAACTTTAGTTTGTGGTATGAAGTGCTTTTAAAAGAAACACTTGGATGAAAAGGAAATTCCTTGAATGTTAATTGTTACTGTAAACGTGTTAAAACTAGCCAAAGAGGACGCACTGGTGTCGGTCTCAGCCTTTCTTACATCTTTGATAAAACCCATAGGCACCAAAATCCTGGCTGTTTACATTTCTGCAGATTTGGGAATTACCCATCTGCTACGTCATTTGTCTTTTATTTTCTTTCAAAGGCTAAACTGTATGGAAGTCTAACCCTGTATTTCCTCCTAGTAAACACAGCATGTGTTAAAAGGGAATTCTTTTCCCAAAATAACTTTTTATTATTACAAAAACCAAACATAATCATTCTGAGATATAAAATTCTGGCAGACATAATCCTGGTTAAAATTTAATCTGGGCCCTTTGGGATCTGTCCCTGCAAAGGCAGGTGTGCTGTCCTTTAATTCAGATTGCCACTTCATTGACTCAATCACTGTTATTTCAGAAAAAAATAAAAGGAAGTTGCAAAATTCAAGTTACATACAATGAAACTTGCTGTTTAACAAGTACTCTTTGAAAGCAAAGATGTGTTAGTGTTCAGCTTTTAAATTGAACTGTGTGATTAAAACCAACCATGACCTCAACAGATTTTACCCAAACTCAAGTCTAACTTCAATATCTTTTGTCAGAGATTAATTAGTTACTTGTTCAAACTCAAATTGAGATAATGTAAATATCAGTTTCCTAGATAAGGCCCAAAAAGAAAGAAATAAAACAATCTCATAGTATACCTTGGGTGAACAATTTGATTAATGATAGCACGTAGCCATGGAGAAAAAGATATAAAAGTGAGCTAAGAACTTGAATTACTCTTGTCTGGCTCACGCCTGTGCACATGCCAGGAGATGCAAGTGCAACACCATCTGAGCAGCTGGTGACAAAGCTGGTGGGGACTTCGTGTAATTGTTCCAGTTATTTCAATGAAAACTTATCAGTTGTAGCTAGTTGTTGGTCCCGCAGAAGGAGCCTGCTGGCCGATTTCCCTCTGCAGCTCAGTACTTCTGAGGAATGTGGGATCTAATCTGTCCTGAGGAGGTATTAACAATGGGGCATGTGTGTGGTACCAGCATGGTGCAGAAGCCTCTTATCAACCTACTGTTGAGGGGCTGGCTCCAGTTTCAACACTACATGTGAAGATAACGTAAGAGGTCTTGCTTTATACAGAAGTTTCTTCTCTTGAGAGATTCTCTATCTGCTTGTTGCCAGTGGGAGCCTGCCCTTCTGACCTCCTCAAACCACTGTTTGTGCTGTCTCCCTTTTAGAGACAACATCCCCCAACCCCTCCCCCGCACTGCCACCACCACTGCCCTGGTATTTATTACAACACGTGTGCCTGTTTGCAGATTTTCAAATAAAAATGGGAATCAAAAGGCCATTTTCTTAATTGATGTTTTCAAAAGACATTAGCTGGCATAATTATGGTTTTATAGTTTCATCTGATGCAGAAAACTTCTATGTATTTGGTCTTGAACGTAATTAAAATGAGGAAGAGACCGAAAGAAACCCCCCATCCCCAGACAATCGTTTGATCCCATAAACACCAAGCCTAATGATAGCTTTCATTCTGAGGCAGAGGTAAAATCCTCATTAGAGTGTGACAAAATGCTACTTGTCTGAATGGTTTATGCTGACAATGGGCTGACCTAGTGGTTTTAAAATTATTGTGCATTTTTTTCCCCCTCAGGGTGGTAAGGGAGGTGATTCTTGGATGTTTATTAACTCAAAAAGAACGCAGAAGTTGGCAGAACAGGACTGCCTGGCGGAAAGGGGCTGTTTTCCTTTTCACTATTATTATTTTAAACTTTGATGGACTGCTGACGTCAGCAAATATGCTTGACGCCTGTAAAGCAAATAAGCCACATCACAGGGCCTGTGGGATTTTTCTGGTGCCCTATTTCTAGAACCTTCCCTGTCCTGACCATTTGAAGATGCTTCTTTAGTCAACTGTTCAGGCAACTGGGAGGCTTTGTTGATAACACATGGCAGCCTAGTTGGCCCATTTTTTTTCTTTATCCAAATCAATTATATTCCTAAAAGGCACTCTCTGTGAATAGAAGAAAGCAGTGAGTAGAAGAACAGGCCAGGTGGGGGAGCGAGGAGGAAGGAGACAATAGTTCTTTTTACTAAGAGCTTTTGCAAGCCTGAGAAAGGTGAAATACAGGTATAAAAAGCACAAAAACAGTGCCTGTGCATAGTAAGTGCTTAATAAATGCCGAATACTTTCAATTTTCATTCACATTCATGGTCACCATGCTACTAAGAATGAGAATAAATGCATAGCAGTGAATGTACCAATGCTAGGACTTGAGGGCCTCTGGGAAAATTAACTCAGCCCCTATACTGCAGGCCTAATGGAAATCCTGGGCAGAAACCAGCAAACTGAAGAAGGGTATGAAATGTAGGTGCCTTACCAGGCAGCCCCATCCTTTTTTTGGAATTAAGATAATTTATTGTAGCTTTGATGTGAGTTATCCCAGTCTCAGCCATCTCCCAAACCAAAAGATGCCTTATGGCATCTCTACGTTTGTTCACTTCCTTATAAAGTGTGTTTATTTTTTGCTGATTAAAAAAGTTGTGTACACTATAGTTCTTACAATGAACCTGAAGATAACATAAATAAAAAGGCAAGAAAAGTCACTCTAAATCTCTGTACCAAAACCTGTCGTTATCAAGATTGGTATATTACTTCCAGACCTTTTGAATTGTGCAGATTTCATATTTCCTTCTGTATTTAAAAATATGTAATTTTGATAAGATTGTATATACGTGTTTATACGCAGGTTTTGACAGACTCCCTATAAACAGATCTGCCCATCTGGTGGATAGACCATAGTTTACAGAACTGCTCATGTGATCAGTTTGTTTCTCATACTTTTTTATTGTTGTAAAATAACACCATAATAAGTTTCTTTGTGCATGTATCTGTTTACCTAATTAGACTCCCCACCCTCCCCGCAATAAGATAGGTTTCCAGAAAAAGAATTCCCAGGTCAAAGAGTACAAACATTTAGAGGCTTGATACTTACTGCCAAATTGCTTTTCAAAAGATTTGTTCCAATTAGGATCAGCTATGCATGAGTGCGCCTGTTTCACCACAGCTTAGTTTTCATTAGATATTATATTTTGTTAGGAAAATATTTTAATCTAAATTTACTAATTAATTCTTTATGGACTTAGGGAGCCAGAGCTGACAATCACTGATTCTTACCACCCAGCGTGGTGGCTCACGCCTGTAATCCCAGCACTTTGGGAGGCTGAGGCAGGCAGATCACCTGAGGTCAGGAGTTTGAGACCAGCCTGACCAACATGGAGAAATCCTGTCTCTACTAAAAGTACAAAAAAATTAGCTGGGCATGGTGGCACATGCCTGTAATCCCAGCTATTTGGGAGGCTGAGGCAGGAGAATCGCCTGAACCTGGGAGGCAGAGGTTGCGATGAGCCGAGATTGAGCCATTGCACTTCAGCCTGGGCAACAAGAACGAAACTCCATCTCAAAAAAAAAAAAAAAAAAACAAAAAAACTTACAACAGTAAGCATGGGCCCATGGATCAGAAGTGTTAAGAGTGTGTGGTGTTTTCTCTCCTTCCCATTTTTTTTCCTTCCCTGAGTACCTGCTTAAGGTAATATTAATAGCAATTTTGTCTCATATCAGAATTGGCCAATGATCTGAGAACGGAAGGGGCAGAAACTCTACGTAAATAGGACTAAAGAGATAACAAATCAAATCAGTTATAAAAAGAAAATATTCATTATCTTTTTCATCTTGAGACTAGCGGAAAAGGCTATTCTTCAAAAATATGCCATAACACATACTTGATTTTGTTCTTCTCCATACCGACCTCTATCAAAATTAAAATAAAATAAATACATAAACTAAGTTTTTATAAATAGCCTGTAATTAACAGTTTAAATTTTTCTAGGAATTTCTTTCTACATATGATACACATTTGAGGTTGTTCTTAATATCTTGAAGAGATTTGATTAGGACAATCTGTGAAATTTCTGTTGTGAAACTGCTTGTGAAATTTGTTTTCGTAAGCAGAAAGGAAGGAGGATGAGGAGGAACCAACTTTTGTTGAGGTTTTTTGAAATGCCAGATCCTAGTGTTGAGTATTTTCACATGTATTTTCTCTTCATTAATATTGTGAGACAGAATGTTTTAATCTCCAATGCTTACAGGTTAAGCAACTAAAGCCATTCAGTTGATAAGTAAGAGATGCAGGGTTCCAGCCCAAGCCTGACCAAAAAATCTGTGCCCTTGTTGCTACACACAGCACATACATTATGCACAGTACGTGTTCAGCACATCCGGAAGAAAGAGTCCCCATGGCTCCAGAGTGTTGCCACTGGAAAGGCTTCAGAGATGATTAAAGTCTTGGCCAGGTTATTCTGCCAGGGAGGTGGGGTGCTTTCCACAATATCACACTTTTGCTAAATCTACTAGGTGAAGATTTAGCAAAAGACAGAGGAGGGGGAAATTCCTATGTAAATATTTGGGCAGCGTCTGGGAGAATGAAAAAAAAAAATTCTTAAAAAATTAATATTCCCTGTGTTAGCATGGAGGTTTTGAATGAATGCCCCATGGGCTGTAGTTGCTCTGCAGAGCAGAGGTACATAGTCAGTCAACACCATGGAATCCTCAGCCATCAGGGCAGACAGCGGTGTGCTAGTCACACTCACATCTGGAAGGTGGTACCAACCATGGCTGTGCTGGTGGGAGCTGTCCGCAGCACTTTTAACAGGCCTTGTTTCTGTTTGAGCCTCTGGGTACGTGAGAATGAGGGAGGAGTTGAAGGAAGGAGTGCTAGGCTCTCCAAGGATCTTTGTGTGTGGCATCAGGTATGCACACCTGACTCAGTGCATCTTTGGCTACGTTGACCCCATCGTGCTCATGGAGGCCTCGCATGGGCTGCTTTAAAGGCCTGCTACCCCCCAGCCCCTCCCCCTTCCCATCTGTTTCCATGCAAATCTTTCCCGTTACAGACACTTCTAGGATTTCCCATAGCTTTCAAGATAAAATCCACATTTCTTAGCAGGATTGATAAGGTTATTGGTTTTCCAGTTCAAGATCCCTCCCTTAGGTCCACCCTCCCCTACTTAAGACCACAGAATTGAATTGATCCTATTTCTTCATTCAGGTCACACTATCATCCTCCTTTTATGCATATACCCTTTCTCTATCCTCATTTTACTTCATGTTCTCCTTCCTCCCTATTCCCACTCCCATTTCCTTCCTTGATCTTGTGATAGGCACCTATTCCAACATATTAATCTACACCCTTCCAAACCACCATATGTATTCAAGGCTGCCATGTGGCACACTGTGCTAGTCACACTCACACCTGGAGTGTAACTAGCACACAGTGTGCCACATGGCAGCTCCCATTCTCACTCCCTCTTCCCTGCTTGCTCTCACGATAGGCGCCTATTTCAACACATTAATCTACAACGTTCCAAACCATCTCGAATATTCAAGGCTACCATGTTGTACACCCTCAGGTGGCACCATTCATGTTGTATTCTGGCATCTTGCCCCAAAGGGCACCATTCGCATGGAAAACCGTGTAAATGGTAACCCTGAGACTAAGCAATGGGCTGGCACAGTTCATATGCTTGTGTATGTATACGTATCCTTGACAGTAGACTGAAACTGTCCGTATGCTTCTGTTTAACTATATATGACTTTATTGAGCTATAAAGCTTAGTATATTTCTTTCTTTTTCACATGACATTATGTTTCTGCAAGCATTCTGCGTTGGTATATGCAAATTTAAAATTTTCTATGTACAAGATTATGGCATTTGCAAACAGATATAATTTTACTTCCCCCTTTTCAATTTGGACTCCTTTTATTTCATTTTCTTGCCTAATTTCTCTGCTTAAAACTTTTAATACTATATTGAATAGAAGTAGTGAAAGTGGACATCCTTGTCTTGATTTTGATCTTCAGGAAAAAACTTTCAGTCTTTCACCATTGAGTATAATGTTTGCTGTGGAGTTTTCATATGTAGCCTAGATCATGTTGAAGATGTTTCCTTCTATTCCTAGTTACTGAAATTTTTTTTAAACCAAGAAAGGGTGTTTAATTTTGTCAAATGCTTTTTCTGCATAAATTGAGATGGTTTATTTTTCTTCATTTTTAAAATGTGGTATATTACATTCATTTTCATACATTGATCCCTCCTTGCAAAACAGGAATAAATCCCACTTGGTCATGATACACAATCTTTTTAATATGTTGCCAAATTTGGTTCATATTTTGTTGAGGTTTTTTTTTTTTTTTTTTTTTTTTTGAGACAGAGTCTTGCTCTGTCATCAGGCTGGAGTGCAGTGGCGCAATCTCGGCTCACTGCAACCTCTGCCTCCTGGGTTCAAGCGATTCTTCCACCTCAGCTTCCTGAGTAGCTGGGACCACAGGTGTGCGCCACCACGCCTGGCTAATTTTTTTTTGTATTTTTAGTAGAGACGGGGGATTCACCGTATTGGCCAGAATGGTCTCAATCTCTTGACCTCGTGATCCGCCCGCCTCAGCCTCCCAAAGTGCTGGGATTACAGGCGTGAGCCACCGTGCCCAGTCTTTGTTGAGATTTTTATATCAGTATTCATAAGGGATATCGGCCTGTAGTTTCTATTATCTCAGTGTCTGTCTGGTTTTGGTACCAGGATAATGTTGGTATAGAATGAGTTAGAGAGTATTTCTTCTTGAATTTTTTAGATGAGTTTGGGAAGAATTGGTGTTAATTCTTCTTTAAATGTTTGGTAGAATTCACCTGTGAAGCCATCTGATCCAGGACTTTTCTTTATTGGGAGGTTATTGATTACGATTCAACTTTCTTATTGGTTATAATAAAAGGTTATAATATAATATATAATATAATCAATTTTTCCATGTCTTCATGATCTAATTTTGGTAGGTTGTGTGTTTTTAGAAAATCATTTATTTCATCTAGATTATCAAATATGTTGGCATACAATTATTCATAATTTTCTCTTTTAATCCTTTTTTTTCCATAAAATCTGTAATAATGTCCCCACTTTTATTTCTGATCTTAGTAATTTGAGTCTTTAATCCTTTTTCCTTAGTCAATCCAGTTGAAGATTTGTCAATTTTGTTGATCTTTTCAAATAATTACTTTTGGTTTATTGATTTTTCTATTTTGTTGCTCTATTCTCTGTTTCATTTATCTCTGCTCTAATCTTTATTCTTTCCTTCCTTCTGCTAGCTATGAGTTTAGTTTGCCCTTCTTTTTCTGGATCCTTATGGTGTAAAGTTGAGTTATTGATCTGAGATAATTTTTTTTAAATGTATATGTTTAGAGCTATAAATCTTACTGTTAGCACTGCTTTCACTGAATCCCGTTAGTTTAGTGTACTGTTTTCTTGTTCGTTTTCATTTGTCTCGAGATTTTATAATTTCCCTTGTGATTTCTTCTTTATTAGTTGTTTAAGGATGTTTTATTTAATTTCCACATATTTCTGATTTTTCCAGTTTTCTTTCTGTTATTGATTTTTAGCTCATTTCTTTATGATCAGAAAAGATATTTTGTATGATTTCAACTTCTTAAATTTATTAAGATTTGTTTGTGACCTACCATATGATCTATCCTGGAGAATGTTCCATATGTACTCGAGAAAAATGTGTATTCAGCTGTTGTTGGGTGTAGTGTTCTGCATATATCTGTTAGGTGTAATTAGTTTATGGTTTTGATCAAGTTCTCTATTTCTTCATTTCTCTTCTGTTTGGTGTTCTATCTGTTATTGAAAATGGTATACTGAAGTTTATTTCAGCTATCATTAGAGAACTATTCCTTTCTTCGATTCTGTCAATGTTTGCTTCATGTATTTGGGGACTCTGATTTTGGTGCATATAGGTTTATAATTGCTATATCTCCTTGGTGAGTTTACCCCTTTATCAATAAACAATGTTCTTCTTTGTTTCTTGTAACAGTTTCCAACTAAAAGTTTATTTTGTCTAATGTTAGTATAACTACCCCCCGCTCTCTTTTGGTTACTATTTGCGTGAAACATCTTTTCCCATCTTTTCACTTTCAACCTACTTGTGTCTTTAAAGTGAATTTCTATATTTTTTTATTTGTTGTGATAACATCTTCATATTTTCCTTTAGCTTTTAAGATATGGCTTCCTTTGTTCTTTGGACATACCTAAAATAGCTGATTTAGTCTCTGTTTAGTAAGTTCTACATTGGAGCTTCTTCATTGATAGTTTCTATTGGCTGCATTTCTTTGCACCCCTGTGAACAGGCCATACTTGCTTATTTCTTTGCATGTCTCATAATTTTTTGTTGAAAACCAGACTTTTAAAATAATATAACATTGCAACTTTGGAAATCAGATCCTTCTCTTCCTAGGGTTTGTTGGTGGTGATGTTTGTCTTTGTTGTTTTTTCTTTTTGTTATTTCTGTTTGTTTAGTAACTTCCTTGAACTAATTTTGTAAAATCTGTATCCTTGTCATATGGCCACTGAAATCTCTGCTGAAATAGCCTAGTGGTAATTAGTGATTAGATAGAGATTTTCCAAAATGGCTTCTCAGCCTTTACTGAGGGACTGTGTGTGTATGCGTATGAGTTGGGATATTTCTTCACTATTGAGAGACTCAGTTTACCACTCTGCTTTAGCTTTCGCTTTCTACTTGCTCAGAGCCTAAAGGTCAGTCAGAGGAGGGAGCTTAGGACCTTCTCAGGTCTGTCCTGAGCACGTGCACATTCCTATGCAGGTGAAACCTTCTAGATTCCTAGAAATATGTTAGAGCTTTTCAATGCCTCCATGGACTATCTCATTCACCAGCTTTTCTTTTTAACTATTTTTGATCAGCTTCTTAGTTTTCCCAACTGCAATCACTGCTTGAAACAGTTGTGATGTGAGATAACTGTCTGTAGTTGTTTTTGACAAATGTCCCCAAGGAAAAAGCTGTTTGCATTGTGTGAGATCTGAGTCAGGTCAAATAAATACCAGCCAGGGAACAGCCAGACTGGTCAAATATTGGCAAATCTCAGAATGGTATTTTAGCCAGCTCCTAACCCATTCTCTCCCTTCCAGTGGTTCCTGGGCTGCTGGTTTTCACTGAGGTTGTGAGACTGTGGTTTTCATGGTGATTGTGGGGTTGCTGATTTTCACTGTGATTGTGGGGTTGCTGATTTTCACCGTGATTGTGGGGTTGTTCATTTTCAAGGCTACTGTGGAGCTAGGGTGGGGGATGGGAAGAGGGCAAGTTAAAACACTAGAAAGCATGTTGTTCTTCCTAAAATTCTGTCATTTTTCCTTATTAAATACTCTTTGGATCCTTGCAAGCCTTTTGTTAATTTGTAAAAGCTGGGAAAATTTGCTCTTGACCATTTCTGGTCTGTACTCTTGTGGCTTTTATTGCCAAGTGGCTTTTTGGAGGTCCTCACTCTGCCATACTGATGTCACTTGTCAAGATTGTTTTCTTCTTCGTTCCCTCTTTTATAGGATGCACAGAATTTTCTTTGGCTGACTTGAACGTTGTACATTTAATTTTGCTCTTCTGTTTCTTCAAACTTACTAAGAGCCATACTTATGCTTATTTTTCCTGACCAATCTATAAACTTATCAAATCTGTGTTTGCCTCCAGGCAAGACAAGACCCTTAACACACTACTCTTACTTCTCTGGTCTCTCTCTCTCTCTTTTCATTTTGGTATCATCTACAATTTTAGTTCTAGAAAATCTTATTTAACTAATAATAATCTTTCTCTGGCTATTTTACTGGGATTGAATTAAATGTATACATTATCTTGAGCAGAATTGGTATCTTTAGGATGCTGTATCATTCTATTCAAGAATAACATAATAATGCAGTATAACAAATCACCCCAAAATTCAGTGTGTCTTAAAATAATAACAATTTGTTCTCACGCATGCATCTGTGTGAGGCAGCTGGGGCTTAGTTAATCCAGGTTAATTTCAGCTGAACTTGGCTACAGTCTGTGAGTTGGCTTTAGACCTGCTTCATGTCTTTCTCATCCTCCTTGGACCAGAAGCATAGAAGTTTCCTAAAGCTTCTTTGGAGTTGTTGCAGAGAGGTCAACCTAAACTCTTCTTTTTTTACATCTGCTTTTGTCAACCTAAACTCTTCTTTTTTACATATGCTTTTGTGGGCCTTGGCTTTTTCAATCCAAGTCAATACACAGATATCACTGACTGCTGAGCACCAGGCCTAAGGTTTGGGCCGGCAAAAGCAGAGGTAAGTAAAACAGACAGCATTCCATCATTAAAAATACTCTCTAGGATATCAGTATTAGGATTTTAAATAGATTCAATGTACTAGATTTATACTTTGTAGGTAACAGTTCTACTTTTAGAAAGCTACAGAATATTTGCACAAGCAGTCAAAGATGTAAGTTCATAATCTTCATTACAGCAATATTTATAATAATTTCTCAAGGATTTAAAACCAGAAATACCATTTGACCCAGCAATCCCATTACTGAGTATATACCCAAAGGATTATAAATCATTGTAGTATAAAGACACATACACATTTATGTTTATTACAGCACTATTCACAATTGCAAAGACTTGGAACCAACCCAAATGCTGATCAATGATAGACTGGATACAGAAAATATGGCACATACACACCATGGAATACTATGCAGCCATAAAAAGAATGAGTTCCTGTCCTTTGCAGGGGCATGGATGAAGCTGGAAACCATCATTCTCAGCAAACTGACACAAGAACAGAAAACTAAACATCGCATGTTCTTGCTCATAAGTGGGAGTTGAACAATGAGAACACATGGACACAGGGAGGGGAACATCACACATAGGGGCCTATTGGGGGGTGGGGTGTTGGGGAGGGAGAGCATTAGGAGAAATACCTAATGTTGATAACAGGGTGATGGATGCAGCCAACTACCATGGCATGTGTATACCAATGTAACAAACCTGCACATTCTGCACATGTATCTCAGAACTTAAAATGTAATAATAATGATAAAGAAATTACTGCAATAGATCAGTTATATAAGCTGTAATAATCATATTGTTTTATGTTATATAGCTATTAAAATAATGTGGATCTGCATTCCTGATGTAGAAGAACACCTATGATATGCTGTTAAATAAAAAAAGCAAGTAAGTAGAAAGAGTATAAACTCATTACTTATTTTTATAACTCTAAAATTCACATATTTTTTAGCTGTGACCACGGTTAAGTTCTGGAATCGATGACCACCAAGTAGTCATGAGCACCCCAGTACCTATACTGTGGCATTAGAATATTCTCTTTCATTAATAGGGTAAGGGTCCTTTAAAATAATAGCTGATTTCAAATCCAGGGCAGGACATGAGTAAAATGGGCTTACTACATCTTACATACTAAAAAGCAAGAAAATGGTTAAAAACTTTGTGGTTATATCTAAAGAACTCAGGGCCAACCTGCAGGGCTCCTGATGGCTAAAGATGTGAAAAATTTGAGTTTCAATGAGAATAAAACTGCAATGGACTTGTCAAAAATACAAAAATCTCGAGATTCACGATGATACTACAAAAAAGAAATAAACTCATTATCCAACTTTAGAAGCTGCTAGAATACCAGGCTGTTTTTCTAGAAATCAGTAAGAAAGAGAACATTTATTCTGTCTTTTCTATACATGCTGTGTTTCTAAGTCATCAAACAGTTGATGAAGTAAAGTTCTTTACAAAAGGGTTTTAGCTAACAAATACGAGGAATCATTGAATTAGAAAAGTACCCTTGTGCAACTCCTAAAAAGTTGATCCCTGATGGATGCTAAAGTGACTTAATGTCAAGAAAAATTTATAGTGGATGTATCAGCTGACAAGATTGAAATCCAAGGATCATTCTCATTGCTTTAGTAAATCAATTGCCTAAAAGAAGGGAGGGGAGATGCAACTATTGCCACCATTGTAGATAAAAAGAGACTTAAGAGACTTATCAATCAGTATGGAATTTTTTTCGATATTAATTCAAACAAACCTAAGGTAAGAGAAGAACCCCACATGTTTTAAGGACAAAGAAAAGAAAGAACAGAATATTATAAAACATTGTTATTTTTAGATACAATAATGGTAAAATCTTCACGTTTTGAAAAGATTTTACCTGTTAGAAATACATAATAAAGTACTACGGTGAAATAATATGATAGCTGAGATTTACTGGAATGTTTTAGGGAAATATTGGAGGTAGTGGGGAAAGAATAAATATTAATAAAACAAAATTGGAAAAATGTTGCTGAAACTCGGTAATGGGTACATGGGATTCATTATGCTCTTCTCTGGATTCATTTATTGGTTTGGCAATTTCTATAATAAAAAGTGAAAAAGAGTAAAAGGAAAAGAAAAGGAAAGTCAAGCTGTCGAACAACGTGTATAGTATGGTTTAATTTTTTTCTTTTTAATAAACAGAATAGAACAAAGCACTGTTATATTATTATCTGTGGTTATCTTTGGGAAATGAGACTGGGGAATGATGTAGGAAACTTCTCTTTTTTATTTTATAAACTTTGGTTTCGTTTGATTTTTAAAATAAGTACATATAACTTAAGTAACAAAAAAAAAAAGAGAAAGAATAAATAAGATGTCATAAGTAAGGTATGAGCAAAGTACTGTGGAAGCTTGTTTCCTGTGTCCTGGCTGAACGTGGCTGCTGAAAGCAGGACCCAAGGTTGTGAGGGTGCAGAGCACACTTGAACTCAGTGGAGCAGCCTTCCGCGGAACCCACAACAATCCACCTGCCATGCTGGGAGGAGGCCTCAGTGACATGACCCATGCTGTCTGGGAAAGGCAGTCATTGCTGCTCATTGTGGGACAGCTAAGCAGGCTTTACAGTAGAATGAGTCCACAATTAGCTGCCTAAGGGAATGTATTAGATCTGCTCACTGTATGTTAAAATACAAATTTGTATCATTCTGAACAAATCTCTTAATGCCTGAGTAGCCTACTTCGTTATAAAGACGTTACCAGTTATTCATTTATTTCAACCAGGTCTTCCACGTCAGTGAGTTTTCTGAGTTGGTCCAGATCTGGGAGGAAAGAGCACCTGAAGGGCATAGAGGGCCCAGATGACTTTAGCATCAGTTGGTTTAAACCGCTGGCTCTTCCAGGGGCTGTGGAGATTTCCCAGGGGGGCCTACAAATCTATACCCATGCCAGCCATAATCCCAGCATCATAAACCATCCTTCACATTCATGTACTGCTAATTTGTGAAATTTTTGTAGATGGCATTGTGATGAGTTGCAATCCTTACTGAAGTTGGAAGATTTCAGGATTTTCTGCATCAACCACCATGACATGGGGTGGGGGTTGTCTAGGCACTAAGCTATTTGATATTTGAAAGGGTCTTTTTACGGTAAGAAAATAGGGACCGCTGCTGTGGAGATATGAATTATTCTTAAACTGCTGTTCAAGGTTGGAAGTTTGAGTGCCCTTTCTGTTTGCTTATAACAACATCTGAGGCATATTTCTGCCATAATGTCCATTAAGACACCCGAAGCTTCTCCTTGCTTCCATTATGGTTTTTATAACACTGATGTATGATGGCTCCATGTTATGTCTTCCTACTAGTGGGGTGGGGTGGGAAATTGGAGAGATGAGGGCAGGGATTCATTTATTCAAAAAACTCATGAATCCACTGGCCGAGGACTTAGAGGCAGAGAGATGAACAAGATCCCTCACAGAGCTCTCTGAGTGACCATCACAGTACAGTATGGATAAGCGCTGTGGCTCTCCTGGGAAAATCAATGAGGCCTCTCACCCCAGATTGTGGACGCCTGGGGATGGTGGGAGCAGATGATGGCTAAATTGAGACTTGAAAAACCAACTGGAGTTTGCCAATGAAATGAGGGAGAGGGTGGCAATCTACATAGGAAAACCAGAAAGTGAAAAAGGGCAGAAGAGGAAATGATATAAGCCAAACTGAGAGGTGGACGGTGTGGGGAGGGGAAGCTGGAGAGCTTGGTTGGAGCCAGACCATGATGGGCCCCCACCAACGTGACATGATGGAGACTCGGGGCTTTATCTTGAGACAAACGAGAAGACATTGGAAACTTGATGGCAGAAACTTTAAGATGAGCCAATTTGCCTGCTTGGTGACTTGGGTAACAGTGTGTACGATGGCTTGTTTTGTGCAAAATGAAAGTGAAGACAGGTGTCAGGCGGCCGATTCTTGATGCAGGTAAGATCCAGGTGGGGGTCTGAATGAAGGCAAAAGTGGTTGGGATGGAGAGATGAGAATAGGCTCATGGGATGCCGCAGAGGAGGAATAGACTCAGTTTGGCCTTGGATTGGATGTGCAGAGGGAGGAGGAGGGTGGACTCAGATGATCACTGGGTTTCTGGCTTCAGAAACTGATGGCCATTCACTAAGATATGGAATACAGGAGGAAGGAATACAGGTTTGGGGGAAGATAGTGCAGGAACGCAAATTCTCTTTGGGTGATATTTTATCTATCTTAGTATTTATAAGAGATAACCAGCTGTCAGAATCATCAAGAAGATGGAGATCTCAAGCCACAGAGGAGATATAAATCTTCCTGCCTTTGGTTGCCAGAGGCAGTTTTTGAAACGTACATACCAGGACAGATGCCTTAACCTAGGTAGCACAGGACCACACGCTCTTTGGAAAAGCAACAATGAAGACAGCCTTTGTGTTTTGACGAAAGGAATGTGGTTGATTTCCTGAGGGGGAAAAGTGTCATTTAGAGACAATACTGCTCAGTAGAGTAGAAGATCGGTGTGGCTAACATCAGCTTTTTAGTAGGACTTAAAAATACCAACTGCTGGAAAAAGCTCTATGATTTGGTGGAAAGTTTAAGGTTTGACTCCAGGAGTTCAAATCCAGGCTTTTCCACTTACTTCTTCTATGACCTTACTCAAATTATTTAACCAGAGAGGTTAAGAATAATAAGTGCCTCAAACAGTTGCTGTGACAACTTAGATTTGCAAATTTTAGTGTTGCAAACATATTATTTTGAACTGGGCAATGCCAAGTGCCTCGTCCCCTTTGTCCAGTCTTTCACTCACAGAGTCACAAACATCTACTACAGGTATCTACTAGGTGCCAGACACTCTGGCAGGCCCACAGGACATCAAGTTCACTAAGACATGGTCCTCCAGAGTCAAGCGAAGATGAGAAAAGCAAAAAAGCAGAGAACCCAGGAATCAGGTGGTCCCTTTAGAAGAGAGTTGAAAGGACCTGAACCAGGGCGTGGGGGAAAACAGACATATCTAAGCTGTTTAGGAGCTATCCTCATTCACATGTGGTGATGAATCATTGGTACAGGGTGAGGGAGGAGTAGAGGAGTAGCCTAGAAGCAATCTCAGTCTTCCAGCTTAGGCACAGGGAAAGATACAGGTGGGGGCTCTCCTTGAATGGTGTGGAATAGGTCTTGGTGAGCAATCAGGGCAAGAGATAGTGAAGTCACTTTGGAAGATGTTGAGTTGAGGGGTGTGTGGATGTTATCTGATGACAGGACAGGGCAGCCGTGGACAGGGATTGAGCTGCTCAAAGAGTGTAGAGTGGGAAGAGAAGAAGATTGAAGATGGGGTTCTGGAGAAGACTGATATCTAAACAGGAGGTAAAAGGAGAGGAATACACAAAGACTAAAAAAGAACAGAGAAGCAGGGAAAGAAGGAAAAGGTAACATTGTGAAAACCACCTTTGAAGGAGTGTTTCAAGACCAGGTGGCCACCTGACCTCATCAGGTTTGGCAATGTATGAATATCACCTTGAAGAGAGTAGTGCAAGTAGATTGGTGGAAACCAAAGTCACATTCAGTGGCTTGAGGAGCAAGTGGGAAGTGGGAAGGTGGAGAGAGCAAGGAATTAGAACTCATCTGAGAGGATTGGTACGATGGGGTAGATACGACTGTAGTTGTAAAGGATGAAGGTCCAAGGGAGAATGGCAGGCAAGGGGGAGGGAGATCCGAGATGAGGCTGAAGAAGTAGGTGGAGCCAGAACATGCAGAGCCCAGGAGGCCACAGGAAGGAGTTTGGATTGTATTTGTGATATCCGATTATCAGGGAACAGATTTAAGCAGGGGAATGATGTGATTGGACCCCTCTGGCTGCTGCTAAGTCAATGACAGAGGAAGGGAACAACTAGGGTTTGAGTTTCTCAAGGTGGAGACGGTCCGTGATGTGGCCCTGGGAGTGGGTGGATGAAGAGAACTGCTGAAGGTGAGAGTCACCCAAGCTGGAAGCCAAAGGTGTCGGGAGACCCAAAGGACCCATGGTGATGCCTGGAATTGGAATAGAGAGGGGAAAAGGTCTGGGGTGAGGGAACAGAGGGAGGGCAGTCAATGGCAGCAGGACCGTGACTCTGGGGGAAGTTTGTATTGGGGCAGTGGCTAAGGAGAAGAGGGACAATGACCCTGTAACTCTGAACATGTTCCTCCCCTGCTCAGCATTCATCAGAACCCTCTATTACCCACTGGACAAGGCCCAGACATCTGAGCCCTGTCCTGCACAATACATCTTAACAGTCTCACCTCCCACTCCACCCTTCGCCAGACCCACTGAACCACTTGAGGTTTCCTGAACATTCTGTGCTGTCCATACCTCTCTCCCTTTGCACACAGTGCTACTCCCACCTGAAATCTCTCTCTTCTTCCCTCATTTGCAAGAACCCCTACTTGTCCTTTATGATCAGTTCAAACATCACTCCTCTGTAAACCCCTTCTCAAGCGCCCCAGCCATTCAGGGAGCCAGTATTTACTGAACACTTACCACATGCCAGGCTCCAAGCAAGGCACACATTCATCTACTCCCTCCCCTGTGCCGCCCCGTGCAAACGTCCCAGGCCTGCCAGCAGAGTGGCGGCTGGCTCTGTGCCAGAGCTCCCAGACTTGGCTCAATAATCACTAGATGTGAGAACCAGGCTCCACTGGAATCTCATCAACAGGAAGGGCTGGGCAGGTTTCTTCTCATTTCCTTGCCTTAACCCCCACCTCAGCAGCTTCTGCGGCTATAAACAACAAAAGACACTCTTCCCCTGGTCTGTGAAACAGTGTTCTTGATTCATTCGATGTTGTGATCAGCTTTTTCTGCAGTAAATGTTCCATATTTTGACTTCCGGATACCTAAGTGCATGGCCTGTCTGTATGTGGGCACCAGATGATTTTCCCTCAAGAGTCATTTGCTTTGCTGTAAGCAGAAGGGAAATTACAGAGAATCTCTTTGGGGGACATTCCTCTTAGAGTAGAGACACGTGCAAGGTGGCAGAAGCACTCAGTCAGGGACCAATATTTAGTAAACAAATATTTCTTGAGATGAGTGCTGTGCCGGGTTATGAGCTAGGCACTGAAGGACAAAGATGAACTTGGTCCCAGCCCTCTGAAGCATCAGGGCTGCAGTTTCCCTCACCCTCCTCTTAGCATTGACACTCTCACTCATCTTTCAGCATCGGCCTAAGCCTCCCTTTCTCTGGAAAGTCTTCCATGGGGCCCAGCAGATATGACAAGTTGTCTATCCAATACTTTGTTCCTTCTTCCTTATAAATAAACTCTGGTGAGGGAGGCAGAATGGAAATAACTGAAAGCCAATAAATATTGGCTCCTGACTGAGTGCTTCTGCCACCTTATATATGTCTCTACTCTAAGAGGAATGTCCTCCAAAGAGATTCTCTCAGTTATTTTCATTCTGTTTAAAATACACCTTATGTGGTATATTTTGGGTAGTGTTGTATATAGTTGATGAATTTCATTTCTCAGTCTCCCCCTGCCACCGAAATGCAAGAAGTTGGGTGATGTTTCTGGCAAAGTGCCTTAAAAATAGATGATTCAGCTGAGAGGTACTCCCTATTTGTCCATACTCATTTCTCCCTTTTCATTTCTGGGCCTCAGATGTAATGCCTGGAGCTCTTGCAGCCACCTTGAACCATGAGGCAATCTTGCTAATGTAAGACACATTCATTTAAGAATGGCAGAGAAGAAATATAGAGGCGGCTTGATGATCTTGAAACCACTCTAAAAGTCCTGGACCATCTACCTTCGGATTTTTCCATGTCAGATAAACAAACAAACCTTATATTATGCCACCTTTATTTGTGTTGCCTGTCCTGTGCAATTAAAACTAATCCTAACCAATATAGTCGCCACATTGCTTTACTCCTGTATCCTGATTTTTTTCTTTTTGGTAGCACTTACCACTATCTAACATTTTTATTGTTTCTGTGTTGTCCACTAGAATGTAAGCTCCATGAGAACAGTGATTTCTTATGACCTAGAACGGAGCCTGGCATTCAACACAACGTCATTAAAAAGTTGCAGCACTTGTTATTGTTATGCATACCCAGCACATTTCTTCTGTACACTTTCTGTTGTCACACTAACCACACTTGCAACCATGCATTTCACATCTGCCTTCCCACCAGGCTGTATATGTCATATTGACAGGATATGACACAGAGCAAGACACACACACACACACACACACACACACACACTATATATATATAGTGTGTGTATATATATAGTGTGTGTGTGTGTCTTGCTCTGTGTCATATCATCAGCATCTAGCTTAATGCCATTGTACAAAGAATGCACAGAAATGCAATAAGTGGAGAAAATGTTAATTTGCTGAGCTGTGGGCAGGAGGAGGTGGCTGAGGAGGTTAGGGTGGTCTGACAGGGGTGGTCTCTGTGAGGGGAGCAGTCCAAGTGGCAGGCAGCAGGCCAGGGATGGGGGGGTGAGAACTGGAATACGGCTTCCAAGGAGCTAGAGGAAATAAAGAGGGCCTCTTGGAGGATCCTGGGTTGGAAACTGGGCAGGCTTCTGGAAAAGAGGTGGAGAGAGAAAGATGGCAGTTACCTGAGGAGATTGCTCCCTGGAACCAGTTCTCCATCTTAAGTTACTAAATGCATGAAATTCCTGATCTTATTAGATGAAGTGTTGAAAATATTGAAGACATGCAGTAATGGGGCTGTATGTCGGAACTGGAGCAGCCCATTTGAAGACAGGAGAGGAAATGCAGAGAAACAGGATGGTGCTGGCCGTGGCCATCACAGAGATTCTATGGGAGACCCCTGACTGCCGGAGGGTCTGAAGTGAATGGTTATGGACAAGTAGACATCGTTTCCCATTGTTATGGCTTGAATTGTGTCCCCCGGTTCCTGCAAAAAAATGTTGAATTCCTAATCTTCAGTACCTCAGAAATGTGACCGTATTTGGGATTAGGATCTTTACAGAGGTAGTTACCTTAAAATAAAGTCATTGGAATGGGCCTAACCCAATGTGACTGATGTTCTTGCAAAAGGGGAAATTTGTAGAAACAAATTGTGAAGACAGAATAAATTTTTTTTAAAAAGGGAAATTTGAAGACCAGGTGGAGTTGCTCATGCCAGTAATCCCAGCACTTTGGGAAGCTGAGGTGGCTGGATCACTTGAGGTCAGGAGTTAAAGACCAGCCTGGCCAACATGGGGAAAATCTGTCTTTATAAAATACAAAAATTAACTGTGCATAATGGGGGATGCCTGTAATCCCAGCTACTCAGGAGGCAGAGGCAGGAGAATCACTTGAACCCAGGAGGCAGAGGTTGCAGTGAGCCGAAATCGCCCACTGTACTCCAGCCTGGGCAACAGAGTGAATCTCTCTCTCTTTTTCTCTCTCTCTCTCATATATATATGACAGAGAGATAGGCACAGAGGGGGAGATGATGTGAAGACGCACAGAGAGAGGACAGCTGTGTGACAGGAGTGGCGTCTGCACAGCCAAGGAACATCAGGAACTGCCAGCAAACACCAAAGACTGGGAGAGGCAAGGCAGGATCCTCCCCTTGAGCTGCCACAGCATGGCCCAGCAACGCCTGGCCTCCAGAACTGTGAGACAATACATTTCTGTTGTTGTAATCCACCCAATTTGTGGTGCTTTGTTACGGCAGCCCTAGGGAACTCATAAACCCATGAAGTATGTAGGCCCAGCTGACACCTGTTACAAAACTTAATTAAATTCAACTGAATTAGTGACGCTTCCTTTTTAGTGGAATGTTAGAAAGCTGTCCCAGGGCAATGGTAGCATAAAGTAAGTGGGCCTAACTCTGCCTAAGGAATCAGGGTGGGTTTTACAGAGGGGGGTGTCATGAAAAGAGTCTTAATGGCTAAGCAGATGTTCACCGAATGGGTAAAGAGAGAAGGAAGGCTGGGCTCAGGGAACAGACCAGGAAAGGACACGGGGGGAAACAGGTCATGGGTGTGTTCAGAAAATGACTAGTGTTTTTTATGGTTGAATGTAAGTTCCCTTCAGGGAAACAGCAGAGAAAACACTGCAGGGGGCAGCTTGCCCAGGTTATGAAAAGCCCATATTTCTAGCTAAAGAGTTTGGATAGTGTCCTTCAGACAATACAGAGTCATTGAAGGATTTTAGGTATCATAATTCTATTATTTCATCTGTGTTCTAGAATGCCAACCAGTGGCAGAGTGGAGGATGGTCTGGAAGAATGGATTATAGTCAAGAGGGTGATGATAATAATAATGGTCGTTAATATTCAATCGGCATTCTATTATCTATGTCTACATCTACTTTCTGATAGTTTTGTCAGTGCTCACCCAAATCCTAAAAATAACCATTAATAATAATTATCCAGGCGTTAGAGTTAGGGAAACCAAACACCTACAGTCTAGATAGACTTACGCAGTGAGACACAGTGAGAGACAGAAAGGTAGTAGGCAGGTGCGTGGATTCTAGTGCAGACTGCGTCAGTCTGAACGGGCAATTCCATTTCCTAGCTGGGTGACCTTGGACAAGTGATTTAACTCTGGTCCCAGCCTCTTGATTCACACATGAGGATAAAACAATAATTACTCCTTGGTTTGTTGCAAGGATTAGATGACTATGCAAAGTGATCAGAAACATGCCTGTTGCATAATGTGCTGTATGACTGCTATTATTAAGAAGCATTTTGAGAAGGCATTTACGGGGATATAGAACCATAGAGGATGTTATACTTACTCCCCCCTGGAGGGATTTGGAAAAGGAGAAGGGATGGGACCTAAAAGATACATGGAGTCTGCTGGGCAGCAAAGAGGAGGGAAAGCATTCCTGACAAGGAGAGCAGAGTGTGCAAAGGTGTGAAGAAATGAAGACCACTGCATTTTAGGGGAGGATGGAGAGTTTGAAGCATAGGGTTTTCCTGGAACAGGTGGTGATGTAAGTGTGACAGGCTGGGGCCAAAGCTGACGATCCTAAAGTTGAAGATGTGTGTAACATCATCAGATCTGTCCTGTGTTGGCCGTGTGTAGAGGGAAGAGACCATGAGCAGAAAGACATGGAAGAAGGTAAACAACGAATTTGGGCCATAACTGGAATTATAAACAGTGTTTGTAAATATGGAGAGCAAGAAACAGATATGAGCAGCATTTCTGATTTGTAATCAATGGAATTTTATGCCTATATGTGGGAGGTGAGAAAACGAGACTTGAGGAAGAGTAAAAGACAACAGGTACTGTTCATTTAGACAAAGAATCCAGAGGGATGTTTTGACTTCAGTTGGGCTTTGCACATGCTGGATGTAAGATGCTTTTCAGACATCCACTTTGGCAGAGGAGTGCAGAGGACAGTTGCAAAAATAAGTTTGGAATCTGGAAAGCCAAGTGGGAACATGATGCTGACTGGGGACCCATTGGCAGGTACACAGTGGCTGAAGCTGTGGAACTGGGAGAGCTTGTCTAGGAATGTCCATGATGAGAAGAGGAGATGGTAGCAAACCTCCCGTGACAAGTCATGCTTTCTTGATTTGGCTCATTCACCAAAATCCACATCCGGATTAACAATGTGGAACTCAGCAAATATTCTCTTTACTTTCAGCACACTGAAGAAATGAGCTGGAAATGAAATAAGTTTGAGTTTTGAAGAGGAGAGTTTCAGGAACCAAGACTTGATATTAAAGGGAATGAATAGAAATACATGATCATTATAATACAATTAATAATAACTATACTTAATAACACCTGGTATTTATAGAGCACCTTTCTCAAAAACAAAACAAAACAAAACAAAAAAACTAGAATCTCTCCCCCAGACACTATGAATCTTTAGAGAAAGTTTGGGAGGTCTGTAAGAGGCAAGGGAAATCATATTAACTTGTGGCACAAAGAAAAAATGGGGCTCTCAGAAGATCAGAAAATTCTATTTAAGCACAGAACAGAGTGTTTTGTGACTGAACAACCCTTGCTCCAAGCCCCTTCCTTGTGACCAGCAGTCTGACCTACCTTTTTGTCTAGATCTGATAACACAATCTCGTGCACTCCTGGTGTTGCCAAATCCTCAATCTCAAATCGTGTCTCAAGCCATCACAAATATGGGCTGCACACATTCCAGAAGAGGACTCTACTGCAACAAGGTATGCCCTTAGTGCAGAAAGTATAGTATATAGAATCACACCCACCTGGGGCCAAGGACCACAGCTGCTACTTACTAGCTGTGTGAGGTTGGGCTATCTATTTTATGTCTCTGAGCCTCAAAGTGAAGGTAACAGTTCCTACTTCAGGGTTTTATGAAGTGCAGTCAACAAACATTGATTGAGCTATGTGCCTAGCATTGTTTTAATTTCTTGGGTTATATTGGAAAACAAAATGGATATCCTTACCCTTGGGCTCTTACCTTTCAAGAAGGCAAGAGGTGGGAGGGAAGGAAAGATGGTGATAAACAATGAAATAATAAACCAAAGAATCTGCTGTGTTGAGAGACCATGTTAGACGGCTGGGAAAAGGAGAGATCGGGCATGTCTGTCACTGAGCACCCTGTCTAGCTAGCACACAGTAGGCATTCCCAGAATTGGTGCCACCATTATTGCAACTAAGGAAAGAGTGAAGTGCCTGAGGCAGAATGACAGGCTATACATTTTTATGAAAATGTGTCTATCTCTTAAACTTCATTCAGGAGTAAGCAGAAAAGTTGCCAAGGAAGGATAAGAGTAGACGATTACAAAGTGAAAAAAAAAGAGTGACCTGAAATGCTTTTAAGTAATGTATAATCAATCAGTTGCATCTATTCTAATGACCACCAATTAAGCTGTCTCATGCAAGCTCCCAGAGAAAATCACTTGCCCAAACAGGTAGACTGTGAAATGTACGTTATAAGACCTTCAGCACTAAATGCATGAGTTTCATTTTTTACCAAAACTCAGGGAGCAGTTCAGAAAAGTTAGCCTATTTTATTCTAACAAGCATCCTCCAAAAGTGACCATTTAAAATCCATACGTTTTTAGCTGTATTTTTGTTAAAAACTGGACATTATATCAGTGACATTTTCTATTACATTTCATTCATGATGCCGTCTTCAGTTGGCATGAGGGGTCATCACCAAAGTTTGGGTTGTTCATTTATTAGTCTGTGTAACAAACATCTGTAAAGTTAATAATAAAAATGAAAGTTAAAAATTCTCCAACATAAACTCATTACCATGTCAAATATTTCTGTGCAATGCCAAATTTAATGTTCTCAACAACTCTTGAGAGGTGGATCCCTTTTAGATAAGAAAACTGAGGCTTATAGAGATTAAGTAAGTTCATATGATCAAGTAGAAAAAAAAAACGCCAAGTCACGATTTAAACCCAAGTCTGATTGGCTGCTGAGCACTCATATTTGACTACTATTATATATGACAGATCTCATGCTAAACATGGTAAAGTATGATTCTGGTCTTGCAGGACCTAGTTATTCAACAGGGAGACATCCAAGTAAGCGAATAATAATAAGACATTATGGCAAGTGCTAACCTAGATATACTAGCATCCTCTGGGAACCAAGAAAAACAAATTTGCCTACTCAGATTGATTGCACTGGAGACATTTTTCCAGAAGTTATGCTCAAGGTGGGTGTTGATGGATGAGTAGGAGTTTGTCTGAAAGCAAAGGGCGGGTCATGAAGGAAAGAGCATATTGAGCAAACTTTCTCTGGCTTTCAAGCTTATGCTTTTGCACACAGTGCTAAACTACAGCCATACATCCCATGATTAGTCAGCTAGTCACTGAATATTCTTTAGTATGCTCAGGTCTTTTAGGGAACCAAAAAGAAAAGCAATGACTTGAGTTAGTATCTTTAATCAACCCAGAGAATTCGGGTCTTACTGATGCATACTCTCCTTGTACATGTTTGCCCCAAGAGATTTTGAAATGAGTCATTTATCTGAACTCTGCCCAACAAGACAACCAGCTGTGACAGGCAGGGTACACAGGGCACTGAGGACCTGGCTGTGTATCCCAGAAACTGATCACAGTGGGCTCTCACTCCTAAGCTCCTCAGTGAGTACCTGGTATACTCTAGACATGAAAAGTTAACAATGGGGAACAGTTTAAAAAGGATTGATGCAGCAAACTCAAAACAACTGGTCAGTGGGAACTGGTGAAATTCGCTTGGTTTTTGGACTCGTAGTTGTGTATGATAAAAGAAAATATGATTGCAATAGGGACTGTTTAGCCTTGTCTCGCTGAAAGGACAGCTTCGTAGGAAAGAGCTTTTCTGTTCTCTGAGAAACGAAAATGTGTTTGCATTTCTGTTGAATCATGCCAGAGATAGGCCCAGCTGTAGATATTCCTGTGCTAAAAGCTATAATCACAATGGGAGCCCTTACATAATGCTTATTGCAACTGGGCTTGAGATTTGAAAGCTGAACAAGGGAAATATAAGATCTCGCACAGAGCTAGGAACATGGTTGGTAGACAATGGGTATTAGCTAAATTAAATAACTAAAATATTAAGTATTAGATAAGTCAAACAAATAGGTAAATAGATTGATCTTCCTTTGATGTGGAAATTTTAATCAAAAGTATGGGTTATTTATGATTATAAAAGAAAACAAATCAAGCATTGAAGCAAGAGGAACAGCATGTACAGTGGCCCTGGTCAGGGACATGTGAGTTCCCTAGGGAAATGCAAGCATTCCAGAGTGGAGTGCAGGAGTGGAGCGGGAGATAGATTCCACCAAATTAGGCTGGGGAAGGTGAAAGGTCCAGACTCATGACTAAGGAGTTGAGAACAATGGGAATATTAATGGGTTTTAGTTAGAAATGATTTATGTCTTCAGAAGATGACTCTGGCTGCTATGTGACGAAAGGATTATAGGGAGCAACAGTGAATGCCAGGAGAGCTGGCCAGAGAACTCCTGTAGGCTTCTCAGTAAGTGGGGGATAACCAAGGGGTGGCAGGGACATGGGCAGATGGGATGGATTGGAGATTGGGCAAGTAAAGCTGGCAAGGCTGGAGAGAGAGAGAAATCATCATCAACTCCCGGAATTTTCACTTGATCACTGGTGGTGGCACATCCAGAGATGGGAAAGAGCAGAAGCAGAATGTGAGAACATCTGGAGGAGAGGATCAAGAGGTTGGTTTAGGACCTAGTAGGTTTTGAATTGCTAGAGTGACATCCAAATGGAAATTTCAGGCATAAATACAGAGTATGGAGCCCATTGGAGTGGTTTAGGGATACAAATTCAAAAGAGATTGTGTGTGTTTTGTGTGTGTGTGTGTGTGTGTGATACTAAACAAAAATAGATCATAGTCTCCTGCTATACAGCAATCTCTTTTTTTGGTCTAAAATATTTCTTGTACATATTTCTCTGACAACCTATATAGAATTCCCTTATCTTTTAAATGGTGGTGTGGTATTCCATTGTATATATATGCCATTTTTTTAATTAAAATTTTTAAATTATGAGAAGGATCCAAGATGGTGGATTAGACACAACTCCAGTACACAACACCCAGCGAAAGAGACACAGAAACCCAGAGATCTCCTAGCTCCAACCGAGGTACCAGGTGCATTTCAACGGGTCTGGTCCGAGGGTGAGCAAAGCCCACTCAGGGCAGACTGATGCGGGGAGGCATGCTGCTTCACCCAGAAAGTGCATCTGACCGGTGAGTCAGAGGCTCCACCTCTGGCACTCCGGTCCAGATACAGCGCTTCCCCCAAAGCCTCAGCAATACACAGAACAGCGGATCTTTGCCAGTCAAGTGCCGGGAATTACAAATGCAGAGTTGAATAAGAGTCTGTAGACTGAGCTATCGCCCCCTCCCCCTGCCTGGAGAGAGAGGGAGCTGTAAGGGGGAGCAGCTGGGTGGCCCCTATCCCATGACCGGAAAGAGAGAAAGCTGAAAGTGGGGGGTGCAGCTGGGCGAGTCTCCTACCCTCCCCCACAAACCCCAGGGGGCTGAAGCTCTGACTCTAGTGGGTTGCGTAGCCAGTGCCACAGTCTGAGAAGAACCCTAACGATCCAGCCCAGTGGAGGAAGGGCACAACCCACCACTGGAGGGGTGGGACTGGGCTACGTGTTTAACAAAAAACACAGGAAGCCTACAGGAGCAACAGGACAGAGTTCTAGACAACCCAGCAGCGCCTACAGGTCAGCGGAAGAGGCGGGCCTAATCTCCCAGCATACACAAAAAAGACACAGGAAGCTTCCCTAGTAACCTGAAGGAGTCCCTAGAAACCCAGTAGCGCCCCCACAGGCAGACAAGCGACCTCATCAAGCAGCTCTCTGACACCACAGCCAGGTAAATCCACAAAGATGGGAAAAAACCAGCGCAAAAAAGGTGAAACCACCAAAGACCAGAACACCTCTTCTCCTTCAAGAGATCACAACTCCTCAACAACACAGGATCACAACTTGACCGAGAAGGAGTGCGAAGAATTGATGGAAACAGGATTCAGAAGGTGGATAATAACAAACTTCTCAGAGCTAAAGGAACATGTTCTAACTCAATGCAAAGAAACCTAAAACCTTGAAAAAAGGTTAAATGAAATGCTAACTAGAATAACCAGCTTAGAGAAGAACATAAACGATTTGATGGAGTTGAAAAACACAGCACGAGAACTACGTGAAGCAAACCAAGTTTTAATAGCCAAATCGATCAAGCAGAAGAAAGGATATCAGAGATTGAAGATCAACTCAATGAAGTAAAAAGAGAAGGCAATACAAGAGAAAAAAGAGTGAAAAGAGAACAAAGCCTCCAACACATATGGGATTATGTAAAAAAACCTAATCTACGCTTGATCGGTGTACCTGAATACGACGGGGAGAATGAATCCAAGCTGGAAAACACACTCCAGGATATTATCCAGGAGAACTTCCCAAGCTTAGCAAGGCAGTCCAAATTTCAAATTCAAGAAATACAGAGAACTCCACAAAGATATTCCTCAAGAAGAGCAACCCCAAGATTCACCAGGGTCGAAACGAAGGAAAAAATGCTAAGGGCAGCCAGAGAGAAAGGTCAGGTCACCCACAGAGGGAAGCTAATCAGACTCACAGCAGATCTCTTGGCAGAAACCCTACAAGCCAGAAGAGAGTGGGGGCCAATATTCAACATCCTTAAGAAAAGAACTTTCAACGCAGAATCTTATATCCAGCCAAACTAAGCTTCATAAGTGAAGGAGAAATAAAATCCTTTACAGACAAGCAATTATTGAGAGATTTTGTCACCACCAGACCTGCCCTACAAGAGCTCCTGAAAGAAATGCTAAGCATGGAAAGGAATAAGTACCAGTCACTGCAAAAGCAAACCAGTTGGCAAAGACCAAAAATGCAATGAAGAAAATGAGTCAACTAATGAGAAAGAAAGCAGCCAGCAACAAAATGGCAGGATCAAATTCACACATAACAATATTAACATTGAATGTAAATGGCCTAAACGCCCCAATCAAAAGACACAGATCGGCAAAAAAATTTTTGCAATCTACCCATCTGACAAAGGGCTGATATCCAGAATCTACAAAGAACTAAAGCAGATATACTAGAAAAAAACAAACAACCCCATTCAAAAGTGGGCGAAGGATATGAACAGACACTTATCAAAAGAGGACATATATGAGGCCAACAAACATATGAAAAAATGCTCATCATCACTGGTCATTAGAGAAATGCAAATCAAAACCACACTGAGATATCATCTCACGCCAGTTAGAATGGTGATCATTAAAAAATCAGGAGACAACAGATGCTGGAGAGGATGTGGAGAAATAGGAACACTCTTACACAGTTGGTGGGAGTGTAAATTAGTTTAACCATTGTGGAAGACGGTGTGGCGATTTCTCAAGGATCTAGAAATAGAAATTCCATTTGACCCAGCAATCCCACTATTGGGTGTATACCCAAAGAACTATAAATAGTTCTACTATAAAGACACATGCACACGTATGTTCATTGCAGCCCTGTATACAATAGCAAAGACCTGGAACCAACCCAAATGCCCATCAATGATAGACTGGACAAAGAAAATGTGGTACATATACACCATGGAATACTACACAACCATAAAAAACGATGAGTTCGTGTCCTTTGTAGGGACTTGGATGAATCTGGAAACCATCATTCTGAGCAAACTGACCCAAGAACAGAAAGCCAAGCACCGTATGTTTCACTCATAGGTGGGTGTTGAACAACGAGAACACGTGGACTCAGGGAGAGGAGCATCACACACAGGGGACAGTTGGTGGGGGGTAGGGGAGAGACAATGGGGTGTGGGGAGGGAGGGGAGGGTGGGGAGGGATAACATGGGGAGAAATGCCAGATATAGTATGCACCTAAAGTAAAATAAATTATTAAAAATTTTTTAAATTATGAAATATTAGAAAAGTAGATAAATACAGAATGTATAGCAGATATCCATACACCTAACAGCTAGATTTAATAGATGTTAACATTTTGACATTTCAGTCTTGGATCTCCTTATTTTGGATTTAGAAAACAAATAGTTTAGATACAGGTAAGCTCCGGCTCTCATCCCTCTCACTCTTTTTCTTTGCCCCCACTCATTCTTTTTCAGAGCTAATGAACTATCCTAAAGTTGAAGTGCATGATTTCTGGGCATGGTTTTGTACTTTCCAATCTGTGTTTGCTTCTGTAATATATAGTACAGTTTTATTTTAAAATTCACATACGTGGCTTCATATAGTTACATGTCCTCCTGTAATCCATTGTTTTCACTCAGTATTGTATTCATGATGTTTATCCATCTTTAAAAATGAAGTCCTCTATTGATGGACACTAATTATGTTTTTAATCTGCATTATTCCAAAGTAAACGAAAGGTGGTTTAACATGGGTACAATCTCGGGGACATAATCCCGAAACTGCTCTTTAACTATGTTCCATCCGTGAACATTGGTATGAAAATCACATGTTTATTTCCTGAGCTCCTAACACTGGAGCACCAGTCTTGGATATTAAACAGAGACACCCCCAGCAGCTGCTGCATGCTAAGCAGGTGTTATGTAATGATATCTTCTGGTAAGAATGCCCTGGAAGCTGCTTTGTCATCACATCAGCTCAGGACAGGAATGAAGCTGTGGATTGAGAGGCAGAGAACAGGGCCTGGGCTATTTCTTCTGGGATGGGAGTCAATGGAGCTGTTCTCCCTCGTCCAGCATTGCCTTACTCCTTATCTTGGCCCTTTCACGCTTTCCTGAATTGCTCAACTCTGAAGCTGGCCAGCCAGTTCTTAAACCAAACACTCATTCTACACCTAACAGACCTTTTTTCTTCTCCTCCTCCTTGTATCTTTTTCTTTTAATGTACACCCAGCACCTCCTTTAAGGAAAAACTGAATACTTTCGGTCTCAAACAAAGCTTTATAGATTTTTTTGGCAGGAAATCCAGAGTGGAATTTGCTATTAAATCGTAGTAAAGCAACTCTTCAAACAACGTGTACTGAACAATCAAACACTTTTAAATGTCAGTCCCCCAACAAAAGCATGCATTGTGCCTGAAGAATACCCAGTAGCACTAACCTTCTTAGAGTGAGAGAAGTTTATAAAACGTAACTTATTTCATATCCCAGGTTGTCTGCTAAATGGACCTTTCCACAATCCATCAAGAGTAAGTCTTCCTGATAGCACATTTCAGCTCAAGCAGCTCCTTAATGGATGGATTTTTTCTCCTCTTAGGTAAAAACAGAAGCATTTTTAAAAATTGAAAAGTAAGTTTGTCATGGTGACAAAGTCAAGCAGCAGGTGTAGTATTTGCTCAAATTCTCAAGCCTCTCAGCTTCTGGAATATCATATTTAATATTTGGTGAGTACTTATCATGTACCAAGTACTGTTATCTCTTTCAAGCCTCACAACAGCCCTTTGAGATAGATATTGTCACCATCTCCCACTTTCCCAATAAGGGAACTGGAATGAATGAAATGTTAAGGTCACAGAGCTTATAAGAGAGGGCAGCACGTTTTAAGTTTAAGGAGTAGGACTTCAAAGCTCATGTTCCAAATTACTGTACTGATTTGGTGAATTCTGAAAAAGCTTTCAACTTTTCAGCATGATAGGAAAAGGAGCAATGAATACTGAGTACCCACTAGGAGCCTATGTTGTACACATGCTGTCTTATTTAAATCTCTCAACATGTTTATGAGGATAATTTATGTATGAGGAGGTGGAGTCTACAAGAAATGTAATAGGTGGTTGGCTGACAAGCTGAACCCAGGTGCAGTAGAAAGAGCCCAACTATCCTGTCCTTTGGAAAGGGATTGAACACATAGAAGGTCCTTGATAATGCTTTAGATTTTACAGGTCTTCTCCCATTCTTGCTCCTTCTTTCTAGTGTAAAAAATGTGCATGTGATTCAGTGGGAGAATGCCTGGATTTTAGAAATTGTAAATTTGTTTAAATAAGAAAAGTATTAATTTATGACCCAAATGTAAGAGCCTGCAAGTAAATCAAAATGTCTTGCTATGACAGCTAATTAAAGAAGAGATGAGCTGGTGGAGAAGACCTTCTGGGACCTGAGGATTTCCCCACTGCAGCCATTCATAGCTTTTCTGTCACCTCCATGCCATTGGAGGCACACATGGTGTCTATGGGCGGGATAGGCAATTACAAATATGAGCCTATGCAAAATGACCCTGCTCCCACCTGAACTCCACCCCCCTAGCAATGGAAACTTATTTCCCTTACTTTGGTTATTCTTTAGAATTTTCTCACATGTCCCCAAACATACACCTTAAGAGGTCTCCCAATGGGTTATTTGATACATGAGCCAAAGTTAACAGTGAAACAAGAGACTGGGTGAAACTATGTGATTGAGTATGACACAAGGGTATGGGAGCTGCTGGCCTTTGGTGTTGTGGGGTTGGTTAGGTTAGGAGGGAGGCAAAACCCCCACTTTGTTTTCTTCAGGCTCCAGGGCAGTTGTCAGGGGAACTGCATTTTGATGAACTCAACCTGTAGGGAAGGTCCAGACCCCTGTTGAGGATGGGGTGAACTCCATTGAAGGAGGTCCCCAAGGTGGTGGGTGGGGCAGTCAAGGAGGCCATGGCCCTGCAGCCTCCTCTGTCAACAAGCAAGGGGAACCGACGTGTCATTGTTTTTCAGTCTCCATGGCTGGCACGGAATTCAGGAGGAGAAATGGGAAGGAGGGGTGGAGGAGGAAAGGATTTGTTCCAGCTCTCGAGCTGGCTAGGAAACATTGCTAGAAATGCAAACAGGGAGAGTTTTTGCAATGAAGAGTGCCTTCATTACTTTTAAAGATATATACAGTAGAACCACATACAAATATTCAGAGACAGAACAGGCCCTAAATGTCTGTCCCGCTGTGGCCACAAAGCCCTCAGCTGCATCCAAATCCCTTCAGCTCCAAGAAGGATGCCTGGTGTCGGGTGACTCAGGATAGCCTCTTTAAAGAATACAGAGCCCAGGAACACACTTGACATGTATTCTCTGAGGTGCTAACACTGGCAGAGCTAACAATTCACATTTTCATTTATCCCTCACACAATAGCTGAATACAAAATACTCTTGAATTCAAGCAGAGAAGTCTTGTTGAGGGCCTTGAGCAGACTGAGAGCAACATAAAGGCAAGGCATTTGGACAGCATGTAAAAGCTGAGCTGACCCAATTCTAAAATTCTAATTTTTGCCAAATATAGATTTAAGCCTTCCCCCATCCCCATGTAGCTGCATGGTTATTTAACACATAGAAATTTTAAAGCAACCACATTCAAGACCCTTTCACTCCTTGGGAGGCGACTACTTTTTAAAATCTAACATACAAATTAAAAAATCCAATTCTATGGAATTAGGAAGTCAGACTTTTCAGGATTCAAAGAGGACTCCACCTGGGGGATTGTTTTAAAAAACTCCTAATTCCCATAGGGAGAACTGGAAAGCTTATGGTAAGTCCCTTCCAGAAGACCTGGCAGACTCCAGGCACCAGCAAGACAATGTCTTAGGAGACAGTACTAGTGCTGTCTGACCCCTGGGCTCTGTTTGATAAGTGTTTACAAAGCTGTGAACCTACAGAGGCAGATATCATTCATAGGGTAAGGCCAGGGCCGTTCATACTTTATTTCCATTATCCCAGTGAGTTTCTCAAAGGCAGAAAAACACATTTCTTATTTATCTCTGTGTCATCGTCTCTAGAGCATCAGGTGCAGTCAGATGCAGGTAATTGTTTTCAAAGGAATTAAAGCGTATACTTAATTTGATTTTTGTAATTTTGCATACACAGTTGCTGTACCCCAGAAAAGGACAGGGCAACCATCGAGCCCACTGATCAATCTCAGCATCACTCCTAAGATACTATTCACCTTACAAAGGAGGAAATGGGCTCAGAGTGGGACAGTCAGCCCTGAGCCCTGCTGCCTCTGCTGCAGTCCCTTGTGAAGCACACAGCACCACCTCGAAGAATCAGTGCCAAGAAAACTGAGGCTGATTACATGTTTAAAGCCAACTTCTAGTTGACAGGAATTACAGGGGAGAGAGAACAAGTTCAGTTTCACCATAAGTAACCAAATAGACTAACCCAGAATGTGGGACTTTCTACAGAATAATGGACCTGGTTCTTATCTAAGCATTGGCTTTAAAAAATAAGGAAGAGGCTTGAGAAACTACATTACCTGAAAAGATTTAAGAGACATAACAACCAAATGCAGTGTGTGGATCTGAAATTGTGATTCAAACATGCCAACTGTTGAAAGGAAGGAAGGAAGGAAGGAAGGAGGGAGGGAAAAGGAGAATGAAAGTAAGACAACCAGAGAAATTTGAATATGAATTTGGTATTAAGTGATACCAAGAGATTGTTACATTTGGTGTAAAAATGGTCCCATGGTTGGGTGAAAAAAAATGCCCATTTTTATTTTATTTATTTATTTATTTATTTTATTGCATTTTAGGTTTTGGGGTACATGTGAAGAACATGCAAGATTGTTGCATAGGTACACACATGGCAGTGTGATTTGCTGCCTTCTTCTCTATCACCTGTATCTGGCATTTCTCCCCATGTTCTCTCTCCCCAACTCCCCACCCCCCTGCTGTCCCTCCCCTTTTCCCCCCCCAACAGACCCCAGTGTGTGATGCTCCCCTCCCTGTGTCCATGTGTTCTCATTGTTCAACACCCGCCTATGAGTGAGAATATGGGGTGTTTGATTTTCTGTCTTGTGTCAGTTTGCTGAGAATGATGGTTTCCAGGTTCATCCATGTTCCTACAAAGGACACGAACTCATCGTTTTTGATGGCTGCATAATATTCCATGGTGTATATGTGCCACATTTTCCCTGTCCAGTCTATCATCGATGGGCAAAAATGCCCATTTTTAAAAGATGCAAACTGGAGAGTGAAATGATAGTAAATTAGGAAATTGCATTAAACATATACAGATGAAGACAAAGTGGTAAAATCTTGCTAATTGTCGTACACATCGATTTAGTGTAAGTTTCTCTATTGGGTCATTATACAATTATGCTAGTATAATTGTATGTTTACAATTTTTCACTATTAAAATTTTGAAAAGTTTTTAGAAACACAGAATATATATAGGCCGGGCGCAGTGGCTCATGCCTATAAGCCCAGCACTTTGGGAGGTCGAGGCTAGTGGATCACCTGAGGTCAAGAGTTCGAGACCAGCCTGGCCAACATGGTGAAACTCTATCTCTACTAAAAATACAGAAATTAGCTGGTGTGGTGGTATGCACCTATAATCTCAGCTACTCGTAAGGCTGGGGCAGGATAATCACTTGAACCTGAGGGGCGGAGCTTGCAGTGAGCCTAGATCGCCGCACTTCACTTCAGCCTGTGCGAAAGCCGGAAACTGTCTCAAAAAAACAAATGAACAAAAACACAGAACATATATAGGAAAATATTCAGTTTCTTGATCTCGCTACTCTTTTCTTTCTAGCTGCAGTGAAATTTGGGCCCGTCAGCTCTACTGTGTTTTGCTGTCATGCCAAACCTGGATGGTGAGTTCCACTTGCTCAGAGTGATAATTTACTAGTCTTTAAGACTATCCTTTAATCTCTTGCCTTACATATTTTCCATTGGGTCTGAAAATGGAAGAAGACTTTACATCTCCTAACCATGGTGCTAAGCATGGTCAGGTCTGGTCAGGGTGGGGTAGGAAGAGGAAGGAGGGCGACTCTGGGGGAGGGAGCAGGCAGAAGGGCGAGCAGAATGCCAGGCTCCCTCCCTTCTGAGTCTAACACAGGGTCCCCTAGGCAGTGTCCCGGAGGCTTGCTTAGAAACCAGCCTCAGAGGGGGAGAAACAACAATGGCAAGAAAACTAAATCAAAAACAGAATGAGGTAGCTATAAGATAGTGAAAAATCATTTGTGTTCGAATGAACTCCTGGGCTGGGTAACTTAACCTCTCTCGCCTTCCATTCCCTTCCCTGTCAAGCTGTGATGACACCCCTCTCTTCCAGTGTAGCTGTGAGGAGTTGATGAGGTGACACTGGTGAAAATTCTCAGCACTGGGCTGGATACTTGACAGCTACGCAGTGAAGAGAAATTGGGTCTGAATTTAGAAAACAAATATTTATTAAGCAGATACTATGTGTCAGGGATTGTTATAGGTAGTAGGAGCATGAAGATAACAAAATAAGGCTCCTGCCTTTAAGAAACTCTGATTTTTGCACATTTTTGGGGGGTGGTGGCAGAATGAGCAAGTGTATAGAAATAAGCTAAAAAAATAAACTAGCAGCTGGGCACGGTAGCTCACGCCTATAATCCCAGCATTTTGGGAGGCCGAGGCAGGTGGATTACGAGATCAGGAGTTCAAGACCAGGCTGACCAACACAGTGAAACCCCGTCTCTACTAAAAATACAAAAATTAGCTGGGTGTGGTGATGTGCACCTATAATCCCAGCTACTCGGGAGGCTGAGGCAGGAGAATCACTTGAATGACTCAGGAGGCGGAGGTTGCAGTGAACTGAGATCGCGCCACTGCACTCCAGCCTGGGTGACAGAGCAAGACTCCATCTCTATAAATAAATAAAATAAACTAGCATTCGTTGAGATCCTGTTGTGTGATAGTCATTCTGCTCTATGTTTCACCCATGTTCACTCATTTTACCCTCACAAGAGCACTCCAAGGCATTCTTCACTTCACAGAGGAGGAAACAGGCTCAGAGAATCTCACTACATTTGCCAAGATCAGGATGCAAAATCTCCTCAAACTTCCGAGCTACTTTCCCCCTCCCTAAATTCTGGATTCTGTGGATCCAAAAATGTGGATTAAAAATAAAATCCTAAGCTCCTCAACCTTCTAAGCAGACCCCCACTGGCCAAAGAGACCCCAGAAAAACTTTGAAAACTTTCCTAACCACGACAAGAAGCAAGACCCGTCATGTCTCAATGCCTCCTTCCTTGCTAACCTTTGCCAGACTTTTTTCCTAAGAGTTAAACAGAAGCCAGCCCTGGAAAAGAAAGAAGGGAAGACTCATCCCTCCACTGGCTTCAACCAACCACCTGACGCTGTGGCTAGACTCCGTCTCCCTGTTTGTGATTTTGACGTGACAGCTAACTAGCTTACAAGGTATTCCTTCCTGATCCATGACTATCCAGTGGTTCTGGCCAGTTACTGAGGGTGCCCATGAAGTGCCTTTGTGTCCTGCTTCTCCTTTTGACGTATAGAGCCTAATTTTACTGCATCCTAAGGTTGTCTCCACCTCTCAGCAAACATGGAATGTATGTTACATGTGTGTTTGCTTATTGCACATGTGCATACCCCCTTCATGAATATTCATAGCTCCTCCTATAACCTGTTAAATATGTATGTTATTTAATAACATACATATTAATGAAATTCCTGTCCCACCCTTCCTCCCTAGAAGTATCTGCTTTTGGTCTCAGCCAGACCCTGCTTCCCAGCCTGCAGGTTGCAATCCTTCATAAGAAAGTCCAAATGTAAAAATCTCATAATTTTTTTTTTATTGCATTTTAGGTTTGGGGGTACATGTGAAGAACATGGAAGATTGTTGCATAGGTACACACATGGCAGTGTGATTTGCTGCCTTCCTCCCCCATCACCTATATCTGGCATTTCTCCCCATGCTATCCCTCCCCAACTCCCCACCCCCCCACTATCCCTCCCCTTTTCCCCCCGACAGACCCCAGTGTGTGATACTCCCCCTCCCTGTGTCCATGTGTTCGCATTGTTCAACACCCGCCTATGAGTGAGAACATGCGGTGTTTGAAAAAATCTCATGATTTTAAGGAGACAGAAGCTAGCTGACTGGAACTTCCTCATCTCAGCACAGCTAAATCACAGATTTGTCTATACCAGCATTTATCCTGTTTCTTTCCCTCTGGCACTATAGAGGAAATGTGCTTCTTGGTGTCACTTGGATTCTGGATCCCGTAACTTCTCTTGGACCTTGCTGTGTGGATTATCTCCTCTCGACACCTGCATGTCCAACCAAGACTTTTCCACTGTAGCCTTCCCATCAACATTCGGCTCTCTAGGTCTCCAGCCCCACATGCCTCTCCAGCTATCATTCCATCTCTCCACTTCCCTTCACATGGAGGCCCCTTGAAAGACTTGTCTGTGCCACAAAGGTATCCATCTCCTTCCTCACTTCCCATTCCTCTGACCTAGTCCAATCTACTTCCTGTCTATATTTCTCCAATGAAATAGCTTTTGCCAAGGTCACAAATGGTCTTCATGCTTCCTGATCCATCATTCTCTGTATGTGTGTGTGTTTTATTTCTTTGCTTTTAAAAAATTGCTTTTTACAGAGATACATTGTCCTGCTAAATGTTGTTGCTACCCAAGTGTTTTAAATAAAGTCTTTTAAATAAAGAACAGAGTTTTAAAACCATCTTAATTGAGACATAAGTTACATACCATAAGATTTCGCCCACTTAATGTATACAATTCAATGACTTTTAGTCTATTACAGAATTGTGTAACCACCACCACAACCTAAGTTTAGAATATTTTTCTCACCCCCGCCCCCAAACACTTACTCATTAACAATCACTCCCCTTCTCCCCTAGTCCTATGCAAGCACTAATCTACTTTCTGTCCCTGTAGATTTGCCTGTTCTGGAAATGTCATATAAATTGAATCACATAACATGTGACATTTTGTGACTTTTTTTTTTTCACTTAGAGCATTAGAAAATCATGTTTTCAAGGGTCATCCATATTGTAGCATGTGTCAGTACTTCATTATTTTCTATGGCCAAATAATTCATACCTGTCGAATGGATATAGCATGTTTTGTTTATCTAGTCATCATTTGATGGACATTTGCTTATTATCCGCCTTTGGCTATTAGGAGTAATGCTGCTATTAATATTCAGGTACAAGTTTTTGTGTGGACTTACGTTTTCACTTCTCTGGAGTATAGGTGTAGGAACAGAATTTCTGAGTCACGTGGTAACTCTATGTTTACATTTTGAGAAACTGCAAGACTGTTTTGCAAAATGGTACAGCTGCACCTTTCAAAATTACACCAGCAGCGTATGAGAGTTTCCATTTCTGCACATCCTCCCTAGCACTTGTTATTGTCCACCTTTGGTCTTTATCCACAGCTTTTTGTCTTTTTATGAAACTGACATATTTAACAAATACAACTCTTCTCCCATTTGTGTTAATAGAATGGTCTTCATTTTAGATTTATCTGATGTTTCTTCATGATTACATGCAGGTTGTACCTTTCCAACAAGAACACTACCTAGATGTGTCCTTCTCAGGGCATCACATCTGGTTGCTCATGATGTCCATCTGTCCCTCTTGGTGATATTGATTTTGATCACCCAGTTGAGGTGTTGTTCAATGTATCCATTTTATAATGGCTATTTTTCTTCTTCCTTGTAACTAATTATTAGGCGGGTGCAAAAGTAATTGAGTTTTTTCCTATTATATGCTTTCAATGGCAAAAACTGCAATTACTTTTTAAAATAATTTATTTGTTTATTGTTTTACTTTAAGCTCCAGAATACATGAGCAGAATGTACAGGTTTGTTACATAGGTATACATGTGCCATGGTGGTTTGCTGTGCCTATCAACCTGTCATCTAGGTTTTAAGCCCCGCATGCATTAGGTATTTGTCCTAATGCTCTTCCTCCCCCTCCCCCTACACTCTGACAAGCTTCAGTATGTGATGTTCCCCTTCCTGTGTCCATGTGTTCTCATTGTTCAACTCCTACTTTGAGTGAGAACACAAAAACAGCAATTACTTTTGCACCAAGCTAATAACAGTCTGAAGGGAAACGCTTAAAGATGGTTCAAAATATTCTGCTCCTAGTCAAAATTGCCCCCTAGATTTAGCTTTCGTTTAATGGTCCTTGCCTAATTCTATCTTTATTGTGATGTTTGCAAAATGATCAATTTCCAGCTATAGCCCTTCCTCCACATTTGTTAGCTGGTCCTTGGCAGTTTACTGTAAGTAAGAGCTCTCTCTTCTCTTCCACTTATTTATTCATTATTGGTGAGGATTCATGAATTTGTTTTTTTTTTTTTTTTTTCCAATGAGTTGTAATTCACTAGTGTACTTAATGGATTTGGTTGGTGGGAGTCACTCTAATCAGACTCCTGCATCCTTGTGATATGTTCCAGTCTTTCTCTCTCTCTCTCTCTCTCATCCTAACTTCCTGACATAATAAGATGTTCTAGGTTCATCTTGCCCCTACCTCACCTCAACTCCAGAACCAGACATTTCTCTAAGGGTCTGGTTCCTTTTACTGGGGAATGGTACTAGATACCAAGATCTGGGCTCTAAGTGTGCTCATTGCTACTGGTGTGTTTTTCCTTTTTGTCTCTTTCAGTAGACAGATCTAGGAAATATATGCACATATATAAACATAGATACATATACATACATACATTTGTGCACATAATATAGGCATATTCACACACATACTTTTGTTTTAGAAATCATGAGTTTATCTCCATTTCCACCCCCATGGGATTCTTTCTTGCTTTTTTCCAATTCATATTTGCATGTCCCTCCTTCCACAGTGAAACCCTGAACCTTAACAACATCAATATGTTGTTCACTCCTTTCTCAATCCTATAATACATATACAGTCATTTCATAATGGTTTCACCTATTCCATTACAATAAACAAACTTACTAAAATAAATTCTGGATTTGTTTGTAATTCTTAAAATTCATAAAATTTTAGTGGTCAATAGTGAGAAATCTGAAAAATACCCTGGAGACTCAGAAACCCTGACTAAAATCTGTTATAAACCTAAAATCCAAGTTCAATTCTCAGTTCAGGGTTGACCTTTGAATATTTTCTTCCTAGGGTAGAAGGCAGTGGTAGTTTCCTGAGGACAGCTTTAATTGAAGACGTGTCTGCAATCCACTGTGTGCTCCTAGAACTCGTTCAAATAGGCATTTACACTCAATGTGTGTTGAATTTGCTCTTGTTGGAGCATGCCGCAGACAGCACAACCACCAGCCACATTTCATTAACACAGATTGCGCCAGATTGATCACAGCGGTGGATCTACCTGGCAACCCAAGGAACCAGCTCCTCTTCTCTCTAGGTGAGACTGAACTCTGATTACCTTCCTCTCTCTTCAAAAAATTCAACAGAAGTATCAAAAATTGTCTTAAACTTGGCCCAGACCAATCTGGTTATAAGCTTAATTCTCTCTCGCCCAAATTATTTCATGATTCCTAGTTTACATTCTTTTACTCACCTAGTGTATTGAAAATCCTCCTAGGTTTGTTGACTTCTAGTCTTGATGGCAGGAATGCTTAGCAATGAAGAAAGGATTTCAAGATGTGAAGCAGAAGAGGAGAATCTCCCAACCTGGATAAGAGATTGTTAATGAGATTGAATGTTCAGGAACGTGATAAATTCTTTTCATGGGGCCTGACAAATTCCTCTCCTCATTTCCTATTCATGTTAATATGTCAGTTGAGAGGCACAGGAGTCAAGCAGATGGGGCTTGACATAGCTTTAGCGGGAATACAGGGTGCATGTTATGCCGCACCCTTCAAGTCCCCCAAATGAAGGAATCATTCTCCCAGCTGCAGGGAGTACTTCCAGAAGATCACCCTCAGCTGACAGCTTTCTCTGGGGATTGTTTTGGCTGAAGGAAACTGTCTCACCCAGGGTCACATCTTCCAGAGGCAGCCTGCATCCAGTGAGTCATCCAATCTGGAAGTATAATAGGTCCGGCCCTTGTCTCCAATTTGGGACACGTCTGTGGGGTTTCTGAGGTCTTTGCTGGGACTGCATTGCTTTGTTGAACTTCTCCTCTGCCCAGTCTGCTTTCTTCTTCTCTCTTCTACAGGTATCAATCCCCAGAGAACTCCCTTACAAGTTTCCTAAATGCTAAAGTCAGAATTTGCTTTTCAAAGGATCCAGCCTAAGATGTGTCCAGTTTGGGAAAGTGTCCTGAAACAGATTACATTCAGCTGAGTTGTGGGCACTGACAGACAGAAAGGCAAACAGAGAGTATTCATGATTCTAGGGATAAATTAAGACCTAGAGGACTTAAAGACTCAACTCCGGTGTCCTGCAAACCTTCCCCTGTCTCATCTGCAGCCTGACACAGTCTTTGTTGAATGAATTAATAATGATAGGTGAGCTTTTTCCATTTATTTTAGATTGCAGATTGCATTTGTTTATTTGCTTACAACAAAAGTGCATGAACAAATCATACCAAGCAGGAATAATGATAGCTGTCATTTATTGAGCTCTTACTATGTGCCAAGCACTTCACATATACCATCTTATTTTATTTCTCATAGTGATCCTATGAGGCAGATATTATTGTTATTCTAATTTTATAGATAAACAAATTGAGGTTTAACTAAGTTTAGAAGCTTGTTATGGTCAAAGAGCCAGTGAAACTCTAGGCCACACGTACTACAGACTCCCTAGGGACGAAGAACCTCGAAGGAACACAGCTGAGGGCTGCTGGAGCCCAGAGGGGCTTGCGCCCTCTCTGCCAGATGTCCATGGATGCCTGGCCCTTTGACTGGTTCTGCCTCATGCAGCTTGAGGCTTGGAGAGCAGAGACCAGGTTGTGGCTTGGCTTCTGCCTCTTAAGTTCAGGGAATGGCATGAAGATCAAAGTGCTCAGCTGCTGGTGAGAGAGCCATAGTACCAAAGTTGTAGATAGTTTTCTCTGCTCAAATGAAGGGAAACTTGATAGACGAGTTTTCCTGCCTTTAGCAAAGAAGGTGCCAGCACAAGAGCAATGCTTAGAGATCACACAGATCTCTAACTTTTTTTTTTTTCCAGGAAATTGTGTATTGAAAATAGATGTAGGACTGGTGAGGTGTAAGGGGAGACCTTTGACAAAAAAAGCAGCTTGTATATAGGTTCCCTTGCAGGTGGGATTTTGTGCACACAAGATGCAACATGCCTCTTGGTTTTTTTGCTCATCCACTCAATCATCTGCTCAACCCATGTCTATTGGGTACCTAATACATGTCAGGCACAGTTCAAGACACCGGGATGTAGTAATCTAGATTCTAGCTTTCATGGAGCTCATGTGCCACTGGGGGAGGATAGGCCTCCCTGAGTTGCAGCTGCCTTTGGCCCTGTCAGCTTCTCTTAGGCCTGACCGTACAACATGGATGTTCATTACTGGCGCAAAGGAAGGAACCTGAGGTTTGCGTTGATCATGGTCAAGGAAGGGCAGGATGTAGAAGTGTCCACTTGCCACTCCTATAACAACCTCCTTATGCTGGGAAGACTGGAGTCCATATAACCCTCTTAATGTAAATGGCAAATGCTGATGTCATTGGTCTGGGGCTTGCAGGTGAGAGGTCCTCACCAAGTTGGGCCTTATCCTTCTCTATCCCATCCCTGGCAGGAGTAGGGAAATGAGTCTCAATTGCCCTTCCATGTGCATCAGAAACTATTTATTTTGATGTTCTCTTCTGTAACACAGCCAGAGACCTAGAAACCTGCTAGGCTGATGCTTGTCATAGGCTGGAGTCTGCAGGTCCAGCTCCATAAAGCTGCGGTTCTTTCCTCTTTTTATCAAGGAACATAGAAATATGCATTGGGCAAGTCTGCTCATCTCAAAACTCCTCTACTACTTATTCATTTTCTTATATATTTTTAAAGCTGACAAAGATTGTATATATTTATCATGTACCACACATTGTTTTGAAATATGTATACATTGTGAAATGGCTAAATCAAACTAATTAATATATACATTACTTCACATACTTATGCTTTCTTTGTGATGAGAACCTTTAAAATCTACTCACTTCGTGATTTTCAGGAATACAATACATTGCTATTATCTGCAGTCACCATGTTTACAATAGATCTTGAAACTATTCCTCCTGTCTAACAGAAATTTTGTATCCTTGGGCCAACATCTCCCCAACCACCCCACCTGTTCCCCTAGCACCTGACAATCGCCATTCTACTCTCTGCTTCTATGAGTTTGACCTTTGTACATTCCACATATAAGTGAGATCATGCAGGATTTGTCTTTCTGTGCTTGGCTTATTTCACTTAACATAACGGCCTCTAGATTCATTCACATTGTCAGAAGCAATAGGATTTCCTTGTTTTTAAGGGCTAAATAGTATTTCATCTGCATATATACCACATTTTCTTTATCAATTCACCCATTTGATGGACCTTTAAGCTGCTTCCACATCTTGGCTGTTATGAATAGTGCTGCAATGAACATGGGAGTGCAGATACTCTTTCACATTCTGATAGACACTCGGCAGTGGGATCGCTGGCTCCTATGGTAATTTTATTATTAGTTTTTTCGAGGAGCCTCCATACTGGCTGTACTAATGCTGCAACCATTGGCTTAGGCCTTGTAGGTGAGAAGTCCTCACGTAGCTAGGCCTTTTCCCCCTCTATCCCACCTCTAGGATAGAGTGTCCAAGGGGTTTGGGATGCCTCTTTTTAAGGCAAGAACTACCACTGGAAAAGCAGCAGTGGTGTGGAAAATAGCACTGCATTCCAAAGGAGAGAGCAGCTCCTAATCCCAGCATTGCCACCTTCTAGCTGACTGACCATCAGGCGCTTGACTTCTCTGGAGCAGTGTTTTCTCTTCTGTAAAGCTGAGATTATACTATAGTCCATCATTCCCAAGGTTGTCGCGAAGACTAAATAAAATAATGTAGAAGAAGGGCTCAGGGTTGGTTAATGGCTACAAAATTAAGGCCCGATGGGGGGGAAATTCCAGCAGTCTACAGCATTATAGGGTGACTATCGTTAACAATACTGCATATTTTCAAATAGCCAGAAGAGAAGATTTTGAATATTCCAAACACATACAAAAAATGTCCGAGGTGATGGACTTGCTAATTATTCTGATTTGATCATTACATATCGTACACATGTATTGAAATGTCACACTGTACCCTATAAATATGTACAATTACTATATGTAAAGTAAAAAGAATAATAATAAAAAAGTTCAGGCCTATTATAAGCAATTATTAAATGCTAGTTAGATGTTAAATATTAATTGGACGTGACGTGATCATAAATCATATTAGTAACATGTTTTTGCTTGGCACTGAGGGACTTGAGGAAGCATATAAAGCAACATCCCTGTCCTCAAAGAATTTTCCAGAGTTGGGCTACAATCTTGTAGTATTTTCTCGTGACAAAGTTGAGTGCTCAGAATTGCTAGCAATAAGCACATGGGTGCAAGTGTAAGAATGGGTTTCATCTGCGTATGCAGAGGGAATTACAGAACTAAGCAGGGAAGTTCATGGAATGCACAAATGGGCAATCGTAAATCCCCTTGCTGCATCTGGCAGGACAGTTAACAGCAGCGTGCAGCCAGTATTTACAGTAAAACCTTCTGAATAATGGGGATGGGGGAGCCGAGGCAGCCAGCCTGGAAGTTGTCCTATTCCCATCAGCAGTTAAAGAGGGCTCTAAAGGCCATCTCTTTCAGCATAATGAAGAGCAGAGGTTTACTAACCTTACTAGCAGCAGGCACTTGACCAGGTGGACTTTCACTGGAGGAGAAATACAGCCTACACATTACATTTGTTGTGTAATTAGAAACAAGAACAGTAATGGTCAGAGCTATGAAGATGAAGGCTTTTCAGTAGGAAGGACCGAGAGCTCACAGACTATTATTGCTTCAGCCCTGACAATGACAGGATGTGACCTGTGGGCCAGCTGGGACCATGGTGGCATGTGACCCAGCACAGCATGCAGGAGACCCATGGAAGAATCACAAGGATAACTGAAGAAGAGATTGTAGAACGGATTTAGGGAAGAGAATGTCAAAGTCATTTTGGCTTGTCCTAGTGGGAAGGGACAGGTAGTGAACGCCAGACCCATGTGGTTGTTTTAATTGTGTACTATTTTTTCCCTACAATAACTATATTTATGCTTTACACTTTTGAAACATGGGTATGGCTCATCATATATTGTGAACTCCTTTATTTTAAACAAGTCTTTTGCTGATATGCCTATGGGTATTGCCCGGGGGGAGGTGAGTGGACATACCCCCCTCTTCACGGAAGTTGCCTGGTGACCACCATGGGCAGACTAGCTGAGCTCCCACTTAGAGGATTGGTGTGACCAAGAGTTGAATGTGGGTCCCTCTCTCTAAAGTGAAGAACAGCAAAATTGCTAGAGGAATCCACCATCCCGGTTTGCTCTTTGAATTTCCTCCTATGTTTTCTACCGTTGTGAAAGCTGCACACAGCCCTATTTGCGGGAGCTTTAGGAATGTGACCCATCCAACCCCGCAGCAACTATTTGCCCGGTTCTTCTAAACTGCTAAGACTTTTGACAAGTGACTTCAAGGTCCCTTTGTTTCTGTGTATCAGATGCACCATATTAACTTCGTACTGTAACTTGGATATGCAGAGAAAACATACTTTACTTTTTCTCCACCTAATATAGCCTTCCTTTGAAGCCCACACCCAACTGGTTAGCAAAGAGAAATTTTGTGTTCAAATTAAGGCTTAAATCAATATTAAACCCAGTATTAAAGTATATTTTGATTAATCTATTTTGGTTAAATTGCTCAGTCTTTCAGATAATATTCTTCCTCCTTCTGTTTTATTCTCATCTTGTGTGTGTCCAGATGTGAATGTGAGGGGGTGGTGGTGGTTTCTGCAACCTCACGAGGGCCATGGGGAAGATTTAGGGTCTTTGTACCTAGGCCCTCTGCTTCCTCTGGTTTCTGCAGAAGTGTAACACATGATCTGGCTCCTCTCAGCGGGGTCAGAGCCTGAGCACACCCTCTGGCTGACTCATCTTGACCTTGGCTCTCTCTGGCATCAGAGTCCTCTGATGAGATTCCCATTTGGCTTTGGCTCGGCTGCTTCATTCAGTGGCCCTGGGTGCTCAGATCCTTCACCCTTGCTATGTCAAGAACTCCTTTGTTAGACTCTCGGGTTCTCCTTCACTAGAAGCAAAGGCGACTCAGCAAAGGTGAGCCTTAGAGCCTGCCTCTGCCTGACTGTGCTGGAGCCACCAGGGAGAGGCATTTGTCTGTCATCTCAGTGTGGGCACCTGGAAATTAGCTTCCTCCTCTTCATCTTTACTGGGTTGCAGAAAAGCACCTCTGGGCTTCTTACTCCCAGATTTATCTAATACATCTGTCCTCAGTCTGCAGGAGGTAGTGGATAAGGCCAACAGCCTTGCTCTCCTGCCCCCTATGTGTTCCTTCTGTCTCCTGCTATTCCTGGACGGATTGAATGTGGTGGTAGGGGGGATGCTGAAGGGAAAGGAGGTGTCAAGGGTGGCTCCCAAGTTTATTCTTTGTCCAGTTGGATGAATGGCAGTGCCATTTGCCAAGTTAGAGTGGAAGAGAAGAAATATGAGAAGGTAGATTACGAGTTTATTTTTTAACATGAAATGTAGTTGAATAAATTGATACACTAGAAAATAAAGATCTTGAGAGAAAACACACAAGTGGACCTACACACACACACACACACACACACACACACACACACACACACACCCCCATTGACTTCCAAGAAGAATTCTATGTGCTTACATCTCACTCTTAGAAACACCATCTACTGTTGTAGCATTATGGATTTTATCTTCTTCTGCTGTACTGAAATCAGCCTCCATGACTTACATGATAAACACACAGAAAAGCTTTAGCACAGAAAGATGTGAAAAGAAACCCAGGGCATCTGAGCAGTGAGAACAGACCCACACACCGCACAGGAAGTGATTAACCAACACCCAGCAGCCACACCAGTCTCAGATGGTATCTTTCACTAATCAGGGACTGAAGAAACCCCAGAGGTGACGATGGTAAGTGTGGGAGGTGAAGGTGGTGGGGGGAGTGACGAGATGGAAGACAGAAGATTAATTTAAAACTGGGAAAGAGTTTTCACCAGAAAACAAATTTGCTGAACAGAATCTTCTGACAAGCCTAAGACAATCTTTAGATTCAATCTAAATTCATCAGCTGAATGTGGACTCTCATAATTATGCTCCACTCTGCCACTAGCTGGGACTACCTCCTGTATGACCCCTTTCAGATGTTGATTTTCCCATAGATGTGTTCATTTCCCATGACTCAATGAGTCTAAACTTTGGAGTTGATTCTAAGGAATATATCAAACAACAGGAAGAAGCTGTAGGCATAACGTTCTTCAGCATAGTCTCTATGATATGAGAACGCCCTTCATCCTAGGAATGTACATGTGCTTCATGAAGAATATTAACTGTGACCATTAGGAAAGCTATGCTGCAGCATGGAAAAACGCTTGACTATTCCCTTTATTGAAATGCCACCCTGTGGAAGCACTCTGCCACATTTAGATGCAAAACTATAAATGGATACACTAGGGAATGAAGACCCTAGTGCAGCTATTTATTAAGGGATTGGATTCCCCCTGTATATCAGTTTATTAAGATAAAGATGAACCGTGGAGATGATAAGTAACCTTTAAAAGATTACACATTACAAGAGAGCTGAGATTTGAACCCAAATTTGTCTTTCTATAAAGCCCATCATCTATTCAAACATTCATTCAACAAATATTGAGTCTTTACTCAGTGCCAAAAATTGTTCTAGGCCATGCACTTTGGATGATATTATATTCCCTGGAAAGAAAAGTAAAAATGCAGTTTTTCATACTCAAATGCAACTTTTTTTTTTTTTTTTTTTTTTTGAGACAGGGTCTCTTTCTGTCATCCAGGCTACAGTACAGGAGTGCAGTGGCATAGTCATGGATCATTGCAGTCTTGACCTTTTGGGTTCAAGAAATCCTCCCACCTCCACCTCCCAAGTCGAAAGGACTGCAGGAGCATACCACTATGCCTGGCTAATTTTAAAAAAATTTTTGTAGAGATGGTGCCTCACTACGTTGCCCAGGCTGGTCTGGGACTCCTGGGCTCAAGCCATCCTCCTGCCTCAGCCTCCCAAAGGACTGAGATTATAGGTGTGAGCCACTGCACCTGACCATGATACAACTTTTTATCAGAGAATTGCAACAAGAAGAGCAAGACTTAAATGTTTAAGATGTATTTTACAGTTTTTAGCAACTCAGTCTCGTCTGCTCACCATCTGCTCATACTCTACCCATCTTCAAGATTTCTCTCAAACTCCCTTCCCCATCTCCTCTAGCTCCAACTGGCCTCTCCCTTTCCTAACTCCCTTTGCCACACGATGCACCACTTATTAGATCTTGCTGAGTACTGATTGCCAGCACTAGATATCCACTCTTGGGTATATACTTTGGTATACACTATCTTGCTCTTTAATTTATATATACATGTATTTTTCTTTCTATTCTTTCCAACAAGGCTATAAGCACTTCATCAATCAACTGAGTCTGAAACTTCTCTTACTAATAAACTTCACAGTGGTATTGCCTTACCAAAACTATCTCTATATTCAAACCAGAAAATGTGCAACTTTTTAACATTCTTCAACCCCGCAGCTTCAAAGCCACAAAGACTTGAAAATCAACACAGACACTTTAAAAACATCTCATTTAATTATTTCAACAACCTATGTATACCTATGTATCAGTAATAATGAGCTATAATAACAAACAACCCCCAACTCCTCAGTGGCTTATTTTTTGCCAATGCTGTATGTAATATTTTGGTCACTGGGGGCTTTGTTCCATATCATGCCCATTCAGAGACCCAGATGATAGAGACTTTATTATCTGAAACATTCCCAGTCTCTAGGGTAAGAGGAAGAAGTGGTGATATAATTTGAATTAGCTTAAAGATTTCCATAGTTCATTGGCGAAAGCAAACTATATGGCCATATCTGAAATCAAGGAAGAATGGAAGTGTAATTCTACCAATTACTCAAGGAAGAAGAATCAGAAATATTCACTGAAGAGCATTAATGATTACCACAATATTATTGTTAATATTGTTCTTTCTCTCTTTTTACTTTGTAAACACAATTAAGCCTCACATAGGTTAAATAATTTGTCCAAAGTCAAATATTTTAGCCATGTGTATTAGTCAACTTGGGTTGCTTAATGCAAATAATACAATATAATAATAATAATATGTAATATAATTATATAATAATATTATTATATATATTAATAACAAAATATCAGAGACTAGGTGGTTTAAAAAACAGTCATTTATTTTCTTACAAGTCTGACTGGAAGTCCAAGATCAAGGTATGAGCAAGGCTGGGTTCTGGTGAGACATGGAATCAACTTAAATGGCCATCAATGGTAGACTAGATAAAGAAAATTTGCTACATATACACTATGGAATACTATGCAGCCATTTTTATGTCCTTTGCAGGAACATGGATGGAGCTGGATGGAGGTCCTCATGTTTAGCAAACTCATGCAGGAACAGAACTCCAAATATCATATGTCCTCACTTATAAGTGGGAGCTAAAGTATGAAAATACATGAACACATAGAAGAGAACACTGGGGCCCATCAGAGGCTAGATGATGGGAGGAGGGAGAGGAACAGAAAAAACAACTATTGGGCACTAGGCTTAGTACCTGGGTGACAAAATAATCTGTATTCAAACCCCTGTAGCACAGTTTACCTATATAACAAACCTGCACATGTATCCCTTAATTTAAAATAAAAGTTAAAAAAAAGAAATGCTACAATGAGAGTAATTATCACGAGAAGTAACTCAAGCTAATCCTGTAAATAAAATATTTCAGACAAATTTGGCTAAGATGCCTGAGCCTGGCAAGTCTGGACTTTTTTTTGCAAATAAGAAAGCTGGGAGCTAAGCAACTGCATTATATCCTACTGTGTGGAAGAGGACTACTAACAGAAGGTGGATGATTTGAACAGGATTTTGAAAAGGCGGATATACTGACGTTACTTAATCACATAAGATGTAGTGATTTCAATCGTTTTAGAAAAACATAGCCTGGAGAAACTGAGGCTCAGAGGGAACTATTGATTTGCTCCAGCTCACAGCAAAAGTAAATGGCAATGCTAACATTTCACTTCAAGGCTGTCTTCTTTAAAAGTCGAATGCCCGTACATCTTTCTGCAACCAGCAAACCACCTAAAGCACTAGCCCTGCAGCTGCTCATAGGACAAGAACATTGATGGCATTTATGTTCAGGTAGCCCCAGAAAGCCTTTAATCTCAAGTTCACCAGACCTGGCTCCTGCCTTTGACTGTATGAAGCTAAGATTACATCTGTATTAGTGTCTTTCAAGCTGCTGCTCTAAATCTCTGAAGATAAACATCACAAATTTCTGACTTCCCATTTATCAGTCAGTCTTTTCCAATCTCCCAATTTATAGATAAATATGCTGGTTTATGTGCCCCTTTCAGGCCACACCCTACCTTTCTCTCAGACTACAGGCTATAAGGAGAGGTCCTATATCAGTCAATGGCTAGGATGACAGAGTTAGTCTTGCTAGAGTTTTTTTTTTAATTAATATAGCCATGACTCTATTAGATTGTGAGTTTCTAGAGGTCAGCGGTCAAGTGCTATACCCTTTGAAAACTTCTCAAGCTTCCAAAAGGGCCAAGAGATGTTTTTGTTTGTTTTAAGTCAAGTGTAGTCATATCAGTGATCTAGGCCAACGGAAAGTAACAAGATCTTTTTGACAGCGTATGGGTAATTTCAAAGGAATCATCCTACAAAAATTGCACTGTAGAGAAAAATAGAGAGATTCCAGTTCTGATCAAGACAGAATAATAGGAATTGAATATACACTCTTGCCTGAAACAACTAAGACAAGACAAAATATTTAAAAGAATGGTCTTTAAGACACTGATAACAGGCAATGGAAGAGAGTGATGCCTGAACTATGAGAAGCAAATGAGGTGAGCCCTATGAATGCCCATGCTTACTGCCTTGAGAGAGTTTCCAGGCAGTAAGCATGGTTCAAGATGAGTCAATCAAAACAAAACCCACGGACTTCCTCAAAAATTGTCCTGAGAGATGAGGACGACAAAGGCTGACAGAGTATGATGCAGAACAAGGAAAAGCACCAAAGAAGAGAGAGGTGTAGAGGATCTCTCTCAAGATTTAAGCAGGGTATGATCAACATATGTGGGTGAGGAAACTACCAAAATCTGGAGAAAGAACCACCCAAAAAGATTAGAGAAATAGTTCTCAGTGCACACAAAGGGCCAGAAATAGTCCTGTTCCCACCAAGTACACAGGAAAACCTCATAACTCATGAGGTATTGAGTAGAATACTCAAGAAGGTCTTGCCTCTGTAGTGAAGAATAATGATCCCTAGACTGAGTATTGCCTTGAACTTAATAAATCTAATGATTTATAAAGGCAAGACCTGAAAGGGTCAAACTATTTCCAAGTAATTTAACTGCATATTAGAATAAAGCTGAAGAATATTTGTAGGAATATAGAAATATCCAGCACTCAACATGATAAAATTTGGAATATCTAGCATTCAATTTTAAAAAATCCAGGAATGTAAATAAGCAGGAAAACAAGACTCATAATGAGGAGAAAATGCAATCAGTCACAACCAATTCAGAACTGACGCAGGTGTTGAAAACAGAGAAAAGGATGGTTGTGGTAATCCCAGCACTTTGGGAAGCTGAGGCAAGAAGACCATTTGAGACCAGGAGTTCCAGACTAGCCTGGGCAACATAGCGAGGCCTTGTTTCTACAAAAATTTTAAAATTAGTCATGATTTAAAAATTAGTCATGATGGTGTGGGCCTATAGTCCCAGCTACTGGGGAGGCTGAGGCCAGAGGATTGCTTGGACCCAGAAGGTTGAGGCTGCAGTGAGCCATGATTGTGCCACTGCCCTCCAAGCCTTGGTGACAGAGTGAGACTCTGTCTCTTAAAAAAAAATAATAATAAAATAGAGAAGAAAGCTAAGAGTTATTATAAATGTATAGCCATTATTGTCAAGTACAAATAGAACATTTACCAAGATATACCATATTTTGGGCAATGAAACAAGTCTCCAATGTGCTTAAAAGTATTCTGTCATACAAAGCATGTTCTCTGGTCACATGAAATTAAATTAGAAATCAATAACAAAATAATAACTGACATTTCTAAATATTTGGAAACATAATAATGCACTTCTAAATGATCAACAGGACAAAAAAGAAGTCATAGGGGATATTAGAAAGTATTTTTAACTAAACAAAAATAAAAATACATCAAAATTCATGGGACTCACTAAAATAGTACTTAAGGAAAAATTTATTGCACAAAATGCCCATATTAGAATAGATAAAAAGCCTCAAATTAATGTCTTCAGTTTCTACCTAAAGAATTAGAAAAAAAAATTACAAATTAAACCCAAAGTAAATGAAAGAGAGGAAATAATAAAGATTAAAGCAGAAACTGGTAAAATAGAAAAGAGAAAATCAGTAAAATCAAAAACTGATTTTTTGAGAATAACAATAAAATTGATTAAAACTCTAGCCAGGCTAATAATAAAAAGAATATCTACATAATATCTACAGATATTAAATGGCTAATAAAGGAATAATAATGTTATGCTTTTAGGTTTGTGGCCAGTGCAGAGGCAAGAAAAAGAAATAAAAGACATCTGGAGACCTCTGCCAAGATGGCTGAATAGGAACAGCTCTGGAGCACAGTTCCCAGCAAGGGAGATGCAGAAGATGAGTGATCTCCACATTTCCAACCAAGTTACCAGGTTCATTTCTATGGGACTGGTTGGACAGCAGGTGTAGCCCAGGGAGGGTGAACCGAGGCAGGGCAGGGCACTGCCTCACCTGGGAAGTGCAACCAACTGGAAGATCAGGGACTTATCCCCTTGGCACTCCGGTTCAGATACTGCACTTCTCCCATGTCCTTTGCAACCCACAGTCCGGGAGAATGACCCTGGACTGAGAAGTGCTGCAAATTGCCAGGGCAGATCTGAGGGACAGCTCTGGCCAGCCTGGAGCCATGAGTTGTTGGCATAGAACTGGGCAGAGGTTTTGGCTAGCACTGAGATCGCCTGTGGGATGGATCTACCTGCCCCCTAGAAAGAGGGAAAGCCGAAAGCAGGGAGACAGGTGATACGGCTTGGCAGGTCCCACCCCCCACAAAGACCAGCAAACTGAAGCCCTCTTGCTTGAGAGTTCTGCAGCCATCACAGTCAGTTTGAGCTTGACCCTGGACGATGGAGCTGTGTGGGGGAAGGGCATTTGCCATTGTGAAGGCAGGTCTAATCTCACCTGTGTAAACAAAAGCCAGAGGAAGCCTACACAGCCACTGGGCTGAGTCTGAGGCAGCCTAGCAGCACCACTGCAGGCAGGCAAGGGACAGACTGCCTCCTCAAGTGGCTCCCTGACCCCTGTATAACCAAAAAAAAAAAACAAAAAAACACTTCATACAGCAGAGGGGCCTGACTGTTAGAAGGAAAACTAAAAAACAAAGAGCAATAGCTTCAACACCAACAGAAAGGATGTCCACTCAGAGATCCCATCCAAAATCGCCAACTTCAAAGATCAAAGGTAGGTAAACCCATGAAAATGTGAAGAAACCAGTGCAAAAAGGATGAAATCATCAAAGACCAGAATGTCTCTCCTCCTCCAAGTGATCACAACTCCTCACCAGCAAGGGAACAAAACAGGATGGAGAATAAGTTTGATGAACTGACAGAAGCAGGCTTCAGAAGGTGGGTAATAACAAACTTCTCTGAGCTAAAGGAACATGTTCTAACCCAATGTAAAGAAATTAAAAACCTTGAAAAAATGTTAGACGAAATGCTAGCTAGAATAACCAGCTTAGAGAAGAACATAAACAACTTGATGGAGCTGAAAAACACAGCATGAGAACTTCATGAAGCATACACAAGTTTCAATAGCTGAATTGATCAAGCAGAAGAAAGGATATCAGAGATAGAAGATCAACTCAATGATATAAAATGAGAAGGCAAGAATAGAGAAAAAAAGAGTGAAAAGAAATAAATAAAGCCTCCAAGAAATACGAGAATATGTGAAAAGACCAAATTTATATTTGATAGGTGTACCTGAAAATGAAGAGGAGAATGAAACCAAGTTGGAAAACACTCTTCAGGGTATTATCCAGGAGAACTTCCCCCAACCTAGCAAGGCAGGCCAACATTCAAATTCAGGAAATACAGAGAACATCACAAACATACTCCTCAAAAGAGCAACCCCAAGGCACTTAATTGTCAGATTCACCAGGGTTGAAATGAAGGAAAAAATGTTAAGGGCAGCCAGAGAGAAGGTCAGGTTACTCATAAAGGGAAGCCCATCAGACTCACAGTGGATCTCTTGGCAGAAACCCTGCAAGCCAGAAGAGAGTGGGGACCAATATTCAACATCCTTACAGAAAAGAACTTTCAACCCAGAATTTCATATCCAGGCAAACTAAGCTTCGTAAATGAAGGAGAAATAAAATCCTTTATGGACAAGCAATTGCTGAGAGATTTCATGGCCACCAGACCTGCATTACCAGAGCTCCCGAAGGAAGCACTAAACACAGAAAGGAACAACCAGTACCAGCCACTGCAAAAACATACCAAATGGTAAAGACCAATGAGGCAGTGAAGAAACTACATCAACTAACAGGCAAAACAACCAGCCAGTAACAAAATGGAAGGATCAAATTCACACATAACAATATTAACCTTAAATGTAAACAGCCTAATGCCCCAATCAAAAGACACAGACTGGCAAACTGGATAAAAAGTCAAGATCCATTGGTGTTCTGTATTCAGGAGACCTATCTCATGTGCAAAGACACACATAGACTCAAAACAAAGGGATGGAAGAAGATTTACCAAGCAAATGGAGAGCAGAAAAAACAGGGGCTGCAATCCTAGTCTCCAATAAAACGGATTTTAAACCAACAAAGATCAAAAGAGACAAAGAAGGGCATAATGGTAAAAGGATCAATTCAACAAGAAGAGCTAACTATCATAAATATATATGCACCCAATACAGGAGCACCCAGATACATAAAACAAATTCTTAATGACCTACGAAAAGACTCCTGCATAATAATAGTGGGAGACTTTAACACTCCACTGTCAATATTAGACAGATCAACAAGATAGAAAATCAACAAGGATATCCAGGACTTGAATGCAGATCTGGACCAAGTGGACCTACCAGGCATCTACAGAACTCTCCACCCTAAATCCATAGAATATACATTCTTCTCAGCACCACATCACACTTACTCCAAAATTGACCATATAATTGGAAGTAAACCACTCCTCAGCAAATGCAAAAGAATGGAAATCATAACAGTCTCTCCAGACCACAGTGCAATCAAATTAGAACTCAGAATTTAGAAACTCACTCAAAACCACAAAACTACATGGAAACTGAACAACTGGTTCCTGAATGATGACTGCATAAACAATGAAATGAAGGCAGAAATAAAGATGTTCTTTGAAACCAATGAGAACGAAGACACAACATACAAGAATCTCTGGGACACATTTAAAGCAGTGTCTAGAGGGAAATTTATAGCAATAAATGCCCATATGAGAAGTGAGGAAAGATCTAAAATCGACACCCTATCATCAAAATTGAAAGAGCTAGAGGAGCAAGATCAAAAAAACTCAAAATCTAACAGAAGACAAGAAATAACTAAGATCAGAGCAAAACTGAAGGAGATAGAGACACAAAAAAATCCTTCAAAAAGTCAATAAATCCAGGAGCTGGATTTTTTGGAAAGATCAACAAAATAGACCACTAGCCAGACTAATAAAAAAGAAAACAGAGAAGAATCAGATAGATGCAATAAAAAATGAAAAAGAGGGCATCACCACCTATTCCACAGAAATACAGGCTACCATCAGAGATTACTTCAAACAATTCTATACACATAAACCAGTAAATCTGGAAGAAATGGATAAATTCCTGGACCCTCCACCCTCCCAAGCCTAAACCAGGAAGAAGATGAAACCCTGAATAGACCAATAACAAGGGCTGAAGTTGAGGCAGCAATTAACAGCCTACCAACCAAAAAAAGTCCAGGTCCAGATGGGTTCACAGCCAAATTCTACCAGCCGTACAAAGAAGAGCTGGTACCATGCCTTCTGAAATTATTCCAAACAATAGAAAAAAAGGGAATCCTCCCTAACTCATTTTATGAGACCAACATCATCCTGATACCAAAACCTGGCAGAGACTCAACAAAAAAAAGAAAACTTCAGGCCAATATCCATGATGAACATAGATGTAAAAATCTTCAATAAAATACTGGCAAACTGAATGCAACAGCACATCAAAAAGCTTATCCACCATGATCAAGTAGGTTTCATCCCAGGGATGTAAGACTGGTTCAACGTATGCAAGTCTATAAATGTAATCCATCACATACACAGAATCAAGGACAAAAAACACATGATTATCTCAATAGATTCAGAGAAGGCCTTAAACAAAATTCAACAGCTTTATGCTAAAAACCCTCAATAAACTAGGTATCGATGGAATCTATTTCAAAATAATAAAAGCTATTTAGGACAAACCCACAGCCAATATCATTCTGAATAGGCAAAAACTGGAAGCATTCCCTATGAAATCTGGCACTAGACAAGGATGCCCTCTCTCACCACTCCTATGCAATATAGTATTGGAAGTTCTAGCCAGAGCAATTAGGCAAGAAAAGAAATAAAGTGTATTTAATTAGTAAAAAAGGAAGTCAAACTGTCTCTATTTGCAGACAACATGATTGTATATTTAGAAGACCCCATCTCAGTCCAAAATCTCCTTAAATTGATAATCAACTTCAACAAACTCTCAGGATACAAAATCAATGTGCAGAAATCACAAGCATTCCTAAACACCAATAACAGACAAACAGAGAGCCAAATCAAGAGCAAACTCCCATTCACAATTGCTACAAAGAGAATAAAATACCTAGGAATACAACTAACAAAGGAGGTAAAGGACCTCCTCAAGGAGAACTACAAACCACTGCTCAAGGAGATAAGAGAGGAACAAACAGATGGAAAAACATCCCATGCTCATGGTTAGGAATAATCAATATCTTGAAAATGGCCATACTGCCCAAAGGAATTTATAGATTCAATGCTATCCCCATCAAGCTACCATTGACCTTCACACAACTGGAAAAAAACACTTTAAACTTCGTATGGAACCAAAAGAGAGCCTGCATAGCTAAGACAATCCTAAGCAAAAGAACAAAGCTGGAGGCATCATGCTACCTGACTTCAAAGTATACTATAAGGATACAGTAATCAAAACAGTGTGGTACTGGTACCAAAACAGAGATATAGACCAATGGAACAGAACAGAGGCCTCAGAAGCAATGCCACACATCTACAACCAACTGATCTTTGACAAACCTGAGAAAAACAAGCAATGGGGAAAAGATTCCCTGTTTAATAAATGGTGTTGGGAAAACTGGCTAGCCATGTGCAGAAAGCTGAAACTGGCTCCCCCTCCTTACACCTTACACTAAAATTAACTCCAGATGGATTAAAGACTTAAACATAAGAACTAACACCATAAAAACCCTAGAAGAAAACCTAGGCAATACCATTCAGGACATAGGCATAGGCAAGAACTTCATGACTAAAACACCAAAAGCATTGGTAACAAAGGCCAAAATAGACAAATGGGATCTAATTAAACTAAAGAACTTCTGCACAGCAAAAGAAACAATCATTAGAGTGAACCAGCAACCAACAGAATAGGAAAAATTTTTGCAATCTACCCATCTGACAAGGGCTAATATCCAGAATCTACAAAGAACTAAAGTAGATTTACAAGAAAAACAACAACACCACCAAATAACCCCATTCAAAAGTGGGCAAAGGATATGAACAGACACTTTTCAAAAGAAGACATATATTAGGCCAAGAAACATGAAAAATGCTCATCATCACTGGTCATTAGAGAAATGCAAATCAAAACCACATTGAGATACCATCTCGTGCCAGTTAGAATGGTAATCATTAAAAAATCTGGAGACAATAGATGCTAGAGAGGATGTGGAAAAATAGGAACACTTTTACACTGTTGGTGGAAGTGTAAATTAGTTAAACCATATGGAAGACAGTGTGGTGATTCCTCAAGGATCTAGAAACAGAAATTCCGTTTGACCCAGCAATCCTATCACTGGGTATATACCCAAAGGATTATAAATCGTTCTATTATAAAGACACATGCACACGTATGCTCATTGCGGCACTGTTTACAATAGCAAACACCTGGAACCAACCCAAATGCCCATCAATGATAGACTGGACAAAGAAAATGTGGCACATATACACCATAGAATACTATGCAGCCATAAAAAATGATGAGTTAGCGTCCTTTGTAGGGACACGGATGAATCTGGAAACCATCATTCTCAGCAAACTGACACAAGAACAGAAAATCAAACACCGCATGTTCTCATTCATAGGTCAGTATTGAACAATGAGAACACCTGGGCACAGGGAGGGGAACATCACATACTGCGGTATGTTAGGGGGTGGTGGGCTAGGGGAGGGACAGCCGGGGGTGGGGAGGTTGGGGAGGGATAACACTGGGAGAAATGCCGGATGTAGGTGACAGGGGGGGATGGAGACAGCAAACCACCATGACAATGTGTACCTATGAAACAATCCTGCAAGATCTGCACGTGTACCTCAGAACTTAAAGTACAAAAAAAAAAAAAAGACATCCAGGTTGAAAGGGAAGATGTAAAATTGTCTTTTTTACAGATGATGTTTATTTATATAAAAAATCTGAAGGCATCTACAAAAATTTCTACTAGATCTAATAAATGAGTTTAGTAAGGTTGCCAGATAAAAGACTACTATTCAAAAATTAGTTGTATTTCTATATTCTTGCAATAACCCATTCAAAATTGAAATAAAAAAACAGTACCATTCATAATTGCATCAAAAATATGAAGTACTTCAGGATAAATATAACAAAGATGTGCAAGACCTACACACTGAAAACTACAAACAGTCCCTAGAGAAACTGAAGAAGACCTAAATAAAGAGATACACCTTGTTCATAGGTCATAATACTCAAAATTCCAGTAGGCTTTTTTTTTTGGTAAAAATTAACAAGCTGATTCTAAAATTCATGTGGAAATTCAAAGGACCTAGAAGAGTCAAAACAACTTTGAGAAAGAGCAGAGTACCAATACTGTCTGATTTTAAGATTTATTATACAACCACTCTAATTTAAAAAATGTGGTATTGGCACAAAGAGAGACTAACAGACAAATGGAACATAATAGAGAGCACATAAGTAGATGTAAACATTTATGTCGACACATATTTTTTTCCTCATCTTCGTGATGGTATTGGAAACCATCACCATTTCCTCAACTAATATTTTTTTCCTCATCTTCGTGATGGTATTGGAAACTAATTTTTGTCAAAGTTACAAGGATCATCTTTTCAAAATGGATAAAGGATCATCTTTTCAAAATGTAGTACTGAAACAAATACCCGTATTTCATAAAAATAATGAACTTTGATCTATACTTCACACCATAAAAAACTTAATTCAAACAGAATTGTAGACTGTATAGCCTAAAACTGTACAACATTTAGAAGAAAACAGAATTAAACTTTGTGACCATTTGCTAAATTGGATTTGATCAAAATTAAACTCTTCTGCTACTTAAAAAATGCTGTTAAAAGAATAAAAAGACAAGCCACAGACTGGGAGAAAATATTTACATACATATATATATTCACATACACACACGTATTTATACACATTTATATTTTATATATATTATATATCACATGTGTATATGTATTTATATATAAATATATTTATATATATATACACACGTATATATATAACAGATTTGCAACTACAGCTCTGAAAACTTAATAATAAATAAACAATTTTTTAAAAGGTAAGAAATTATAACAGACACTTCACCAAAAAATACATGTAGTGACAAATAAGCACATGAAAAGATGTTGAACATCTTAGGAAAATGCAAATGAAAACTATAATGAGGTAACACTACACACCTATTAAAAATGGCTAAAACAGGCCAGGCGCGGTGGTTCACGCCTATAATCCCAGCATTTTGGGAGGCCGAGGCGGAGGATCACTTGAGGTCAGGAGCTCAAGACCTGACCAACATGGTGAAACCCTGTCTATACTAAAAATACAAAAATTAGCTGGGCGTGGTGGTGGGTGCCTGTAATCCCAGCTACTCAGGAGGCTAAGGTAGAGAATCACTTGAACCTGGGAAGCAAAGGGTGCAGTGGCCGAGATCACGCCACTGCTGCACTACAGCTTGGGTGACAGAGACTCCGTCTCAAAAAAACAAAAAAAAAAGCTAAAAGATAAACAAAAAATCTGACCATAATAAATGTTGGTGAAGATGTAGAGAAACTGGAACTCTCATACACTTTTGGTGGAAATATAAAATGGCAGAAACACTTTTGGAAACAATTTGACAGTTTCTTAAAAAGGAAACAAATATCTCCTACATGATCCAGACATGCCATTACTAAGTCTTTACCCAGGAGAAATAAAAGCATGTGCTCCTATAAAGACTTATATGCACATATTTGTAGCAGCTTTATTTGTAACAGTTCTAAACAGGAAATAATCCAAAAGTCCATCAACTGGTAAACAGGTAAACAAACCATGTTCTATTCATACAATGGAATACTACTACTCAAGACTAAAAAGGAATCAATCTACAACATGGATAAAGCTCAAATACTTATGCTTAGTGAAAGAAGATAGACAAAAAAAGTGCATACCCTTTATTTCACTTATATTAAACTATAGGAAATACAAACTAACGTACAGTGATGGAAAACCTATCAGTGGTTGCTTGGGGATCTGGGAAAAGGTGTATGGAGAAGGGCAGGAAGGAGGGATTTTAAAAAGGTAACAGGAAACAAACCTTTGAGTAATGTATATTTTTATTATCTTTATTTTGGTGATGGTTTCCCAGGTGTATACTTACGTCAAAGTCATACACCTTACATATGTGCAGTTTAGAGTATGTCAGTTATATTTTATAAAGCTATTATGAAACAATGGAGAAAAATAAGTCCTATTAATTATCTCAGTTCTTCCCCAAAGCACTTACAGCCTAATTATTTAGCCCACTACTAAGTGGTTGGTGGGTTAAAGAAAGAAGCCATTTATTTCATCCGAATGCTTGCAATCCATTTTGGCCAGAGGATAGATGAGGATGTATACACACAAAACAATGCATCGTTATCTAAAGCACTGCACTCATCACTTGAGACATGCTGAGGTAACAACGTATTTTTACAATTGAAGTTAAAATTTATTCTCATATGGAATTATAAAATCGCTGCTATTTTCTGACAGCCAACAGTTCTCTGATTGTTCTAGCACGTCTTTGAAAGGAGGCATCATTCTTTAGCTAAGTAGCTATGGAACCTGTATGTAGCTTTCCTCCATCAGTTAACCAATTTGTTTACCATCTACGGTGCTCCAGGCAGAGTGCTTGGAGCCAGTCATGGTGATGAGCAGAAAAAGCCAGAGATTTTCTTTTCTGGGTACTTGCAGTGTCAGGACTCTAAGTTATTGAGAGGCTACCAAGTCGCAAGTCCCCTGGGGCCCTGTAGGATGCCTAGGCTGAAGGTATGATGTAAAGAGAAGGTTAGATTAGATCAGATCAGTGTTTTCAAACTGTAGATTGCAACCCATTAGCGGGCTGCGAAGTCGGTATACAGGGTTGTGAGTTAAGACCAGCACTTAATACATAAATAAATGGAATATAATATATGAGTATATCACATATTTCAGTTGTGTGTGTGTACTAAATTGTGATATAAAATAAATTTCTTACTACAGATTATGATCAAAAAAGTTTAAGCAATACTTGCTAAATGAATCACTAGAGCCCTCAGCTCTATCATGTTAAAGAAATCTGATAATGATTCACTTCTTTTAAGAACCTGGGGATTATATTTGGAACCATTATTTCTTTCATTGATTTGGTCCCCAATTTTCCTAACTTGGATTCGGTGTTGGTCTTTTAGTGTCTATTTCTACTTTAATTTAACAATGTGAACTTCTTAAGGGTTAATTCTTGTGTTTTGTCTTTTAAAAAAATATTTCTTGCATCTAACCCAGAACTTGGCAAACAGAAAGTTTTCAATAAATAATGGATTTTATTTTTAAAAAGTACTTTGCTTTAAGTCTTCAAGTTCTTATCAAGTGCCTACTATGTGCAAGACAAATACCTTCTACAGTGCTAAGCATGTGAGGTACTATGAACATAAATAACTGAGCTAACCTTTATCTTTTCATTTGTACCTTCCAAATATTCAGGGTTTGTTTGGAATGAGAGTCCAGGCAGCCTCCTGGGCCACACAGCACAGCTGATGCACCAATGCCACATATTTGTGGTTAGGTAGAATACGGCCTATACTATAAAACGAAGCAACTGGGCAGTGTCTGTTGTTTGGGCAGAGGAACCCCTCCCCTCACCACCAACCATCCTCCTTGGCCTCCTGGAGAAGTAACAGCTGCTGGTTCCCTCTGTGCCTTGTTCCCTGACTTACCACAGAATCCTCACCTGGAGTCCCATCCTGAGTTGTCTCCACAGACTAAACTAACAATGTCCTTCTTTAGCCTCTCAAGCTGCCACCAGCGGAAACCAAGAGAGTGTCCTACAGCATTGTCAGTGGGACGCCCTCCTCCCACCTCTATACTGCCATCATGAGTCCAGAGCCCAATCGTGAGTTCAGTGTGCCTCTGACAGCGCCTGCTCCCTACCCTGGTTTACTTCCAACACTCCAACTTTACCACCATGGTCTGCCTTGAGACCATCTGAACAAATGTCATTACTCCTTTTTACATCAGTCATCACGAGACCCAACGCTCTCAGGTGACTCTCATCTCCACGTGGCTCTGATGTTATGTCACTGGTGAGACCTTCCTAACCTCACTAATTAAAAATGCAACCCATCCCTCTACAACTCTCCACACCTCCTGGGCCTTCTATTTTACTTTTCTCCATAGCACTTACCATTATTGATCATACTATGTATTACTTGTTTTATTGCCTGAAGCTCCACGAGGGCAGGGAGTTTGGTCTGTTCATGGCTATATTACCAGTGAATAGTGCCAAGCACATAGCATTCTGCATTGATTTGTGGAATAAGGAATGTATACTGTGTTAGTGTTTTATTGTTGAGGGATGTGTCTAGATTTTCTTCTTCAGAAAAGGTGGAGACCCTAGTTTGGGAATGTAGCCTGGCACTAGGTGAGTAGGGTGTCTTTGAATGGCTAAGGGCCTGCTACGGGAAATATCTCACAGAATCTCAGGGACCATGTGTCAGCTGCTCCTGAGCACTAAGCCAGATCTTCCCCCTCCACCTCATTCTCCACCCCAGAGTCTGGAAGACCCAAGAGGCTGGAATGTCCCCCTCGGCCAAGGATGTTCTCCCTCAGAGCTGCCCCTCCTTCCACTCCCCATCTCAGGAAATGGAACCACTCTTCATCCACATGCTCTGTCTGAACACTAGGACTGATCTGTGTAAGCTTGCTCTAATCTCTCCCATCTAATGCATCCCTAAGACCTATCTCCTATTCCTTCCCAGTACATTCTGAATCTGAATGGTTTTTACCACTTCTGCCATTTCCACTCAGTCCTCGTCAACACATCACCCTACGGTAGCCATAAAACTCATTCCCCTGCTGCTCTTCTCAACCCCACAGTTTATTTCTCATGGAGCAGAGAGCTTTTCGTTTGTTTACTTCTCATGTTATCAAAGAATATTTTAGCGACAGAAAATTGGTGGAATGAAATACTAGATGAAAAGAGCCAGATAAAAAATGGAATAAAATGTGTTATCCGAATATGAAAATATTTATAGAGAAAAAAAGCCTAGCGGGAAACACATGAGTATTTTAAAAGTAGTTATCTCTAAGTGGTAGAATTATGAATGAATTACATTTTCTTTATCCTATTCAGTATTTTACAAAAACTCTAGAGTGAACATGGACAGTCATTTAAAAAGTTAATAAGAAAAATGTTGGCTGGGCGTGGTGGCTCACGCTTGTAATCCCAGCACTTTGGGAGGCCGATGCTGGTGGATCACGAGGTCAAGAGATTGAGACCATCCTGGCCAACATGGTGAAACTCCATCTCTACTAAAAATACAAAAATTAGCCGGGCGTGATGGCACGTGCCTGTGGTCCCAGCTACTTGGAAGGCTGAGGTGGAAGAATCGCTTGAACCCAGGAGGCGGAGGTTGCAGTGAGCCAAGATTGCACCACTTCACTCCAGCCTGGTGACAGAGCAAGACTCTGTCTCAAAAAAAAAAAAAAAAAAAAAGAAAAGAAAAATGTTGAGAGACCAAGGAGGCAGTACTAACGATGAGCAAATTTATTTAGTTGAGCAGATTTCAGTTTTTAATTTAAAAATGAAATTAAAATTGGATCCAACACACTTTTACTGATCACCTCTTGTATCTCAGTCACTGTGCTATATGATTTTCCTATGCTTTATTTCTGCAAGGAAGGATTTATCCTGGTTTTGTAGGTAATAAAATGAATTTGGAGAGATTAAGTGGTTTGTCTCAGGTCTCCAGACACTTCATCTCAGGCTCTCTCCACTCCCCTACCACTGTCTGCTCTTGCCCCAAGGGCTGGTGTTCAAGTAGACCCCTGGAGAATTGCTGGGATCAGGGGCTGCTGAGCCAAGATGGCAAGAGTCAAATTATTAACTCAAAAAGGGGAGAAAACTGACATTCAATGTAAGTCAAGTGACTAGAGTACCGTTTTATTTATGTTCAAGATATATCTGAACTTGAAACTTATTGGCAAAGTGAATTTAATCATAACGACCAAAAGCAGCATAAAGTTAAACCTTGGCTTGTTCTGCTTTCTTGCCCTACAGAAACAAAGCCCCAAGCTCTGGGGTTGATGAGTCTGGCTAGAGCTTGGCTAAGTTCTGGCACATCCAGAGAAAGTCGCACCTGCTGAGGGGAAGGGGAGGAGTGGAGGAAAAATGAGAGGGGCATTTGTAATTTCTTTTGGTGTTTCTTAGAATAACATCCACAAGTTGGATCACCAAGGTCTGACCCTGCCTATTTCGCCAGTCCCCTTTCTCCCCTTTCTCCACTTTGGCACCCAGACCTGTCTCACCTGCCTCTCCCTGTCCCGGGAACCCTTCTTGCTTCTTCCTCAGAACTTTACCCTGCAAGCTCCCTCTCATTTATCTGATTTCAGCTGAAATACAGAAAGTCTTCTCTGATGACTTCATCTAAGATACCCCTCCCTCATCCCATCACAAACTTTTTATGAGCAGAACTTTTTGTTATATAGTATTGTATGCAAAGAATATATGTAAAGAATAGGTACGTTATAACACACGGTAATGCAGTGAACACTTATGAATGTGTCAGCCAACTCCAGATCTAGAATGTTAACAATACCTGATTTATTTTTTGCATAGCACTTATTACTATCTGAAATTATATTATATATGCATTTATATGTATTTATTGTGTCATCCCTACTGAAATGTAAGCTCTGATGTCTGTCTTGTTTATTGCTATATCCCCCAGAGCTTAGAATAGTGCCTAGAAAATAAATACTCATGAATTGAAGATGAAGCAGAAAGCTCGGAGCAGTGTGGGCAGTGGTGGTGGTGGCTGGCCTCTTGCTGTCTCCAAGCAGAGATCCCTGAGCCTCTGGACATGGCTGCTCCTTCCATGTATTTCTCCAAAGTTCAGTTGATATGCTGTTGTATAATGTGGAGTATTCCAGTTACACAGACAAAAGCACACAAGACAATTAATTTTGCCGTTTGAGACTCAGTTTCTGTCTCTGGTAAAATAGAGACAGTAATACCTACTGGCAGGATACCTGAGTTAGAGATACAAGCGTTCTCACCTCCCTTTACCCTGATATGATCTGAGAGGTGCAGGACCAATATGGGAAGGGACTTCTGCTGGCAGTAGACAGTTTCAGACCTAGAAAGAGAAAGAGAGACAGACGGACAGACTCTGGGTTGCAGGAGTGAGGTTGACAGAGACCCAGGCCACTCTGAAAACCGTGGGGGGGATATCTGCCTCCAAGTTAGTAGATATTTAAGCCTCCACCTGGGTCCGTGAGGCTAGGAGCAGGGCCCCAAAGCAGTGAGAGCTCCTGGCTTGGGCACTGCCTCCCTAAAAGAGTTGAGAAAATTCTAAGGGAACAAATACAGAGTCTCAGTGCGTGAGTGTAGGATGCTAAGTCCCTGATAAGAGAAATGAAACCTCTTTTCTCTTCAGTGAATCAGGGACAGACATAAGTAGAATTTCAGTGTTGTTCTCCAATACAAGTGTCCTGATTGAGCCGGTCTGTGCCCAAATTATGTCCAAACATTCTTCAATGCCCCTCTTTGATAGGTTAATTAATTAATTCAACCTACATTCACAAAGCAACTAGTATGTGTCAGGAAACCTAATGCAGACTTTGGGATTCGAAGAGCCACAGATAAATGAGAGATTCCCAGGCCAAGAGGAAAATGAGCAGATGCACAATAGTGACCTCGGCATTAGCTAGAGAAGGGTAGAGCCTAGGGGAGGGAGCTGCCAGGTTGGCTGAGGTTGGGGACAGAGATGGGGTGAGTAGGTGGGAAAGGGAGTTGCATTGCGCCTGAAGAAGATGGAGAGACAGCCCAACAGTACAGACAGAGCCGTGGATGGTGAAAAGTAGGAACTGCAAGGACATGCTGGGGGACGGAAAGGGAGTCCTTTTGGGGATGTGGGCTGGAGCCATATCCTGAAGGCCTTGTTTCCTATGTCCTGAAGACAGCAGAGCAACATGATCAGGGAGGTCAGGGAAGATGTTCCTGAGGAACTGACAAATGAGGCATGCACTGAAGGACCTGTGGGAGATGACCAGGTGAAGGTCTGGGGGTGGGGATCTTGGCAGACAGTGGGGACAGCATAATCAAAGGTCCTAGTGTCCTGTGGAACCTCTTGAAGAGCTTCATCCCCATAGACCCTCCCAAGGGGTAAGAGAGGAGGGCGGGGTGAGAAGGCCGCACAGGAATTCAGTCCCAACCTCCCTTGGCCCTTGGAAGCAAGCGTAGCGCAAGTAACAGCCTTGCTTCTTTCCTTAGTATCTCAGTCTTATTACTCTTTTCCTTCCCCCTTAGGGAAAGCCCCCTGCAAGTGGATTCTGTTGGAGATGGTAAGAGCAGCAAGGGTGTTACCTAGCCCACCTCACCTGCTACCCTACTCAGTTTGAAAGCTCTGTCTGTTTCCTCATTTCTTTCACAGAAGGAAGGCTTCAATTGGGTTTATTCAATTACGCCTAATGTGTAAGGTTATAGTGATGATTCATTGATTGTTTTTCCTGATTTGGATTTAAGCCAGATATTTAATTTTGTGTGAATAATGGACACATTCTAAAAGTCAGAGCCCATTTAAGAAATAGACTTTACATATCTCACCAAAAGCATAAGTGGCAAAAGAAAAGAAAGATGACTTTATCAAAATCTAAAACTCCTGTGCTGTAAACATGTCAACAAGAAAGTAAAAAGATACCTCACAGAATGCAAGAAAATATTTGCAAATCATATCACTGATAACAGACTTATATCCAATATATATAAAAAGAACTTCTACAACTCATAATAAGGTAAATAACTCAATAAGAAATGGCAAAAGACTTGAATAGGCATTTTGGCAAAGCAAATGTACCAATGGTCAGTAAGCACATGAAAAGATGTTTAATATCATTAGTCATTAGAGAAACGCAAATCAAAACCATAATGAGATACCACACCCACTAGGATGACTCTAATAAAAAAGACATAATAAGAAGTGTTGGTGAGGGTGTGGAGAAATTGGAACCCTCATAGCTTGCCGATGGGGATGTAAAATGGTACAGCAGCTTTGATAAACAATGTAACATTTCCTTAAAGTGTTAAGCACAGAGCAACCATGTGACCTAGCAATTTCACTCACAGGTCTGAAGTATACCCAAGAGAAATAAAAACGTGTATTCACACAGAAACTTATATATAAATGTTCAAAGCAGCATCTTTCATAATAGCCAAAAAATGGGAATAACCCAATGTCTATCACCTGATCCAACTGATTCTATTTATATCAAATGTCCAGAAAAGGCAAATATATAAAAGCAAAAAGATTTGTTGTTTCCTTTGGTGGGGAGAAGGGGCTGATGGGAGGAAACAGGGAGTGACTGCTAATGGGCATGGGGTTTCTTTTAAGAGAGATGAAAATGTCCTAAAATTAGATTGTGGTGATGGTTATATAACCTTGTGAATTTATTTAAAAAAAAAAACCATTGAATTGTATACTTTTAAGTGGGTGAATTGTATACTATGTGAATTATACCGACATAAGCCTGTTAGGAGACAAAAGAAGCAAGCTAATGAGCCAGAGTAGATCAGTCAATATTGTCAGAGTCTGCCATGTAGAGTAAATTTTACCCAGATTCTTGGCATGGTACGCAGGTCAGGCAGAGAAAACTTCCTGAATGGAAACATGTAGCAATAATAATAGTCACGTTACTAACAGTAATAACTCAGATCGATATGATCTTTATGGTTAACAAACAAGTCTTATTTATTTGATTAAATCCTTCCACTCACTTGAATCATATGAGGGTGGCATCATTACACACATTTCACACCTGAAGGAACTGAGGCTCAGAGAGTTGAGTGAGTGAGATCATCAGATTGTCAATGCTGGGCTGGGAGTAGAGCCCTGCCTCCAAATATTATGTCACTCCACTAAGCCTGAGAGGGCAAGGGGCCATGTTGAGTCTTGTTTACGCTGGTATCCCCTGTGCCTGACAGGATGAATGAATGGATGAATGAGTAGGAAACTGCCACTCTTTGAACTCAGCAACCATGTAATGCAAAGCGGGCTCCAGCCCCTCCTAGAAAGAGAGACCTGAAAGGCCAAGTTGGAGAAAAGGCGCACCACAGGAGTGCAACATCACAGGCACTGGCCAGGAGCTCAGTCCAGATGTAACAGCGACTCAATCCCTGTACAGATTAAAGGGAACAAGCCAGGAATGTCTCAGAACAGAAGGCTTCCTATTTCTAGGTGACTTGTGCATTGTCTTCAGCCAACTGGTGTCCTACTGGGATGGAACTAGTGGCACCCAGATCATCTCAGCCTCTCTCTAGACTCCTGCCATCTTGAATTCTTTGTCAACATTTCCACCCCAGAAGGAAGCTGCAGTCCTCAAGCCTGGGGACTTCCAGTCTGTGCTGAACCAGGCACTATCAAGAAGGTATTATGGGAGCCCACACAGGAGATACAGACTCACACAGCTACAAGTGTCTACTGCTGGGACTTGAAGGGGACAGAGATGGCTTGTTTTCTGGCTCGATGGAGGGCTTGCCCTTCTGCCTAACATACTGAGTTGGCTGATAGGTGAGTTTGATGGGCTGTGCTTCAGATGGTAGTGGGGGAAGAAGAAAAGATGCTCTGTTTGCTGAGGTTTTCCTTTCTCCATGGGTAAAAGGTAAACCTCATTCACAGGTCAGAAATTATGGAGCCAGATGTTCTGAAAGGAGCTTTGGATTTGGAAACACACCAACCTGAATAAAAAAACCCATTTCTGCTATTTACCCTGGTGCCTCTGTGAGCCCAAGTTCCTTATCTACCAAATGAAAATCTCACAGGGCTATAATAAGAGAAGTACCCAAGGCGCACAGCCAGTAAATGGCAGAGCTGGATTTGACCCCAGGACTCTTGACTCCACCTCCATAAGAGCACAGTGGGGAGGATATGTGTAAACGGCACACAGAAGCACTGGCTGTAAAAACAGCAGATGCCTCCTGCTAGGGGTGGAGGCCGGGAAGGAGGAATGGGAGCAGATGAGCTTTGTGTTTTCTATTGGTCAGGGCAGAGTGTGTGCTCCATGCCCTTAAGAGGGTTCATGGCCTAGAAGAGTTCTTGCCTTGTGGCCTTGGCCACAGGAAAGGCTGGGCTCTGGCTCTGACTGTACACCTTAAATGTATACAGTTCTTATTTGTCAGTTATAGCCCTATAAAGCTGGGGGTGGGGAGGAAGAAAGGAGTCACATGGAGATGCTGCTCAAATGAGCATTCTGCCCAAGCACATCCTTGGCCTCGCTCCTGCTACAATCCTTCCATTTTGCAACCATTGCAGCATTTGGGCTATACTGAGAAGGGATGGGAAGCAAACAGTGACCCTCTTCCCCCAACATGGTCAGTCTGGATTCTTTACATCTAAATCACACTTTGTTCCCTTGGCAATTCTGTTTGGAAGGTCACATGGAACTGACTGTCTTACTTTCTTTCTGTGGGCTGCTAACCAAAGAACTAGCCACAATATTCCCTTAAACTAAAGCCTAATACAGAGCAAAGTTCTAACTCTCTTCAAGTCTGTGAAGGCTGAGAGAGGTAAGTAATCTGCAGAAGAAAAGTTTGAAGCTAGTAAAGGTTGGTTCATGAGGTTTAGGGAGAAGCCATCTCTGTAACAAAAAGTCCAAGGTGACGCAGCAAGTGCTGATGTAGAAGCCACAGCAAGTTATCTAGAAGATCTGGTGAAGATCAACTGGATTTTCTATACTATACTAAACAACGGATTTTCAGTGCAGATGAAACAGCCTACCATTGGAACAAGATGCCATCTAGAACTTCATAGTGAGAGAATAGAAGTCAATGCCTGGCTTCAAAGTTTCAAAGGACAGGCTGACTCTCTTATTGAGGCTAATGTAGCTGGTGACTTTAAGTTGAAGCCAATGCTCTTTACCATTTTGACAATCTTAGGGCCCTTAAGAATTTTGCTAAATCCTCTCTACCTGTGCTCTATAAATGGAACAACAAAGCCTGAATGACAGCACATCTGTTTATAGCATGGTTTACTAAATATTTTAAGCCCAGCTTTAAGACATACTGCTCAGAAAAAAAAAGATTCCTTTCCAAATATTACTTCTGATTGACAATGCACCTGGTCACACAAGAGCTCAGCTCAAGATGTACAGGGAGATTAGTGTAATTTTCATGCCTGCTGACAAAACATCCATTCTGTAGCCCATGAATCAAAGAGAAATTTCAACTTTCAAGTCTTATTATTGAAGAAACACACTTCATAAGGCTATAGCTGTCACAGACAGTGATTCCTCTGATGAATCTGAGCAAAATAAAGTGGAAACCTTTTCGAAAGGGTTTACCATTCTACATGCCATTAAGAACATTCATGATTCATATGGGGAGGTCAAAATATCAAGTAACCGGAGTTTTCAGGAAGTTGATTCCAACTCTCATGGTTGACTTTGCGGGGGCCAAGACTTCAGTGCACGAAGTAACTGCAGATGTGCTGGAAATAGTGACAACTAGAATTAGAAGTGGAGCCTGAAGATGGGACTAAATTGCTGCAATCTCATGATCAAACTTGAACGGATGAGGAGTTGCTTTTTATGGATGAGTAAAGAAAGTGGTTTCTTGAGAAAAAATCTACTCCTGGTGAAGCTGCTGTGAACACTGTTAAAATGACAACAAAGGATTTAGAATATTCCATAAACTTAGTCCGTGAGGCAGTGGCCGGGCTTGAGAGGACTGACTCTAATTTTGAAAGAAGTTCTGCTGAAGGTAAAATGCTATCAAACAACACAGCATGCTACAGAGAAATCTTCCCTAAAAGAAAGAGTCAATTGATGCAGCACACGTCATTGTTGTCTTATTTTAAGAAATTGCCACAGCAATTCCAATCTTCAGCAACTACCACCCTGATCAATCAGCAGCCATCAACGTCAAGGCAAGACCCTCCATCAGCAAAAACATTACAACTTCCTAGAAGCTCAAATGGTCGTTAGCATTTTTTAGCAATAAAGTATTTTAAAATTACAGTATGTACTTCTTTTAGACATGAATGCTATTGCACACTTACTAGAACACGGCATAATGTAAGTGTAACTTTTATATGTACTAGAAAATAAGAAAATTGTACTTGCTTTATTATGTAATCACTTATGTAGTGGTCTGGAATCAAATCTGCAGTGCCTCTGAGGTATGCCTACATAAGTGAGCTCATGGAGTATTTGTCATTATATGCCTTGCTTATTTCACACAGCATGATGTCCTTCAAGTCTGTCTATGTTGTCGCAAATGGCAGGATTTCCTTCTTTTTAAAGATGAAATGATATTTCACTGCATATATATCTATAGATATCTATATATCTCACATTTTCTTTATCCACTCATCCATTCATTGATGAACACTTGGTTGATTCTATTTCTTGACTATTGTGAAAAATGCTGCAATGAATACACGATTGTAGATATGTCTTTTGACATATTGATTTAATTTCCTTTTTAAAATACCCAGCAATGGGATTGATGGATCGTATAGTAATTCTATTTTTAATTTTTTAAGGAACCTCGATACTGTTTCCCATAATAGCTATACCAACTTACCTTTCCACCAACACTGCACAAGGGTTCCCTTTTCTCCACATCCTCATCAATACTTATCTTTCATATTTCTCATGATAGCCATCCTAACAGGTGTGAGATGATATCTCTTGGTGGTTTTAATTTGCATTTCTCTAATGATTAGTGACGTTGAGCACCTTTTCATATACCTGCTGGCCATATGTCTTCTTTTGAGAAATATCTATTCGTATCTTTCACCCATTTTTAAATTGGGTTTTTTTTTTTGCACTTGAGTTGAGTACCTTATTATTTTGGATATTAACCCCATTATCAGATGTTATCATTTGCAAATATTTTCTCCCATTCTGTAGGTTGCCTGTTCACTCTGTTGATTGTTTCCTGGGCTGTGCAGAAGCGTTTTGCTTTGATGCAATCCCATTTGTGTGTTTTTGCTCGGACTTCTTTCTTGATGGTAGAGTGGATCCACTCAAAGAAGGAAGCTGACTTCAAGCACTGTGAACCTAAGATGGTCTATTCAGACCTGCACTGAGTTCTTTGTCATATATGGGGAGGATTTAATGGTGTCTTGGATGAATCTTAGAGAGGGAAGGAGGACTGGGAAATGTTGGATGTATTCAAGACAAGGTAAGGAAAGAGCCAGCTGAGATTGTAAGAAAAAATATAATAATAGCAATAGTGATAATCATGATGCCTCATTTAATTGAACACTTACTATGTGCCAGACCCTGCTCTAGGAGCTTTACATATGTTACTTACATGGTAACTTATTCCGCCTCCTATTATCATCCTCATTTTACAGATGAAGCCACCAGCTGATAAATTTCTTGATGTGCCAGTAACAGATTTGAACGTATGAGTCACTCCAGTGCTCTGGGCATGGGTGTGAGGAGTGAAAATGTGGAATTTGGGGCTGGGCTTTCCTGGAGATCCCTCCCATGAGGGGAGCCAGCGTTTTTGCTGGTTCTTTACTGAATCTGGTTGAGGCAGGAGTTACAGACCTCCTCAGCCAAAGGGTCTGCCTCCCCCAGCTTAGGTGTGAGCCCCTCAAAGGCAGGGCCACATCTGCCTGCTCTCTGGATCTGCCAGTACAGCTCCTAGCATGGACCCAATCCATGTTTGTCAATGGAAGTGATGAACACTATTAATACAATGTTGCCCTTTACCTTGGGGAGTCTCTGAGGTGAACACCATGTGTGTAGAGTATATTACAGTAGCCAAGGCAGTTTCCCGTCCAGTGTTCTGGAGGCCTCAGTGTCACCCTAGACTCTCACTCCCCCTCATTGCCAACACCGAATGGGTCACCAAATCCAGCCAATTCCACTGTTAAAGTTGGACTCATCTGGTCCTTCCCTGCTGTCATCCTCTACATCCACGTCCCTTTATCCTCTTTCCACAACACCTCTGTGGCTTTTCTCCTCACTTCCCATCCTGCCTGGCACTAAGCCCCATTTTCCATGCAGTAGCCAGAGAGATCTTTCTGAAACTGAAATCCATCTAGGTCTCTCCTCCCTGCCCTTAGGGGCAAGTCCAGCCTTATCCACAGGGAATGAGCCCCTCTGCAATCCAGTCCTCATCTCCTTGGCCCCCAGCTTCTCTTTCCCTCACCAGGCAGACCCCAACCCTTCACCCACCCCCTTCCCAGCCACAGTGCCAAGAGTGACCCATGATGCCGCATGCCTGAGTCATCCAGAGACACTGCGCACATCAAAGGGCAGGAAAAGCAGGGCTCTGGAGGGACTTTCCATCCCTCCCTGCACGTCATCCCCCTGCCCGCACCAGCATGTCCCTCTAGCCTGGTGATGTCACTTGCCTGGGCGCATGTGCAGCCAAAGAAATTGGTTTACATCAGGCCTCCAGGGTGGCACGGGAGGGAAAGTGGACGGGGATGGGCATCCTCCTGCTCTCACCTCAGAGAGATGATTACGGTACAATAGAAGGTGAAGCAAGGCTTGGCACAGGGCACAATAGGGTGCTCAGGCCTCTCATTTTCTAGATGCCACCAGGCCCCCAAAACCTCTTGAGTAAGAAATGAACATGCGGGTCGGGCCTGGTTAGTACTTGGATGGGAGACCGCCTGGGAATACCGGGTGCTGTAGGCTTTTAAAAAATAAAAATAAATAAATAAATAAATAAATAAAAGAAAAAAAAAGAAATGAACATGCAACCTTTAATAAATAATGTCACTCATAACAAACATTACACTTGTCAAACAAAATACTTATATGGTACTGTCTTCACATCAGGCACTGTTGTAAGCAGCCCACATGACTTTATCTGATTGAATCCTCATACAACCCTATGGGGAAGGTTACTAATTATGATTCCCATTTTACAGACAAGAAAATTAAGGCACAGAGAGATTAACTCACTTGCCTAAAGCAACACAGCTAGTAACTGTTTAAGCCAAGATTTGGCTCCTGAGTCTGTGCTCTTGGCCTCTATGCTGTTTTGACAATTTGCTAGGATCAGGCCTGCCATCCTGCCAAAAGGAGTGTCTTCCTGCAGCCCCACACTTATGGTGATTGAGAAGTGTCTGCAGAATAGAGATTCTGCAGTGTGTGGCTAGAGTGTGGGTCTAGAGAGCCCCAGAAGTGCCCTCTTGCCCTCACCTTGCAGGTGCCGTTATTTAGTATTTCATCACTGTGAGTCCTCAGACTATTTCTCAGTGAGGCTTTATTGTCCCTATTTTGTGGGTGGGCAAACTGAAACTCAGGAAGATTGCTGCAAGGCAATCCACAGCATTGCTGGGGATTGAAACCAAGTCTATCTATACATAGAACCTGTACCTTTTCCATTCCTCTAGAAGAAAGATCTGGTTTGAGGGCAAAGGGAGGCATTCTATCCACCCCATCTCAGATAGGTGGTATCTAAAGTGCCACTGAGGCACACGAGCAGCCACACCTTGAGGAGGCATGGGGCTGGGGACTGTGGGGCTGGAGATGGAGGTTGGGATCACGGGGCATGGATCTAGAGAGCATGGGGCTGGAGACAGAGGTTAGGGAGTTGTCTGCCCCAGGTGATGGTTGAGTCTGCAGGAGAGGAGACCGCAAGCAAAGGAGAGATTAGGAATTGAAAAGGGTATAAGACAAGTCTTGGGGAAGGTTTGTTCATAGGTGATGAGTTAAAGAAGAAAGAGCCAAGGTTGGGTTGGGGGTTGGAGGACAGGGATAATAAGAGCAGAAGAACCAGAGTAATACGTCCTATTTGTAGATCAGTCCACAGTTCACAGTGCTTCACCATGTTCCTTCACTCTTACCACACATAAACACACACATCCATCAAAACCCCAGGATCCAGTGCTGGCAGCAGGCAGAGTGCCATCTATTGTTTGCACCAATTTACAGATGGGAAAACTCAAAGAGGGCAAGCAACATGCTCCAGGCATAACAACGAATAAGCAACACAACTTGTGTGGGAATCTACATGTCTCATGACACCACCTCCCTGATGATGGATGCCACGGAAAGAGAGGAAGGCGGGGGCTTCAGTGCTTAATGTGGCATTGATTGAAGAGGAAAGCTTCCCGAGAAAAGGCCACACATCTGGCCCACAGCAGCCTTGTAGGGGCAGGGTCAGTGGGAGTGAGGATCCAAATGGAGGGGCAGTAGGAATGGGGGGGCGGGGGGGGCGGAGGGCGGCAAGGAGGTGGAGATAGCTGGAATGTACGCCTTCTTAGAGAAGTCGGTAAGAAAGAGAGAATCAGGAGGCCACTTCAGTTCCTAACCTCTCCTTTACTTACTGTCTCTTCTGCAGACTCAACCATCACCCATGGCAGACAATGCCTTAAACTCCATCTCCAGCCCATGCTCTCTAGAGCTGCCCACTACACTTGGCTGCTGTGTGCCTCCGTGGTGTTTAGATGCCATGTGTTTGAGATGAGAGGCCCTTGGCCCACGTCTCCTCTCCTGCTCCCTCTTTGCCTGGCATCTCTCCCTGTCTGTCTTCCCTGCCTCTCCCTCTCCTTCTCTCTCAGCACCAGTGGCCCCATCTCTATGTTTCCACCTCTCCCCTCTTTTCCCTGGATTCTTCTCTTGCCAGGGTTCTTCGCTGGACCTGCCTCTTTTCCTTTCCTCTCTTTTTTTCCCCCAACTATCTACATCTGGAAATCTAAGACACATTTAGTGTCAGGTTTGCTCACTGAATAATGTTTTACATTACTTGTTTTTAATGTAAAAGGCAAGAGATCTGAAATGCTCTTCCTTTCTCTCTCAAAATGAAAAACTCTCTCTTTTCAAAAGGGAGGTGCTTTTAAAGTATTATCCTTGATGAGTTCCTTGGGTGAACAAGTGGCTCTCAAGAGAAAAAGGCAGGCTCCTTATCTCTGTGTGAAGTGCCAGAGAAAGAAGAGAATTTCTGCATGGAGACAGAAGAAGGGAGGCCAGTTTTCTCATTTTTGTTCCAAGTGAGACAGGCTCTCATAGTCTCCTCCCTGTGATGAGATCACCCAGCTTGCCCAGCAAGGTGCTAAAAATAATTGCCCTCGATGAAGACATACAAGCAAATCGTTCTGCTTGGCAGAAAAAATTCAAGTGTGCTGGTAAAATGTGCAGGCAAAGTGTCTTTCCAGGTGCCGATCTCTGAGGACAGCTGTGCTTTGACCTACCTAAGGCAGACCAGACCAGTAGCTGTAGAGCTTACGCTCATGCAGACCCCAGAGCCACAACCTCAGTCTTGGAGGAGAAAGGGAAGTGACTCTACAACTTGCCATTCTCAGAGGCACACACTTGATGGGTGGGCATCAGACACTACCTCCTTATGGGGGAGTTGCACAGGGTGGTGCTGTCATAGCAATGCCTCAACCTTTTCTTCACCCCCTGCCCTCTCATCGCTGTACCCTGAGGGTGACAATACCATGCGATCAGTAAAATAACAGATGGTTGTGATTTTGCTGCAGGGACAAGCCCCGTCGAGCCATCTCTACCCCAGTCAGAGGACCTACTAGAAACCTTGAGAGCTTCTGCATAGCCTCATGCATAGAGCAAAAGTACAACCCCATGGGATTCAGATATGTTTGGAGGGAGGAATGAGGCAATGCCTTCTCTCTCCCCATCACTGCTATAGGATGCAGTTTTACTGGCCTCATCTGAAGCTCTTAAACCACTTTTGCCAATAACAAATAATGAAGTAGTCACTTTTTTGATGCAGCTGACAGACAGTTAAGAGGTTTCTTGTTATCCAATAGGAGAAACGAAAATGTCTATGTTTGACCTTGGATTTATTTCCCAGGACCAGATTATTTCACCTGTCATTTTGCTGTCTTCTAAGACCTGAGACAACATTTGGCACCTTGAGGTGTGCCCACAGATGAGGGCATGCCGGCTGCTCCTGAGGGCAACTCGCAGGGCTGGGGAAGGGAGGCAGACACCCCCATCCGGGTCAGCTCCTGGCTGGGAGGCGTGAAAGGAGGGCAGCTAAGTGACAGAGCCTGAGGCTGTGCTCTATATGTGGGGGAACAGGGGAAAGCAGGCAAGAGGATAGGAAAGAAAGGAGGAGGAAGAGGAATGGAGACAGAAGTAAATTCTCCTAATCCTTCCCTGGGTGTCTGCTTCTGGGATCTCTCTCTTAATGATTTCCTGTCTATACAAGGCCTTACACTGAGAGATGTGATGCCAGCTTGGCATGCCACCCCAGGAAGGCCACCAAGTCCTGGGTCAGAGTTTGTTGGTCTGGTCAATCTGTCCACGAAATTTTCATTTCTGGCTTGGAAGCTTCCTTGGTTTGGAAAGCACATCCTGAGACTGCATAGTGAGTTCCAGGGGGAGTTGTAAAGTAAAACAGAGGAGGGAAGACAGCCAACGAGGCAAGGCAAGGCAAATGAATCTTCCTCCCCTCCGAGCGGCTTTGGGGGCCTGCATAGAATACTTGCTCCAGATTTATCCTACCCAAGGAACCGGGGGGCACATTCCTTAGATGCCAGCTCCCATCGATCATTGAGAGCACTCCTGGGGAAAGGGGGAGGGTTTGATTCCCAGCACATGGCCTGCTCCGGGTGTGTTCTAGCAGTAGAAGAAAGCCTGCAGACACAGGGACCAGGTGCTGCGGTTGGAAGTAGGCTGGCATGCATGGAGATGGGAAGGGGGAATGTCTGCAGCCTTTGCCAAAGTGACTATGGCATAAAAGGAGGCCTGATGCTGGGCATAGGGCCCCCAGTCCAGCCAGAAGAAGCAAGACCACATTGTATTTGGACTCACTCATGTAACTATTTTGAGCTTTAAATCAGGTCTCAGAAACACCTTTGGTCTTCAGGGTCTCCAGCATCACTGAGGCACAGGTGGGAAAAAGGAAGGATAAAAAAAGAGATGACCAAACTAGAAGAAAATGGGGAGCACAACGAGATAAAGAAAAGCAAAAATGATGTAACCCGCAGAGAAGCCAGCAGAACTCCGAAGAGGCATGAAATGGGTCACAAAGATGTGGCAGGTGCAGGAAGATGAAGTAAGAAACAAGCCTGGAGAGAGATTTCTGAGCAGTTGGTGACCGGATTCCAGGCAGCATTTAGCCCAGGATGCTTCTCTTTCTTTTGGGGGGCTAAATCCAAGAAGGTGTATTAAGGCCTTTTATAAAGAGAGAGCTCCACCTCTAATGTGTCTATGATGGGACAATTAGCAATCCAAAATAGAAATTGTTAGAGCAATAGAATCACAACAGCCTACGTGGTGAAGTCTGGGCGGCAGCATTTTTGGTCAGAGTGGTGCCCAGTGTGACACAGACCAGCAATGGCTGCCAGCATCTGGATCACCATGAGTTCCAAATGTGTATGTACAGGCACCACGACTAGTGTGTCAGCCAAGGAAGAGGGTCTCAGTGGGTCCGCACTGTTATTCCACTAGCTCTTCCTCATTTGAGAGCCCCAGGGCACTGGATTTGGTCATGTAAAATGATGTTAAATGGAACTCTTTCTTATGACTCCAAATTTTGGCAAAGAGGCCTTAAAGTTGAAGACGTAGGTGAGAAGTCCCCACATACTGCACAGAAAGATGCTAAACCTACCCACGCAGTCCTTACCAAAGGCTAGTAAAAATAGGTCCAGTAACTATTAACCCATCCAGGCTTATATAAAACAAATTTTTAAAAATTGAAGAAAGATGTTTAGGAGAGTCATTGAGGTGAAGGGTTCTCAGCTTAGCAGGGAGGGTTGCAGTGTTTCCCCCTGCATTTCCCATCACCTCCAAACCAGGTGAGGAGCACTGATAGGAACTGACATTGAAAAAAGGAGGGCTGGTGTCTCACAGTCCTGAAGAACTGCAGAAATTGTGGGTCCATCTTGAGGGAGTTGTTGGGAGAAAGTGACATTTGTTCCTTGGAGTTTGGAGGAATGTTTGAACATAAAGACTGGTGCCTCCTACCAGCCTTGCCCCATGTTAAATTTGGCAGGCAACAGAGTGACTGAAGTTATTCACAAAGGCAGGGTAGAGAGTGAGCAGAGATAGACCAGCGTTCATGTAAAAAGCATGTATGACTTTCCTTTGGGATAAACGTACACTGGGGGAAGACAACTAGACTCAAAATGCGAGCTAGGGCACTGCCAGGGAGGGTGACAGGGAACGGTGGCAGGGGGTGTTGTTGCAGGAAGATGCTGAAGGAGTTGCCAGATGTTGGCCAGAAAGTACACCCCACTTCTGAGAACCCACAGTGGAGCCAGCCTTCGAGCAAACGTGGCTCCCAGAGGGTGTCAATGCTCAAGAGTAAAACACTTTTGGACAGGCAAGAATGAAGATGCTCTCTTCCCCTGCCCACCATGAGGAGTCAATGGCAGGAAGTGGGGGAAGAAATTGAGAGACAGGGAAAGAGTACAGCACCCCTCTCCCTCCCCCACTGCAGGTCCCCATGCCCCAGGGTAGGCCTGAGCTTTGAGGAGGGAAAGTGAGAGAGGAGGCATGTTGAATTGGGTGTATGATTGAATGTTTTCAGCTTTAAATCATATTGTATCCTTTAAATCCACAAAAGTGCCCAGGAAGCCGTGAAGAGAAGGCAGTGTGGTTGAAGGCAGTGATAAGAGAAAAATGAATGTGTTTCCTGTTTATACAGCTATTGAATTCAGCCCATTTAATAAACTGGTTTACAGAAGTTGATGCCAGTTCTGCACCATAGTTTTGCTTTATTACTGGTGCATGTGTGTCTGTGGGTGTGCATGTATTTATACACATTATACCTAGTTCATCCCCCTCATATGGGTTTATCTCTTAGCAACAAATAGTTTTGTTGTCTTTAATTTATGGTCCTCAATAAAGAATCCCTCTAGGCATTCACTAAGGAGCAGGACCTCAGACAGGTGAACCCAATCAATATTAAAATCCCTATTTGGGGGTCTCAGGTGGGCAGAGCAGATGAAGAGCATTTCCAAATGAACTACTAGCAGGCACGTGGGAAAATTATGTATTTTTGGTGCCTATGGAAGGAATGGCAAAGGGGCCCGGGTTCTTAATTGGGAACAAAATGCCCATCCCTTTGCTGTAACATCTTGATTAATAGACTGAAAGAACTTTGACTCTGCATTAATCCAGGTGAACTTAGCACCAGCCAGCCTCTGCCTCATCCAGTCTCCCTATCTGATTTCCATTTCACGCCTGCAGAACTGTTCTTCCTCTCCGTAGAGCAATGGTTTTCAGACTCAGCTGCATATTAGAATTACCTGGGGAACTGGTATTTTTAAATTGATATTTCAAAAGTATAGCAATGTCAAGGTCTTACTCCCACTGAGTCTCTGGAAGTGGGGTCTGGGCAGTAGTATTTTTTAAGAAGCTCCTCTGGTGATTCTTACGCATAGTTTAACTCTAAAAGATTGAAGAGAATAGTAGCAGAGGCTTACTGTGTCTAGTTATAATAAACAGGAAAGCAGAGTTCTGCAGAGCATGGCTCCAGGCTGCCACTTCTAGGACTGGCCATATGAGATGCAGAAATTCATTCATTCATGTATGCATACATTAATTCATTCACCAGATATTTATTTCTGTCTACCATGTGCTTTGTACTATGGATACAGAAATGAACAAAACAGACAAAACTCCATGGCTTCGTGGAGCTTCCATTTGAGCTCTACAGAGGGTGTTCCTCCTGATTGGGAAACACAGGTGAGGCCTGAGAAAATCCCTCTCTTGGCTCCTAGGTGAGTGATGTCGGGGGGAGCACACATCAAGAGTATTAACAGGCTACCCGGATTTGTAAAGCACCCTCACAGCTGACTGTATCTTCACACAGCTGCTCCACTTAAAGATGGTGAGCATCTTGTGCCCAGGCTGATAAGAGTCCCAGAGGCACTGAGAGGTAGGAGAGCCTGTGATGTGGCATTCAACCTTGGTATGTTCTCTTCCTGCTTCCATTCACAAAGGCTTATTGAACCAGGGTAGCATAGAGATTTGTGAAACAGGTACTAACATGAGCGTGCACTGGGATGATCCTACAGTTGGATAGAGATGATGGGGGATGGTGACGGGGACAATGATGGTGATGATATTGGTGATAATCAGCATCTCCTTTATTTTCAGATCAGAATTCTGAAGTAGCACCAGTCCTTGACCTCAAGTTCCAATTACTCATGCAGGCAGGGTTCTCTGCTGCCTCTAATTATGACAGTAGTAGAAAAATGCCCAGATTAATTCAACAGAAGCTGACCTTCTTGAGACCAGAAGAAGAAGGTCCTAGGAACTTGCCAGTGTCTTTGTTTGCCCCAGGCTTAGTGACTTGGCAAATCTCTTCTACTTGTTTTCCTCAGGATGAGGGGTGCTTGTCCATCAGTGAAATGGACAGAAGTGTGTTTCTGGTGAGAAGTGTAATTAGAGTCTTGTGGTGCCTTGGAGGGCTGACGAAAGCTGGGCTAGGTGCTGAGCAGACAGCATCGATGTGGTGCAGTAGATGTCTTCCCAGCTCAACCCTGCCCACTGGGCTTGGAAGGATGGAACAGAGAGGGTGGAGGAACACTTGGCTTTAAGTGCTGGCCATGTTCACTTTGTCCTAGGGCAGAGGAGACTTTTGGTTTGCCCCTTCTGCCTTATTTGCTGAGTGTTCCCATTCTCATTTCCTGGGCACTCGCCTCCACTGCCATTCCTTTACCCGTCTTCTTTTCCATGGGTTGTGCTCATGCCTAGAGCCTTTAGGCTGGGGTTCTGAGCAGCATCTGCACTTTTAGTACCAAGAGGTGACTGGACCTTCAGGCCACTCTTCCTGGTACCTGGGAGCACAGACTCTGTCCTACCTACCTTGGAGCTCTTTAGAGTCTCCCTTCTGGGTTCTGAATGCCAATGGGAGATAGTGAGAGCTGGGTGGAGAAAAGGCATCAGGACAGCCCTCAAGAGAGCAAAGAGAAATACGTGAACACAGAACTAAAGTGCCCTGAAAAGAAAAAAAAGTCCTTTGTCCCATTGCCCTAAACCCTTTTACGGTTGACACAGCTTACTATGTGTCTGGCGTTGTGCTAGTTTGCATGTATTACCTCATTTAGTCTTCACAGTAGGCCCATGAGGTACACTAGAGGCCCCATTATACACTAGAGAAAATAGGAGCATAGAAATTGTAAGTAATTTTCCAAGGTCACACCACTAGCAGTTGTTGGATTCTCTAAAGCCCATATATCTGGACTGGGTGGGCTGGGGGTTGAAAAAACTCTCCTGATATGAAGACTCAGGAATCTAAACCCAAGTGGTTCAGTCAGCAGTCAGCCCCAAAGGTAAAAGAGAAGGAAAATGGTGGCCCACAGGCAATTTCCAAATTCTTCCTGGGCAGTGGGCAACGGTAAATATGTTCACATCAAGGGTAGGCAATAGACCTGCAGGGAGAGGGATGGGAAAGAGACTTCAGCCTTAAAGAGGAGAATGCAGAATCTAGGTCAGGAATTGGTGCCTTGGTCACTGGCTGAGCTGCAGGGCAGCGCCCCTGGGTAGGGAGGAGGTGTGGCTCTACATTAGGATGAAGAGGAGAAACCTACACAGAGGCCCAGGCTTTGCAGTGGGGCCAACACAGGAGTAGGTAAAGTGTTGTGTCATAGGGTATGGAGGATACAGAGGTGCCTAGAGCTCTCTCCAGTTCAGTGGTTCCTGGGTCTAACTGGCATAAAGGGAGACCTAGAGCAGGGGGCACAGGAAGATCCATACATGAAGCTAGACACTAGATCCAAAACTAAGTTAGGAACGCCATCCTAAACCCCTTAAGCTAGAGGCCACTGGGAAATGTCCTGCCTCATTTTGGATGAGCTCATGTACTGGGGTAGCATGGAGATGCCCAGCTTGAGAAGCTGGGGGATGAAGAAGCTTATGCCTGCTGAGATCCCAAAGGAAATGAAGAGGCTTATGCTTGCTGAGATCCCAAAAGAAACTTCCTCCTAAAGCCTATCTCCTTCCTACCTAATTGATGAAGGCCCTCTGTTTCCGGTAGAATAGAAAGCAAGATAGAAAACAGCTGAAACACAGTCTAGACCATTTGAGTTGACATTGAATAGTTCAAGATTTTTTTGAATGATTGCTTTATTGACTGAGACCTCATTATTTCAAGGTGGAGTATGACTGGTAACTCAAGCAGAATCAGCACAAAACAAAATAATAGCTAATACAATTGCATGGTTACTATATGCCAAGCTTAGCAAAACACCATGAGTTAAGTAGTATGATCATTTTTACTAATAAGAAAACCAAAACTCAGAAAGTTAGTGACTAGGTCGAGATCACATAGCTCATGAGCAGGAATCCCAGGATTTGAACTCAGACATAAGTCTATGTTCATGGCCTCTGTGTAACGCTATCATCCTGCAGAAGCTGAAGCCACAAGCCAGGGTCTCATAACATAGTAGGTCACTGAAATTATATATTGGATAGATGAATCAATGAATAGATAGATACATGCAGTCTCCCGAAGAATATTACACACACGCTGAGCAGCCCAAACAGGTCCAGCAGGCAATGAGGTTAAACATGAAAACTGAGTGTTAATCCCTCCTGGTCACATCAAAATTCACTGGAACATGTCCCAAAATGAAGTCAAAGGCCACAAGCCCATCAACTGCAAAAGAAAGGAGGAAGCCCATCCACTCTATGCCCTTGATGTTTCTTGGGTATGATTCCTCATAGAGAACATGGTCCTGGTCATTCTTAAAAATGTCAATGTTATCTTCATGATGTTTTGACTCTTGTATTCATTGTTCTATATTGTTAAATGGAAATGCTTAAACCGGAAGCCCCTACCAGAGTCTTAGAAGCAAACTTCTGGTTCCAGAATGGGTGAATCAGGGGAACAACTCACTGGATAAACTTAGGCCTGAAGAAGCCTTTCTCTCTTACATGTGCAGTTCTTTGCACAGACATAGCAATTCAGAAATAGCACCCAGAAGTCCATGGGAGATTAAGTGCACTGGGGATTCGGGTGGAGGCTGATCAATCAGGACCCAGCTCTGAGAAGAGGATGGGTGTGCACATGCAGGGTCTGGGATTTAGTCTGGAGAATGGACCACAAGGCAGCATAAATGATCTGGGAGTTTAGGAGGGAAGCAGATGAAGCTCAGACCACGGCAGCCCCAAGGAGAGACGAATGCTCTGGGGCAGATACGCGTAATGCTTGGAAGAGGAGACTGGTACTCCAGATGGGGTCCAGTTGCACTGAGCCACAGGGTCATGGACAAGGAAGCCAAAGCCAATGACCAGAGTCTTGTCTGGGTTAGGATTACCCCATGGCCTGGTCCAGTTGCCTGGGGTATCCTGAGGCTGGATGGGTAGAGAAGGAGGTCATCTTCTCTTGTGTGCCCCTCACCACTCTTGACTCGCTTAGTTTGGAGGGTGCGGCACAGCCAGTTCTTGCTTCAGAAGGCTGATTGACAGCTTTCCATCCAGAACTGCATGGGTCACTCCTGCACTGCCCACTTACTTTCCACTGGGCTGCTTCAGAGGACAGGTTGCTTTTTTGGTTGTCCTCTCTGCTTTGCATTCTTTCCCAGACAGTCTGGTCTTATTCCCTTTCCCTCTTCCACCCATTGTCAAAAGCCCAGATGCTTCAAGTTCTGTGCAGGATGGTAACTATCAGAGAAAAACAAAAGACCCTCCAAGTGCCCCAGTGCCAGATCCTTAAGGATCTTCCTTCCTTCTCATCTTCCATTCCTTTATGCTACTTGGAGACTCTCCATTTTCCATCCCACAATTCCTTACAGTTTACAGAATATCCAGATTATTTGTTCAGAAACATAATATCTGGTTCTACCTTTTTCTTCCACCCTTTTCCTCTTCCACCTCCCCTTCCCCCTTTCCCTTCCCCCTCCCCTTCCTACTCCTGGTTTCCTGAGCACCCACAGAAGTGTCTCCTCTCAGGTTGGATGGTGGGGAACACAGTCAAATGCCCATGGGCAGCTGTTGGACTGAAAGCTACCCTAAAGGAGCTAAAGAATTTGCAAGCCTAGAATTTCTGTTTTGTTTTGTCTTAAAACAAATCATCATATAACTTGATTAGCTGATTTGCTAATCCCAATACAATCAGCACGGTTAATTACAGACTACAGTATTCAGGTCAGAACATATGCAGGTAATCAAGGCGCTGGGGCAATTGCTCTGAGACCTGTTCCTGATTCCAAACAATCCTACGGTTAGTTCCACTGGATCCAACTGGGTTACAGATGCCCTGCGTGGTCTTGGGGCCAGTGGGAGTGGGGTTTTCTCTCTCTCTGAGTAAATCAGAAGAGACTAAGTCCACTAAATCTTCTTCCCACAGTCTAAGACTCTGGGGTGTCTTAACCCCATTGGCTCTAAAACTCCACAATCCTGAATCTTAGCAAGAATCCCTCTGTAGTGGGTAGTGGGGGACTCTCACCAGAGAGGATGTGGTTAAAGAACCTAAAACATGGGAAACAATGCCTGGTTGGTCTCAAAGGCCTGGGCAGGACAGGCGTCTTGATTTTATCTCAGCATTGCAGCATGGAAGAGACTCCTGGCTGCCTCCTAGTCAGCCAGGTTCTTTGCCTGACCCACTTTTAAAGGTCCTCTGACAACATTCACTGTCCTCCCTCACCCCCCACCCATTCTCTCTCACTAAGTTACCTCCTCACATCAGCAGCATATTCATCACAGATATTTTCTTTCTTCACAGAAGAGACTCAGAAAAAACATTCTACATATTTTTCTCTTCTCTCTCCCTTGTCCCTGTTTTCTCTCTCCCACCTTCCAGTTCTAATGCACTAGCAAAGGAAATGCAATTATACCACGTGGCCCAGGAGAGCCAGGATGTTGGTAGACAGCCCATATTTCCTATACCTAGAAAAACCCTCCCCTCTTCCACGGCTATCAAGGTCCATGAAGCCTTCAAGACCACTGGAGGATCCTTCCAGACAACACCTGCCCTCCCTCTTTACCTCCTGCCCCAGGCTGAGGTTCCTTTTTTTTTTTTTTTTTGCTTCTAGGAAAGCACTTTGCATGTGTACCTATGGACATGTGGATCATTTTAGTCACAATTATATGTGCATACGTGTCGTGAGAGCTCCTCAAAAGAGGAAACTGAATTTGTAGGCAGAGTGAGAATCTGCTAGAATGGCAGATAGAGTTAGAGTAGGTGGGGGATGAACTGGGGAAAAAGGAGGGAGGATTGATGAAATGAAATGGCTCTGGACAGTTGGGGCTGGGGAGTGTGCTTCTGGCCTGGGGGAATTTTGACCCCACTCTGTCTTGGGAAGGGACTCCCAGAGCCTCTTGGATTTGCCCACCAAGTCTTGAGCCCCTGGAGCAGCCTCCTTGACCTCAACTTTCTTACGCATTCCTGCCACTCCCAGGCTTCCTGGCCCTCTCCTCTGTCATCAGCTCTCCACTGGGACCTTTGTCCCCTCACCAGGGTGGACTGCTCAGGACCCAAGAGTTTTTCTTTGTCTCACAGACATCTATCAATATCATCAGGTGCCAAGCACAAATTCAAGGTGAGGCAGGAGAGTAGGGTCTGGAGGCAGGGATCCTGAGGCTGATTCACACTGACTTCCTAGAACTAAATCAAAAGGAAAACTCCACTTTCCATGCCCAAGTGAAAAAGGACGAGAGGCTAATCCATTTGCAAACCACCCCCTACCCCCCACTTTTCTGTGTGGCAGATGAAAAACACAGTACCTCTGATGGGTCCCCTCGCACAACCAATCAGGCTGGTGATGGGCCAAGTCTTCATTTACAAAGAGTATAACTTTGTAACTTCACTTCAGCCTCTGATTGGTCACTGTCTGCAACCAAACAAACTGACTGAGGACCTTCATTTACATAGGATGTACACCAAGTAACCAATGAGAATCCTCTAGAGGGTATTTAAACCCCAGAAAATTATGTAACCAGGCTCTTGAGCCCCTATGCTCCAGCCACTCCCATTCTGTGGAGCGTACTTTCATTTTCAATAAATCTCTGCTTTTTTGCTTTATTCTTTCCTTGCTTTGTATGTTTTGTCCAATTCTTTGTTCAAGATGCCAAGAACTTGGACAATCTCCACCAGTAACAAAGGTTAAGGTCTTATCCCTTGTAGGAAACATATCTGCCTTGTGCTAGAAGCCCCATGGAGACATAATGCCATAACCTAAAGGTTTATTTCGGTGGAAAATGTAGATTTGGAATCTTCAAGGATTTATAAAGCACCTACTTTAATCTGATCCCTGGACTAAGATCTTTCTCAAACATTATTTCATTTCATGCTCACAGCAAACCTATCAGGTAAGCTTAATTGTGCTCACTTTAAAATGGAGAAACCAAAACTCAAAAAAATTTCATAAGTTCAGATTGCTTCCCCTGACCCCGCACAGCAGCATCGGCTTTCTTTCTGAGCCTGTGTTATGCTCTGGTCTTCTGCCACCAGCTCTGCCTAAATCTAGGGCACTCTCAAAGGAGGAAGGCCTAAGTAAGGCTTTTGGTTCAACGTCAGCAAAAGTAGATGGAGCACCCACCACATGCTGGTCTCAGTTCTTTCTCAGGCTTTGCTTCATTTGATGCTCACAGCATCCCTAAATGGACTTACTATGCCTGGGTCTTTCAAGCAAGGTGTGCAGTGGTGGGTAGAGGATATGTGATACCACAGGAGAACCATCCTATAATTTTCTTAGCCTGTCAATTTTATTTAAATATTGTTTCATACAAATTATATATAAATATGTATACATATTTGAATATTGCATTGTATACATAAATATGTATTTGTATTATATTATATATTTGTATTTATGTACAAATATAAATATATACCTTTATCAAAACAAATAAATATGCAATGAAGTAAACAGAAAAATGAACTTGAGTGTCATAGGCAAAATTCTAGAATATCTCCCAAGATTTCCTGGCCCTAGTATATGTGCCCTGAATAATCCCTAGAACTATGAATAAGATAGATTTTACTCCTGGGTTTAAATTATGTTACAGGGCACAGTTGACCTTAAGATCGGGAAATCATCTAGGTTGCTTGATGTATTACTTGAGCCCTTTAAAAGTACAGCTAATTGCAATAGGCAAAGTCAGAGAGATTCAAAGTGTGAGAGGGAGTCTATGTGCAGAAGGTTCTTTATTGCAGAGGAGGAGGGGGCCACATATTAAGGACCTGGGGGTGGCCTCTGGGAGGTGAGAGCAGTCACCAGTTAACAGCTAGCAAAACAACAAGGACCTCAATCCTACAACCATAAGGAACTGAATTCTTTCAACAACCCAAGGGAGCTTGGAAACATTATCATTTCCTAGCTGAGCCTCCAGATGAGGACACTCAACTCAGTGTCAGTGCCAGCTGACACCTTCATTTCACCCTTGTGGAACCCTGAGCGGAAGATTCGGATAAAATATGCCAAGCTCCTCACCCACAGAATCTGTTAGAAACTGTGAGATATACATTTATGTTGTTTAAAGCTGCTAAGTTTTTGGTAACCTGATACATAGCAATAGAAAAATAAAACGTCAACTTTTTAGAATAAAAAATACATTAATGTTGGCTTGCTATGGGCTTTTTGGGCCCATATTTCATGGCCCTACAGGGGTTGTTTTCAGTATATGCCTCCTGCAAAGAGAAACTTCAGGAGGAAAGCTTGAGTAGGGCTGGATTATTGCTGTGCATTTTGTTCAATTAACAATTATTTCTTGAACGTCTGTCATCTCTCCGGGGCTGAACTGAGGGCTATAGCAAAAAATAATTCAGGTAAAATTTCCTGCTCTAATAAAAGCTATTTTAGAAGAGAGGACACTAATCCTAAGTAAGGAAATAAATAAATGAGGTAATTTTAAGAGTATTATGAGCTGTGAAGATGATAAAAGAGGGTGAAGTGAAGACATGCCTGGGGTGGGGCTGAGAGTGCAGGTTTTGGAGTTTGCTGGGATGGACAGGGAGGCTTCCAGAGGGTGGCATTTGAGCTGAGACCCAAGCAATAAGGAGGCAGTCATGCAAAGAGTGAGGGATGACAGATTCCTGGAGTAGCAAGCCTGCCTGAAGTGGGTACTGCTAGCACGTGCCAGCTCCAGGAACTGAGCCAGCAGGAGCCCCCAGCCAGGCCCTTCCAGCACCCCAGGGTGCCTCTTTAAGCCTTCCTGGGGGCCATGGGTGAGTTCAGCACCCAGCACTGATGAGTCTCCAGAGGCTACTTGATCCCCACCCTGGGGCTCTGAGCTCCCAGCTCCATTCTTATTGCCCTTTGGGGATATGAGGTGAGCTACGAAGGACTAGAAGGCCACCTCAAAAGAGTTTTCCAGATAATCTGCACTGTTCTGGCTTTGAAGGTTAGATCCCTCCTGGGCAGAAGGTTCTCTGTTCTCTCTATAATCTTCCCTCACCTGGGAGAGGTTTTCTTGGCATGTTTACCTTCCCTCGGGGCCTGCTGTTCAAGGCCCTATGGGGCCTTCTGGGTTGTCTTACCTCCCCATGTGGCCAGTGCCGGTTCCTGCCCACTGCCCATCTTCCCAGATCATTACAGGGCTCTGGTTTTTCCAGTATTTAGAAGGACCTCCCACCCCCAATTTTGAATGAGAAGGAGGAGAAGATGGCAGTGCTAGGCCCAGGCAGGCAGCTTCTCTAGGCTTCCCACTTCTCCTTACACCCCCAAGCTGGGGACCTGGGGGAAAATCACAAATGAAAGCCTATATACAATATGTCTAAATACTTAAACATTATATGTCAGGCTAGCAAATTGTATGTGAAATGAGTTTTAGCCTCTGGCTTAGACAAACATCTTCACAATGACCTACAAGGTCAAGTCTGAATTTAGACTTCTCAGGCTCCTTGGAGTTCCATACCAGAATAGGCAGTATGGGCGAGCTGGCCTCTAGCTCCCAGCCTGCAGCCGGCTCCCTTCTTGTCCCACTCCCCAGCTCCATCCTACACTGCAAGGAGTGTCCTATGAATGCATGTGGACACCCTGGCCTGTATGTCCAAGCTTCATGCAATGTCCCCTCTCCAAATATCTGTTCCTCAAACCTGGGAGTGTGCACGCCATCCGTGTGGTCCACTCTCAGGAGGATGGACCCAGGCAACAGACATGCACAAGTCAAAAGTGGGCTCTGGGTCATGTGGCAGGGAATTCCAAAGTTCTGGGTATTTGGGGTATGCACTAGGATAGGGTTGGTGAGTTCTGAGTGAGTACATCCCTTTGGATGTGGGTACACAGTAGATTCCTCTCACTGTGTGAGGGGCCAGGAAGGTGGGGGAAACAGGCAGGAATGGCTGGAGAAGGGTAGAATAGGACCCTCTAAAGTGCAAGGCCTAGGGCAGGGGGCCCCTTTTGCCTGGGTCTAAGGGTGCTACTGTTTAAATAAGACCTATCTTGCATTTTTCACAATGCTGCATTTCATATGCGTTTAAAGACTTTATACTTGATTTTTTTTTTAACATTTTACTTCCAAAAAGTTTCAGATTTATAGAAAAGATGGAAAAAGAGCTCAACGATTCCTACTTGCTTCTTTCTTTACATATACAGGTTGAGTACTCCAAATCTAAAAATTCCAAAATCCTAAATTGCTCCAAAATCAGAAACTTTCTGAGCACTGACATGATGCTCAAGGGAAATGCAAACTGGAATATTTCAGATTTTGCACGTTCCCATAACGGGTGCTCTACCAATAAGTATAATACAAACATTTCAAAATCAGAAAAAAAAAAAACCTGAAACACTCCTGTCCTAAGCATTTCAGATGAGGGATATTCCACCTGGATACATATACATGCATATACCTACAGTAACTTCTTTTGTTTTTCATTTTCTGTTTTTTTATTATATTTTATTTTATCCTTCTACTCATCTGAACCTATAGTAACTTTCGCTGAGCCATTTGAGTAAGTTGCAGGCATTGTGATCCTTTACCTCCAAATCCCCTAGTGTATATTTTCTGTGAATAAGAACATTCTCTTACTTAACCACAGTACAATAATTAAAATCAGGAAGTCTGACATTAAGAGGATATGATTATCTATTATACAGTTCATATTGAGATTTTGCCAAGTATCACAATAATATCCTTTACAGCATTAAAAAAAAAACATGGCATTTGGTTGTTATGTCTCCTTAAACTCCTTTAATCCACAAGTATTTCTCATCTTTCTTTGTCTTTTACAATGTTGATATATTTAGAGAGTGCAGGCTAGTGTTTTGTAGAATGTTCTTCAATTGGGGTTTGTCTGGTGTTTCCTACTGATCAGATTCTGGTCATATATTTGAGACAGGAATGCTTCCTGAATGATGTCAGTTTGCCCCATTATTAGTCTATGTGCTGATTTGCATGTGATATTAAACCATAAAAAATCCTGTTATGTAATATTTCTTGAAAACCTTCTTTCCCCATTTTATAACCTTTATCAAGGACAGTGTTGTCCAATAGATATATACTGCAAGCCTCATGCATTAAAAAGAGCTATAAATATTTTTTAAAGGTATAAAAAGTCGTACATGTTTTAATTTTTCAATCACTACATTTACAAAATAAGGAAAAGAAGATCAAATCAATATTAATAATATTTAACTCATATATCCAAAATATCATTTCAACATGTAATCAATATAAAAATGTTAAGATATTTTATTTTTTTGTTCTAAGTCTTTAAAAATCTAGTGTATATTTTATATTAATAGCACATCTCAGCTCAGACTATCCACATGGAAAGTACTTAGTAGTCACATGTGACTAGAGCCTACCTTACTGGACAGCACAAATCTAAAACATGCTTTTCAATGTCCTATAGCTGTACTGTAATTCATTTAATCAACGCCCCCACTGCTAGAACTTACCTTTTTTTTTTCCAAATTTTGCCATTATAAATAATGATGCAATGAAGATTCTTATATTTACATCTGTGCATATTTTATTATTTCATTAAGATACATTTCTTGGGATGGAATTAATTGATCGGGGTTATCAAAGTTGTAAGCCTTAAAGCTCTTAATGCTGCCAAATTGCTTTTTGCAAATGTTTTACAGATTTCCACTTGCACCATCAGTATATAAGAAGCCCACACTTCCACCAACACTGTCCCTTCTATCAGCACTGACTGTACCCCAGAACTCCCAGTCCTCTACTGTTTCAACTTGCAATGTAACTGGTAATCAAGGAACACTGCTGAGCCAACTACCTTATTCCTGTCCCTCCAGATCTACTCTCTGCCCTTCTCCTCCCTGCTCTGTACCCAGGAGGCTGGCAATTGTGAACTGCATCAGTGGCGTTCCTTGCACCCCAGCTTCCTGTTGGGTAACGTCAGTGGAAAGTACTGATGGGAGATGGAAAGAGGCAGGAAGAGTGAAGTCAGAATATTGATTTCCCTGGGTCCCCACTTCTGAGTTGCTGAGGGTTGGCTATGTCCCCTAAGAGAGGCCACAGCTCCTGTCACGTAGCTCTCCCTATGCTGCTACCTGCTGTGGCTTCCTGGAACTCCCTCCTCTTGCCCTTTCTGGCCTAAGGGAGGTAATGAGGCTTCTAGCAATTGCTAGCCCCAAGACGCTGCATTATCCCTCATTGGTTTCTCAACACTTTTCTCATACCTCAGTACATAATCGCTTTATGAAACACTCCTTGAATACTCAATTGAAATTCATCATCAGTTTCCTGTGAGGACCATGAATGACACAGCCAGACAGATATTAAATAACAGACATTAAAAAGAAAGGCCACAATTGACCAATAAACTAACTTCAAAGGAAACACATACTTTAGAACAGAAGAAAACTTGTCATAAAAAGAAAATTCTAATTAGTATCTTTAAAAAAATATTGAGGCAATGTTATAGCCACAAAATAATTATTTTAAGAGTAACATAAAAAGAACAGCCAGAAAGAAAGATTTTGGAAATGAAAACAAAATTAATTGCCAAAACAAAAAAAATTTAAGTTTAGATAATAAAGTCCAGAAAATATTTTAAAATGTGAGAGATATTAAAATTACAGCAAATATGAATGAAAACAGAAGAAACACAAAGAATAGACGCAAATGGTCCAGTGCTCAACCAGATGAGTCCTTGAAAGAGAACAGAAAAAAATCCAAGGGAGAGGGAATTAATAAGGAAATGCTACAAGGACATTCTCCATAATAAAAGGAAGACACGAGACTTAGAATTTGAAGGGCCTGGAAGCTCTGAACATGACAAAAACTAAAAACCCATACCTAGAGACATTATTTTAAAAAATTTCTGAGGAAATGAAACAGCCATAGTCAAAGGAATGAAAGTCGGGCTATCATAAGACTTCCTGTCAGCAACACGGATGCTAGAAGATCCTGTCCTCCACCAAGCCATCATCTACTCTGCAACCAGAGTGACCTTCCTTGAATTCAGATCCCACCAAGCTACCTTCCTGCTTACAAATTTGCAACGGTTCTCTTAACATTAAGTTGAATTTGGAATCTTCAGTTAGCTCATGTGACTCTCTATAATCTGCCCAGACTAGCCTCTCTTCCTATTCCTGCTTCTTCAGCCTTTGCTCCACCTTGATGGGCTCCTTGTGGTTTCCTGGACACATCATGCTGTTTCATGCCTTGTTGCATGTGCAAATACTGCTTCCTCCTCCCAGCAAGCTCATTCTCCTATTTCATCTAACGAATTCTCTTGGCCTTCAAAACCCAGCTAGAGTGGCACCGTTTCTGTGAAGTTTTCCCCTGCTTTGATTCCTGCCCTAGGTGAAACCCACAGCGGCCATTTGCCTGAAAAGAGAATCTGGGCAGAAAGCAAAACCTTTTTCAGTGATTTTCATGTGCCAGGAATTGTGCTGGGGACACAGAGTTTACATAACTTCTCTTAAAGCTTACAGTTTTATAGGTGAAGCAGAAAAGCAAAACAATTACATCAGTGTTGGTTGTTGCAATAAATATTTGGTGCTAATGGAATACAGTAGTGGAAGCCTGGGTAGGTGAGAAAAAGCATGACAGGAATGATTAGGGTTGAGCTCACCTTGAAGTAGGCTTTGGTAAATTTGCATTAGAAGGAAACTAAAGAAGTTGGAAGGAGCCACATGACAAAAAAGTTAAGACCCGCCCCCTTACAGTCAACTACACTACATGCTTGGCATTTTGATATCACTTCTTCCTTTCATGCCCATGCATCTCTCTCAAATGAGTGGCACTGAGCCCAAACTCTGAATCAGGGCTCATCTTCATACAAATGTGCCAGGCATTGACCATTGACTGATCACAGTTCCTTCAGTAGATGAACCCCACCTACATCCTTTATCAGATATACATTTGAAAATGGGTGTCTGGCAGCCATAAGGAGGGTGGAGTCCCTAAAGCCATAGGCCTACAACTAGCCTCAGTCTCCAAACACTACCTTAGACATCGGAATGTAAATGTAAATGCCTAACTGCTAGGCATTGCAGTTAGATAGTCACTGCAGAAAGAACCCGAGCCATGGTGGCCTGGTGTGCATTGCCCCATTCCTGTATCATGCCTCCTCACTGGATCAAGCTATTTTTCTTATTTGGGATCAAGGCAGATTTCTGTCTAATTTGTCAGGTTACTTGGGCCGAACTTTCATAGTCAAGACAAGACAAGTGTGTAATATAGTGAGACTATTATAAAGGAACCTAAACTTAAATACCAGTGGCCAATGCAAATAAGAATAAGCTGTGAGTTCTTATTCATTTTTATGGTAATGATTTTAGCGATGAAAGAGATGACAAGGATGTAGTAAAAGAGAAAGTCTGCTGGTGGGAATGTACATTGGAATAGCCATTTTGGAGAGTAAATCTATAGGGAAAGCTTTATTGAATAAGCTGGACTCAAGAGGGTGCAAGCAGAGATTATCTTTTATTCTTCCCCATGGCTCCTGTTGAACCTGCTTTGCCAAACAGTCATTTTCCCACTCATAGTAGCTTCAAACACAAGGAAATATCAATATACTAAACTAAATGCTATGGGGTGAAATGTGTCCCCCCGAAATGCTTATGTCAAAACCTAATTCTCAGTATGACGGCATTTGCAGGTGAGGTTTTTGAGAGGTGGAACCATCATGAATGGGATTAGTGCCCTTCTAAAAGGCTACCTAGAGAGGCTTTTTGCCCCTTCTGCTATTTGAGGAACAGTGAGAAGACAGCTATCTATGACCCAGGAAGTGAGCCTTTGCCAAACACTATCTACCAGAGCCTTGATCTTGGACTTGCCAGCCTCCAGAACTGCAAGAAATAAATTTTTATTGTGTAAGCCAACCAGTTTGTGATATTTTATTATGGCAGCCCCAGCAGACAAGTATACCTAATAAAAAATATGTATGGCCTAATATGAAGAAAATGATTAATTTTTTAGAGAGAGATAAAAATGACCCAAATAACCCTGGATTCGGAGGTTCAGCATTGTGAAGATGGGGATTTTCTTTCAAAATAATAGGTATTTAATAGCATCCTACTCAAAGTTAAAAGGAGTATTCCTTTACTCTGACAAGCTGATTCAATAATTTGTCAAGATAAATTATGTCAGAATAACAAAATTTTTTGGACAAGAAAACAAAAAAATATGAATGTGGGTGGGCTAACTCTAAACTAACTCTGACCCTGATCCCGTGTGCCTACGTGTATATGTGCATATATGTATGTACATTGAAGGTGGCATTTCAAATCAATATCATAACAATGGCATAGTCAATAAATGGTATTTAAATAATGAGATATTCATCAAACAAAGTTAGATCCTTACCTAACACCATACACGAATAAATAGTTTAAGGCAAATAGATATTAATTTAACGAAGTATTTGGGGTGATCACTGTTTTTTTTTGTTGTTTGTTTGTTTTGTTTTGTTTGAGACAGGGTCTTGCTCTGTTATAGTCATGGCTCACTGCAGCCTCAACTTACCAGGCTCAAGTGATCCTTCTACAGCCTCCCAAGTAACTGGTACTACGGGTGTGTGCCACCCCACCCAGCTAAATTTTTTGTTTTTGTTTTTTGGTAGAGGTGAAGTCTTACTATGTTGTTCAGGCTGGCTGGTCTCGAATTCCTGGGCTTAATTGATTCCCCTGCCTCAGCCTCCCAAAGTGCTGGGATTACAGACGTGTTTCAATACACCCAACCGATCACTGTGTTTTATCCTCCTTCCTTCCTCTGACATCAGTTCACCCCAAAGGATTAATCTAAGACAAACAGGGTAATCACATTTCCCAGGAAAGAAATTGGGCAAAGATATGAGAAATTTCTCGGAGCTTTGGAAAAAGACTTTCTTGTTTCTAAGAAGGAATAGAGGAAAATACAGTCCTTTTTTTCCTCTGAATTTGTTTGAAGTCTGCATATGAACCCTGCACTTGCTGATATGTAAATGATAGGAGACTAAAAAGATAAACACCAAAATGTTAGCAGTGCTTGCCTTTACCACGATTTAATTCTACATTGTTTGAACTTTTTATGATGAGAATGTATTCATTAACTAGTTGTGTCAACACTTTTTAAATTGTAATCACGCTATTTTTTATTTCCCTAAATCCTGCTTGTTTTCTTTTTTTAAATATTTGCCTGACATATCATTGTCCCATCCTTTTATTTTCAACCTTTCAGCATCGTTTTAAGTTATCTTTAGTACACAGTCATTGGATTACTTTGTTGTTTTTACTCCAACTGAGAGTCTGCCGGTTATGAAAGGGAGTTTAAAAGTGTTGACATTTGTTGATAAAACTGCTACGCCTGGTGTTGCTTCAGTCATCTTATTTTACGCTTTACGTTTTCTTTGTCTGCTTTCTATTTTGTCTTTTGCTATATGTATGGTATTTTGTTTGCTTTTATCTTCTACAGTTATTTGGAAACTAGACTTCCTGCTTTAAATTCTGTAAGTAGTGACTAACTTATAAACTATTTCTTTTAAAATGTATCAGTCAGGATTCAGTCAGGAAAATGATGGTCCAGGTATTCCAGAAATGAAAGGTTTAATACAGGAACAATGTGTGTTTAATTTAATACACATTGGACAATCAGGTATGCTAAGGTCAGCAAATCCACCATCAAGATCTGGGTCAGGAGGTCTGAAGCACGTAGTTCTCGGGACTCACTGGGAAACCACTGGGAAACTGCAGACTGCCCACTGTTCTCAGGAGGAAAACTAATTCTCCTTCCAGACTTCTCAAGGGTGTCTCCCCCAGGGCAAAAGCTACCCCAGTACCATATAGGGAAGGCAGTTCTAGGAAAGGTAGTCCCAGGCTACTCTTCAGCAATGCAGAATGTTAGCAAGTTGATAAAAACTAGAAGAGCATACTTACCATTTTATTTTTAAAATGCTAACTTTTCTCCTCTTTACATGGAATGAGGAATCAAATGTTCTTGCTTCCTCAACTATTCTTATTTCTAGTACTTTTTTAACTGAACAAATTAAAATATAATTATCCCTTTCAGTTTATTTTTTATTTTTAGAGATAGGGTCTTGCTCTGTTGCCCATGCTGGAGTGCAATGGCATGATTAAGGCTCACTGCAGCCTCAACCTCCTGGTCTCAGGTGATCCTCCCAGCTCAGCCTCCAGGGAAGCTGAGATTATAGGCCTATGCCACCACACCTGGCTAATTTCGGTATTTTTTGTAGAGATGGGGTTTCACCATGTTACCCAAGCTGGTCTGGAATTCCTGAGCTCAAGTGATCCATGAGCCTCAGCCTTCCAAAGTGCTGGGATTACAGGCACACCAGCCTCAGTTTATTTTTATATCAAGTCCCTATAACCACACCATGAGAATAATTATCTGTGTGAGTAACCGGTTTTAGTATTAATTTCAGTTCTTTTCTTCTACTTGTCCTGACATCTTACACTGGGCTCGTTGCATGATGTTCTGGTAGCATCAGGAAGAGTAAATGAGACATACATTTTCTTAGTTCTTGCGTTTTTGAGAATATCTTTCCATTTACATATCATATAAATTAGTAATTTTCCTGATTTTATAGATAAGAAACTCATGTCTACAGATGACCTTTCTTATTACCTTTTAACACTCAGTATTGTGAAAGAAGGTCTAAAAAATGCCAACTTTTTGTTTTTGTTTCGTCAATTGCCTCTTTATTTTTTTAAGATTAGATAATTTTTTTATATTGAAAAGGACTTTTGAAGCTATTGTTTATTTTGAATAAAATGCATGGAATACCTATTCAATTAGGTTGATTTTGTTTGTAAGGTCACGATTATTTTCATTTATTATTGTTTTAGCTTCCCTTCCTCGGTAGAACTAGTAAGTTAGATTCTGGGCTCTTTTTTCCGTATTAGCTATTTCTAAGCTTTTATTTATATTTTTATTCTGTTTTCTCTTATAATTTATCTAATTTATTCTCTCATTAGGGCTGGGCCTGGTGGCTCATGCCTATAATCCCAGTACTTTGGGAGGCCAAAGTAGGAAGATTGCTTGAGGCTAGGAGTTTGAGACCAGCCTAGGCAACATAGCAAGATCCCACCTCTATGAAAAAATAAATAAATAAAAATAGCCAAGTATGGTGGTGTGTTTCTGCACTTTCAGCCACTCTGGAGGCCGAGGCAAAAGGATCACTCAAACCCAGGAGTTTCAGGATACAGTGTGCTATGATCATGCCACTGCACTCGAGCCTAGGCAATAGGGTAAGACTCTGTCTCTAAAAAAATACATTTTAAAAAATCCTCTCATTAATGTACTTTTTCTGCAGTGTTATATTTGTTAATTTTCTACACCCCAAATGGCTGCCAATGTGCACTGCATTTTAAATCTTATAAAGTCACTTCTAATAATAATACCCATTTAGCTAGTTGTATTTTTAATAAGCCTTGTTCCTAGTTAGAAGGATAATTTCAGTAATAGCTTACTGAAAACATAAGGCAAATAGTTCCCCAAAACATTTTTATTTTATACAAAAAAATCTACTTCAGAGGGAGAAAAATCTACATTTTACTCCAGAACATTCTCCCCTTTTTCTCCTTCTCTTGAATTACAGCTTATTTTCATAGGCCCATGTTAATTCTTTTCTCTTTGGGCCTCTTTTCAGATGAGTTATACTCAGGCCAGAGCTGGAGACATGAATGTAATTCACCCAGTTAGAGTCTGGAAGAGAGAGAATAGTGATCTTCTATTCACTGAATGACCAGTCTTCATATTGTAAGATCTATATTTACACATTTTACCTACTTTGAAGACTCTTGGGCTCTGTTAAAGATGGATGCTTCAAAAAAAGACTCTCTGTGAAGCACCTAATCCATTAAATGCCCACAAATCAGATGGTGAGTTCTGTCCTTGAAAAGAAATTAAAATACCTTGAGTGACTAGAGCTAGAAATTTACTATATACTGCAGTGAGAAATTATGAAAAAGCTCAATGCTGACTGCTGTCTCTCAAGAGGCCAGACGTCAGTTCTGACCCATTGTTAAGGAGATTACTTCATTTTCTTCAGAATCTTGAGAATGCACAAATCTTGCTCATACATAGCAAGGATGGACTGGGGTAGTAGAGCGTCTAAATTCTTGAGCCAAATGTGAACAAGATGTGATTACCCTGGAAGGGATGTATGGCCACTTATTCATGCTCCTAGAAATACGAAGAAAGGACAGAAAGGACTGAAAACAAGTGGAATCATTTCCAGGCAGAGACTGAGCCAAGAAAGGGGCCCAGGTCCTCCCCTTTACCCAGAGCTCCCTTCAGCCTTGGCATCCTGTCCCTTGAATCACAGTCATTGTCTGGCTCTAACGCAAACACTGGCTCCATTGTGATCTGTAGGGGCACAGCCCCAAATGTACTGCTTTCTACCCGCCTGGGGCTCCTTGAGCTTATCCCATTGAGCTGTGACTCAGGCAGTCGGCCAGAAGGGCCTGTATGTAGGGTGGTGCCTGGGGATTTGTGCTGATTGCACAAGGTCTGCTAGGTAAATCCCTTTGACATCCCATGGGAAATGTCAAATCAGGGGCAAAGTGTGGGTGCTCCATGTTTGAATCCAAGCATTTGGGTCAGAACGGGTGGTGGCAGGACTTTCATTCCTACTCATATCTGCCTCTAAGGATACCTGGATGGACTTCAGACTGCCTGGAAATTTCTAGGAAAATTCTAAGTTCCACAAGTTAAGTGTTGGAGGAGTTCTCATGAAGTCTAGGGGATGGGGCAGAACAGTCTGAAATATGTGAGGTTCACAGGTGGCTTCGTGCAATACTTCTCAGGTTTCCTGTACCTCAGACTTATCTACGGAGCCTGTAAATAAACAGGCAGATTCCTAAGACACATTCCCTGAGATTCTAATTCATAGGTCCTGGAGTTAGGATTAGTAATCCACATTTTTACGAGCATTCCAAACTGATTCTAATGCAACAAGATCACGTAACAAACTCCACTTAGAAAAACACTGATTTATGAAGGTGTTGGCAAAGTAAGCACTTAAATCAATCTGTTATGATAAGTATCTGGGCCAAGAATGAGTTCCTCAGGAATTACAGGAGGATAACTATCAGCAACTTCACTGGTTGAGCACTGCCTTGTACCTAAGCAGACTTTCTCAGCGATCAGAGTTCTGACAGCCTTTAATCATATGCATTCCTGTAGTTAGGTGAAGCTATCCTAGAGGTCAAGGATGGTAGCAAGTAAAGGGAGGAAACCTTTCTGTTGGGGCCAGACTGATGAGCTCGGTTGGGAAATCCCAGCCACAGAGAGCGAAATAGAGCATTTCCATATCAATCAGTATTTCTGGCCACACCTCTCTAAGGGAGACTACCGCACAGGCAGCCCCCTCATTTCTCGGTGGTCATACTGAGTACCATAAGAAGGTGCTTCCCTAACCACAGCTGATTAGACCAAGGGTGGGTTGAACCCAAGGCAGCCAATTATCCAGTGACATAGGATGTGAACTGGCATGAAAAGATATTAATTAGGCCAATCAGATTACCTCTCTTGGGAATTGGGAAACATAGAGAATCCAAGCCAGTTATCAGTAGGTCACAGTTTATCAAAAGGTCATGTCACAGCAAAAGAAGCTGGGGAAGCCATAGTGAAACACGCATGTGGAGAGGATGCTGGGCAGGGGGAAGAAGAAAGTGGAGCAGATAAACAGACAGAAATAGAAAGTCAAGAAATTTTGAGAAATAAGAAAGATGGACTGGGCATGGTGGCTCATTCCTGTAATATCAGCACTTTGGGAAGCCAACACAGGAGGATCACTTGAACCAAGGAGTTCAATACCAGCCTGGGCAACATACTGAGACTTTGTCTCTACAAAAAATTTTAAAAATTAGCCATGCATGGTGGCATGCACCTATGGTCCCAGCTATTTGGGAGGCTGAGGTGAGAGAACTGCTTGAGCTCAGGAAGTCAAGGCTGCAGTGAGTCGAGATCACACCATTGCACTCCAGCCTGGGTAACAGAGCAAGACCCTATCTCTAAACGGAAATAAATAAATAAAAGAAAATAAATAAATAACAGCACCAGGTAGAAGCAGGTTATAAATGCTCTCTAGCTCAAGGAACATGTAGCCTTACTTGAGCAAGCTCAAGAGGGTCTCTCTTCCTGGCAATAAGATACCAATAAACAATGAAATGGAACCAATATTTAATGAGCCTTTATTGTATGCAAGGTACTTGAGGAGCGTTTCATGTATTCTCTAGCATTTTTGCTCACAATAGCACTGAAAATATGCATTACGTGCCTGCCTGTTGTAATTTATGATCTGCTTTTCCTTACTGTAGAGGAAAGAAAAATTAATGGACTGTCTAGCACCTGCCAAAGGGTAACCACTTGTCACGTGTGGTTATTAAGCACTTAAACTGTAGCTAGTGTGCAAAGACTTGGAACCAACCCAAATGCCCATCAATCATAGACTGGATAGGGAAAATGTGGCACATATACACCATGGAATACTATGCAGCCATAAAAAAGGATGAGTTGATGTCCTTTGCAGGGACATGGATGAAGCTGGAAGCCATCGTTCTCAGCAAACTAACACAAGAACAGAAAACCAAACACCACATGTTCTCACTCATAAGTAAGAGTTGAACAATGAGAGCACATGGATACAGGAAGGGGAACATCACACACTGGGGACTGTCAGGGGTTAGGGGTCTAGGGGAGGTATAGCATTAGGAGAAATACCTAATGTAGATGACGGGGTGATGGATGCAGCAAACCACCACGGCACGTGTGTACCTACGTAACAAATCTGCATGTTCTACACATGTACCCCAGAACTTAAAGTACAATAATTAAAAAAAAAACAAAACTGAAGACATGTAAAAAAAAGGTTTAAGATGATAAATTCTATCTATGAGCATTTTATCACAATGAAAAATAAAAATTAAATTTAAAAAATTTAAAAAAATTAAAAAAAAAGAGTGAGCCAATTTTACCTGACTGGATAGAAGGAGTGAGACCAGTTTTTTTTGTGGTTTTTTTTTTGTTTTTTGTTTTTTAAATAAAGAGTCTTGTTGTTCAGAAAAAAAAGAGAAAAGTTTAATAGCTTTGGCTTTTTCATTTAGGTTTACAATCTATTCAAATATTTGTATATGGTATGAAATAAGAGTTGAGGCTATATACATATATATGATACATATATGATGTATATATGAGTCTATATATATGATAGATATAAACATACATGTTTATATTCATTTGTTCTAACACTATTTTTGAGTGTAGCCTTTAAGAGGCCTGGTAGCTCCTACTTTTGCTTTTGGACAATCTTCATGCTGGAAAGAAGCTTTGGCTAGACTACTGAATGGAGATAAAGGCCATGTAGAGGAGTGCCTAAATGCTAGACATATGAGTGAGGCCTTCGAGACCCTTCCAGCACAGCCAAAGTGGGCAGCAACACAGCCTAACCAGTGACCCAGCAGATGTCAGGTAGAACAGACAAATTACTCTGCCACACACAGCCAAAAGGCAGAACCATGAGAAACAATACATTGTTTCAAAGCCACTAAGTTTCAGGGTGGTTTGTTACACAGCAATAAATAATTAAAGTGTGCCTTCTGTGTGCAAAACCCTGTGATAGACAGACCCTGGGACTGACAACATAACCAAGAATGCTTCCTACCCTCAATATGCTTAGAATCTCAAGGGTGACATCACACACGTATATAACAATAACTGTAGCGTGGGATGGGGTAGGTGTTTTCAGTTTAATATTGCAGTGGTTGTTTGTCCTCAGACAGGATTTCATGCTTTCTCGGGCCCTGGCTTGCTTTCCAGGCTCTCTTTGCTGACTTACAACAGGTCCCAGAGACTCAGACTTGGCCTTTTCAGTGGTTGCTTCCACTTTTTGGATACCTTACGGCCCCTTTTTCCCCCATCTGAGCCTGATGAGGAAAAGGGCAGCAATCTCCCCTGGCTCTCCATAAGGACAGATTCACGAGTCTAACTGCTGCTTCCAATAGAAGCACAGGCAGAGAGAAAAAGAATTACAAATACAGGCACATAGCACAGATGCAGGACCCTGGAAGACTAAGTAAAACTCTGTAAGGTTTTTATTCTCCACTTGGCCAGACTTCCTGACATCTCCCAGAATGTATAGAGTCTGTAGGGCTTTTAACCTCCACTTTTATTCCAAGGACGGGGTTCAGCTTCCTTCTTTTCCTTTCTGACTCTATATCAAGGGTGCAGTGGGCTGTTTCTTTCCATTGTGCTCTCACTGCCCTGCTTTAAGGTGCCATCCTGGCACAGTGATAGGTTTACCTTTGTCTAAAGGTGGCCATTTGCAGCTCTGTGGCCTTCTTGCCTGGGTGACACCCACTTGATTAGGCATTTGCCCAATGTGAGATCAGAGTTCCTCATTTACATTTCCCCACAATAGTGAATAGCTTACAGGCCGTTCAAATGCAGTTGCTAAACAGTAAATAATTCAGCCAGAAAGCGAGCCTTTTAAGGTTTGGATTTGGGGCATTTCTGAGAGCTCCAAACCCTTTGCACTGGCACTGTGGACTACCACTGGAAGTAGACGCAGAGCAAGAAAACTGAGAGGAACTCAACTTTGACGAGTGCAAACCCCTCACCACTTCCTACCCAGGGCTTCATCAGTAACTCAAGGAGAAAGGCTCTGTAGCTAAAACCAAACCCCCAACGCAGAGTCCATGTTTAGATTCTAAATAGAGTCAGTGCATAAGACAAAAATCATATGCGGTCAAAATTAGCCCTCAACATCATTTAAGGACTGCAAATAGAGAATACATTGTTGTGTATTACAACCCTGACAGCAATTCTTATGGCCATTGGAGGTGTAAGCCCATAAAGTGATTTAAAAAAAAAAAAAAGGAACTAAAGTCTACTGAAAGATGTCTGTTTTCAAAAGTATTCTCTCTGCCTCTGAGATAACTCCTAAATCTCCAGCCACAGTTATTCTTATTCTTTACACATCCCTAATAGGGAATGGAGACTGAGTAGAAAATAATAACAGCAGGCAATCCTTGCCTTGTATTAGCTCAAGCAATCTTTACTACGATAGGAAACATTACCCCTATTTCACAGAAGAGTAAACGGAGGGATACAGAGCCGGTGGAAATGATCTGAGGTTTGTCACTAGAATGCTCAGTGAGGCCATGTTCAGGAGTGGGTGGCTGACAGGACTAATATCCCACAAGAATGTCATAAAGACTATTTTAAAATGAAGATATTTGAAATACAGAAGATGCAGAAAGAAGCCTTTTCTGAGCTTCCCTTATCTGACTAAAGGCAGAGCTTCTTGAAAATGAAGTTGCCATAAATCCCCTCTCCAAGAGAGCTGACAGCGAAGGAAACTGGTCATTAGTACAAGGGAGAGAAATTGCATAAATACACATTATCGCCAATTGTCACACCCTCCATTTGTCTCCACTGAAACTCATTTATTCTTTCATAGAAGCCCTTTCTCCCCCACTCCCTTTCCCCTATGAAGTTGGTATATAAACCTCTATTCCTCACTGTTCGGCTACCAGTGCTCCCGCATGCATGTGGATTTAAAAGAAGTTTTTCTCCCAACAAGGTGAATGAGTTACTTGTGAAAGAAATGTAGGATTTCAATAAATGAAACTGAGAGGACTGGGTGTGGTGGCTCACGCCTGTAATCCCAGCTTTTTGGGAGGCTGAAGTGGGTGGATTGCTTGACCTCAGGAGTTATCGAGACCAGCCTAACTAACATGAAGAAATCCATCTCTACAAAAGATACAAAAATTAGCCAGGCATGGTGGCATGCACCTGTGGTCCTAGCTACATGGGAAGCTGAGGCATGAGAATCGCTTGAACCTGGGAGGTGGAGGTTGCAGTGATATTGTACCACTGCATTCCAGCCTGGGCAACAGAGTGAGACCCTGAGAAAGGAAAGAAAGAAGGAAGGAAGGAAGGAAGGAGGGAGGGGAAGGAAAAAAGGAGGGAAGGAAGGAAGAAAGGAGAGAGGGAGGGAAGGAAGAAAGGAGGGAGGGAGGGAAGAAAGGAAGGAGGGAGGGAGGGAAAGAAGGAAAGAGGGAGGGAAGGAAGGAAGGAGGGAGGGAAGGAGGGGGAGAGGGAGAGAGAGAGTAAGAAAAGAAAGGAAGAAGGAAAGAAAGAAGAAAGAAAGGAAGAAAGAAAGGAAGAAAGAGAGAAAGAAAGAAAAAAGAAAAAAGGAAGAAAGAAAGAGAAAAAGAAAGAAAGAAAAAGAAAGAGGGAGGGAGGGAGAGAGAGATGTTTGGGGTGGAAGCCATGTGAGGAAAGGAATAGAGAAAGGAAAACACAGGCCAGGTTTGGGGAATGTTCTGTTGTGACTGGAGCAAAGGGTGCATGGAATCCAGTATAGGAAGCTAAGGCTGGATAACTAAGTTAGAGCCAACTGGTGGGAGAGTCTTAGAACTTGAGATCTGTGAGGATTCTTAACCCACCTTCCTCATTAGAGCAATAGAAGAGAAAGAGCACCAGTGTCTTAGAGTGTTAATGGCTGTTCACTACCACAAAGCCAGTAAACGGCAGAGATGCAGACTAAAGCTCCAGACTCTGGACTCCCTTCCCAGTTTCTTCTTCGCTGCAGCGTGCGTCTCCTGTGAGATGAACGTGGGAGGCAGGTGGAGTTGGTGAGGGGACAGAGCTCTCCTGTGTGTTGCCCACCTCATTGCCTGCTTTCCTTCTCCGACACAGTGTAATATCAATGTTGGCTCCAAACAACCAGGAGTGGCCAACACGACCCATACCGCTCTGTCCCTATCCTGTGCTGCCAAGCACCTTGCATGTACGCTGTTCCCAGAGCAGACCAGGAGAGAAATGGGGCAAGGGGCCCATTCTTCTCAGCCCAACCAGCACTGACCATTTCCTCTCCTGGCATGACTTTAGGATTTCCCATTCTCCTCCCTGCCGCATTTCCTGCTCAAAGTAAATTTTTTCCTAGGTCAACTCAGCTGCTCTCTAATTCAGGCAAAACTAGAGATGCAGAGAAAAATGAGAACGGGTTGGGGTTATTTTGGCCTATTGTTCCACACTACAGAGACATTAGATAATGGCCTGAGCCTGTACCTCTCCCACTCTGCCCCTATCCCACGACCCTGGAAGGCATTGTTTGAGTGCTTTGTTTGCATGTACAGAGGTTCTCTTAATCAAGTTCAAATTTAAACCTTCTTGATAAAAAGACAGGTGCAAGCAGCTCTGTGGCTCTCAGAAACTGACCCCTCTGTGCAAAAGCCCACACCATGTGCCCATTCCTTTGCACCGTCCACCACTCGTCCCCCACCTCCTCTTCCTCCCTGGTTGTCTTCCCCCACTATTAATCTTTTGCTCCAATCCAACTGGTCTCTGGATTATCCCCTGAACTTGCCCTGTGCTTTTCCACCTCAAAGGTTTCATCCACACCACCTGTCCCCATGGAATGTCCTCCCCCACTTTTTTCCACCCAGCAAAATCATATTCATTTTACCCTCCTTCAAAGCCAACTTCAAGTTGACACTGGGCCAGCACTTTCGCAGGTGTTATCTCATCCTGCAAGGCCTAGCATACATTTATTCTCATCTGTGAAGCTTTCTGGGGCTACCCCAACTGGAAGTGACTATTTCCTCCTTTCTCTCACATGTATTGTTCATATGGCTCATTTGGCTCTTAATACATTCTAGTACTTTATAATTAATCATTCACTTGCTCATTCATTCATTTAACACATGTTTACTGAGTGGTTGTTATTTTGCAGACACTGTGGTAGATGCTAGAGAGCAAAGATGAAGAAGACACCCTGGTTGTTCCCTAGAAATTCAGTATAGTGGCCAAAATTGGCACATCAGAAGACACTTGTCACAAAATGACGAGTACAGCCACAGTTCAGAAGAGCGGCAGTGGGACTCTGTAATGAATGAGTACAAAATGGTTCTGTGAAGGTGGAGAGAAAGCACATTTTTGGGAGCAACAGGAAGAGCAGGTGCCCAGAGCTGAGGAGGAGTTGTGCGTGTGGAAGGGGGCTACAAGCGGCACTTGCTGTTGGACCACAGAATGTTACCAAAGTATAGAAAGTGCAAGATATCACTGGAGGGCCTAGAGTTCCAGGCTTAGAGCTTGGCCTCATTCTGAGAGTCGTGTGGTGCCATTGAAGGTTTTAAGCAAGGGATTGACTCAAGATTTGTGGTTCAAGATCATTCTGGCAACGCTGTGAAGGGTGGATAAAACCAGGGTGGAGAGGTTTGAGGCAGGAAATTGTTAGGAGGCTGTGGCAATAACCCAAGGCGAGAGACATAAAGGTAGTAATCTCTGCCTGAGGAATGAAGAGACTCAATTGGAAAAATATACAGAATGTAAAATCATACCCTCATCATAGCTCTGGAGGCCCTCACAACTGAAAAGTGTGCATAAGTCCAATGCAATGTATAGACTATCACAGATTTTAAAAGTGCCACCAGAGATGGCAGGAGAGATGGCAGCTGACATTGTCTAAGAAATGTGGACCATGCCATGGACTTGTCATTCCTATAACCTGACTATTTATGCATGTGTGTCATATCTCTTCTCCTAGATTGTAGGCTCACTAAAGGCAGGGGCCATGGAAAAGCTAAAGGACATCATCTCTTGTCACAAGCAAGGCCTCTGCTCTCCACATTGCGGGTGAGGGTGTCCCAGAGACACCTGTTTGCAGCAGGCAGGTCAGGAGTTTCTGCAGCAAGGGTAGGGCAGAGAAAAGCATCAAGACATGCTCCCAACAGGCCATGAGGGTGATGCCCAGAGCACAGAATTGGAGCCAGGCTAGGCTAAGTTCACATCTCTGCTCCATTGTCAGCCAGCTATGTGACCTTGAATAAATAACTTAAACTCTCATAGTCTCAGTTCCTTTGTTTACAAAATGAGGACCCCCTCACTGAGTCAATTTCAGTATTATGTGAAAAATAAATGGAAATCCCTAGGCATGTGCCCAGTACCTCTGGAGGACTCATTGTTACAGATGTAGGTGTCGCTGATGTTGGCATCTCTTTTCTTACCTGTTCCCCTCACTAATCTGGGAGATCCCTGAGTGCAGCAGAGACTACATCTCAACCATGTTACCCTCATTTTCTGCCACAGTGCTTGCCACACAGTAGCTGCTCAATGTTTGTTGAATGAATTTATATGAGCACTTACAATGTTATTTTGGAGCCCAGTAAAATTCCTTAATTTCAGATTCACTGCCTACCCCTAAGATAGCACAAAAAGGAAACAAATTTGACAAAGACATGATTCCTGCCCTCAAGGGGACAGAGATCATTTCAATCAAATAAAAACTTTAGGTTCTCCAAGGCACTGTCCTGTATGTTCTTCTCTGCTTGCCTCGTCTCTTCTCTTCCCTTTTCACACTGTGGTTATCTCATTCATTCACAAGACTTAAATCTACAGTTGATGGCTTTCCAATGTATGTCTCCCACACTGACCTCTCTCTGAACTCTAGATCAATATATCCAGCTGCCTACTTGACATTATCTACTTGCCATCTAATGTCTTAAATTGCACCTCAGACATTTCCACCTGGACCTGCTACCCCTCCAGGATGGCTTTTCTCACTGGGTGGCACATTTATCCACCAGCTGAATGGTTCAAGCCATTCATCTGGGAGTAATCTTTAACACCTACCTCTCCCTCATGTCTATATCTAATAAAGTTCCAGGCTCCCAAAGTAGATCTAGGTTCCTTCCTCTCCTTCCCCACTCCCACTGCCACCCACCATCTCTCATGTGGAGATCCTATGCTCTCCTCTTGGCAGACTTATTTTTAACTCTTGCTTCTCTTTTAGATAGCAGCCAGAGAAGTATTTAAAACCATGATTCAGACCACATTAGTCACTTAAAAGCCTTTAATGATTTATATTACACTTGGGAAAAAATTCAAAATGCTTACCACAACCTGCTGGCCCCATGTGATTGGATTCCCACCACTCTCTCACCTCCTCTCACTGCACTCTGTTTCTTCACTGCTTCAGTCACATTAGCCTCCTTGCAGTTCTTCAGACACTCCGTCCTCCCCGGGCCTTGTGGGTTTTGCATCTCCTGTTTTTCAGAGAAGGCTCTTGGCCCATCTCTTCCTTAGGTAACTGACAACTCACTGATCCATTAAGCCTCAGTTGAAATGTTCATTCTTCTGGAAGGGCTTTCTTGGTCTCCCTTTCTAAACTAGATCCTCTTTTAAAGTACACATTCTTTTATCCCTTGTTCCTCCATAGTATTTATCACAATTTGTATATGTATACTGATTTGTACAACTATTTTGTTTAGCATCTCTGCCCTCATTCTTACCCCAATGTGTGCACACATATACACACCCGACTGTTGTTTACCACTGCATCTCGAGAGCCTAGTACAGAGCTTGGTGCATAGAACACAGTAGGTCTTTGTTGAATTAATATGTTCAAGCCTGTGAGGAAGAGACAAACAGGGGCTAGGAGAGTTCAAAGGAGGAGGAAACCACTTCTGAATGATGGTTCAGGCAAGGCTTCAAGGAAGATAAAGCATTTGGTAGAAGATTTGAAAAGTGGGTGGAATGAAAAAGGCAGAGGGGGAGTGGCGCTGAAGGAGTGGGTGGAGGGAGGGGGCTTTCCAGGTGGCTGGACAACCTGGCTGGAGAAAGCCAGGTGGTGTCTGAGAAATGATGAGTAACTGGGGGTGCCTGGAATACAGGGCTTGGGGAGGGAGGAGGGCTAGAAAGGGCCTTCCAAAAGCTGGCTTTTGGACCTATTCTTGAATCTCCAGGAAATGATGATAGCAGCAGAAAACAGACAAATCCCTAGGCAGATACTGGTGGGTCCCCAGTGAACCCAATCTTCAAACCAAACACAGTTTAAAGCCTGAAAGCCAAGCTATAAGTCTCAGATAAATCCACAGACCAGAGAAGAACCTCTCTTCCTATTTGGCACACTTTCCTCTGATTGATTGCTACCCATCACCTATTTTACAAGTATCTACCCTTCCCTAATTGGGTTTTTACACTGTTGTGCTCATCTTTGAGTGGTGTCTTTGTTTTAGTCTTTTTTGCACACTCACAAACCAATCAGCACACACTCCCACAGGCTGAGCCCATAAAAGCCCCCGGACTCAGCCATACTTCAGGGGGGCTACTTACCTTCAGGTGAAGGAGGCTACCCACCTCGAGTCCCCTTTCTGCTGAGAGCTGTTCCATCGCTCAATAAAACTCTTCAATACCCTTCTCACTCTCTGGTTGTCTGCATAACCTCATTATTCTTGAAAGCGGGACAAGAACTTGGGAACTGCTGAATGGCAGGTGCTAAAGGAGATGCTGCAACTCTGTAGCCATCCACCCTCCGCCAGCACCAGGGAGCCACCCCCAAGCAGCAGGAAGCATCAGGGGGGCTGGAGCCATGGGGTACCTCCTGTGGTGAGCCTAGATTTGAGTGAGGCCCAGGCAGGGACACTGAGGGCTGCAGAGGTCTCTCGTAAAGTGGCACCAAAAAAAAACAAAAAAACAAAAAACTCCTGCATCAGTGACAGTTGGCCAGCAGGCTTCCCTGAACGAGGTGACTTTTCTCTTCCTGGAGTGCAGGTACCTGAGATATTTCACAGACATATGTTTCCTTTAATAAGCTCCCACCCATGAGTTAGGGAACAATATACCCAATACTTCTCAACCTCTTCTGCCTCCTGTCCCACCCCTGCCTCAGGCACCTGGCTAGAAGGCTTGAGACATTCCTATTAGATTGGAAATGGAATGCTGCTGCTTCTGTCATGTCAATGGTTCAATCTAGTTCCACATTAGGAAACTTGGAACTTTGGACAATTTATAGGGAAAAAGAAATTAGTACAGAATTCATATAATTCCTCCATAGGCATTTGATTCATGTTTGAATCATGTCCAGGTGTGGACTCTCTTGACTCATTGAGGCCACTAAAAAAATTCTTTCAGCTACACTCATGATTTTCTGAGCCTGTGACCCTCTGTTGAAAACACATGCATGGCTCCTCTATTCAACAGATTACAGTTTTAGCTAGACATGTTGGCTCACACCTGTAATCCCAGCACTTTGGGAGGCCAAGCAGGCAGATCACTTGAGGTCAGGAGTTTGAGATCAGCCTGGCCAACACAGTGAAACCCCATCTCTACTAAAAATATAAAAATTAGCTGGGCATGGTGGCACACACCTGTAATCCCAGCTACTTGGGAGGCTGAGACAGGAGAATCACTTGAACCTGAGAGATGGAGGTTGCAGTGAACTGAGATCACGCTTTTGCAGTCCAGCCTGGGCAACAGAGCGAGACTCCATCTTGAAAAACAAATAAATAAATAGACTACAGTTTTAAATGGAGTGCTTATCATTCACTCTGTGAGGTGCTTTCCATGAGTTACTTCATCAGTCCTCATACCCACCTCACACTCGCTCATCAGGGAAGCAATCAGATTCATCTTCTAGATAAGAAAACTGAAGCTCCAAGGGATTAAGTAACTTGCTCAAGCGGTGAAGACTGCATTTGCATTGAGGTCTGTCTGGCCCAAAGCCTATCTCTCAGCAAGTCTGCTGTGTGGCTTTTTTAAAGACAAGCCATAGTGACTGGGTTTGGGGGAACCATTAAGATTACTTTAAAAAAAAAAAAACACTTTAAAATAATTACAGATTCATAGAAAGTTGCAAAAAAAAAAAAAAAATGTAGCCTTCATTCAATATTCCCAATGGTAATACATTGTATAACTACAGTACAACATCAAAACTAGGAAATTGACATTGGTACAATCCAGAGTTTATTCAGATTTCTCCAGTTTTACTATGAGAGTATTAGAGTTACTTTTAAAGTCAAACAAAGTTGGGAAGAGGTGGGATGTTAATTCACCTTTTGCAAGGTCCTTTGGAGTCTTGACTCCCCTGAATAATTTTACCCAAAGTCCTGGGTTACTTGAAACAGAAGTTCTGAAGAAGGAATGAATTAACAGACACAGAAATGTCTATTTTTGCTGTTATAGGCCATAGGAAATGCTATATACCCAAGGGAACTCATAGAATGTGTGCTTTTTAAATAGATAGTGACCTGATGAGACCGCCTGAGTCTGCTTGTTTAGAGGCCTCTGAAACCCCTTGGGGCTACCTGAGGCCTGGCTCAGCCAAAATGTCTCTCTGCCCCCATTGTCTGTCTCCTGGCAGCTGGAGATAAGCGATAAGCCTGAGAGATGAAGCAGGATTGGAGTCTGAATCACTGCTTACCCATCAGGAGGTTTGAGGCTGTGAACCTGTCTGAATCACTGGCAGCCAACCAGGACAGTTTTATCTGGAAAAACTCCCCCCCAGGACAGCCCCGGCCTGACTGAGGGAACAATGGCGGGGAAATGGAGGCTCAAGCTTGGGTGTTAGGGCCCTGCCACCCACACTGCTTTGCTCTGTTATTCCTGGCCAAAGCAGAGATTTGCTGTCGTTAGAGAGACACTGTGGGAAGAGGTGCAAATGAGGCTTGGAAATTAAAAGGAAGTGGTATGATGACAAGGAAAGAGATAGGAGATTGTTTTCCCAGCTTTAGAGATTTAGTTATGAAATATTCTGAGTACGGCCTCCCTGGGTGTATAATGGTTGCCATCCCAGTAACTAGGACAGTTCCTTGATCACCAGGCCAAATGTTGAAGCCACTTGGGGCTTAATTTTCTTGCCGAGATATTTCACTTCTGGATTTTAGAGATACTGAAATAAATGAGAAATCAGACCTCACAGTTAAGTAGACAAACGTTCATCACCCTTTGGTGTGGTCTGAGTCTTTGGCCCTTTTACTTCTGTCAATTAAATCTGGTTGCTCATCTTTAACCCTGGGACAGTGGTGTAGGGGCAGAAAAAGTGTGATACCTTTCCTCCCCATCATAAGGGCCACAGTCGATGCTCCTATAACAAAAGACAGGTTAACAAGAGAAAAGCATGACAGATTTACTTAACCAAAGTTTTATGTGACACAAGAGACTTCAGAAATGAAGACCCAAAGGCACCATACTTTAGGGTATCGTGTTCTGAGTCCCGACAGTAGGCGATCTGCTTAGATTGACAGTTTGTTCTTAGTGTGCTCAGATTGGTTTCTAGAAATTACTGGTTGTTTTAACAAATGCTCAAAAGCTCTCAGTTATGGTTGTGTTCCTCCAAAATTCATAGTTGAAGCCCTAAGCCCCAGTGCCTTAAAATGTGACCTTATTTGGAAATAAGGTCAGTGCAGATTAAGTACGTGAGATGAAGTCATAGTGGAGTAGGCTGGACCCCAATCCAATATGACTAATATCCTTATTGAAAGAGGGAATTTAGACACACACACACACACACACACACACACACACACACACACAAACACACACAGTGTTTTGTGAAGATAAAGACTGAGTTCAGGGTGATGCTTCTGCAAGCCAAAGAATGTCAAACATTGCCAGCAAACCACCAGAAGCTAGGAGAGGGGCAACCCGGCTGACACCTTGATCTCAGACTTCTTGCCTCCAGAACTGTGAGACAATAAACCTCTGTTGTTGAAACCACCCAGCTTGGTTCTTTGTTAGGACAGTCGAGGGAACTTAATGCAGTATCTTAAAAATTTTGTTTCAGAATCTTTCTCAGAATTGATTGCAAGGTCACTTGTCTACACTCTGTGAAACCCACCTCCTTTTCACTTTTAATATTAAATGGATCTTACCATGTTTATTATCCCAACCCTTTTTCTTTCTCAATAATTCCTATAAGCAGAATCAAAACAACAAAAAATCCGTAAAATGTTTGCAAGTAATTGTGCTCAAATTAGTGTTAATTTCCTCTTTCTGAAAGACAAAAGCAAAAACAAAACAGAACTAAAGCCTGGCTGCACCCAACATTTCTGACTGGTGTTTAGTTCAAATGGATGAGTAAATTGATGGTGGCAAAATACTACCATGTTTTCAGTAGACACATTGCACCTGAACTGGGCATAAATGACTTCTTTTCCTCAGAACTTGGGTGCCCGGACAAGGGGGGAGTCACACTAGAAACACTGTAGAACAAATATTGCTGGCAGAAAGAGGACCTGAGAAAATGAAAGAAGCTAGGCAAGGCGTGGTGGCTCATGTGTGTAATCCTAGCACTTTGGGAGGCTGAGGCGGGTGGATCACTTGAGGTCAGGAGTTCGAGACCAGCCTGCCCAACATGGTGAAATCCTGTTTCTACTAAAAATACAAAAATTAGCTGGGCATGGTGGCAAGTGCCTGTAATCCCAGCTATTCAGGAGAATCACTTGAACCCTGGAGGCAGAGGTTGCAGTGAGCTGAGATCGTGCCATTGCACTCCATCCTGGGTAACAAGAGTGAAACTCCATCTCAAAGAATAGACAAAGAAAGTAGCTGTGTAAATAGGACCCACAGCCCTTTTGGAGGGAGGGACCCTCTTGATGAATCTAATACAACGGTGCACTTCAGATAGAGACAACTGGGACACTGGGCTCCAGTGGGGCCTAGCAGAAACCTCTGTGACCCATGGGTCACTGGAACCTGGTGCACGTTTCCCAGTCATGGGGTCCTGGGACTTCTGCCCCAGCTCCAAACCCTACTTGCTCTGGAGTACTGGCTACTATAGACATAGGTCAGTTAATCTTGATGACACAGCTCAGAAGCCTCAGAATGTCTTCTGTTTTGAGGTCCTCTTGTAGACTCCTCTGAGTGTAGGCTAGGGCTTAGACAGTTGGCTACAAATCTCAACAGAAGGGAGGGAAAGCGTTCATCAGGGTTGCTTCATTCCTTGCTTGGTCTTTGCAAGAACCTCTGCCTTCTCTGCCTAAAAGTGGTTTTGCTCTAGGTGGAAGGAAAGAAAGCGTTCGAGGGTGAGGAGTATGGGGAGGGTACTTTGCCAGGAGCCTGGGCCTGTATATGCCTACAAGTGGGACCAGGTTTAAAAGATCCGAGTGGGTTCTTCTAGGAAGCAGCCAGAATGAGCAGCTTCTCATCCTCACTGCAGCTGCCTTGACCCAACTTATCCATACTCTTACCCTCAGCTGACCCATTCTCTAAAGGGTACCCAGAAGATAGGGAGGAAGCAATAGATGGGGAGTGTCTGGGGAGCTGCCTGAGTATCCCAGATGCCAGGTACTCACCAACTGGGGGACTGACCTTCTTAACTGATACCACCCCTTTGGGCCATAAATTCACTCACTGATCAAACAGGGTCCACCTTGGGGACACTCAGAAGTCCTTCTCTGTTTTGCTTCCCACCCTCATCACCTCCCCCAGAGTCACCTTAGTCATCTTCTTCCCCCTCTCTCGTGCCTGGCCCCAGCTCTGCTACAGGAAGGCACAGATTCTATCTGTTCCTGGGCTCTCCAAGAAGAGATTCTGGTCTTTCATAGTCATCAGAATATGTCATTCTAAAAACAAACCTTTCTCTTGTTAATATTGTCTTCTTCCTAGCTCAACTTGGATGACTTGTCATGCCGACAAAGTCTGTTTGTTTAAGCAGCCACAGAATACCCCAGGAAGGAGTGAGAAGAAAACTGTCCTGCCACAGCAGCACAGCAGAGAAGAAACCATCCGAGTCCAGCTGTACTCTACGGTAAAAGGGAGAGCCTTGCTGGAGGGTCAGGGTGCACAGTCTCGCTGAACTTTCCTGGCAGGGGACACGAAGAGTTAAGGAAATGCATTTAGCTGAGCACTGTAGTTTGAAACCCAAGCTCCCAGGCCTCTTTCAGAATTTAGAGCCAGGGAAGTGTCTATTGTCAACAAATGCCGCCACTGGACCAATAGCAAGCCAGAGTGTGGCTTCTGAGAGAGGGGCCTCTGGGTGTCACCAGGCAACAGGCACAAAGGAGCATGGATCAACTGCCCAGCAGACGATGACACCGCTCCACAGCTCCACCCACTGTCCCCCAGCAGTTCCTGCTCCAGCACAGCCAGGTGGGAGAACCAACCGGCTCCAGGTACTCCCCTCAATCAAATGACCATCCGTCTTGGGCTGTGGGGGAGAAAGCAGGTGGTACAGAAAAGGCTTTATCTGGAAACTTCATTACAGTTTATTGAAAAGGCTAGGCGGATGGCAAAGGTGAAGATTTCTAAGTAAAAGGAAATGTTGCTGCAAACTAAAGCAAGACGCATATGTCTTTTTCTGTTCATGTTCTTACAAGTCAAGAGATGGATACAACCCGGTGGCTTTCCCTAGATGCTGAGTGGGAGGCACTGGGCAAATTTACTAAATTACACTGAAGGAGACTGCAAAGTGAAACCTAAGGATGCTTGTTTCTCATTGCTACAAAGTATACTCCCTTCAGGTCACAGAGTCAGAAGAGGGTAAGCAATCGCCCGTGCAAAGCCGCCTTATCTCAAACTAATGAAAAGTTGAAGAAATCCTTTCATTCCTTCAGGCAGTTGTTCACTGACTCTCTACAGCAATGGCAGGGACTGGGCTAGCTGCTGGGGTCACAGAGATGAATTGCTCTCTTTCCCCAGGTGGTCTGGCCTTCCCCAAAGTTCATCGTCTTATCCACCCTATAAGCCAAAGATTCTCAGTTTATAGTCCCAGCCTGTTCCATACCGCTCTTTTCCAAAGCACCAACCCAATATATCAAATACTTTTCTAGATATCTTCTCGTGGGTTTTCACAGGCCCCCCAAGCTCAACATGCCCCAAGCTCAAGGATTCATTTCTCTATCAGCAAACCTGTTCCACCGCATGAGCTTTACTTGTGGGAGTCTTAGGGAATGACTCTACCTTTCCTCACTTTGTGGGTTGAATTGAAAGCTAGAAGGCCAGGTGCAGTGGCTCACACCTGTAATCCCAGCACTGTGGGAGATCGAGGTGGGTGAATCACGAGGTCAGGAGTTCAAGACCAGCCTGGCCAATATGGTGAAATCCTGTATCTACTAAAAATACAAAAATTAGCTGGGCGTGGCAGCACACGCCTAGTCACAGCTACTCAGGAGGCTGAGGCAGAAGAATCGCTTGAACCTGGGAGGCAGAGGTTGCAGTGAGCCAAGATAGTGCCACTGTACTCCAGCCTGGGTGACAGAGTGGACTCTCTGAAAAAAAAAAAAGAAAGAAAGAAAGCTAGAAGAGAGGCTTTAGTGCCTTCAGAAGGTGCATAACTCTGCTGACACCTTGATTTTGAACTTCCAGCCTCCAGACCTGTGAGACAATAAATGTCTATTGTTCTAAGCCACCAGTCCGGGGGTGCTTTGTTATGGCAGCCCTTGGAAATGAACATACTCCCACTAAACATTGTTCAAGAAGGGAGCCTGAGAGCCTCCACCCAATCTTCCCCCTCCACTGCCACCTTTACCCTTTGCCGGCAGCCATAACCAATAAACCACCGAACCCATCCATTTCACCTGCGGGATACCGCTGCCAGTACTTATCTTCATTCCCGCTGTACCACTGTGGAGCAGACCACCATCCCTTCTCATCAGTCTTTCCTAACTGCTGTCCCTCCCTCCAATAGTATCTCCTGCCTGTCTGTTCTTTGAGTTGCAGCCAGAATTATCTTTCAATGTGTAAATCTGAGATGGCATTTCCCTGCTTAAAACTTTTCAGAGGCTCCTCATTTCTCCTAGGAGGAAGTTTAGTCTTCCCAAAGGGCTCAAAAGATACAGAATAATGCAGTCCCTGGTCTGCACTCTATGCCCATCTCTTGCCAGACTCGTGACAGTATTATTCTCTGGTAATACAAAGCATCTCTCGCTCCTAAATTTATCGACATGTGAGGAATGCTTTCTCTTGCTACCAGCATTCTCTTATGCCATTCTTTCTGCCTGGGGCACATTTGCCTGCCCTCTTTATCTTCAGAACTCCTACTTCTCACATTGAATTGCAATTGCCTCTTGATCTGTTGGCAACCCACCGCAGATCCCAGCTCCTAGGGGGAGAGAAGTCCTGTCTATCTTGCTCATGGGTGTATTCGCAGTGCCTAGCACAGTGCCTGGAATAGAACAGGTACCCCCACAATCATTTCTTAATGAACTGACTGATTGACCGACTACCTGAAATATGACTCCTTCCCCAAGTGAGTTCAGTCCAGAGAGGAGACAATAGGGTCGCAACACAGAGTTCGACAACGCAGAAATAGGACTCAGACTCAGCTTGAGGAGGACATTTCACAGAGGCAATGAGCCTTTAAGCTGGGTGTTAAAAATGTGTAACCATAACAGTTTCATTGCCCGATGTGCATGGCAAGTCAATACACCGAGACCCTGGGTTGCAGCAGCAGAAGAGGTTTAATTGTGAGGCTGCAGGACAAGATGATGAGAGGAAACCTCAAATCTGTCTCCCTGAGGAGGTTGGGCCTAGGGTTTGTAAGAGTTTTGAAATGCGCTGAAGTGTGGTGATTGTTGATCGGTTGAAGATTGCAGGCTGAAACAATGGAACAAGGAGATAAAGAAATCATATTGTTAGGCTGTTCCAGTTCCTCTGTGGGGGTCATTAAACTGGATGACATCAGCTGTTTTGCTGGAATTCGGGAAGTGAAAAACATCTTAAGCAATTCTTCAACAAAAGCCTTAAGATTCTAATGTCAGAAATCCTATCTCTAGGAACAATACTAATGCAAACGGTCAGTAGCCAGTGTTACCTGGCTTTCAGTTATAAGGAAGTGTGTCCAAGTGCAGCATGATTAATGCTTAATTATAACTATATTCTGTCCAGTTCTTGTTCGTCCTGCAAGGACGGTTTGAGGTGAATAGGAACTGGCCAGAATAGAAAGGGAGCAGGGTGAAGAAGCCCATTTTAAGCAAAGAAGATGCTGTGGGTAAAGGACCGGGTATGTTTGGGAAATGGTGGAAATACTTTGTGTGCCTAGAGTATGGTCTGCAGAAATTGAGCTAATGTAGCCTGGGATTGAAATGTGAATCCTCCAGGGATTTTTTGTTTTGTTTTGTTTTCATATAAACCTCAATTACTTTCCTTCAACATGAAACAGCATAAAGCAAGTTAGCGATTCCCTTTTATAGTCAGGAAAGCAAAGACACACACTGACTAGAAGTTGTTCTGTGGCTGTTAGTCTTTTCAGACATAAAAATAATTTGTCTATATCCCTTGGATAAAATTATTGCTTATCCTTGAAGGCAAGAATTAAACCACCCATTTGCCTTCTCTTTCGGAAGAAAACAATTTTGATTCCTTTACTGTGTTCTTACCAAATCCATTTCCTCACTCTGAAAACTTCATTAAAACGTCATTTTAATCTCTCTCTCTCTCTTTCTTTCTCTCTCCCTGAACCCTGTGGTCCAATTGCATGGACTAGAACTGAAGAGGAAACATAAAAGCAAGTGATTCTTTCCTAAGATTGGTGAGGAGGACCCGTGGGCAGAGCAAGAAGAGTGATCTATCCCATACGAAGGTCTGTCAAGGTCCAGCACACCTCGAGACCAACCCAGGGGCACAGGAGAGAACATCATTGATCGGAGAGCCCATCAGTCTTGCAGAGCAACAGATAGTCTCGAAAGCCCCCAGAGGAGTAGACATAATCACTCCTGGAGGACTGCCGACTCACGTGGTGTGAAGCCTGAGGAGGGGGGCTCCACTAAGAGAAGCCTGCACCATGCACCACCCTTGCCTCTGTATCCTGGAGTGGTTTTGTGGTCAGAACATGGGTAGAAAGGAGCCTAAGCACAGGCACACATGCAACTTAAGCCCGAGGGCCAGCAGTAGCCCCGAACAACTAACTCATCCTTTGTGGTATAGGAGTGAGAATCACTCAAAATCAGCATGTTGGTACTGTTCTTGCAGCTCAATCTCACACAAAAGAAATGTTGTGCAGCCAGTAGGAGCAATCAGATTGCCAGGTCACTCTCCTGGAGAGGGGAAAGGGAGGGCATCTGGTTTACTCCACGCACGGGGTAGTGGGTCAGAGAGTGCCCCTGAGGGAAGAAGCAAGGGCAGGACCCACACTCTGTCTGTTCCAAGCACCAGAGAGGCACTTAGAACATTTTGAGAAAGCATCTCTAAAGTGTGTTTGTGGTGACCAAGCGTGGAGGGATGGGGAGTTCTTCCATAGGTGGACCACAACTTAGAACCTAGGTACAAGGCACTACCACTTCCCAGCAGCAAAGGGCTGGGATGGGGAGCATATGGGGCAGAATCTGTTGAGCAGACCAGAATCAGGGAGAGACCAACTCTGGGGCAGGGCAGGACTTGGAAGAATAAATTGAAGATTAGGGTTAATTATGGGTCCATTTCTTGCCCTAGTCCATGAGTTATCAAGGGACAGACTATGCCTTAAGTCTTCTTTTATCCCTTCATACCTTGAACAATGCCTGTTACCATGTGTATGCTGATAAATGAAAGGATAAAAAGATTAACACCTGAAAAACCCTGACTTTGCCTATAGAGATTGGCTCAGAATTTGGGACAGGCTTGATTGACCCTGTGGTTAGAATCATCAGCAGAACAAGCTGTAAAAGGTAGAGAAAGCAGAAAGAGGAAGCAGATCTGAGATTAAATGTCCCCTTCCTCCACTCCCCAGAAGCATTTGATCACAGGTTTCACTCCCTCAGTGGCTGGGAGTCAGTGTTGCCGTCCTGCCACCACCCTATTCTCTCAGTAACAACAGCATTTCCCAGGGGCAACCTGCCTTCCACCAGGACACAAAAGCTATGTTTCCCACTGCACCCCATCGCTGTCACAGCAAGTCATTGATGAACTGTGGAACAATCCAATGGGTCACTCTTGCTTTGTAAAATGGTTCCCTAGCCAGCCATGGTGGTGGGCACCCCTAATCCCAGCTACTCTGGAGGCTGAGGCAGGAGACTCGCCTGAACCCAGAAGCCAGAGGTTGCAGTGAGCTGAGATCACACCACTGCACTAAAACCTGGGTGACAGAGTGAGATGCCTTCTAAAAAAAAATAAGTAAAATTTAAAATAAAAAAAAAGAAATAAATAAAATGGTTCCCAAGTGGGTTCTCCAACCAGCAATAGAAAATTCATGACCCAAGTTGAGCCACTCCTGGGATCTATCAATTGCTGTCTGCAGCTACTCAGAATCTCTAGGTTCAAATAATTAACAGCTCCCTTGGAATGCTTACTTTTGCAAAATACTGCATGCTCATTTGAGCATAAAGAGGCTCTCAAGAGGACTATCAAAATTGCTTTTGAAAACTGGATAATTTATGGGTATGTTCATACCCTTCATTAAGCTCTAGGTGACAGCTTGATATGCAATTAACAAAGCAAAGCAAAACCTGGCCTCTGATCTGTTAAAAAGCATATTGAACAGGCCTGTCTCACAGATGGAAACTCTCAGCTGAGAGTGGTTTTGGGGAGGGCAGTGTCACTGGAGAGGAGATGCAGCAAATATGAAGACAGCCGCTACCAGCTGTGTTAGGAAAATGAGATCTAAAACCCAAGGCCGGTGTCAGGCTGGGGTGGATATCAGACCCTATAGCTGGTTTTTGGGGGAAGCTAATGCCTTACTCTATGAAGTCAGCTTTTGAGTTGTAGGGTTATAGGATTCCTGCTGTGGCTGTGCCCACCCAGTTTAGTAGTACCTGCAGGCAGACCTCAGGACAAACCAACCATAAAGTACTCCCCCCATAGCAGGACTTTGGCCAATGATCAGCTCTACTTTTATATCAAAATTCCAAACAGTTCTAAAGCTGGATAGTCCCTGCCATATTCCTCCAGGCTTCTTTTTACATGTAGAAACGTCTGTGTGTCAATTCCCTCACCCAAAGATAATAAGACTCCCCTGGAAATAATATTAATGGTAATAGCTAACATTAATCATGCCCTCAATAAGTATCAGAAACTATAGTAAGTTGAAACTATACAAAGAAGCTACTCTAAATATTTCTGTAATTATAACTTACTCAGTATGTGCCTAGTTCTTTCGGCGGTGCTTTACATGATTATTACTCATTCAATCTTTACATTAAGCCTGTAAGCTGAATCCATTGTTATTCCTATTTTTCTGATGAAGACTCTGAGTCACAAAGAGCTTAAGTGATTGCCTAGGACACATAACTAATGAGTGGTGGAACCAGGACTTGAACCCCCACAGTAAAGCATGTTTTGTAGGGCCTTCAGCACTATTCCACATTTTCCTACTCTGCATCCACTGTATCACATATTCTGAACTCTGCCTATTTTTCAGCTCAGTCTTGAACCATCCTGTCCTCTAATCTCTGCATTCTAGCTGTATTGGCTTTTTTACTTCCCAAATCTGCCAGGCTTCCCCCCTCGTAGGACCTTTTATATACCATATGAGACAGGAATTTAATTTCATTCTTTCGCATGTGGATCTCCAGTCATTCTAGCACTATTTGTTGAAAACACTATTCTCCCTCCACTGCATTATCTTGGTACTCTTCCCAAAAATCAACTGGACATAAATGTGAGGATTTATTATATTTCTGGACTCTTAATTCTATTCCATTGGTCTGTATGTCTGTCCTTATGCCAAAATCACACTAACTCAATTTCTGTTGCTTTGTAGTAAGTTTAAAATTGGGAAGTGTGAGTCTTCCAACTTTGTTCTTCTTTTTCAAGATTGCTTTGTTTATTCTGGAAACTTTGGATTTCCATAGGGATTTTAGGATCAGCTTATAAATTTCTGCTAATAAGCCAGCTAGAATTTTGATAGAGATTGTGTCCAATCTGTAAATTAATTTGGAGAGTAATGCCATTCCAACATTAGGTCTTCCAATCCATGAACATCAGATGTCTTCTCATTTATTTCAGTCCTCTTTAATTTCTTTCAGTAGTCTTTAAAGTTTCCAGTGTATATTTTTATTTATTATTATTATCATTATTATTTTGAGAAAAAGTTTCACTTTTGTTGCCCAGGCCAGAGTGCAGTGGTGCAATCTCAGCTCAATTTCCATTTCTGTTGCCTGGGTTCAAGCAATTCTCCTGCCTCAGCCTCTTGAGTAGCTGGGGACACAGACACACACCACTGAGCGAAATTTTTTTGTATTTTTGGTAGAGTTGGGGTTTTACCACTTTGGCCAGACTGGTCTTGAACTCCTGACCTCAGGTGATCCACCCACCTGGGCCTCCCAAAGTGCTGGGATTATAGGCATGAGCCACCACAACCAGCCCAGAGTATGTTTTAGACTTCTTTTTGAAAACTTTTCCCAAAGTAATTATTGTTTTTAATGTTATTATAAGTGGAATTATTTTCTTTATTTCATTTTCAGATTGTCTATCACAAGTGTTCAAAAATACAATTGATTTTTGGACATTGATCTGGTATCCTGAAACCTTGCTGAATTTATTTATCAGTTCTGATAGAGTCTTAGTGGATTCCTTTGGATTTCCTACAAGATCATGCCATCTACAAATAGAAGTAGTTTTACTACTTTTTTCTCCATATGAATGCCTTTTATTTCATTTTCTTGCTATCTCTGGCTAAAAGCACTGTTGTACAGAAGTGATGAAAACACTGTTCTTGGTCTTCTTCCTGATCTTAGGGGAAAGCATTCTGTCTTTCACCACAAAGTATAATGTTAGTTGTGAGGTTTTCATGGGTGCCCTTTATTAGGTGAGAAAATTTCCTTCTATTCCTAATTCATTCTTATTATGAAGACAGGCTGAATTTGTCAAAAGCTTTTTTTGCCTCTATTAAGATGATCATGTGTTTTTTATTCTTTATTCTGTTGATATTGTACTACATTAATTGGCTTTCAGATGTTAAATTTTGCCTTCCTGGGATAAATTTCATTTGGTCATGGTGGATAGTCATTTTTATATGTTGCTAGATTTGGTTTGCTAGTATTTTGTGGAGTACTGGCTCTTTTGTTCTTGTTTTTGCTTCTTCTGCCTGGCCTGTGTATTCTTCGATATGCTTTCTTCAGAACAGTAAGAATCCAAAGACTGAGATCATAGCTAGATTAAGAAGCCAGGCAGGTTGGTAGTTGCCAGGAGCACTGTCTATAAGGGTACTGGAGTGAATAGAAAATACAGTAACAGCTAACTTAGATTTCTACAGGCTGCTTCTTACATCAGTTGTTATCAGATTGCAGTTTGCAAAAAGAAAATCACCTGCAATACCTATTAAAACACAGATTCTTGGGTCCAACCCCCAATTTCTAAATCAGGAGGTCTGAATGGGACTCAATATTTGCATTTCTAATAAACTTACAGGTAATGCCAATGTTAATGGTCCATGGATCATACTTTCAGTAGTACTCTTTTACATGATTGGCTAATTGTAAGCTGCTTGATTTCCCTCTGGTATACATAGCACCTTCTTAGGGAAGTAAAAATACCCCTCATTTCTTGAAGCAGTGACACCCACTAGCAAGGAGCACACTCATTGTTCAGAATTTGGTTTCTAAGTACCATTCTCCAATACAAGGAAATAAATAGCTAACCTTAGGGCTGGAACACAGAAAATGCAAGATGAGCTTGGAGCATCTTGTAATCAGAAAGTAAGGTAGTGAAAAAAAAAAAGAAAGAAAGAAAGAAAAAAGATGGGAGCATATCAAAAGAATAGAAGATCTAATCTGAAAAAAACCCCAAATGGCCAAAACTGGAACAATTTGAGCTATAAAATAAACAACAATAGTATTAGATTATAACCTAACAAATTAAACAAATACCCATGAGTCCAAAGTGATATAAATAAGTGAATGAGTAAATAAATAATGGGAGAGAAGAAAAAACTTTCTTACAGAAGAATTTAAATAATATATGGAGATATTTCTCCTTCTAGGAGGTAGAATTTAATTCTTCTCCCCTTGAGCATGGGCTTTTCATAGACCTTCCAAGTAACAGAGTTTAGGAAGGGTGTAAAAGAGACTTTATAGGGGAGAGACCTAGAAGATGCCCCCATAACCAAGTGGTCAAGATTGCTGTGATCTGAAAGTTTGTGTTCCCTTCAAGTTCAGAAGTTGAAATCCTAACCTCTAAGGTGTTAGACTTGGCAGGTGGAAACTTTGAGAGGTGATTAGGTCATAAAGGTGAAACCCTCATATTTGGCATTCATGCCCTTATAAGAGAACCCAAAAAGCTAGGTAGTCCTTCCTATCATGTGAGGACACACCTAGAAGATCCCACCTATGAACCAGAAATGAGCCCTCACCAAACCCTGAATATGCCAGCACCTTGATCTTAGACCTCTCAGCCTCCAGAACAATAAGAAATACATTTCTGTTGCATATAATCCACCCAGTCTGTGGTATTTTTCTATAGCAGCCTGAACAAACTAAGACAAATGTTGACATCACTGTGATAAGTCATGTTGATATCATGTATTCTGTGATATGATGGCAAGAGAAGTCTCATCTCTGTGATATTCCTCCATGATTCCCATAATCTTAGTTTGATCATTAAAAAATCAGATAAAATCTGCCTGAAACTATACACTGGAAAAAAAATTTGCAAAGTATATAGCTGATAAAGGACTTGCTTCTAGAATACATAAAGACCTCTCAAAACTCAGAAAAAAACAAGCTTGACAGTTACAGAAAGCATATTAGTGATCACCTGGGAACAGGAAGGTGAGAGTGGCAGAGTGGAACAAAAAAGAACAATTACAAAGGAGCACAAGAAAGCTTTGGGAATGATTATGTATTTTCTTTCTTGATTGTGGTGATGGCTTTACAGGTGTGCACACATGTTAAGGCGTATCAAATGGTAACCTTTTAATATGTGAAGCCTGATTTCCAATGACATTTTCCTAACTCTTCCTAGTTTTCCAGAGGACAGGAATGAGGGCTGTTATCTTACTGGTTAGATCCAATTAACCATGACCTTTTATCTAATATGAGAGTCTTCAATAAGTTCATGAAAAATCCATATTGTGAAAAACTAGGCATAGAGTTCAATTTTTTTCTACCAAAATAAACTCATATTAACTTGCTATAAAATGTCTGAACAGAATCTAGTTTAAGGCACTAAGGAAGATAAGACATAAGTTTGAAAAGAGCCTCTATCAGAGTAACATTCATTCTGCTAAAATTGAAGCAAGAGCAAACATCACATTTATAGTGAAGTTTGGGTGGATGAATGGTGAAATCACTGATGCTTTATGAAAAGTTTATGGGTATTATGTCATAAAGAAATTAGTTTACAAATGAATAACTCATTTTTAAGAGAGGATGAGAAAATGATAAAGATGGTCTATAGTGGCAGATCATCCACATCAATTTATAAGGAAAAAACTCATCTCGTTTATGCCCTAACTGAAGAAGACAAACAATTAACATTAGAAACAATAGCTGTCATCATCGACATCTCAATTGGTTTAGCTGACACAATTCTGACTGAAAAATTAAAGTTGAGCAAACTTCCCACTTGATGAAAATCAAAACGGTTGCATTCAGACCACCTACAAAGAGCAGAGTTTTCAAAAAGAATTTTAAACAAATGAGATCAAGATCCAGAGAAATTTCTTCAAAAAAATTGTAACAGAAGATGAAACATGCCTTTACCAGTATAATCCTGAAGACAAAGCACAATCAAAGCAGTGGCTACCAAGGGGTAGAAGTGGTCTAGCCAAAGCCAAAGCAGACCAGTCAAGAGCAAACACCATGGCAATAGTTTTGGGAAATGCTCAAAGCACTTTCCTCGTTGGCTTCCTGGGGGCTCAAGAATGATAGCATCTGCTTATTATGAGGGCGTTTTGAAAAAGTTAGCCAAAACTTTAGCAGAAAAGCGCTTGGGAAAGCTTCACCAGAGAGTCCTTCATTACCACAGTGCTCCCCGCTCATTTCTCCCATCAAACAAGGGCAATTTTTGTGAGAGTTGGCAAATCATTAGGCATCCATCTTACAGTCCCGATTTGGGTTTTTCTGATTTCTTTCTGTTTCCTAATATTAAAAAAATCTTTAAGGGACACCCGTTTTTCCTCAGTTAATAGTGTCAAAAAGACTGCGTTGACATGATGAAATTCCCAGGATCAGTTCTTCAGAGATGGACTAAATGGTTATCATTGATTACAAAAGTGTCTTGAACTTGATGGAGCTTATGTTGAGAAATAAAATTTATAATTTTAATTTTTATCTTTTATTATCATGAATGAATGAAATATCATTGTATTTCATCTTTTAATTTTGTTTTTCCACAAACTTTTTGAAGCCCTCTTATACCATATTACTGCGAAAGCAGAGCAAGCAGCATTCATTGAGTAGTTTATTATGTTCCTGGAACTTTCAAACAATAAACTTGGTTGATCCTCACAGCAGACCTGAGAGTTAGTTGACAATACTGCTGTCTTCTAGATTAGGAAAATGAAATTAAGGCAGTTAAGCAGCATTTTTTTTTTGTCATACAGCTAGCAAATCATGAAAAAGGGATTCAAAATAAGTTTATTCTGAACCCAGAGATAGGAGATGGTTGGGTAAGAACTTGCATAACTACATTATCATAAATTACCTCAATCCATGACAAGTAACCTAGTGCTATCCAACCAGGAATGAGAGAAAAATCACTGAAAGAAAAATTTAAACTGAAATAAAATACTATGTGTTGATTACATAATAATGCTTTGTTTTAAAAATAAAGATGAACTTTTAAGTGCTTTACCACTGGCTAGGTCACTCCAGGTGGCACTGTATTAAGAGACCTCAGTGTCAAGCCCAGCTTCCCTGTGTTTCTCTGAGTAACCAATCACGCTTTGCTGACAAGTACAGTCATGCACCGTGTAACAACGTTTGTGCAGTATCAAGTGACAGGCTCTTCCAGTGGAAATAGAGAGTGGCTACCCTCCAACTCAGCAGAGAGAAAGAGAAAGCCTCCCACTATTTCATGTGGTCAGCCTGAACAAAGCCTTCACCACTGCTTAGTTTACAAAGGGCACAACTAGACAGACCCACATATTCGCATTTATCAGATGGTGTTATTGTAAGCACAGTCAGAAATGCTTCTGGCTAGGAGAAAAATGTAATTTTATTACTTTCCACTGTCAAAGAAACAACCCACAAATGAAAGAGACCTCACCTTGATGCACTAAAAGCAAACCACACATTCCTATAGGTGAATTTGGGCAAGAACATTTTGCAAAACTTACTGTAACATGATTCCTGCCCTAAAAGCCTATAACCACAAAAGAAGGTCACACTTCCTTTCAGTAGCCAAATAATGATGTTATTAACCCAGCAGCTTGATTATGAGTGTCCCTTTGGTCAAGAGGCTGAGGTGGGAGGATCACTTGAGCCCAGGAGTCTGAGGCTGCAGTGAGCTATGATTGAGCCACTGTACTCCAGCCTGGGCAAAAGAGCAAGACCCTGTCTCAAAACAAAAGTTTAGTGATTTCAGAGACCTCCCAAAAGGATGACCAATCCAGCCTCTCAGCCAGAGACATTGCACATTAGTGCCCCTCTTCCTCTCCTGGTTGGCTGCCTGCTCTTCCCGAAGCTTCCCCGAGTTTTCTGCCTGTCATAATAATGCCCTTTACTCTACCTAGGGGGCTTTCCCTTCGAGTGGCCAGGGAACCACAGTCATGCCCAGCATAATGACATTTCAGTCAACTACTGACCACTTATATGACAGTGGTCCCATAAAATTATAATGGAGTTGAAAAATTCCTATCCCCTAGTGAATTGTAATCATTGTAACATAGTTATAGGGCAAGGCATTACTCATGTGTTTGTGGGCATGCTGGTTTAAACAAAACTACCATGCTGCCAGTTATATAAAAGTATAACACATATAGTTATGTACAGTACATAATACTGGAAAATAATAATAAACTAATATATTACTGGTTTATGTATTTGCTATACTATATTTTATATCATTATTTTAGAGTATACTACTTGTACTTATAAAAAAAATAGCTAACTTAAAACAGCCTCAGGCAGGCCCTTCAGGAGGTATCCAGAAGAAGGAATCATAGAAGATGACATAGAAGGTGACAACTCCATGTGTGTTATTGCCCCTGAAGATCCTGTGGTGAGATAAGATGTGGAGGCGAGACAGCGAATATCATAGAAGAATGACATAGAATATCATAGAAGATGACATAGAATATCATAGAAGATGACAACTCCATGTGTGTTATTGCCCCCGAAGACCCTGTGGTGAGACAAGATGTGGAGGGGAGACAGCAATCTGGATGATTCTGACCCTGTGTAGACATAGGCTAATGTGTGTGTATGTCTTTATTTTTAACAACAAAGTTTAAAAAGAAAAATATAAATGTAAAAATAGAGAAAAGTTTATAGAATAAGAATATAATACATTCATGGTAAGTGCCCTATACAGGTATGCCATTTTTCATCCTGAGTACCATATTTTCACTGAACCCTTTCTATGTTTAGGTACGTTCAGATACACAAATACTTACCATTGTGTTACAATTGCCTACAGTATTCAGTACCATCACATGCCCCCAGGTTTGTAGCCTAGGAGCACTAGGCTACACCACACAGCCCAGGTATGTAGTAGTCTGTATCATCTAGGTTTGTGTAAGTATACTCTGTGATGTTCACACAAAGACAAAATCACCTAATGATGCACTTTTCAGAACGTACCCCCATCTTTAAGTGACCAATGACTGTACTGAGATTCACAACCCCCTAGTCACTGACTTGGTTCTCTCATCAGTTCTCATCTAGTGTTCACAATCTTAACTGAGCAACCTCCAGCTAGCGTGATCTTTCTAAAATGCAAAGTTGATTGTGAATTTTCCCACTCTATTATAGGTGCTTTATCAGCCATGAATTAATGCCCAAGCTCTTTGCTTGTATACAAGCATCTTGGAGATCTGCCTCAACCTTATTCTAGCTTTTTCCTGTGGATCTCCCCATCCCACACAGCCTCTGGTCCAGCCACACCCACCTCCCCACCACGTCAGGAGCAAATCTTATTCTCTCTAGCCCTTTACCTCTTCCTCTGCCAGGAAGGCGTTTCTGTCCCCCTCTCTTGGCAAGCACTCCCTTAACCATCAACATGCAACTCGGAGGTCACCTTCTCCACAGTGACCTCTCTGACTCTTCCAGCAGTTTTCTTTCCCATGATCACCTAACAGTTCTCAACGTAAGTTCCAACAAGTTCAAGACACTTTTGTAAGTGATGATAAGCCTTTAGTCCATCCCTAAAGAACTGAGGGTCCTGCAAATTTAACCATGTCAATGCAGCCTTTTTGATCCTTATTCATTGAGGAAAAATGGGCACCCTTTAAATATTTTTTAAGATAAGGAAACAAAAAGATACCAGAAAAACCCAAATCAGGACGGTAAGGTGGATGCCTAATGATTTCCCATCAAAACTCTCATAAAATTGCCCTTGTTTGATGAGAGAAATGAGCGAGAGCATTGTGTTGGTGGTGAAGGACTCTCTGGTGAAACTTTCCCAGGCACTTTCTGCTGAACATCAGTGTGAAAATCCTCAATAAAACACTGGCAAACCGAATCCAGCAGCACATCAAAAAGCTTATCCACCACAATCAAGTTAGCTTCATTCCTGGGATGCAGGGCTGGTTTAACACATGCAAATCAATAAACATAATCCATCACATAAACAGAACCAATGACAAAAACCACACGATTATCTCAATAGAAGCAGACAAGGCCTTTGATAAAATTCAACACCCTTTTATACTAAAAACTCTCAATAAACTAGGTATTGATGGAACATATCTCAAAATAGTAAGAGCTATTTATGACAAACTCACAGCCAATATCATATTAAATGGGCAAAAGCTGGAAGCATTCCCTTTGAAAACCAGCACAAGACAAGGATGCCCTCTCTCACCATTCCTATTCAACATAGTATTGGAAGTTCTGGCCAGGGCAATCAGGCAAGAGAAAGAAATAAAGGGTATTCAAACAGGTAAAGAGGAAGTCATATTGTCTCTGTTTGCAGATAACAAGATTGTATATTTAGAAAACCCCATTGTCTCAGCCCAAAATCTCCTTAAGCTGATAAGCAACTTCAGCAAAGTATCAGGATACAAAATCAATGTGCAAAAATCACAAGCATTCCTATACACCAATAACAGACAAACAGAGAGCCAAATCATGAGTGAACTCCCATTCACAATTCCTACAAAGAGAATTAAATACCTAGGAATACAACTAACAAGGGATGTGAAGGACCTCTTCAAAGAGAACTACAAACCACTGCTCAAGGAAATAACAGAGGACATAAACAAATGGAAAAACATTCCATGCTCATGGATAGGAAGAAACAGTATCATGAAAATGGCCATACTGTCCAAAGTAATTTATAGATTCAATGCTATCCCCATCAAGCTCCCATTCACTTTCTTCACATAATTAGAAAAAACTACTTTAAATTTCATATGAAACCAAAAAAGAGCCTGTATAGCTAAGAAAAGCTTAAGCAAAAAGAACAAAGCTGGAGGCATCATGCTACCTGACTTGAAACTTTACTACAAGGCTATAGCAACCAAAACAGCATGGTACTGGTATCAAAGCAGATATTTAGACCAACCGAATAGAACAGAGGCCTCAGAAATAACACCACACATCTACAACCATCTGATCTTTGACAAACCTAACAAAAACAAGCAACGGAGAAAGAATTCTTTATTTAATAAATGGTGTTGGGAAAACTGGCTAGCCATATGCAGAAAACTGAAACTGGACCCCTTCCTTACACCTTATACAAAAATTAACTCAAGTTGGATAAAGATGTAAGCATAAGACCTAAAACCATAAAAACTCTAGAAGAAAACCTGGGCAATACCATTCAGGACATAGGTATGGGCAAAGAATTCATGACTAAAACACTAAAAGCAATGACAACAAAAGCCTAAATTGACAAATGGGACTTAATTAAACTAAAGAGCATCTGCACAGTAAAAGAAACTATCATCAGAGTGAACAGGTAACCTACAGAATGGGAAAAAAATTTTCAATCTATCCATCTGACAAAGGTCTAATATCCTGAATCTACAAGGAACTTAAACAAATTTACAGGAAAAAAACAACCCCATCAAAATGTGGGCAAATGACACAAACCAGACACTTCTCAAAAGAAGACATTTATGGAGCCAACAAGCATATGAAAAAAAGCTCATCATCATGGGTCATTAGAGAAATCCAAATCGAAACCACAATGAGACACCATCCCATGCCAGTTAGAATGGCGATTATTAAAAAGTCAGGAAACAACAGATGCTGGAGAGAATGTGGAGAAAAAGGAACGTTTTTACACTATTGGTAGGAGACTAAACTAATTCAACCATTGTGGAAGACAGTGTGGTAATTCCTCAAGGATGTAGAACCAGAAATACCATTTGACCCAGCAATCCCATTACTGCGTATATACCCAAAGGATTATAAATCACTCTATTATAAAGACACATGCACACGTATGTTTATTGCAGCAGTGTTCACAAAAGCAAAGACTTGGAACCAACCCAAATGACCATCAATAATGTACTGGATAAAGAAAATGTGGCACATATACACCATGGAATACTATGCATCCATAAAAAAGGATGAGTTCATTTCCTTTGCAGGGACATGAACGAAGGTAGAAACCATCAATCTCAGCAAACTGACACAGGAACAGAAAACCAAACACTGCATGTTCTCACTCATAAGTGGGAGTTGAACAATGAGAACACATGGATACAGGGAGGGAAACATCACACACCAAGGCCTGTCAAGGGATGGGGCATAAGGGAGGGATAGTATTAGGAGAAATATCTAATGTAGATGATGGGTTGATGGGTGCAATAAGCCATCATGGCACGTGTATACCTACATAACAAACCTGCACCTTCTGCACATGTATCTCAGACTTAAAGTATAATTTTGAAAAATAAAAATAAAAGCTTTGGCTTTCTCAAAACACTCTCATCAGAAGCAGATGCTATTATTCTTTGGCCCCCCAGAAAGTCAACAAGCAAAATACCTTGACCATCCCCAGAAACTACTGCTGTGTCCTTTGCTCTTGACTGTTCTGCTTTGACTTTGTCTGGACCACTTCCACCTTTTGGTAGCCATTGTTTTCATTGTGCTTTGTTTTCAGGATTGTACTCAGAAAGCCACATTTTATGTCCTGTTACAATTATTTGAAGAAATTCTTCAGAATCTTGACCTGCTTATGTAAAATTTCCATTGATAACTCTGCTGTTCTCTGCAGCGAATCTGGGTGCAATGGTTATGGCACCCACCAAGTAGATAGTTGGCTGAACTTGAATTTTTCAGTCAGAATTGTGTAAGCTGAACCAACTGAAATGTTATGATGTTGGCTATTGTTTCTGATGTGAATTGTTTATCCTCTTCAGTTAGGACCCAAACAAGATGAATTTTTTCCTTACAAATTTATGTGGATGGTCTGCTACTGCAGACTTTACCATTGTCTCATTCTCTCTTAAAATGAGTTATTCATTTGTAAACTGCTGATTTTTGATGGCATCGTCCCCATAAACTTTTCATTAAGCATCAGTGATTTCACCATTCTTCCATCCAAACTTCACTATAAATGTGATGTTTGTTCTTGCTTCAATTTTAGCAGAATTAATGTTTCTCTGATAGAGGCTCTTTTCAAATGATGTAGCCTTCTTAGCGTCTCAAACTAGATTCTATTCAGACATGTTATAACAAGTTAGTATGAGTTTACTTTGGTTGGGAAAAAAATGAACTCTATGCCTAGTTTTCTCATAATATGCATTTTCCATGAAATTTTGGAAGATCACTGTGTTAGTGTGCTTGTGTGTATTGCTATTTATAATAATTGATTTTTAAAGTGCAAACAGAACATACGGGTACTAAATAAAAGTACCATATTTCCTTTACACCCAGTGCTGCTCCCTAGAAATGACTGCTTTGAACAGTTTCTATTCTGAGTTCTTCTGGTCATAACCATCATAACTTTAACTCCCTGCTTTATCCATCTTAGACAGTATCTGTTGACTCCTTAATATGAAATATGGTGAGATTAGCATACTTGCTTCATTTTCCACTTCTTTTCTCTATTCCCTCTCCTCTTTCTGGATCTTTGTAAATGATAGTCCTAATCTGAGTTCTGATGGTTAACATTAAATAATGTACTTAAACCTCTCTATCTTGCTCCATTAAATGTATACAAATTTATATACTCACTCTCTATTAAATGTACCTGCCATCTACTTCTCTTCTTATGTCCTCCTTATTTTTGACAGCTAACCATATGCTAACATGTCAAGAAATTCATAACATTTGTTTATTGTAGTATAATTACAATTAAATGTGCTTGGCCTATGCATTGATTTTTAAAATAGAAATCCAATAAACAGAAGCCGGATTTTATGACTAGGCAACTCTTTGCTGTAGAACCAAATGGTGTGATCAGGTTATGAGAGAGGGAAATGGAAACCTCTGTTACTAACCCGTGAACCTGTCTGATCCTAGGAACTTTTTCAATTGTACATCTTTAATCGCCTTTCAAAATCAGGCTACTTGGCCTATTCAAGTTTTCCTATTCCTCTTGGGTCAGTATTAATAATACATACTGTAGCAGGATGTCATCTTTTTCCTCTAAATTCTTGAATTTATTGTCACAGAGCTGGGTCTCCTTTTTTTGTTTTCTCTTTTCTTTAACTTTTTTAGATCTTTGAAGGAGTTAGCTATTTCAAAGAACCCATTTTTAAATAAATTTTATATTTAGTTAATGTAATTTTAATAAATCAATATATTAAATTATAATTTACTCATTTAATTAATTCTAGCTTTTATTTTTACAGATTTCCTTTTCCTAGCTTCAGTTGGCTTATTTTATTGTTATTTCACTAATTCCTTAAGGCAAGTACTTGGTTCTGTAACTTTTAATTTCCTTCTCCTATAGCAAGGACATTATAGGTCATAAATTTTCCTTTGACTACAGCCATTGCTGGGTCATTAGTTTTCACTTTTATGTTTCTCCTTTTTATTGCCTGTTAGCAATAAACATTTCCTTTTTGATTTCTTCCTTGAGCCAAAGATTATCTAAGTGCATATTTCTGAAATAGTTTTTTCCTCACCTTTTGGTAATTTATTTTTAATGTTATTAGATCATAATAAAAAGTTTTGCCTATAAAATTGCTACTTTGAAAATCTTTCAAAGCTATCTTATTAACCTGACAAGTGACCGTAATCTCTTTGCTATAAGCATGATCTTCAGTGAACCAGGTGGGAAAATAGCTTTCATTGTTCCCAGGATTGGGCTTCATTGCTAACAGGTAACAACTGTGGGGCTCAGGCTCAGTCAGGCAAACAAAATGCACAGAACTAATCTGCTGCTCAGGAAATATGATGTCAGTTGATGGTGGCTCCATACATGTTAGTTCTCAGCCTAACAACCTTGGAGTTATCCTTGACTCCTCTTTTTTCTTACATTTCAATCAGGTAATCCACTGGTTCTACAGAATCCAGAAATCACCACACATCACCACCTCCACTGCCGCCACCCAGGCACGAGCCCCATTTTCTCTCACCTGCACATCAGCGGCTCTCATAGGTCTGTCTGCTGCCACACTCACTCCTACAGTATTTTCCACATAGCAACCGTGTGACTCCTGTTAAAAGATGAGGCAGAGAGTGTTGCTCTCATGTAGTTATGTTTTACTTAACAAGTATACATTCTGAGAAACGCATTGTTAGGGAATGTATATACATTTATCTAAACCTAGAAAAGTGCATTAAAGACACTGTATAAAAAGTTTTGAAGTGGTACCCCTGTATAGGACACTTACTATGAATGCAGATTGCAGGACTGGAAGTTGCTCTGGGTGAGTCAGTGAATGAGTGGTGAGTGAATGTGAAGGCCTACGGTATTACTGCACACTAAAGCAGAGTTTATTAAACACTGTACACTTAGGCCACACAAATTGATAAAAATGTTTTTCTTTCTGTAATAAAAAAGTAACCTTAGCTAGCCAGAGGAGGAAGAGGGCCATGCTGCCTGGTGTCTGCAGCTGAGAGATTGGATTGGGGTGCCCCTTTGGTGGCTCTCTGAAATCCCCAAAGGACACTTTGAAGGGAGATATTTATCCATAATCAAGGAGCTGGGGTTAATGCCATCATTACTTGGGTACTGAAAGGAAGTGTGACCTTCTTTTGTAGCTACAGGCTTTTAGGGCAGGAATCATTTCTGTTACAGTACGTTTTGCACAGGGTTATTGCCCAAATTTGTCTTTAGGAATATGTGGTTTGCTTTTAGTGCATCAAGGTGAGTCCTTCTTTGTTTGAGAGGGAAAAATAACAAAATTACATTTTCCTCCTAGCTAGAAGCATTTCTGACTATGCTTGCAATAACACCATCTGATGAATGCAAATGCATGGGTCTGTCTTAGTTGTACCCTTTGTAAACTAACCAATGGTGAAGGCTTTGTTCCAGCTGACCACATGAAATAGTGGGAGGCTTTCTCTCCCTCTCTGCTGAGAGTGAGAGGGCGATCACTCTCTATTTCCATTGGGAGAGCATGTCACCCGATATTGCACTGGGATGAACACTGGGATGAACACAAGAGGCCTTTATCTTGGTTACTTGATCACAGTCCTATGCAATTTTCATTACCTGATTGGCTGCAAGAGGAGAGAAGAGTTTCCCAAGGAAGCCACAGAGATGACAGCACTCCCAGGAGTTCAAAGCACTCTTAGTTAGGGACACTGGCCCTCCCTATTGTGAGCAGGGACCAATGGCATTTTTTACCTAATGAAGCTCACACGAGTGTGTGTGGGCAGTGGCGGGGAGGGTGTGCCATGTGTATGTGTATGTGGCACTCCCAGGATCTATATAGTTTATCCTCTTTTTATACCTCAAAAATATTTTGGAAAGGAACTTCTCTACAATGTGTCTCGGACTGCTTCCTGTTCCCATTTCCCTGAATAAACACAGGGTTGCTTCTGTTAATAAAACGAAAACCATCTCAGAAAGCAAAGCCTAACAGGCACGAGAACCTCAACCTGAGTGCCAGCTGCCTGCCTCCCATCAGGAGGGAAGGGTATATACCCCTTATATAGTGAGCATTTATGGTGAGCCAGACACTTTGCATGTTACTTATCTAAACTTCGAATCTTACGATCTCTTCTATAGGGTGCACTACTGCAATAGTTATCTGAAGCCACAGAGCACCTTCCCTAGCCCAAGCTTCCGCCTGCTTCTTGCCTGGATTTTTGCAATGACTTTCCAAGTGATCTCCTCACTTCAAAATCTTTTCGCAAGACAGCTAAGATGAAGTTGTCAAAGTACATGTCTGGTCAGGTGACACATACATACTCTTCACTCCCACCCCCCACTGCTAAAAAGCCTCCCATGTTATCCAGTGCTTTTAGCACAAAGACCAAATCCCCTACAGTTGCCAGAGTAGCCCTGCATGATTTGATCCCTTCTCTGTCTTCAATTTCATGTGGTCCTGCTTTTTCCTGACTCACTGAGCTCCAAACCCATGTTGCTGTGCCATGCTTTTCTCCGGTGCAAGACCTTCCCACGACCTATTACTTCTACCTGGGGGATCCACACACAGGCCCACCTTCCCTACCCCACCGCAGCCTTCCTCAACCCTGAGCATCCTTACGCTCACGATGGCCATATCACTTCCTCAGGCAGGCCTTGGAGTCCTGGGTATGCTTCCTTTCCAGCACCTTCCACAACATATAATGAAGGTTAAATTATCTTCTGACTTTCCCACTAGACTGGGCCTTTTGTCTTTCTCACTAATTGTATTTTGAATATTTAGCACAGTGCCTTATAACTGCATATAAATGAATAAATGAATGCTTGAATGTACGGCAACTAGGATTTAAATATGGTCTGTGCTCATCTCATTGCCATATACTGGTCTCCTAAACATTGGCCTTCTTTCTTTAAAGTCATTGGTTAAAATTTCTCCCTCGATTAATGTCCTTCCTCAGTTAACACTAATAAACACATAGAGTCACTTTCATCTCTTCCAACTGCCTAGAAAATCTGTTGATACCAAAATATTCCCCTTGGATATTTCTCCTGTTAGGAACTTCTCATGTCAGCTTTGAATAAATGCTTTTTCTTTGCCCCTACTCTTACCCTGCACCCCACTTTCCTTCTATCCCAATCCTCATGGGCTGAGAATATCCCCTCCTCTTCTGTTCAGGAGTCAGGGCTAAGGCACATGTCATAGCAGCTCTCCCCCAAGAGGCAGGGAAGCTGGAAGAATAAGCCATTATATATTACAGGTGAGCAGCCACCTGTGAGCTGGAAAATTAAGGTACAGATCAGTAAGAGATCCACGGTTGGGGCACCATCTTCATACTATGTTTAGGAAATTATGTGACAGATTGAAAAAGCAAAGGTACAGTGGACCCAGTCTTCTAATTTCAGCAGTTTCCTTGAAAGCATTTAAGCCTTCAAGTCATTATATTTGTAGCTAGAGCATGACTGCATTGAATTCAACCCAATCAATACTTACTCAGTACCTGCTGTGGTTCAGACACTGTGCAAGGCCCTGGGGACACAGGGTTAAACAGAAAGCAGGCTCTACCCCCAGTGCAGAGGTGGAGAGGACCCAAGACAAGGGTGTGTTGTACACTGTGCTACAGAAAGGGATAACTGCTATAGGAACATGGAGGAGGGAGCAGATAATGAGAACTAGTAGAGTGGTAAGGGTGAGGAGAGAGCCCAGAGAACAAAGAAAAGCTAATGTCTGAGTGGAGTTTAAGGAAACAGATAATTTCACCAGATAAGTAAGGTAGGAGAGGTTAACCCAGGCTAAGGGATGGGCAAGAGCAAAGTGCAGAAGCTGGAAAGTAGAAAGCGTTTTTGAACAATGAGTATTTTGCTTTGCTAAAGCATTGGGTGTATGTTAACAAATAGCATGACTGTATAATTTATTGTCCAAATAGGATGATTTTGAGAGCAAAGCAGCGTGCTGTTAATGATGGCAGGCATGAACCAAGACTATCCCAGGTCAATTAGACTTTGGGGCTTCCTACTTAGAGGGGAGGAAGTTCATAGCTGGACATCAGACTGGAACACTGGTGGAACGGGGATTTGAAGGACTTAAACATGCTAAGAAGACAGAATAGGATCCTCAATCCACTGAAATGCCATGGAGGGGTTTTAATAGGGTAGTAACATGATCACCCCTGTGTTGGAGAAGCTACATGAGGCTGGGTGCAGTGGCTCATGCCTATAATTCCATCACTTTGGGAGGCCAAAGCAGGTGGATCACCTGAGGTCAGAAGTTCAAGATCAGCCTGGCTAACGTGGTGAAACTCTGTCTCTATTAATAATACAAAAATTAGCTGGGCATGGTGGCACATGCCTGTAATCCCAGCTACTTGGGAGGCTGAGGTAGGAGAATTGTTTGAATCTGGGAGGCAGAGGTCTCAGTGTGCCGAGATTGTGCCATTGAAATCCAGACTAGGTGACAAAAGCAAAACTCTGTCTCAAAAAATATATATATACTAACTGTGACTGGGTAATTCATTTATTATTATTTTTAAATTTAATTTTACTTAACTTCTGTGATACATGAGCAGGACATGCAAGTTTGTTACATAGGTAAATGTGTGCCATGGTGGTTTACTGTACCTATCAACCCATCACCAAGGTATTATTTATCCTGATGCTCTCCTTCCACCCCCTCCCCCAACAGGCCTCATTGTGTGTTGTTCCCTTCCCTGTGTCCACATGTTCTCATTGTTCAGCTTCCACTTATAAGTGAGAACATGTGGTATATGGTTTTGTGTTCCTGTGTTAGTTTGCTGAAGGTGATGGCTTCCAGCTCCATCCATGTTCCTGATCTTGTTCCCTTTTTTATGGCTGCATAGTATTCCATGATGTATATGTACCACATTTTCTTTATCCAGTCTATTATTGATAAGCATTTTGGTTGATTCCCTGTCTTTGCTATTATGAATAGTGATGCAATAAACATATTGTAGGCATGTATCTTTATAAAAGAATGATTTGTATTCCTTTGGGTATAGACCCAATAATGGGATTGCTGGGTCAAATGGTATTTCTAGTTCTAGGTCTTTGAGGAATCGTCACACTGTCTTCCACAACAATTGAAGTAATTTACATTGAGACTGGGTAATTTCTAAAGAAAAGAGGTTTAACTGACTCACAGTTCCACATGGCTGGGAGACCTCAGGAAACTTACAATCATGGCAGAAGGTGAGGGCTAAGCAAACACCTTCTTCACAAGGCATAGAGAGAGAGAGAGAGCGAGCACGGGGGAAACTGCCATTTTTAAACCATTGACTCTCATGAGAACTCCCTCACTATCACAAGAACGGCATTGGGGAACCCGCCCCCATAGTCCAATCACCTCAGACCAGGTCCCTCCCACAACACGTGGGAATTACAATTCGACATGAAATTTGGGAGGAGACACAGAGCCAAACCATATCAGTAGCCATGCTGAGGAGATTCAAGGTGTACAAAAATGAGCTCGCCTGTGAGCCTTGCAAGGGCAGGAATCACATTTCTGATATGTAATTTATACCCAGTGTATACCCAGTTGTGGGGAGCACATTGTCTGGCAGCCTTAAGAGAAGGAGCTTAATAAAAATTTCAAGTGCAAGGCCTTTCCTGATCTTTGTCTTTAAAAGTACAGCCCCTTCTGTACCCCTTAATGCCAATCTTTCCCTTTTCCTTCTCTGCTTAATTTGTCCCCATGAAGTTAACACCTCTCTGCATGCTATATAGTGTCCTCCCTCTAGAACCTAAGCTCTGTGAGGGAAAAAACTTTTTATCTGTTTTGCTCACTGCTATTTTCCTAGTGCCTGGTGCAAGGAACACACTAAATGCACATGTGTTGAAGGAAAAGGAGGCAAGGAGATTTGTCTTGAGTCTCTGACAACCATATGGTAGGGGAGGATGAGGATCTGGAAAGGGCAGTGTGGTAGAGACAAAGAGGAAACCTGGAACTAAACATACAAAAGTCTGGGCCATCCTTTGGGACCATCCTGCACAGGACCTTTCCATCTTTGTGGTTCTTTCTGTGGGCCCCTGTGCCCGTGATCTGCCATAAATCAGCGTCTAAGGATCACCCAGACCCCCTGTCTGTAAATCATTAACACCTCTGTTTGACTGCCTAGCCAAGGTCACCATCATTTCCTGCCCAGCTTGACTCCCTGAGTGCTCATAACTTGCCTGTGAATGTTTGATGAAGAATGGTATTTGCCACGTGAGCAACAGAAAGGAACCTAAGTTCACATAGTTCATTTTCAAGCACTCTTTTTTTTTTTTTCAGTTCAAGAGGTTTAGGTGTCTTTTCTCTGCTACTAAACAGCTCTTTTCAATGGCTCTCTCCCCTTCCAGACCTTCTTTGAGGGCTCTCTCTGTGAGCCAGCAGGCTCCTCTTCCATAGGCACCTGTTTCTCTCAAGCTCTTACTTTTTTTAATGTGACTTGTTCTTTCTGTGTCTCAATCTTACCCCCAAATAAATTGGACAAGTGGGTTTTGGGATCCTCCCTCAGGATAACTCAGCCGTGGCCCGACCGTGCCCCCAAACCACAAATGACTAAGAAAGTGAGGCCCTCCAAGCTGCCCACATCTCCCTCTAGGCCAACTGTCAATTCTAAGCCATCCTTGTGGTTTCTTCTGGAAAGCTATGGGCTATCCTTCATGTCAACAAAACCCCTGGCGACCTGCCTGGGCCTGCCCGGTCGTGCTGGGGACTGTGCTGTGGCAACAGACAGGGCTTCTCTGTCACATCCACATTCTACACTATGCTGGCACTGGGTGGGGAGAGAGGAGTGGGCTGGGGGTGTTGAAGTTAGAGTCCAGTGCCCCAGATCCTGACATCTGGAAAGGGCAGCTCCTGGGGATTACTTGGAAACTAAGGACACCTGGAAACAACTGTTAGTAGGTCTGAGATGGGGACTGTAGGGCTGAGGGTGGAATTCCAGGACATTTCAGTTTTCAGGAATGAGTTAGAAGCTGAGATGAATGTAGACCCTGTGGTAGAGTCTAACATGCCGACTCTGCGGAGGAAGACAGCAGGAACATAGATGCACATTTTTTCAGAGTGAGGCCAGTTGGGAAATGAAATTGACAGCAAAAGGCTAAGATTGTGCTGGTGAATGGGAAGCTCATAAGAAGGGCACAAGAAAGAAGTGGTGATTCAGGTCTTAGGAACAGCTGTCGGTATTCCCTAACACTCCCACTCCATTTTCAGGAAAGCACACCGTTCAAGTTCCATTTAGGACCTGTGCTTCTCTAGAGGCACCCAGATATTCTCCCGGTTCACCCTTCTATTGGGATTGATTGTGAAAGCAGCAGTTAGTGGCTTATTCATTTATTCTCAAGTTCCCATTGTGTCCATTGGCAGGTCCTGAGATACAGTGGTGAGCAAAGCATAGTCCCCCGCCCTTCCAAGGTCCCAAGCTAGTGGAGAGGGCCGACTAGCAAACAGGAGGATAGCGATCATCATCCTGTTTGCTAGCCGGCCCCTCCTTGTTCAGAGGAACTGTCCAATGATAGCGTTCATCTCCCACAGTGATGAGCGCTATCACTGGACAGTTCCTCTGAAGAAGGGTCCCTGCTGCAGGAAGCCAAAGCAGTCCCACAAGGCGGGGAAATGGAAGGAAGTAGGGAAGCCAAAGAGGCATAGAGAGCAACAGTAAAGGGATCTGAGGGAATTTGGATGGAACGTCCAAATACCGGACAGCAGCAGCCAACGCAGCCTTCCTGGTGAAGATAGACTTCCTGATTCGGTCACACCACACCCCGGAGCAGGGCGAGAGTCACACAGGATTGGTTGAGAAGACTGAAGGGTTGGGTTGGGGAGACGGCAGAAGAGGAAGGGCAGCGCAGGAGCAAATGCCTGCACAGCAGACCCCTGGGGTCCCTCCTTCAAAATGGAAGCCTCCCCGCACCTTGGGTGGCTGCTTTTCCATTTGTGAATAGCAAGATAACCTTAGGATATCTAACATTTTTTCTCACAAAACAAAACAAAAACTTATGATACTACCTAGTTCCCTTTGAAAAATAATCATGTGTTGTTGAGAATAACGTCTGCTCCAGACCTTGGTGGTCAGTGGTGGGTCACGGCCAGCTACTTCGCAGATGACCCTGATGCTGAAAGCCCGCGGCACATCTGCCTCCATGTTGTTACCCATGAGCACCTCCTGCAGCCGCCTGCCCTGGGATCCGAGAGAAGTGACCCTTTTCGAGGAAGAACTGCTCCTTTGTTGGCCCCTCCACCCAAATTCCGGTTCTGGGAAGATAGAAGAGGCTCCTGGCTGAGGGAGGAGGCGAACCTCCTCAGAATTTCCTTTGAAAACATTTTCTAAATGAAGACAAATTAGCCTGAAGGGACATTTCTCTTGCCTTCCTTCAACTCCCCTTTCAAGTTAACAGAAATCTGTACCTTCTATTCCAGAACACCCACACTTTGGTGACTGCAGAACTGAATGATTCTGCCTCTGGAACATAAATCTAATTATTTCTGCCTCTGCCTGAAACAGGGACACTTAATTTTTGAATCTGTAGAATGTCCAAATATCAGTGAAACTAAAGAGTGTAAAGTGAGACCAATGTGTTTTCCAGATGGGGAAACTGAGGCACCATGTGGGACAGTGGTTTATGAGGGGCAACACAGAGAGATCTAGAACATAGTGCTTAGTGGCCTGGTGCCCTTTCCCTTCCACTGTTCTGGGCAGGTCCTTCCAGCTCCAATGTGTGGATGCGAGTGAGAGATGTAGGAGGGGCAGAGTCTACACAGCTCTCACGCTAGGCCTTGTGTCCACAGCCCCATTCCCTAGAGTTGCTTTTCCCCACTCTGGCCTGGGTCCTGACTCTCAGGCCCACAGTGGCAGGCCTCCTGGGTCTATTGGGTAGAAGATCAGGGTTGTTTCCTTTTAAGAAGTGTTGTGATGAAGCAGAATGATGAAGGGGTCTTGGTGGCAGAGTCCAGAGTCCTGTTCTTGAAACTCCTGTGACATGAGCAAGTGCCTTCTCATCCCTGGACTTCAGTGTCCCCACCTGGAAAATGGGAATATGGGACCAGAAGATGCTGAAGGGACCAGCTCTGATCGCCAAGGCGCCTCTGACCATGGTGCCTGCTCACTCCTCTTTGCCTCAGACAATCTGGACTTGTCTCCTTGTTTCATGATTTGCTTGCCATTCTTTTTAGTCTTGTGATGCTGGATTCCCAGTGTTGGTCCCTCCTGACCCTGGCAGGCCCGAGGCTAAAACTAAAATCTTAAATGAAGATGCAGGCATTGGAGTGGAATGGGAGTGTGCAGCCACATTTCTTCCACCCAGAATGGGCTGCAATCCTGCCAAGGGAGAGGGACCAGGCAAGCCAGAGAAACCTGCTTTGCAGTCAAGCCTGCTTATCTGCACTTCCAACTCATAAAACCTATACTTCCTTCTCGTCCAGGAAGTCATGGACACTATTGAAAATCCTACTCCATTGGTAACAGGGTGAAACCCTTCAAGCTGAGCTGGCACTGGGGAGCTGTGGCCATCTCTTAACCAGTCCTTCCTAGTCCACATCCCCTAAATGGAAGCATTCTCTTTACTGCTCTATAAGATGCTAAGTTTCTGCCGAAAAACCCTAAATGTAGTTTATGACCAAATGAAACTTCTTGTTATGCTAAGTACCTCCTTCACAGGTATTTTCTTCAGCTTTTTGGGTCATGTAATTGGTTCTTCCTCCATCCTTTTCTCAGAAATGCGTGGTTGAAGGAGGAAGGAAGATCAGTCATTCACTCCTTAGTGTGCAGACATGCAAAAGCTGTGCCTCTCCTCTGGGAGAAATGAGTGTTTTTTTGTCCCCTGTGTATTAGTCAAGGTTCTCCAAAGAAACAGAACCAATGGAAAGGAGATGTGTGTGTGTGTGTGTGTGTGTGTGTGTGTGTGTGTGTGTAGAGAAAGAGAGCGAGAAGAGAAAGGGATTTATTATACAGAATTGCCTTATACAATTAAGGAGGCTGATAGGCCTCAAGACCTGCAGGGTAAGTCATCAAACTGGAGACCCAAGGGAATCAAGGGTGTAGTTCCAGTCTACAGGCTGGCAGACTCAAGACCTGGAAAGAACTCATGTTACAATTCAAAGGCAGGAAAAAAAAAAAGTGTCCCAATTTGAAAGCCATCAGGCAGGAGCAATTCCCTCTCACTAGGAAGAGGGTCAGCCTACTTGTTCTGTTCAAGCCTTTAACTGATTGAATGAGACCCACTCACATTAGGGAGGGCAAGCTGCTTTCCTCAGTCTACCAATCTAAATGTTAGTTTTATCCAACACACCCTTACAAAATAACATTGATCAAATATCTGGGAATCCTGTGGCCTAGTCAAGCTGGCACCTAAAAAGTAATCATTGCACCCCCTAAAGAAATTCAATTAATTTGGAATCCAGGGGAAAGGAATTTTTGGGATGTGTGGGTCTTTGTTGAGGCCAGCAAAATTACACTGTATGGAGATTAGCAACAAAAGTCTTTCTTACCCTTAATGGTCGGACAGCCCCATCTCCTGAAACATTTTGCTAATTAAGGCTTAATGGCATGATTATTCTCATTTTCCTTATTTTGCTGTCTGTGTTTGAACTTTGAAAGAATGGCCAATTTCTCTAAGATGAATTATAGACACAAGTTTTATCTGACATTAATCCAAGAATAAGCCTTTTTTGAGTTTTTCAAAGTCATTTACAATTCCTTTAATCAAGAAAGTCATAGCAAATGATTAATATTTCTCTATGATTCCAAGTTGCCCTTCAAAAAAGAAAAGAAAAATGCTCAGTTGGGAGAATGTTGAACAAGACTATGATTATGCTAAAGAAAATTATCACGTAAGAATCATTTCAAGGAAATATAAAAGGCAGATGCGTTCTTTTCATCCCCCACCTAAAGGAGAAAAAAGAAGTGTTATCCTAATATCTGTATCAAGATAAGGAAAGCTCCAGAGGAGTGTGTCGTGGTTACATTACTAAAGCAGTGAGGCCATGATGCTGCTGAGTCTTCATTTAAGTGACTCTGTCTGATTAGATGTGGGTGACCATGATCTTCCCAGGCAAACAGCAGTAGGAAGTAAGCATGTAAATTCCATAATATTAAATATGGGACCAGAAGGCTAGATGAGGGTCCTCAGACTGTCTCCACTACCAAACAGAACAAGAAAATTAAAGCACAGGCATAGGTAGAGAGGTAAACTCAACCCACCTTGCTCCCCTGAATCTTAACTATGCTGCCTCCTGGTATGTGCAGACATAATACAACTGTCAGTGTTCAATTGCAGAAAGAGGAGCTCTCCTTCTATCTGAGTGGAAGAGTATTAAATTTACAGAAACAATGGCAGGGCTGAAGAAACAGACTCCAGGTTGAGCTTCCAGGAATGACACCCAAAGCCACACGGCAGATCAAGAAGATCTCAAGGGGCCTGCTGCTCCTGCTACAATCCAGAGGCCATTTCTGCTCAAGTGGGAAACTGCATCTGTACCTGCTGGTTCCAGAACTATCATGCTTCTGCTGTGGCCTGCATCAGCAAAATAAAATGCTTTGTGAAGCAAATGAAATTTCGCCCTCTTCCCGGTGAAATTCAGTTCCCAACCAGTATCATGAGTGTCAGATTGAGGGTATCTAAATCATACCCGGAACTCTAGCTAGAAGTCTGGGAAGTGTAGTGTTTAGTGATCAACCTCTGCAGGGCAGAACGGCACTCAGGAGAGAGACAATTCACATTTATGACACAGTGCAGGCACTCGTGGTATAGCAGGAGAGCACAGGTTCGGAGGCAAATGCTTCACCTCTTTAAGCATCAATTCCTTACTCCTTAAAAATGGAGGTAAAACTTACCTTGTAGAATTAAATGAAGTACATAGTCAAAGTTTTCATAGTAAGTCACATAAATGTTAGTTTCCTTTTAAACTTGAATTAGAAATCCAGGTTATGACTAATGGGAATCAGTCAAATTGATTTCTTTTGCAGAAGTTTGTTTAATGTTTGTCTTTGTTTTTGTTTTGTTTTGTTTTGAGACAGAGCCTCACTCTATTGCCCAGACTAAAGTGCAGTGGCACAGTTATGACTCATAGCAGCCTCGAACTCCTGGGCTCAGGTGATCCTCCTACCTCAGCCTCCTGAGTAGCTGGGACTACAGGCACACACCCTCATGCCCAGCTAAGTTTTGTATTTTTTGTAGAGATGGGGTTTTGCCATGTTGCCCAGGCTGGTCTCAAAATCCTGGGCTCAAGCAATTTGCCTGCCTTGACCTCCCAAAGTGCTGGGATTACAGGCATGAGCTACCGCGCCCAGCTGTAATAGTTATTTGAAGCACAAATATTCAATTCAGCCAACCCTGGATGAATTCTATGGTGTACAAGGTGCTGCACAGAAGTTCATTGGGTTACGTAGATGGGTGAGCCGTTTCTCATCTCTGTCTCTCAGGGTCTCTGACTTATAGAAGAAGGTTAGGGGATCAGAAAAGCTATCCAAAATGGAATGGTTGATATGGGCCTTAACTAAGGTAACTATCTGGTTTATCATTCGAATCAGGCCCTCTCAGACTGATGGGGAACTGTTAATGATTACACTAGAGCAACAGGTGTAAACCAGGGCTAAACTGAACAAACGAGGATACGGAGTCACTCTAGCCTTCAAAGATGCAGCTATCAAGTCTGTAAGTTTTACAGTAATCCCATAAGCCTAACTTTTTTTTTTCTTTTTTTTTTCTTTTTTGGAGACAGGGTCATGCTCTGTCACCCAGGCTGGAGTGAAATGGCACAATCTTGGCTTACTGCAACTTCTGTCTCCTGGGTTCAAGCAATTCTTGTGCCTCAGCCTCCCCAACAGCTGAAATTACAGGCTTGTGCCACCAAGCCCAGCTAATTTTTTTGTATTTTAGTAGAGATGGAGCTTCACCATGTTGCCCAAACTGGTCTCAAACTCCTCCTGAGCTCAGGCGATCTTCCCACCTCGGCCTCCAAAAGTGCCAGGATTATAGGTGTGAGTCACTGCAGCCAGTCCCATAGGCCTACCTTAAAATTGCTTATTTCAGGGTCATGTACTATCTTGGCCTTAGGCTGAAAATAATCAGTAGCAAGAAAATGACACGTACTACACTAGACTTGGTTACAAGTGACAGAAACACAACCCAAACTAGCTTGAGCAACAAAGGGACCTTTTTGGATCACATATTCATGAGGTGACCTGGGCTCTGGAATTACAGAACCAGGCCCATGAACTCCGGCAGTGCTCTATCACTCATATGCTGTTCTCTGTCTCTTGTCTCTGCTTCTATCGACATGGAAACCTCATCCTCTCAGACTGTATTCGGCTGTTCTTGCATTGCTATCAAGGAATACCTGAGATTGGGTAATTTATAAAGAAAAGAGGTTTAATTGCCTCACAGCTTTGTAGGCTGTACCAGCATGGTGCCACCATATTCTCAGCTTCTGGGGAGGCCTCAAGGAACTTTTACTCATGGAAGAAGGTGAAGCAGGAGCAGACACATCATATGGCCCAGAGCAGGAGCAAGAGAGAGAAGGAGGAAGGTGCCACATACTTTTAAATAATCACATTTCACAAGGACAGCACCAAGGGATGGTGCTAAACCATTCATGAGAAATTCACTACCCCATGATCCAGTTACCTCCCATTACTGAGGATTTTTTTTTTTTTTTTTTTTTTTTTTTTTTTTTTGAGACAGAGTCTTGCTCTGTCACCAGGCGCCAGGCTGGAGTGCAATGGGGGATCTCGGCTCACTGCAACCTCTGCCTCCCGTGTTCAAGCAATTCTCCTGCCTCAGCTGGGACTACAGGTGCATGCCACCACGCCTAGCTAATTTTTATGTTTTTACTAGAGACGGGGGTTTCACTATGTTAGCCAGGATGGTCCTGATCTCTTGACCTCGTGATCCGCCTGCCTTGGCCTCCCAAAGTGCTGGGATTACAGGCGTGAGCCACCGCGCCCAGCCGAGGATTATATTTTAACATGAGATTTGCAGGGGATATCCAAACTATATTACTAACCTTCTTTCCAAGGATGGGCCAATGCTCCCAAAAGTTGCAAGCTCTTATCTCCCCCTGTATCACCATCTGAGAAAAACTCTTCTCAGCTCCAGTTCAAAAACTCCCAGAAATTATTCTGACTGGTCTACTCTGGGTTATGTGCCCAGTCCCTGGACCAGCCACTATGGCCAAGGGGGAGGATATCAATCCCCAATAAAACTACACTGGAGTGAGGGGGGTCAGAACTGGAACCATTACCCCATTTTCCTAAAAATCATCTTTACCTTTTCTCTTTTGCCTCTGTGTGTTCATCCCTTACTTAACTTCTTGAGAATGGAAATGTAACCTTTACCCTCCTTTCTCTCTGCTGGCCAGACCACCTGCAAGCATTGTCTGCTTAGAAGTTAGAGGAATGAATTCTTCAAACCAAACCAGGCACCTTCTAGAATTCTCTTCTGCCAGGAGATTGTCTCAAGACTGCAGTTAATCCATAATCTGCCCATAATGGCACTGGCCAGACCACTGGATGACCCATTACTACAGATAAATTGTGGAGCAAGTAAGGTAGACCCCACACCTCCACGCCCTTCTACATATCCCGCATACCAAAATTTCTCTTCTTAAAACCCTGCTTTCTGCCTAGAAAGCTAAAAGTGGCCCTTTTAGTTAGGAATCTGGCTCTTTCCCATTGCTAAACTCTGGAATAAAATCACTTTCTTTATACCACCTCGTGCTTGTTATTTGATTTCGCAACTGGCAAGCAGCTGCAACTATTTGGTAACAAAGGGGCTATTCCTGGAAAAGGAAGGGAGGCTGGATGAACTGGAGAATACTCTTACAACAGGGGGCTTTGAAAAGATCGGCATTTCCTAAGTATAAACCATTTATCTGGGTATCTTCATTTCTAAAGCAAACTCTTCTGTTTAAGTTTCCTTGTTTGATTGTCTACACTGACCAAGGACTAAGATGGTTACCAAAGATCCACTGTGCTATGGCCTGCAAAGCAAACTTAGAGCAAGGATCAGCCATTCACAAAGTCCAGAATAAGGAGTAAATCCCTCAACAAGCAGACAAGCATTTAAAGAGGCCAAATAAATTGATTCAACCAATGACATAAATTTCATAATAATCTCAAAAGCATTGCAGAGAGGGAGGCATGGGTAGAGAATGATGGACATACTTAGCATCAGCAAAAACAGAACGAATGAAGTAATTAATTAACTTTGAGACAGGGTCTTACTCTGTTGCCCAGGCTGGAGTATAGTGGCATGATCATAGCTCACTGCAGCCTCCTTCTGTCAGGCTCAAGTGATCCTCATGTCTCAGCCTCCTGAGCGGATGAGACTACAGATGCACGACCACGCTTGGCTTATCTTGTTTTTTACTTTTGGTAGAGACGTCTCGCTATTTTGTCCAGACTGCTGTCGAACACCTCGGCTCAAGCAATCTTTTTACCTCAGCCTCCCTAACTGCTGGGATTATAGGCATGAGCCACCAGCCAGAACTATTCACAGGTTGTAAGATTTTGGAAAAGTTCAAATTCTCTGACGCTCAGTATTCCCATCTCTTAGATAGAAAGATTAATACTTTCCTTATAGGTACTGAGAAGGTAAAATAAGGTAACATTGATAAAAGGATTAAAAGTGTGCTTTCTTCTCTTCTGCCCCATGCCAGTCAGGGAGTTTGTTTGTTTGTTTATTTAGAGATGGAGTTGCCCAGGCTGGAGTTCAATAGTGTGATCTTGGCTCACTGCAACCTCCACCTCCTGAGTCCAAGTGATTCTCCTGCCTCAGCCTCCTGAGTAGCTGGAATGCCTGTCACCATGCCTGGCTAATTTTTGTATTTTTAGTAGAGACAGGGTTTCACCATGTTGGCCAGGACGGTCTTGAACTCCTGACCTCAGGTGATCCACCCATCTTGGCCTCCCAAAGTGCCGGGATTATAGGCGTGAGCCACTGCGCCTGGCCCAGTCAGGGAGTTTATATGAGCAATCGAGGAAAGTTTCTGGAATATGTATGTCCAGAAAAGTGCTTTGAGAGAAGTAATGCTCTATTTTCCAACAAACTGGCATTAGGGACAACTCATGAAGATGACTGATTTTTTTTTTTTTCATTTTATTACAGAGGTAGTTTGAAACCCCTACCTTGTCTGTTTACACCCCTGTAGCAATTACCATTTGCACCACTCCCCTGGCACAGACCACAGATGGCATTATTCAATTAACTATTATTTGGTGTGTGTGAATTCCACGCTAACCAGTGACCTAAGGCACTTAATTTAACCTCTCAGCCTCATTCCCCAAGTTGAAAAACTGAGTTGAATAATACTTCAAAGAGTTGCTGTGAAGACTAAAGATAATGTGTGAAAAGCACCTGGTAGTGTGCCTGGCACATAGGAGTCCTAATGAGCATTTCTCTGCCTGTCCTCTTCTCCTGTATCCAACCCTAACCAGAGAATAGAGTCTATTAGACATCTATGCTCCACTCACATGAAAAATTTGAAGTTTGTTTTACTAACAAGTCCAGTATAGAGTACCTCTGCTGAGAACTAGGGACCCCCATGTCCCTCAATTCACAAAATTCCCTACGCCACACGTTTATATCTAGCCAGCATGAATAGGTTTTTGCCTTGGATCATGGTAACCAGCCACTAGCTGGATCCTGATCTAAACTCAATGAACCTTGATGTGATTGCCAATGGACTTTGACTATTTCTCTTTGAGATAAATGTAGGAGCCTGTGTTTATCACCTGTTTTGGATCCTGTTATGTAGACTGTTGATTTTCTCCTCTTGGAAGTCGGTTCCTACATCACCCTTTTCTTGGCCCATTTTGTTCCAGCTTCTTTTTCTTCTCTAGTCCACAGAATGACCAGCCTCTGAAGCCCCAGCAGTGTCTAGTGACTCAATTCCTCCAAGTTTTAATAGTGAACCCTGAGTTTAGACAGGATTGTGCAGCATTTAGGTTTTTGAAAGACAGCTATTGTGGGATTGCTAAATCAGTGTATTTTCATACTATTTGGACTGCAGTTATCATCTGTCAGCATTGATCAAATCAGATCGTTGTTTATCAATTGCCTTGGGTCAGCTTCTTTAATTTCTTTTTTCTCTCTTTTTTTTTTAATGAGATAGGGTCTCACTCTGTCCCCAAGTCTGGAGTGCAACGGCATGATCACAGCTCAATGCAGCCTCAACCTCCCAGGGTCAAGTGATCCTCCCACCTCAGCCTCCTGAGTAGCCACCACACCGAGCTAAGTTTTACATTTTTTTGTAGAGATGGGGTCTCCCTATATTGCCCAGGCTTGCCTCAAACATCTGGGATCAAGCGATTTTCCCATCTCAGCCTCCCAAAGTGCTGGGATAGGTGTGAGCCACCATTGCCAGCAGATCAGCTGCTTTAGAAACAGACCATGAGTCAAGGATTTTTGTACAAGGGATATATTAAAGAAGCACTCCCAGGATAAACCGGTAAGAGAAGCAGAGAAGCAGAAAAGAGAAAGGAAAGAGGCCCAACTAGGGTGAGACTTGAGACCAAGTCACAGAGTCAGTCTGATGCCATAGAGGAGCCTCGGGGGAGATAAATTACATCTTAGAGTTTATCCAAACTCAAGGCAAGGGAGCTGGGGTCCCCCACGACTGCATCATTAGCCATTAGAAGCACAAGAACACAGAAGCTGGAGGCAACATTCGAGATGGTAAAGAGGATACAGAGAGATCTGGGCAGAGCCTTGGCACTGCCCTCTACTCCAAGATTCCCTGATGGAGGATCATATATTAAATATTTCCTGCTTTTGCACCTTTGCAAAAAGGGGAACTTGCTGTTCTATGATTCGTCACTTTTTAATGTTTAACAAGGCTAATATTAGCCCTTACTGGGGCTAAAATATATGTCTCTGTAATTTCCACTCATCGGTTCTAAGTAATTAGTCAATTATCAAATTCATCAGGCATTTATTGAGCATCTTTATGTGCTGAGAAATACACTAAGTGCTGGTTTATTCCATCACACACCATAGTCTCTATTCCTTCTAGCTTTAAATCATCTCTAAATTTGATAATCACATCATCAACTTTTGACAAAGGCATTAATAAAACCACCACATAGGACAGGGTGAAGGAAGCTTATAACATGCCATTTGATCAGTATTTGGAAGGGTATCATTTTCAACCAGCTGTTTGAAACTTCCTATGTCCAGACCCATTTTCTCCATCTGGCTCAAAATATTTTGTGAAAATCAGTGTTTGACTTCACCTTTAGCCCAGATTCAATAAAGGAGCTAGATGCGGTGAACAAAAATTGGCAATATATCATGCCCATGCTTAGGGTGGTTGGAATAATGGTCCTGAGAAATTCAGAGCAGCTCTATACCCCTTTAGTTGTACTGAGAGCACAACTTCCTGGCTTCTCTTCCAGCCCTCTAGCTATGAGGTCCTGTCCCCAAAGAAAGAAGGATGTAATAGGCCCGGTGCAATGGCTCACACCTCTAATCCTAGCACTTTGGAAGGCGGAAGCAGGTGGATCACTTGAGGTCAAGAGTTTGAGACCAACATGGTGAAACCCCATCACTACTTAAAAAAAAAAAAAAAATGGCTGGCATACACCTGTAATTTCAGCTCGTTGAGAGGCTGAGGCATGAGAATCTCTTGAACCCAAGAGGTGGAGGTTGCAGTGAGCTGAAATCACACCATTACACTCTAGCCTGAGTAACAGAGTTTCAAAAAAAAAAGACAGAAAGACTTAATAAAGCTATTGGGGCATCAAAAATAAATTAATTAATTAAAAGTAAAATGTGTTCTTAAAAATGTTATTAATTTTTAAAAATATGTTATTTATAATGCCATTTTGCCATTTCTTAATCTACATGTCTGATAATCCTGCCCCCAAGCAATTTGGTTCTTAGTTAACCCATGCTGCCTCCTAGTGACCATTGCATTTTCTGGATGTTCTAGTAAAATGTCAAATGGTCACCATCAGGGAATTCTGCTCCCCAATGTCATCCATAATACAGGCAAAAGTCAGGAACAGCAGACTTAATAGAAATCTGACTCTCTACCAGAAAACATCTTTCCACCACGCTCCATGCTGAGAAGAAAGGATTTGTAAGCCTTCCTCCTATGGCTGCTCTCCAAATATCTGATTCCAACAGGCCCATCCAATATGGTGGTAAGGTGATCCTGGTAATCACCAATAGATGCATCAGGGCAGTAATTGAAAGTTTTTATTCACTGAACATTTTCTGAGCCATGTCCTGTGCTGAGTAATTTTACTATACTGAGGAAGCTTAGAGTCAAATCCTATTTTAGAAGAATGACCTTACGTTTTTCTCATCTCCTACATCTAACACGGAGATACTGATTTTACCCTTACAGAGTTGTTATGAAAAGTGTGTAAGTTAAACACTTAGGTGAGAGCTTTGTATAGAGTAGGAGATTGCTTTTTTCCTCTTTTTAATTTTTTAAAATTCTTACCCTAGAGCTGATTCTACCTGAAATATACCTATTATATAAGGAAAGTCAGGTAATCATCTCAATAAATGCCTAAGCGGCTTTCAATAAAGTCCAACATTCTGTTTGTAAAAATAGGAGATAAAAACAAAAGAATAGAAATAGGCAGACACCGGATTGAAAAAATGCAGCAATAGCAATAGCATCTTCTATGAGCAAGGCACTTAGCAGTGTGCAAAGAACTTTGCATATATTGTTTCACTGGATTCTTAAAATAACTCGATGAAGTGAGCAAGGAAGAGGTTATCCTTCTTCCTATTTTACAAATGATGAACCTAAGTCATGGGGCTTTTAGGAGGCTTGAACTTGAACAGTGTGAGGTTACATCTTGTGAGTAATTGACATAATTGTCAGAGTCCTCTGAGGATCCCTGCTGGAGTTGATGTTTCTTAGATATGTTCTACAAGATTTAGAATGCACCATGAATGTTGAATCTCTAAGTCTTCAAATGAAACTAAGGTCAATTTTTAGCCTATGTGCTGCAAATTTAATGGGTACAATTTACATGGTGATTCTCTAGTTTTGTGTGATAGGGCTATAACACAGCTAATGCATTTTTAAGGAAAACAATCTAAATATAATAATAGAATAATAGATTTGGGGCTACTGGGTGGTACAAAACACTTTGACTTGGGAGTCAGAAGATCTGAGTTCTAGTCTTATCCCTGTCAGTAACTATATATGAGCTTGGGAAAGTTACTTAATTTTACTTTTCTTTAACTGTGATTTTAAGTTCAGGGGTACCCAGGCAGGTTTGTTATATACATAAACTTGTGTCATGGGGACTTGTAGTACAGATTATTTCATCATCCAGTTATTAAGCCTGGTACCTACTAGTTATTTTTCCTGATCCTCTCCCTCCTTCCAACTTCCAACATCCAATAGATTCCCGTGTGTGGTGTTCCCCCTCTATGTGTCCATATGTTATCATTTAGCTCCCACTTGTAAGTGAGAACATGCAGTATTTGGTTTTCTGTTCCTGCAGTAGTTCACTATAAATAAGAGACTCCAGTTCCACCCATGTTCCTGCAAAGGATATGATCTTGTTTTTTATGCCTGGCATAGTATTCCATGGTGAATATGCACCATATTTTCTTTATACAGTCTACCATTGATGGGCATTTAGGTTGATTACATGTCTTTGCTATTGTGAATAGTGCTACAATGAACATATGCATGCATGTATCTTTGTGGTAGAATTATTTATATTCCTTTGGGTATATACCCAGTAATGGGATTGCTGGGTTGAATGGTATTTCTGTTTTTAGGTCCCTAAGGAATTGCCACACTATTGGTGGCAATTTTGGTTGAACTAGTTTACATATTGGTTAAACTAATTTACACTCCACCAATAGTATATAAGTGTTCCTTTTTCTTCACAACTTCACCATCTGTTATTTTCAGACTTTTTAATAATAGTCATTCTAACTGATGTGAGATGATATCTGTGATTTTTTTTTTTCTTTTCTTTTTTCTGAGACATAGGGTCTCATTCTGTCACCAGCTGGAGGGCAGTGGTGTGGTCTTAGTTCACTGCAACCTCCCCCTCCCAGGCTCAAGTGAACCTCCTGCCTCAGCCTCTTGACTAGCTGGAAGTACAGGAACACGCCACCATACCTGGCTAATCTTTGTGTTTTTTGTAGAGATGCATTTCTTTTTGTAGAGATGTTGCATAAGCTGGTCTGGAACTCCTGAGCTCAAGCAATCCACCCAAATCAACCTCTCAAAGTACTGGGAGTCATAGGCATGAGCCACCGCACTGAGCCTTCATTGTTGTTTTAATTTGCATTTCTCTAATGATGAGTGATGTTGAGCTTTTTTCATATGATTGTTGGCCACATGTATGTCTTTTGAAAAGTGTTCATGCCCTTTGGCCACTTTCTAATGGGGTAGTTTGGATATTTTTGGAAATTTGTTTAAGTTCCTTATAGATGCTGGATATCAGGCCCTTGTCAGATGCATAGTTTGCAAAAGCTTTCTCCCATTCTGTAGGTTGTCTGTTCACTCTGTTGATAGTTTATTTTGCTGTGTAGAAACTCTTTAGTTTAATTGGATTGCATTTGTCAATTTTTGCTTTTGTTGCCATTGTCATGAAATCTTTGCCCATTCTTATGTCCAGAATAGAATTACCTAGGTTGTCTTCCAGTGTTTTTATAGTTTTGGGTTTTTAAGTCTTTAATCTATCTTGAGTTGATTTTTGCATGTGGTGTAAGGAAGGAGTCTAGTTTCAATCTTTTGTGTCTGGCTAGCCAGTTATCCCAGCACGACTTGTTGAATAGAGAGTCCTTTCTCCATTGCCTGTTTTTGTCAGCTTTGTCAAAGATCAGATAGTTGTAGGTGTGTGGCCTTATTTCTGGGCTCTCTACTCTTTTCCATTTGTCTATGTGTCTGTTTTTGTACTGGAACCATGCTGTTTTGGTTATGGTAGCTTTGTAGTACAGTTTGAAGTCAGATAAATGTGATGCCTTTGACTTTACTCTTTTTGCTTAGGATTGCCTTGGCTATTTGGACAGTTTTTTAGTTCCATATGAATTTTAAAATAGTTTTTTTCTAGTTCTGTCAAGAATGTCATTAGTAGTTTAATAGGAATAACATTGAATCTATAAATTGCTTTGGGTCGTATGGCCATGTTAATGATATTGATTCTTCCTATTCATAAGCATGAAATGATTTTCCATTTGGTTGTGTCATCTCTGATTATTTTGAGCAGCATTTTGTAATTGTCATTGTAGAGATCTTTCACCTCCCTGGTTAGCTGTATTCCTAGGTATTTTATTCTTTTTGTGGCAATTGTGAAAGGATTACATTCTTGATTTGGCTCTCAGCTTGGCTGTTGTTAGTTTATAGGAATATTGGTGATTTTTGTACATTGATTTTATATCCTGAAACTTTGCTAAAGTTTTTTATCAGTTGAAGGAAGGAGGTTTCAGGTTGAGACTATGGGGTTTTCTAGATATAGAATCATGTCATCTGAAAATAGTAATAGTTTGACTTCCTTTCTTCCTGTTTGGATGTCCTTTATTTTTCTTGCCTGATGGCGCTGGCCAGGACTTCCAATACTATGTTAAATAGGAGCAATAGGAGAGGGCATCCTTGTCTTTTGCTGGTTTTCAAGAGGAATGCTTCTAGCTTTTGCCCCTTCAGTATGTTGGCTGTGGGTTTGCCACAAATGGCTATTATTTAATGGCATGTTCCTTAAAAGCCTAGTTTATTGAGAGTTTTTAACATGAAGGGGTGTTTTATCAAAAGCCTTTTCTACATCTACTGAGATAATCATGTGGTTTTTGTCTTCCTTTCTGTTTATGTGATGAATCACATGAATTGATTTGTGTATGTTGAACCAACTTTGCATCCCAGGGATAAAGCCTACTTGATCTACCTAATCCTTCATTTTAGTTTCCTCATTCATGAAGTGGTGAGTAACACGCAGGGTTTGCTGTGTTAAAGAAGAAAATATATGAAAAGGCTCCTGCCTAGTGCCTGATACATAGTAGGTATTCAATAATTATTGGTTTACTTCCTGCTCAGCATTTTTCTCCATCTTTGACTCAATTTCATCTATAAAATCAGAATATGGGGTGGATCAGTGGTTCTCAAAGTGTGTGTCCTAGATGAGTAATATCAGCATCACCTGGAAACTCGTTAAAAAGTCTCAGGCCCCACCGCAAATCAGAAAATCTGCAAACAGGGCCCCAGAAATTTGTGTTTCAACAAGCTGTGATAGCCAGACTCCAAGATGATCACCAATGATGTCCACCTCCTGGAATGTACACTCTTGTGTAGTCCTGTTCTACCTTGTACCAAAATTGATCTGTCTGGTAACTAAAATGCATCAGAAGTTAAGGCTATCTCTTCCAAGATTAGATTACATAATATACTATGACTTGATCTCTTTCCTGGATTACTGGTTTTGGGAAAGCCAGCTGCCAGGTCTTTAGGACATTCTAGCAACCTTATAGAGAGGCCCACGTGGTGAGGAAAGAGGTCTCACCTCGAGCCATGTGTGTGAGCCCATATGAAAATGGCTCATTCAGCCCCAGTCAAGTCTTCAGATGACTACAGGGCCAACAAACACCTTGACTGCAGTTTCAGAGAGACCCTGAGCCAGAATCACTCTGCTAAGCCATTTCTGGATTCCTGACCCACAGAAACTATGAGACAATGAATGTGTGTTATCTTAAGCTGCTAATTTTTGGAGTAACTTTTTATACAGCAATAGATAGCTAATAGATAACAAGCCCTCCAAATGAATCTGTTGTATACTTAAGTCTGAGTACCATTGGGATAGATACCAAGCTTTTTCCAGCTCAAACATTTTGGAATGTTGTGGCCAATGTTGGGAATTAAAATACAAGCAGGAAGCCGGGTGTGGTGGTTCATGCCTGTAATCTCAGCACTTTGGGAGACCCTAGGCAGGCGGATTGCCTGAGGTCAGGAGTTTGAGACCAGTCTGACCAACATGGTAAAACCCCATCTCTATTAAAAATACAAAAATTGGCTGGGAGCGGTGGCTCACGTCTGTAATCTCAGCACTTTGGGAGGCCGAGGCAGGCGGATCACGAGGTCAAGAGATCGAGACCATCCTGACCAACATGGTGAAACCCTGTCCCTACTAAAAATACAAAAATTAGCTGGGCATGGTGGCACACGCCTGTAGTCCCAGCTACTCGGGAGGCTGAGGCAGAATTGCTTGAACCTGGGAGGCGGAGGTTGCAGTGAGCCAAGATCACGCCGCTGCACTGCAGCCTGGTGCCTGGAGACGGAGCAAGACTCTGTCTCCGAAAAAAAAAAAAAATTTAGCCAGCATGGTAGTGGGCACCTGTAATCCCAGTTATTTAGGAGGCTGAAACAGGAGAATCACTTGAACCCGGGAGGCAGAGGTTGCAGTGAGCTGAGACCAGGCCATTGCACTCCAGCCTGGGCAATAAGAGCAAAACTTTATCTCAAAAAAAAAGAAAAGAAAAAAATACAAGCAAAAGTTGTCTCCTATCCTTGCACCAAAAGCGGGGTGGGCATTAGCCCCTGGAGAACTTGTTGCAGACCTGGCCATCAAAATTCAAGGAAAAGTTGGCAGAGCTGGAGAAATTCCAGAGAAGGGCAATTAAGAGAAGTTGCAGCTGAGCCCCTACCTGCCCATCGATTCTAAGACAAACAGGACTCTATTGTTGGAAATGCTCAGAGATGATGTTGCCAAAGTCTACAAAATCACAAGGCACATGGTTAGGACTGCGGACTTATTACCGAAGTTCAGGGAAAGAAGAGTTAATGGCACCAAATGTAGTGGATGTAGTGGAAAGGACCCAGGCTTCAGAGGCCGATGAACTGTGCTCTGCTTCATAGAAGCCACTCACTTGGGGGAACATTCTGTCATCTCTCCAATTTAATCATCATCTTCATCTGGAGAAATGGAGATAAGAATATTTGCGTAGTAGCCCTAAAATGTGAATTCACTTTGCTCTGCTTAAACAGCGTGCCACAAACACATTTTCAAGTAGTGATTACTGTTATGAGAAATGAACGCACTAAAGCGTGGCCTTTTTGCGAGTATCCCTTTGTACATGTTGTCTGTGCTTTCACATCTTCAGAGGTAACCTGAACTGAACCTTCAACTAGAGTCTATATGGGTTTAAATGACGTTGGGAGTTAGTTTATAATGGGCTACAAGATAAATGACAGGTGTTTGAGTAGTGCCATATGTTTTAGATACTGATTTTGCAGACATTAAACATCCCGTCCTCAGCACACTGTCCTTGGTACCTTGGTACAAGGATTCCTGGGGCAGAATCCTGAAGCAATGGATCACCAGAATCCCCAAGGCAGCGTCAGGATTTTCAATGATCCTTCAGGCAGCTGACAGTGCAGTGGGAGGATGGGGTGATACCACATTAAAGCCAAGGGATGAATCTGCCACTTCAGGCCAGTGTTTGCACTCCAGACAGTTTCTGGGCAGCAACTTTTCCTTCTATTCAAAATTTGGGTTGGAACTGGAGAGTAATTCCTCTAATAATCTACACCCACTGGCAGCTATTTGTCCTTGAATATAAACTCCTTGCATGTTACAAATATTCCAAAAAATCTGCCCATAGTTGCAAACAACTCCCTTTTCTTAGAAACGATTACAGATGTAAATAAGTAATCACTCCAGAAAGTAGATAATTCATCCCACTTTCCGTTTGTGACCCGCCTTGCAGCTGTCCCCTTGACATGCCTTAGCTGTTTTCTGCCACAACGCTATTGTTTGGGAAAATATTCTCATCTGGTTACACGACTGTTGAAACTTGCCTGTAAAATGATGAGCCATTTGCGGCAATGCCACTGCCTAGGGAATTAGTCGCTATTAAAATCGTGTTCAAACCAGGGCGTTGCCAAGGTGCCGATGTCTTGGGAAGCTGCCTGGAGGGCTTTGGCTCTCTAACAAAGACTTGAAGATGGCAGAATCTCAGTGGGGTTTCTAAATCATGGACAGACAATTTGAGGCCACAATCACCTGGAGACCACTCTAAAAGCCTTAGTGAGTGAAACATCCTGGGTTTTAAAAGCTTTTAATTCACAAGAGCCAGATGTGGCCCAATGTGAGCAGGTAAAGTAGGGAAGCTTTGAGCTGAGAACCAAAGCCAGAAAAAGAAAGGTGAAGAAAAGCATGTCATTGACCCATTTTTCACTTTCTCCATCATACGCAGCTATTCATAAACCCATAACACTTACCCAAATAGCAATTAATACACAGACTAGCATGTTCCTGCTTGTACCTGAAAGTTGTAAATGGCTGTAAAGTCAGCCGTGTGTAAATGGTGGAGTGACGTGTGTGAGGCATACCAGCACAAGACATGCCCACACCTTTCATTTTTTGTCAAGTCTGGATTAGCCTGAGAGAGGGGACTGTAGGCATGAATAATGCAAACACCAAGGACCTGGAGTCTCTCTTTTTGTGTTAGTGTGGGATGTATCAGAATAATGGTCCTCGCAGCAGGCTGGTGCTTCCAGTGGCATTTTTCTCAGGCTAATGTTAAGGTTAATTTGCATTCTCTGATCCCACCCCAGACTCTTCTCTCCAGAAGCAGCAGGGTGGAAGGAGGAAGGGGTTGAAGTTGTCAAGAAGCTCCGTAGACTTGTCCTTGTATAAGTGGTCTTTACATTTTCCTTTTACTGTCATACTTTTTAAAAGAATTTTGAAAAACTATATGCATTTGCACATTTTTAAGTTGACATCTAAAATATTTCATCCATAAGTAGCTGCAAATCATGTAATTTATGGTACACTGTCAATATTAATTTTAAAAATTAAACTGACGTATGATTATTGTAAACATATCTGGTGGAATGTAAATATTCTACACCTCAATTCCCACTATAGTCCACTTAAGGAAGTACTGTATGTATGCAAATCTAAGTTAGCTGACCAACATTTAACATCGTTTCTTGCTCTTCTTAAATTTTGACTTTCATTTCATTCCACATACTGTATTTTAACCTAATATATCAGTTTAATCTACTTTTTAAAAAACTTCTCTGAAGGTTTTATTTTTATTTCCAGTGAAATAGGTGTTAAATTTATCTGATAACCTTTTGGTAAAAGCAAAGAAAAAGGAGTCTAGATAAGTGTTCACAATAATGTAAAACACTTCTCACCTCTTATGTGTTATTTTTACTTTTAAAAAGGTAACAGTGGCTTGTTTTTAAGTTAAACATGAAACTAATCACCTCCTTTTCCTTGAAATACAGAATATGCAAATGAGACATAGACCAAGACCAAATGAATGAGAGTTATCTCCAAGCTCTTTTCCTTGGCTGAAAATGAAGAAAATGCAGAAAGAGCACACTTCCTAGGAGATGAGTATTTCCCAGCATGGTTTTTATGAATGTTGAGCATTCTAAATCTACAGGAGGGAGACAGAGAGAGAGAGAGAGAGAGATGTTGGAGGTTTGCCCTGTGTGTATTGGTAAGAGAGGAGACAGGCCCAGCTGTTTCTGTCACTTCTCACCTGCACTCTCTGCTGCATTCTAACAGGCTTTGCTGTCAGAAGTAAGGCATTCCTTGACAATATTTGCTCCAGAGAGGGGGTTAAGTGAAAACTATCACTCCTCCCTCCTATAACACTCCATAACACATCTAAGTTTATAATATCCCTATGTGTAAAGCCACACCTCCCTAGAAGCCACACTTTTCTCTTAATGAAAATATCTACCAGGCAGAAGAAAATATACAGCCCAGTAACAAATCAATGATGCCTCGATTAAAGGAGGCTTCATAAATACTAATATTTAAAATTTCCCCCTTGTTTGGAATCCGGGAGGATTTTTCACTCTAGAGCAAAACCTTATAATAAAATTGGGGTGGATGACAGGTGCCCTCTTTCCTTTGTGAAGAGAAGGACAGTGTAACCTCTGTTCAAATGCAAAAAAAGAAACAAACAAACAAAGTCCAACCCCTTAGGGCTGCACGAGCACGCTTGCCACCTGAAATAGATAAAGCACGGCTTCCATCTCACCATGTTTCACTTCTGCCTTTTGCATCTCATGTGGATATGTCTGACTGGCAGAGCCTAAATCTCATGCAGAGCTCTAGCTGTATTGGGTCTAGCAAATACAGAATTTCCCTTCCAGCCTCTGCATTATCAGAAAGCATTGAGAAGATTGCCATGGATGGATATTAAACAATCTGATCTTTGCTCTCCATGCAGCTGGAAAAGCCTATAAAGTAATGGCGAGACCTTGAAAGATGGAAAGGTTTAAACGGCCATCTCCAACTTAGCAAGAGATGAATTGAACTTATCTCCACCCCTGCTTTCCAAACAGCTAATCATGTACCAACCCTGTTCTTCACCTATGCTTCGCATTTCAGTGATGACACCAGCATTTACTCAAGAAATCTGAATATCTGCTTTTGTTCTTTCTCTTTCCTCCCACTCCGTTGTATCAATTCTGTCTGCTCAGATCTCTTATATCATGTTCCTCCCCTCCCTCCTCATTGCCAATGTCTTATTTAAAGCCTCATCCTCTCTCATCTGGACGTTTGTATGTAATCTCTCACTTGCCTCTATGCCACCAGTCTCTGAGCTCCATATTATTGCCAAAGTCATATTATGAAAACATAAATTGATTACATTATTCAACAATTTTTTCATCTCCTTGAGCAATGGTTCTCAACCGTGGCTACACATTAGAGTTACCTGGAGAGTTTTAAGGTCCCAATATCTAAGCCACTTGCCAGATCAATTCAATCAGAATCTCTGGGTGGGACCCAAACATAAATGTTTTTAAAACTCCCTTACCAATACTCAGCCAAGGTTAAGAACTGCCGTTGCATGCAGGCCATTCTCAATCCAGCTTCAAAATCACAGGCTTTCATTTTCTACACGGAAGCTCCAACCACACCAAATCTCTTTCAGTTCCCAGACATGTTCTGCCCCTCACCTCTCTGGCTTTGCATGGCATGCTTCCTGCTGCTGCCTGGAACTCCCTTTCTCCTCCCTTGACCTGGAAAACTCCTCCGTATTCGTGTGAATACACTTACCCATGGAGGGCGTGCACTCTACTGTGCGCACTTACAATCACAGCACTTGCCACACTGTATCAGAGTTAGCTTATTTGCATGGTTGTTTCTCCATTAGATCCTTGGCTCACTGAAAAACAGAATGGATTCATCTCTGTGTCTCCAATACTAGCACATTTCAGTGGATTCTCAGCACACATGGACCAAATGAGTGAGTGAATGAATTAGTGAATTAACGAGGCATAGATGAAGCAGTTGACTCTATGCGCTTTACCTGTTCGTCCAACTTACTATGCTGTACTAAGGATGTTAATTACCGGGATGGCCCACACCCAGTTTTTTTCTCCATCAAACATTCTCATTTATATTTCTCGGGCTACAGTGGAACATGAAAACAAATCCAAAAACAATACAACACTGATGCGATATTAATATCTGATTCCTCTTCTTTAGGGTAGAGGAAATATATTGTTTGGTTCTATGTGGATGCTCATCTAATTTGGTACTATAATTGTGATTACCAATATTATTGTTCTTAGGTAATCCTAATCTGGGTTCATTACATCAGAACACACACCTTTAGATGTCAGGGCTTTTGTACTCTTATGGGGAACTCTCAGTCTCAGCACCTGCCATTATTCAAGCATCTTTTACCTGTAATTCAGTAACACTGAATATCCTGTTGCAAATTCCCTACGGACACCTCTGCAAGGCTAGAAGCACACTTATTTTTCTCCTCCAAGATCTGCTGCCTGTATGCTGACTTTCTTGTGCTTTTCTTCTCTTGCTCTTATTCTTCACCTACCTCAACCCACCCCATGACAACTTTCACCTGAGCACTCTCTTCTCTCCCTGCTTCTTGCTTTTCACAGGGGAGGTCAGAGGTTAGGTGAAAGTGAGCACTACTTGCAAAAGTCTCTCCAACCTGCAGAAATCGTACTTGGATTATTCCCTTTATGACATGCTCAGACGCTTGACCAGCAATAACAACCTGGAAGCTTTTCTAATTAAGCATTTAGTGACCATCAGAGAAGGGCTACATTTAGAGACTGGGTAGAAATCATCTCTTTAACATATTGCAGGAAGTGCTTTGAGAACCCCATGATAGCCTCAACCTGGGCATAACACTTCAAAATCAAGCTTTTTTGTGATCTTTTTTTAACTATAAAAAAAATGAACATTTTCCAAAACTGGAAAATACAGGCATGTATACAGAAGAAAATAAAAATCCTACATAATCCTATTAGTTAGAAAAAAAAAACACTGTTAATTGTTAAATTGGGTGTATTTCTTCTATTTTTTCCTATAAATAGGAATTTCTTACAGAGTAGGTAGGGCTTTATATAGTTCTGTTTCCTGATATGTCACTGACATAATCTAAATGCTTCTTCATGCCATTAGAATGTCTTCATAAACACAAATGTAAAGGACACATAATATTGTATTTTGTGCAGGTACCATAATTTCCTGCCACTCTGATATTAATCAAAATGTATTTTCTTTCAATGATGGTCATAAATGTCCGTGTACATTATTCTTTCCACACATTTCTCACACATTTCTCATTGTTTCCTTAAGCTAGATTTCTAGAAGTAGAATGACTAGCACAGTGAGTATGAATATTTTAAGCCAATTGATAAATATTGCCAAATTGCTTTCCAAAACCTTCCAGCATTTTATAATGTAAGCAATAGTGAAAGTCTTCATCTCTTCCAATTATGATCATGGCCTAGCTTAATTGCATTATTGACAAAATGAGAATTGTGTGAACAAATAAGTGGTGGAGATTTTTTAATGGGCAGTGTATAAATAAACCATTCTAACCCTGGGGTTCTGGAAATGTTAGCCCTTTCTGGCCATTGTGGTACAGGCTGTAATAGCCTGTGAAACTGTGACCTCAAAGACTCAGTAGTACAGCACCTGAAGTTAGTTTCTCGTTAGAGTTTTATATGGGTTGGGGTGACTCTTCCAAGCAGCTCTCCTTCTCAAAGAGGCTGGCTCAGGAACCTGGAAGGCTTCTGCCTTGTAACTTGGCCTTCCCAAAGCCCTTTACTTCCAGCCCTATGACTGAGAAAAAAAAAAAGAGCATGGGTGAGGCACACCCACTTTTAGCTGCCCCCACAAACTATAATTATATACCACTCTTCTCTTTCCTATTCCAAAAAGCAATAATTCAAGCATTCTTCTGATATGATAGAAAGTTTATTCTATGTGGTTTCCCTTTCCCAACTTCTTCTGAAAATCTACCAAGAAATATTCATATGTTCCTAAGTCCACCTTAGCTGCCATTCGTTTACTCAGCTCACCACCTTACCCTGCGTTGCTCTGCTCTCTGTATGTGGCTACTCCTGAGTGAAGTTTCAAGCCTTCCCAGGACACACAGTTAACCCCATTTGTGAGCATACAGCCATGCCTCTCCCATGATGAGAGCTTCTGGCGTTTCTGGCTCCAGGCCTGGATGGTCATTCCTGCTCAGCCTCTGCATCTCTTAATTCTATCTTCCTCTCTGTTCATTGCCTGGCACATTCTCTCCAAGTGGATGCCCTCATCAGCTAACACACTGCTGGCTTAGCAGTCTCCATGTTGAAAGAATGCCTCTTTTCCAATAGTTCCTAGGCAAGCAGCAACTACTACTGTGTCCAGACTCATGGGAGCTGTTTAAAGATAAGAAGATGGTGTGAGGAGAGCCAGGATCAAGCGAGGGTAGAATATAGGAGGTGGGAGTCACTGGATCAGAGATGGCAAATGTGTGACAAACATGCTGCCAGCACTCCCCTCACCCACCCAACATGGCTATCAATCCTGGCCCTCTTAATCCTTTCAACAGACTCTACCAGTAAGTAGTTGAAATCTATTTACTGTTTCTACATTAAACTCTATATTCAGCCAGTAGAGTTCTTACTTAGCACATGATAGGTACTTAATAAATATTGAATTAACCAAAACTGAACCAGAGCTTCATTTAATCCAGGGAGTAAGCTTAGTAACAGGGTGGGTCCAAGATTAGGAACCTGAAGGTCAAAACTTTTCATAGAGTTAGGAGCGGGTACAGTGCCAGGAAATCAAAATCAAAGCCCCCAGAATGTCAAGTCACTTGGACCACTGCAATAACCCCTAGCGGGTCCCCCCTACCTCTAGGCTTGGCCCTTCCCATCCTCAACAATGCCTTCTCCACATCAAAGTCACCCCGCACTAGCTTCTTTAAATCCTTTGCTGATTTTTCTTTGCTTTAGGGATAAAAGCAAGATACTTTCTATGCTTTCCAAGGCTGCCAGCCCCAGCCCATGACTCTTCCTCCAGCCTCACCACCACACATCCCGTACTGAGCTAAGGGACTTTACACAGCTACCTCATCTAATCTTACCACCCAACCATGAACCAGGCTTAATAGTCTAATTTTATAGGTGACAAATTCTCACCTGGTCTTCAGGGAGATTATATGAATTAGTGAAAGTCATAAAGCTGCCAAGCATAATTTGAATCTATTTCTGTGTAGTTCCGAAGACTGCATTCAGGAATAGATAGACATTTCCTATTAATTCAGCTTTGTTTATCAGGGACTTTCTTTTCTTTACTAAAATAAAATCAAAACAAAAGAGAACTGGCTATTCCATTGGAACCCATATACATATATGGAAAGGCAGGGGACGGAGACACAGAGACAGAGAAACAGACAGAGAGACAGAGAAACAGAGAGAGAAAGATACAGAGAAACAGTGTGTAAGAGACAGAGACAGAGACAGAGAGACACACACAGAGATCTAGTTGCTTGATTCACTTTCAGCACATTGTGTCTGATCAATGTAAACAGAGATTTCTAGTTACTATGTGTGACTACAGCCAACTTCCCAAAGAGGAGAATGGACACATTTTTTTCTTTCTCTTCCTTTTTTTTTCATAGTCTTCAAACCTTCAAGTCTGAAAAGAAGGAATTCCAGGAAAGTGTCCCCCTCAATGAGTAAGCCATTTCTGAACGGGGCCAGAATACACACAACTGGGATTTTCCTTTCTCTCACCCCCTGTTTCCACCCCCTGCCTCCCATAGTTTTGATTCTGAGCGAGACTTTGCTCCTACTGCACAGGGGAGATCCTCTCCTATCCAGCTGGGCCCTCACTCAGAATGCCAATGCCCCAGGGCTGAAAAGCCCTTTCACTAGAAATGTCCTAGCTGGAGTCTTTTTTAGCCTTGACTGACAGGAGCATCCACACAATATAGGGCAGTGCCTTCTCCCTGGCACTGCCATTTGGCTCAGCTCCAAAGACTAAAGAAATGAAGCCTCAAAGGATGTGCAGTGTTGCCCTGCTGGACGGAAGCCCAAGCTGACCACATGAAAAGTACCATTTCTCCTGTCCAGCAGCCCACTGTGGCTCTGCAGGCTGGAACCTGACAGCAAGAGGCTGCATGTTAGACAAAAGCAATGCAAAAAGGGTGTGGAGCTTGCAGCCTTAGCATTCACCACCATACTGGCGGGCTCCAAAGATAAACAGCGCACCCTTTCCCAGAAGGGGTTCAGGGTTGTTGCAACATCTCCCACTATTTATCTCAGGTAAAAGGTGTAGCAGGTCTTCCAGTTTCCTTCTTCCAGAGTAGGTATGCTTGCTTTTATAGGCTCGGTATGACTAATATGTAAACTTTACACATCTGATCAGGGCTATCACTTTAGGTGACTTTTCCTAGTATTCCTTGGAGGAGCTGAGTTTTCATCTGTGCTAGGAAGGGTCTGATTGAAAGGGAAGAGCTTCAGTTCCCACTGCAGAAGGAAGTCCTCCTTAGAGAGTCTTTTGTAAAGACCAATCAAAGGGAGAAGTAGGCAGATCAGAGAAAGAGTGCAGGGCCCCAGACCTCAGTGCTAAGGACTTACACGAGGTTTTGGGATCAACCACAGCTCACCATGCCCTGTGGTTGACAAAACACCAGCTGTAGGCATCTTAGGGTTACCAGAGCAAGAGAGCTACGAAGGAGGCCAGTGATCACCATGGGCTTGAGTCTTAAGAAGCTTCCAGGGAGATATTTATGCAAATACGTCAGTTATGCAAATGTATCAGTTATGCAGGATGAGTAAGTTCTGGAGATCTATTGTGTGGCGTTGTGACTACAGTTAATAAGAGGCTACTCTATACTTGAAAATTGCTAACAAAGTAGATTTTAAATGTTCTCACCAAAAAAAAATGATAAGCATGTGAGACAAGGGCATGCTAATTCACTTGATCTAATCATTTCACAATGTGTACATATACCAGAACATCGAGTTGTACACCATAAATATATATAATTTTAATTTGTTGATTGTGCCTTAATAAAGCTGGACAGCGGAGAAGAAAAAGAAGCTTCCGTAAGGAATGAAAGATCTGAGCAACCACTGTGTTATTCTCTGAAATGGGCACATCTTGGCCTTCCAATTCTTGTCATAAGCATAAGGAATCCAAATTCCACCTGGGTCCATCTTGGGTCTGTCTACAATAATACTCTAACTTTAAATGGGTTATAACAAAGATTAGTTAATAATGGATAAACTCACCTCATTTAAAAAGAACATAGTGACTACCATTTATATGTATACATCAAGTTTCAGTCCTCAGGGGAAAAAAAATCTACAAAGCAGGTTTTGCACAAACCTAAGATCAGTCAAGTCATGTATTTTAGGAGGTACCATCTAAACACAATGTGATCTGTAGAAGCAGTAAAAATATTCTTGATTTACATAATTAGAAACCAAGGCTCAGAGAATAATTTGAACAAGAACACAAGGATAAAGTAAGGGCTAGAACGTTGCTCAGTCTGCCCCACTGATCTTTCTACCTGACCTCATATTCTCTTGGGGCCTGATAGAAGCACTCCATAAATGTAAAATGGAACTGAGGCCTTTTCAAATATCTAGGATCGTCTGAAGGCCACGACTCAGCCATTGGGACAAAGAAAGTGCAAGCAGATCTTTAGAAGAACTGGGAGTTTTTAAATAAAGCCCAAACCAGCAAGTAAGAGTCTCCAAGCTGCCCAGTTGCCTGGCTTCTCTCATGCTAGGTAGGAGTGCAGCCTCTCTCTGAGTGCTGAGTTCTCTGAGTTCCTGAATCACCTACGAACTCTTCAAAACATTTTCTGCTGTCTTGGTAGAAGACACTTGAGTCCAGGAGTTCGAGACCAGCCTAGCCCAACCAGGCTTTCTTTGGTTAGTTCTCCAAAGCCAAAATCTCCTGGATGGCTGTCTCTTCTCTCAATCTTTTCCTGGGATTTGTGGCTATAATTTCTATGGTCACCATAAGAAAACTTTTATTTTTTAATGTTACACATTTTTGCTGTGTGCTTCCTATGTGCTAGGACTAGGTTGCTTGTGCCTAAAATACATGTGGCTCTTCCTGTGTTCATTTCCCATAAGATAGTTGGGGACAGGAAAGGGAAGTGCTACAAATTTAAGCTATTAGGGGTATTTCTATAATTTTCTTCTTTTTTTGACAATGAATGTGAAACTTAAGAAAAATAAAATAGTTAATTACAATAACATTGACTGGGAGTGGTGGCTCATGCCTCTAATTCCAGCATTTTGGGAGGCTGAGGCAGGCAGACCACTTGAGACCAAGAGTTCGAGACCAGCCTAGCCCAAACATGCGGAAAACCTATCTCTGTTAAAAATACAAAAATTAGCTGGGCATGGTGGCAGGCACCTGTAGTCCCAGCTACTCGGGAGGCTAAGGCACGAGAATCGTTTGAGCCCAGGACACCAAAGTTGAAGTGAGTTGAGATCACGCCACTGCATTCCAGCCTGGGAGACAGAGTGAGACTCCATCTCAAAAACAAAAACAAACAAACTTAAAAAAAACAAGAGGAGACCAACATGGCCAAAGAGCAGTGGGAAATGCTGTACCAGTTGAGGCTGAAGAGGTGGGCAGTGGCCACCTGTGCAAGGACTACTTTAAGTTACCATAAAATGAGTGGGTTTCATTAGATTTTAATTCTACACCTAAAAGTAATATCTCAAAAACCGAAATTAAAAACAGAGCTAAATCCTTATCTTCCATAGTGGAAAGTCAACATATAACATCTAAACCGAAAAAACGTGAAGTAGCATTATAAACATTATTTAGAGATAAGCAAATTTTGAAAGAATTAAACAAGTTGAAAGTGGTTCCTCTAGGGAAAGGGAAATTGGGGGTGTTCCTTCCACCTCCAGGCATTCTCTTACCTTACCCTCTTTTTTTCCCCTCAGAGCACCTAACTATCTGAAATCACCTTGTCAACCTCACTCCCTTGTGCCTGAAGTGAGAACAAGCACATGAAGAAGAAATGTTTATTTTCTCCCCTTTAGAATTCCTTCCAGCCTAGCTCCTCCTACACTTGGAGTTTCTGTCTGTCTCCCTCACAGGAGCTATGCACTCCAGGAGGGCAGAGGCTGTGTTACGGTCATTTCTGTATCCATTGTGCCTGGCACAATGTCCCCCCAAATAGCAAACTTCAATTTATTGAATCCGGTTAAACTGCATTGAATTGAATTCCTTTCTGAGTCCCAGGCTACAGGAATCAGTAGCTCTGCTAATGTGTAGCCTTTTAGCCTCACTGCAATGTGCTTTATTTCAACTGCTAACTCCTACTTAGCAGGCAATTGTACAAACACACCTCAACAAGAGAAAGGTCAATTGTTTCCCTTTTAACTATGTGGCACATGTAAAGTTTTGAAAACCACAGAGGTATCATTTAGTAGAACAAAGGCCTACACAAATAATCCGATTTTTAACTACTCATTATATAAATAACAATCTCCTTTTCTCCCTGGTTATAACTGGGCATTGGGTCTTTAGTGCCTATGTAAGTTCCTGCTACAGAGGCTGAGAACTTTGTAGGAAAAGAACCCAGGAAATGAATGAATGAGAGTTCTTACATCCTAATAATGTTGACAATAACCAACAGTTACATAGTGCTCTCTGGTTTGCAAAGTACTTTTCATACACATCTTCTTTAATTTCTACACTTATCCTGTGAGGGTGGAGCATCATTCCCATTTTATATACGAGGACCCTATAGGTCCAGAGGTGAAATTAAATGGGCAGAGGCAGGGGTTAGGCCACATCCTCTAACTCCAGAAGAAAGTCTGCTTCCCCTACCTCACTGCTCTCTGGGGAGGAGGGGAAACAGAGATGCCCAAAGATTCATGGATGCTCATGGTCAAAACAAACCTGGTAAACTTATTTAGGATGCTGTTGAAGTGACCTACCTAAGTAATGAGCAAATGCATCAACCATCGCCCCTGTTAGCCTTGGAGCATATCCTCCAAATAACCTACACCAAGCCTCAGGCATCTCATGTGTATGGAATAGAGGGCTAGACAGGGAACTGTTAAAGACTAACCTCATGTAGAGCTTAATATCTGCCAGGACTTGTTCTGAGCATGTTACAAATATTGCCTAATGTAATTATTATAACAACCATACGCTACATAGTAAAACATAAAGAGGAAATAAAAATAATAGCTAGAGGCCGGGTGCGGTGACTCATGCCTGTAATCCCAGCACTTTGGGAGACTGAGGCAGGCGAATCATGAGGTCAGGAGTTCGAGACCAGCCTGGCCAACATGGTGAAACCCTGTCTTTACTAAAAATACAAAAAATTAGCTGGCATACTGGCGGGCACCTGTAATCCCAGCTTCTCGGGAGGCTGAGGCAGGAGAATCACTTGAACCCAAGAGGTGGAGGTTGCAGTGAGCCGAGATCGGGCCACTGCACTCCAGCCCAGGCGACAGAGTGAAACTCCATCTCAAAAACAAATAAAGAATTAAAAATAGGCCATTGACAGTGACACACGCTTATTATTCCAGCACTTTGAGAGGCCAAGGAAGGTGGATCCCAAGGTCAGGAGATCGAGACCATCCTGGCCAACATGGTGAAACCCCATCCCTACTAAAAAAAAAAAAAAAAAAAATACAAAAATTAGCCAGGCATGGTGGCATGCTCCTGTAGTCCCAGCTACTTGGGAGGCTGAGGCAGGAGAATCGCTTGAACCCGGGAGGCAGAGGTTGCACTGAGCCTAGATCGCGTCACTGCCCTCCAGCCTGGTGACAGAGCAAGGCTACGTCTTCAAAATATAAATAAATAAAAATAATAGCTAGAACAGGGGTCAACAAACTGCAGCCAGTGAACCAAATTGCCCCACTGCCTGTTTTTGAAAATAAAATTTTTCTGGAACACAGCCACAAACATTCATCTACATATTGCCTATGGCTCCTTTCACAATACAGTGGCAGAGTAGGATAGTTGTAACAGATCATTTGGCCCACAAAGCCTAAACTATTGACTATGTGATGCATTACAGAAAAAGGTTTGCCAACCCCTGGTTTAGATGAGTACTCCTATTTTGGCATATACATTATAAGAACACTTTTTAAATGTATCTGACCCTCCCGTGAAACTATAAGCTCTTTATATGTAGTGAATATGCCTTATTCATCTTCACAACTCAGCAGCTAGTACAGGGGCTGTCATAGAGTGGACCTAGAAAAAAATGTGCAGAGTTTCAGGAAAAATTGTAATAACATTACACTGTTATAAATTTTGTGGATATAATGTAATAACTAGACCAAACACTAAAGAGCTATCAAAGAAGCACAATAAAGAACAATATGGTAAATCGGGAGAGAGATCCAAGATAGCTGATTAGCAGCAGCTCAGGATTGTAGCTCCCACTGAAAGCGCAGAGAGTGAGTGGACGCCACACTTTCAGACGAATTTTTATTGCCCACGGACCAAGAGATTCCCGGCGGAGGAGCCCCCACGGGTCGCCAGCGCGACCCTTTTGGCCGGCGCCGCCATTTTGCAGGCGCCCCGGCGCGGCGGTTCTCAGTCCGGAGTACACGGGACTGAGTGCCCTTTTGGTTGGCGTTGGAGCTCCGGGAAGGCAGAGTCTCCCATTCAGCTGATTGAAAAGCGGACTGAAGTGGGGAACCAGACCGGGAGATTCCGGGGCAGAAAAGCACCACGAATCTTAACGCAGCTGTTTTAGCCGGCGTAGTGAGTCGCTGCAGGGGAAGGCTGGTCCCCCTCCTACAAAAAAAAAACAGCAATTGGAACTGCTGAGGATTGAGAGTTTCACAGCAAGTATAGCTGAACCCAGGAAGGGCCAGCTTTGTGGGGGGAGGGGCGTCTGCCAAAGGAAAACTAAGAAACAGAAAAAACTTTACCACCAACAAGCTGGACGTCCACTCAGACCTAATCTGAAAGTCAGCAATTACACAGAGGACAGGTGGATAAATCCACAAAGACGGGAAGAAACCAGCGCAAAAATGCTGAAAACACCTGAAATCAGAATGCCTCTCCTCCTACAGAGGATTGCAGTGCCTCATCACCAATCGAACATTTCAGAATGCCTCTCCTACAGAGGATTGCAGTTCCTCATCACCAATCGAACAAGGCCTGATAGAGAATGAATGTGAGGAATCAACAGAATCAGGCTTCAGAACGTGGATAATGAGAAACTTCTGTGAGCTAAAAGAACATGTTCTAGCCCAACGCAAGGAAACTAAGAACCTTGATAAAAGGTTTGACAAAATGTTAACGAGAATGGACAATTTAGAAAGGAATATAAGTGAATTAATGGAGCTGAAAAACACACGAGAACTTCGTGAAGTATGCACAAGTTTTAACAGTCGAATTGATCAAGCAGAAGAAAGGATTTCAGAGGTCGAAGACCAACTTAACGAAATAAAACGAGAAGACAAGATTAGAGATAAAAGGGTAAAAAGGAATGAGCAAAGTCTCCAAGAAATATGGGACTATGTGAAAAGACCTAATCTACGTTTGATAGGTGTACCTGAATGAGACGAAGAGAATGAATCCAAGCTGGAAAATATTTCTCAGGATATTATTCAGGAAAACTTTCCCAACCTAGCAAGGCAGGACAATACTCAACTCCAGGTAATACAGAGACCACCACAAAGATATTCCTCAAAAGAGCAACCCCAAGGCACATAATCATTAGATTCACCAGGGTTGAAATGAAGGAGAAAATACTAAGGGTAGCCAGAAAGATCAGGTTACCCACAAGGGGAAGCCTATCAGACTCACAGCAGATCTCTTAGCAGAAACCCTACAAGCCAGAAGAGAGTGGGGGCCAATATTCAACATCCTTAAAGAAAAGAACTTTCAACCCAGAATTTCATATCCAGCCAAACTAAGTTTCATAAGTGAAGGAAAAATAAAATTTTTTACGAACAAGCAAGTACCCAGAGATTTCATTACCACCAGGCCTGCTTTACAAGAGCTTCTGAAAGAAGCACTATATGCAGAAAGGAACAACCAGTATCAGACATTCCAAAAAACCCATCGGTAAGCTGCATCCAGACCCATCTCACATGCAAGGATATACAGAGACTCAAAATAAAGGGATGGAGGAAGATTTGCCAACCAAATGGAGAGGAAAAAAAAAAAAAAAAAGCAGGAGTTGCAATTCTCGTCTCTGATCAAATAGACTTTAATCGAAACCAAAAGAAATAAGAAGGACATTGTATAATGGTAGAGGGATCAATGTAATGGGAAGAGCTAATGATCCTAAGTCTATGCACACCCAATATAGGAGCACCCAGATACATAGGGCAAGTTCTTGGTGACTTACAAAGAGACTTGGACTCCCACACAATAATAGTGGGAGACTTTAACACTACATTGTCAATATTGGACAGATCAATGAGACAGAAGGTTAACAAGGATACCCAGGACTTGAACTTAGACCTCGAACAAGTAAACTTAATAAACATTTACAGAACTCTCTACTCCAAATCCACAAAACATACATTTTTTCAGTAACACATCACATTTATTCTAAAAGTGACCACATGGTTGGTAGTAAATCACTCCCCCAGCAATTGCATAGCATTTCATAGGTTTAAATGAAATATTGGTTGGCTGTTTGTTATTTTCCTCCCTTATTCCTTCCTGTCTCCATTGTATAACACAATTATTAGTATAAAAGAGCTTTTTAATACCCATTTTTAGACTGCATTCTAGCCTGGGCAATAGAGCAAGATTCCTGTTCTCTCTCCCTCTTTTCTTCTTCTTTTCTCTCTTCTTTCATTCTCTTTTTTTTCCTTCTTTCTCTTTTTTCTTTTTCTTTCTTAAAAAAAATAAAAATTAAATTAAAAAAAAAGAACAATATGGTAAATCAAAAAGGGATGCCAAGAAATGACCAACTCACTCACAGGAAGGCAAGAAAAAAACCCAGAAAAACAAAAAAGTGAACAAACAGAAAAAAAAATACAAAATGGTAGACGTAAGTCTGAACATATCAATGACACTAAATGTTAACAGTCTAAATACACCAACTGAAAAACAGAATCTATGGCCATACCACCCTGAATAATGCACCTGATCTTGTCTGATCTTCGAAGCTAAGCAGGATCAGACCTGATTAGTGCTTGGATGGAAACCACCTGGGAATACCAGGTGCTGTAGGCTTTATTTTTATTTTATTTTATTTTTTTGAGACAGGGTCTTGCTTTGTCAAGTAGGCTGGAGTGCAGTGGCTCACTGCAACCTCTGTCTCCCAGGCTCAAGCAGTTCCCCCACCTCAGCCTCCCAAGTAGCTGGGACTACAGGCACTTGCCACCACACTTGACTAATTTTTTTTGTAGACATGAGATCTCACTAAGCTGTTCTTGAACTCCTGGGCTGAAGCTATCCACCTGCCTCGACCTCTCAAAGTGCTAGAATCACAGGCGTGAGCCACCATGCCCAGCTGGTGCTGTCTTTTTCAAGACAGCAATTGTGTGTTGAAAAAAAATTTTTAATAAAAATAGTGGATTAAAAAAACATAACCATGTGCTACCTATAAGAAATTCAGTCCAAAGACAATAATATAGGCAGGTTGAAAGTAAAAGGATGGAAAAGGTTGTATTCATTTCATATTGCTACTATGACGAATTACTACAAATTTAGTGGCTTGAAAGAGTACAAATGTATTATCCTACAGTTTTGTAAGTCAGAAATCTGATACAGGTCTTATAAGGCTAAAGTCAAGGTATTGGCAGGGCTGCACTTACTTCTGGAAACTCTGGAGATAATTTGTTTTCTTGTCTTCCCCAGCTTTCTAGCTTCTAGAGGTCATCCACATTCTTTGGTTCATGGCTCTCTTCTCCATCTTCAGAACCAGCAATGACAGGTGAGTCCTTTTTATATCACTTCACTCTGACCTCCTCTTCTGCCTCCTTTTTCCACTTTCAAGAATCTTGTAATTACATTGAGTCCACCTGGATAACCCAGGATACCCTCCTCATCTCAAAGTTCTTAATTTAATCACACCTGCAACGTCTCTTTTGCTATATAAGGTCACACATTCACAGGTTCTGATAATCAGGACATGAATATCTTTAGGGTCATTATTCTGCCTACAACAAAGATATATCATGTAAACTTTAATTTAAAAAAAGCAGATGTGGTTATGTTAATATGAGATAAAGTAAACTTCAGAGCAATGATTATTACCAGAGATAGAGAGGGATATTACATAGTGGTAAAAGGGCCCATCTACCAAAAAAACAGAAAAGGCTAGGTATGGTGGTTCACACCTGTTATCCCAATGCTTTGAGAGGCCGAGGCAAAAGGATCACTTGAGCCCAGGAGTTCAAGATTAGCCTGAGCAACGTAGCAAGCCCCTGTCTCTGCAAAATTTGTTAAATATTAGCCAGGCATGGTGGTACACGTCTGTAGTCTCGCTACTTGGGAGGCTGGTATGGGGAGATTGCTTGAACCGGGAGTTCACGGTTGCAGTAAGCAATGATCATGCCATTGTGTTCTCTCCTGGGTGACAGAGCACAAGCCTGTCTCTAAAAATGAAAAAACAAAACAACAACAACAAAAATTGGGAACAATCTTAATCTTGTTAAGAACTATCAATATCAACATATCAACAAGCATGGCTAATGGCTAGCCTTCTCATTACTCATATTCAACATAGTTCTGGAACTTCTAGCCAAGGCAATGAGGCAAGAAAAGAAAAAGCATAGAGATTGGAAAGAAATAAAATGTTTTTTATTTAATTATATATGTAGAAAACCTCAAAACATCTATTTTAAAAATTTAAAAAATCTAGAAGAAGTGATTTCAGCAGGGATGCAGGATATGGAAAGGATGTAGATCAATTATATTTTTATATACTTGCAATGAACACATGGACACAAAAATACAATACCATTCATAATTGCTATAAAAGCAGGTTTAAATCTAACAAACATGTACAAGACTGGCCCGCAGGAAACTACACAACAGTGATGAAATCAAAGAAGACCTAAATAATGGAGAGAGAGATGTGCTCCATTCATGGATAGAAGGTTCAACATAGTAAAGTTATCTATTCTACCCCAAATTGATATATCAGTTTAATGCAATTCCTATCAAAATCCCAGCAAGATATTTTGTCAATTGTATTATTCTAAAATTTATAAGGAAAGACAAAGAAACTATAATAGCCAAAGCAATTTGAAAAAGAAAAATTAAGTAGGAGGTAACTCATTTTACCAGATTTCAAGACTTATTATATAGCCACAGTAATAAAAACTGTAATATTGGCAAAGCGATAGACACATAGATCAATGGAACAGAATAGAAAATCCAAAAATAGACTCACACAAATATGCCCAACTGATTTTTACAAAGGTGTAAAAACAATTCAATGGAGAAGAGAGAGGTTTTTCAGTAAATGATGCTATGGAGAAACTGAACACCCACACACACAAAAAAACTAAAACTAAAACTAAAATCTCACATCTTACACAAAAAGTAACTCCAAATGGATCATGGACTTAAATGTAAAATGTATAATTACCAAACTATTAGAAAAAAAATAGAAGAAAATCTACAGGATCTAAGGTTAAACAAAGGGTCCTCAAACTTGACACCAAAAACTTGACACCAAAAGCACAAGCCGTAAAGGAAAAACTGATAAATTCATTAAAATTATGAGCTTTTGTTCTGAGAAGATCCTGGGAAGAGGATGAAAGACAGGCTATAGAATAGGAAAAAATATTTGCTAACTACTTATCTGACAAAGGACTAGTATCTAGAACATGTTTTTTAAAACTTTCAAAACTAAACAGTAAAAACAAATGCAGTTGGAAAAAGAGCAAAAGACATAGACATTTCACTGAAGAGGACATAGAGATGGTAACTAAGCATATAAAATGATGTTCAACATCATTAGCCATTAAGAGCATGCAAATTAAAACCATGAAGAGATATCACCACATACCTATCAAAATGACTAAGGTAAAAAATAGTGACAACACCAAACACTGGCAAGGATGCAGAGAAGCCAGATCATTCACACATTGCTTTTGGGAATGTAAACTGGTATAGCCACTCTGGAAAACAGGCACTTCCATTAAAAAACAACTAAATATCCAACTACCATATGACCCAGCAATTGCATTCCTGGACATTTGTCCCTGAGAAAGAAAGCTTATATTCACTCAAAAGTCTGCATACAAATCAGCTTTATCTGTAATTGCCTAAAAGTGGATGTCCAGATGTCCTTCAGTGGGCAAAAGGTTAAACTAACTGTGGTATATCCATACCACAGAATATTACTCAGCAATAACGAGAAACAATTAAAACACACAACCTGAATGAATCTCCAGAGAATTATGCCGGGGGAAAGAGAGCCAATTACTAAAGGCTATACACATTGTACAATTCCATTTATGTAAAATTCTGGAAGTGACAGAATTGTAGACATGAGAGGTCATATCAGTGATTGCCAAAAAGGGCATAGGAGCAGATGGGAAGGGGATGTGGCTATAAAAAGGCAACACGAGAGATACTTGTGGTGATGGAAATGTTTTGTATCTTTGATGTGAATATTAATATCCTGGCTGTGACACTATGCTATAGTTTTCAAAATGTCACCGCTGGTGGGAACTGGGTAGAGGGTACATGGAATCCTTCTGCATTGTTTCTTACAGCTGCATGTGAATCTATAATGATCTCAAAATTAAAAGTTTAATAAAATTTTTGACATCTTTCATTTAGGACTTCATAGGCAAATTAAGAATAAGCCCTTATAGTTGTATGATTTTTACAGTCTTAAAGGAGATTTCACATTCATCATTTTGCAGAACCACTGACTCATTCATTCATTCATGAGTCATTTAAACAAATTCAGGCAGTCATTAAAAAATTATCAAGCATTGTGCTTAGGCTCACATTACAGTTTTAAACCCTCTAATTCTTTCTCTCAGGCTGCTCACAGTCTTTTTATCCTCACTAACTACCTGAGGTAAGTAGAGTGGGGTATTATTATTTTTGTTTTTTAACTGAAGAAACTGAGAACCAAAAGGTGTGTGACTCGTCAAAGTCACACAGTTACTTTACCACGAGGCTAGCAGTAGAACTGGAGTCTTCTCCTTGTCTATGTTCTCTCCATTTCACCCATGTTAAAGCAAAATGGTAAAGAATGCAGGCTCTGGAGTTCAGATAGGCTCAGTTCCACCATTTATTAGCTGTTTGCCTTTGGGTAAGTCAATCAATGGCTCCAGGCCTCAGTTTCTTCTTCTATAGAATAGAAATAATAATAGTTCCCATCTTACAGAATTCTATAAGATTTCAATATGTTAATACATGCATTGTGCTTAAAATTGTACCCAACACATAATAACAGCTAAAAAAAAAAGTTGTACCTGACATCAGATATTGCACATACATCAAATAAGTAACATAATGGAAACTATACTCATACAGAATAGCTCATACAAACATATGGCATGTCTTCTGTAAGTCTTCCAACTGTCATTAAACATCAATTAATATCCATTCATTGCTATGAGGAAAATGAGTAGAAATATTTAAGACTTCTGTTTGAGAGAACAGAGAAGTAGCATGCTTGGTAGGGCATTAAAATGTCTCCAAGACAGAACTGAGACTGAAGTTAAAAGACCCTTTTCTTTACGATTATTTTCAAGAAAAGTTAAACATAAGACCCATTTCAAACTGTCTCATATTGGCCACAAAGCGAATCTGTGGTGTCCATTCCTCATTTGTACCTTGTAATTATCTCCTCTCTACTGTAACTGGTGACCATATGTCAGGATGTGCATGTGTTTTACGCAGACAGATGGGTGAGGCATAAAGACATAATCAGTTCCCTCCCATAACAATACCCTGTTTTTTCACCTGCCCAACAATCATGGATTAATTATGAGCCTCGTCTCCCCCAACAGGTGGTGCCTGTGATCCCACGGTCATATCAGGTCCACCTTCAAAATCAAGCAGATAAACAGTCCATCCAGAATTTCTAGTATAAATGTTCATCAGCTGTATATGCAAGCAGGTGGGGCAGGTGTGGTCATTAATTTACCAGACTGTTCTTTGACTTGGTATTTCAATGTCTGGTGTCTGTTGACAGAGTTGACAAGGCAGTTCTAAGCAGCCCCATTATGGATGTCAACTTAAATCAGGCCATGCTAGATCTAACATTCAAAGATTTGCCTAACCATTTCCAAGTGGGACACTGACATGATCCCTTCTCTCCTCACTACCTTCTTGGAGGCACCTGGCACACACCAGTTTCCCTGGTGGCTTACGTCAGGGATGCCTAAGATAGTCCCAATTTCAAATGTTCTCTTGGTCAATCACACAAACTATCAGAGCCACTGAAGCATATACCTTTCCACCTGCCCCTTGTATCTCTAAATGGCACAAAAATCTTTTTCAAACTACGTGTTCTAAGATTCAGAAAATAAAGACACCATAGTTTAAGGCCCAAAGACTAGAAATAGTTGAGGTTAGATGTAAAAGGAAAGCAAGTTATTTTCCAGCCATAACACTGACAGAAAGGCATGTGGGATGCTGCACAACCAGGGAAAAGCTCACAGGCAGTGGCTTGACCTGTAAGCTAAACTAGCTGCTTTCTTCACGGAAAACGACTTTTACTTGAAGGACTGACAGTCATTCGGATTTGGGTATTTGAAAGACGTTTTCTTGAAAATCAATTAAGTGAGCTTCTCACTTCAAGAAAAACAAATGACTTATTTATTTATCAATATCAAAAGTTGGGCTGTCAAATACAAATTAGAATTTTGGAAAACTTGTATCAACAGCTCTGTGACTTTTATAAATGTGAGAGATGAACATTGGGACCCATGAGTTTGAGTGAGATCCCCAAGGGGATAGAAAGAAGAGGGTTGTGAAACCCTCCTAGAGGATGGAGAGGGGGGAAAAAGAAGAAAGAGAGGAGATTAAGAAGAGCAGTCAGGGAAGTGGAAGAAGAACCAAAAGAGAGTCACGGAAGACAAGAGAGGGAAGAAATCAGTAACAGCAAAGGTCGCAGAGAGCACCCAGCATTTGTCTACACAGAGGACTTGGCCAACAAAGCATGGAAGGCAGTACATGCTGGATTCTGTTTTTGAGAAGTGCTGAGACATCTGGCTGGCAGGCCCAAAAGGGATGTGGGAGGTGGCCTGTTGACGAAGCCAGATCATGGGAGACCCAGCTTGCTCGTTGGTCTTTGTGTACGATAGCTCAGGCAAGATCCAGAGCTGAGATCAGAGTTCAGGTCTTCTTGTTTCCGGCACAGGACTAGATTCTTATTGCCTTTCAGAGCTGTGTTTTGTGCTTCTAACATTTGAAACAGATGCTGTGAAATCTGGGATTTCCAGCTTTGAAGTGAATTAATATGTTAACCTTCCATATCTTAGATGCCTTCTGAAGAAACAGTACTAAATGTGATACAAGGTTAGAACATCAAACTGTATAATCCAACTAACCTGGACCTGCTTCTGCTCTAAAGTTCCTCCAGCAAGGGGTCACAAATATTAATAAAATGTAACTCTGCCTCCCAACAGCCTTGGTCACTAAGTACTTAGGTTCTCACTGAAAACCTCTACTGAGCTCTCTTGAAAGAGTTCTCAGAAAAGGTTTCACGGGTGCTTCTCAGACCATCGGTGCTGAAGGAGCAGGATTTTTAAATCTCCAGCCCATCATGAACTGATGCTTTTGTAAAACGCAATCAAAGTGGTAATTTAAAAACAACTGAATGAATATATAATACAAGTCCAATATTTATGGCTAGATTAAACAAACTAAATTAAATTTCAATAAATATTATCAGAACTAGAGTAACATAGGAGATTTCAAAATTGCAGAAACTATACACATTGAAATTGTGCATATGTGAGTGATAAAGAAAATCATTATGACATTTTTAACTTTTGTTGTTCTATAATTATAATTAACACTTATGAGTAAAATAGCGCTACCCATAATAAACTCCTATACTCACACTTTGAATAGACAATGTAACAGTTTAAATATTTGACATTTTTAACGCAAAAAAAATGAGCTTGTTGCTCCCTTATTAACATATTTAATCTAGGTTAGAGTGATGAAATATACTCACAGAGGATAATGTATATCTAAATCATTTCTACGTTTGACTTATTATTATTCATAATAGAGAAATCAGTCTCCCAGAGGCCTGTTGACAGGATGGAAGAAGAGGTTTAAAGCAATTTTAGGAAGCACAAGGTATTAATTTTTAACCTTTACACAAAATGAAGCAAATGATGCTGTATTTCAAAATTCATCTTCAATCCTTTAACAGTTGCCAGTTTCAACATGTCCTGTAGAGTCTGTCAAATTTAAATTACCTTTTCTATTTTAGAGACAGGTTCTAGCACCGTAGCCCAGGCTGGAGTGCAGTGGCACCACGACAGCTCACTCCAGCCTCAAACTCCTGGCCCCAAGGGATCCTTCTGCCTCAGCCTCACGAGTCTGTGGGATTATAAGCCACCATGCTTGGTTCTAAATTATCTTTTGATAAAAGAAATGGATTCTTTATGTTGGGTCTTCGGTTGGTGGAAAATGAAATTTCAAAACATACTTTCAAATTTGATAAGTGTTCAGAGATAACTTTTCACAGACATGCAGTAACAAAATAATCACTTCATTCATAATCATCGTTACATTATGGAACATGTCCTAACAATCTATAGGAACTCAGTTCTTCCAAGTTTCTAACTTTTTTATTCCCTTAGATCTTATCTGCCATTGGAAAAAATGCTGCGTTCCCACTTTGCATGGAGTATTATGATCATGAAAATTATCAAAATATCAGACAAATAAGCAAGTCTGGTTATCCCATTCGCATCTTTTAACAGTTGACCAAAATGGCTTCTTATCTTGCAGAAACACACAGTGTCCATCCCATAGTCAAATACACTTGGCAGAGTTTTTTTCCTCAAAAATCATTAACCTCTGCATGCAACAGCAGTCATTTATAATCAGCTTCCATATTATTATGTAATAAAAAGAACAATAAATTTAAAATATTAGCTTTTACATGATTCACAGTTTTCACTGCATAACTAAACAGAATGTTTAATTCAGCTTGTTTTTTTAACAGCAAAACTTTGTCAATGAAGGAAGCCAGTCATTGATTTACATTCCGGCACAAGCTTCTGACTGAGTAACTATGCCATCATGTCATTGCAAGGTACATACTCCTACCCAACACTTAAACTCTAAATCACATTTGATTATAATGGAATTCTTCATAATTATATAAAGTTCAGGGCCAATTGAGTTTGTTGAAAGAAAAAAAATTACTTCTTCATATGACTGTGATGTTCTTCATAACACACCAGTATAGGCAAGGCATGGTGGCTCACACCTGTAATCCCAGCACTTTGGGAGGCCAGGGCAAGTGGATCACCTGAGATCAGGAGCTTGAGACCAACCTTGGCAACATGGTGAAACCCTGCCTCTACTAAAAAAACAAAAATTAGCTGGGTGTGGTGGCGGGTGCTTGTAATCTCAGCTACTCAGGAGGCTGAGGCAGAGAATTGCTTGAACCCAAGAGGCAGAGATTGTAGTGAACTGAGATAGCGCCACTGCACTCCAGCCTGGGCAACAGAGCAAGACTCTGTTAATTAATTAATTAAATACAACAAATAAAACACCAGTATAAATACTAAAAAAAAATTCACCATGTTAGCAATATCTGTGCATTTGTCAAACTTCAATGAAGTACACATTGCAAGCTTTTTGTGCTCTATGAGTTGGTTTTTCTTATCATTAGTCAGTTTTTTAGTACATTGAGCTACGGTATTATTATTATTATTATCTTGAGACAGAATCTCTCTCTAATGCTGAGGCTGGAGTGCAGTGGCATGATCTTGGCTCACTGCACCACCCCACTCCTTGTTTCAAGTGATTCTCGTGCCTCAGCCTCCCAAGTAGCTGGGATTACAGGTGTGCATCACCACACCTGGCTAATTTTTGTATTTTTTAAGTAGAGATGGGGTCTTGCCATGTTGACCAGGCTGATCTTGAATACCTGACCTGAAGTGATCTGCCTACCTTGGCCTCCGAAAGTGCTGGGATTACAGGCATGAGCTGCCACGCCTGGCCAATGGCATCATTTTAAAGCAGCACTTGAAGCATATTTTTTGCCACAGATTTGCCAAATATTTATAAGCCAATATCTTTGGTAGAATCTCCCAGCAATGTCTCAGCAGCTGTAAGCGTCTCTTAGACTTAGCAACCTGAAATGCTACTTTATAAGATGCCTGTAAAGTACTAATGATTACATGTGAAATATTGAATATCTGCTTCTGTTAGCTTTTTAATAATTACATTTTAATTTCAATATTTTTCAAATAAACCTTTTTTTGTTTTATATGTAAGTCTCACTTAAGTTTTGATGGGTTAATTGCTTCATTGCATGGTACATTTCTATAAATGAAAACACCATGTTTTTAAGCACTTTATCATCAATTTAGGCTACAAACCTGTACTCAGCATATGTTATATCATATTTCCAAGTAAAGCTAGTATGAATGTGTTTGATCTTCAGTTTTTCAGAATCACACCCACTATTACCATTTGGTTTATTACTGCTACATTCAGAAAAGTTGTATCATTTCACGATGAAACGGTCCAGTGGAGCTTGTTTTGCCATCTGTGAAATAAAGTTAACAATAAATAGTACAGCTTTTACTTCCGTAATTTAAGTAAAAGTTTAAGTTTTAAAACAGCCTTGATTAAACATTAAAATGATCATAAAACTATTTTTATAATCTTACATTTTCTCAGATTTTTATAAACCTTTGGGTTACAGTTGATAGACCTTAAAATATCACGTTATTAAATGTGGTCCTATTGCACTAGTCATGTGATTTCTCACATTCCCTGTTCTACAAGACAAGTCCACAGATTATGCACTTGGGTATTGCAGCAACGTCAAAGTGCTATAAAAGTTTCTAAATGCTGGCTGACAATTTTTTTTTTTTTTTTTTTTTTTTTTTGAGATGGAGTCTTGCTCTGTCGCCCAGGCTGGAGTGCAGTGGTGCAATCTTGGCTCACTGCAACCTCCGCCTCCCAGGTTCAAGCAATTCTTCTACCACAGCCTCCCAAGTAGCTGGGACTACAGATGCATGCCACCACGCCCAGCTAACTTTTTGTATTTTTAGTGGAGACAGGGTTTCACCATATTGGCCAGGCTGGTCTCGAACTTCTGACCTCGTGATCCACCCGCCTTGACCTCCTAACGTGCTGGGATTACAGATGAGAGCCACCGCTCCTGGCCGACAATTTTTTCACTTAGCATATCACAGACAGATAAATAATTCATTAACCCATATGTGTAGCAGTGGTTTACACATCAAAACTTCATTAAAATCCTCTTTAATCATCTCTAGCTCTCTTCTAAAAGTACAACTCTCTCATCTTCTCTGTCCCACAACCTATTCCACTGATATGTGTTCCCTCTGGGCAAATCCAGCTACCTTCTTAGTAAATTATTCCTTTTACCTTCAGCCATTCATAATGTCTTCTACTCTCCCCCAGGTCAGCAGAGCAAAAATCTCTTCTTCTGGATTTGCTGTTCTTTAGAGTATATATATATATATATATATATATATATAATATGTGTGTGTGTATGTGTGTGTGTGTGTGTGTGTGTGTGTGTGCGCGCGCGCGTGTGTGTGTATGCGCACGAGCGCGCGCACGCTGTGGGAGGAAGGTGGTTGATCACATGGTTTAGAGACTGCAATACAATTGTAAATACAAATATTTATAATGTAGTGATTTGTTCTTGTAACAACATTATATCATAGAGCAAAATTGAAAACTGAGAAAGCACTAGAAAATAGGTAAATGAGAGTATAATTTGCAGGAACAGTATTCAGGTATTAAAATAAAATTTTAAAGTACCTGGTAAAAACTACAGTGATTGCCTTTGTTTGAGTGGGGATTTTTCTACTTTGCCTACATATTTATCTTTTTTAAGAAAATGAGTACATACTTCTTTTATATTTTTAAACTATTTTTAAATATAAGATGATTTAAAAGAACACAATTCAATTAACATTTTTGAATGTTTGCCATGTTCTATGGTCTCTGCCAAGGAAATCACGGACTGATGAAACTGTATCACTTACCATTTGTAAAGAATGAGACCAGTGATTTTCAAAAAGCCCATTATAGAAGTTAAGAAAAACATTATCAGGATTCAAATAGAAAAATGAGCCAAATACATAATCAGAAATTTATTTTTTAAACAATGTTGAAGTCCACAGGTAGGAAATATTCAGTAAGCAAAAAATTCTAGCTAAAGCAACTTAGACATAACTTTTTTTAATCTCTAAATTACTGAAAATGTCAAGCAGTGATAAACAACAATGTTGTGGAGATTGAGAGAGGCTGGTTCCCCCAGAGACTGCAGGTGGCAGTGTAAACTATAACAAATGTCTACGTTTCAGAAGGTCAGAGTTCCACAAATATTTTTTAAATGTCCATTCATTCTTTCAAGGGGGAATGGAATTCACACTTAGCCCAATCTACCATTAACTTAGATGTAACCTGATTGCCAGTCAGCTGCAAGTTGATTTTCTGTATTCTGTAATGCCTCTAGTCACACACTTCATACCTTTTTGAAATGATGCAATTTGAAATGATGTCAGGAAAATTCCACATTTTTCATTTCCTCTACTTATCGGCAAATCTATGACAGGTATAGAGGTGGTCAGAAACGTGTCGAAAATGCTCCACCATTATCTGGGGAACCAGGCATGTACATGGTGATTTAAGTTGTTAATTAAACATTGCCCAATATCCTTCTCTGGAATTCTTGGCCAACAGGAAACCCCCAGTTTCTGCGAAGAAATTAAAAGTAGTGATAGAGGCTTCTTTCAGCCAAAGCATTTAAAAAAGTCATTTCTGGAATTCTCACTACTCTCTTGGAAGTCAAAGTGAAAGACAAAGTATTTCATACATAACTTTGTAAAATCTGCCCTCTACCGTCCTCATAGTAAATGCAGCTAATATCCACAGATTTATTCTGTTTCAGATAGGATGAGATCCTAAATATTTTTGTCTACAATTTACTGGGCACCTTCAATATGCCAGGCAATTAGTAGATGTATAAATGCTTGATCCCTGTTTAATACTTACTACAGCTCCATGAGGCAATTATAGTGCCTTTATTCCTATTTCACATCTAAGGACACATGCTCAGGGAGGCTAAGTAGCTGTGTTGAGGACACACAGGCTGATAAGTCAAAGCTCCTGGATTGTAACCTGGTCTGTCCAGTGATAAAGCTCATTTACTCTTTACTCTATGTCACATTGCCTCCAATTTGCTTCTATTCTGACACTTTAAAATGTAGATATAGGTATATATTTACTGTCATTCATTATCATTTTCAGAAAGCCACACAGACACATAGTCAAACACAAAATTGGTCAGAACACATATGAAAGAAAAGATAACCATTTAAATACTTACTCAAGGAAGCCTTCAGACTTTGTGAATGTGCTTTCTTGTTGCATATAATTCTTCCTGGTTAGATGGGCATTCAGGCCACAGCATCTCAGTGATCCCAATAAGATGCATCTCAGAGCTATGCCGTTTCTGGATATCGTCTGGCTCCATGGGGTATGAATATTTAAACACTGGCTACTACTATTGCCATAGAAATTCAGCAGAGCTCTGTTGAAATCCTCAGCTGAACCACTTAAACCAAGCAAACAACTCACCTCCAGGCAGTGTGTCCCCAGCACCTATCAGTTTGTCAGAGAACCAGAAGAGTCTCACAGAACAGTTTCTAGGGTCACTGATCTACATGTGAGGCAGGGGGCTAATCATTTGAATGATGCGCTCATGCTACTGGAAAACCAGTGGGTTCCCTATATGCGTCACTTCCAACACCCTCAGCTGCCAAAGGAGAGCAGATTCCTAAAAATGGAGGAAGTGAAAGACGGGCAAGGGCAGCTTCTTTAAGATTCAGGAATGCCGAGGTTCCCATGCGGAGTCATTTCAAACGGCAGGGGCGTGGGTGATATGTGTCTGTCTTCACCTAGTAAATGAAGACATTTTCTTATCTTGGGGACTTGGTTGCTATGTATTTGAAACATTTCACCACAGAAACAATGTTAGGTCCAGCCAGTCCATAAAATTCATTCATTGTTGAATGTCATTCTTCAGTCGTATATTCAAACAATCACGGTGTGATGATGGAAGTAAATGCAAAAAATATTTCTGGGGAAACCCACCCCCGATTCCAACCTAGACCTTAGGAGCACAGTGCTTCTTGTGGTGAAACCAGGAGATTCTTTTGTGTCTCAGACGTCCCCCCCACCCCCTCCACTCACACACATCTGCTGGGCAGGGACAGCAGGAATTCTCTAGCTCCAAGTCACTGCTGGAGCACCCTTGGCCTGGGGTGGGGGCAGCAGTATGGGAGAAGGAGGGTGAGGAGTAGGGAACAGGAGGGCGAACTGAGAACAAGCACTGAGGACACATGGGCCGGGCCTTTTGACGGTATGACCCTCAATAGAGCAAATTCTATGGCTAGATCACTATCTGATCCCTGTCTTCTACTTCTGGTTTTAAATCTGGCCCAGTCTCCAGGCCCAGCCACACCTAGAAAGCAAGAAGGCTGTAGGTTGGGTTGTTTGGGGTCTGTGATGGTTAATACTGACTGTCAACTTGGTTGGATTGATAGATACAAAGTACCGATCCTGGATATGTCTGTGAGGGTATTGCCAAAAGAGATTAACATTCGAGTCAGTGGGCTGGGAAAGGCAGACCTACCCTTAATCTAGGTCCGCACCATCTAATCAGCTGCCAGAGTGGCTAGAATATAAGCAGGCAAAAAAATGTGAAAAGAGAGACTGGCCTAGTCTCCCAGCTACATCCTTCTCCTGGCTTTCCTTGCTCCTCAGCCTGTAGACGTCCTATTGTGGGACCTTGTGATCATGTGAGTTAATACTTAATAAATTCATATATATATATATATATTTTTTTTTTTTTTCTGAAACTCCTTAACCGGGTAATGGATGAGCTGTCTCCTCTGACTGATGGCCACAGCTCCATTCCAATGTCCCTCTCTTGCAGCTATTCTCTTTGAGTTCTAGTAACCTCTCCCTTCTTTTGTTTCTTCAGGCCTAAGGGTGGTAATGGCTCCTTTTTCTTGTTAGCTCCAGGTGTGTCACCTTGCCTTCTGGTTTCCATTAACCCTTATAAATAATTCCTTTCCTAATCTCTGTTTATTTAACCTGTTGGATGGCGCATAACATCTGTTCTTTCCCATACTAGTAAGGGTTCTCTAGAGGGACAGAACTAATGGAATATATATATATACACACAGACTATCTTTCTGTCACAGAATCGTCATTTAATTTTTTAAAATAGATTCCAGTTTTCTGGTAAAATTCCCCACATTGTCTTTTATTTCATTGAACTTATTAATCACGGTCATTTAAATCTGTGTCTAAAATTTTATACGTCCATATCACTTGTGGGCGTGGGTCTGTTTCTGTTGTCCATATTTTTCTCTTGATTTGAAGTACTTTGGTATTCTTTTCTAACATGGCTGAAATTTTTTGATTGAATGATAGACATTATGTATTAAAAGCTTTAGAGATAATCTGAGGCTCCCAATTACCCTCACTTTCTTTAGAGAGAATTAAAATTGTACTTTTGGCAGCTAGTTTGAGTAGGGGTAGGGCTTGTCAGGTTTCCATTAGCCATAACTCTTGAGTTATGGTAACTTCTGGCATCTCAGCTAAATGTTTGATGTGTTTCCAGGCTTACTTTCATTCACTCATTCTTTCTTCTTTTGGTTGGTTTCTTTTGAACTCTAATATGTATCTCTCCAGAATCCTCAGATATCTGAGAGCTCTACTCAGCTTCTCAGACCCTCACCCCTGATTTCTCGGCATCTTGATCATTCACTGCTTACAGATGAGCAAATTATTCAAGTGAGAAATATCAAGCTCACTTTATAGCACTTTACTTAGACATTTTAGTCTCCAAATCTTGGCTGCCTTTGTAGCTTATCTCTCTGATGTCTTCAAATAGATAATTTTTTTAAAAAATCAGTTCTTAAGTTCTTTGGGGAAATAAGTTCTGATACAAGTGGTGAGTCATACTCAGAAGCAGAAGTAACCTGGGGAGATTAAATAAAATATTTGGGCCCCATGCCCATATATTCTGACTTAATTGGTCTGGAGTGGAGCCCAAGCATTGATATTTTTAAAAGGCTCCCAGTTATTCTAATGTGCAAACAAGATTGAGAACCACTGGTCCAAAAACATTACAAACTGATGGCAATGACCAAATATCTTCTTGAACAGAGGAATATTACATCTACAGAGTGTTAAAAAAAATTTAAACTGTTTTCCAACATTTAAAAGCTGGAAGATTTTACATAAAATCTAGACGGCGGGTTTCTCTCATATACTATAACTAGAAGCTCTGGGGGCTCCAGTTTCTCATAAAGAGCTGTGCTGAATAGTAGCTCTTTCCCTTAGACAGGGCATGCACTTTCCAGTTTGCCACATCCTCACAAATCCCTTTTGTGTTATTCCTTGTTTACTTCACTCATTTACATTACTGGCTTGGTCTTGTAGTGAAGGGCTAGAAATTAATTGTTGTTCTGTATCCTTTACCCTGATTTATTTGTCTTTGTAGCATTCATAACTAGCGACATTATATTATAAAGGTGTCTGTTTATGTTCTCTACAGAATGTTCTATGAAGGCAGGGACTTTGTTTTGTTAACTCTTGAATCCCCAGCATTTAGAACATCACCTGGCACATAAAAGACTTGGAAGTAATATTTGTTAAATAAAGAATCACACAAATGTTAGGTTTTGGTCCTTGGTCTACGGATAGAAGCTTAAACACTATGATGGGAAACTGGCTTTCTTGAAGTGGGTATGTTAGTCTATTTGTGTTCCTTTAAAAGAATATCTGAGACTGAGTAACTTACAAAGAAAAGAGGCTTAATTGGCTCACTGTGCTGCAGGCTGTGAAGGAAGCATGGCACGAGCATCCGTTCAACTTCTGGAGAGGTCTCAGGGAGCTTACAATCATGGTGGAAGATGAAATGAGGGCATGTCACATGGCAAGAGAGGAGCAAGAGAATGAGAGGAGAAGGTGCCTTACTTTTTTAAACAACCAGACCACATGTGAACTCAGAGTGACAGCCCACTTGCTACTGTGAGGAGGGCACCAAGACATTCATGAGGAATCCACTCCCCATAACATAAGGACTCCCACCAGGCCCTCACCTGCAACATCAGAGTTTACATTTCAACTTGAGATTTGTAGAGAACAAACATCCAAACCATATCATTCTACCCTCATTCCCTAAATATCATGTCCTCATATTGCAAAATACACTCATCCTTTCTCAATAGTTACTAAGTCTCAACTCATTTCAGCATCAACTCGAATATCTCAAAGTCTCATTTGAAACTCAAGGTATGTTTCTTCCATCTAATAGCCTACAAGGTCAAAAACAAGTTGTTTACTTCCCATATACAATGGTGGTATAGGCACTGGGTAAACATTCCCATTCAAAAAGGGAAAAGTAGGCCAAAAGAAAGGGGCAAAAGGGCCCTTGCAAGTCTGAAACCCAGTGGGGCAATCATTAAATCTTAAAGCTCCAAAATAATGTCCTTTGACTCAATGTCCTATATTGTAGGAACACTGGTGCAAGAGGTGGGCTCCCAAGGCCTTGGGCAGCTTTGCCTCTGTATATTTGCTGAGTGAAGGCCCCGTGGCTGCTTTTAAAGGTTGGAGCTGAGTGCCTGTAATTTTTCCATGCTGAGGTTGCAAGCTGTTGGCGGTCCTACCCTTCTCAGATCTGGAGGGCAGCAGCCCTCTTCTCAGAGATCCACTAGGCAGTTCTCTGGTAGGAACTCTGTGTGGGGACTTCAATTCTACCTTTCTTCTCTGCACTGCCCTAGTAATCTGTGGGGGCTCCACCCCTGCAGCAGTCTTTCCCATATATCCTCTGAAATCTAGGTGGAAGCTGCCAAGTCTCCTTAACTCTTACATTCTGCACACCTGCAGGCTTAACACCATGTGTAAGCCACCAAGACTTATGGCTTGCACTTTTTGGAGCAGCAGACCAAGCTACACCTTGGCCCCTTTGAGCAATGTCTGGAGCTGAAACAGCAAGGATGTGAAGAGCAGTGTCCCAAGGCTGCACAGGGCAGTAGGGCCCTGGACTTAGACCCCAAAACAATTCTTTCCTCCTAGGTCTCTGGGCTTGTGATGGGATGGTCTGCATCAAAGATCTCTGAAATGCATTTGAGACCTTTTCTCCATTGGACATTAACACTTGGCTCTCTTTAGCCATGGTAAGCTGGCTAGCAAGCGGTTGCTCCATATCCTGCTTAGATTCTTTCTCTACCACAGGTTCATACTGCAAATTTTCAAACTTTTATACTCTGCTTCCCTTTTAAATAAATTTTTAAAAATCTCAAATAGTTACAAGAATGGCAAATTAAATTCAATGAAGCTTGGGCCATAAGCAGTATCTCATACCTATAATCCTAGCACTTTGTGAAATTAAGGTGGGAGGATCACTTGAGGCCAGGAGTTCAAGACCAGCCTGAGCAACCTAGCAAGACCCTATATCTACAGAAAATTTAAAAATTAGCCAGGCATGGTGGCATGCATCTCTGGTCTCAGCTACTAGAGAGGCTGAGGCTAGAGAATTGCTTGAGCCCAGGAGTTGGAGGCTATTGTGAGCTATGATCACACCACTGTGTTCCAGTCTCAATGACACAGTGAGACTCTGTCTATAAGAAAGAAAAAGAAAGAAAAAAGAAATATTAAACTCAGTGAAGCGCAATGAACTCAAATTAAACTTAAGATCATTAAAGAAGGGAAGAAATAAGATAAAAACAGAAATTGATAAAATAGAAAAATGAATATTTCACAGAGAAAACCCACAAAGGCAGAAATCTGTTCTTTGAAAGAATAATTAAATTGATATACCTCTAGCAAGGGTGATTTAAAAAAAAAAAAAAAGAAAAAGACACTACTTGCCAATACCATAAATTTTAAAACTGGTAGATTCTTTTAGATCCTAGAGGCATTATAAAAATAAATACATACTATAAACAACTTTGTCGCTAAATTTGAAAATTTTAGGTAAAATAAATAAAGTCCTAGAGAATTTTATTTGTGTGTACTCAGAGTGCACACAGTGGCGTCTGTTTTCCATATCAAATCCCGACTTCTCTATTGATCTTGTATCTAGCCTTTCAAAAGTAACAACAGAAGAGAAAATTAAAATAATCCTCTATCTTTTTACAGATTAAGTCAGTAATTAAAAACCTCCCTGTAAACAGAACTCCAGCACAGATAGTTCCACCTTTGTGGAAAAAATGGTCAATTTTTATATAAACTTTTCAGAAAAACAGAGGCAGAGGAAACATTTTCCAGCTTCCTTCATGAGATTGGCATAACCTTGATACTAAAATAAAAGTAAAAAATGACAAGAAAGAAAAATTACATGCCAATATTTTTCGTAAACATAAATGTAAAATTCCTAAAGAAAATATTAGCAAGTTGAATTCAGAAGATAATACATCAAAATCAAGTTGTGTTTACAAGGTTGCTTAACACTTGAAATCAATCAATATTATTTTGCCAACTAACAATAAAAGAGAAAAATAATATTATCTCAATATATGCATAACTACATTCAGAAAGAGCATTTCATAAAATTCAACATTCATTCTTAGCAAACTAACAGTAGAAGGTATCTTCCTTGATCTGAAAAAAAGGATATCTATAGAACAACATATAGGAAACTCCATACTTAGGAGTAAAATGTTTAAATCTTCTCCCTGGAAATTTAGAACAAGTCCACAAGTAACTTCTATTCAAAATCGTACTGGAAGTATGAGACAGTTCAATAAAGTGAAAAAAAGAGAAATAAAACATATAAGGATAGGAAAGGAAGAAATAAAGCTGTCACAAAAAAATAAACTTATGCACGTAAAACTACAAAACAGTATTGCAAGAAATTAATGAAGCCTAAATAAATGGAGGAATAAACTAAGTCCATGGAATAAAAGATGCAATATTATAATATTATAATATTCTATGCAGACAACATGACCGTGTAGGAAAAACAGAATCTCCCTACAGGTAAACTATTAGAACTCAGTGAATTTGGCAATCTTACTGGATCAGTAGAGAAGTCAGAGTTCAGTAATGAAAATAGAAGCCATTATGTGCACTCTGAGTACAAAGAGGTAATATATATTCAGGAGCTTGCTCATTCTTTGAAGAGCTGGAGGAGTAAAAGTTAGAGAAGTTGTTGTCATAGGTCAGAGAACTGCCACCAAAGACCAGAATGGTGGCACCAAGATCACAGCCTAAGGCATCAAAGCAGGCAGATGCTTATCGAAAGACCTTATGGAAAGCTGCTAAATCTCTGAGAAGTCTATACCAACTGCTTTAGTCTGCATTAATGAAATGAGTTGTCAAAAAATTTCCTGAAGCCACTGTAAACTGTGGGCCAATATGTTTGGCTGCAAGTGCCTCTAAAAGATAATATCTTACTCTTTATTTCTACCTTCCAAAGCAAGTGCAAGTTCCTTCCACTGGCATCCAGAACTATACAGGTGAGGGGAAATGGAAGGTGGTGTGGTGCCCATTTATCAATAGACAAACATAGCCAATGTTTTAAAAATTCCATTGTAGTTATCCATATGAGCAGCAAATGGACAATTAAAATTTTTAGTGACTTTAATAAAAAAACTAAGCAACCACAAATAAACTTCATAAAGATGTGCAATACTTATGCACATAAAAAAAACAGTATTGCAAGAAATTAAAGAAGCCTAAATAAATGGAGGAATAAACCAAGTCCATGGACTAAAAGATACAATATTATAATGTGTTAATTCCCTCAAATTGCTCTATACAAACAGTGCAGTACTAGTCAAAATCTAAGCAACGTAAAATTTGAAATTTACTAATTAAAAAATTTATCTAAAATGCAAAGAACCAAGAAGAGTCAAGGATACCTTTTTAAAAAATGAAATTGACCTACTCACCCAGATTTCAAGACTGCTTTATAAAGCCACACATTCAATGTGGTATTGGCATAAGAATATGGAAAAAGACCGATAGAACAAAACAGAGATTTCAGAAACAGACCTGCAAACGTGAACAGTTAAGTTATGACAAACTTGATTGTTTGTGAGTGTAGTGGAGAAAGAGACTCTTTTCTAACTCATTCTATGAAGCCAGCATCACCCTGATACCAAAAACTGACAAAAAAAATACAATAAAAAAAAAAAAAACTGCAGGCCAATATCTCCAATGAATATGGATGTGAAAATATTCAAGGAAATCTTCGACCAAACTCAGCAGCACCTCAGAAAGTTAATTCACTCTGCTTAAGTAGGCTTCATTCCTGGGATGCAAGGTTGGTTCAACATATGCAAATCAATAAATGTGACTCACCACATAAACAAAATTAAAAACAAAAAACCATATGATCATTTTAATAGATGTGGAAAAAGCTTTTGATATAATCCAACATCCCTTCACAATAAAAACGCTCAACAAACTAGGCATTGAAGGAACATACCTCAAAATAATAAGAGCTGTTTATGAAAAACCCATAGCCAGAATCATACTGATGGGCAAATGAAAGAATTTCACTGGAAAACTGGAAGAAAACAAGAGTACCCATTCTTACCACTCCTGTTCAACATGGTACTGAAGGTCCTTGCTAGAGGAATTAGGCAGATTTATTACTCTGTTCTCACATTGCTATAAAGAAATACCTGAGACTGGATAATAAATAAAGAAAAGAGGTTTAATTGGCTCACAGTTCCATAGGCTGTATAGGAAGCATGGTAGCATCTGCTTCTGGAGAGGCCTTAGAGAGCTTCTCCTCAGAGCAGAAGGCAAAATGGGAGCAAGTGTCTTACCTGACAGAAGCAGGACCGAGAGAGATGGGAGGCGCTGCACACTTTTAAACAACCAGATCTTGTGAGAACCCTATCGCAAGAACAGCACCAAAGGGATGGTGCTAAACCATTCTTGAAGGATCCACCCCCATGATCCAATCCCCTCCCACCAGTCCCCCACCTCCAACACTGAGGATTACAATTGCACATGAGATATGGCAGAGACAGAGATCCAAACCAAATCAGCAGAAGAAAGAAACAGGCGGGGTGTGGGGGCTCACGCCTGTAATCCCAACATTTTGGGAGGCCGAGGTGGGCAGGTCACCTGAGGTCAGGAGTTTGAGACCAGCCTGGCCAACATGGTGAAACCCCAGTCTTCTAAAAATATAAAAATTAGCCAGGTGTGGTGGCAGATGCCTGTAGTTCCAGCTACTTGGGAGGCTGAGGCAGGAGAATTGCTTGAACCCCAGAGGCAAAGATTGCAATGAGCCGAGATCATGCCACTGCACTCCAGCCTGGGTGGCAGAGCAAGACTCTGTCTCAAAATAAAATAATAAATAGCATTCAAATAGGAAAAGAAGTCAAACTATTTCTCTTCACTGGCGATAAGATTTCATACCAAAAAGCCTTAAAACTCCACCAAAAGCCTCCTGGAACTGATAAATGACTTCAGTAAAGTTCCAGGATACAAAATTAATGTACAAAAATAAGTAACATTATGTACACCAATAATGCTCATGCTGGGAGCCAAATCAATGATAAAATCCCGCTTATAATAGCCGCAAAAAAGCAATGAAATACTTAGGATTACATCTAACAAGGGAGATGAATGATCTCTACAAGGAGAACTACAAAACACTGCTGAAAGAAATCATAGATGACACAAACAGGAAAACATGCTATGCTCATGGATTAGAAGACTCAATATGATTAAAATGACCATACTGCCCAAAGCAGTCTATAGATTCAGTGCTATTCCTGTAAACTACTAACATTATTTTTCACAAGACTATTAATAGAAAAAACTATTCTAAAATTCATATGGAAAGAAAAATATGCCCAAATAGCCAAAGCACCTAAGCAAAAAGAACGAAGCCAAAGGCATCACATTACCTGACTATACTATAAAGTTATAGTATACTATAGCCTTCAAACTATACTATAAGGCCACAGTAACCGAAACAACATGGTATTGGTACAAAAACAGATGCATAGACGAATGGAACAGAATAGAGAACCAGAAATAAAGCTGCACACCTACAGACATTTGGTATTTGACAAAGTCAACAAAAATAAGCAATAGGGAAAGATTTCCTATTCAACAAATGGTGCTGGGATAACTTGCTAGCCACGTGCAGAAGATTGAAACTGGATCCTTACCTTTCACCATTTAAAAAAATTAACTCAGGATGGATTAGATTTACATGTAAGACTTCAAAATATAGGAATTGTAGAAGACAACCCAGGAAACACCTTTCTGGACATTGGCCTTGAGAAAGAATTTATGACTAAGCCCTCGATAGCAATCATAACAAAAACAAAAATTGACAAGTGAACTAAAGTAAACTAAAGAGGTTTTGTACAGCAAAACAACTACCAATAGAGCAAACAGACAATATACAGACTAGGAGAAAATATTTACATAATATGCATCTGACAAAGGTCTAATATCCAGAATCTGTAAGAAACTTAAACAACCGAAAAAGCAAAAGTTTTTTAATGGGCAAAAGATATAAACAGACACTTTTCAAAAGAAGACATACAAATGGCTAACAAACATATGGAAAAATGTTCAACATTACTAATTATCAGAAAAATGCAAATCAAAACTACAATGAGAAACTATCTCACACCTGTCAGGATGACTACTATTAGAAAGTTAAAAAAAACAACAGATAATGGCAAGGCTGCAGAGAAAAGCGAATGCTTATACACTGCTGGTGGGAATGTAAATTAGTTCGGCCACTGTGGAAAGAAGTCTGGAGATTTCTCAAAGAACTTCAAATAGAACTACCATTTGACCCAGAAATCCCGCTACTGGATATATACCCAAAGGTATATATAAGGAAAATAAATTGTTCTACCAAAAAGACACCTGCATTTGTATGTTCATCATAGCATTATTCACAATAGCAAAGACATGGAATCAACCTACATTCCCATCAATGGTGGACTGGATAAAAAAATGTGGTACGTATACACCATGAAATACTATGCACCCAATAAAAAAGAATGAAATCATGTCCTTTGCAGCAATATGGATGCAGCCGGAGGCCATTATTTTAAGCAAATTAATGCAGGAACAGAAAACCAAATATTGCATGTTCTCAGTTATAAGTGGGAGCTAAATTTTGGATACTCATGCCCATAAAGATGGCAACAATAGATACTGGGGACTACTGGGGGAGGCAGGAGGGAAGGGGCAAGGGTTGAAAAACTAACTATTGGGTACTATGCTCAATACCTGGGTGATGGATCAATTGTACCCCCAAACCTCAGCATTACACAATACACTCAGATAACAAACCTGAACATGTGCCCCCAAATCTAAAATAAAAGTTGAAATTATTTTTAAAAAGATTAGCAGAAAAACTACGTAAAATTTATAAGTAAATAAATAAACTGGTGCTTCAAATGATAATATCAAGAAAATGAAATGATAATTCACAAAATGGGAGAAAATATTTGCAAATCATATATCTGATAAGTTATTCATATCTAAAATATTTTTTTAAAACCATGTAGCTCAATTTCAAAAATGGGCAAGGGATTTTAATAGACATTTCTCCAAAGAAGATATGCAAATGACCAATAAGCATATGAAACATGCTCAACATCATTAGCAATCAAAGAAATGCAGATAAAAACCACTATGAGACATTACTTTACACCTATGATGATGGCTACAAACAATACATGCAATTATTATTTGTCAATTTAAAATTTTTTTTAAAAAGAACAATAATCAATGTTAGTAAGAGTGTGAAGAAATTGGAACCTTCATACACCACTGATGAGATCATAAAATGATGAAGCCACTTTGGAAAACAGTCTGGCAATTTCTGAAAATGTTAAACAGAGTTACCATATGACCTAGCACTTTTACTGCTAGGAGTGTATCTCCAAAAAAATGAAAACAGGCCAAGTGTGATGGCTCATGCTTGTAATCCCAGCACTTTGTGAGGCCAAGGCAGAAGGATCACTCGAGGCCAGGAGTTTGAGATCAGCCTAGGAAACATAGTAAGACCCTGTCTCTACAAAAGAAAAAGAAATTAGCCAAGTATGGTGGTGTGTGTCTGTAGTCCCAGCTACTTGGGAGGCTGAGGCTAGAGGATTGTATGAGCCCAGGTATTAGAGGCTTCAGTGAGCTATGATCACACCACTGTACTCCAGCCCAGGCCATAGAGTGAGACCCTGTGTCTAACAAAAAAAGAGAGAAACGAAAACATATATTCACAGAAACATTTGCACATAAATCTTTATAGCAGCATTATTTATAATAGCCAAAGTTTGGAAACTACTCAGAGGTCTATCAAAGGATGAATGTATAAATAAAATGTAGTATATCTATCCATATAATGGATTATGATTCAGCAATAAAAAGGAATGAAGTACTGATACATGCTACCACATGAATGAACCCTGAAAATGTTACGCTAAGTGAAAGAAGCCAGTCACGAAAGACCTAATAATGAATGATTCTATTTACATGAAATGTACAGAATAGGCAAATGTATAGAAACAGAAAGTAGTTTAGTAGTTGCCTAGGGCTGGGAGGGACTGGTGGGTGGAAATGAAGAGTGACTGCTAATGAATATAGGGTTTCTATACTATTTGGGTTGATAAAAACGTTCAAAGGTTGATTGTGGTGATGATTGCACAACTCTGTAAATATTCTAAAAGTCATTGAATTTTAGACTTTAAATAAATGAATTATATAATGGTGAATTCAATTTCAATAAAGTTGTTACACAAAAGAATGTTCTGGAATTTGATAGTAGATAGTATAATGGCATTAAATTATATACTCAAAATGATTAAAATAGAAAATATTACGTTATATATATTTTACCACAGTAAAAATAATTTTAAAGAATGTTTATAACAGCAGTGTTAAAAATAGCCAAACACTGGAAACACTGTAAATGTCCATCAATGATGGACAAACAAACTGAGGAATACCCATACTGTACGTTCTTCCTGTATTCATGTTATCCAGCAATGAAAGTGACCAAATTCCTGCTACCTGTATCAACATGGTTGAATCTCACAACAATGCAATAAAAGAGAAGTCCAACAAAAAGAGCAATACTTTACTATTCCATTTACACAGGACTCAAAACCAGGCAGAACTATCAATAGTGTTAGAAATCAGGGTCATGGTTGCCTTGAAGCAGTAGGACAGCATCTGGGAGGGGACACCTGGGTCCTGGTGATATGTACTTTATGAGTACACAGGCTTAGTGAAACTCCATCAGACCATGCATGTATGATTTGTATAATTCTAGATTTCTGTTCTCAAAATTTATTTTTTCTTAAGTCTTAAAAATCAAAGTCCCTCAAGTAACTTTAATGCACAACCAGGTTCAAAACATTACCTTCTTTTCTGCATCACCAGTACCTTTGCAAGGACCCAGTAGAGGACAACTCCAACTCCAAAATTATTTTCTTTTTACTCTGTCATACACAGCAATTCATCGTCTCCCTTTCTTTCTGCATTTTATCCATCTATCTGTTTATTTATTTATTTATTTATTTATGATAATCCCCTTCTTGTTAGATTATCTTCAGGAAAACCTGAGCCAAACAAATCCCTTAAGGTGTGTCTTTAACAAAAGGACAATTTTTTTTTTTTTTTTTTTTTTTTTGAGACAGGGTCTGGCTCTGTCACCCAGGCTGGAGTGCCGTGGCGCAATCTCAGCTAACTGCAACCTCCTCTTCCCGGGCTCAAGCAATCCTCCCACCTCAGCCTCCTGAGTAACTGGCACTACAGGTGCATGCCACCACGCCCAGCTAATTTTTTGTATTTTTTGTAGAGATGAGGTGTCAACATTTTGCCCAGGCTGGTCTCAAACTCTTGAGCTCAAGCAATCGGCTTGCCTCAGCCTTCTAAAGTGCTGGGATTACAGGCATGAGACACGGCACCCAGCCATACCCCTTAGTGAATTTCTGCCACCGTACTAGGCTAACAACCTCAAACTGCAGCAATATTTTCTTTCCTCCCATTACGTAAAGTTCTCAGCACAACATCTAGTGCATAATAAACATCCAAAAAAATAAAGAAGATCTGAGGTCAAGAAACTGGAAAATTAAGACTAAAAATCTGGAGCTGAAAGTAGCTGATCAAACTTAAGAACTGAAGGAACCAATCTGCAGAAAGGGAGGGAGAAGCAGTGAAGATTAGCAAGCAGTATTGCCACTGTCTGGCCTGCCCTGAAATCCAGACAAAAGTAAAAAGTGACCCTTTTTGTTTCTCTTCCTGTGCAGATGGTGGGGGGAGTGGGGAGAAATCCCAAGAACTGTGCAACACTGCAACTATTGCTTGAAACTGCCAAAATTTGGAAAGGCACATTCTATTTGCATTACTTTGCATGCAAAGTGTATATAAGCAGCAAAGCTCCATTTCTCTTTATGGCTTTACTGCCCAGAACCTCCTGTTTTCAGGCTTGATTGGCTAAATTTTGAGGAAGACTCCAGCAAAGACTGCTTGTATGTATGCACCAGTATCTGTGTTCTCCTCTTCCACCTTGGACATATGCCTAAATTATACAATTATACTTTCCAGCCTTCTCTGCTTTTAAGTGAGGACTTGTGACTGGGATTATACGCAGAAGGGTTGTAGATCACTTAACAGGCCTGACCCGTGAACTCTCCCCCAGTGTGATACTTGCTCTTTCCCCATCTGCATGGAGAAGATGCCTCTGACCCAGATCAGGGCAAAGCCTCTGTATGAAATCGCCTGAATGAAGGTTCCTCGCCCCACCTATACCTAAGCAAGAAATAAACTTATTCCTTGAATTTAAAAGTTAGGGCTGTTTGCTGCCATCATTAGCCTCTTCTGACTAATTCAGAGACTGTGGTTATCTCTGTGTCACTCTGATGTGTCTCTTAGTTCCCTGATCTCTTAGTACCATGTTTTCTCACACAGCTATCTGGAGGCCCCAGGTCTCCCATATCTAAATGAGCCTGATTCCAGAATCTCTGCTTACTTCCTTTTTCAGTCTCTCCCATTAAAGTAACTAATCAAGCATAAAACCAGACCGGTTAGGTGAGATGAGAACGGAATTGTATTCCAGAAGTGTCGGTTAGGCTTCCTGAACTAGAAATTCTACTCATGGGAATTTATCCTGAGGAGATTAATCAACAGAAACAAAAAGATGTTCATCGAAGTATTAAACACACTAACAAAATAATTAGAACCTGCCTAAGTATTCAGCTGTGGGGCAAACGCTTAGTAAATTATGATCAATTCACTCACCTAAATATCATGAAGTAATTAAATATGACAATTAGAAAGTCTACAAGATGGAAAATTTAACATATTGTTAAGTGTAAAAAGCCAGAATATAAAAATGTGTTTTCACAATAGTAAGCAATATGTAAAATGACACATGCAGCCTGGGCCTGCTCTAGTAAATTTATTCAGAGAGGCATCCAAATGGTCAGACCAGCAGCCACTCACAAGCATCTGGGCATCTCAGTCTTCAGAGACAGTTCATTGTGGATTGGTTTATAATTATTCCTGGAATTGCACCTACCTTGCAGACAATTTCATTCCAAAGAAGGGTCCTTGGCCAGCAAGAAGAACTCTGTGGAGTAGTAGCTGTCTGATTCTTTGTCCCAGGAAAAACAACGAAAGGCACGTTGGCACACTCCCACTAATCAGAGGTGGGGAAACAAAGTCACACTCCCACCTCAAGCACAGCTGGAACCCCATCATACTTGGATGGCCTAGGTCTTTACCTCCCAGGCCACGTGGCAGGCTGGAAATGGCACTGCTCTGCCTCACCTGAAAGTGACAAGGCCTCTCCTCCATCAAAAGTCTAGTCACTCAGGAGGCTGAGGTGGGAGGATGGTTTGAGCCCAGGAGGTCAGGACTGTAGCATGCTGTGATCACCCCATCCTGAGTGACAGAGAGAGACCCTATCTCTAAAGGATAAACAATTAAAAAACAAAAACCAAAAAAAAAAAAAATAGTCTAGTAGCTGAGCCATGTCCTCAGGACACACCTTGGAGAAGAAATAAAGGAATCAGTGTGGTTGCAATGGAGACAGCTCCTCCTGGCTGCCTTGGGGTGAGATTCATATTCTCGTCTGTGCAAATCTAGAATTGGAACCAGGCCAAGTGAAATATTTACCCCTCTAGCATCCAGGGGCAGTGGAACATCTTTGCAAGGGATGTAAAAGGTAAGGGTTTGGAGTTTCAGGTATGACGGGAAGAAAGAAGATGAAGCCTGAGGTAAGAATGCAGGGGAGAGGGGGCCGAGTAGGAGCAGAGACAGCAAACCCGAGGGGCAGGAGGAAAGCTGTGAGCACTGCAAGAACAGGAGGGAGCAGGCGCTGCTTTTAGAAGGGGTGAGTTATGCAGCACAGGGCCAGGCCTGTGAGTGCAGGCGCTTGCTGCTTCAGCCTCGTCCTCCACCCCAGATCTGAAGGCTCCATGCTCTCTTCTGCTTCCCCCACCATTTTCTCTGCCCAAGTGCCTCCTGCCTGCTGATTGCCCTCATCATTTTAGACTTAGCTCAGCTGATACCAGCTCTGTGAAATGTTTCCTGATATTCCTCTCTCCCCCCTACTTCCTCTCTCTCCCCATTAAAGACTTCCTGCTCTGTTTCCCCTGCAGTGCCATCCGAAGACCTCACCACAGCAGCTATTGCATTGCTGTAATCATTTCAAATGCCTCTTCCCCCTGTTAATCTGTGAGCTTCCTGGGCAGGGGCCATGTTCTATTCATCTTTTCACCTCTTGCATGGGGCCTGACATATAAGATGTGTTCAAAAGTCAAGTGAATGAATTTTAAAAGAGAGAGAGAAAAAAAACATTTCCTTGGATTCAGCTGAAAAGGCAATTGCAGTAATTTGAATTGTGCAATTTCCATTGTGTCGCCTTTGAAAAACAGTTTCACTTTTCCTCCTACTACAGATGAGTCATTCTTGGGGCAGATAACACACATTTCTAAGGTGCAGAACCTCACTACATCAAATCTTTTGAAAACCTGTTTTTGAGTGTTCTTGTCTAAAAAGAAAAACATGATGAGCTTTCGTAATCTCTCAACTCAGCACTGAGTGATGGAATACTAAAGATGTTTTGGAAACCCTTTGATTACTGCAAAGCATACAAAGAAGAACGGGTGGGCGAATGATAAAAATAAAATGCTAGCATTGGCTACATGGACTCATCGCTTCACAAATGGTAGTTAGTGTCGGGCATTTGGCTAAGTGAGTAGCCCCATTTTCTCACTCAATACGGAACACCTTACGAGGTCACCCTTATTGTCTCCACTCAGGGAAACTGAGAATCAGAAAATGTTGGTAAATTGCTGTAAGTAGCAAAGCCAGCATTTGAACCCTGGCCTGTCTGATTCCAGAATGGTGCTATTAACAATGAGGCCCCTATTTCTTCCAGACTAGTAGAGAAGGCACACACTGAAGTTAGATACTGATTTTTGACAAGCTAGTGTATAAGCAGGGACCCCACACAGCACCCCCATCCCAGCATTGCTGGGCAAACATGGTTTCAAACAGGCAAAGTGCAGATGAACATCTGACCCCACACGAAACCCACATGATAACCAGCTGGCTTCTTCCAATTGCCCCTCTCTGCGCCACATGTGCCACCCTGGTGGCCTTAACTCCTGTCCACCCACACATAAGGGCAAAACAAAACCTTTTCTGCTAGGAGCAAAGAATCCAGCTCACTGCTTAATTACAACTTATTGCTCCTTGTCCCAGCAGTACCATGGCAACAAGTAGCATTGGCACAAGAATCAAAAGGGAGAAGGGTTGCCTAGCAACATAGTAGCAAGAGCTCTAGGATTCTGAAGGCCTGAGTTCTAGTTCTGGTTCTGACTCCCCTGGGGCACAGTGGATAAGACCCAACTCCTCTGAGCCTCCGTTTTTTGTCCTCTGTAAAATTGGGGCAACTCATTCCATACATGTAGGATTGCTGTCAGGATCATTATTTTTGGGAGAGAAAAATTATGCACATAGATTAAGACAGAAAGGGGAAAATGTGAAAGACTTACTAGCCCATGACATGCTTTAGCCACTTCATGAGGACTATACATTGGTAAAGCCTTTTTGGAGGTCATTAAGTAATAGCAGTCTATATATATATATGTGTGTGTGTGTGTGTGTGTGTGTGTGTGTGTGTGTGTATTTGTTTTTTTTTTGAGATGGAGTCTCTCTCTGTTGCCCAGGCTGGAGTGCAGTGACACGATCTTAGCTCACTGCAACTTCCAACTCCCTGGTTCAAGTGATTCTCCTGCCTCAGCCTCCCAAGTAGCTGGGATTACAGGCATCCGCCACCATGCCCAGCTAATTTTTTGTATTTTTAGTAGAGACAGCGTTTCACTATGTTGGCCAGGATGGTCCTGATCTCCTGACCTCGTGATCTACCCACCTCAGCCTCCCAAAGTGCTGGGATTACAGGCATGAGCCACCACGCCCGGCCAGCAGTCAATATTTAAATGTAGGTACCCTTTAACTCAGCAACTCCTCTCTAGACATTGGTTAACGAAGATACACATAGGAGGTGAAAAACTGGAAACCACCTAGATGGTCTATTAAAGAAGGACTATAATTGATAAACACAATAGAACACTATGCAGAAGTTTTATAAAAAATCAAAGGAGCTTTTCTTTACCTACACGGAGAGATTTCTAAAATACAATGTTTAGTGAAATGAAGGCAAGTCACAGACACACAGACACACACACACACACACACACATACACATTCATTCACATATATACACAGGAAAATGGCATATCAGAAAGCCTGGAAGGACCTATGAGAAAATGTTAACAGCGGTTACCAAGTTATTTCTCACTACTCCCTGAAGAGGTTGTTTTGCTCCCCTACTTTCGCATATGCCATTCCACCTGCCTAAAACACCAGTCCTCCTTTCTACCTTGTGAATCCCAGCCCATACCTTAGAGCGCAGGTAAGCAGCAGCTCCTCTCCAAAGCCCTCTGGTTCCCATCAGTGGACTTTACATCTCCCTCCATTATGTCTCTATCATAACATTGAATTTTAATCATTGGTTTATGTATCTAACACTCCCCCTTCCCAGTAGACTATGAGCTTCTTGGTGAGCAGAATCACATCCCATTCATCTTTGTTCCAGCAGGGCCTACCCGGGGCCATTAGTGCACTGAATTGAAACAAGAGGTAAAAACATGGTCAGAGGGGCCGGGCGCGGTGGCTCACGCCTGTAATCCCAGCACTTTGGGAGGCCGAGGCGGGCGGATCACGAGGTAAGAGATCGAGACCGTCCTGGTCAACATGGTGAAACCCCGTCTCTACTAAAAATACAAAAAAATTAGCTGGGCGTGGTGGCGCGCGCCTGTAGTCCCAGCTACTCGGGAGGCTGAGGCAGGAGAATGCTTGAACCCGGGCAGCGGAGGTTGCAGTGAGCCAAGGTTGCGCCACTGCACTTCAGCCTGGCGCCTGGTGACTGAGTGAGACTCTGTCTCAAAAAAAAAAAAAAAAAAAAACATGGTCAGAAATGAGAACAGCAGGTGGAAGCTGTGAGCCCGTTTTTCCAAAGCACCCTCCCAGGCCACGCATTCATGTGTATTCACAGCTCAGAAGGTGTGCTCCAACGACAAGAGCAGGAGAAAGTCAGTTTACCTTGATTATCTCTGTAAAGAACAACAACAAAAAAAGAAAACAAGAAAGTCAGAAAGCCATGGATAGGGAGTGAGCTGGGTAGAAATTGCTTCAAACAGACAAAAATCCTAAGAGGTATGTATGGATGTCAGCAAGTCATCCACAATCCAGGCAGCAGGTGGCACAAGTAACCTAGATTTCTTAGGCCATCGCAGAAGGAAGCTGCAGAGGTAAGGATCTGGAGAAACTAGGAAGCTGGGAGCATCACCTAGAGTCACTCTTTTGCCTTCCTGATTGCAGTACAAGACATAAAGGCAGGGATGGTGTTCTCTCCCACGAGGACTTCAAGTCCTAGACATCTGCCTTTCCAACCTCCATCCTCCACCCTCTTCAGTCCATCCTCACTATGGCCAATTTTGTTATTTGAAAACCTGCCTTCCTTTTTGAGGGGAAAGGAGCATTTCCATTCTTACCAGTGGCAGTGAATATCCGTAAGACCTCTTCGAAGGGAAATGTAGTAGTGCTGTTCAAAAGAACATATACCCTGGGGGAGACAGATAATAATTCCTTAAAAGATCTAACTGCAATCACGGATTGGATGTTTATGGTTATTTGATTTTCCTCTTCTGGGGCAATGGATTCATAAATTATTTTAAGGGTAGATGAGCAGATAAACAAGTTACCTTGACTACTGACTATAGTAAAGGTTCAATGTTATGTATTAAGGTAGTTATTATTATAACTTTACATAACAAATTTACGGCAAATATAGGCACACAATTGCGTAAAGCTAGATGGGCTAATTAAATACCTTCCTGTTGCTGGTGAAGGTGGCTGTTATTATTGTTACACAAAATATATTTATTCTTTGAACAAATATTTATTAAACACTATGTATGCAAAAACTACCTGTGAAATGATCATCAAGCGCCAGGTACTGTTTTTGGTGCTGGGGAAAAACACATCAGTAACAAATTCTCTGCCCTCATGGAGCTTTCAATATAACAAGGGAGATAAATACATATATATTATTGCCAAATGTATACACGCATATATGGCAAGTGATTATAACTGCTATGAAAAAAAGAAAAGAACAAAAAGAAAAAGAATAAAACTATAAAAAATAAAGAATGATGGAGGCTGTTATTTTTCATTGGGTGCTTAAGTACTAATTGTGCTAGAGATTCAATGTTAATCAAAATTATATGTGACTCCCACCTCCCTGGGACTCTGTATCAGTGAGAGAAAGAACCACTGCTCACATAATGACACTATAATTGTCTATTGCTATTGGTGCCATGGAGAAGTACATGCATGGTATTATGAAACTTCATTAAAGATAAACTTGCCTTTTTAGGGAAATCAAGAAAGATTTCCCTGATAAAGTGATGCTTGCAACGATATGTGAGGCGTAAGTAGAAGCTGACCAAACCATGGGTATGAAGAATACTTCAGGCAGAAGGAAGTGCTCTGCAAAGGCCCTGTGGCGAGGGGAAAATAGGGGTGTATGGAGAAGGGAAAGAAGGCTGGAGTGACTAGAGAGGAGAGAAGGACATGGTGGGGTAGGTGGGAAGGTGAGAGGAAACCTATAAGCAATACTAAAGGTTTTGTTATTGTCCTAAAAGAAATAAAAAGTCATCATGGGTCTTAAGCAGAGGATGACATAATTACGCAGCTACTTCAAAAAGATGACCGCAGGTGCTCTCTCGAGACTGGACTGAAGGGACTCCGATTAGATACAGGACGGCCAGTTGAGAAGTGACAGCAACAGTCCTTGCAAATAATAATGTTGACTTGGACTACTTGTTGGAGATCAAGAGAAATAGTGAACTTGAGAAACTTTAAGGAGGGAAAAGAAACAGCCCTCGGTGATGAACTGAAGACAGGACATACAACAAAGAAGATACCAAAACTGGCTCCTGGATTTCTGGCTTGTGTACCTGTATGCACAATGGTACCACCCTCTAAGACAGAGAACTCTGAAAGAGGAGCTGGTATGTGATAAAAGATTGTGGGTTTGGTTTGGGGTCTGTTGAGTTTGAGCTGCCTTTGAGATTTCCAAATGAAAATATCAAATCAAAAATTTGATCTGCACACCTGGAACTCAGGGAAGAGGTTGGGTCTGGAAATAGAATCATCTAAGTTCTCTACAGACATCTGAAGCTGTGGGTGAGGATGTGATTACCTAGGAATAGATTACAGAGTAAGAAGAGGTGGGGGCGACACCAGTATTTGATGATGAGAATGAGAAGGGTAAGCCTGTAAAGGATACAGGAAAACCGGGGAAGACACCAGGACAACATTTCATTTTTAAAGCCAAGGGAAGAACGTTTCCAGAAGTAAATGATCAACACTGGCAGTCTCTGCTGAGAAGGCAAGGAATACGAGGCCAGAAAAATGTCCTTTGAATTTGACGACATGGAATTCATCAGCGACCTAACCTGGAACCGTTTTGGTGACTGCGGGACCAGCAGCCTGCACAAAGTGGCTGAGGGGAGAGGGAGAGAGGAAGAAAGATAGAGACAGTAAGGAGAGACAGCTCTTTGGAGGAGCTTCACAGGGAAGAAAATGGAAGAAACAGATGCAAAGGAAGACCATAAGTTAAGTGCCCCAGTCTTCAGTGGCAGAAAGATGATGGCAAAGTGGAAGACAAGAGAGCAAAACAGCATGGTCCTCAAAGGGTACAGAAACAATGTTGTGGAGGCGGCATTTGGGAGTCAGGGGGACAGTGACAATACCTTCCAATTCCATGGCTGTAGAAGGCAGAGGGGTGCATGGTGTCCTTAGGGCAAGCCAGCCTGTTGTACCAGGAAGGAGCAGAGAAAAAGTTGAAAATCTAGGGTGGTTTGGTGGTTATGGAACAAGAAATTCCAGATGCTCAGTTTTAAGAGCTTGGCAGGTCAGGGGCTAGGGCAAAGGCAAGGGGCTGTGGACGAGGGCATGACAGAAAGGATACATCAGTAGGGAAGGGATAGCTAAAAGGATTTATGCTTGGATTATTGGCAGATTAAAACAGGGATGGCCAGTATGGAAGATTTTGTATCAAGTGTCTCTTTGAGGAGGGTGTGTGCACAAGTCTGCTGGCTGCAGATGGAATGGTCTCTTACTCCAGGAAGCTCTAGGAACATCAAGCTAGACAGATTGAAAGCAGCCTTAGGACTGCTGACCACATACTGCACAGCCCAGGTGATGGTAGACCCGAGAAACTGAGTCTATAATAACGGGGAGATAATGCTCAAACCACGAAATTTTAAAAAAACCACAACCCTACCATCATACAAATCAGAGCTTCATTGTTTCTTAGCTTGCCTTCCTTCCAGATTTGAATTGACTTTTTTATGTACAGTGCTTATAATGTACACATAGTTTGAGATTTGCCTTTTTTCCCCCTCTTAACATTACATCAAGTGTTTTCCACATTGTTCCATCTTAATCATAGTTAATGTTCAGTATGGTGTAAATAACTGCTGCTCCCGCCTGGGGGATTTCTTTCGTCACGTATGAACATTTAAACACTCCTGCCCCCAACACATGCATGTGCACACACATACACACACAGATAAACATATTCTCTATGCAGAGAATAGAGCACCTCTAATGCATCATGTATTATCCACAGCCCACTAATGTATCTCAGAGAGCTGTTAATCCTTTCTTAATCTTTTCTCTTTAACATTTGGAACAATTAGCAAGCAAGCTGCAACCCCACCCCTTTCTCGCCCACTCAGGAAAACATGCAAGTGAGTGAAAATGACGTTATTATAAGAATAACCTTGAATCCACTCCACTTTATAACAAAAGCAGCTCATTTGAAAACTTTGGTGCTTTTACTATTAATAGTGTGAATTACTTGCTACACAGTTCAGGCCTGAGTGCAACACGCCAGCAAATCCTGCCACTGTCATTGAGGGCTGCTGGCCTCCTGGGGAAGACAGACACTAATTCAGTGTGATGGAAGCACAGCTGGCACCCCCACCGTAGGTCATGGAGAATGCATATCTTCTCAGAAGAGGTGACATTTGAGCTGGCTCTTGAGGGAGGCTGGTGTTCAGACCTGGAGAGGCCATTCCAGGTAGAAAGAAGATTACCTACTGAGGCTAAGAGGACTGAAAAAGTACTGCCCAGGTGGAGCTGGGAGCATATTCTGCAGTGGCTTAGAGGGCAGAGGAGTGCGTGGTATCCTCAGGGCCAGCCAGCCTGCTGTACCTGGTGCACGGAGGGAAACATCTGAAGATTGCGCTGGCCAAGAGGCTGAGTGAAAAGGGCCTTGTAGGATCCTCTAAAGGGTTTTGACATTTTCCCATAGGTTCAGGAGCCATGGAGGTTTTTAAGCAGAAGATGATGTTATATGGGTACACTTTGGTTTGGAAAATTCCAGCAAGTAGGATATGAGCAAAAAAGCACAGGGGAGAGAAACTGGAGGCCAGGGGAGGAGAACTCAACAAGGAGGTCAGGGCAGTGGGGGTGGAGGGGCAGGTAGATGGGATCAACTTGGGAAGTGACTATTCTCTGAACTTAAAAGATTGAAAGTAAAGGTAATGGGCCTGATCGTCAGCTTTCTGTAGGATCTCGGCATTATCCCCGCTGGTGTGATGCTTGGTCAAGCGGGTGACCGCACCCTGCCTGCAGTTTGTAACACTGCGTCATGACATTGCCAAACATCACTCCATCACTCCATGACTGAGAATTGAGTCATGGAGTCAATTAGAAGGTTTCCTAAAGTAAAGGGCTTTGGGAAGAAAGTTTTAATTTTTTGCAAAAACGAAAAAATTATAATAAAAAACATTGTGAGAAAGAGATTTTCCCCTACCAATTCCATTGCCAATTTGCTGGTTAATATAATTAGCAGGGGTGAAAAAGTAATGTGAACTAGAATTTCAATCTCTGATGCACTTATCAGCTTTGTGACTTTGAAGGAGTTCCATAATTTGTCTGATCCTCAGTTTCTTCATCTAGAAAATGGGATAAAAATTCCCACCTGATGGCCAACGCAGTAGCTCATGCCTATAATCCCAGCACTTTGGGAGGTAGAGGCAGGTGGATCACCTGAGGACAGGAGTTCAAGACCAGCATGGATAACATGGTGAAACCCCATTTCTACTAAAAATACAAAAAATTAGCTAGGTGCGGTGGGGGAGGGCACCGCCTGTAAACTCAGCGACTTGGGAGGGTGAGGCAGAAGAATCCCTTGAACCGGCAGGCAGAGGTTGCAGTGAGCCAAGATCACACCATTGCACTCCAGCTTGGGCAACAACAGCAAAACTCCATCTAAAAAATAAATTCCCACCTGAGGTCGATGGTGAAGATTCAGTGGGATAAAACGTGTACATGCTCCTGCCACACGCAGTGCCATTGTAAACCTCAATGCACATTCCCCGGCCCATGCCTCAGCATTCAGTGTGGTCCTGTGAGAGTTAACTCAGACCTAGGAGCCACTGAGAGCTGAAAAACAAAGGGTTTGGAGGGAGAAGCTAGTGGGTGTACTCCCCAGGCAGAAAGGGAAGTAGGATGAGATGCTACCCATTAAAGCTGACTAATTTCACTGGAATCCTGTGAAGGACAAAGGAGGTTAATTCAGCGAAATCTCTGGAGTGTTTCAAAGAAACACTGTGTGTGCCGGCGAGTTCCCTTCAAAGCGCAGCAGCCTCCTCTGGCGGGGGGCGGGATTGCTGTGGGTGTGACAAGGGGGCTTCTTAACAATATCCTGAATTCTGATCATCGCGTGCTGCTTCCCTGCCTGCCAGGCACCAGAACAAGGGGAAGCTGGGGCGACAGTGGGGCTGGGCAGGGGCAGGCTTCCCTGTGGCGCTCAGCTCCAGGCTGCAGTGCTGGGTTTGGGGAGGCTCCTGAAGGCTCAGAGGTTTGGCGGGATGGAGTGACAGCCCATGGCTGACTCACTGCCTAAGAGGCTGGCAGCCTGCAGCAGACCAGCCGGCGGCCCGAGGGTGAGCTCATAACCACAGGGATCCTGAGCAATGTCGTGTCACCAAAGCCAGCTCTGTCTGTGGGGCAGAGAGGCCCCCTGTCCGGGACTGGACTATCTTAAAGATCACTGGCTATCCTTAAAGATCCACAAGATCACTGGCTCCAGAGAGAGGGGTCCAAGGGCCACTAGCTGCTGTGTCCTTGGGTGTGCCTAACGTCCTGCCATTTTACCTTCTATAAAGGCAATTCATAAAATGGCTAATGACAGATGATGTCATTTCTGTGCCTTGCTGAGACGTTCACGTGACTACATTCATAGGCAGAACTCAGTCCCTGGTCAGACGCCATGCCCCTATTTGGGGTTTGGAAAATATGGTTACTGTCAATGTGCTAAACTGAGGCCTTCCTGTTTGTGGTAGAAAAATCCACAAGGCATGGCTTGATTAACCTAAGAAAAATACTACCAGCAGGGCTGCCTACCTTGCAGAAATTGTCTCTTCCTGCAAGGCAGCAACAGAGAAATACAGAAAATACTCACGCACACATGCACATACACAGATACACAGACACACACAGTGTCTACAGGACCAAAAAAACATCTCTGTGAAAAAATTTGGGTTTTCATTCATCTCGATGATCCATTTGGGTCACAGAATAATAGAGGAGGTTAATCGTATAGCTTAATGACAACCAAACACCAAGAAATGCTTTAAAAGAAGGTACCTCTTGGGTGTGGGTGATTTTGAAGTAACTAACAGTTCATGTAATTTGCTATTCCAAGCAATTGTATCAGACTTGCAGGAGTAAATCCATTACTGGCTTTTATACCTGGGCTCTGGGAAGTCCTTGCTATCCTCAAGCACTTCCCCACCCGCTTGTGATGTTCTGATGTTTCGCATTAATGAGGCTTCTTTTGATGTAAAGGTTTCACTCTTAGAATCTTCTTTCAAAATATTCACACAGTACGCTGTGTGAATTACAATATTTGCATTACCAGCCAGTACTGATTGAGTATAAGAGATAATTGGGTGCAGTATTCTATTGGATTTCTGTTCCTTTGCTCCTTCTTTTTCTTTTTCCTTCCTCTTTCTTCTTCCTTTACCCACTCTCTCCTTCCTTTATTTTATTCATATATTTATTCTATAAATATCTAACGAGCACATATGCTGGGAGCAGAGAACAGTATCTGAGAGTCTGAGGACATGGATCCAGACCGTCTTCCTTTCTTGGGCATGACTTAAGCCTTGTTTTTATTGGCAAAAAGGAGACAAAAATGAGACCAACCTCCCAAGGTGGTTTGCCTAGTTCTTGGTTGCCCCTAAATGGCCCCAAATGTTATCATTCTTACCAGAACAGTGTGGCTGGAAGATCAGAGTGTAAGCTCTGTAGTTAGACTGCTCAGATACCAATCCTGAGCCAACCTACCAACAATGTCACCCTGGACAATTAGCTTCTCTATGCCTTAGTTTCCTCATCTGTAAAATGGGGCTAACAGTAGGTATCTGGGCCAGGTACAGTGGTTCATGCCTGTAATTCCAGCACTTTGGGAGGCTGAGATAGGTGGATTGCTTGAACTCAGGAGTTTGAGACCAATCTGGGCAACATGGTGAAACCCCATCTCTACAAAAAATATAAAAATTAACCGAGCGTGGTGATGTGTGCCAGTTACAGCTATTCCAGAGGTTGAAGTGGGAGGGTCACTTGAGCCCAGGAGGTTGAGGGTGCAGTGAACCGTGATTGGGACAGTGCACCCCAGCCTGAGTGACAGAGTAAGACCCTGTCTCCAAAACAAAAACAAAAACAAAACCCAAACAATAGGTATCTACTTCATAGGGTAAATGAAAAGATTTAATGAGATAATTTCATGTTACAGAAAACAGTACCTGGCACATAAATAACGTCTGTTACGGTTGCTACTATTATTGTTGGTGCCAGAAATGTGAAAATGAGAAGTGAGAAAGACACTCTAGGAGGGAAGCCCAGCATGTAAGTGAATAATGACAGCATGGCAAACTAAGTTGTAAAATGAAAGTATGTCAAAGCACAGGAGTGAGGTTTAACTTTTGAAGAGAAGAATAAAGAAAATTTCACCAAGGAGGTGCCCAAACAGGAATTTAATGGGAGTTCACCTGATGAACACAGGTAAAACCTCTGTGTTAGAAACAATCCCATTACTGGGTATACACCAAAGGAAGGACGATAAATCATTCTACCATAAAGACACATGCACACATATGTTTATTGCGGCACTATTTACAATAGTGAAGACTTGGAACCAACCCAGATGCCCATCAATGATAGACTGGATAAGAAAATGTGGCACATATACACCATGGAATACTATGCAGCCATAAAAAAGAATAAGTTCATGTCCTTTGCAGGGACATGGATGAATCTGGAAACCATCATTCTCAGCAAACTAACACAGGAACAGAAAAACAAACACCGCATGTGCTCACTCATAAGTGGGAACTGAACAATGAGAACACACGGACACATGGAGGGGAACATCACACACCAAAGCCTATTGGGAGGTGGAGGAAAGGGGAGGGAGAGCATTAAGACAAATACCTAATGCATGAGAGGCTTAAAATCTAGGTGATGGGTTGATAGGTGCAGCAAACCACCATGGCAAATATATACCTATGTAACAAACCTACACGTTCTGCACATGTGTCCCAGAACTTAAAGTGAAATAAAAAAAAAATAATAGCAGAAAACAATAGAGAAAATCATTTGAAATAAAAGATTATTTTTTAAATTAAAAAAAAAAAAAAAGAAACAGGCTCATCACTTTCCTCCCATCACAGACTCTCCACTCGTGAGGCCTCCATTTCTGATATTTTACACCCCCCAGTCCCTGCCCATTCCTCCTCCACAGTGACACAGGCATGCTGGTTTCCTCTGTGCTTTCCACACCACCCTCCGGGGCTCTTCTGCCAGTGCTTGAGCTGAGTGCCTGACTCCTGTCTCCTCTTCCCAATCTCCCACACATACTGTTGCCTCCACAGAGATTAATCAGGGCTCAGGAGAGAGGAAAAAAGACTTCACTATCTACCCTTGGGAGGTTTCGAATTTTTTTATCATGCATATGGATTGCCCATTCATAAAATATGAAAGAAATGTAAAAGTAAATGAAAAAACAGAGATCAAGCCTATATTACTTATCTATTTTGTCTCATCTCAGTGGGCAGCTCGGGAATCTTCCCGACCTAGAGTCCGGAATCTCCCGGCTCTGCCATATAAGGTTTTCTTCCTTGTAGGGAACAGACATAATGGTTCCTCAGACACCTCAAGCAGGCCTATTGCTTTTCCCAGAGAGCGACTGCGGATACGCTTTGGGAGAAGAAAACTGGTAATGACAGATAGTCTGTTGTTTGAAGTCCCCCTTTGTTTAGAAATCCTGTTTGCTTGGCTTTTAAGTTTTTGAGAAATAGAAAGAAAATGTTTCATCCCTACCCAGATAAGGATAAAGTAATTTGTGTCACCATGAGCTGGGGATTTCAGCTCCTTCCCTAGGAAGGCTTGCCAGGTCTGGGGTTTAAGGCAAGGGCAGGAAGCAGCATGGGTAAGGCTGGGAGTGAGACCGTTTCACTCATCTGCTCTGTGGTATTCACAATTCCTGTTTCTTTCTGATCAAAAGACTCCGAAGAGTATAGAGGCTGCTATGGTTTTCACAGACTGTCCCACAGAGGACTGAAGAAATCATGAAATTGCCAGACCTTTATAAACCCTGTACAATATTAAGCACAAAGTGATTAAATAAAAGTGACTCTCAGCACCGCTGAGCACCAAGATCTTTAATGGTATCCCACAGGCCGTGCCCCAGTGCTTGCCCTGGTGCTGATAAGGGGCCCCTTTTCTGCTCCTCAGCAAGGCCTGGCTCTTCCCAGGCCCCTTTCCCCCACCGCAACCACGGCAAAGCCCAGGGCCCACATCTGCCCCTGGAGCAGCGCTCAAAAAACCAAGGTAAGTGACTGCCAAGCCAAGGGGCAAGAGAGGGTGCAGGATCAGGTAAGTGAAGACAAGAGAACAGTCCAGAGGTAGGATGCGGGTCTAGGAAAAAATGCTGGGTCTGTAGGAGAGAAAATCTGAGTTGCAATCAGCAAGAAAATGTGCTTCTAGCAATGGCCCTTCCTCTGTTCACCAATCTTTTATAGTTGCCAGTTTTTCTCCCTTCTCCTCCTCCCCCAAGTCACAGTCTGACATTTGTCATCACTTTTTTTTTTTTTTTTTTTAAATTAAGACAAGGTCTTGCTCTGTCACCCAGGCTGGGGTACAGTGGTACAATCACAGCTCACTGCTGCCCGAAACGCCTGAGCTCAAGTGATCCATTTCAGCCTCCTGAGTAGCTGGGACTGCACCTGGCTAATTATTTTTTACTTTTGGTAAAGATAAGGTCTCACTATGTTCCCCAGTCTGTTCTTGAACTCCTGGGCTCAAGCAATCCCCTTGCCTCAGCCTCCCAAAGTGCTGGGATTACAGGCGTGAGTCACCGCCCTCAGCCTCATTGACTGACATTTGTCAATCCAATTTCAGGTTACAAACTTGAGCCAGTTACAAGCATTTATCCCTGTATAGAGGGGAAGCTCTGACATCATTAATAGGTCTTTTAAAAGGTCTCTTTGGCTTCTAAACAAGATTTTCTTTTCCCATGGTTGAGTGTTTAAAATATTTTTTTTAACAAGTGAAAGTAATCATCACCCATGCAAATGCCAGTTGACTTGAAGCTGGTGGAGAGAGGGATGCCTTCTGTCTTGAGACTTCAGTGCACGCTGCACATCAGGGAACTGAGGGTTCAAAGGCAGGAGCAGGGCTCCTTCAAGGCTTCTACCCACATCTTCTTTCCTAAGGCAAAACAAATTCAAATGAGTGTTTGTTTTCTTTCACTATCAAGGGCTTTGCATTTTCAAGCGAAGTGCCTTGTACCAAGAGAATCTTATAATCCAATTCAAGGGGATTTCAGCTCACGAAAGAGGATTAGGAGCCACTGGGTAGATGACAAGTGGCAGCACATTTCCTGTCAAGAGCCTCTTAAGACTTTTTCCCCCCTGACTGGGAGTTCTGCTCTCTCTACCATAAGAAGCTCAGAAGAGACACATTAGAGACACAGGCTGCCTTCTCTCCCAAGTGTTCCTGCCACCTTGTCTTGCTGTTTGCTGCAGATCATAAAAGAGTCCATGGCCTTTCACACTTAGAGGCAAAACAAAAATGCCTGAAAATAAAGACCAAAATGATAACCGACCCCCAGGCTCCTGGGCACAGGTAGGAAAATGAACAAGATCTGAACCTAACCTGTCCTGACTGCTATATATCTCCACCTGGCCAGCCACCTTCTTACCCAGAAAAGGGTAAGATAGGAAACATTCTTTTTTCCTGAAACTTCAGCTTGGAACACATTTCCAAGCTGGCTTCTCAGGCAGGAGCTGTCAAACAAGATGCAAAGAGATAATCAGCAGCAGAACGCAGGTGGACAGAACCCAGTTCCCTGGCAGCTGCCTGCCCAGGCCTGGCTCTCTCCCAGGGCCGGGGCTCCCATAGGAGTCTTTCGTGCGATGTGTAACCTGGAAGGAAGGGTGAGCAGACAGCCTTTTCCAACTTCCCCTCTGACTCACAGGACAAAAGAGGGCTAATTGTTTTTCTCTTGGATGAGCATGTAGACAATGAAAAAGGCTGCCTAGTGAATGACAGGGTAGGGACTTAAGAGTCAGCCCTGTCTGGGCATGGTTCTCACTGTTGCTTTCTAGCAGTGTATACTTCTCCAAGCACCGGATCCTTGGCCTGAAAAGGTAAGAGGAATAACACCAACTTAGCAGATCACTCTCAGAGTTAAAGTACATATGGCACAGGGCAGGGCCAGGTTTAATAAATATCTGCTAAATTTGAATCATCAACTGTGTTAGATGGGCAGAGTTAATTACGACCAACTGAATTCGTGCAATTCAGGGTTGCTTTTAGTTTATTTTTATGGTTTCTAACTCCGTTGTTAAAAGGAGTTAAAAGGAGATGGAGACTTCCTCCTGGATTTCTTCAACTTCTAAATAAGGCTCCTGTTACATTCATAAGGAGGAAGGCCATCTTCTAGACAATATCCTCTTGGCACCCTCTAGAAAGCCACTTATTTGTACGATCAATTTGTCCTCACCACCAAGTTCATTTTCAGGCTCCCAGGAGCCAGCGCGATCATTTCAAACTGCACTGCCTCGGGGTTTAGGTGACATGCTTGCGCTTTGCTCCTCGGTCCTATCAGGCCTCTCCATCAGGCCTTTCTCTAATACTACCACCCGCATCCCAGGAAGGCTCTGAGCTGATGATACTCCTCTGAGTTTAGGATGCTTAGAATGAAGCTCTTACTCCCCACTCCCTCTGACTGCCTGCCCTAGGGCTTGGCTGCAAACCAGGACCCTGCAACCTGGAAACAAGCCACTCCCTCAGCCTGCAGCTGAAGTGGAAAATGTCCCAATGTTACCAGTAAAATGATTACATTTTTACTCACATGTTTTTTTCCCTGTGTATTTCCACCAATGCATTTTGAACTGAACAATTTTTTTAAAAAATGCTTTTCTGCCTTAATTCTCTTGCCTTATTTTTCCTGCTCTCCCTTCTTCAGCTTTTGTTTATTGATTTGGTTTGGTTTACTTATTACTGCATTTACTAGTGGTAGCCTCAGTTACTAGTGGGGGTGTAAATGGGATATGCTTGTTGCCAGGACAAATAAAGAGTTAAAATAAAGAGCAGCTATTTTTTCACTCCTTCATTCCAGCGCATTTACTGAGCAGAGACTGTATTCGGATTACTTTGCTCAGGAAATGAAGATGAATATGGCATGGCTGGCTCTCAAGGAGCTCAAGAGTTGTGGCAGGGACACTGATCCCAGGATTCATGAATAGGATTCAGAGGATCTGTGACCTTTGAAATTATAGACAAAATTTTGTGTATACACACACACACACACACCATCATATATATATATATATATATATATATATATATATATTACATTTTTACTCACACGTTTTTCTCCCTGTATATGTATGTGTGTATATATATATATATATATATACACACACATATATATATAGAGACACTATGTGTGTGTGTGTGTGTATACATACATGTGTATGTATATATATATATATATATATATACACACACACAGTGAACTTTTTCAGGGAGAAAATTTCATAGCTCTTATCAGATTCTCAAAGGCATCCAGAGTGTAAGACAAATGGGGTTGGAAAGTACTACGCTAAGAATTACTGGTCTACAAGGAGATACTGACATGTGAATGGATCGTTAAGACGAAGTTTCTTGCAGTCCCCCTGATTCTCTTTTCTCTCCACATCTAATCTGTCAGGAGATCCTATTGGCTCTATCTTGAAAATATATTGCAAATTTATTGTCTCCTCACCACCACCGCCGCTACCAGCCTGGTCCACACTATCATCTCAGATTTGAGGATTGCTTCTGCCCTTGTTCCTGTAATCTAGTTTCAACACTACAGAAGCCAGCCCAAGCCTTTTCAAGGATGAAGCAGATTATTTCACTCCTCCGCTCAAAATGCATCAAATGCTTTCCTGCTTACAGAGGTTAAACTCCCAACACCTTTATGTTCCAAAGGACCAATGTGCTATGTCCCATCTCTGCTCCGTCTCTGACCTCAGCTCTGACACATTCCCTTTCACTCAGCCCTCCCCCCGAGTTGCTTCCTGCTCTTCCTCATACATTCCTCATATGTGCCTCAGGGCATTTGCACACCATTGCCTCTGCCTGCAACTCTCTTCCCCGAATGTCAGTTTGGCTTACTGACACTTCATTCAAATCTCTGCTCAAATGTCACTCAGTTAAAAATATCGTTCCTGTCCACCCTAGTTAAAACAGCACCCCACTTTCTCTCGACCTTTGTTTTCTTTTTCATCTGATATTAAATTATGCGTTTGTTTATTTGCATTTTTGTCTGTACACACACATACGAGAATGTAAGCTCCTTGAGATCAGGGTTTTGTTTAGTTTATCACTCTATCTGCAGCCCCAATATATAGAAGCTGCCTAATAAATATTTGTCAAATAAATCGGTGAACCATGCCTAAGTGCAAATGCAGTGAAGAAACAAATAATAGTTCTATCTAGAAAATGCTACTGAAGCACATGGAAGAAGAAGCTGCTCACACTGCTTTGAGAAGGTGAAGGAGAGGAGCTTGCCAGGCAGAAAAAGCTTCCAGAAGAGGCAATGCCACATCAGCACGTTATAGGATGAGGCCATGGAGCCAGGGCTGTGGAGAAGAGTATACCGGGCAGGGGAAACAGCATAGGCTAAAAACTGGGGGGGAGGCAGGGGTGGGGGCAGAGCGGGGCATGGAAAAGCATGGCCTGTTGGGAGCTGAAAGTAGCTCAGTGTTCCTGGAATATTTTCAGCAGTGTGGGACTATGCTTGGAGAAATTACCCTGTGGCCATGGGCAAGACGGATTAGAGCTGAAAGAGCCCTGAGGCAGGGAGCCAACTTAGGAGCCTGGTGATAGAGATGGCTCAAAGACAAAGAGGCCAGAACTAAGAAGGATAGTAGAGATGGAGAGGAAGGAGTCAGAATTAGAGAAACAGGACCCTGGGATCCATTGCATGTGAAAGGGAAAAGAAAAAAATTCTAGGGAACTCTAAGGCTCAGCTAACAAGCATACACCCTAGTGTCCCCAGCCTCCTTCCCATGCCCATTGCAAGGCTCATTAGCCATGTGCTCCTTCCCTCTGAGGCATGGCTTGGCCTTGGAATCCTCCTCAACACAGCGTACCAGGCCATTATTACATATTAATTGGAGTTGACAGTCAAATGTAAATCTGTTTGTCATTCGCAATATAAGGTTTCTACTTTGAGTGACCCCATGGTGCTAGTATGAATTGAAATAGTAAAGAAAAAGAAGGCTTTGGTAGGGAGGATTTAAGTTAAATTTGACCATGTGGGATATAATAGTTGTGGAAATCTAGATGGAGATGTTCAGCCTGGTGGAGGACAGGGGAGAGGACAGCAAAACAGCTCCCAGAACTCAGCTGCCCTGCATCCCTCCCTCCTTATCACCTCCGACAGTCCTCCAAACCTCCAGCCTCAGGCCCACAAGGCCATTCATGTTTGGGGTCCCGCTCTCCTGGCCTAATTTCATCATATGACCCTTACTGCCTCACGATCTAAGTTCCAGCTACTTCTTCAGCTCCCTCCATGCCCCTCTTTCCCCATCATGCTTCCTCTCCCATGGGACATCCTTCCCCCTCTTCTCCAGTCTTCTAGCTTGGTCTGATTAATGCCTATTTATCCTTCCTCTGCCAGTTTAGATGTCACTCTCCTGGAGCACCTGGCCTCCTCGTCACAGCAGAGCGCCATCCCCCTGTTGCTGGGATTTTCTGGTCATTTGTCCAATAGCCTGTAAGCCCCATGAAGGTGAGGGCCATGCATCTGAACACAGGGTAGTATCTCTCCATCCTGTCATTCCCCCCCTCTGCATTCCTAGGCTAGTGCTAAGCCTACACTTGAGGCCGTAGTGTCACCTCCCACATGCAACCCTAGGCACATATCCACCAACCTGCCTCCACACCAGGCACCCTTTGGTCCCTTATATGTCAGCCTGGATTGGTGTAGAAAGAGATAAAGATTGGAAATGGGGAATTCAGGAGGTCCCAAAGAACTCATGATTCACCAAACTAAAAGAATGTGACACTCAGAGTTGCCTCTCACCTCCAAAGGGAATGAGAATGTGCTGGTGACTCTTAGGTCCCTCAGATTTTATTTTATTTTGGTCTTTCACTCACTGGCAGAGCAGAATTCACAGGGTCTAAAGAATGAAGCAGAGTTTGTGTCCTGATTGGTTCCCCGGGAGAAATGTGGTGTTTAAGGTAGACTTTCCAGATCTGAGAGGACAGCAGCTTTCATTTTATTCTCCTTAGGTAAGTCTCTAAACATGCCTGTTGGGAGAATGCACAACCAAAGAGCACAGTCTCTAGAAGCTGCAGAGAACATCCCCTTCTAATTTATGCAGGAAGGCATTTCTCTATGAAGGACTTGTTGGGAAAGAAGACATCTAGGAATGCCAGTACCTAGAGCATTTGGGACTCATTACATTTTTGTAGAAAATAGCAACATAGAAGGATGCTTCTTTGGGCTGGGGAGAGTTTCGGGAGAAGAACTGGGGCTACTGGGAGAATATACAGAGACAATGACATGGAAGGTTAAAAAAAGGGGGGAGAAACCAGGTGGAGTCTTATGATCACTGAAATTAATGGGAGTCCTGAGAATCCGGTAGTCACCTTTTGTATGCCTATCTTGGGTCACACATTTATTCAACAAACATTAAATGAACGACTATAATGTACCATGCACTGTGCTGCACGTTAACCAAGAATTAGCAGTGGCATCTGTGGTTGGAGATGCTTAATGTACAGACTGAGCACAGTACTGCTGCTTAGGACTCTGGTTAAAGAACATAGTTGTTGCAATCTGACAGCTGTGTTCAAATCATGGCTCTGCCACTCACTAGCTGTGTGGTCTTGAGTCAGTTAGTAATCCCAGGTTCTAATTAATAAAATGGAGATAACACTTATATCACAATGTTGCTATGAAGAATAAATGAGATGATAGCACATAGTAGGTTTTCTGTAAATGCTTGTATTATTCATGTATTTACTCAGTACATATTTATTGGGGGACTCTATTATTATTATTATTATTGCAAATCATATTCTTTCTTGCTCTCTAAACACACTCCGTCAACCTTTGTCTCCATTTTTTCAACATCTTTGTGAAGACTGGGAGGGGCAGAAGAACATTCGCCAATTTAGAATAACAGAATTTACTGACTTGTCTAAACAGGTCTTCTACCTGCCAAATAGTTTTATTTTTTTCCCCCCAAAAGGACAAAAATCCATCTCTCATTAAATCAGCGGGCAGGATGCCTTCTTCCTCATCCGACAGCTGACGTTTCTGGCAGCACGTCTGTGTAAGCATCTGCCAGGTGACCACTGAAGGAAGCCACAGACGTGATTGGTGCAGCCCTGACATGCACAGCCAGCCAGGCAGACTTGCCAGTCACCACCCACTTAGAGCCCTCTGCTGCTGGTAGAGGCCACCAGCCCAGCCAAGATCACACATCTAGACAAGCCTCAGGTTGTCCCATTGTCACCCAAGGACCAGAGAGCCACAACACTGATCTGGCATCAGGGAGAAAGAATGCACAGGGAACATCTCTAGCACATACTTCAGGTATGTGCACACACACGCACACGTGCACACAGAGTCAGACAGAATGGTAGTTTCTAAGCTAAGACATTCTGCAGTGAACCTAGAGTAGATCCTAGCGAAACAATAAATAAGCTATAAAACACATTCTTGGCAGAAGTAGAACATTTGAATATTATAGGTAGAATGTTAGATAATAGCATGAAATTAAAGTTGATTTTCTAGGTGTATGAAGGGTATTGGCCATGTGCAAGATTGGGAGATGTATCCTGAGGTACTTCAGGGTAAAGCATCGTGGCATCTAGAAATTAATTTCAGTGTAGCAAGATAGACCAACACATAATGCAAATATGGCAAACTGTTTAAAATTGTTGAATCCAAGGCAAGGGTTTATTAGCCTATTCTTTCCATTCTTCTTTAGGTTTGAAAATGTTAACAAAAGGCCGGGCGCGGTGGCTCACGCCTGTAACCCTAGCACTTTGGGAGGCCGAGGTGGGTGGATCACCTGAGGTCAGGAGTTCAAGACCAGCCTGGCCATCGTGGTGAAACCCCATCTTTGAAAAAAAAAAAAAAGAAAGAAAAAGAAAATGTTAACAAAAATGTTAACAGTAAGAAATGGAGGCAAAAAAGAATTATAAAGAAATAATTAGCCACAAAGTGCTCAAAAGCTGAAGTTTCCATAATATTAATTCACCTGAGATGTACACAGGTTATTAGCATGAATAAGAATAAGAACGGTGTAGACGAATATCTGTGAGCAGGGGTAGATTCTGCAGACAATAGGGGAAATGGCAGAGCCACACGTAACCACATGATGAACATCACTAAAGAACTTTATCCTATTCAGCTCCTCCTCTTACATATTCTTACTTAGGCTTTATGAACCGCCCAGTGAATGAGGTAGGTGTTATTAGGCTCTGGTTTCTTATAGTTAAGGGAACTAGAACTCAGAGAGATAAAAGTCAGTAACCCAGTCACGTGACAGATAAGTGACAGAGCTAGGACAAAACTGATGTCTTCTTGTCTGTAACCTTGTGCTATTTTCTCTACGTCATGTGTTTTTATGTGGGTTCTCCCAGAAGTAGGCCTTGAGACAGGGGTTCAAGTGCAGTGAGTGTATTTGAGACGTTCAGAGATCAGTACTGGGAGAGAAGGAAATTGACAGAGCAAAGAGAAGGATGCTGGCAGGGGTGTGGAGTGAGCCTGCTGTGGCGTGGAGTGAGCCTGCTGTGGCAGTGGGCAACTGGAGCTGAATTTCATGGGAAAAATCTGGGAAACAGTATAAAACCCATGCCTCACCATTATCCCACCCAAGGCATAAAGGAACTCGAATATTTATGCCCCAATTAGCGAGAATCATTGGTTGAAGGCTGCTCCCAGGAGGGTTAATTCCCCTGGCACTTCCAGCTTGCAGCAGTTCTGAGACAAAGTCCTCAGACACAGAAACATAGATAGAAGGCTGGCCTATGCACCCTGGCTCAGTACGGTTTCAGGAATGTGACTTGCAGACTGCCCACATCTGCTACACCATGCTCCAGGGAGCCCAGCCTGCCCTGCTCCCTTCTCCTCTTACCAGCCAAGTACAAGAAGTAGAGATCAGCTCAGACTCCAACACTGTCCAGGGAGATCCAGCCTCCACTGAGGGTGAGGTAAGATTTAAAGGCACTCGTTTGAGGCAGGTACCCACCCATTCAGATGGTCCATACCTGTGATCATACCCTAAGACAGCAGCGGCAGATCCTGACCCAAGGGGTGTTAACATGCAGGCACATACGTGTACACAGCATTGCTGTTTCTAAAGTTACTTTAAGCCACATAAGGCTAAGAATAAACCACTCAGAGGAAGAAGTTCAACAGCTGTTTACTGGAGTGCAAAAGCAAATGAATGAGGTTTATCATAAATTCAGACACCACATCAAGCCCCTCATTAGGCTCACTTAGGGTTTGAAGACAATCGGGAGATGGGTAACGGGCTGGAATGAATATGGGGCCCAGGAGCATGATCTAGCATCCCTTTCATAACTTATTATTCCTGCTGCCTGCTGTGCTCTGAACAATCAGATCCATCCAACAGAAAAGAGCTTACAAATGCAAAAACACTGGGCAACCATGATTGTTTAAAATCTGTTTTCAAAATGTTACAGCCATCATAGCTCCAGCAACAGAACTGAAAATATTTCACCCACAGTTCTGCAACCACCAATAAATCAGGCTGCTGTCATTTTTCCATGTTTCCTTCCAAAAAAATAAGAAGTGTCAGGGAACTAAATAGTAGACAACACATGTTAGAATGGGGCAGATGAAGGCAGTTCACCCAAAGGAGACGGGATGCTGGAATGCTTTGGAGAGGGATTGGCCAGCCTTGGATGTGCTGGCAAAGACGAGTCACAAAAGCAAGCCTTGGCCGCCCTGTCCAGCACGGTCCCAGGGAGACACAGAGCTTTAGTCAATGGGTTTTGAGTGTTTCCACTTCTGCTGGCAAGACAATCCCTATGATAAAATCAGGCTGTCTTCACTGCATACTATTAGATACACAGTTTCTCTAATTGTTTTGTTCTGGTTCCATGTTTGCCAAGCAAACTTGCTTCCCAGTAGATCTTCCTGCACAAAGATAATGTGTCATTCCCCCTGACTTTGAGTATTTCTGTCCCCATTGTAATGCTCTTTCAAGAGAAACCAAGAATGTCATTTTTTAAAAATTTTGCCAGGATTATGTAAGATTCACTATTTGTTCAGCATTGCTGTAAAACTAAGTATTTTACCTAAATCTACTCATTTTAAGCCTCATGACAACTCCAGAAAGTAGATGGCATTATGGCCTCCATTTTGCAGATGAGTGACAGAGAATGCAAGGGATTTGCCCCAGGACACGTGGCTAGTAAAGGGCAGAGCCAGGAGATGAACCTAAACAGCTGGGTTTCAGAGCTCATGCCCTTTGAAGATCACCAAGACACACTGTCCTTCTCATTAGGTTTTTTTCTTTTCTTTTAGTGGTAAAATATATATCACATAGAATTTACCACTGTAAGTTTTTTTGCATACAATACAGTGACATTAAGTACATTCACATTGTTGTGCAACCAGCTCCAACATTCATCTCCAGAACTTTACCATCATCCAAACTGAAACTGTACCTGTTAAACAATCACTCCCAGTCCCCTTCCCCCCGTAACCTCTACTGTACTCTCCATCTCTATGTATTTGCCTACTAGGTACTCCATGGCCAGGTGCGGTGGCTCATGCCTGTAATCCCAGCACTTTGGGAGGCCGAGGAGGGTGGATCACCTGAAGTCAGGAGTTTGAGACCAGCCTGACCAACAAGGTGAAACCCCGCCTCTACTAAAAATACAAAATTCCCCAGGCGTAGTGGTGCATGCCTGTAGTCCCAACTACTTGGGAGGCTGAGGCAGGAGAATCGTTTGAACCCAGGAGGCAGAGATCACAGTGAGCTGAGACGTGCCATTGCACTCCAGCCTAGGCAACAAGAGCAAAACTCCATTTCAAAAAAAAAAAAAAGAAGTGGAATCATACAATATTTGTCCTTTTATGTCTGCACTTAATTTCACTTAGCATAATGCTTTTGAAGTTCATCTATGTTGTGGCCTGTATCAGAATTCCTTTCCTTCTTGAGGATAGAATGTATTCCATTGCACGTTTTTGCCATGCTTTGTTTTTCCATTCATCCAAAAGTGGACAATTCTGTTGCTTCTTGCATTAGGGTTTGATGCTGCTCATATTTTATCATATGCTGGGGCTTCTGCACCGCATTGGCTCCCCTTCTTCCTGCCTCTGGGGAGAGAAGGCATTATAGTGCTGGGACAGGTATCTCTGTTCCACATGATATTTGTATTTCTCTTTCTAAGTCAATGCACTGGTACTCTAGTGTCTAGGTCAGGCCTTCATTAATTTTCTTTAAAGTAGGGACAGCCTCTCAGAGCCTGACACTTCTGGCCATTGTGGTAAAATTCACTTTCCAGGTCTTGGAGATCCACATTCAGTAAGTCCATAGTGAGGCAAAAAAATATTTCCAGTTCCCAATGCAGGCTTCCCCATGGCTGACAGGTGCATGCATGCTTTTGTGGGCTGCTTTTTGTCCTGTTATATTTGTTTCAGTGTAACATATTATTTGTATACTTAGCTGTCATTCATATTTATGTGACACTTATCATAAGCCAACAACTATGCTAGGCACTTTTTAAATGCTATCTTTTTAATCCTGACAAGCCTGCAATAGCAAGGATTATTTTCCCCATTTAACAGTTAAGAGAGGTTAAGTAATTTCCCCCAAGATCACACAGCTGGTAAGGATCAGATGGCTGCATGCTATTCTGTCATGCAGTTGTACCATAGTTTTCTTAACTGTTGACTATTTTCATTAGATAAAAGTTTTTGCTACTTTAAGTAACTCCATAAAGAACATCTTTGTCCACATAGCTTTATCTTTCTTTGGTGTTAGTTCCTTAGATTATATTTCCAAAAGTGCTATTACTAAATTATATAGTATGACTATATTTGTGGCTCTTGATTGCTGAAACATTTTCCAAAAGGCCAACAAAGATGGTCATGCCAAGGATCCAGTGTTGGTGAAATCGCAAATCAGGGAAGCAAATGTCGAAGGCTTCCCATCTCCGCTTTGTGTTTGGTTTCTTTGGTTGGTTGGTGGATTGATTGGTTTCTGTTTTAATTTTTTATCCAACACTTTCCATCTGGCCCCAGAATAGCTCATTAGTCCCAGGGCAGCAAGTCCTACATTCCTCTAGTAATGTCTTATGCCCCCAAGACATTCTTCCTCCTGTCCCACTCTTCTCCCCAAACACCCATTCACCTTCACACCCAATAAATCTCCCTTTGGGTCAGGGTTTGTAACTATCATAAAGAAAGGAGTGATTACACCACGCTACTAAGGAGTGACTTACAATTTATTTTTAAGGTAGGGTGCCTGGGGAATTTGTCCTAAGGAACAATGGGGACAGGTGTTCAGAGTGGTATGTATGAGAATGTTCCTGGAGATGCTGTTGACAAAAGCAGTAGTAGGCAACCTATATGTCCAATAACACTAGATCAGTAAATAAATTGTGATAAACCCTGCAATGGAATACCATACAGTGATTTAAAATGATGATGTAAATGTGTGCTGATTGACTTGAAGTGGTAGTACTAAGTTTGGAGGAGAGGGAGTAAATTAAGAACATTTGATAAAATCTGAATTTGGTAAAGGGAATATATACATATAGGACAAAGGAGGACCCTTGTATATACACAAGTATATATGTGTGTGTATATAAAATATCAGCAACCAAAAAAAAAAAACCACAAAACTGGAAGGATAGATAACAAAATGTTTTCTTTAGGAAGGTGGGAATAAGGATGATTTTTTTTCTTAAACCTACTTTCTAATTAACATGTGTTACTTATATCATCTTTAAGACTTTTTTGGTGTGCTTAGAGTTGGCACTGCCTAGGAGAGAATGAGCATGTAATGTGCAGGTGGGTGGGAGAGAGTGTGGGCGCTGGGAGCTTGTCAGGGACCCTCCAATCCACCAGCACTGATATTGGCTACTCCACCTGCTCCCCAGCCTGGCCCCTTCTCAATGTGCACTGAAGGAAAAACCAGCTGGCACTAATTTGCCCCTCTCCAAATGGCTATAAAAAGCAAGTTGATTTAGGATTCCATGAATCCTACCTACTCTAACATATGCTGAACATCTTTTTGTGTGCTTTTGTTAAAAATGCTTTCTAAATGAGCTGGTGCCCATATGTCTCAGGATCCTAAAATGTGGCTAGGTAGGCTGGCACAAGTCATGTTTCTATAATTCACTTCTGTGGGTTTCTAATGAGCTCGGTTAACTACAGCAGGAGTTTCCCAGCCCAAACCATGATGCAGACCATATAATGATAAACCTTCTCTTCCTTAGACACCCCCAGAGAAGAGAGGGAGGAGAGATGAAAAACTTAGCAGTTTACTAAGCACTTCTTATAAAACATGGTTTTGGTTTTCTGCGTTGTGTGTGTGTGCATGTGTTTTTATCCTATTCTGGAGTGTGACAGGCATGTGCTGGTTCAAGAGACACTTAGCCTAGTATTAGGAACATAAGCCCAAAGTTGGACAGAACTGGTTTTGAATTCCAGTCCTGAAACCTACTAGCTGGGTGATCTTGGACAAATTACTGAATCTATCCTGTTCTGTTTCCTCATCTGTAAAATGGGAATGACAATAACAAAACCTATCTGCTAGGGTCATTGTGAGGACTGAATAAGACAGTGCATGAAAAGTACCTAGCATAGGACCTGGAACATAGTAAGAACTCAACAAATATTATGACTGCTGTTGGTCTAGTTACTAACATGTCAACAGTTAAGCATGACACATGGAGATGAGGACCAGAGCAGTGGAGGGCTAGGGTTATATATAACCTATCTGGAGGCACTTCCCACAGATATGGGAGAGTCAAGGAACGCTTCCAGGAAAAAGTGATGTCAAAGTTGGGATTCTGAAAAATTGATATGAGAATCAGGTGAAAGGGAAGGAGGCTATGTGGAGAGAAGAAAAGGGAGAGGTTGCCAAAGCGTAGATGTAAAGACAGAGAGAGCTGCATATTTCTAACTTCCATTCATTTGCATCCTTACAACAACCCCATAAAACAGACATTAATATTTTTTTTCTTTTTCTTTTTCTTTTAAAGACGGGGTTTCACCATGTTGGTCAGGCTGGTCTTGAACTCCCGACCTCAGGTGATCCGCCCGCCTTGGCCTCCAAAGTGCTTGGATTACAGGCATGAGCCCCCACGCCCGGCCTTAAAACAGACATTAATATTATCCCCATTGTACCAAGGGAAAAACAGGCTCAGAGAAGTTAACTCACTTACCATTCAAGACTGTTGGGGAAACAAGGGACTGGAAGCAGGCCTTGAATGAGCAGGTAAACAGGAAAAGAGCCACAGTGCCCTCCTGCCCCCACTTAATACCCTGTGCCCGGGTCCTGTCATCTCAGCTCCTTTCTACTCATCATGGTGCTTAGTTTTTGTGGAACAGGAAATGGGTGGAAAGTGATTCATAATTACCATTTTCTGCCCCAGAGGCATTACCCCCTTTGTATTCCGAGACAGAGGGCAGCTTCCCAATAAACACTTTTTAATGGTTTAATTGATTGGTTTTTTGATGGATGAAAGGATTAGCAAGCATTTTAGTAAATGCCTATGAATTTTTGAAGTCCATAATATTAACCTACCAATATCCTGCCTTAAAAGTGAATTTCTCTGGCTGGGTGTGGTAGCTCACACCCGTTATCCCAGCACTTTGGAGGCCAATGCACATAGATTGCTTGGGTTCAGGAGTTCAAGAACAGCCTGGGCAATACGGTGAAATACCATCTCTACAAAAAATTAACTGGGCATGGTGGTGCATCCCTGTCGTTCCAGCTACTTGGGAGGTTGAGGTAAAAGGATTGCTTGAGCCCAGAAGGTCAAGGCTACAGTGAGCCATGTTTGCACCACTGCACTCCAGCCTGGGTGGCAAAGCGAGACCCCGTCTTAAAGACACATACACACAGGTTTCTTTTATCATCATTACAATGGCATAAAAACAGTCAGATGTTATGTCAACTTTCCTGAGGCCAGCATCACTTGATACATGAGGAGGTTTTAATGATTTGCCCAAGACCATAGAGAGAATCAATGGACAAATCTGTGATAAAAGTTCTAGTCCATCATAGCTTGCCCTATATCCAGATTAATGGGCTCCACTCAACACTCTACTACCAGAAAAGAAAGGGGTCCCTTATTCATCTTCTAAACTGCTGTCAAGATTCCCACTAGGGGGAAAAATCTCATTAACAATGAGCAAGCCTTTCCTAAAAAGCCTATGAAAACATCCTGGAAATAGAAACTCATCTTCTTTCACAGGTTTCAGGGGTTAGGAAAAAGAAAAAAAAAGAAGTAGAAACTCATCCTCTAAATGTTAGCTAACTTGTGAGATCACACAGTGGTTCTCCCATTCCAATCTGATTTAACAGGTACCCAGACAGGTTTTTTAAAACTTTCATTTCTTAATTAAGTTTGACAGTAGCTATCAATTTAATTCCTGAAATGATCATCTTTAGAGCCAGAGAGAAGTATCTCTCACCACCTTTGAGCGTGTCTGTGTCATGTCTTTTGGCAAGAGATACAGTACTTTTTTTTTGGAGACAAGAGTCTCACTTCATGGCCCATGCTGGAGTGCAGTGGCATGATCTTGGCTCACTGCAACCTCTGCCTCCCAGGTTTCAGCAATTCTCCTGCCTCAGCCTCCCAAGTAGCTGGGATCACAGGCATGCATCACCACGCCCAGCTAATTTTTGTATTTTTAATAGAGACTGGGTTTCGCCATGTTGGCCAGCCAAGTCTCGAACTCCTGACCTCAAGTAATCCACCCGCCTCGGCCTCCCAAAGTGCTGGGATTACAGGCATGAACCACCGTGCCTGGCCTGCTTCCTAAACTTTATTGTGCAGAGAGTCCTGTTAAAAAGGAGATCATGATTCAGTAGGTCTGGGTGGCACCTGAGATTCTGCATTTGTAATAAGCTCTTAGGTGGTGCCAATGTTGTTGGTCCATAGAATATACTTTAAGCTGTAAGGACGTAGGATGCAGAGCAAGTTACAAATTAACTGTCCATTCTTTTCATAGCCTTCTGAGAAGCCACAGAGGCAGCTTAGTGTGGACAAAAAGGACAAGAGCTTTACAGTTGGATTCTGGTTTGAAACAAGTTTCTCCATTCGCTAGCTTCTCTGAGCGTCAATTTCATTTTTTTGGGGAATTAAATTAGACAATGCATACAAGGAGCATGGTACAGTGACTGGCACATAGGAGTTGCTTAATGAATGTAGCTAGCAACATTGCTTTTGAAAATGAACAGGAAGTTGTTTTAAATTTTCCATGAATTTTACTACAGATTTGGATAGTAGTGATAGTAGGTCATAGTCTGCATACTATCGCTTATTGAGTGCCTGTTGTAGGTGTCCTGGAACTTTCATCTCCTTCTCTATCTTTGCTGCCCCTAAAAACACCTTCCCCATGCCTTGCTCTTCAATAGTCCACTTTTTATCTCTACTTGCTCTAGAGCAGCAATGTTTGTTGTCAAAACCCTGTGCCCCAAAAAGAGCACCTTAAGCGTTGCAGATGAGAATAGGGGCGTGGCAGGAATTATCACAGCTTTATGCCTTAGCATTCTCATCAGACCTTCCCAAATGCTTACCCTGGCCCCTGGCATGATCTGGAGAGGAACAGAGACCATGATCCCAGCCATCCTTGCATTCCACCTCCTTCTTCCACCTCCATCCCATTCAATGAAGATAAAATTTTCACCAAGTTACAGAATTGGCCCATGTTGTTTGACTAGAATGTAAGCTCTTTGAAAGCAAGAATTCTTGCTTATTTTTTCTTCTTTAGATCACTAGAGCCTTGCTTAGTGCCTGGTACATCACAAGTGCTCAGTGAATTGTTTTTGAATGAATGCATGCCGGTTACTCGGCAGAAGCATTTGTGATAAAATGTCAGGAACATTGAATATGGAATCAGAATGATTTCTGTTGCACTCCTACCACTCTCAGCTCATGTGACTTATGTGTGACTTGAGCAAGTCACTCATCTTGCAGAGCCTCACTTTCCCCTTCTGTAAACTGAGGATAATGCATATGCATCCTGTAGTTCGGTAAAATATTGTATATAAAGTGCCTGACACATAGCACATGATCAGTTGCTGGAAGCTGAATATTCAATCCTCCCCTGTACCATTTGACATCACCATGCTTTTAAATCGCACAAACATTTAAAATAGATGAAATACAGAGATCTTTTGGAATAGCTCCAAGTTAGAAAAATAGCCTTTGTTCACCGGAGATTTAAATTATGCCTATATATGTACAGAGACCTAAGAACGTATGTGAATCTGACACTGACAAATGCAGAGCATGTGGAAATGCCAACCACTCTGTTATAAATCTGCTCTGGGGGAGGAGACTGATGTTGCCTGGAGATTTTTATTCATTTGAAAATGTTACCATTCACCCAGGGAAAGCCAAAGAACGGCAATGGGACAGTTGGATCCAACTGCTCTGACATTTCCTTGCCGGCAGACACCATCAATGAATTTAGAAGCTCTGCTGCTTCATACAACATTGAATTAAGAAAATGGCGTGTTTCAGAAAGAGGGAGAGAAGGCTGTCAAAGCCTCGGTTTCGGATATGTTTCTTTGTCCCAGACTGTTCCAGAATAAAGGTTAAGTACGGAAATGTCAGGAGCTAGAGAAACCGGTCACGAAGAACCCAAGGGCTCACTTCACATTAACCACTTAATACTCCTTGAGTAATTATGTGCCAAACAGTGGGCTATGCACTCTACTTGGAAAACATTATTGAATTCCTACAAAATCCCTATAAGAAATATGACCCTCATATCACAAATGAGCAAACTGGAAGTTTGCTTTCTGAGTTGCAGAAAGGCAAAGTTACTTACCCTGGTCTTGCAGCCAGGAAGAGGCAGAATGGGGGCTCTGAGCCAATCTAGGTCCACCCTGGCAACACCATTGGAAGGTTGAGAGGTGGGGCTGAAGGGTGGGCAACGGGAGGATGGAAGACTCTGCTTGACTTGTTGGGCAATGGAGGATATCTGCCATTTAGCAGTCCTACAGTTTTGAACATGTTTCTTAGTCTTCCTCATTTGAACTTTGAAGGATTTAATCGTAAATAATAGTAACAACAAACCTTTATGTGTCAAGCACTCACTGTTCAAAAAGGTTGTACCTAGTATTTCTTAAAGTGCTTGCAATAACTCAGGAGAAACGATTAGCATTCCCATTTTCCAGCGATAGAAACTAATAATGAGAGTCACAGAGCCTAGCACACAGCAAGTACTCAATCAGTGAGAGGTATTACCAAAGTGCCGCGCCGCCGCCTTCTTGCTCTTCTTGCAAGCCCACCTCCACCAGGACCACACCTCCATGCCTCCCTGAGTCCCGCCCAGCTTCTTCCTGAACGCCCACCTCTTCCCTTCCTTCTCCCTCCACCAAAATCCCTCACCCACTGCAGAACCCGCCTGCCCCAGAGAGTCTAAGGTAAACTTTCACCAACACTCCCCCTAGTGGTGGGCCAACGCCACCCTTCCCCAACTTCCTATTTTATTTTTCTATGAAGTTCCAAAATATAATTAATTCTGCAGAGTTTAAGCTGCAAAGATTCAACCAATTGATGAGTAAAATATACCTGCCGACTGTAAAGACACTAAAAGCATCCAAAGAAACTTTCTTTGACGGCTACTATCAATAATAGATAACAGATACTGAGAGATTGCAATGTGCCAGACATGATACATAGTTTGACTTTTTAAAACTCCACAACCAATCTTGAATTAGAAACATTTACTTTCCCCACCTTACATATAGGGAAAATGAGAGTGTGTAAGAGACTTGATCGAGGTCATAGTGTTACGACACTGTGAGTGTCAGAACTGAGCGGCACAGTGACAGAAGCACCCTGATTCCAGGCCTGGGCTCTGGGTTTTTATGCTCAAAGAACCCTAATTCAAACAAGACAACCAGGTTCCAAGCCTGTTTGGCCACCTGTGTTCCTCATTGTTAAAATAGGGGATTGCACTTAATGACCTCAGAGAATTATCCTTTAGAGAAGTAGATTATCTTATTTAATTCTTACTATCTATGAGATTGATTTCATGATCTTTAGTTCTACAGATAGGGAATGACTGCACACTTCCTAAGGTAGTAGAAAGCAGAGCCAGAATTATTTTCTCTGACCCCAATCCCATGCCCTCTCTTCTGCAGATGCTGACTTTCCAAGTCCAGGCTCGCAGCACTATGTGACTCCAGTCATCCTTCCTCACCTAACCCATCCATGTCTCTGCTTCTCTAGTTCTCAATTAGATATGTTAATTAAAACTGAAATCAGAATTTCAAAGTTTTTCCTAAGTAGTAAGGATTGTCTTCATTAGTTTCTATCTCTAGAAATCCACCAAACAATTGGATATCTTTGGGTCAGCTTTCAGTATAGCTCATAGGTCAAAAAAAAGAAATGAAATATTAAAAATGTATATTAACCAGCCTGGCCAGCACGGCAAAACCCTGTCTCTACTAAAAATACACAAATTACCTGGGTGTTGTGACACACACCTGTAGTCCCAGCTACTCGGGAGGCTGAGGGACAAGAATTGCTTGAACCCAGGAGGAAGAGGTTGCAGTGAGCTGAGATAGCACCACTGCACTCCAGCCTGGGCAACAGAGTGAGACTCTGTCTCAATCAGTCAATCAGTCAATAATGTATATTAAATATACTACAAAGAACAAAGGATGGGCCTATCAGTACATTGCCTCAAAAACCTGTTATTCAAAGGCTTGTAAATAATTGTCTTAAGTAACTCAACTCTTTTAAGAACCTTGATGTAAACAGAAGAAAATCTAATAACCAAAAATTCCAAATTATTTATCAGTACATCAAAGTATAGGGAAATTCATATGATATATAGCATGTGGAACTTACTAGAACTCATAGTATATTAAGAATGTATAAAAATTAAATCTCTATTCTTATTCTATAAAGGAGCCTTTCCTTGTCTTTTTTATGCTTAAAAATGTTTATTAATAAAAATAAATGTTATATGCCTATTAAAGTGAAAAGAACATTTAAAAAAATCAACTTTAAATCTTATCAGGCTAACACAACTATTTTAATGTTTGCACATTCTCTTTCAGTCACAGCCTGCATACAGACACATTTAAAATATCTAGTAATTAAATCATTTGTGTTCTTGGATTTTTTTACTTAACGCAGCAGAAATATTTTACCTATTTCTCTTTCTTTCTTTCTTTTTTTTTTTTTTGAGACAGGGTTTCACCATGTTGGCCAGGCTGGTCTCCAATTTCTGACCTCAGGTGATCCCCCCTGCCTCGGCCTCCCAAAGTGTTGGGATTACAGGCGTCTGAGCCACCACGCCCGGTAATGGTAATTGCTATTGGTAATGATCTGATAAACTCCAGAGACTGACATGCTGTACTTTTTTTTTTTTGAAATGGAGTTTTGCTCTTGTTGCCCAGGCTGGAGTGCAATGGCAATCTCAGCTCACCGCAATTTCCGGCTCCCAGGTTCAAGTGATTCTCCTGCCTCAACCTCCCAAGTAGCTGGGATTACAGGCATTCGCCACCACACCTGGCTGAGTTTTTTTTTTGTTTGTTTGTTTGTTTTTTAATAATAAAGACGGGGTTTCATGCTGGTTTTGAACTCCCAACCTGTGATCCGCCCGCCTTGGCCTCCAAAGTGCTTGGATTACAGGCATGAGCCACCACGTCCGGCCTACGTTTGTATTTTTAGAGACATAGAGACAGGGTCAGGATGGTCTCAAACTCCTGACCTCAGTTGATCCACCTGCCTCGACCTCCCAAAGTGCTAGGATTACAGGCATGAGCCACTGCGCCCAGCCTATTTTTTCTAAATCATTCTCCACATCACTGGATATTATGATCCATTTCCCATCTTCTGCTGTTCTAGACCAGTGTTATCCAATAGGACAGCCACTAACCACACGCAGCTAGGGAGCACTTGACATGTAGCTAGTCTGGATTGACAAGTAATATAAGCATAAAATATGTGCCAGATTTCTAAGGCAATATAAGAAAAACAATGTAAATGTTTATATTGATTTTGAAATTATACTATTTGGATGTATTGGGTTTAATCAACTATCAAAATTAATTTCATTTTTCTTTTTGTCTTTTTAAATATGATTCCTAGAAAATTTAAAATTATAAATGTGGTATTATATTTATATTGGACATTATCTAGATGACACTTCAGTGTACAACTGTCTGCCTGCAGATTTCTACTTCTGTTGAATTCCTTCCACAATCTACAGTCCAGTGAGTAAGCTTACTAGAATGAAACGTATAGTCTTACGGTCTTGGCTACCTATCACAATACTGCTTTCCAAAAGAGTTGTAACAGTTTATAAAGCACTAGCACTGGATTTCTCAAGAACATTCCTAGCATCAAAGAGTCTGCTTTTGAGTATGTTTATTTTTATTAATTTCCCAAGTGTAATATGAATGTGAGAGCCAGACTGTCTGGATTTAAATCTCCTCTAACTAATTATGAGTTGAGCAAGCTACTAAATCTCTCTGGGCCTCAGTTTTCTCACCTATGAAATGGAAATAGCACTATCTCTTATGGTGATTTTAGGGATTAAATGAACTTATGTATGTAAAGCACTTGGTACATATTAAAAACTGTAAAATTATTATATGTAATTATAATGATAAAGATTGTTTTAAACTGTAATTCTTTGATTACTACTCAGGATAAATGTTTTCTAGAATAAGTGTTTAGCATTTGTATTCTTTTCTGTTCCATGTAAATGTTTTCCTCATATCCTTTGGCCATTGATCTATTGAAATCTTGGTGTTTTTTTTTAATCTGCATTACTTCTTCATATATTATATAGTTGAGTCTTAATCATCTTTGGTATACATATTTTTCTTTTAATCTCATGCCATTGTTTTTATATTTTAAGCAAGTTTCAAATTCATTATTATCTACAATTCAAAAAGAAATTTAATTCCTCCTTTACTTCAGGCTAGGAAAGTATTTCTTTTCAAGAGATACACATGATAAAATATTTTATCTCTTTTAACTCGTCTATGCTTTGAGCCTGGTTAGTTTTCTTAGGTGAAGCTGGATTTTTGCTAAATGTTTAGACTTTTACATAGCAAAGGATAAAACAGAAAACTCTCCCATTAGGGTGCATGGAGGCATTAGGCTTAGTCCCAGGGATATTATGGTAACTTCATTGGAAACAATGAGGTCCTATGAAGACAGAGTCGTTGCCTTCTATAATCAAATGAATCTGACCTAAGCCCTTGCTGTACGGAAAATCACCTGCAAGTAAAACCAGGTAGCACTGGGTTCTAATTCTTACTCTGCTATTTATTAGTTGTGTGTGATTGGAGGCAAATAACTTAGCCATCTGGGAGCCTCATTTTGTTTTACTGGAGATTAAATGCGCATGAAAATGCTTAAGCATAAAGCAGCCAAATATCAAACTCAATGTTTAAATTCTTTATTTTAGCACAATATTCAAGATCATGTCATTTTCTTAGTGAGTCGGAAAAGGGAGTGGTTCTGTATTAAACGTTTCCCTGTTAATCACATTTGGCTAGATATATCAGAAATTAGCTAGCCCATAAAAGGGGACAAGAATATGCCTGTTGTCTGTTTAGTAAGACAAATGAATGGCTTTTGTCCTGTTCTACTTCTTACATAGGGCTTTCACATACTGCTCCTTAAAACAAACCTGTAAGGAAGACAGAGCAGTTTATCAAAAGTTGATAGCAAAGGAAAACTGGGGCCCAGGAAGGTTTAGTGACTTCCTCAGTCACGCAGCAGAGCCTCAGACAAAACGAGAACAGACTCCTTGTTGCATGCCCTTCCTAACTGCAAGTTGCTCCCTCTAGGTACACAACTGGGTGAACTGGACAATCTCTGGTTCCCTCCAAACCACTTAACAAAATTAGTAAAATCTTAAGCTCTGGAGTCCAAGAGACCTGGCTGGGTTCAAATTCCAGCTCTACTACTTGCAAGCTGTATGGCCTTATAGCAGTCAATCAATCTCTATCACCTTCACTTTTCTCTTCTGTAATGTAAAACTAACAATTTTACTGAACTTACTGGGTTTTAGAGAGGATGAAAAGAAATGGTGCAAGTAAAGCACATAGCAGTACCTGGCATGTAGGTAAGTGCTCAAAGTTACTCCGCTAAAAATGGAAAAACTGAACAATGACTAGAAATAGTTAGGTTTCTAGCCCTGAGCTCAAATTGGAGTTAGGTCTTCCAAGAGCTTGATCCATTAACCAGTGCATAATACCATGGAGGCTTCTGAAGATTTTCCAGTGCTGTGTCCTGTGGCCTTCTCTGGTGTTTCAGGCACAAACAGCAATTCATGCCAATTCTGCAGGCAGGTGCCATGTTTCTTACCTGTCCCAGCTGTAAACAGCATAATTGAATTTAATGTGAGAGATGATAGTAATTTCCCAGAGACACTTAGTGTTTAGTATTAGATAGTTCATCTAGTGCCCGCCCACTGGACAGGCTACTGTAAGATGCTAGAACTTAACTCTATCGTACATTTCAACTATATATTTAGCAGCTGTAACATACTGATCTCTCCGTCTGCGCTCAAAGGTGCTCTTTTCTCTTTGCCTCGTGTACCCAAAGTGCCTTTCTCCTGGAACCTCTCCCACTGGGTTGTAATGATCTGTAGCCCATATATGACTGGCGTCCTGGGGGCACCACTGACTAAAAATATCAAACCCAGACTCTGCATTCCCAAAGAAAGCAAACTAACTCCGGCAGCAAAGAGAGTCAGGGAGATTTCACTGAGGACCTTATGGGAAGGCTGAGGAGAGGGTTGCATCACACACCAGACAGAAAAGTTGATTAAAAGCTCTGATTTAAAAATTCAATTTTCTTGCCAAAGCCCTTTCCCTGGGTGTTAGCAGCCCTTTCTCCTCTCTTTCCTTTCTCTTCCTTTTTTTTTTTTCTTTTGAGACAGACTCTCATTCTCATCACCCCAGGCTGGGGTACAAAGGTGTGATCTCTGCTCATGGCAAGCTCTGCCTCCCACCTTCAAGCGATTCTGGTGCCTCAGCCTCCTGAGTAGCTGGGACTACAGGTGTGCATCACCATGCTTGGCTAATTTTTATATTTTTAATTGAGACAGTGATTCACCATGTTGGCCAGGCTGGTCTCGAACTCCTGACCTCAAGTGATCTGCCCGCCTTGGCCTCCCAAAGTGCTGAAATTATAGGCATGAGCCACTGCACCTGGCACTCTCTGTCCTTTCTTCCAAACCACCCATTTCTTCTTGGTGTTCTTAACAAATTGGCTCTAGCCATTGCCTTGAATATTCCACAAAAACTTGGGAGTTAGCTATTCCCAGCCTCCATAAAAGGCATTTTGACCATCACATCTATTCTCCCCCAGTCATGCCTCTGGTATCAAGGCCTCATTCTTGAACATCTCATTAAAGAATCTACCCAACAGCTCTAAAGCCTTCTAAATATGTGTGTGCAGATTTTATTAAGAAAATAAAGTTTTATTAATAGCGACTCTCTTGATCTTTATGTTACTGCAAGCCTACTTGACTATAAGCTCCTCAATAAGAGCTGACGTTTACCCCATGCCCACTGTGCCAGGCACTGCTTGCTGTAAGTGCTAAACATGGATTATATCACTAGTTCTCATGAGAAGCCTTTCCTAGTAAGGACCATCATTACCCCGATTTTGCAGATAAAAACCCGAGGCATAGTAAAATTAAGTAGTATATCCACGGTTATACAGCAAGTGGCAGATCTGGGATTCAAACCCAGGCAGGTTGACATTAAAGTCCACACTCTTAAATAATAGGCAGGCAAAGTCTGTATGGTTCTCAGGGACAAATGCCTCATCCCTTGCACAAGGCAGCCCCTCACAATAAAGGGACATTGACTGTTTGCTAAGTAGACAGACTTGCCTGGTCTTCTTTCTTTTCTTCTATTTCAGAACATCTATTCCCCTCCCTTCCATTTCATCATTCAATTTAAAAAAATCACATACAGAGTTGTCTATTATGTGCCGGGTGCTGTGCATGGCAGTGGAGAAACAGGGACATATGACAAGGCAGAGTCCTTGCCCTTGTGTGTAAGGGTCATAGCAGATGAGAAAGACACATCAGACAATAACATATAACACATCTCTGGAAAAGCTACATTCGAAACATTAAAATAAAGAGGTGACCCTGCAGGTGCTGGAGTGGGTAACCCTCCAGAGAGAGAGTCAAGGGAGAGAGTGTCCAGAAGAAGTGATAACTGGGCTGGATTTTGAAGGAATAGGAGATGGAAAAGAAAATAACTCCAAGCTATAAAGTTACAGCACCGTTTCCCCATTCTGACCTGCTGAATAACAGCGATTGAGAGAAACGATGAAGGCCTGTTAGTGGATGGAGCTCAGGACACGTTGGCTTGGCACAGCCTTGATTCCCAGCGAGGAGCAGGACACTCCTCCGAGGGAGACTGGGAGTCAGGAAACAGCGAGAGTCGTTCTCTACTTTTGGGGACTCTGAGGACTACATAAAGTATGGATGGGGGTGTGTTGCTGCCAAATAGTCTCCAATAGTGGCCAAACTATTAGGAGACTCTTAGAATGGTCCATAAGAGGAACAAACAGTGGTCTGGATTCAGGGGGAGAAAGCAAGCGTTTCAGAATGTCCTAACGAGATGGAAGTTTTGACATCACAAAGTTTTGACATCTTTTTGTTTCGGTAATAGTGTTGCTGTTTAACCTTATTGATACCATCTATTGTTGTTTTGTTGTTTGCTTTTCTTGGTTAATTCTCTAAATTCCATTAACTTGAAGTAAGATTTCTGGATTAATCAAATAGTGGTGGTATTCACTCAACCGTCTTGGCATATTTCCGAAAGTCCAGTCGGTATTAAGTTCTGGCTTCTTAAAAGCCAGAACTGCCTTCTCTTTTATCACCTGTCCGCTACTTTTTTAAAAAATTTCTAAATTAAGTAGAGATGGAGTCTCACTATGCTGACCAGGCTGATCTCGAGCACCTGATCTCGAGCAGCTCTCCTGCTTTGGCCCCCAAAGTGTTGGGATGACAGGCATGAGACGCAGCACTTGGCCCAGCTATTCCTTTTTATTTATCTTTCTTCTGTACTCTTTTCAAAAAGACAAGAGTTCAGGATCTCTGGTCCTAGATTCAAAATGCTGTGCTGAAATTTTAGAAAATAGAACTTAATAAAGTGTAGCATGGTTCAGTAATTTTCCAGCAGGAATCTCCCCCGGGGCCATGTTCTCTGTTCTACTCATTATCTTCCACAAAGCGCAGGAATGCATCTAACTGGCCAATGGGAAGCCGCAGCTATGTGCATGCACTAGGAAGAGACGGGATCACTCTTTCTTCAAGATCTGATCGTACAAAATCACACAGATGCGAGGGTGGACCACTGTATCCCCAACACCCACCCAGCCCACTTAACGGTTGGCTCTCAATAAATGTTTGCTAGATGAGTGAACAAACGAATAAAAGAAACAGAGAACAAGAGATCAAGTACACATGGCCAAATAAACTTGAACTTGCTTTAACTGTGTCCCTTCAGACTGGTCTCTTACGTTAGAGAAACTGAGGCAGCTAAGCTGGCTCATTCATTGTCCAGTCTTCTTAGAGAGGGATATTGTTCTGTTAATGAGGATGTAAACCCCTGAAATTTAAACTATTAGAACTCAGTATTTACAGATTGAGACTAGCAAAGCAACCCACTCTCAGAGTTGAGCCTTCTGTCTGCCTCCACTCCCCGTAGCCCCACTCCTCCAAGAGCAAGCCACTGAAGTTATTGTTCTAAAATAGAAACCTGATTGAAACTCTGCCTAGCTGGAAACAAAGTGGGAATTACCATTCACTAAGAGCTACGATATGCCATGGCTATGTTAGGAGTTTATACCTTACCTTGTTTCATCCAAATAACAGTTCTGTGTGAGGTGGACATGATGTCCCCATCTTACAGACACAGGCACTGAGACACGGAGAAGCAAAGTCACTTGTCCTCAGCCACATAGCTGGTCAGTGATGGATCTCAGATTCAAAACCAGGTTTGACTCACTCTAAACCCCCAGCGTTGTTTCTCCTCAGACTGTACTGCCGGAAATCCTCGTCATTACACCACACTGTCCAGAAGCCTCTGTGGGGCTACAGGCCCTTTGCGAGCTGAATCCAACCCATATTTCCAGCCTCATCTCCCCTCATGCCATGTTCCTCTCCCTGGGCTCCTGCCACCATCGGTCACAAAGCATTTCAAGAGTGCCATGTTCTACCAGGTCACATAAATTTGTAGTATTGTTCTCTCCTGTCCGTATACCCTCCCCTTTCTCCACCTGGCAAACTTTTATTCATCCATCAAGACCCAGTTCAAATATCCCCTCCCTAAGTTTCTCTGATCACTCACCACCAAGTAGGCAGTTAGTGGCTCCTGCCCAAGGCTCCCAGTGCCCTTTGTACCTATTGCCATCACATATAATCCAAGCAGTTCTCTGGTCTCTTCCTGTCTGACATCCTTTTGGCCGCAATTTTATGTTTAAGAATCCTCTGCAGGCAGATTCTGGGTGCTGCCAGCCCTCTAGCCTTTCTAATTGCTAGGCAGATGCCACCCCCTCTGTGGAAAATACTCACACAGTGTTCCCTGCAATGAAATCAGGCAATTGTTTTAAGATGAAATCCTTCCTGGGTGGAATTAACCATCAGGTGAGCTGTGGTTCTATTCTCAGTGCAGTCTGTGAGTGTGTGGTGGCTTTTCTGATTTTGCGCAAGGTACTATATTCATGATTTTTTTAAAATTGTGACTAAGTGGACTCTATGGAATGTATGGACTGTGGAACCTTGACATTAAATAGCCTCACACTATCCCTGCTCCTCCCACTCCTGTTCTATGAATAGTAGACCATACAGACTGCAGGACGAATGAATGAAAAGTGACAACACTTCACCAGGAGGCTGCAGCTCAGGATTATGGAACAGCTGGCTGGGGGATTGTGATCTATACACAAGCTACCGCATCATCCATTTTCTGCTGATCTTGTCCTTTTAGCTAGAATATGTGCTACTGTCTACACACCTGACTGAGCTGGTAATAAACATGATAACTATGATTACTAATCTAATAATAAACAGTTATTAACTGCTTATGGTGTCCCAGCAATTTTCAGATGACTTCTCATACTATTCTCATCATGAGCTTGCAAACATAATGGATTTGTGGTTAAAAAACAGATTCTGGAGTCAGACAGATACGGGTTTAAATCCTGGCCCTCTAATTCCTAGCCGTGTGACCTTAGGCAAGTCACTCAGGGTATCTAAACCACATAATTCCACATGTATGAAATGAGGATAATAAATCCGGTCAAGTCGTATAACAGCATGTCAGTCAATGAGGAACCACATATACAATAGTGATCCTGTGAGATTATAATGGAGCTGAAATGTGTTTTATGTTTATATATGTTATCTATGTAATATGTATGTTTTCATATGTATGTTTATGTATGTATAATGTCACACCTACTGACATCGTGATGACATTCTGACTCTGTGCAGTCCTAAAAAATGTGTATGTTTGTGTCTTAGTTTTTAACAAAAAAGTCTAGAAAAAAAGAAAAAATTAAAAATGGAAAAAGCTTACAAAATAAGGATAAAAAGAAAAAAATATTCTTGTACAGCTGTACAATGTGTGTGTGGTTTAAGCTAAGTGCCATTTTTAAAAGTCAAGATGTTTTAAAAATTAAAAGGTTTATAAATTTGAAAAGTTACAGTAAGGTAGACTAATTTATTATTGAAGGAAGAAAAATATTTCCTTATAAATTTGGTGTAGCCTAAGTGTACAGTGTTTATAAGGTCTGCAGTAGTATACAGTAATGTCCTAGGCCTTCACAGTCACTCACCACTCACTCACTGACTCACCCAGAACAATTTCCAGTCCTGCAAGCTCCATTTGCGGCAAGTGCCCTATATATGTGTACTATTTTTTATCTTTTATATCATATTTTTACTAAGCCTTTTCTATGTTTAGTTACACGAATACTTACCATTGTGTTGCAGTTGCCTATAGTATTCAGTATAGTAACGTGCTGTAAAGGTTTGTAGCCTGGGAGCAACAGGCTATACCACATAAGCCTAGGTATGTAGTAGGTGATAACCGTTTTTATTTCAGTACATCCTATGATGTTCATACAGTCCTAACTATTCTCGGTTACAAATCCCTATCGTTAAACAACATGAGTGTACATTCATCACAGTGCAGAAGAACCTAGTAAATGTTTATCATGTTACTAATATATACCCTTATCATGCAAGCTGAAGAAATTGATTCCGAGAGGTTAAGTGGCATTTCTGTGGCTACAAACTAGTAAGTGGTAAAGCTTGGATTTGAGCCCAGGTCTGTCTCTATACAATACTATCCTTTCCCATACAGCAAAGCAATATTGAAGAGTAGTTAAGAGTACAGCTGCCTGGGCTCAAATTCTGTCTGTCCCACTCTCAGTTTTGTGATGTTAGGCAAGTTACTTACCTACTTCTTTGTGTCTTAGTCTCTCCATTTGAAAAATGGGTTTTATAGGTTTGTTGTGACAATTGAATGTGCCGGTATGTGTACAGCCCTTAGAATAGTGCCTGAAATACAGTAAATGCTATACCAGTGTTTGCTACTAAAACTGACTTCTTAGTTTTCCAAACATTGGATCTGGTTGGATCCCTACACAATGGTTGGGGTGAATGTTGTTAGAAACTTGGGCCGTTGCTCTGGACGGTTCGGTTCTTTTGCTTTTCTAAGTCATTTCTCAGGTCCCTAAATCTTCTCCAGGATAAACACCAGTTTCTTCAACTGCTTCTAATAACAGTTTAAAAAACTGTTCCCTTCACTAACCATACTCTGGTTGCTTCACCAACCAGAGAAGGGTTTCTCAGGCTTGGTACTATCGGCATTTGGTGTAGATAAGTCTTTGTCATGAGGAATGGGGGGGCTGCCCTGTATACTATAGAATGTTTAGCAAAACCTTTGGTTTCTGCCCACTAATGCCAGTAACACTCCCTCCAATTGTGACTACCAGAAATGTCTCCAGACATTGCCAATGTCCTGGGGGGTCAAAAGCACCCCCAGTTGTAAACCAAGGTGGAGAGCATAGCCCCCAAAACTGACAAAATTCTCTGGATATAGTCTTCGATCTGGATGTGTAACATTGAACATCTTTTAAGGCAGCTGAAGATGAGTGTAGCTCCTTTGACACTGAAGGATCTCCATTCTCTTATTGAACTTGCTGAATGCTAAGACTCCTATGTCTTTTTCACATGAACTGCTGCCTGTGTAGATGGATTTCTGGCCTTAAGTACATCTCTCCCCCAGAAATCTCAATGTGCTAGAGACTGTTTAATAGCCCAGCCAGTACATGATTACCAGGGTAATCTTCTCTAAATGTCACCTTCTCTTAGCTCCGAGGTGGGCCCCATTGCCTATTCTTCCATTTCTGCCCCTCTGTAAGGCTTCATTCAAGTGCCACAGCCTTTAGGAAGTTCTTTCTGATGCTCTCTTAAAACTCTTATTCCTCACTGTCTCTACTGTGCTTTGTTTGCATTCTATGGGTTATTTCTTCCAAAGACTGTTAGCTCTTTGAGAGCAAGAGCTTTATCAGGGAATACTGCAGTTCCAGCCATCTGCTTAGTGCAAAATCTTTCCCAATGAATGTTCTTTGAATAGAGTTACATCCTGGTCCTACTCATAAATATTACAATATCTTCTTGTGTTCTGGAATATCAACACTCAACCATTCTACTTGGCATTCAATGCCTTCTACACACTGTCTCCACTTACCCAGTAAGCTAGTCCCCAAACTCATCTTCCAACTAGCCAGATCAGTTTGTTGCCATCCGGGAACGGGTCCACTCTTTTTAGCCCACAAACAGCTGCTGTCTTAACCCAAAACAACTGCCTCATCTTGAAGCCCTAGTCATCTTCTCAGGCATCGCTCAGCTCATGTTTAGCTGTTTCAGATCCACTTTGGATTAGATAGTAGATAAAATACAAATGCTAGGTTTAAGCACAGCCTTTCCTTTGTTCTCAAAGGCAGACAAGTGGAGTGATTGGTATAAGCTAACCAGACAGGCATGGGCTCAAATCCCACTTCCGTAGATTTGATAGCACTGTGACTTTGAGAAAACACCTCATCTTACCACCTTGTTTCCACATCTATATGTAAGTATTGTTTGGTCCATTCTGTGATGCTATAATACAGTGCTGCAGACCGGGGTGATTTATACTGAACAGAAATGTATTTCACAGTTCTGGAGGCTGGGAAGTCCAATATCAAGGTTCTGGTATCTGGCAAGGACATTCTTGCTCCATTATCCCATAGCAGAAGAAGAGAGGGTGAGAGAGAGCAAGAAAGAGAGCAAGAGAGGGCTGAGCTCAGTGTTCTAGCAAAGCCACTCCTTTAATAATAACAGTAGTCTATTCGTCAAGGTAGAACCCTCATGACCTAATCATCCCTTAAAGGTCCCACCTCCCAACACTGTAGTATTAGGAATTAAGTTTCCAACACACAAACTTTGGGAGACACATTTAAAATGCAGAAAGTGTCATAGAGGTGCCTGTACCATAGAGGAGTTAGGAGAGTGAGATAATGCAGGTAGTGTTCAGCCTAGAACTGGGAATGTGGTAACCACTCCAGAAACATTCATTATTAAAGCTCTACCTTGACCAATCCACCTACTATTGATCTCCCTTCTGAATTCCTACAGCCCACAAACTATGTGCCACATAATGTTTTCTACCTTGTCTTATGTTATCTACTTGCATGGCTTTAGGACTTGGTTATGTCTCTTTAAATAGACTGTTACAATCCTCTGAGGCTAGGAATTCATTTATTCAACAAATATCTGTTGTGTATTCACTACAACCATCGGGCTAGGCACTATAGATAGAAAGTGCACAGATAATATCAAGGTTGGACCCTGACCTCTAGGAATTTACAATTTAGTGGGGAAGACAAGACATGTACAATAAAGAGCTATGATTTTGGTAGAGAATGATTAGTGTCACTGGGAAGATGTAAGAGGTCAAAGGTAAGAAGAATTACTTTTGCCTGGGTTATCAAGAAAAACTCAGGAAATCTGGGCCTTATGGAGATGAGGGCTGGCAAGAGAAGACTTTATGAGAAAATGGAACAGCTTGAGCAAGCGCATGGAAGTGAGAAGGCAAGAAGCTTATATGGTAAACTGAGTAGTTCAGTGCAACTTGAGCTTGGGGTGTGTGAAAGGCAGCAGTTGGAGAAGCAGTTAGTAGCAAGAAGGGACTTTAAATATAAGGCTAAAAATATTTTACTTAATGTACATAGGGTAGGGAACAATGGGAGTTTTGATCAAGGAAATAGCCTGCTCAAATCTGTGCAACTGAAAGATAAATATAGCAGGATGCAGCAAGATCATTTATGAGACCACAATAATAATTCATGATGAATTATTATTCATTCATCATGAATTATTATTCATACGTGTGAGGATGGGAAGGGAGGATGGAGTGGGCAAGACCCTGTGAATGTTGGGGCGACATGGATTACTATGTGGTCTTCACTTTGCCACCTACAATTTATTCTCCACACAGCAACCAGAGGGACCCTTTGAACTGCATATCAGATCATGTCTGTCCTAGCCCGTTTTCTGTTGCTTATAACAGAATATATAAAACTGAGTAATTTATAAAGAAAAAGATTTTATTTCTTACAGTTATGGGGGCTTAAATCCAAGGTCAAGGGTCCTCTTGTTGGTGAAGGCCTTCTTTCTTGTGGGTATAGGGCATCACATGGTAACGGGGCTGTGTGTGCAAGCTCAAGTCTCTCTTCTTCTTATAAAGCCATGAGTTCCATTCCTATGATAACCCGTTAATCTACTAACCCTTTAATTCATTAATCCATGAATAGATTAATCAATTCATAGGGGCAGAGCTCTCACAGCCCAATCAACTCTTAAAAGCCCAAACTCTCAATTCTGCCACATTGGGGATTCAATTTCAATACAAGTTTTGAAGGAGACAAATATTCAAACCATAGCAATGTTGCTTCTCTGACTGAAACCCTCCAATGGCTTCTCATCACACTTAGAATTAAATTCCAAATCCCTTTTCATACCTTATAGCACAACCTGGAGATGCTGCTTCTCTGGTCTTGCCTCTTTACTGTAAACCTATCACTTGATGCATTCTAGCTACTAACCTCTTTGCTGTTTCTCAAGCGTGCTCCCACTTCTGGGCCTTTGCATATCCCGTTCCCTCTGCCTGGTATTCTCCTTCCCCAAATATCCACATGGTTTGATTCCTTATCTTGTTCTCACCTCTGCTCAAAGGAATCTTCTCAAAAAGAACTTCCCTGATGAAAATAAGCAGCATCCCCTCCCCATCATTTTCTATTTGGTTTTTATTTATAGTATTTATCAATTATTAACTGGCATTATAATATACATTGATATTGATGTCTTTGGTCTTGGTCGCCCATACTAGAATGGAAGTGCCATCAGTTTTGGTCCATGCTGTAACCTCATTTCATTTATTCATTCATTTATTATGAATGAATAAATGAAAGGGGGAGTCAAAGAGACACTAGCATTTCCAATCTGGATAGATGGGAGGCCAGCAGATCTGCCATGAACCAGGATGGGAAACACAAAAAGAGAATTTTGAAAAGAAAGATAAAATCTGGTTCTAACATTTACAGTTGCAGTGCCAGCTGGACATCCCATGGGAGAATCCTAGTGGACACTGGGAAAGGACTGGGATTCTGGTAGGCACTGGGGCTCAGGAATCAACCATAAAGAGTGATGGATGGCCAAAAGCGTAGACAACCCATCTATGAGTGCATTCGAAATGAGGAAGCAGGCAGGGAAAGAGAGGTTTTTCAATATCCATTCATTGCTCTTGGGAATAAATCCCAAACCGTCTCCATGTTCCCTACAAGACCACACATAATCTGGCCCATTGTCCGTGGATCTGACCTCATCCCTCCACCATTGTTCCCTGCACTTCAGCTACACTAGTATTCTTTCAGTTTCTTGAATTTGCCAAGTTCCTTCTCACCCCAGAGCCTTCACCATTTTCCTTCCTTTTCCTGGAAGCTACCTCTCCAACTCTACCACTCCTCACTCAGCTAACACGTATTATCTTGCAGATCTCAGCTTCAAGATGTATCACTTCCTCAAACTGTTCTTCCTTGACTTGACTTCCCCCTCTCCCAGCTTCCTCCTTGTTACACACTTTTATAATACATTGTAAATATGTAAAAACATACATGCAGCAGGTAACTGATAGAAAGAATATGTATGACTGCTTGATGTCTGATGTCTGTTCCATTAGACCATAAGCTTAAGGGACTAGTGGGCCAGTGACAATGCCTATGATGTTCACCCATTATATCCTGGCAGCTAGCACAGTTGTGGTGTATAATAGATGCTCAATTAAAAAAAAAAATAACTTGTTTTGTGAGTGAACTGATACAGTAACAAGAGAAGCAGGAGGAGAACAAAAAATATATACGATAAAATGAAATCAAGGTGGATTTTTCAAGTAGATGCAGGGCATTGCCACGGTTCAATACTGCAGTTGAACATGGCAGGCTGAAGACCAAGGAAAACTTGCAATCGAAGGGCCTAGAAAATTATGACTTTAGGAACTCAATTTAAATACAGTGATGAGGGAGGGAGAAGAGGTGTTAAGGAGAGAAGGGGTGGGAGAGAAACAGAATCAGTTAGTATAGACGACTGTTTCAAGAGATTTGGCAGTAAAAGAAGAGAAGAGAAGATGAAGGTTGAAATTGTTAGCAGAATCACCAAAAAAAATTATTAGCATGAGGGAGAATTTTAAATTTTTTTAAGTTAAAAAAAAAAGTTTAGCCAAAGGGAATGACAAAAGATTCATAAACAAATAGGAGGCAGTTGATGGGGCAAAGCCCCGAAGAGAAAGGAAATGGGATTTGGAACTCAAATGGAGAAGCTAGGGGTGGGGTAGTGGGAAGAAATTCAGAATTTCAGGGCAGATGCCTCAGCTGCACATGCATCTGGCCATTTAATCCTCTCTACAAATCTCTTTGTGGCTGGTACTATTGTCATCCCCACCTATGGGTGAAAAAGGTGAGGCTTGAAACAGTAAATAAATTGCTCCCAGACATAACTGCTTGTTACCTGAGCTCAAATTCAAGCCCAAGATTGTCCATTTCTAAAATCCATTTTTCCCCATTATACTTCTTGGGCATCCCAAAGGATGAAGTGGAGAAGCTTTACTCCTCTGAGATGGGAAAGAACGGAGCATGGTGGAGAATAAGGAAGTTGAAGGAGCTCCAGTGAGGTGGGCTGTCCTCTACAGCGAAGGAGGCAAAGACATCTTTGGAAAGTGGAGTCCAGAGAGTGAAAGGTTTAGAAGAGATGCTACAGAGTGGGCAAGAAGCCGGGTAGAGGTGATGAGAAAGTAGCCAAGCCACAGAGATTGTCCTCCCGAAGTTGTAACAGATCCAGATATCCAGGGTTCCTGAACTTCCCCAGGAATGTGAAAGAGTGGAGAAAATAGAAGGGGTTTGTCCAGATCTGGAAACTGGCAACAGAGGGAGGGCTGTAGTAGAAAGACAAGAGAGTAAGACAAGGAAGCAGCATCTTGCAATGATTGAATCTGGGCCCAGGGCTGGACTGATGTTATGGACATTAGGAGAGAAAGGATATTTGATTGTGAAAACTGAGGATTTGAGGCCAGGACATTGGAAGGGTTATCAATATGAGGGTTGGAGCCCTGAGAGGGAGACAAAGAGAATTGGAGAGGTGAAGGCTGTGAGCCTGGTGCTAAAATTCTTAAGGACTCTAAAAGAGGCAAGGCTGTTTCAGGATAAGGGTTGAATTAAGGTCTGTGAGCCAGAGAGGAATCCATCAGCTTATTGAGAGGACAAAGGTGAACTATGAGCAGACCCAGTAGAGAACTCTGTGAGGGGAGTAACATCTTGATAGGGCAGTTATCACCTTGAGGAAGTGGCAGTGATGCCTGAGAAGACCCTGAACATCCTGGGGAGTTTGTTCCCAGTGGAAAGCAGCAGCTCTGTGGGGCTTAGAAGTCAAGGCTGAATTCATAGACGAGTGAGATGATGGAGGAAGAGACAGGAATGGCCGTGTCTAAGCCTGTGCACAGCACATTGAGTTTAAGTGAAAGGAATTAATTCACTCCAAAAATAATTGTTGAGGATCTTCGTAAATGAGACACAGCCATGGCCTTAGGGAACATTATTTCACAGAGAAAACAGATTCATAGCTTAGTGGTTAGAGTGCAGATACATGGCTTAGACCTAGACTGCAGCTTTGCCACTTGAAGTACAGTTTCTTAAACTCTCTGAATCTACATTATCTCATTGTAAAATGGGAATAATAATGAAACCCACCTTGGCTGGGCGCTGTGGCTCACACCTGTAAACCCAGCACAGGGACAGGCCAAGGCAGGAGAACCACTTGAGGCCAGGAGTTTGAGACCAGCCTGGGCAATATGATGAGGCTCTGTCTCTATGATTTTCATTTTTTAATTAGCCAGGCATGGTGGCATGCACCAGGAGTCCCAGCTACTCAGGAGGCTGATATGGGAAGACTGCTTGAACACAGGAGCTCGAGGCTGCAGTGAGCAGTGATAGCTCCATTGCACTCCAGCCTAGAGAACAGAGCAAGACCCTGTCTCAAAAATAAATAAATAAATAAAAATATGGCCCACCTCATCAGTCTGTTACAAAGATTAAATAAGATAATACATGAAAAGAACTTAGCACACTGTCTGGAATACAGTTCTCGTTAATGTCAGCTATTACTATTCATTAGAATACAGAAGAAGTGTTGAGATACAGACAGGACCAGAGTGCTTTTATAACTAGAAGAAATCAGGAGCATGCTTCTATCATTTTAGAGTGAAGAGGTCTTTCAAAGTAAGACACAAAACTTAAAAGCCAAAAAGCAAAATACAGTCATATTTACTAATATAAAAGTGTAAAAAAAAGTATAAAAGCTTAAAAAAAAGTACATCTTCTACATGACAAGAAGCATTATCGAGTTAAAAGGCAAGCTAAAAATTTTGGAAAATATGTTCACCCTTTCTACCAAAGTTTATATTCATACTATTTTTAGGTCATTGCCATAGTCAAATTTGTAGAGATGAAAGTAGAATGGTGATTTCCAGAGGCTGGGGAGAGAAAAAATGAGAAATTACCGTTTATTGGGTACAGAGTTTCAGCTTTGCATGATGAAAAGCGTTATAGAGATGGCTGGTGGTGATTGAGGCACAACATTGTGAATGTACTGAATTCTACTGAACGGTACACTTGGAAATGGTTAAGATGGTAACTTTTATGCAGGTGTATTTTACTACAACGTTTTTTTTTTTTAAAAAGCCATTGCAAATGAATAAAAATGAAATTGAACACTCCAATAGAAAAATGATCAATGGATATAAAAATAGTTCATGGATGAAGGGCGTAAATGATGGTTAAATATCAAAAACTATCAAGCTCAACAAGAGAAAATAGGAAATTTTTTGACCAATTAGGTAAGACAGATTAAATACAGCAATAATACCCACTCATAGTGTGAGCCTCTGACATTCTTATGCACCTTGGGTGGGAGTAGAAATGGCCAGTAGAATGCTTTTTTAGAAGACAATCAGGCTGGAGCTATCAACATATGAAAAAGAGATGCCATTTGATCCAACAACTCCAATTTTAGAACACATTCTAGGCCTGGAGTGGTGGCTCACTCCTGTAATCCCAGCACTTGAGGAGGTGAGGTAAATGGATCACTTGAGGCCAGGAGTTCAAGCTCAGCCTGGCCGACATGGCAAAACCCCATCTCTAGCAAAAACACAAAACTTAGCAGTGTGTGGGGGTACATACTTGTAATCTTAGCTACTTGGGAGGCTGAGGCACAATAATTGCTTGAATCTGGAAGGTGGAGGTTGCAGTGAGCTGAGATTGTGCCACTGCACTCCAGCCCGGGCAACAGAGTGAGACTTAGTCTCAAAATATATATATATAGCCACTTAAATGGATAAGGGTATAAGAGGCTTTATACTAGCATTGCTTGTAATTAAGAAAACAGAAGCTACCTAAATAGCCATAAAGAAACAGATTTTTTAAAATAATAGTACAAGCACACAATGAACCAGTAATTAGCCACTGAAAAGCAAAGTTGCTCTGTTACAACATGACAAACAAATATGAGAGATAGCAACTGAAAAATAACTCACTAACCAGTATTATCCCATGATCTGTTTTTTACTTTCTAAAAGTATACAATGGTCCCTTTTTTATTCAAATGAAAAGATTTTGTATATGCTTATAAATGCAGAGAAAAGAGCTCAGTGGTACCTGTGGTCACCTGGGGCCATGAGAATGGAAAGGGAGGCTTTCATTTTTTACTTTATACACCTCTGTGATGTTTGCTCAGTTTTCTAGGAGCCCTTTCTAATTTTTGTAATAAAAGAAGCAAACATGAGGAAGTTAGAAAACAAAAGCGTTTGCGGAGCCTAGAAGCAGGAGTATGTAACATCCTATGGAAAGTGTCACAGTCAGGTGAAAAGCTGCTGCTAGGTGAGCAGGAATGTGCTAAGTGGGGAAGGTGACAAAGGCCTCCCCAGGCTGAGGGAGGCAGGCACCTTGGAAGCAAGTTCAGGACACCTGTCAGTGATGGGGAGGAACAGGTGTGACCAGGCAGGAAAAGGCACTTAGCTGATGAAATCACCTTCCCCAAGGTCCAAGTGGAACGTGGATTTGAAAGAGTACATTCTTTCACCCAGAAGTAATTACTGAGAGCTACTATGTGATATAGAACAAAACCCACATGAATCCTCTTCCTTTCAAATTGCTTTCAGTCTAATTGTAGGGGCACACACAAAGTTAAATTAAATTTAAATTTAAGTCAGATAAAATTAAATAATTGACAAGTATTTGAAAAAAAAACTAACAGTGCTGGAGTGGAGAATACAGGAGATGTGTCCAGGCAGTTATGTTTCAGTTTATATGCACACTGTTTTCAAAGCCATTACAGTAGTGAAATTCATAGAGAAGAAAAGTGGAATGGTGATTTCCAGGGGCTGGGGAGAAGATATATGAGGAGTTACTCTTTAATAGGTACGGAGTTTCAGCTTTGCGTGATGAAAAGAGTTATGGAGATGGTTAAGGAGATAACTACAACCCTCTGAGACAGTTTTGTTTAAGCTGAAACTTGAAGGATGACAAGGCATGAGCTTAGTGAAGGGGTTGGGGTGAAGGGCAAAGGCTTTCCAGGCAGAGAACACCATGTGCGAACATTGAGAGAGGAGAAATTTGTTTGAGAAAGGAAGGCAAGTCAGTGTGACCATTTTTGAAAGCAATACCAGGAATTTGCCTAATATGGTATTTCTTTCTAGCGCCTAAGTTGGCTGAGGGCTGAGGACCTGGAGTGCCCTTCTCCAAACACCTGTTAACTAATGGGCTTTTTGTTTGACTTGGCATTAAGATTTTTTATTACATACTAAATCTCGTACCCTAAGCTTCATTCATGTATCCTTAGGCGTTTCTACTCTGTGTGTTGTGTATCTGTGTGGGGGGTGGGGACAGAGGGAGAGACAGAATGAAAAGCAAAGACAGAGAGATGGAGGGAGAGAGAGAAAGAGAGAAGCAGGGAGGAGAGGGAGACTTGGAGTGCAATATAGGTATGCTGCTATCTGTTCCTATTTTAAACAATTAAATGCAGAAATCGTGTACCCTGAAACCATTATTCTTTTGAAACTGAATACCATCAGTGTTGGTGCAAGCCAAATGTTGCTCAAAGTCACATTGAATGCAAAAAGCTGCCCGGAGGGAGAGCAGCAAGACTGACCATTGTTGCAATGCAGCTTCTTTTAAACTTTTGGCCATAATGCTAATGGTAGAGTATAACAGCTGATGTGTAAACTCTCCTTGATTCAATTAAGATGGAGCAAACACAGTACTTGTCCCTGGGGAGCCCAGAGTCTAATGGGAAAGATCAAGAGCATGGACCAATCCCATGCAAGGTAATGGCTGCATCTAGTGCCGTGCAAACACAGATCAGGGAGCAACAAACTCAGCAGGGGTGGGAACAGGAGCCAGGAGCACTCCTGCAAAAAGCTGTGAGATGGCGGGGTGCATGTTGTGGGGCTGAGCAGGAGGTAGTCAGTAGGCGATGGGATTCCAGGTAGAAAAAACAGCATGAATAAAGAAAGCAGAGCTGAAAGTACACAATGTTTTCAGGAAATAATGAGCAAGCAAATGTGGTTAGAAGATCAGGGAGTGGCTGGTAATGAATCTGAAAGTTAGGCAGAAAGTCAAGGAGTGGAGGGCCTTGGATGGCCTATGAGGAATTTTGGAATTTCTGTAGGTGTGTATTTAGGGAGGGTTCCCTCCAAGGTTTTCAGGAGAGGGAGGTGATCTGCGCTGTGTTTAGAAAGATCAGTGACTGCTGCGTGAAGGATGGACAGAAGGGCAAGTCAGGGCAAGCAGATGAAACAGGATTCTTGTTTGGGACACTGTTCCTCCTTCACCCCACCCTCACCTCAGCCTGGCCTCTGTACATGAATAGGTCTAATGGTGGATCGAGAAAAACACCAGTCAGCTTCTGCTTTTCCTCCACGGCAGGGCCGACCTCTGCACATCCACACTTTGGTTTTCTCTTGGAACTGCAGATCAGGCTAGCGGGGCAGTGTCCTCATGAGGCCTCGTGCATACCCATGAATCCTCCCCTTAGGAGATGCCTGTCAGCCCGTAGCAACTGCAGACAGAGCTGAGCCCTGGCGTCAGACTCTTTCCTAGAGGGAGCAATGAGGAAATGTATCCTCTACCTGCCCAGGAGAGAACGTGCTTGGTGCTGGGTTATTTCCTAAGTTGAGTTTTGATTACTTTGCATTTCAGTTTGGGAAGGCCTCTTTCATTTGGGAACTGTTTTTCTGGCTGCAGCTCGACAGTGGCAAACATGGACACTGGGAACAGGCCCAGAGTCCTGAAATGATTAATATCCTGTGTTGTGAGATGTCCAAACACATGGATAGCCAAAGCATTTAGAGAGCCAGGCTAGGCCGTGCAGTGTGATGGCAGACAAGTCCCTTGAGTCATATGGGGGGAAAGATGCTACAATTCCATACACTAAATCAATGAAATTGAATAAAGGCTCTGAACCAAACTTCCTTGCGGACATTCACTTTCAGGAAGTGCTTGAGGCTGGTTGGTCTGCAGCGCTCCGGTCATGTACGGCTTCTCTGGGGAGACTCAGCCCATCCCAGGTTTACCATCTTCTCACCCTAGACCCAATCCCTTCCTTTGGCCAGTGGCAGCCCTGCCTCTCCCGACTGCCACAGATCAATTGCTTTGTTTATCTTATTGTCAGCCTGTTTTGGAAACACTCTCCTAGACTCCTGACTGACTCATAGGTTAAGGAGCGTGAGTAATTCTTCTGGAACTCGCTTGGAACAGGAGGGAACCCTTCCCATTTGATTTCCGGTCCTAAAAAAAGACAAGATAGTTCACACAGGATGCTAATTAGTTTTCCTATTCAACAGTTAGCATGGCCTAGCCCTGCTTGGAAAACTGCCTTTTGTGCTGCAGGGTTTAGAAATTTGAATACCTCCAGCTTTTACTCAGAATTTATAAATTGACACCAGAATATCGTTTTGGTGTGATTAGTTTTGCTGCTAAAGCTGTAGGGTTTTGTTGTTTGGTTTGGTTTTTTTACAGAGGAAACCCAAATGATTTCTCTTATGCGACATAAAAATTAGGAGAAACGAACAACCAGATTTGTCTTCTAAATTGTTCTCGTTTCATTGTTAGTGGGTGAAGGTAACCTCTCATTGTCCTCCTCTTGTATTTTTTGGCCTATCCTCCTAAGCAGTGATGTAAATTCAAGAAAGCTTTCATCCAGATGGGTGTGGCTCTCTTTGTAACCAGAATGGGTTGGCGTTCCCTTTCTGTAGCAGAAACGGTAGGAAAGTGGCTTTATATTCTTCTGTTTTTCTACTGGCTTAAGAGAGGATCAGCCCCTTCATCGAACTCAGGTACCTGAGAGCTTTTCACGCTGCCGATAGAAAGTATTCTAGCTCTGCTGGGAAAACCACAGAGTGCAAGTTCAAAGTCACACCTTAAGGGCAAGGTTACAGGGAGCTTTAACTTTCTACTTTATGCAGTTTTGTACAGTTTGAATTTTTCACAATGAGTGTGGAAGACAGCAAGGATGGAAAACCAATCAAAGACTGACTATATTTGTTTGGAAATAGTTTCTTCATTCTTTTTTGTCTTAGCTGCTATGTGACCTTGGACAAGTTAATTCACCTCTTTGTCCTTCTCTGTAAAGGTGGTATTACACCCTATATAAGGCTGTTGTGCACTAAAACATCTAATGCACGTATTGAGCACACACAGTCATGCTCTGTAAGCTTTACTGTTGCTGTTGCATTGTTGATACCACTCACTGCCAGTGCCCAAGACCCTGTCTCTGAAGTATGGCTGTTGAGAGGTGCAGCATGTAACTCTCCCTTTTGATTGCAAGACAAATATCAGTCTTAATTAGAAAAAACATTCTACTGGGAAGGTTTGGAAGAGACAGGCAAACTCACAGGTTTCCCCCACTTACTCTCCAATCATTTCTCTAGAAAACAGCTGGGAAGGCCACTGTCCACCCCATGCTTCTTCCAAGTGTAAGTTGGATTAGGCCCCTCCTCATTTGAGCCCTCTGAAGGCTTCCAAAGCACTTTGAATAAAATCAGACTCACCTGCCCTCCTAGTCCCTCTAGATCTGCTTCTACTCACTTCTGTCCTGGCCTCTCCACTCTCCTGCCAGCTCATTAAGCTCTGACATCCAACCGGACCTCATATGGGCAGCCCACCCTACTGTATCTACTGTTCCTCATGGGTCTCAGTCTAAATATCACCTCCTCAGAGAGGCCCTTTCCTGTCTGCTCTCTTCATTATTCTGTACACAGCCCTCTGTCTATTTCACTGTACTTGATGAAGCTATAACTAGTTTACTTGCTTGCTTGTGGGTTTCTCTTACCAGATTGTAGGCCCCAGGAAAGCAAAAAGTAAACTGGACTGGCATGTAGTAAGTAAGTGCTTATTAAATACCCCATAGTAAGTGGGCAGGGGGCAGATCTGTGGAAGGAGTAAGAGAAGGAGAGAAGGGAAAGGAAGGAAGGCAGGAAAGTCTGCAAAGGAAAGGAGAGGTTAACTATTAAAGTGGGTGGCTTTAAAAGTCTAATGACTGGTAGAATGTGGTGCCAATGACAAACAGTTTGGGAGGGAGACTAAGGTTAAAGAGTAGATTGAGAGCTTGGGTCAAACGTGTTGCATTTCACCCAGGTGAAACTTCCACCAAGCAGAAAGATGCAAGACTAAAACTCAGGACCAGGCCAGGGCTGGAGATGCCAGGTGGAGGTGATGAAATGGTATTTAATCTCTAAGAATGGAAGAAATCTGTAAAGGTCAGGGAAGGAAGGAAAAGAGAAGTAGCTTTTAGGAACCAAACCTTTGGGTTCTAGGGAGAATATGATTGCAAAACAGAAATTTAAAGGAATCTGTAAAGAGCAAGATCATGAGTGGAGCCTGAAGCTTAACTTAACCCAGCATGGGAAAACTCACCTGGCCAGGACGTGGACGGATTGACAGGTTGACGTCTCCATTCAGGGTCAGTGAATGAGAAGACATATTCAGTCAGGAGATGGAAGATGGTGTGAGGTCACGCCAACGGAGAGCAGGACAGAGTTCTGAAGAAGATACCAATATAGTATAAAATGCCCACAGACACATTGTTCACAGGTTACTGGTACTGCTTAGCACAGTGTCCTGCCAATTAAAATTAATGCGCAAATGTGGACAGATGATGGTGATGACACCAGGCAAAACTGTGGCATTAATGGAGTCTGTCTTTCCCTTCAAGGCATTTTCTGCTTCCATTTGCCCCCTCTTGCTGCTGGTGGTGTTTCTTAGAGGGACCAGGGAGAAGAGAAAACAGTAGGGCCCTGGAGCGGGAGGGGCTCTGGGTTTGTATTACTTACCACCAGTGGGATGATTGGGAACCTTTCCTCTCTGAGCCTTAGTATTGTTAATCTTTCAGGTGAGGATGATAATACCTACCTCCAGGGTAGTGGTAAAGATACCAGAAAGCCTCTGAAAAGCCCCTAGCACACAGTCAGTGCTCTGGAAATCTTAATTCTCTTCCTTCCCAAGGCCTTTCACTTTCTGCTCCTTTCCACTCTTATCAGAAATTTAGTGAAACTACTTTATCTCTTCTAGGAGTATTGGCATTTAAAGCTTTCTATGCACTTGTTAAATACATTTTTAATTATTCATTAATTCTTTCCACAAATGTTTATTGAATATTTACTATGTATGTGTCCAATGCTTGGCTAGATGCTGGGAGCACAAGGGTGAAAACAATAGACGCACCACACCTCCAAGCTTGTTAGGGAAATTAGCTTCACTGTTCTAAAGTCTATGCTGAAGGGTGGAGCAGTAGTTCCCAAACTCCTGCATGCACCAGAATGGCTTGGAGGGCTCTTTAAAACCATTGCTGGGCCCCATTCAAAGAGTTTCTGGCTCAGTAGATCTGGAGTGGAGTCTAGGAATCTGCATTTCTAACAAGTTCTCAGGTGCTGTTGCGCCTACTGCTCATGGTTCAAGGACTACACTTTAAGAACCACTGAAATCGAGTATTAGGGAGAAAGGGGAATAGGGTACTAGTATTGTCAGAAGAATCCGGTACCTCTTGTCTTTAATATGTTGTTTTCTTTGACGACGATAAGCTGGGTTATTCCAGCTAAGTGCACAAACTCCACATGTTTTGAGGTACACAGGACCAGTAGGTAGAGCAACCTCAGCTTCAAGATGTGTACACCCATTTGCCTTCCATCCCAGTTCATCTCTTCTCCCTGTCCTTAAAGTCTCTATTCAAATCAAAGCCTCTTTTTGATGACTTTCCTCACTTTCCCAGGTAGATGATGGCCATTCTCTGCTCCTATCGCACTTAATACATCCCTTTATTATGATAACCACCTTACTGGATTGTAAGCTTGTTTATTGACCTATATTCCCCACTAGCCTAGAAATGCCTTGATAGGTGGAACTATATCTTATATCTCTCAGTATCGCAGTTAAAATTTGAATGTTTATGGACCACTAGACTAACTGATAGGACAAATGGATGTGTTTAACGAGTATTAAATTATATGATATGAGGAAAAACCATCAAAATGATACTGTGTGTAGATATTGAGAATTGGGAGCAAGTGTCCTCTTGTCTGACCAAATGGGCTGAGCTTGTTACTCCACTCATAGCCATGTAATCTTGGATCAAATGCCCAATCATTCTGAACTTCCCTTTCATTATTGGTAGAATAAGGATATTAATCTTTGCATGTGTGTGAGGATTCAATGAAATAACATTTATAAAATGTTTAGCGTAGTGCTTGGCATACAGAAAATGTGAAATAAAATTTACTATTTGATAAAGCAAAAGGAAAAATTGTAAAATGAAAATTGATTGAGCTGGGAAAAAGTGACACTGTCAGTTAAAGCTATTTATAATACTTGCTTAACATTCATGTCCAATTACTAAGAAGCAAATTTTTTGCATATCAGTTAATATATGTCAAATTAACTTTGGTAATTATTTTTCCATTAAACTCTGTGTTGTTCTCAAGTCAAGAAGACTGAAGACTAAGGAAAAGTCATTTGAATTGGTATTTAGGGTGTTATTGGTGACTTTAAAAAACTTTTATTCAGGAAAATGGGCATATAGGAGGAAGGATTTCAGAGTATATAACAACAGGACACAAATATAGACAACTTTTTTGGGATAAGTATAGCAATACTTAAGTGTGTAAGACAGAGAGATGATAGCAACTTTTTGCTGAACAACTTATCTATAGGAACAAAATGTTTCCGTTGGCGTGAGTAACATATACCAGATTTGAAATGGTTTTAATGCAATGTATCAGGCATTCTTGAATCTGAAGCCCTGAAATTCTTTTCTCTATATTCTGTGAAGTGTTCAAACTCACATATAGCTCATTTTAATGTTTCATTCCAAGGGTGGTTTCTTTACCAATGGATTACCAAGTGTATTCTTTCGCAGAGCACTTTGAAAGAATGTTTCTACTTTAAAAATGTTCCTACTTTAAAATTGAAGCTTTTTTAAAGAATAGATATTTTTAAACGGGTAATACCCTTGTGAGAGGAAGAACACTGTTAATAAACTTGGTTCTAATGACCCTGGCAGAACAGAGCAAGTAGGACCCTGTCATTGCTGAATTGGCCTCAAAAACAGTAAAGCACAGGGAATGGGATGAGAGCAAATTTCAAAGCACAGCAAAATCCTCATTAATGCTGAACATGGAAATCACACTTCAGCTTAAAATTTGCTGAAGCAGAAATAGAAAACAAACATGAGGTCCTTTGGGTCTTCTTGTGTACAAAACAAAAAAAAAGGGTGATGGATTGTTCTGTAAGATTCTATGATAATCAGTTTTGACTGCTTGTTTTTCAGGGAGCTTTTATCTTCAGATTCATTCTCAAGGCGAGCTCATCTAGTCCATTCTCCCGTGTGTTTAAGCGGGCACCAACGACTATCCTACAAACAGAAACTTGAAGAGGAAAGCTTTTCAGCCTCAAAAAAAAAAAAAAAAGGCTTCTGCATTGCAGCTAATGGCCTTTTACTGCTTGCTTCCAGAGGATAAGTGCAGTTTAGAAGCATGGTTAGTAACAAACCAAAAAAAATTAATTATGATTTTTTTGTTCTTTGGGGTGTGTGTGTGTGTGTGTGTGGTTTTTTAAAAGAGAAAATGCACTTTTTTCTAGTTCAACCAACCTAATAGACCCTTTCCCTTCTTGCAGAATATGAAACAATATGTTTTCAAAAGACTATGGTACTTAATTTATTATTTTTTTTTAAGATGGAGTCTCACTCTGTCACTAGGCTGGAGTGCAATGGGGCGATCTTGGCTCACTGCAACCTTCATCTCCTGGGTTCAAACGATTCTCCTGCTTCAGCCTCCCAAGTAGCTGGGACTATAGGCGCATGCCACCACATCCAGGTAATTTTTGTATTTTCAGTAGGGACGGGTTTTCACTATGTTAAAAGTGCTGGGATTACAGGCATGAGTCACTGTGCCTGGCTGGTACTTAATATTTTTAAATCAGATTTTATTTTCTAAACTTGACTAATCTACAACTTTCAAATGTAGTGAGTTATAGACCATCATTTATAAGGTGATCCCTTGGCAGTTTGAAAATACTTTCTAATGCGGAAAAAGTGTTCTTTTCATTGTGTTTTCATACTAACACAAGTCTCACTAACCCATGATGCATTTAAAAGGACATGTAATCCCCCCCCACTTTTTTTTTTTTGAGATCGAGTTTCACTCTTCTCATCCAGGCTGCAGTGCAAAGGCGCGATCTCGGCTCACTGCAAACTCTGCTGCCTGGGTTCAAGCGATTGTCCTGCCTCAGCCTCCCACGTAGCTTGGATTACAGACATGTGCCACCACACAAGGCTTTTTTGTTTGTTTGTTTGTTTGTATTTTTAGTAGAGATAGGGTTTCACCACGTTGGCCAGGGTGATCTTGAACTTCTGACCTCAGGTGATCCGCCAGCCTTGGCCTCCCAAAGTGCTGGAGTTACAGACGTGAGCCACTGTGCCTGGCCCAGGACATATGATACCTTTTATTAGTAGGAATATCATATATTTCATTAGTAAGAATGAAAAGTTCTATTTTTTATTTCTACTAATAAAAGGTATTCTATTAAATAGTACTATTTCAAGTTGGAGAAAACACAAACATTAGAGCCAAAGACCCCTAAACTTGAGTTGAATCCTAGGTCAGCTGCTTACCAGATTCATGATGTTGAATGAATAGCTTTATCTCTCTGAACCTCAGTGGCTTCACCCATAAAATGGGGGTAATACCCACATCTCAAAATTTCTGCTGTGAGGCCAGCACCCATAAAATAGGGGTAATACCTACAACCCAAAGTTGCTGCTGTGAGGCCAGTAGCCTCTGAGGCAGATGTCTGGGTTTGGATTCTGGCTCTGCCATTTACTTGCTGGGAGCCTTAGGCAGTTATTTAACTCCTCCATACATCAGTTTCTTCATCTATAAAATAAGGATAACATAGAAACTTACCTCTAGAGTTGTGTCAATTGTGCTAGGTTGAGTTAATATGTATAAAGTGTTTCAAATAACTCTTGGCATGTGGTAAGCACCATAAAAGTGTTTGTTTTATTATTATTATTTTGTTAGGTATGTTTTCTGTCTCTTCTTAAACAACAATAATGAACTATCCTAAATTTAAAAATAGATAGATTGATAGATAAGTAAATAGATAGATGATAGTTACCTAGGAGACTGATTTGGTTCATGCTAATTTACCACTATATATAGGAAACAAATTTCATCTCCTAGATTGTGTAAATGAAAACATGGAGAAAGAAGGAAGGATTGTGTCTAGCCAAAACCACAGTTTCAGCTGCATATTCACTTGGTTTAGAAAGCATGTCAAGTGTTACCTGTTCTTCAGCAGAAGGAAAATAAGCAACAAGTCTCTGCAGCCAGACATAGAAAACATTGTTTTGAAAAAACTGGAAAGTAGATCTCAGACATGCTTGGGCAAGATTATTATTCCACTGCATTTTAATTGCAATTTCCATACTAAAAATAGTTGCATTAGACTTCATTTATCATTGTTCAATAGGCCCATTTGCGGAATATGAAAATATTTAATGCCTTGCAAATGAAGACAGCTGGATGCTTAAAACCCAATCTGAAGAATTTAATAGAGTGAGAGTCTTGTACTATTTTCCCCTGGTACAATGAAATTGCTGTTTGTCTTTTACATTCTCAAGTCCTAGGATTAGTCAGGGCTGAGAGAAAAGGTTTGATTTTAATACGGAGGTTACCAACTATTTTAGTTTCACCTACTTTGAAAGATTAACTCCTAAATCTTGTAATGGACCATGAATCATGGCCAACCTTCCAAGGTGCCAATATTGCACTCTGCATTAGGGGAAGAGAGTGGAGGAGTAGATGAGGTAGGGATTATGTGAGAAGAGCGGGTTCACCCTAATTTCCAAAGCCTACTGTCCCTGAGAATCATGAAATCACCAAGACCATGGCCTCAGGAAAAAGAAAATCATCTTTTTCCCCTTTTGGGTCCAGACCAGGGCTCTTGGTTAAGGCATGACCTGGTGTAGCATGTGGGGTTGTGGTGTTACAGGGCAGAGGTCCTTTAGCTATGAATGTTCCTGGGCAGCAGAGTGTCTTCCCCGGAAGTGGATTCAAACTGGAGAATGTCTGAAAAATAAAAATAATGCCAAGCACCACTAAAACTGTAAGTTATATTGAATTTCATCTTGGAACTGGAAATTCACAATACAACTCTTGGTATTTCTCTATTAGTCTATTGAGATTAAAAGGGACTCCAAGGCATAAAAGCAGATCAACCTGGAATTTTCCAGGGACCCCAGTCCAAACAGGGCAAGTCATCTCAAAGGCTGTTCAATCTGAAGGTGGATAACTGGTGACTAACTAAGAAGAGAAAACCAGAATAACATGAAGTGGTGCCAGAAAACACATGAAGTGTTCTGGGACACTTGGATCTCCTGGTTTCCTTTTAAAATTATTTTTATTATTATAAACAACTTAGCAGAAAGTTTATCCCATAACCTCTTCAATAAAATGTAATCATTGAGACACTGCTAGAACACTTATAACTTTGTCCATATATACACGTCTTATTTACAAAATTTCAGTCACTTTGTATATGATGGGAGTCTTACTTTTCATGTGACATTATTTGGCTTTTTTCTATATATTTATGGTTTAACTTCACTTTTAACATTTTAAAGGATAGCATTGTATTTTACCCAGCTGATATAACTACTTGTTTTCTCAAAAGTGAATCAACTTTCTAGTCCTTATTATTGGAGTTCCTGAACAACAACAAAATCAACATTCACACTGTAACTTACGAAAAAGTTTCCTTCTTTTTATATCCAGTGAGATACTTTATTTGAATATATTGTCAACTCACTGTGAGGCAAAAAAACATAAACACTTTGAATAGTGGCAACTCTAAAAATTGGCTAAAAAATGACAGAAACAACTCAACTAGAAAAATAATTTTTTAAAATTATTTATTCTTTTTCTCCCTGTGTAACGGAATGTGGTGCTTTTTGCTGCAAGCTGATGTGACTATTTAGAAAGCCAAAATGGCTCAATGTGCTGCATTCTAGAATCGCATTCATTCATTTATTTAACTAACATTTATTGCACAACTACTACGTGCTAGAGACAATTCTAGGTATGAGAGATATGGCAATAAAAATAACCCTCCCCCTCACAGACCTTACTGGGGGAAGCATACAACAAATAAATATGTTTTGTAAGGAAAATTCAAGAAGGATAAAAAGGTGAAATGCAGAGGCTGCTATAATATTTCAGAAGGAGTAGGAAGTTTTCTCTGATGAGGGGGTAATTGAAGCCAGCGCCTTAAATCCTATGTGTACCTCTGGAAGGTGATGTCTCGTGTGCGCCCATGCAGGAAGTACAGCTCACTTTTGCATCTCTTCATCGGCTTTTATTCTTTCGTTCAGATAGTATTTGTTCTCATGAATGTGCTACTGCTTTGATAGCTATGGGAGATATACAAGTGAACCATGCAGGTGTGGCACCTGCCTCACAGAGTTTATGAGAAGGCAAGACATTACAAGTCTGACAGCACTTTGAAAGAGGAAGTACAAGGTGCTGTTGCGGTAGATTTTTATAGCTGGGAGGTCAGGGAAGCTTTCCCTGAGGAAGTGACCTTTAAGCAATGAAGCAAGTGTGAGCCAGATTCATGGGTCACAGGCAATGGAAATGAGGGAAATTTACAGGCAGAGGTGATCAGTGTGCAATTTTTCTTTCTTGCCTTTTTTTTTGGCTGTTGACTTTCTCTTTCACCTTTCTCACCTATCCATATCTTCCAAGGGCTAAGAAGTAGTATCACCTGCTCTCTGGTAAATGTGCAAATGATTTAGCAGTAGATGAATAAAAGAAAATGTACATGAAGTGCAGGAGTCAAAAACAATAATAATAACAATAATACAACCCAAACTAAATGGACTGTATTCATACTCAAGAGTTGGATAGCTTTATTTACAGTTAGTTTTATTGTCAATCTTTTGTTAGGTGGAGCACTATCAATTTATGACACAGATTTTGGCTCGTAAATTTCCCAGAGACCACTTAACAAGCTATAGTCACTAGTGGTTTTGTATTTAACTTAAATGAATATAATTTTCCATGTCTTTAAAACAAGTTTTATGGCAGAAAGAAGCAGCAGCAGGAGGAGATAACATTGAAATTTTATAAGAAAAAAATATGTAAGTTTTATTTTCTGTCTATACTAGCTGATTCTTTGAAGCCCAATGTGGTAATGAAGTAGATTAGGAAAGCTATGGGCCAGTCCGATTAAGCCTTTAGCTTCTAGAGGGCCCTGAGGTTTAAAAATCCCAAAGAATGTTCTTTTCAAAACTGTTTGCAGATGAGCCTCAACTTTTGATGGGGTTATGTCCCGATAAACCCATGACAAGTCAAAAATACTGAAAGTTGAAAATACATTGAATATCCTAATAAACCAATCATAAAGTTGAAAAATCATAAGTGAAAGCATTGTGCGCCCAGTGCCATCTGTATAACAAAGAAACATTAGAAACAATGTGAATGTTTTCAATGAGAGAGTTTTGCATAATGAGGTATAGTTTCTCCATACAATAAAAATCCTGCAGCCATTAGACAGTCTGTTGTAGAAGGAGGCTCAATAACAAGAGAGAATGCTTGTGATAATTTTTTAAAAGCAAGATGACAAAACTTTACTGTGATAAAAATTAGATCAAAAGAGCTGGGTGTGGTGGCATGCCTATAGTCTCAGCCACTTGGGAGGCTGAGGCATGAGGATTACTCAAGCCTAGAAGTTCAAGTCCAGCGTAGGCAATATAGCAAGACTCTGTCTCCTAATTTTGAAAAAAAAAAAAATTAGGTCAAAATATGATATAGTTACAAAGAAAATACATCGATATTTTAATGGGGGTTACATCTGCTTAATAGAACTATAGATTATTTTTATTTTCTTCTTTATGTTTGTGCTCTCCAAAATTTTTGACCACAAACGTGAATTGGTTTCATAATCTGAAAAGAAAAGCAATAGATGTTCTTGTTCTTCCAAAGAGAAAGGAGAGATTTGTGTAGCAGTCATTCTTACAATGCACACACATCTGTGAGCAAGATGAGAGTTTTCCTTAGGTAAATCTTGAGTCTGTAGCTTTTATGTGAGTGGAGCAAAGGACCTAGAGTTCACTGCAGAGGATCTGAACAGGCTTTGATGCTAGAGATTGTGCTTGGTGATTATCAACTTTTATTTTTAAAACACTGAAAGAGAAAGAGAGGGCCAATGAAGTAAGACAGTGTTACAAGGAGTAGCTCTTTATCAGGAGTAATTCTTCTACCAATGACAGATTAAATGACATCACTGCTTACATCTCACCACCCCAACTGCTGACTTTTTACGGAATTTGTATATGGTGCATTAATAATGTGTTGTGGGGCCTGCACACTAGTTGTTCCTTTATTTTGTTTATATGGAGAGTGTGTGTGTGCAAGCGTGAAATCCACCTTTATTTTCATGGCCTCTGGATTTTGTGTTATGCTTAGAAGGGCCTTTGAAGATTATAGAAGTTTTACTCTTATTTTTTCTAGTGTTTTTATAGGTTTGAGTCTATGTACTTAAATTCTATATTCCTGTGGTTTTTGTTTTAATGTAAGTACAGTGTAGGGAGCAAGTTTTATGTGTTTCCATATGGCTAGCTACATGTTTCAACAGCATTTATTGGAAAATCCATCTTTTTCACAATCCTTTAAAATTCACCTTATAATTCAATTTTCATATACTTTGAGTCTTTTTCTGGAATTTATGCCTTTTAATTCGTCTATTGGTCTGTTTCTATGCCAATACCAGGCTATTTTAATACCACAGTTTAATAGTACACTTTGATAACATCTTAGATCAAATTCCCCCCAATCTATCCCTTCTTTTCTTTTCAAAACCATATCATAAATTTTTTTGAGTTAATGCATTTCTGAAATGGCTTGCCTGAACACTTCACTTCACTATATTAACTAGAATAGATTCTTCCTTTCTTTTATATTCTTCAGAAAGTAAATTTTAGTGCTGCTCATTCCAGTGAAGCAAGATAAAATCGGTGCCAGGTTTTCAAAGACAGTGTCTGTCTGTTCTTCAGAGCTTCTGTGGAGAAGCCATGTGTCCACTGGTGCTTTAGCTCCCTCTAGCCAAATGGAAAAGCCCCTTTCACATCTGAGCACCAAGATCTTTGGAATCTTGGCCATGTCTGCAAGCAAGAGCTAGTCTAAAGCCTAATTACATGGTCTAGGACACATTCCAAAATGAGGTATTATTGCTCTCCCATTCTGAGCTGCTATGGCCATCCCATTCAAAAAAGAGCCAAGGAAGGTCTTTTCAAAAGCAGCTGAAAAAGCTATAAATACTGGTAACTCATTAATGCCTGATTTTTTAAAATTCCCATTTTTTTACACCCAGATGTCAACCTTGGTTAACAGATCAAACCACTCACAAATGTCAAATCCCAAAGAAATGGAATCAGAATCTTCCAGAGTGGGACTCAGAATTCTGTATTTTTACAAACTCCCCAGGTAATTCTGATGGATCCAATCATTGGATCAGACTCAGGGAAACTACTGTGGATTATATTACTTTATCCTCACTAACTTCATCTGTAAAATGGCAGCAAGACATATCTATTTCATTGAATCGTTAAGAGTGATACCTGATATTTATTGAGTCTTAATTGTATACCAGGCACTGTGCCAAGGGGTTTCCATCTATCATCACACTGAACTCTTATAACAGACCTGTAAAGTAGATACTAGATTATCCCCCCTTTTACAGATGAGGAAACTGAAGTACAAAGAGTGTACCTCAATTTGATAAAAGTTATCCAGCTAGCAAGTGTGGAGGGCAAGCATATCAACTACTGGGGTTAATGTGAGGATTATATTAAATAATATATTTAAAGCATCTGGTACGCAGTAGGTGCAAATAAATGCTCTCTCTTACCTTCCTTTTATCTGCATGATTCTACTCATGCCCAGTAAAATTTACATTGAGAACAACACTTTGACCTTAGCAGTGCCCTAAGAATGGAAAGTTCAGTATTCTGGAAAGTAAAAAAGAAAAGGGAAGGTAGGTGGTAGTGGAAAGAGGTGTTTGGGATCTCCAACAGAGAGAAACAAAGTGTAATTACATAGGGAAAAACAGGTGCATGTGAGGGAAGACAGTTGCTTGGCCGAAGGTAGAATAAGGCAGGGTGATAACCTTTAGAAGAGGAAAGCCAGGGTACAAGATGAGAATCTCAAAGGAACAGAGTGCAAAAAGACACCTATTTCACCCCCTCCACTGCATGGTAATCTGATTCCCACTTGGACATTTTCTGTGACAAGAAACTTAATTGATCAAGGCAGAGGAGGCTCTAGCTGTCAGAAAATTCTTCGTATTAATTCATTCTAGAGTTTCTACTCATAGGTTCTCCTTTGGCCCCTTAAGGTCCTGGAGAATAAGTTTAATTTCTCTTCTATTTGACAGTTCTTCACATATATCAAGACAGTTACCTTGTACCCCTGGGACAAAACCTTCTGTTTCTTTCAGTATTTCCTCATATGACATAGTTTCTAACTGCTTTACATCCTGGTCCTTCTACTTGTGCATGTAGATAATTTCTTTTCGCAAAGTCTTAGTTGCTGACAACACTTCATGTGGGTACAACATTGGGCAGCACAATGACACATATCTTGCTTTACGTGTCAGACTTCCATTGATGCAGCCTAAGAGCATTTATTTTTATTATTTATTTATTTTTTGAGACAAAGTCTTGCTCTGTCTCCCAGAATGGAGTGCAGTGGCGCGATCTCGCCTCACTGCCAACATCTGCCTCCCAGGTTCAAGCAATTCTCCTGCTTCAGCCTCCTGAGTAGCTGGGATTATAGGCGTGCACCACCATGCCTGGCTCATTTTATTTTATTTTTTTTTAGTACAGACAGGGTTTCACCATATTGGCCAGGCTGGTCTCGAACTCCTGACCTCGTGATCCACTCACTTCTGCCTCCCAAAGTGCTGGGATTACAGGCATGAGCCACCACAACTGGCCCTAAGAGCATTTATTTATTTTGGCAGCCGAAATTCACTGTGGACTCAGATTGTTTGTCACCTAAGACCCTTTATCTTGCTCCTATATGCATCTAAGACACCTCTGCCTCCAGCTGGCTTCACACAGGGTGGGACTCCACATGTATTCCTGTTAGAGTCAGTCCACTGCTCCAATATTGTATGTGGCTAGAGTTATATAATAGTGTATCTTTCCCTCCTGGCTTTGTGTCATCTGGACATGCGATGCAAATCTTCTGGATTTTCCTTCAGGGCACTGATAAAAGTTCTGATGTCTGGACCTAGAAGAGAGGCTTCTGTCTTTCTGAGGGGAACTGATGTGGTATACAGGCTTTGAAATAAAAGAAGAAATCTGGGTTGCATCATGGCTCTGCCACCTACTGTGTGACCTTCAGCCAGCTAGCTAAATTCTGAGTTTCAGTTTCTTCATCTGTAAAATGGAGCAATAAAAACTTCCTCACAGTGTGGTTATAAAGATTAAGGGAGAAAATGCTGGGAAAGTACTTAGCACAGTGCCTGGTACGTAGTAGGTGCTGCTGGAATGTTGATTCCCTGCACTCTTCCTTTCTGTCAACGTGGACTCATTAATCAGTATCTTTAGGTTATGGTTAAATTACCACTTATTAGTCCAATTAATGATATCCAGTCCATATTTCTTCATCTTGTCCACGGTATCTTGTCAAGTGCTTCGCTTAAGTCCCACTTACCTAGAGTGATCTCCTCATGAAATGCGGGCAGAGACCAAGGAGCAATAAGATTCCATCTGTGTGTAAACTTAGGAAAAACATCAAGCTACTGATGAAGTTGGTTGACCTTGAAAACAGTTAGCATTCAGACCACAAGCACATATTGGGCACTCGGTGCCTGTCAATGAGCTGGGGGTGGGCAATGGTGTTACAAAGATTAAAAAAAAAAAAAACAACCCATAGTACCTGTGTTCAAGGAACTTACCAGGCTAGAATTCTAAAGTCACAGGGGCCAGTCTGGGTAACAGAATTAGGCCAATTGATTTAATTCCATTTGTTCATGTATCCAGCCAACAGATATTTATGGTGCACTTGCTAGGTACCGGCCCCACCCTCACCACTCCACCCCACCCCGGCAGGCGCTAAAGGGGAGCGGGCGTGATGGATAACGAAAAAGAAAACGCTGTCCTTCTATTCAGGGAGTTTAACATCTAGAAGAGCCGGGAGGTTTTTGTGCTAAAAGCCCTCTACTCAGCGCCTGAGATGCAAAAATCAGTCCGTTTCTCTGTCCTCTCAGCAACCGAGTCGCATGTTATTATCAAATTTTTATTTTCTGTAACTCTTTCCTTCCGTCTCGCTCCATAGACAGCTTTTTGCAGCAGAGAGCGCTGCCGCTGGGCTGGTGTCTGCCCCACTGTAAGTGGTCAAAACCTGGCAACTGGAGATGCAATGGAATCGCTCCGTGCTCGAGTATTCTCTTTAGAACAACGGGAATGACAGCTCCAGTGGGACACTTGGAGGTCATGACGAACGCAAAGAACGTGAGAACATTTGCAGTCCTCAGGCTGGAAACGCCTTCTAGAAATAGAGTATCTCGTTCTCTCGTTTGGACTTTGGCAAACCAGGGGTTTTAGGAAAGGATGTGGCACTCAGTGTTCCTAAAATTGATTTCCTAGATGGAGCTGGAGGAAGGGGAGTCAGAACTGCTGCTTTTCGTCGGAGTGCCCCGAGTGGAGAAGGGGAAGGAGGAGGAGGAGGGGTGAGGGCGGGCGGCCACACGCCAGCCGGCAGGGGACCCAGAGAAGAGGGACATCCCGGGCGACCCAGAGGAGCGCGGCGTGGGCACCGCAGTGGCCGCGGCGACTGGGAGACCTGAGGGGAAAAGGAGAGGGCAGGGGCGAGGAAACCCAAGGAGCGCGCGCGGATTGGTCCTTTCCTCGGGGCGTGCGCTCCTGTGCCCCAAACGATTGGTGGCGGGAAAGTAGCAGGTAAACCGGCCCCCGCCGCCTCGCCATTGGTCAGCGGCCTTTCTAGCCGCCACACAACTGGCCAGCGGGCCGCCGAGCCGCAAGCGGATTGGCTGGGGGCGGCCGCCGGGACCGGCTCCCTTCGGGCGCTCGGATTGGCTGGCGGAAAGAGGCAGGTATCCGGGCTCCGCGGCTCATCCATTGGTGGGCGGGGAAGGGGGGTTGGGCACAGCGATTGGTGGGCGGGGGCCGGGCCTGGGCCGGCGGGGAGCGGATTGGTCGGAAAGTAGGTTAGTGGTGCGACATTTAGGGAAGGCAGAAGTAGGTCAGGGACGGAGGTGCCTGTTTACCCGCGCCGGACTCACCGCCGCCGCCGCCGCGGATCCGAGTGCGGGCGCGGGCGCGGGCGCTCCCGGCAAGCCACGGTGAGTGTCAGGCCGGCGGCGGCCAGCGGCGCGGCCCCGCGCACCCCGTCGGGGGCCGTTAGCACCCTCGCGGGCACTGCGCCCCTGCCGCCGCCCCGGGGGCAACCCGGCCGCCGGAGAACCCTGCCCGACGTGCCTGCTGCCGGCCTTAAAGGGCCCGTGACCGCTCCCTGCCCCCATCCGGGCCGCGGGGAGGCTGCGCCCCTTAAAGGCGCCGCGCCCGTCCGCCCCCATCCTCCTCTCGGGGGCTGGCGCTGCGGGCTAGGGCGGGCAGAGGTGCCGCAGGCGCGCTTAAAGGGGCCGGGAAAGTGTCCGCGGGAGTACCCACCGCCCTTCCGCCGGCATCGCTACCTGGAGGGGGGAGGGGGCGGCCAGCTGCCTCTTAAAGGGACAGCTCTGCCCTTGCGGGCAGTGACTCGGCCAAGGAGGACTCTTAGATGTATCCCCGGGAGCTTCGAGGATCCCCGAGGGGACCATCCCTGGCGGCTGCCCCCCCAAGGGCGTTGGACGAACGGTGCCGCCGTCTGCCCTTCCTCCCCCTTCACTTCCCTTTCGGGAGCCCGAGAGGCTGGATGGGGCGGGGAGGGCGTCTCCGTCGGGCTTGGGGAGCCTGAGTCCGCCCGCCCCTTCAGCCCTGTCGCCGCCGCCGGGGCTGGCACTGCACCCGGGAATCCCCGGCCGGCCCGGGGCCGACCCTAGCCTGCGAACTTTCGTGGGGCTTGTGCCGTCCAGCTCCCCGGGCGGCCCGTGAGGATACCCCGTGGGGTCTGCGGGCAGGTGCGCGTCAGCGTGGGGATGTCGCCCGGAGCCCGGGTGCGGGCCATCCTTGGAGCCTCGGAGCTCCGCGGAGGGCGCAGCGAGCCTAGCTCCCGCTTTGGTTTTGACAGATGTCAGGGAAGAAAAGGTTCCCGCTCGGCGATTGCCGGGTGTTGACATTCCAGAGAGCTCCCGGTTTGCTTGGAAGTAGAAGAGGAAGGTAGAGGTGAACGTCGACCTTGTGGGGCGCATGTCAGCCATCCCGAGGGGTCGTGAGAACCGGCCGCGGGTGAGCGCAGCGCAGGCGGGAGCTGGGAGGAAAGGGGTGCGCTAGACACCAGCGCCAGCTGTCAAGTTCTTGCCGGCCGGTGGGAGACCCGCTGCCTCCGCTTTCCCTACACCTCCTGACCCCTCTCCCCTCCCCCGCCTCGGCCCCTTCCCGGTCACCCAGCGTTGTTTTGGCGCTTTGGCGCTTGAGGTCTCTTCTCCCTTTCTCCACCGCTACTCCTCAGCGAGGAATTATTAGCCAAGTTTTCTCACCCAGCTTCCAAAAATCAAAACAGATTCCGTATTTGTGAACAACCTCTTCTTGACACTACCCGTATACTCGTATTTCCAGCATCATCGTTTTATTAAAAATCCGTAAGAGCTGCCCCTTAGATGCATCTCATTTCATACGACACCTGCTTTCTTGTCATTTTCCTTCTGACATCTGCTGTTGTTCACCCCTTTAATCTATTTTTATATGACAACTATTATTTTAATTATTCTGGTCCCATTGATATCAAGATCTGTCAATTTGGGTTGGTGGAGTTTTTAATTAATGTACCCGTTGAATCATGAGCTTAAAATAATCATTGCTGCTCCTGAGCAGTTTTGAATAATATGCTCTCCGTGCTTGCAAGACTTAAGAAAAAATTCACTGGTGTTAGATATGATTTCCGTATCAATGGAATTCCAAAATATTTTTGAAAATACAAAATTTAATCTTTCAGTCCATGTTTTGTTACTCAGATCACTTTATTGATAAGTCTTTAAAACAGCTTGTAGATCATATTCAGAAGGTTTGGAAATTTCCTGGGCAGGATTTGAAATTGCCTGTATCATCTGAAACTGGGTCTATAGAAGCATTTTGGTTTTGATGGTTGATGTAGCCAGTGAGTTAAAACAGTAAGTTAAAACTGTAGTTAAACTTGTTCTTTATTTCACCCTCCGAAGAATGAACAGGTCTGGTAGAAAAGCACTAACCTGGGAGTTAGGAAGTGGACATCCTGGTTCTAGTTTAGGCTTCATGGCAGTTCCAGCTGGGGTGAGTTACTAAATTTTTCTAGGTTCTGTTTGCCTCTGGTGGAAAGTAAGACAGTTGAACTATGTGATCTCAAAGGTTCCTCTGTTCTAAAATTCTGTAAGTCTCTAAATATTTAATACATTTGAATTCAGGTTGGCATTTACCTCCTGGCACCTCCAGAATATCTGAGCTGAAGCTCTATTTTCATAGGAAAGTTAAGCAGATCAACAGATGGTGTTTTAAAGGATCCATTTCAAATGATTTATAAAATGATGATTACTCACGAGTTTGCTATTTGCAGAAGTGGTTTGCATGCCACAGGGCAGGAAAAGGAAGTGCCAGTGTTTTCAGATTTATCCCTTCACACCAACAATCTCTGTAGAATTTATATGCTAAAAGATGGACAAGCACCATAGAAAGACTTGGCTGTATTAACAAAACTGCATATGAAAAGGTAAAAACTAGATATTTAGTATCTCTCTTTGGTGTAAGGGTTAGAATATATCTTTGAGCTTTCTTTGTGATTTTATCATCAACTCTCATTGTGGTAGGAGAAAGTCAATGTTAAAGAAACAGTTTCTGCCCCGTGATTATATGCAGCGATTTTAGGAAGCATCATGATAACGAAAGTAGGTGCTTGCAGGGAAGTAAAATATCCTTTCTAGACGCTGAGGTTTAGTTGGGAGCTAGGGACACAGGCATGTTATCCTTCCTCACCATCTCTTTCATTGTCACCTTATCGCAAGACTCAGATTTATCCCAAATACCCACCCTATCTTTTCTTTGCCCTCTCGTGAAATAAGTCCTGCTCTGACTCAACCCCCCTCAGCATCTCTTCTCTCCCGCTCAGAATGTCCTGTCTCTTCCCCACCATCTCCTCCTCTCCTCCCAGTGAAGAGAAAGCAAGTGGACCTCTCTTCTGTCCCTTTTCTTGGCCTCTTACCATGAACAAGAGTCTGGCCTCTGGTGGCAGAAGATCCTATGGCTTGGGTTTGGGCCGTGTGGCCTTGGACATGTGCTTGACTCCTCCTGACCTTAGACTTCTCCTCTTGGTGTAATGGCAGTGTCTGCCTCATGGAGTCCGCGTGGGGGATTAAGGGAGATGGTGCATGTAAAATGCCTGCACGCAGGAAGCCTTTCCTTAGTGCCAGCTGCCATTCCTTCTTACCTCTGCCCGGGTTCTGTCACCAGAATATTATTTGTGCTGTTTGTCCTTAGTCTCCCCCACCTCACCCTGAAAACCTTAGGCTTGATTTAGGAGAGGAAGGGTGGAAGAAGCAAAAACAGACGTGTGGTGAGCCTGCTGTTTGCCAGGCAATCTACATGTGTCTTTACTTGGTACCCAGGTCCGTATACCTCTCTCTTTCCTCCCTTCTGCCCGCCTCCCCCTCTCTCCCATCTCCTTCTCCATTCTTAGTACCTGCCCTCTGGCTTCTCTCCCCTACCATCCTTCTTTATATTTCTTCTCAAAGGTTTCTCCAAAACTTTGTCTTGAGTTCCTGGGGCCCGCCTGCCCATCCTTATTCCTGAGTGGTTGTTCTTGGCCCTTTTGCAGTTTTTTTTTTTTCTTTTTGGTCAGAGTCTCACTCTTGCCCAGGCTGGAGTGCAGTGGTGCAGTCATGGCTCACTGCAGCCTCCTAGGCCTCAGGTGATCCTCCTGCCTCAGCCTCCAAGTAGCTGAGACTATAGGCACATGCACACACCTGGCTAATTTTTATATTTTTAGTAGAGGTGGGGTTTTGCCGTGCTGCCCAGGCTGGTCTCAAACTCCTGGGCTCAAGTGACCCACGTGCATCAGCCTCCCAAAGAGCTCGGATTGCAGTCATGAGCCACCTGGCTCAGCCCCTTTGAAGCTTTTACCTCACCTGTTTTTCGTCCCTTGAAATCCTTTCTTCTCTCAGCCTTTGGGTCATGCTGGTTTCTTGATTCTCTTCCTGCACCCCTGTAAAGATAAGTGTCTGTCCTAGCCTCTGCTATTCACACCGTCCCCTGTGGCCCAGGATCCCCTCTCTAGCCCTGACCTGTCTCTCCTGTGTTCTGCTAACAGGTCCTTTGTGGACATTAATGGCAGCCTGTAACCTGCATTTGTGGCCTTGGACTTACAGGTTTGCAGACTGCTTGCAAGGACCATCCCGTTGAGTCCTCATGACACACTGGAGCCTACATCCCTTAATTCCCCAAGCTGTCTTAAAGGCAATTTGGTTGGGTAGTTTAGCGTACAGACTCTGGAGCCAGATTTCACATGCTAAGTATTCTCTACTGGCTTTGTGACTTGTGGTCAAGTTTCTTTTGCTCTCTACGCCTTGGTGTCCTCATCTATAAAACCGGGATCATAGTAGCCCCTACATCAAAGAGTTGAGATGTGGATTAAATGAGTTAAAGCATTGGAAAAAGTGTGCCAATCTATTCATGGCACATCGCAAACACTCAGTGAATGTTGCTGTCAGCCTTGCTGCTCTTCGTTGCCTTGCTGGGGTGCCTTGGCCTGGTGTGTAGTGGTCTCCACGTTCAGCCTGCCTGTTTGCCAGACCTTGCTGTGTCCCTGGACTTTCCAGTCAGGCTTAGGGGCTGTCCACTTCCTTTACCAGCCCTTGACCTAGTCCATCCCTCAATTTTCACATGTCCAAATCCTCCTCTGCTTTTAGGACCCAGTTCGGGGCCTTGGTCCTGCAGAACTATTTCTTCATTTTGTTTTCCTTCCTCCCCATACCTGGCAGCAATGTCCTCATTGATTTTTCTTCAATTCTCTTAGGTTCTGCTGCATTCCACATTGTGTTGGGCTGTCTCTGAGAATATCTCACCTGCTCACTTGTGCTGAGCATTCTGGGAGGAGTTTATCTTGCTTTCCCCAAAATGACAGGCACAGGGAGCCTTTAGGCTATGCACATTTCAGTTAAAGATCTTGAGGAGGAAGAGATGGGGTAGGGTGGGCACTCAGGGACGGAGCAGGTAGAGGGAAGAGGATGCACACTGCAGAGAGGTGAGGGTGAGAGACAAGGGGTGCAACAGGGCCATAAGTGGACATGGCCGTGCGTACTTAGATCTATGTGGAAGGAGGGTTTGAATTGCGGACTTAACTTCAGGGGGAGATAAGATTGGATAAGTTTTAGTCATCTTTGCTGCAGGGGAATGTCGAGTACTGGCATGTAATGGAGAGTGATTTTTACCTTAGTACGTGCTGTTCTTTTAAGTAGTGCAAACTCATCTTTATCTAGTCTGGTTAAAGAAGGGGATGGCTGGTCTGCCTAATTTAAATTTGGCTGATGCTCTAACCACTGGGTTTTGTGCATATGCTAAATAAAGTATGGGCATGTATTTATTCCTTCAGCCACTGTTTGAAATGTGTGACCTAGGCAAATTAGTTAGCTTCTCAGAGTCTGCAAAATAGAAATAATAATTATTATGGTAATAGCAGCTAACATTTATTGAACACTTTCTATGTGCCAGCACATAGGTGAGTTACCTCTGCTTATTAACTCATTTAAACCCCATAACAACTCCATGAGGCAGGTACTATTATCCTTATTTTACAAGTGATGTGGTTTTAGAAACTGTCCAAGGTCACTCAGCTGTTATG